>CM070841.1:13257285-14537263 GCA_036326025.1 Chrosomus eos | reverse complement strand
GCTGAGTCCTACAGCCTGACTGCTGCGTGCGGATCAGTGCAAGCAGTGTCTCTCGTACCGACCCTCTAAATAGAATTCATCACTCAAGTCTATTTTCAATGCACATGGCTAATTGTTCTATTCTGTCTGACCTACAGTAGTGCTCTGTGACCTAGAGTTTGATTTTCTGTAATTAATTGATCTGTGCCGTCATTTTTAATGGTCAGTCAGTGCGCTTGAAGGGTTTGAGCCGGATTGAGACTTGCCGGCTAATCTGTGCGGCCATGGCGAGTTTAATATTTTTACATATTTATTCTGCTTTTGATGGTTTTGACATAGACTGTAGTAGGTGTATTAGGGTGCTGTCACTTTAAGACCTGATGCACACACATCCGATTTTAGTCCCAATTCTTTACATTAATTTAAGACTTTTTTTAACTAATTTAAGACTGTGGATAAGCGAAGATATTGTCATTTTGTAAAAGCGGCTACTCTGCGTTTGGGCCAAATTCCGAGCTCGGAGCACTCCCCTCGGACAGCATGGCAAATACAAGTTTATTTTTTACTCTATCTGATTATTTGTAAGTGTGAATTTGTGAAACTGCAAGGGTAGCAAAATGATGCCAGAGAAGAAGAAAAAAAATGGATGCTGTGTTAATTGTATTAAATATTTTTAAAGTGTTGAACAGAAAATATTAATCACAGAAATTAGCACACTGTTTTTGACACTCCTAATATACATGCATCTATATATTACAGTATCTACAACAAGATTTTGCAGGTTTGTATGGTTCCCTAAAACCCCAGTGTTTTAATATTTGACCAAGAATTAACATCTACAGCAGACAAACTGAGTCTCTTATCATTTCAAGACCTCAGATGGCGAGATGTGTGTTTTGGGGTTTCTGGCGACAGGTGGTAAGACAAATGTGCGGGAAAGTGATTAAGTGAGTCGAGTGGGGAGGATTAGAGCTCAAATATTTTCTTTGGAACAACTGATAGTGAAGGTTCAGGGGAGGTTAGCAATGAACATACATCCTTTTTCCGAAACTTTATCTACTCTCATTCATTACAGATCATCAGGTGTTTTAAACCTGCCTCTCCGCTAGATGTGTGATGTTTATTTCCTAATTAAGGTTCATAATCCAGAACGCTGTCATAAACGGCTTCTGTAATTGTTTTGTTCCACCCATTATGAAGTGGTAATTGATGGGCACTGGGGTGGAGAATTTGTAGCTGTTTACTTTTCTGGGATAACTTGATGGAACCACATGGGTATGTACTGTATGTTTATGTGCAAGCATGCAGTTGTATACATTCTACATAATGATCCAAATAGATATAGGTGAGATGCTTTTAATAATCGCAGCTCATGTGAAAAACTGTTGGTTGTTTACTGTCCTCTGATCCCTCAGTGCATTTACGTAACTTGTTTTCCTGAGAGCAGAAATGAGGTTTTGTGGCCCTGGCATGCCGCTCTGTTTTCCCATTTGAGCTCCATTGTGAACGGGAGTTCTCCATCCCAGACGGGTCGTGCTTCCTCTTTCCCGGGCAGTCACGCGGGTTACTTCACGGTCCTGCCAGCCGAACTCATCAACCGGCAATAGACAGGATCCGGCTGGACGAGAGAGATGTTATGATGTAGGTTGCAGTCAACACACACACACAATAGTGTACACCTCTACTCTCACCAATTCATTTGCCGCTTTATTGGCTGCTTTCTGCCGTTGTGTTCAGTGATTGGTGTTTTTTTCTTCTCTCTCTCTGCCTCTCACCCTCCCTTCTCACTTTGTGAGCTGAATTCCAATTGCGGATTTGTTAGACGTCAGCAACGTTTGTTCTTGCTGTCTTAAATCATTTCATCCAGTCATACACACCTGATGCTGTTTAGTTTTGTTTTGTTTGTTACAGGTGAGTGCCCATATTTGTCGTGGCCGCTGCTCTTGTCTTCTCAGGTCTCCATCTCCTTTAGTGATTGTTCTTGAAACATTTTTTCCTCATTGTACATTTGTTTCTATCATACTCCATTTGTAAAACAATAGCTATAACAATAATAAAAAAACACGAATACTGTGTTTCAGAGCAGTTTTGTGAGTGCAGTGCATTTGAGTGTTTGTTGTTGTTAGCTTTAGCATGTTTAGCTTCTATCTCTACCACTTCACATAATAAGTTGTCCAATATCCCACACTTTTTATAGGTAAAAAAGTTAATTACACTACATTTGCTGCTTTTTTCAGTGTGAAGACACTAATTACTACAAAAAGGCATTGAATAGTGTATAATGCTAAATAGGATGCACGTTAGATTTGCTAAAATGTTCTGGGTGTTTTGTTTACTGTCCCGTATCAAAATATCCAATATGGGCCGAAACTGATGCAAGTATTTAACAAGGTCATTTGTACAAAAATGTGATTTTAAGAAAAAAGTAAGCATGAATGTCCACCCCTAACCCTAAACATAACCATTAGTTGGGCGTATGCAGATCTTACGAAAATCTACATGAGATTGTACAGATTAAAATGAATTAGCCACCAATTCAGCAAAATGTAAACCTATTGCCATGGTATTGTTGATAAACCCTAAATATGGCTCAGGGTTCTCTTTATGTGTAAAAGTTTTTTTGTACACAAACTTACATGCAAAAGTACATCAATATGTAGGTGGCTCAGACTCCACATACAGATAGATTAAAGGGTACCTATTATGGCATTTAAAATGTTCCTAATAATGTTCTGGGAGTCCCCAACAACAGTTTTACATGCATGCAATGACAAAAAACACTTTTGTTGTCTTATAATATGCATTTATTTTTACCTGATTTGCTCACCGACTCCCTAATGATTCGTTTGACGACTAATTTGTCCAAACCCCTCCTTTGCGTGACGCTAATCGGCGGTGATTGGTCAGATGACCCAGTCAGTTATATTTTGCGTTAGCCCAAAGCTTAAACATATTGATAAAGCACTGCAGTACTACAATACGCTTCACATAATTTCACATATTTCAAAAAACAAAAAAAATGACATTGGAGACCTAGAAGCTGCTGAGCGTAACTCTCACTCTCTCACACACACACGCACGCACACACACTCACACACACACACATACGCACACACGCACACACACACACACACACACACACACACAAAAGCAACAATTATTAATAGTACTTACAGGTTGTGATTCGGAGGAGGAAGCTGATCCAAATAAACTTGGTATTGAACGTTCCTTCAGTATCAGGCGACTCGCGAATCCTTGAAAGCATTTGTGTTTGTGAAGCGATCGTCATTAAAATAACGCGAACACAGCTCAAGGTGGCTATACTTGTGTGGTATAGTTGTAAATATAAACTCTAGCCACTGAGTCTTCACATGCTTGTCCCTGGGCAGTGAAAAAAAAAGTTTGCTTTTGATTCGCACTTCAGAACAGAGTCTCGTCGACATGTTGTTGTCTGCTCGGCACGCACTGAGTGGGCGTGTCGAATTCAAATAACTTGTACAAGTGACGTACGAAAGTGCATCGTTCGTCTATCGATTCATATCAGCGACTCAGAGTCGACTCTTACTTTTGAGAGACAATAACTTTGTATACGGTGAACTTTCATATTTAAAACTTTGCAGGATGTTTTTGTTCACTTAGATCTATGTTACACACTACATGAAAGGTAATTTTCAAAATTCCATGATAGGTACCCTTTAACAGGCACAATCTTTTTCTGTACATCTAAATCTTTTATTATTATTATATCTCCAAACTCCAATGAGTCTCCGTTTTCGAGAAGGAAAGCTGTGTTTGTGTATGATAGTCTGTCGGGAAGCAGACCTGCTCGCTCCTTTAAGAGGCCCTGATGCATGAAGTGCTGCTAAATTACATATCATTTGCTCTTCTTTTCATTGGGCTTAAATGGGGCTGTAATGAACCTGTGCCGGCGTCTCTTGATCTTTTGCTGCCGTCTGATAGTGAGAATAGTCAGTGATTGTATGTATCCGTGTTTGTGTGTGTGCGTTTTTGGGACTGGAAAAGGCCTGACATTGGCCTCTTTTAGTCACAATATGAAAGCTCTGACTAATTTCACAGTTTAGTTAAATTTTACAGATTCTTAAAATATGTGGGCCTCTATCTTATGCTCAATAGAGAGTTTGTGCAAGTCTCTGTTACAGTGTTAAAGTGTCTGATTGCCTCATATAGAATACTTTTTGGTCGACACATCCACGCATAAGCGATTAACCTCGTTGAGGGAACTGTCTTTGATGTATTTGATTGTAAAGTGTGTTCAGTCCAACAGGGATAGCACAAACAGCCCGAGAGGGTGGGGAAGAGTGCACAAACTTAACACGAAGCACACACAAACAGTCTGTATTTGAGGAAAGGAGCAAATGAGGCCAATGAGTACATGATCTCATCATCCATCCATAATCGAGTGCATCATCCATTAGTTGTGAAAGTGAAACAGACTTTTGGCCGGATGTGATGGGGATATCCAGGAAGCTGTGTGTACATTTAGGATTCTTGTGGTTTCTGTGACTGTGAATATGTGGTGTGAATGACAGACATAGAGGACCCTCTGGAGGAAAACAATGTAACTCTATACTGTCTACTTCGGGAATCATGCTTACAGCAATAACTGAGTCATTGCAACTAGGGTGAATGATTTACATATTAATATACTATGGTATTTACAGGGTATTGTCATGGTGCATATCCCCCCAAAAAAAAAACATGTTATTAAACATGATATTTTGAACACTAAGCAAACCAGGACTAAATGTATATTTTTTTTTTTTTTATCCAGACCAAAATAACCAAGAAAACCAAACTACTAGTGTGAACATAACCTTATGTTCACTGTAAATAGACAATTTATAAATATGTTAAATTTGGTCCAACTTATTCTTAGACATTTTTCATTAGATTTTTTTGGTTTTATATATATATATATATATTAATATTAATATATTAATTGTGATTAATCGTTGCACAGCACGATTTAATATTTGGTCATTTTTATTTGATAAAAATCGAATTGTGCTCATTTGGCCATAAAAAATAAAATAATACAGAATAAACACTTTATAAAGTAAATAATGTTAAATTAATATAAATTAAATTTTAGAATTTTTATGTAAACATCTCATCTCATTCTATTATTAAATCTAAATTACTACATAAAGTAGTATATCAACCACCCTGCTTGCTTGATATCAGCACACAATACAATACTGAGTCTGATCAGTAGTGTTATAAAAATCATTTAGCATTTTAGTTTGTTCAAGTGTTCTTCAGAGTGTTGAACCTTTGAGCCTTCACAAAATATATCTGGTGTTCCAATATATTATAATGGCAGCAGGAAGGAAACTGTCTTTCTCTTTCTTTGCCTTTCCCTAAGTCTCTCTTTCTCTCTGTGTGTGTGCTTTGTTAGCGATGTGGTGGATATTTTGCAGTCCAGTGACAGATGAAGTCTGCTTGGTGTGTGTAAAGCTGTTTGATTGGTCTGATTGAATGCAGGGTAACAGACTGACATCTGCTTCTGTAGGAGACACACCACTGTTATTCTCCACACAGGACATAAGTTAATATTCTCCTCTTCAAACCTTTATGATCACCGAAGATGAGAAATGTTCCATATGCAAACAAAATCCAACAAGACACTGTGTCCTAACTATGCACGAAGCGACTGATGTTTCCAGCGACAAGTAATTTGTGTTTCCACGCTGTGAAGCATGATTCGAGATCAATAAGATTTCACAAATAGAGATAGCTTTTATCGCTTGTTTTGTATCAAGCATTTCCCATTGTCCCTCTTTGTGCATCACATTCGTTTTTTTGTTAGTTGTAAATTTATATTTAGTTTACTTCAGTCTGTAATTCCATTCTGTGGCAGTTTACCTCCATTTCTAAACACCTCTGAAACATTAATGTTAAAAGAATATTGTCTGTAGGTGATGGGAGCAGCTGTGAGATGTTTGTCAGCTGACCCACTTTTGCCTGATTATGAATTAAAATTGAATGATGGCGTCTGAGATTGGCAATTAAAAATGCATGCGGTGCCACGTTCAAGACAGAGAGGCCAAACGCAGTGTCGCCTCCGGCCTCCTACAGGAAACCATAATTCACTACTGGGCCTTTTAAAATTGATCTGAGTTTATGTTTCTTAAATGATCCTTTGTGATTGTTTTTAAGAGGAGAGCCAAGTTAAGTGTGGCGTGACAGATTTCCTTTGACTCCGATATTAAATGTTAATGTAGTGCCATTCCCTCCTCCCTGGCCAAAGTCCCAAATCTACTCACCCGCCCTGTGGTTAGCAGCACGTCCAATGACGCTTCCACAAACTGGAACCATGATTGGTTACAAGGTAGTTTTTGACGTCAGAAACACCAGCAATTTCAAATTTCGTTGTTTTTTAGTCTTTGGTTCACTGCAGTTTGACTTATGAATGTGTAAATGGTTTGTCTTAAAACATCTTAAAAACATCACATAGACATACACAACATTTTCATCACAGGGAGACTTTAAGTTAATAGACAAAGTGTGCTCAGTTCAAATATTGCTTGTTGTGTTATTTCCCCATACTTGTTTTTTTCTACCCCTATCAATAAAGCCTCTTCTTGATATATAGTACCATATAGTACAGTCACAGGATCACAGCTATTTCATATTTCATAGCCAATTCTAAGTGTGCAAGTTTGGGCTGTACAGATGGGGGCGCTGAGGCTGGAGTTTAACAGCGAGCAGAATCAGCATGCGTGAGAGGAGACGCCGCCTCTTAGCAGCAGGCCTGCTCCGAGACACCAGCTTCAACCTCACCAGAATAACAATGCCACTTTCTCAAGGCAAGGAAAAGAGCTTGAGTTGTGGAGAATCATATCCTGTTGACCTTGCTGTAGGAGTTGTGATATATTTTATCTACCATTGATTTTTATGTCTTCCTTTTTCTCCGATCCTCTCTATGTGTCTACCTCTTCACAGAATTAATTTCATCTCGACTTAGAAACGAAACTATCAGAATTTGAATTGCTCTCCAAAAGCGAGGGAAAGAACAAAAGAAAGGGGCAAACTTGACAAGATTGCTTTTTAAGCAGTCTAAAGTTTGGAATGGAATTACAAGGGCAGTGCCAAAGACAAAATCGTCCACAGATATTACTATACCACCCCCTACATGTACAATTTCTCAGCTCTGGTTTAGATACGGCATCATCTCACTCTCCTCAGTCTCACAGATGTTGATATATGCGAGATTGTGAGGTGAGGGTTTATTCTGGGGTAACTAATCTCTGAGGAGTTCAGTTGATGTTCCAGTCAGACAGACAGTGGTCAGGGCCCCGTCACCTTGTGAAGCTGGGGTCCGTATGGATAGACGGCGTGTGTAGACAGTTACAGTTTGCTGCAAAAACCCGAGAGATCCAATGTGTCAGTCGGGTGGATAAAATGCTGAAGTGTGGTGGTTGTAACACGTCGTTGTTGTTGAGACCATGAGAGAGTTGACAGCTCAAATGTTGTAACAGCACTGAATTAAATTAAGGCATCTCTTAGTTAGTGAATGGTTTGGTCATATCCTTTGTCATATAGTTTGTGAACAGGATAGATGATTTTTATTAGTACACTTTAACAACAATAATAGTAGAAGTAGTTACGTTCAAAATCCACTTGCTTCATAAATCTGAACAAATTGCTCATTGAATGGGCTTTCGGCTAATGTCGACTCATAAAACGCAAGCTTTAGCTTTGTCTTGAAAGCAAGTGATTTGTTACAGATTATGTGATAAATAAGCTTTAATAACAGTTGCTCAGATATTTGCTAGCTGTCAAGGACAGACGAGTTCCGAGGCTGGAGAAAAATGGGCGTTTGTTGCATAACATGTTTTCTCATTTCAGACACTCATTATGTCCTTAATTTAGCCATTAACACATTGCTTTGCTTATGCAATCACATGAATGCATCTGCAGCCGACAGACTAATTACCACTTTTTTTTTTCTGACAGATTCAGTTTTGGATGATTTTTGTCTGAGTTAGTTTTAAAATGTAAGTGAAAGCTTATGCAACAGTGTGCCCTTTGTTTTTAGCTATATTTGTCATTAGCATTGCCATTTGTTTAGTTTTTGTTTATAGCATGATGTTCTTTATGGGCTTTCATGTTTATTTTTACACATGCACACACACACTGAAACTTTTCACAAATCAGTTTTAACTTTGTAGAATTTTTAAATAAATGCATCACTTTGAATTTCCCTCTGATCCTTTTTCTGCACATTCATTTATTTATTCATTTTTGATAATCATGTCTATTGTAAAAAATCATGAAGCATCTTTTTCCCTTTAATTTAGGCTGTAGAAGTCACCGCCGCACACGCGCCAGAATATAAACACTTCTAAATCCTGCTTTAAGTTTTCAGAAGACAGAGTTAGGAAATGAAAACATCTGCCAATATTCCCTCTCATTTGCATTTCTAATTGAAGCATTTAAATGGCGTCATTTCCAAACGCTCACAGAGTGCTGTCACTTTTCAATATTTTATGCAAATGAGCAAATTAGCCCATCTCACTTGATGAATGCCACAGCCTTGTGTTCTAAATCGATGCTATATAGCGTAATTCGTCGCTTGCTTTTATTCTGATAGGCCTGCTCATGACACCTTGACAATGGTTAATGCTTCCTTAAATTCTGGGAACTTGGCAAGTTTGTAGCTCCTGAATATTTCAGTGTGTGTGCAAAGCAATCTTCCATTTCTGTGTGCAAATGGTGTGTGTGTGTGGTGATTAAAATGACTGGAACTACCTGTGCATTACAGTTTTAATGCACACACTGTAAAAGTCTCAACTCATTATATTTTGTTTCTTTTTTTTGCATGGGCTATTTTTTCAGTGCACCTAACAGCCTATCAGAATTGATTATTCAGACCATAGTGCGTGTGTGTATGCTGATCCTGCTGTCAATGAGATTGCTTGCTCAACATTTAAATAGTCTGGTTCAGTGTTTGCTTGTCCTAGAGCGCACTATCTGAGTTCCTCTGAAACCCTCCACCTCCCCCAGTTCCACCTGCCTAGATCTGCTACGGGATTTATGAATGTGTATTTATGCAGCGTCATCTTACATGTTCACAGCAGTGTGTCTGTTTATATGTAAGCAGTAACAAGTCCATACTTGCTCTGCAGCAGCAGAATCAATAATCAACAGAAGCAGAAGCAGCAGCAGAGCAGATCAAGTCCAACAAGACCCAATGTGTGTGTGTGTGTGTGTGTGTGTGTGTGTGTGTGTGTGTGTGTGTGTGTGTGTGTGTGTGTGTGTGTGTGTGTGTGTGTGTGTGTGTGTGTGTGTGTGTGTGTGTGTGTGTGTGTGTGTGTGTGTGTGTGTGTGTGTGTGTGTGTGTGTCTATGCCGAGACCCCCCTCTCAACTTCCACTGAAAATGGACAAAACAATTACAGGCAGGCGCAGCAGCTCAGCAAAATCAACACTTTCTAAAAATAGAACAAATAACTGCTTGGAGTACTGTGTGTGTGTGTGTGTGTGTGTGTGTGTGTGTGTGTGTGTGTGTGTGTGTGTGTGTGTGTGTGTGTGTGTGTGTGTGTGTGTGTGTGTGTGTGTGTGTGTGTGTGTGTGTGTGTGTGTGTGTTTGTGTGTGTGTGTGTGTGTGTGTGTCCTCAGAAGTATATTTCTAACAGAGATTATTGTATTTATGTATTTATTTATTTATTTAGGACATAATATTTAATGGAGAGGATATTGGTTGTATTTAGAATTAGCATTTAGTAAATGTTGTTTTCTGCACTATTTATAATTATTTATAATTTAGGGTAAATTATAGTTGACCTCCCAACAAACAGGGCTTTTCTCTCTTTATTGAGAAGACAAACACAGTAAGACACTGGACATAATTTTCTCAGACTACTGTGCATTTGATCAATTACTGTGTTATTTTTGTTTATATAAAAGCATTAAGACTTTTGAGATGGTGTGTTACATTACATTTAACCTGAGTAAAAGCAGTTGCTTTGTTACTGTGGTTAAAATCAATGTGATGCACAACCTCAAGTGGCTTTTCAAACTTGTTAAAGTTTACCAACTTTAACTCAACAATATATTATTATACCATTTTAAAGAGGTCATAGAGTGCTGTATGAAACATAAGTAGCTAAAGTTTTATAAATGTGTGGGCATATCTGGGGATAACAAACAAATAGACATTTTATTGTTTATGAAACCACCTTTTAAGTTTCCGTTTCTGCACACTATAACAAGCTTAAAATCAACCCGTCTTCTTGTTTGTATGGCAATTTAGATTTTTGCAGCAGCACTTGATCAATGGAAATGAAATTGCTCATCTAGCCAGACAGTCAATAGTCTCGAAACAGCCGGCACTAAATGTCAGGTCCCCCTTCATATTTACTGTGAATCAATGGAGAGTGTGAAAGAATGATAGAGTCCAAAATGGCACGTCAGTTTATCTACAGGCAATCCGTGTTGCCTTTTGCTTTTGTGTAGGAGTTATTCTTTCCCTCTGATCCAGGGTCAGGATCTGGCTACTCAAAGGTTGCTTGTATAGTGATGATACATACTACACTCTGACAATGATACATACTACAAAAATGTATATGAATAACATAAAGATTCTTTAAGATCCATAGAATTTTCCATTGCACAAAAGGTTCATTATAGTGGACAAAGTTTCTTTAGATTATGAAAATGTTCTTCAAACTTGTTAGTGAGATCAGTGTCAATGGGTTCTCAACACGGCATCATGTGACATTGATTTTATTATCCGTGGCATTATTCCTTTCCATGCATCATCGTGCACACTCCCTCCGTAAGCACCGTCGACGCTGATTACGATGGCCATTGCCATGAAAAATGACTAATCAATATCACAATGGTGTTGAAACAGTCCCCTAATGCTATTGGTAAACGTTTACAGACGGGCCTGGTGCCAGCGTCCAGCACTGGTTCAGTCTCATTCAGAGTGATTTATCTGGTGCTACATCTGATCTGATGGTGCATTCAGGCCCGGGCTCTTTAATGTGCTTGAATTGGCTCTGCAGGTGATGTATAAACAGTCTGACTGGGACTTCCATCCCATTGTGTCTAATGGTTCTGTGTTGCTGAAAAAGTGTTGTGTCTTAAAGTAAAGCTGCATTTTTTTGTATAGAGATCATGATGATTCTGAATAGACAACTAAATAAAATAATATGTAATTAAAAGCAACCACCTAGCAACATGCTAGCAACTATTCAGAATACCTTAGCAACCACCTAGCAACACCATAGCAACCACCCAGAATACCCTAGCAACCGCCTAGCAATCACCTGAACACATGAATAAGCCATATCTCACCCCTAGAACATCGTACAGACATGGTTGTTGGCTCGTATGCAATCAGCGGCGAGTTTTGCCACTTGTGAAATGTACATTCTAGTTGTTACTATTATTAATGAAAATCTATTTTGTGGTGATGGCGCAGTGGATAAGACACATGCCTGGGTTCGAATCCACTGTGAAACACCAATGTGTCCCTGAGCAAGACACACCCCTAATTGCTCCAGAGGCGTGCGACCTCTGAAATATAGCAATTGTAAGTCGCTTTGGATAAAAGCGTCAGCTAAATGAATAAATGTAAATGTAATTTGAATTAATGATTCAATGACTCACTTGTTTCATTACTGGATGATTCACCGTTTTTTTGAAGGAATCTCTTGAATTAACGATTCAATGACAAAAACATTTTTAACAGTCCCTTGTTGCCACCTACTGGTGTAAAGATGTAATACTACAAGGCTATTGAATCTGATTGGTTGACGGATGTTCTAAGGTGTGCAATTATTTTCAGGGAAACGCACGGCTAAAGTACATGCATTCCATGTCCATATCACTTCACCAAATGATATCAGTTAGTTCCTTAAAGCCTACAACAGCAAAAGGAGCAAAGCCCACAACAACACTGTCATTTTGATCACTACCGTAGACATCAGTGTTTTTGCAGTTGAACTATAAACCTTTATCCCAGTACTCTTTGATAGTTTGGATGATTGTAACGCATAAATAATGATACTGTTGTGGTTAAAAAGACTGCTTGTGAAGCTGTTTCATATACAGTATGCATGAGAACTGATATCTGCAGGTCAGCGTCAATGCCAACGTTTGATCGTAATCGTATTTGTCAAAGGTTTAACAGACGTAGCCGAATCGTTGTCATTTAGGAATAAGATTGGGTGTTTGAATCGAGATCGCAATCGTTTACGATTAATCTTGCAGCTCTATCTTGAAGGTAAGTAAATTTGAAAACTCTTTTTATAGGCTATTGGCCGATAGTTTTTTCATTTTGATTTAGTTAGTTTTTATCCTGAGGCTGTTAATATGGACTGAAAATAAGGTGTGTGTCAAGACACTGTTCACAGAAATATGATTAAATTAAATACTCATTGTACATGTTCTGTTTTGAACAATAACCATATATCCCATAATTCTCCACGGCTGTGTTTCTTCTCCCTGAATATCTTCAGAGCTTCACATTGGTGTCTAGATAGTTATCTCCCCCATGGATTTGGAAATATCTGTAACCTTGAACAACAATCATGCTGTAGAGAGTTTTAAAAGGCTCTTTTCTTTGATGAGTCTGTTTTCAGTGGAGACACCGAGCTCCTGCAATTTGCTGATACGTGATTCCGACAGACACTTTAGCCTGTAAAAGAACACAGTGTTTGTCGTGCACCCTGCTAGAATTTTCTGACCCGCTAATGGGCCTTTGTGTGTGCTTTTGCTCCGTTCCCTCGCTCGCTTGGCAGAATAGCTGTCGTCTTTTTATTTAAGCTGTTGAAACGGGCAAGCAAACAAAACAGGTTTCTATTTACACAAATATTAAGGGAATAGTTCACACAAAATGAGTAATCAGCCTCCAAAATGACTAAAAGCACAAAGTACTGTGTACAAAGTTTCTATGGAAGCATATGGGTAGCAATAGCCTATTCAATTTGAAATGTAATATGCAAAATGACAATGCAATTTGTAAAATGGCAATGAATTTCTGTATTCAAATTTACATTTTCCATTGTGTGCAACGTTGTACACTAGAATTTGGAACAGGTCGGGGGGTGGTGATGTCATCGCCTGTAATTAAATGACTAATATCTTAAAAACCGAAACACACAAACAAAACTTTAACCGGCACAAACGAACAAGACTATTTTATTTGGAGCATTGTGGGGGCTGCGGGTGACCTCAGGATGACCTATAAATATTTTTTAAATATCTAAAAAACCGAAGCAGCACAAATAAAAAAAAATGGACAGCATAAATCATTACAAACGAAGTAAAAACGATTGAGCCTATTTTGCTGGCGTTTTGCATTGGATGGGGGGCGGGGCTCAGATCTGCATTCCCAATTTGCAGATTGAATTTTGCAACATTTATTGTGGGACATTTAATGAAAGTGCAATCGCAAGTGTTTTAATGCAATTTTGTTTTTGCTTGAACATAAACATATCTAAACATTTCTGTAATACATTTTCATTTTAATGTTGCAACTTATAAAGCGTTAAAATATGCATTCAATTTACATATTACAGCTAGTGTATGAAATGGCAAATGTAAATTATATAATTGAATTATCATTTTTTTCATTGCACCAAATGTTGCACAAATATACTGGAAAATGTCAATTTAAATACAGAAATGCATTGCCATTTTACATATTGCATTGTCATTTTGCATATTACATTTCAAATTGAATATTGCTACCCATATGCTTCCATAGTTTTCCAAGTTTTTTGAAGTCATGGTCTGTGAGGAACAGACCAAAGAGAAGTAGTGACGTACAATTCACGAATAAATGATACTTTGGAGTATCATCAGTAAGTTGGAGCTTTTCAGTGAATCAGTTGATTCAGTTCACAAAACCTGAAGTATTTGTTCATGAATCGGACTGATTTAGACAATTCGAGTTGTGAATTCAGTCAAAGCTGATTACAGTTCACTGAATGGGAGAATTATCAGTGCATAATGACTTAAATTCTGATTTGTTCCCCCCTTTCAAAAGACAAAAATATAAGTAGTATGATATGAACCAATTTTATGTTCATTTCGTATATTGTGCTTTTGTGTTTGTTTTTGAAAGTATTTATTCTTTGTTGTACAGTACATTATTCAAAATCTATCCTTTTGTGTGCATGCAAAAGTCATTTGGGTTTAGAACGACATGATGAAGACGTTTCATTTTTGTATAAATCATTTCTAAATTAAATTGTATTGAAATCTCATGCTGGAGATTTGTCAAAATATCAGTTTGAATGAACTGCAATACTACATTGAGCCAATATTTCGACTTGTGAAGTGTCTTTTGTGTAGCTGTGGGAGTATATTATTGAGTTTTAATGCGTTTTTTCCTGCTCAATATTAATAAAAGAATTATGATTTAAAGGACGGAAAAAACCCTGATCATTTGTTGCAGTAGGCTATTTTTCAGCCTTCAGTGTGTTCATAAACTCAGCGTTTGCTTCCAATCAAAGAAAGATAAAAGCACATGCCTTTTTGGAGAACCTAACACATTTTAAACTCATCCCCACAAGGGTACTGTGTTGGCTTTCTACACCTCCATCTCACTTGTGTAATTCCTGCTCCCTCTTGTATTGTGCGGCAGACATCGCAAGGGTCGTATGAGGAAAAAGAGAGAAAGAAAACCGCAAGAAGGGCGAGAAAGACGAACTCCGCAGTGCACTGAGTTTCTCTTCCTCTATTTTCTGCTCCGTTGCGCCTGAGTGACCTGTGGCCCATGTCTGGGCAGAAGAAGTGTTCATGTAGCCCAGGCTTCTTTCTCTCGGGGGTTGTGCAGGGTCAGACCACCTGCCGTCAGTGGGCCGGACGCCCTGCTGATGCAGCCGCTCGTTCGGCTGTGTTTTCGCAGGTCATCTCGCCACTGGATAACTGGTTGGGATGACCAAAAACGTACACTACTGTTCAAAAGTTTGGGGTCAATGCGATATTTAAAAAAAAAAAAGAAATGAATACTTTTCTTCAGAAAGGATGCATTAAATTGATCAAAAGTGACATTTATAATAATGCTAAATATTTATTTTTTAGTTCACCCAAAAATTAAAAATTCTGTCAGTAATTACTCACCCTCATGTTGTTCCAACCCCGTAAGACTTTCGTTCATCTTCGGAACACAAATGAAGATATTTGCAATTAAATCTGAGAGCTGGATCACTCCTCCATAGGCTTCTAAGGGATTGAAAGTCATTAAAGACATCGTTAAAATAGTCCACTGTAGCCAATGGCTACAGTGGCTCAATCTTAAGTTTATCAAGTGACGAGAATATTTTTTGCGCGCAAAAAAACTAAAATAACGACTTTATTCAACCATCTCTTCTCTTCCATGTCTTTCTCCTAAGCTGTTGACGTAGTGTAACAGTGCAACACTCGTGGGTTTCTACGTCACACGTAGGCTCACTATTGGCCGACGCTGGTCATGTGTGTGATGCGTGTGACGTTCAACCAGAAGCGTTGCGCAATAACATTACGTGAAATCTCCAGGCCCAAAGAGAACACTTGAATAAAGTTGCTATTTTAGTTTTTTTTTTTTTTTGCGCTCAAAAAGTATTCTCATAGCTCGATAAACTTAAGATCTAGCCACTGTAGTCACTTGATGGTTGAGAGTTGGTTGAATAAAGTCGTTATTTTAGTTTTTTTGCGCGCAAAAAATATTCTCGTCGCTTGATAAACTTAAGATTGAGCCACTGTAGCCATTGGCTATACAGTGGACTATTTTAACGAATTCTTTAATAACTTTTCTGGGCCGGCAAGTTTCAATCCCTTAGAAGCCGAGGAGTGATCCAGCTCTCAGATTTAATCAAAAATATCTTAATTTGTGTTCCGAAGATGAACGAAGGTCTTACAGGGTTGGAACAACATGAGGGTGAGTAATTACTGACAGAAGTTTCATTTTTGGGTGAACTATCCCTTTAACAGGTCCCAACAGGTTAATTAAATGCTTTTCTCTTGAACTTTCAAAGAATCCAGAAAAATGTGAATCACGGTTTGCACAAAAATATGAAGCAGCACAACTGTTTTCAACTGTGATAATAATCATAAATGTTTCTTGAGCATCAAATAATCATATTAGAATGATTTCTGAGGGATCATGTGACACTGAAAACTGGAGTAATGATGCTGAAAATTTTGCTTTGATCACAGGAATACATTTCACTTTACTATATATTCACATTATAGAAAACTACAAACCAGTGTGTTTTTGATTGTGATAATAGTTAAAAATGGTCTTGTCTGATCCTACAATAAAACATAAGGTTTGATTTTTGTGTAAAATTCATCCCCAGAATGTTGTAATATGATATAAAATGATAAGTGGATTATTTTTAGCAAGTTGGAATAAATGAATTAATGAATGTAAGTAATTAAATGTAAATAAGTAAACATATAAATAAACAAATGACTTAAAGAAAGTATATTTAGACAAAGCATAAGTACTTGACTACTACTTCAGTAAAAACATCAATAATACATTTTTTAAATTACATCTGGATATCTTCTTTTTTTTATGCCATGATATGTTCATGTTTGTGGATAAAGCTGCATGTTGATGTAAAAGTATTTTTATCGAACTGCAGAAAATAGTCGACAGAATCATAAACGAACAAGAGCATGTTACGAGGGATGAGCGATTGGCTCTCTAAGGATGTACTCACTGTTGGGATAAAATAGCTTCTCTTTGACGCACTGATAGTTAGGGGTGACAGAATGAACTGTTCATTTGAGGAAATTTGTCTGAAAACACTAATCGCAGACTCTCGGATATTGGAAAGGGTGACCATGGCTATTGATGGATGATCTCTTACACTGTGCAATGCAGACCTTGTTGTAATGTATGCTGATGAGATGGCTAATTATGTCAGATACAATTGGAGGACTACAGAAGAAAATTGAACGGTTTGAAATATTCTGTAACCTTTTCAGTATGAGAGTGAATTTAAGTAAAACAAAAGTTATGGTTTTTAGAAGAGGGGGCTCTTTAAAGCAACACTATGTAACATGTTTTACCTTAAAATAATGTTTCCAAAATCGTATCAGTGGTTCATCAAGTCGTAACAGGGTGACTGGCACTTTTGCCATAGCCTGACGTGGTCTGTATCGCTTTTACTGGCACTATGTAACTTCGGGTTTCGGGTAGGAACCCGACCACAAAAAGAACTACAAAATCTGACTGCTTTACGTCAAGCGCTAGTCATTATTTCGGTTTTCTTCGTTTCTGATGTCGCAATACATCATCCTTTCATGAAATCATGTAACATACTTTACCTTGTCTGTGGACATCGTTCATTCTAAAGCCGGTGCTGGAAAAACAGCGAGCGTGCGTGCGACGGCAGGCTAAATTATTTACGACAGCGGTAATGGACAATTTAGTTTCCAACCAGTAGGGCGACAGAAGAGGAAAAGTTACTTGGTGTTACTTTAAATAAGAATGAAAAATGGTATTTTGCTGGTGAGCAGTTTGAAGTGGTTAATGTTTAGAAATATCTGGGTGTGTGGTTTATACCAAAATTGTCATGGTGGAAAACCTGACAACACTTAGCAAGCCAAGGTAAGAAGTCAATGCTTTCTTTACTAAGGTTTCTTCGTTAGCATAAAAGTAGCTGTAACCAAGCGCTGTATTTGTTCAACCATGGTTGCACCCATATTGTATATTATGTATCTGTGATATCAGGCTTTGAGCCAGTGGAGTGTATTGAAAATGTTAAATTATCTTTCTGTGAGCAATGAAGCTGTTTTGGGCGATCTGCGTAAGATATATTTGGGTGCTGAATTTTGAAACTGAAATGGAAAATTACACTGTGCTTGTCACGTTTCTGTCATGTTTGACTTTTAGTTTGTTTATCTTCAGTCACATGTCTCTTTTGTTAGTTTCCCTCCACACTTTAGTCACTATGGTTACTAATTATGATTATTAATTCTGTCCAGCTGTCTCATCATTACCCTCGTTTGCCTTCTATTTAAGTTGCTGTGTTTGCATTTCTCCTTTGTCCGGTCACGTCAATGACTTGTGGTTGTTTGTTTGGATTTTCTTCTGTGTGGACCATTAAAGCCTTTTGACCCAGATCGGCATCTTCCTGTGATTTATACAACCATTGTCAGTTGTGACAGTGCTATGATTGCAATTATAATTTTGAATTAGAGGATTTATATCAAAATACTTGTTTTGTAAATATCTTTTTTTATATATGTTGGCAACACATTCCAAACAAGCAGATTTGAGGAATCAATAAAGAATTTAGAGATATCTCCAAATTCTAACAAAGATGACAAAGATCAATGCTACAACGTACAGTACCATTCAAAAGTCGAATACAATTAAAACAATAATATTGTGAAATATTATTACACTTTGAAATAAATGTTTTCTATTTTAATACATTTTAAATGTAATTTATTCCTGTTAAAAAACTGTTTTTTAAACAATTGTCCCTTTTTACATTTCCGGGTTTCTCAGAAACAGAAGCCGTCATAGTTGGGTAAACTTCTATAGTGGTGAATAAGAAACTACATTAAATATATATTTTTTGTGTTCCCATTTGCTCAAATAGCAAAAGAAAAAAACTCCACAATAGTGTTTTCACTACTTTTCAGAAGAGGAAAAAAATGTCACTTTGTCAATTTGACCGATATTCCCACAGCCGCTGTATTAGAAACACCCTCACAACAGCGTTTTTTTTTTATCATTTTTCCACCATGACAATTTTGGTATAAACCACACACCCAGATATTTATAAACATTCACCACTTCAATCTGCTCACCAGCAAAATACCATTTTTCTTATTTAAAGAGCCCCCTCTTCTAAAAAACATAACTTTTGTTTTACTTAAATCCTTTACAGGATTTACGATGCTGATGACCATTAAAATGTTGAAATTTGTTGAGTTAATGATTAAAAGTATTGCTCATAATGCTCGAAAAGAATAAGTAAACTATAATTTAACTAAATTAATCAGTGACAGTCTCGATACAATAAAATTAAAAAGTCAATGAAATGAATACAAATTCTACTTTTTAGATTTTAAGGCTTTTTTGTGACGCATATAGTAATTTGGAAATCAAAGTAATGGACAGTCATGGACTAGACATATGGACATAATTGAGTCCCTTGTCTTGACATTTGTGCTTTATTTTGATGACTTGTTTTTTTAATTATTGAACTTTTACAAATATGAAATGTCGAGCTTTGGTGTATTATTGTTGTGGATCGTATGTATTTAACGCAATCAAGTGTTTTTTTCTTAAATTGCTTTTACCTCATGCAGATGAAGGATTCGATAATACAGAGAATTCATTCTCCACAATTCGCCTTTGAGCCCCATGACGTCCAAGTTTCAGCCCAGAAACACAGGAAGTGCGCCACAGTGATTACTCAGACACTTGATGCATGTGGCATCTGGGCTGGAAATGAATGAAAAGTCACACTTGAGCCCCTTTCACACAGAGATTCCGGAAAATACACGGATAATGTGACCCGGCATTTGTCCCGGGATTGTTTGATTTCGGTTCATTCACACTGCCAGTGATTTGCCGGGATCTGTGAGTGCGTTCACACACAACCCCTAAATGTCCCGGAAAGCCGCGTGACGTCAGGATGAGACGTGTAACGTACGCGTCGAAAACATGTGCACGCGCGCCACCTTTCAACAGAGCTGGCGAACGATCGCAGCTTCAGCGCGGATTGTGAGGAGCTCCTGTCTCTGCTTCATTCCAGTTTGCAGACATCTTTTCGTTCTTTCTTTGTTGATCGACGAACACAAACTTTCTTCTAAGAGCAACAGAGTCGCGCGATGGCGTATGCGTCATCACTATGACACACCCCTTACGGCATTGGTTCTGGCTTTTGTTCACACAGCGTGCGATCCGGGTCTGAACACGCAATGTTACTTGGTCCCCAACCCGGGATCGTTCCCGGCATCAATCCCGGGTCGTGTTTGCGTTCATACAGAAGACACTCTGGCAATTTGCCGACAATTTGCCGGGTTCAAAGTGCTGTGTGAAGGGCTAAGGAAAGACAGAAGGGTGGAAAGATAACTATAGGGAATTTATTCTGTCACATTCATTAACTAACCAGTGGCTTTCACACTTTTTAAGGTGTGAAAATTGACAAAACCTTTAAAAAATCCTTTTTATCCATCTCTCTGGTAGTTCAAGACAATTTTTTTTATCTGAAATACAGCATCATTACGATATATATATATATATATATATATATATATATATATATATATATAAGTTCAAAAGTTTAGATTTAAAAGATTGAGTGAGAAATTACGGCATGAAGTCAGCTGAGCTCATAAACTAAATTCTATCTTATGTTGACATCATGAAAGCAGAATGCCTCGATTGGTTAAATCCATAAACTTGCTTGCTTTGCCAGAGATATTATAAAAAAAAGGCATATTAGAGCTTACCACTCATCTTCCAAAAATCTAACAAACAAAAAAACTCTTTTACACATTCATTTCTGCCTGTATTTTAGCAGAACTTGAGCTGTTATCATCCCTGCGCTTCCATTTAATCGTTCCGGCAATGTGCTTGAAGAGCTGAAGTACCTCTGGAAGGCCGTGTTCCGCTATTTCATTTTTTACTTCATTCTTCCTAAAACCAGGCTTTTTGGTAGAAATTGAACTTATAGATAAGGTAGCCTTGGACAACCATCAGACTCGGTTAATCCACTACTTGTCCCATTTAAAAAAAAAGTCATTCAGCAAGTTTTGGAGTGTCACACAGACTTCATAAATCGCCTTCACCTCAGGTCTAATAGTTTCACAGCTTCTGCTCCATGTAAGAAACACGGTTTTCCCTTACTGGTGTCAGTGTCCAGACATTTTGTATTGTCCCATGCGGCTTGTCAACCCATAACAGGATGCAGTGTAAAGGCTCTTCTGACCGTGTCTCACTTGGCTGACCGTCTGCCTGCTACAGTACTTTTGCTTTCAAAGCTCCAGATCCCCATAGAGACATTTCAGGCTGTCAGGTTACAGCGCAGGTCTCTCTGCTGCACATGTATGTCCTTCCTTTGTGTACACACACATCCAATACCGGTGTGTCAAATCCAAACACCATGACAGTGAGCTTGACAGTTGGAGCTTGTTCTTGTCATATCCTGGAATTCTGAGAAATTACGTGTTTTACAGAGGACTAGGACTGGTTTTAGAATTTTTTTTTTTTTTTTTGGTGGGATGCTGACCAGACTTTGTGAGTTCTGTAATCACTCCACTTGTCATAACAAAATGTGTACATTTACCGCACCATCATCAAGCTTTTTTTTTCCTTTTAAGTTGTATAACATGGCACTAGCAACACCAGGCTCATGGGTGCAATCCCCATTGATAGAATATTTATCCTGAATGCACTTCACAAATCGGTATATCAATGTGAGAATGATACTTTTGACTGTGGTGTTATATGGGTCCTACATATTTATTTTTAATAAGTGATATTACTATTTCAATCATGAAATGAAAAATTATTATTATTATTATTATAATTATTATTCTGCTGCTGCAGAGCAAGGACTTGCTACTGCTAAGAGATAAACAGACACACTGCTTGTAAGATATGCTGATGCTGCATAAACACACATTCATAAATCCCGTAGCATATCTAGGCAGGTGGAACTGGGGGAGGTGGAGGGGTTCAGAGGAAATCTGCCCTGTGCAGGACAAGCAAACACTGAACCAGGCTATTTATGTTGAGAAAGCAGTCTCATTGGTTGGAAGATCAGCAGAGGCCAATCAGCTTGTGCCATGTGGTAATGATGAGATTGCTTCTAGATTGTATGTAAAGGACCTATCAGTCTACGCCCTCTTGAATTTCATGACTGAACTAGATATTTATTTAACATGAAAATGAATGCAAATTAGCTTTAATGTTGAAGTTTAACGTTGTTAGAAGTTTGATCATGTTTTGTAATTAGTTTTGCAGATTATATTGTAATATTACATAATATATTATGTATAATATATTTATATATAATATATTGAAATGTAATATATATTGCATGATTTTGGGGAAATAAAATGTAATTTGCGAAATTGTGAGTCACACTCATTTCTAACTATTAACAAACCATTAACTACAACTTTTGCCTCAAACTCCTAAGTTCTGCTTATTAATAGTTAGTAAGGTAGTTGTTAAATTTAGGAATTGGGTAGGATTAAGGGATGCAAATTATGGTCATGGAGAATAAGGCATTAAGGCATTATGCTTTGTAAGTACTAATAAACCTCCAATATCTTAGTAATATGCAATCGCGAATAAGCAACTAGTTAATAGTGAGAATTGGACCCTATGCTAAAGTGTTGCCAAATTGGGATAGGGATTTTAAAATGTAAAAAAAATGCTCCAGGTTCTTCCATCCTATACCGTTCCCATACTCTTTTCCATCTACCCAGCAGCCTCCATTTGAATAAGTCTCAAGGATGGTGTCACAATTTGCCGTGGGCGAACGAAAGGTGTAAATGAGGTAACGAACAGTGGTGAAGTGAGGCAGATGTACCCACATGCCTGTCAGGACATTCAAAATATCTCCTCGCAGAATGGAAGAGCAAGCGCTTTCTCCGACCCCAAATGTACACAGTTCCTGCGTTTCGACTTCCACCACATAACACTTTTTGTGTTTTTACATGGTTTCAATTGTACCTGCGGCTGCACCCTTTAAATAGCTCCCATTCATCAGCGCCCCTCTGTGCTGGTGTAATGTCAGAAGCTTGTTGTGAAACGACTTTACACGCTGCAACAGCAAATGGAAAGCCAGAGGGCAGAGCTGCTATATTTAACCAGAGAGCTGTGAATGAGCCACGATGTTTACTGAGGTCTGTTGCGTGAACTTGTTTCTTGCATTTGCAGGCGGGTTTCTAATTGGGGTGCGGTGGGCTGTGCATTTGATGCCGTTTATGTCTAATCTGTCTATTCCACACTATTTGTATCTCGTTTTTTGTTTGTATATGATTTTATTAAGCACAACTGCATTTATTTATCGCAAGCATGCGAGTTGTGGAAGTTTCACAGCTCGCAGTCTTTGTAAGAATACAAGGCCAATCTGACTATATCCTCATTTTGGAAGGGTCTAGAATTGAGTACTCACACGATCCCAACCCCTTTCTAAAATATGTTTTAATAAATAGTCCTATCACAGATCTACATCCTCAAATCGAACCTAAGAATCACAAACCAATTTTATTTGTGTGGTGGTCAGTCAGAGAGGTTGAGACATAAGACTTCGTAATGTCAGCCGAACGTTTTTGAGGGAATATTATGACAAAGTTATTTCACTGATGAATCATTCAAAACACATCTGGGAATGTTTATTTAGAAAGTTAATGGCTCAATATTGATTTCAGTTAGTTGCAGTTTGGTTTGGTTCTACTAGTGATTTCCAATTTTGTGATTTTGCCTCTATATGAGACAAAAAAGTGGATTGTGACGGGAATTTAATACATATATATAATATATATATATATATATATATATATATATATATATATATATATATATATATATATATATATAACGGTTTCCTCAAAAATATTAAGCAGCACAACCGTTTTCAACATAGAATAATAAGAAATGTCTCTTGAGTCGCAGATCAGCATATTAGAATGATTTCTGAAGGATCATGTGACACTGAAGACCGGAGTAATGATGCTGAAAATTCAGCTTTGCATCACATAATTTAATAAATTACATTTTCATAATATTATTGTATATTTTATCAAATAGATGCAGCCTTGGTGAGCATAAGAAACATCTTACCAGCCCAAAACTTGGTGAATGGTAGTGTAAATTTTTTAAAATAAAAAATAAATAAAAAATGTTTACGTACCCAAAATAATTACTTTCTTTTCTTTAACATCAAGAACTGTGGTTAGGTTCCAAACTTGTGTATTTACAACACTCTACCCACAATTTTCATCGCAATTTTCATTATGTGTATAAACCTAACTTCTGAATGTGCGTGTATGTTCATAGACAGAAAGTGAGAATATAAGGTGTATTAAATGATTAATTCACCAGCATGTTCTTCATCTACTCCAGGGACGCATGGGTGACATTACTCAGATATGGCAAGAGAGGGAAAGGCAAAAGGAGAGACAAGAGCTGGGCTGTTTTTCACCCTTGCTCTCTGTGGCTGGATGTGATTAGATTAATTAAAGTAGTGTGTTAGGAGAGATGTGTGTCGCAGTGGGTCTTGTCATAAAGATGAGCTGTTTTCTCTCCTTCATTCATTGATCTGCCAAGCACCTGCTGTCAGATGGCCATGCTACACTGCCCTTCTCTCTCACTGTCTTTCAATCTGAATGATCCAGTTGAACAGATTGAATCCTTTCAGACAGATGTTGCTGATACACCTGTGCAACAGTTTTATTCATTCATTTCTCTGTCTTTATTTCCGTCCGTTATTAATCACCATGGCACTGCTCTTTGCCATCCTCGTTGGACAAGGTCAGTTTTGTGGAAAAGAAGTCTTCGTCTTAAACCCTTCCCATTTGTTGTTCTCTATCTAATAAGCATATTATTTGCATACCATAGTGAGTGCAGTCTGAGCTTACACACCATCTAATGTGCATATCCAACCCGATCTCACGGCAATTCGCACAAATTTTACGAGGTGACTAATTCGTAACAATGCGTACGACCTAACTTGTACGAATTAGTAAGATTTTTGCTAAATCGTACATATTTTATGAGTTGCCCAATTCGTATGTATTTGTACGAATGACATACCCCTGACCCCGCCCCTAAACCTACCCATCACGTGGGTTTAGACAAAGCGTACAAATTCGTACGAGTGAGGTCTTACGAATTCTTACGAATTAGCCACCTTTTAATCACTTGTACAAATTCATACGAATTGGTCGTGAGATAGCGTTGGCATATCATACAATATGCAAATGCTCTCAGGGTGCATTAGACCAAGATTATTATAGTTACTATCTATCTGTCTTTCTGTCTCTATCTATCTATCTATCTATCTATCTATCTATCTATCTATCTATCCATCTATCCATCTATCCATCTATCCATCTATCCATCTATCCATCTATCTATCTATCTATCTATCTATCTATCTATCTATCTGTCTGTCTGTCTGTCTGTCTATCTGTCTATCTACAGTATCTATTTGTCTATCTGTATAATAGGATCTCAATGATACTATATTATAGCCTACTAAAAACACAGAACAATTTTCTCAGAAAAATAAAAATGGGAGTTACTGTTTGAAATCTCAAGGAACAGCAAGTGTGTTGTTTCTTTAGCCTCTCGCAGCGCAATAGATCTGTCCGAGCTGTCACACACGATCTACCCCTGTTTGAAATTTGTGGGACTTCGCTTTGCGGTGCCGCCCGTGTGAATTCTTCTGTGTTCGTCACTGCAGTGAGTCAGAGGGAGTCGTTCAGTAAACAGTTGGGTCTGAAGGCATAATTAAGGGGAAAGCTGAGGTCTATCACGGCAGGCAGAGATAGGCAGACAGAATGAGAATTAATTTAAATGCTGCTGCTTGGATAAAGGGAAATAATTACTGAGCTTAGCATGTACACCTGCCACTGACTGCGAGAGACATCACCTCACTTGCCACCATTTTGTGTAACGTAGTGAAATGAAGCTCAAGTCTCCTGCCGTTTTGCTCTGCTGGAGAGGATCTGTGGAGGGCAGCTGAGGAGAGGAGTTGGCCTTTCTGTGCTTTGAAATTACTCCTACATGTTACAGAATTGTAGAGTCTGGTTCATGTGCTTGAGCTTTTCTAGTCACGTATCCCTATTGCACTCTTCTCTCACCTTTTTTCTGTTCTTTAAAAAGGGCCATGTTTTATCTGAGAGATGGCTTATGGAGCTCCAAAATTGTCTGAAACTTGGTTCTAAATGGCCATTTTATATTTTGCTACTATACTTTTAATAATATGTCAATTTGATTATTGGCTAACCTCCACATACCCGCATAGTTCACACTGGTTATTAAGCATCTGTATGTACAGTTAAATATGGAAGAGTGAGCCATTATGATAACAGGTCAAATTTGTATTTTGGGAATTAGGAATCATAAAAATATGATGGTGATTTTTTTTTTTATGGCATGTCCGATAATACAGTGTTTATAATCAGGGTTTAAAATTAACTTTTTAACTCACCGGCCAAGTTGGCTACTACATTTTTAAGTTACTGGCTATTCAGAGCTTTCTTTCATCCTCATCCTTTTCACCAAAAAAAGTGTTTTAGGTAGACTGATCAATACAGTACAAAGAACATAAAACAAATGTAGGATGTTGGAAAATAACAACAGTCTTTTCTGTTAACCAAATGTTTTTTTAATCTTCGCTATTGCTTCAATACAAATTAACAAGCGCGACGCTATTTGTTGCGTAGTGACGTGCATGTTCAATTAAGCCAGATATGTGCAATACATATGAATTTAATGTATTATGATGACTCAGATAAAGATCTGAGCGACTTTTACAAAGGCCAAATTGTATGGCAAGGTGACTGAGTCAGAGTTTCTCTGAAACGGCGAGGTTTGTGGGTTGTTCCCGATCAGCAGATTCAGATCCTGATTTACTTACAGTTGTCTGAGGAGGGACAAACCACAAACACGAGAGTAGCGAAGGTTATCCCATCTTGTCCGAGCCAACAGAAGGTCTACTGTGGCACAAGTCACACAAAATATTAATGATGGTCATGGGAAGAATTTATCACAATACACAGTGCATTGCTGCATCTGCTGCATCTCAGAGTGCCTATGACCCTCGTCCACCGTCGAAAGCACTTACAATGAGTACGTGAGCATGGGATCTTGACCTTGCAGTAGTGGAAGAAGGTAGTCTGGTACGATGAGTCCCATTTTCTTTCACATCATGTGCACATGTGCCGTTTACCTAGAGAAGAGAAGTGCACTGTGGGACAATGACAAGTGTGGGACAATGACAAGTGTTGAGGGAGTGTGATGCGATGTTCTGCTGGGAAACCCTGGGTCCGGTCATTCATGTGGACGTAAGTTTGACACGTGCCACCTACCTAAACTTTAGGAATAGTTTAAGGAACATGATGAGGTGTTTGAAGTGTTGGCCTCTAAATTCCCTAGATCTCAATCCAATTGAGCATCTGTTGGATGTGCTGGACCTGCAACTTTGATCCATGGCGGCTCCGCCTCGCAACCTACAGGACTTTCTATTGACATAATGATTTTATACTGTACAGACTGTATGTTCTATCCCCCTACACTAAACCAAAGTCCTTTTAGGCAAGTCCTGCCACTCGGCCGCCATCTTGGCAACGCCTCCGGGCAGCTATTTCGGACTAACAAGCCCAGGCTCCTATCTAAATGAATGGGCAGAGAGTCAGAACTGCACTTACACTGGTCACCCGGGACATAAAAACTGCATGTATAGAAACAGCAGTAAAATATTATAATAATCGCTGAAAAAGTTTGATTACTTTGCCCCAAAATAAGGTTTAAAACGCCCTTTTCCCCACAGGTTATACTTTTACTACGCATGCGCAAGGGTTTTCGTCACCAACACGCAAGGTCTCTCACTCTCTCCCTCTCTGCCGTGCACGCTCACGCTACACGTTTTGAAGCACACTCGCTCTAGATTCCGGGAGATTTGAACTAATTTGCGGGCATCAGGGAGCCGCTATCAATATGCAGGGACTCCCAGGAACTTCCGGGAGACTTGGGATGTCTGATATTAACACAACGCACACATGCACTGCATATCAAATCTGCCGCCTTTTCAAACAGTAACGTATTATCTGCTGTCGCAAACCTCAACTGTGCGCATACGTCAGTGAAACTAGACGATAGGCTTAAATGTTTCCCGGCTTGACTGTTAAAAGTAGACGATTGGCTTTCCAGCGGGAGGGGCGGTACATGTGCATACAGCCGCCATCTTTGGCGTTACGGGTTTTCCCTATATAGTTCTATTGAGGATTTAGGAAGTGGCATGTCTCTTATATAAATTGTCTCTGACTAAACCTACCCATCACAGAACACTTTCTATAACATAGTTTTTGTTTTTTAAGCAATTTGGTTTACGAGGACAAAGAAAGTGTCCTCAATAACCATGTTTACATTGTAATACCTATGTCATTACACATTTGTGTCCTCATGAACCATATATAAAATAACACATACACAAGCACACAATAATGCCTGCATTTTTTCTATTTTTTCTCCCTGTTGTTGTCAATGAAATGCTATTCAGTCAGTATTATTTCCCATTATTGTATTCCTTGACGTTGCATTGATTTTATGATTGAAGACGCAATAGAACGTTCTCCGTCGGTTAGAAGATGTCTGCAAAGAATGCATCTCTGAGGATAAAAGCAGTGAATGTGAACTCACAAACAAACACAATCATCTGTCATCTCATGTGTCCATCAGTTTCCCCCTGGAGGGACTCCATGTGGATGTGTGAGCAGACACATGTGCGTGCGCCCATGTGGTTGTTCATTTATTTATTTTTTGATTGTGTTGACCATAGCCTCAAGCAAACAGAAGAGAATTGGGTCTTTTGCTTCTGGAGAAGAGAGAGTCTCTAGTCATCAGCAGTGCACATTAAATCACTTTCTCCATTGGTTTTATGTGTTAATTTAGAACAATTAATTAAATTTAATTGAAGTAAAATATGAATACAAAAAAAAAATGCACAAATAAATTAAAGAAACAAATAATAAAAAAATAAAAAATATATTTATTTATTTTTTAATATTGAATAAAATATAGAATTCAACTGATGTGGGCTCACATTGTTTGTTATTGTGTGTTAATACTGACTATTTTATAACATACTTATTTTAGCCCCTACATCTACAGAGCATTTTTAATAAAATTTTCTACTGATCATTCCACTCTCAACTGTACAAAAAGTGTCACATTTTTCTCACTGCCCAGTCGCTCACGTGAGGAGAGTTATGAAGCCTTTCCAGAATGCTAACTAGACTTCAAACAGCCGGGCTGCCTTTTGAAGAAGCGAGGAGAGACCCAGACAACACTCTCATGGTCATTATGTGAGGAATCTCGGAAGAGAAAATAACTCCTTAAATTGAAAGCAACACAAAGAGATTTTTTTTCCTGTTGCTGTTGTTGCAGAGAACATCAAAAATGGTTTCAGGGATGCAATTATTTTAGATATATTTTGGACTTTGGGAATTGCTTTTGTGTTGCTTGCTGAGGTTGACATGAGGAGCCAGAGGAGGCATAGAGCATCGTGCAATACACAAAAACAAGCGGCACACACCCAATACAGCTGTTTAAATACGGCCTAGAGGACCAAATAAATGATCAAATCAGGCGTTTTTGCACATTCTTTGGTGGGAAACCATTATACTCCAAAAGCATGAAAGGTGTTTGATATTTCTTCTTGATATCTCATATTTATATCCATAAACACTAGACTTTTACAAAGAACGGAATGCAAATTGCTTTCTTTTGTAGGATATGAGCGAGACTTGATGGGTGTATTATTATAAATGTATTATAGTATGATATAAATCAAACCCATCTATTTCATTTCATTCATCCATTTAATTTGTAAGCATACATGGCTTTATAGAGATCGCTAAGACATGTGACCAACTGGGCCGCAACGTCATCAGAAGCAAAGAGTTATGGGTATGTTTGGCCCGTTTACATGGGCTTGCATAGCAGGCTAGTGTTCTGGCATGAAAATAATGAAAAATTAGCGTGAAAAACAGAATATAATCCTACAAAATGCAGCAGGCTAAAGAAAACATTGTCGGACCATACCGCCTAAAACTAAAAAACTAAAGCTGCGGGCGCGATCGAACAGTGGAAGCATAAAAACATACTCCGTCATTTTGTTCATACAGGACATCATTCAAACTGCAGTGTTTACTTATATTTGTATTCTCTCACAATAAAACACAACATTGTGGTTTTGTCACACTCTAAACTCTTGTCAAACTGTAACCTACAACTGTCACCACACACACACACACACACACACACACACACACACACACCACACACACACACACACACACACACACACACACACACACACACACACACACACACACACACACACACACACACACACACACACACACAACACACACACAGTTTGATCGCGTGTGGTGGAGTGTTATCGAAGGTAATCTTTGGTCTCCTTACTGCTATCCATGCCATTCGTCGCCTTTTTGTCACCTCTGAAACATGGCTTCTAATATTATTTTTCCACGCTGGAAAACGATAAAAGGATATTCCGTTCTTAAGCTTTATACCACTTCTATCGTGAGAGCGACTACGGCAGTGTATAACACAGCAGGTAGATGGCATCTTGAACACTATGTTCTTCCCTCCATGCAATCAAGTCTGGCGCCTTATGTTTGTGCCGCGGAATGCTTTGCGTTCACCACTGGTATTACGTCACGATGACGACAAATTAGCAAACTCTATTGGTGGTACTTTATCTGCATGTATATAAACTGGTAAATATGGTTGTTTCGCACTGAGAGCATGGTAGATCAGCAGTTGCTGTGAAGCAGACACACCAGATGTTGCTGTGTCCGATAAATGATAGTTGTATCTGCGTGGTCTCAGTCTGATATTTGTCTCTGTGTAGTGCCAGGCAGAATCCAGAATGAAGCTAAACAACTTGAGCTGGAGTGAGAAGTTAGTCAAGGCTAAGGAGGGATTAAGGATCAGGCCGATGGGGCCAGTGCACCGGGACGCCTGAATGTCAGGGGTCTCCGGCTGAGAGGCCTGCAGGGGCCTGACATCTGTTAGAAAACAGCACTGGCATGCGTACCAGTTGCTGTTGGCACAGTCTGAAATAAATTAAGAAATAAGAAATGTTATCTGTCCCTTGTCCCTCCTCAGCACTAATAATAATATTATTGCTTTGATGATATATACTAGTTTTGTCTCTTTTTCAAAGAATTATGCACATGATGTTTGTTTTTTGTAATTGCAATTTAGAGTCTGTATATCTCTAAATTTAACATGCTTACAATTAAATAATAATAAATTAGCCCCCGGTTTAGCACCATGCTTAAATCTTGTCCCAGACTAAAATGCATGTTTGAGCTGTTTTAACTGAAAGCAACTTGCAATGACACACCTTAAAATATATATATATATATGTTTATTAATACCTGTAGCTTAAAATGTAATTTACTTCTGAGAAGGCACACGTATCTTCATTACGACGTACCACGTTCCAATCTTCCAATCAGTTTGAATGTGTGCAGTATGGATGTAATCCAGACATACTACATTTACCATGTTGTCATCATGTGATCAACCAGTGTCAGTTGCGTCGATTCACTTCCGTTTACAAATCTTCACCCGTGGCATCATGGGATAGTAAAGGGTCCATATCTTTTGTCACATACTATTTTTTGCCAACTATATAGTAGGGAAGTATGTGATTTCGAATGCAGCCTAGAACTCAGGCAAAACAGTGTCAAATAAAACCAAACAGAACATGATTGTGACAAATGCATCCTTGCTGAATAAACTGTATTGCACTTTAGGAAAGCCACAGATTCTGTACCCCCCCCCCCCCCCCCCCCTCCTGTCTCTCTCCTCCATCTATTTCACAGCATTAGGCTTGCTAGGTTTACTCTTGCAGCCTTGTGCACATTAGAGTAAAAGTCTGTCCATTTTCTTAAGTAAGCACATTAATGCCTGTGCTTAGCATTAACCTTGAGTCCTCTTCGACCTGGGCAAACACTTTAATGTCTCCGGTGCTGGGCAGTTTGTTGACCCAAGTCCTAATTGTGTACAGTCTTCTATCACGCGAGAAAGGCCTGACGCATCAGTCATTCTCAGCATTCAGGTCTTATTGACAGGTCTGAATAAATGGTTGGCTAATGCAGAGACCCTCATTGTTTACCCACGCGCCTCCGACAGCAGTCACCATCACAGACTCTGACGGTCCAATAATTTGTCCTCTACAGCAGTCGGGCAGATTTATGGAAATGATTCCGCTTCCTAGAGAGTCTAATTGAGTGTCTGCTGGGCTCAAGATCTTCTGATGTCAGTCAGCGTAAGAAAATGACGCCACATTCGGCTGTAAGGGGAGGTCTTGTCAATACCAGAGGTGATGATATCGGTTTACCTACTCATTATGGACACTGACCTGTTATTTACCCATAGACACAAAGACAATTTTAATATGCTATAGGTCCCTGGGATCAAATGATTGATTTTCAACATGCTGCACATGTACCAATTTCCAATCTTTACAGTGAAAAAACAAAAACAAAACAAGAGTAACTTCTCAGTGAGGTGTCAAACACCCTTCGCTCTGGTCGTGTCCTCAGGGAAAAGCTGTCTTTTCCTCTTAAATTAAATCTATTGTACAGCCCTGGTATTAGGTCTAAAAACCAGCTCCCATCAACAGGCAGATGGCACAGGGAAGGTTTAGGGTGAACCAGAGGCACAGAAGACAGTGTCTTTCCATGGGACTTGTGGCTGGCGGGAGGTCCTGGTTCACCTGCTGGCTCTGTAATGTCCAAACAGCAGGAAGACTGATACTCGGCTTCACTTCAGCAGCTGTTCTACCGCAACACAATTAAAGCCCATTGTGTGTGCCAGGCCACCGGCTGTAATTACATTTGCTTGCCGGCCGCAGCAGATCTCAGGCAGAAGACTGTCTTTGTAGTGTCAAGCCATTGCATTGCATATTTAAGAGAGAGGGGATGTTTACCTAGTGTGTGCCGATGCCTCTCTTTTCTCTACACTGAAGTAAGGCTGCACAATTAATCTAACTGAAATCTTGACATGGTACCGCATTCCTGCAACACTCCCATCCACAGAGACTATATCCTATGAGAAACCAATATATAACGATAAGATGTACCTAAATGGAACTAAAATGGACCAAAAAGGTCTGAGTTCACTTTCAAATCCAGATACAATGTGAATGCAAAGAGAACATGGTTGTTTTCCACTCACTTCTAGGTTAACTTTAAAGGCGTCAGTTTTGGACAGTGAAGAGGACACACGTTTGAAAAGTTTTAACATTAAATTTGGATTAACATGAGACCTGTTGTTAGAATGTGGTCTGTAATGAAGACGCATATTGAAATATTTCATCCAATAAATAAATAAATCAATAAATAAAATGTAATTTACTGACCACATCTCTTATAAGGGACACAAAATAAGATATTTTAAACCTTTTTAAACCATCAATGGGATCCAAAAGAACATTGAAACCCTGTACTGTTTACATATAAATAGTACAGTAAAGGTATCTTTTTGTTCCGAAGAATAAAGATTTGAAAGAACATCAAATGAGGATTTTCATTTTTGAATAACCCATGCTTTTAAATGTTTTAATTTTGCTGTTAAAATCTAATTATGATTTGTCAAAGTTACCTCAATTAGATTTTCTGACCATATTGTGCAACTGTACTCTGTAGATTAACAAAGAGAAATGGGAATCGTGGGCTCAGCTGCATGGCTGTGTGAAAAGAAGTCTGTCCGAGGTGACGGCAGATCAATGGAAGATCTAGGGGAATGGGAGAGTTCGGGCTCCCACACTCAAACTCCTGCAGTAGAATGCTGTCACATTAATCAGGGAGTCGTAAGGCCGACCCCTCTGCAGACTCCAATTTGGGGGCCGCAATGAACTGTCGTTGGTGTGATCAGAACAGGCAGAGAGGTTGGATTGTTTGGTTGGCTAACACATCACTACCAGGGCCTCATGGGGAATCACTATGCCGCCAAAAGAGTCTTCATGTTCATTTTGTAAGTGCGCGAAGAGCAGTGCTCAAATATAGCCAAGGAGCACACTAAAATTCATCACCATCTGGAAAAATAAGATTGGTTTGTTAGCACTTGCTAAGGCTGGCATTACTATTACTATTGCATATACAAATTAAGACTCGTACCACAGATTATGTGGCTTGTAGAGAAGAGATGTGCGCTGTCACATTTGATCAAATTTTTAATTTTGTCCAATAATGTGTTTTTTATGTTTCAATCAGAGTAACGACTTAATCGCAGTAAGATGTTTATATGACACGTGCAAAACTTTTCACTCCCATTTACAAGCTAATTTTCATTATTCTTATTATTTGCTAAGAAGTGTAGTTATGTTTATCGTCATTCATCACATACCGCAATGCACAGCACAATATTCCTAAAATATCATTACAATTGAATTATGAGGATGCATGTGAATGTGCTCAATGAAACTGATATACCGGTAGTTTTTTTGTTTTTTGTTTTGTTTTGCACACTCTAGTGGCAATTTTTTGGTTTAGCAAATTGGTGGCTAATTCGTTTGAATTTGTACGTTCTCATTTGTACATTTTCATACGATCTGCTTTAAATGCCTCACTGACGGTTAGGTTTAGGGGTGGGGTTAGGGGTGAACCTTCATGTGTGTGTGTGTGTGTGTGTGTGTGTGTGTGTGTGTGTGTGTGTGTGTGTGTGTGTGTGTGTGTGTGTGTGTGTGTGTGTTGTGTGTGTGTGTGTGTGTGTGTGTGTGTGTGTGTGTGTGTGTGTGTGTGTGTGTGTGTGTGTGTGTGTGTGTGTGGTGTGTTGTGTGTTGATGTGTTTTTGATATTTATGCTAAATCTGTATTTGGAAGTCATTGTTTGTGGCAATATCAACCCGAATGTGACTTAACAGAGCATGAAGAACACAATAAAAACAATAATGCAGATATAACTCATAATAACAAAACCCTCAGGTCTTCTTTTAAATGCGTTTCATCAGTTTGTTGGAGTGAGAAGGAGCAGCCATTCATAACACATGACAGGCGTTTACTCTGATGATACAATTATGATTATCATGTCATAAGACTGGGGTGTATGACACAGTATCTCAGTTTCTTTATGTGCTTTATTTGTTTAATAGAGTTTGTGCCACTATAAACAGCTACGAGTGGAGAAGAGACAAAAGCCTGGTGAAATGTAAACAATCACAAGCTCATTTATTGTTCTCATTTTGCTCATTGTACAGAAAAATATTTTGCAGAACTTCTGCACTTCTGCTGAAAGCACAAACGACATTTCTTGATGGATACGTTTTCCCAGTGGGGGCTTATTAATGGGATAGTTTACCCCCCTCCAAATTTCGAAAAAAAAAAACACATCTGTCATTTACTCACTGTCATGTCACTCCAAACCGATAAGACTTCCATTCATCTTCAGAGCACAAATGAAGATTTTTTTTTTTCTTCTCATCATTTTTGGTACACCCATTGACAGTCTAGGCAAGCAACATTTTCAGCAGATATCATAAAAAGATATCATAAAAGTGATAAAAATTAATCGAGCAGTATAATCCAAGTCTAGTGAACAGACAAGATTGATTTATATGATGAAGAGATTTTATTTAAGGTTCACACATATGATCAACACACATACATAGAGCGAAGTTTTTTCCCTTATGATTTTTCCTTGGTTGTATGGGATATAAAATGATACTCAAAGGCAAAATATTTTCCTTGTAGTCTTGGAGATGTACTTGTTACAAGTATTTGAAAGGCAGCAATGGATTGATATTCCTCAATTCTATTTTTGTCCTTCTTAGTTTTGTAACAAAGATGCTTGCATCTGAATATGTTTATTTATTCATTTATGTCAAAGGATGAGTGAGACTAGTTAATGAAAAGTATTCAACAAGTGCCCACATACATGTAAACTCCTTCCACACTGTTTTAAAAGCATCCCAGGTTGTACTGCCAGCAATGACATCAATTTGATATTTTCATTTTAGATTGTGATTGGCCTTCTTTTTTAAACTCATTTGCATACGGAATTTTGATGGAAAATTTATATTGGAAGTTATTGGGTATTGTGAAAATAAATGTCTATGTTTTGCTGGATTAGTACAGGAAAAGTACCTTATACTTGTTTAATTACTGCATGAAATCAAATGTTTATCTACATTATATTGTTATTTGTTTACCTTGTAAATGATCACTAAGCCTGATTTTCTCTTTTTCTTCTTTCTAGGTGGGTACAGACTGATTTATGAAGCATCACATGGTACTTGTGTAGTGAGTCTTTAGTACTTTTAGTTTCTTTCTTTCTTTCTTTCTTTCTTTCTTATTATTCAAAATTATTTATAAATAAAATGAGCTATGTTCTTTTTCTAGTTTGCACTGCTTAAATATTGTTTGTTAGTTGCTGTGCCAGTACATAATGCCATCGTTCTCAGACTGAATGGGGAAGAGAGTTTGTGGCGTCAGAGTGTGTACGCATGTGTGACTATTTTCCGTTCAGAGTAAAGGGCTTGGTGGTTTGAACTCTACGCTTAGTGAATTGTTTGTTGTTGTGTATATGACTGTCTTGGCGAACACATAATTGTATGTGTGTGGCAAAGCTAGCTAAGAGGTCTTTCTGTGAAACCCTGGCCATAATGAATCTTTGACACAGATAAACCTTATCAGTCCACTGTCTTATTGCAATGACATTTCTCCTGACCCTTCCCTGTGTTTCCATTAAAAAAAATCCTCAATGCCTCTTCCTCTGAGCCTTCCTCCGCCAACACTGTGTTAAATGAAAAGCTCAGACTTATAAACATTGGCAGGTATTTTGTTTTCACATATTGTATGGAGAGACTTCCTGTGAGAGTTATACTGCAACTGTGAAACCACGCTTATCAACTTAGAGTGTCTGTTCTGTTTGTAAATAGAGTTATTAATATGCTATTATTAGAATGAAACAGTCTGCCAAATGGCCAGATATAATGTCTTGTGTCTTTAAAAGTTGCCCCTCAGGAGGTAGAAAAAGAAAAGGAAGTGGGGAAGTAGGAAAGTTGGAGTGACCGGTGTGAAATGACTGTTAATGAAGTTCAACATCACATTGAAGAATTCATTCCAAAAAGTGAAGAAAACAAAACGTTTATCTGGCCAGACTCCTGCATAATCATGCTCATGGACATTTAATCACTGCAAATGCAAATACACATTAGCACCCGTGTGTACAATTTGATTAATGTGGAATTTTCATCAGTTTTGGTAGTTTTAGATCATTTTTATTTTTGTGTTTGCTACAGCATGCATCACTATTAAAGTATGGTCTCATTGGCGAATTTTTTGTGAAATTTCTTGGGCAAAAAAGGTCCATAGTTCACTGTCATTTTCCATTCACGATGGCATGAAGCACAGATCTCACAGAAGTCCAGTCATTTTAATAGTAATCCACGCGATTGGGAATTTCGCATGAGGGCGAAAAATCGACTGTTTTAAGGGATAATTTGTACTGTCATTGTTGTAGGTTGTGTTTGGTTTTCAGTGCCAATGTTGACGAATATACCTTCAATAACACTATGCATCTCTGTCATGATAGATAGTCTGGTCAACAACACTCTAAAAACAACACTTCCAAATATATATTTTGGATTCCCAACCGTTCTTAAAAGACCCCTTTTTTCCTTTGTGGGAAGAACTTTTTTTTTTTTTTAAGAGTGAAACAGACATTTCCAGCAATGTCTTGGTGGTTAAGGCCTGAACTGTTTTCATATTCTAAAACAGGCTGAGTTGGTATGCTTGGGGTTTGGACTGCATTTCTTTTCCACGGACGTTTCCCAACCACACAGATCTAATTTGGAGTGGGGGCCTGCGATGAGATGGCAGTCTGAATGCCGGTTTCTCGCTCTTCTCCTCCCATGCAGGCTGCCCGTGCTCCAGTGTAACTCACATTACCCAGAACCGAAACCCCTTCCAGGGATTTGTTGTGGGCTCTAGGGCTGTTTGAAAAGCCGCAACCATAAGCTTTCATTCCTCTGGAACTGATCAGTCGTGCCTTTGGAACGGCTCAATCACAGATGAAAGGAATAACTTGATCCTCATCCGTGTGTTTGCTGCCGAATTTTTAGGGGGCTTGAGGTTGCCATCCACCAAGGGTACAGTACTGAAGGTCCAAACGGGGTGTGTGTATGTAAGTGTCTGCCCTTGTGGCTTCATTAGAGTGCAAGGCTGTTTCCATAGAGTGATGGATGAGTGGGCAGAGGGTGCAGCAAGGCATACTCAAACCCCCTCACGCACATATACACACTGTGAGAAGACTCAAACTCAAAGTCTTTTTTCCCGACAACATTTTCACCCCCATCTTTCAATTGGTAGTGTCTTTTAAAACAACATTTGTGTTGGAACACAATTACGGAGGTCCACGTCTCACATTGAAAACATGCGTTCGTGTTTGTATAGGAATTTTAGTATGCTGCTCGCAGGCGTAGGGACACTGGTCATGCTCTGACTGAGCGATCTCTGTGGTTTATTTTCCTTTTATGCTTGAAATCGTTCTAGATTTAGTAATGTGGTGCTGCATCTGTTTCAAGGAGAGTATATTCAGAGGCTTAAAATATCCCCACAAAATTAGCCAAGCTCAAATGTATCCATTCATCTGTCTTGTATCCATCACCCAGCCATCCAGCCATGACTTAAGCCATTCCTAAAAGCCAGTTCTAATGCTCATAAAGTTGTGGGCTAGGACTTAGTATCTTATGCTCACTAAGGCTGCATTTTTGGATGAAATATTCAATATACCATTATGTTATTAGGGCCCAAGCCCAAAGGGCGAAGGCCCTATTGTTTTCCCAAGGATTATTTATTATTATTATTATTATTATTATTATTATTATTTTTTTTTTACTACCTTTTGGACACTTTTGGAGGCCTTAACATGCTCAAAAACTCCTGACACTTTGCACACGTCAGAACCCGCGGCCATCAGGGCCGGGCTGAAGCTGGTACCCGGGCGTGGCAGGGGGGCTCGACAGCGCCCCCTGGAACGGGTCCGAAAACATGGTCCATAAATCAAACACGCTTGCATGTAATAATATGAAACTCGGTACACATGTAGATCTCATCGTTTCATATATACTTCACACTCTTACTTTTTACCCCAGCCCAACAGGAAGTGGGCTATTTAGGGTTGTTGGTAAAACACACGCAAAGGAATTTGAAGTACTCCTCCTAGAGAATTCAAACACACGGCACGAAACTCGGTCAGCGTGAAGTCAAGACACTGAGGATGAAAGTTTGCGAGGGGATTTTTGATATCTCGAACGGTTTGGCCGTGGCGAGGAAACAAAATTATGGCGAGAAACGTGAAACAGGAAGTGTGTCATAACTACTGCATACATTAACTGATCTTGATGAAACTTCAGCAGTGTGTTCGTTCTAAGAGCCCGATCATATGGATGTGACTATTGTGAGTCAAAGTTATAGCGCCACCAACTGGCAGCAGGAAGTGTGTCACTTTCAAAATGCTTTGAAATCACCCTCTTATTTTTACCCGATTTGCTTCAAACTTCATTTGTATAATGTAAATACACGGCAGATGAAGACCTGTGAATGGATTCTTGATATCTTTGAAACTGTTGCTGTGGCAATCCATCAAACTTTAATATTCTTTTTGGATGCTTTTGAGACTCTTAGCATGCCTGAAATTGCTTAAAATTGCATGAAACTCGACAGACAGATCACATTTATTAGCCAGGTGACATGTGCAAAGTTTCAGAAACGTGCGTGGTGCAGGGACTCAGTAGCGCCACCTTTTGACAAAAGTGGGGGGGTTAGTTTCATCTAGAGTTACAAAAATCTGTATTTATATAGTTCTCCTCCAGCCAGACAACTTTCTAATTTACAGTCATTAGTAACAACCAAGAGGAAGTCAGATATTTTGGTTTGAATATGGTCATTTCTCTCTGAGCCTACGTCTCTGTGACTGCTGTCTGTGTGTGTGTCTGTGAGTGTGGGGAGGGGGAGGGGGAGTGGGGCTAGATTAACCATTTCACTGCTGTGTGGTTTGGCCTTCATTAAAAAAGAAAATAAATGTCTTAAGCCTTGTATTTTTTAAATACGTTTTTTTAATAAAGGCATATAACAGACATGCTGCATTTAAATTTTTTTAATAAAACATTGTTTTTTATGTTTTTCAAGCCATTTGATTTATGAGGACTTTTGAAATGTCCTCATAAACCACCCATAAGTTGTAATACCAGTGTAATACACGTCATTATACAAATTTGTGTCCTCATAAATCACATAAACCAACCCACACAAACCAACCCACACACACACACACACACACACACACACACACACACACACACACACACACACACACACACACACACACACACACACACACACACACACACACACACACCAAATTGACGGTGGGTGGCAATAGTATATTTAAAAGTGCATAATTGTAATATCTGCAAGGCACCCCTAGTCCAATCTTATTAAATGTATGCTTCATCTTTCATTTTAATTTGTAAATTTGATCAATAAATTCAATTATTTAGAATAATAAGATACTATATGGCTGTTACCCTAGGTAGGGCTGATCAAATTACATCATTTACATTGAAAAATAACAATGCATTAAATGATGTTATGAGATTGTTTTAAATATGAGTCAATTAAAAATCGTTGGAAAGAATGATACTTTTAAACATAACACTGAACCGTCACTAGGTGTCGCCAGGCTACCGTCTTAATGAGCGAGTCATTGATTCATTCGTTCAAACGATTCGTTCGAACGACTGAGTCATTCATGAATGAGACAGGTATGGATTGGTCATTGAATCTAGGGTTTGCGATGTCTACCAATTTGGCATCAGACGATGTGTACAGTGAAACATCGCGATGGACGATGATATCGGAGGAGGGGCGGGGCTAACGTTTTAATTTTTCACTTAAGCAATAAGCCCCGCAAAGCCGTGTTTTACAGTGGATTTAGAACAGCTAAGGGGCGTAGGCACAACGCGGATATATTTTCCTCTACATCTCATCAGCCATTTTGATTTCGGCACGCTCTGCAGCAGCTGACCACTAGGAGCGAATGTACATGATGTACAATGTACACGTGACAGAGCAGCCAGATCCAGACTGTGCTTTCGCGCTGTGGCTGGCGCTGAGCCAGAGACAGACGCGTTCAGTGCTTGTCATATTATATCACAACTATTCAGTGTTTTTAACCACATAATGTTTATTTTAGGTTTCAGACATTTAAATGCATATAACTTATAGCAAAACAATACATTTATAGTTTGTAAAATACACAATGGTGTCTATGGAAGCAGCCATAACAACCCATTCAAACATATTTGCCGACGGATTTTATTCATATCAGACACACAGTGTAAGGAACTATAAAGTTAACTCTATTCTTCTCCCAGTTCACCGGCCATGTATTTCGGGAGAAACTGTTTTTTAAACGACAAAACAAACTCACTTACACACATTTGAGAATCAGAATAGAAGATAGTTAATGACATGGTAACCAGGTTTGTTAATATTTATAAATAAAAGCGCTAACGTTACATGTCTATTTTGGCTGTGGTGAATCACGTGCCAAGCATGACGCGTCACCATGGAAACATGGGGGGGGGGGGGGATCGCGATGCTGGCTTAAAGCAAAGAGGCACAAGAGGCGAAACTCTGATGCTTTTCTGGTAACAGCCACTAGGTGGCGCTTCGGGAGCGCGGCCGCCATTTTGGGATGAATATTCCAACGGGAGTTACTGGACAACAGCACAGATAACAGTTTTTTGAGGTAGTTTTTTCTTGCATTATAGAATATTTTCATTTTATGCAACTTTACACATTTACTACTATTATTAGTTACCAACTCCACTTGGCCTGAAATATATTTTGTACGTTTTAATCCCCTGGATCATGCTACAAACATGATGATCTTATGGAACATTATGCATTGCTGTGTCCGTTATCCTATAATTGCCACAATTTTGTACAGTGGCTGTGTGTTTTTGTTTACATAGTCTTGCTTTAACGGTCCATTTTAATAATACAGATAATAGCAGTTTCTGAAAAATTACCAAACGAACGAGCCTGCCAAAAACCAGGTACGACCGTAACCGATCTGTACCGTTGCACCAATAAATACAGTACTATATACTCTACATTTAGGATGCACCGATACCGACTTCAGACCGAGTCCGATACCGATACTTTCATTTATTGGTCACCGCCGATACCGATACGGTAACCGATAAGTATTTTAATTTCATTAATTTTCAATATGCATTTGTAATTTTTAAATGTATTGGTAGAGAAACCAAAATAATATCAATCATATTAGTTGTTTTATAAATTTAAACTTATAATTAGTTTCAACAAAATATATATTTCATGCACTGCATATTTATTACTGCATAAATTAAATATATATGGATCTTTTTGTAAAGTTGATAGAGGTAGCCTATTTAGCCAAGAGCAGAGAGTAATTTATTTGTCCTTTGTTTGATTAACATTAAAACACAGCAGCAGATTTATTAAAGTGCCGCCCCTTTAAGGCCGAACGCACTGACGCCATTTGAATTATACTGTCTACATTCACTTGAGATATATAACAGACTTTTACTAGGATACTCGCCAATGTGTTTTTACATAGATTTGTGTGAATTCGTCCAAGCGCAATGCGTGAAAGACTTCCATTCAGTATTCGCGCGCTGTCTGGTGGTTTTCGGGGCGCGCGCTGTGGATGTTTGAAGTTCATGGAAATTCTTGACCTGCAAATGTCCTGTAATAATGTAGGCTACCACTCGTTAAACATAAGTAAGGTAACAGTTCATGTTTTACTTACATATACGATTTAGTTTTAATCCAAATAACACGTGCTGAGTGAATGATCCGCAATCAACAGCATTCAACAGAAGTGCTCTCTCTCTCTCTCTCTCTCTCTCTTCCTCTCTCTCTCTCTCTCTCTCTCTCTCTCTCTCTCTCTCTCTCTCTCTCTCTCTCTCTCTCTCTCTCGTCAGTTAACGTTAATAATAAGCTACATGCCTCGTTTTACTTGATTTGCCATTGACATCCGACTGAACTACAAACTTTCCACTGACGTCTGTGAAAAAGGGTTGCGCTCGACCAGCTCGCGCGTCTGTGTCGTAGCGCGCTCAATCCTCTCCGTGTTTTTCTCTTATCAGCTTGCGCACCATATAGTTAAATAGACGACGCGTTAATATATTCTGTTTAATATTCCACTGATAAGATACATTTATTTCATATACAGCCTTCTTTTTTTATCCCCATTATAATTTCTGACACTGTACACATGCTGCCTGGTATCGGTTGTTGGTATCGGGGCATTTTTACGAGTACGAGTACAAGTACATGAGCTCAGTATCGGGCCCGATACCAATACTGGTATCGGTATCGGTGCATCCCTAATATATATATATATATAAATATAGCTGCGAGCAGCGATGAAGGGCCAAAGCCGACGGTAGCGCCACCCTGGTGCACCAGGGTTGCGGTGCCACCGGCTTGGGCCCGTAATCGCTGCTCGCAGCTATATTTTACCATTGCAATTTAAAATAACTTTTCTATTTGACCCCAAACTTTTGAACAGCAGTGTGCATATTTAGGGCCCAAGCCTTGAAAAGGCGAAGGCCCTATTGTTTTCCTTAGGATTATTATTAGGGCCCAAGCCCTAAGGGCGAAGGCCCTATTGTTTTCCTAAGGATTATTTATTATTAGGGCCCAAGCCCAAAGGGCGAAGGCCCTATTGTTTTCTTAAGGATTATTTATTATTCTTCTAATTATTTTTTTACTACCTTTTGGACACTTTTGGAGGCCTTAACATGCTCAAAAACTCCTGAAACTTTGCACACATGTCAGAACCCGCGGCCATCAGGGCCGGGCTGAAGATGGTACCCGGGCGTGGCAGGGGGGCTCGACAGCGCCCCCTGGAACGGGGTCCGAAAACATGGTCCATAAATCAAACACGCTTGCATGTAATAATATGAAACTCGGTACACATGTAGATCTCATCGTTTCATATATACTTTACACTCTAACTTTTTACCCCAGCCCAACAGGAAGTGGGCTATTTAGGGTTGTTTGGAAAACGCATGCAATGGAATGTGAAACACTCCTCCTAGAGAATTGAAACACACGGCACGAAACTCGGTGTGCATGAAGTCAAGACACTGAGGATGAAAAATTGCCAGGGGATTTTTGATATCTTGAACGGTTTGGCCGTGGCGAGGAAACGAAATTATGGCGAGAAACGTGAAACAGGAAGTGTGTTATAACTACTGCATACATTAACTAATCTTGATGAAACTTCAGCAGTGTGTTTGTTGTAAGAGCCCGATCACATGGATGTGACTATTGTGAGTCAAAGTTATAGCGCCACCAACTGGCAGCAGGAAGTGTGTCACTTTCAAAATGCTTTTAAATCACCCTCTTATTTTTACCCGATTTGCTTCAAACTTCATGTGCATAATGTAAACACACGCCAGATGTAGACCTGTGAAAGGATTATTGATATCTTAGACACTGTTGCCATGGCAATGCATCAAACATTAATATTCCTTTTTTTAAGCTTTTTCATGCTTTTTTATGCTTTCAGGCACTTTTGGGTTCTTAACATGCTCAAAAACTCTTGAAACTTTGCACACGGGTCAGAAACCGCGGCCATCAGGGCCGGGCTGAAGCTGGTACCCGGGCGTGGCAGGGGGGCTTGACAGCGCCCCCTGGAACGGGGTCCGAAAACTTGGTCCATATATCCAACACGCTTTACCCGATTTGCTTCAAACTTGATGTGTATAATGTAGACACACGCCAGATGTAGACCTGTGAAAGGATTGTTGATATCTTACATACTGTTGCCGTGACAACGCATCAAACTTAAATATTCTTTTTGGATACTTTTGAGACTCTCAGCGCACTTTTGGGGCCCTTAACGTGCTCAAAAACTCTTGAATCTTTGCACACGGGTCAGAACATGGGGCCATCAGGGCCGGGCTGACGCTGGTACCCGGGCGTGGCAGGGGGGCTCGACAGCGCCCCCTGGAACGGGGTCCGAATACTTGGTCCATAAATCAAACAAGCTTGCATGTAATAATATGAAACTCGGTACACATATAGATCTCATTGGTTCATATATCCTTTGTACTTTTACTTTTTACCCCAGCCCAACAGGAAGTCGGCTATTATGGTTTGTTTGGAAGCGTATGCCCCTGGACTTCGATATACTCCTCCTAGAGAATTCAACCAATCGCCACGAAACTCGGTGTGCATGAACTCAAGACATTGAGGATGAAAAATTGCCAGGGGATTTTTGATATCTCGAACGGTTTGGCCGTGGCGAGGAAACGAATTTATGGCGAATAATGGAAACAGGAAGTGTGTTATAACTTCAGCATACATTAACTGATCTTGATGAAACTTCAGCAGTGTGTTCACTGTAAGAGTCCGATCACATGGATGTGACTATTGTGAGTCAAAGTTATAGCGCCACCAACTGGCAGCAGGAAGTGTGTCACTTCCTAAATGCTTTGAAATCACCCTCTTATTTTTACCCAATTTGCTTCAAAGTTTATGTGTATAATGTAAACACACGGCAGATGTAGACCTGTGAAAGGATTATTGATATCTTAGATACTGTTGCCGTGGCAACGCATCAAACTTTAAATATTCTTGTTTGATGCTTTTGATGCTCTGAGCCAATATGGCAAGCCGTTTTAACATTTAATAACTTAATAAATAACTTATTTCTGTATAAAATAAAAAATCCCGAATAATCCAGACCAACCAGAGCGCACTATTTCTACAACATCATCAGTGCTGAAGCGGAACTACCAGAGCCGTTCGGCAGATGGCGAGCAGATATTTTGATATTTTGTGTCACGTCGTGCACAATAACCCTAAAGGCACCGGGGTTGCGGTGCCACCGGCTTGGGCCCGTAATCGCTGCTCGCAGCTATATTTATTATTATTTTTTTACTACCTTTTGGACACTTTTGGAGGCCTTAACATGCTCAAAAACTCCTGAAACTTTGCACACATGTCAGAACCCGCGACCATCAGGGCCGGGCTGAAGATGGTACCCGGGCGTGGCAGGGGGGCTCGACAGCGCCCCCTGGAACGGGGTCCGAAAACATGGTCCATAAATCAAACACGCTTGCATGTAATAATATGAAACTCGGTACACATGTAGATCTCATCGTTTCATATATACTTCGCACTCTAACTTTTTACCCCAGCCCAACAGGAAGTCGGCTATTAAGGGTTGTTTGGAAAACGCATGCAATGGAATGTGAAACACTCCTCCTAGAGAATTCAAACACACGGCACGAAACTCGGTGTGCATGAAGTCAAGACACTGAGGATGAAAAATTGCCAGGGGATTTTTGATATTTCGAACGGTTTGGCCGTGGCGAGGAAACGAAATTATGGCGAGAAACGTGAAACAGGAAGTGTGTTATAACTACTGCATACATTAACTAATCTTGATGAAACTTCAGCATTGTGTTCGTTGTAAGAGCCCGATCACATGGATGTGACTATTGTGAGTCAAAGTTATAGCGCCACCAACTGGCAGCAGGAAGTGTGTCACTTTAAAAATGCTTTTAAATCACCCTCTTATTTTTAATTGATTTGCTTCAAATTTCATGTGCATAATGTAGACACATGCCAGATGTAGACCTGTGAAAGGATTATTGATATCTTAGACACTGTTGTCATGGCAATGCATCAAACATTAATATTCCTTTTTTTAAGCTTTTTCATGCTTTTTTATGCTTTCGGGCACTTTTGGGGTTCTTAACGTGCTCGAAAACTCTTGAAACTTTGCACACAGGACAAAACCCGCGGCCATCAGGGCCAGGCTGAAGCTGGTACCCGGGCGTGGCAGGGGGGCTCGACAGCGCCCCCTTGAACGGGTCCGACAATTTGGTCCATATATCCAACACGCTTTACCCTATTTGCTTCAAACTTGATGTGTATAATGTAGACACAAGCCAGATGTAGACCTGTGAAAGGATTGTTATATCTTAGATGCTGTTGCCGTGACAACGCATCAAACTTTAATATTCTTTTTGGATACTTTTGAGATTCTTAGCGCACTTTTGGGGCCCTTAACATGCTCAAAAACTCTTGAAACTTTGCACACGGGTCAGAAACCGCGGCCATCAGGGCCGGGCTGAAGCTGGTACCCGGGCGTGGCAGGGGGGCTCGACAGCGCCCCCTGGAACGGGGTCCGAAAACTTGGTGCATAAATCAAACAGGCTTTACCCGATTTGCTTCAAACTTGATGTGTATAATGTAGACACACGCCATATGTAGACCTGTGAAAGGATTGTTGATATCTTAGATGCTGTTGCCGTGACAATGCATCAAACTTTAATATTCTTTTTGGATACTTTTGAGACTCTCAGCGCACCTTTGGGGCCCTTAACGTGCTCAAAAACTCTTGAATCTTTGCACACGGGTCAGAACCCGCGGCCATCAGGGCCGGGCTGACGCTGGTACCCGGGCGTGGCAGGGGGCTCGACAGCGCCCCCTGGAACGGGGTCCGAAAACTTGGTCCATAAATCAAACACGCTTGCATGTAATAATATGAAACTTGGTACACATATAGATCTCATTGGTTCATATATCCTTTGTACTTTTACTTTTTACCCCAGCCCAACAGGAAGTCGGCTATTATGGTTTGTTTGAAAGCGTATGCCCCTGGAATTCGATATACTACTCCTAGAGAATTCAACCAATCGCCACGAAACTCAGTCAGCATGAAGTCAAGACATTGAGGATGAAAAATTGCCAGGGGATTTTTGATATCTCGAACGGTTTGGCCGTGGCGAGGAAACAAATTTATGGCAAATATTGGAAACAGGAAGTGTGTTATAACTTCTGCATACATTAACTGATCTTGATGAATCTTCAGCAGTGTGTTCGCTGTAAGAGTCTGATCACATGGATGTGACTATTGTGAGTCAAAGTTATAGGGCCACCAACTGGCAGCAGGAAGTGTGTCACTTCCTAAATGCTTTGAAATCACCCTCTTATTTTTACCCAATTTGCTTCAAACTTTATGTGTATAATGTAAACACACGGCAGATGTAGACCTGAGAAAGGATTATTGATATCTTAGATACTGTTGCCGTGGCAACGCATCAAACTTTAATATTCTTGTTTGATGCTCTGAGCCAATATGGCAAGCCGTTTTAACATTTAATCATTTTAACCTACTAGTCTCTATTTTCATGCTACTAGTACTTATTTTTTAGATACTAGTATCTATTCCATTAAGTACTAGTACTTATTCATTTGCGACTAGTGCTTATTCTTTAGTACTAGTGCCTATTCTTTAGATATTCTTTTGAATACGTATTAGTAGCTAATGAATAAGTTCTGGTATCTATTTAATAGTTTCTAGTATGTAATGACTTAGAACTAGTATTTATTGAATAAATACTAGTTTCTATTAATAGCTACTAGTATATAAAATGTCATTTTCTCTCTCTCTCTCTCTGAGCCAATATGGCAAGCCATTTTAACATTTAATCATTTTAATCTACTAGTCTCTATTTTAATGCTACTAGTACTTATTTTTTAGATACTAGTATCTATTCCATTAAGTACTAGTACTTATTCATTAGCGACTAGTGCTTATTCTGTTTAGAATATTCAAAGTGCTTATTCAATTTTTATGCTTATTTATATTTTCAGAGCAGAAAATCAGATTTTTATGCTTATTCAATATTGCATCTAAAATGTAAGTGACTTGACGTGTGTGTGTGTGTGTGTGTGTGTGTGTGTGTGTGTGTGTGTGTGTGTGTGTGTGTGTGTGTGTGTGTGTGTGTGTGTGTGTGTGTGTGTGTGTGTGTGTGTGTGTGTGTGTGTGTGTGTGTGTGTGTGTGTGTGTGTGTGTGTGAAAGGGGCTATACAGTGACAAGAGTTTAACCCTTTAAGGCCTTGTCTTTTTGGATATATATCTTTTTTTTATAAAAAAAAAGTGCATACAACCCATATATTTTAAATGTATTGTTTGCTTTAAATTAAATTAAGATTGTATCGTTGGTAATTGAACCTAAATAAATTTAAAATTAGTGTGCTATATTTCAGATCAATCTATTTGTTTTCCTTCATTTTAATCAACACTAACTTTATTCTCATCTGAATTATAAATAACTTATTTCTGTATAAAATAGAAAAATCCTGAATAATCCAGACCAACCAGAGCGCACTATTTCTACAACATCATCAGTGCTGAAGCGGAACTACCAGAGCCGTTCGGCAGATGGCGAGCAGATATTTTGATATTTTGTGTCACGTCGTGCACAATAACCCTAAAGGCACCGGGGTTGCGGTGCCACCGGCTTGGGCCCGTAATCGCTGCTCGCAGCTATATTTATTATTATTTTTTTACTACCCTTTGGACACTTTTTCGCAGCTATATATATATATATATATATATATATATATATATATATATATATATATATATATATATATATATATATATATATATATATATATATATATATATATATTTGTTGTTGTTGTATAGTATAAAGTTTAAGTAAAAATGATTTGGGTTGATGTTCTTGCCACATACTTAAAAATAAATATATTCTAAAAGATTATACTATTTACTTTTTTATATAAAAAGTAAATTATTGTTAAAACAAATTAATTTCTTAAACAACACTTTCAGATTCAGAGTTTTGTCATTTGCTTGTTAAAATGGTTTGGAGAGACACATTGGTTGTTGGGCACTGTTGCTACCATGTCAGAAATTTCATAAATGCCCTTTCTGAGCAGCTTTTTTGTCGGCATTGACCTGCGTAATATCAGTTGATGAATGAGGTGATAAAGGTCCCTATCAATCTGCCGTCTGAGTTATGATCCACCTTCCGTCATTTCTGAGTGCTTTTGTTTAACATGTTTGACGCCATTGTCTCATTGACCTTGTTGATGCAGACAGGGCTTGAATCGCACATGTAATTGCTGTGTGTAATTGTTCAAGCCCTCTCTGTGTTATTGTGCTGAATGGCACCGCTTTGACTTTGTTAGTGCTTGCTAATTAGCACAGAGCAAAGGGCATGAATCAGGCTGTTAATCAGAATTAAAGACTTGATCAAAGTTGTCCACAGAGGCGAGGGCTTCCTTGTAAGTTTGCCCCCCTCTGTGACTTCTGTGCCTTTGTGTAATTTGTTACTGCCTGGATTAAAGACCAAAAAACAATGTTTTTTTTGTTTATTGTTTTGCTAGAAAATGACTGTTTGGAATGGAATACTAGCTCTATGCATACTATGAATTATAAATTGACACTGTCCACCTATAAAAATAGTATGTGAAACATTATGCATTATATAGTGGTCAATATATAGCATGACTCCTGTCCTGTAAAGCCTGATGTGAAATAATAGTCCTAAAAATCAGTCAAAAAAATATCAAGAAAAAAGTTTGCGTATGTGTTTTTTGTTGAATATCATTTTTTTTTACATCCGGGATTTAAGAATGATATATTATGATATAGTGAGTCCATACTTAAGGATGAAAAAACACCTCAAATTTATTCAGATCCACAAACTTAGCAAAAATGTGGATTTTGGTACAATTGCTAAAATTTATATGACCAAAATTAAGATGAAATTCTGATGGCTTGTAATGTAAATCAATGAAATCTCTATAACAGTATAGCCGACTACTTACAATATGCATAATTATCACTGTATATTTCCCAATAATTTGTCTTAGTAAGATAATATTTGATCAAAGCTCTATAATTTTATTTTGATGGGCAAAACATTTAATGCAATGCAATACAATGATGCTTTAGAGATGTACCCTAAAATCCTGATTTATCTTATTTTATACTCACGTTTTAACATGATTTATCTAGTGACGATTTATGGATAATCAAATAAACCTAAGCTGCTTCAGTCCAGTAAGTGTTCATCCTGAAATATGGCTAACAATATCAAATTACTTTATAAAAATCTAGATTTCACAGAAAAAAGATGCATGCACCACAACCTGACGGTGGCCATTAAAAAAAAATATATAAAAAAATACTAAATTCTCTTAATACTAAACTCTTTGAATTGTTAAAGAAGTATAAACTATCAATCTAGTGACAGAAGACAAATAGTAGATTGTGTACAACATGTTTTTCAATAACATTATGATAGTTGCATACATAAAGACATAATGTTGCGTATCAAAGATGACACATAGACTTTATAGAGTTAAGTTTGTCACATGATCTTATTAAGTGCATGAAAACAATTTAGTATGCTAGTATGTTATTCCAAACGTAGCCTCAGTATCGGTTACTTTATCTGCAGTCAGACGTCCCAACCGAGTGGCCCAAATAAACGGACCCTTCATTTACATTCTGAGGCACAAGCAACTCCAAACTGTAACGGAACTGCCCCAAATAAAAGTAATTCAACTAGCCCATTAAAATTCCCCTTCAATCCCATGAGACTTTTTTGTTTAATGACATAACTCTTTTCTTAGGCCCCTCCTCTGACCTATGTTTCAACCAATAACAGCCTTTTCCTTCATAAATCCGTATCTCAACATGGCATAGGCAGGATGGTGCAAGTTACACAGCACGAAATACGATAATACACAAACGCAGATCCATAAGCAAAGGATCATTTCTAAAGCTGTTTATCTGAGCAAGTCTGTATAGTATCCTCCATACTTCATAGTTTTTTCCTTCTGCTAGTAGGAGTTTCTAAACAGATAATCTTCATTATGTGCCTCTAATCCTCTCAGGGAAATCTCTGCATTTTCTGACTCTCATCAGCTCTGATTCATGACTCCAAATGCCGTCTGCCTCGTAAAGGATATCGTGACTCTTTTTTAAACAATAGGCTTGTCTCTCTGTAGCAGCGCAGGCTGATGAAACGGCTGGGGAGAAATATTGTTTTCTAACCCATTGATGAGCACAAGTATTTTGCGCTTCAATAAAGCCTCCAGTCGTATCAAAGGCGTGAAAATATATGGCTGCTTTTCTCTGGATTTTCCTTGACTTTTATATGTTAGCCATATTTTTGCAGCATTTTTCTTTGTGTTTCTGAATCAATATCTTCGTACCTCATCTGCCGGGTAAACAGTAAACAGGCTCACATCCTTGCTGCTCGGGGAGAGTAGTGTGTTCAATCTGCTAGAGGTGACAGTATACAGTAATGTAGTATGTCTGAAAGAGCAGCCAACGCCAGCCTCTTCTTCTACGCACACACACACACACGCACACGCACACGCACACACGCACACAGAGGGACTGTAAGTTGTAGCTGCATCGGTCCTAAAGTAACACTCAACGAGCGAATAAAATTGTATTTGGCGAGATAATAAAATTGAGTTACTTGTGTTGTGTCTGAAACTTTATTAGGAACCGCAATATAAACTTTAAATCAAATTGTAAGAGGAATAATCTAACTTGCAGATGTGAGAGTTGTGTTAAACTCAAATAAAAGACTAAATCATCTACTAAACAAAACATCTGTCAGACGTTCCCTGTCTTCTTTTACTTTAGTGGACAATTTATTTAAGATGCCTATTTTTTCTCCGGTATTGCAACACATTATTTTTTGCATTGAGCTATACTAAAGCAAAAGTATGAGTAACAAAATTGCAATAATTATTCACAGAGACTTGTATGTTATGTTATATTGTATCATTAGCTTATACTTTTATAAATATTTAAATTGATTATATTTATTTTACATTTTATATAGGGTTTTAGCCATGTACAGTAATATACTATTATATAATTTAATATAATATATTTTTTATGAACATTATAACAGTTAAATGCAATAGTTTTTTAACATTTAGCTATATGAAATGTTATATAGCCATTTAAGATATTATAATAGCCATATATTTATTTGACCCTGCAATTATATTATATTATATTATATAGCTGCTTGACCATATAAGTAATCTATTTTGCTTTGCTGTTATTTAATGCGTGTTATATTATTATTTAATGTTATGTCATGTCATGTTTTATGTTAATTTGAATTATTTAGCTTTCAGTAAAATATTTTTTTATATTCGATCACCACACAATTGTAAACCGGTCTGCTATTCTCACACCAGATCCATGAGCGCTTAGTCTATTACTGCGTTCCAGCTCATCTCCCTCAGTCCAAACACACACTGCAGAGTGTAGCAGCACACCTAATCTATGAGGAGAGATGGGAATGCACTCTTCTCCGGGAATGTACTGCATTACGCTTGCCTTGTTCTCCTCATTCAGGGATGGAATTGCAAAAGCACGCTATAACTAACACTATGAGTAAACAAGCTTGAAATGTGGTTTTCGGCTACAATCACACAGTGCGTCTTCTTTTTCCCCATTTTTTTTGCCATTTTTGTACTTTACATATTGATGTATTATATTATGCATAATAAATATATATATATACAAATCAGGTGTTTGCCTCAAAGACATTACATGATCAAAAATCATATCTGAGGCTTGAAGTCAATAGAACGTGGTGCACATTGTCATCCACCTAAAAGGCCTATCATACTTCTCGAAAATCATTTTCTTACAGAAATCTTCAGTAGACAGAGCCACACATGCTGCATGATGTCATTCCGTTTGCCCTCAGGGCAGCGGCAGGGACCCTCGGAGAGAGGTCAGCGTGTCCCATATTCTCTCAGAGACAAATAACCACGATTATGTTGGAAAACACACTGCGTACGATTTCATAAGCGGCCACAGTCTCCAGCGTCTCAGGGCTGTTAACTAGTAGTTCAAATGAGATTCACTGCCCAAACTCAAAATGCCACATCTAATACAGATAACCAGCAGTGCGTGTGTGTGTATTTATAGCTTTCGCAAACTTCATTTTTACAAGAGCAACTAAAGCCACAGTCTCGGGGAGTGGGAGTGAAAACAGTCAGTGGCTAGAGCTGGCACGGGTACTGTGCTTCTATATTGCATTAATATGTCCTTCGCTTCGTCTTTAAAGAGACCCAGATGTGAAACAGATGGAAATATAATGAAGATCAAAGCAAGTGTGGTTGAAGGATATGGTGCAGCCTGTTTGGGAGGGGGGTCGTTTGTTTTGGAGAGAGGGAAATGTGGCAGTGTGTGTTGCACTGCAGTTCCACACCAGATGGGTGAAATTGACCACAACTTTCAAATTTAAACAGGATATTTTTAGCTGACACTGTTTAGAGCAGCCTTTTCTTTGTAATGAAGTTTTCCTTCTGCGTGTGTGTGTGTGTGTGTGTGTGTGTGTGTGTGTGTGTGTGTGTGTGTGTGTGTGTGTGTGTGTGTGTGTGTGTGTGTGTGTGTGTGTGTGTGTGTGTGTGTGTGTGTGTGTGTGTGTGTGTGTGTGTGTGTGTGTGTGTGTGTGTGTGTGTGTGTGTGTGTGTGTGTGTGTTTGACATGCTCATGTTCATGGTCATAATCACATAAAAATGTCACTATAATGGTAATTTGATACAAATATTAATGAAGAGATATGAATTAATGTACCACCCTGCATTTTTATTTACTGTAATTCTTTATAATTAGTTGATAAATTTGAGTAGTTTGAAACACAAAATATAAAAATATTAAGATTTTTCGTATTGTGAAAGTTGTAGTTGCAACATTTTACAAGAATATTTCAATAATAAAAATAATTCAAATTATATTTTATTATTTACAAATAGAAATTAAATTGCGTGTAAGATGGCTTTATTTGCTCTTGTAAAATGGTCACACGTGCTAGTCTATTCAATCCGTGCACTTTTTAAATAATATTTTGAAAATATATTTGCACAGTTCAAAAGTTTGGGCTTTTAAAAAAAAAAAATATATATATATATATCTTTGTATTCAACAAGGATGCATTAAATTGAGCAAAAGTGTATTATAATGTAGTTTTATACCATTAAAAAAGTATTTCTATATAAAATAAATGTTGTTCCTTTGAACTTTCTATTTATCACAGAACACTGTTTTAACAAAAACATTTTCCACATTATTTTATAATAAGAAGAAATCAGCATATTAAAATGATTTCTGAACGACCATGTGACACTGAAGACTGGAGCAATGATGCTGAAATTAAAAAAAATACAGTTGCATATATAATGGAGTTTTAAAAGCACCATTCACTTTTTATTTTTTATTCAGTAGGGTATAGAGTTCTGTACAAACAAAACATCCATTTGTTCTTTAAGTACAGTATGTTCATTCTGTGAGATGGCCATTTCACTTGCCTGCATTGCATTGTGGGAGAGGCTTCCAGTGCCCTTCAGCAGATCGATAAAACAGAATCTAGTCAGGAGAAATAACCATCAGCCAGAAGGAAATTGTGAGGCAGTGTGAAAGTCACAGACTGAGGGGTTACTACAGAAATAAGATTCATACAGTTTAGTTCATATTGTACATTTAAAGCTAGTTGCTCATTGACTGAGACCCATTAAATGTGTTTGAACTAACTTAGACATGGTCCGTCGAGTACCAGCAGGATCGTTGTTGTTTCGTCGTTTCTTCTATAAAAGTTTCTGGTTGTCCTCATGAAAATGTAATTTGTTATAAACTGCGTTCTTTCATCAAGAGTTCTACCTTTCAAGACGTTTGCCCAGCTTTCTAGTACCTCAGGGGAAAGCTGTGGCTCGTGCTAATTTTCTGCTCTAGGTGCGTTTGGCTGGGGTGACAGGCTACACGTAGCACCTTCATGGCTCAATAGAGAGAACTGGGAATCCATCTGTAAGTGAACATTAACTTGAGCAGCATCCCACAGTCCTCCAACCACACCGGGGTCACTGCCGCCAGGGACACACACTCAATGACTTTCACATTCGAAAACTTTCGAGAAGGTGGAACTGGAGCTACGTCTACACATGGCATTTTCACTTCAAAACGATTGTCCCACACTAAAACATCAACAGATTCTAAAATCATCTTACTGCACATGCAAAACATAATAAACACTCACTGCGATGATATAGAGAGACCACATATAATAAATTTCTCACGCTAGTCTTCTGACACTATCATTTTATTAGCATTGTATCTCTCCACTTGGTGCAGCTAAAACATGGTTGCCCAAATTTTCTGGCATTTTTTGCAAGAATGTAATTTGAAGATTGTTCCAAGTAACATTTATCTTTAGCAATACTGGGAAAGTGAACACCACATAGCAAATAGCATTGATACACTATGCGTCACATGACTAAACATGCGTTATCGTTTTCAAATACCTCCACCTGAGAGAGCTCAGTTTCAAAAAGCTCAGTTTTCACAGGACAAAAACAAAAGGCGCTCGCCTCAGTGTGGATTAAAGGCGAAAACTGTATTTTCAAATGTATCGTAGACGTAGCCTGGTATGACTGACAAATGGATGGATGTACAATAAGGTTTATAATTCATAATTAACTAATTATGGCCTTGTGACTCTTCCATCACACAGATTGAAGTTTTATTAAAGTTGAATAAATAAAAATGTTGCTTTCTTTGACAGTGCTGAAACATAATGGGATATTTCTTAGTTTCCAGTGAAGCTGGGAGGGAATTGATAAATCTAATAAGTTAACAAGCAGACACAGAGAGAGTTATAAATGCTAATAAGATGGATGAAGGATTTGATTAGCCTTCATTAGTGGTCTGGGATGATGATAAACACATTCTCTGCAGAAAGCCAGCAGGTTTGCCGATGGAGGTCGAAGTTTAATTTGATGAGGGCAAGGTTTGGTGTGTTTTGCTAGCTCATTCTATGAGATGCTTAGGTGTCTTTCAAGTATTACTGATGGAGAAGGTGACCAAAAACTTGTGAGAGCCAGTGTGAAAAGTTGTGCATTCCTTTCTGAGAGAGAAGAGAAGAGAGAGAGAGAGAGAGAGAGAGAGAGAGAGAGAGAGAGAGAGAGAGAGAGAGAGAGAGAGAGAGAGAGAAGAGAGAGAGAGAGAGAGAGAGAGAGAGAGAGAGAGAGAGAGAGAGAGAGAGAGAGAGAGAGAGAGAGAGAGAGAGAGAGAGAGAAAAATAACCTACTTATAGTTAGCTAAGAGGCCAATCTTGTCCACTTTTTTTCTTGCCACTGAGAATTCCTTTAAAACTCACTGTCACTGCACAAGGATGGCGGCAAATACGCAACACCATTTTGCCATTAACTGTGGTTCATCAGATGGGCTTCTAAAGGGGGAATTTAATCATGTGACCCTGAAGACTGAAGTAATGGCTGTTTAAAAATTAAGCTTTTGCCATCACAGAAATTCCATCTTAAAATATATTAATGCAGACTTTAATGCACACTACTAGACTTCATTACACACTAAGAAAAAGAAAAAAAAGAAAAGAAAAAAAGAAGCAAAATAGTGCCCCATTAAGTATAATATTGGTACATTTTCTTGCGTTTCAATCTGACTTCAATTGTATGTCCTCCGCTTGCCCCTGCTGGTCTACGTTTACAGTTTTGAACTAAAGTGCATTTTCAGATGTTAGTGGTTCAAATGTGGGTGGTCCCTTAGTGTAATAAACCTCAATCTAACACCAAAATCTATAACAACAAAAATAAATGCAGTAAGGCCTAGCCAATATGGTTAGGAGATTTGTACATGCATCTGTGTCTTCGTTCCACCCTGACATACAAATATGAATGCTAATGTACCGCTAGTGTCTGCATTATACTAGTCTCACTCCATGCCTCATGATCAGATCTTTCAGCCAGTGATGGATGGACTCTTCGTGTTTGTGCGTGCGTGTATCCATGTTTTGCAATTTCTCGCATGTCTTTCCAAGAGACAAAGGGCAGAGGCTGTTTGTCGAAATAACCCATGAAGACAGTAGAGCAGAAGTTCTCATTGCATTCAGCCCTGTCCTCCCTGCTCTGTTAACATGTCTGCTGTCTGTCTGTGGCAGCTAACATGCATTTTGTACACCACGCTCTGAGTGACAATGGAGTTACAGTGGTGGAAGAGGGTTATTCACACTCTGCGCCTGGAACAGATTGTCTTTTTCTGCCCTGCCGCATCCCACACCTCACACACCTCTTCATGCCTTACACATGGTGTTATGTGAATCTTGATCTGTACATCAAGACTCCAATGCATAGTTTACAGAGTGATTGACTCTTGCATTGTCAATACAATATCTTGACCCAAAATGCAAAATGTATGCATTGCTTGATCAAGATGTGCAATGATTTTTGGTCAAGATCTTGTATTGGCAATGCAAGAGTCAAGCACTTTGTAAAGTCTACTCCAGCACATCCCGAAGACTTTCAATGAATTTAAGGTCAGGACTCAGAGGTGCCAATTCATGTGTGTAAATGATTCTTCATGCTCCCTCCCAACCATTCTTTCACAATTTGAGCTTGATGAATCTTGACATTGTCATCCTGGAATATGATGTGTCTTCCTACATGGTTGTTTTAGAAATTTAAAGCTACACACTCAATCAATTAGGGTTAGAAGAACGGTTGCCAAATATTTAACATGCTAGGAACATAATAATTGCATTTGCCTATTTAAATCCAACTTTTTTTTAGGTAGGGCAGTGTATATGTAGTTTTATGTATATTATAAATATGTAACTGCACTACACTATCCTGTAGCCTGACTACGTCAGACTTCCTACTTCCGCTAATTTCATTTCACTCCTGTAGTCAGTCTGAGATAGCAGCCTATCTTTCTGTTTTCCACCGGCCTGAAAACAGCCGGGCCAATCAGCAAACAGAAGGCGGGCTGAAAGCCGTGACGTACTCGCCAAGCGCCGAGTTTAAGAGTTAGGTCAGAGAAATCGAAAACGACCGCGGATAGTGAGACACGGATGCAATTCGCTCTGTTGTGGAGAATATTCCAAGCATTAGCAAACTGAAGCCCGAACAAGAAGAGTGTGTATTAAACATTTTGAATGGAGGTGATGTTGTGGCCCTACTCCCTTTGGGAAAAGTTTATTACCGATCGTCAGCGAGAAACTGGGGAGCCTTTTGACAGGTCAGTGTCTCCTTTCTTTTCCAGGTCTTAAATACCGTAAAACTTCAAATAATAGCCCGGGCTTTTATTTGCCCAAATCGTCGAACTGCACCAGCTTGTATTTGAGACAGGCGTCTAAAGTTATATGAGACAGGCCTTTATAATTTAGTGTTGAGATGTTGTTCTTTGAGATGTTGTTCCTAGAGTCTCTAATCTCTAAAAATCTCCAAATGCTCCACGTGAAACTGCGGTGTTCCGACCTTTTACTAGTCGATTGATTTTGATTAATATTTGCGAGGGAGAGAGAGCAAGACAGCGCTCGTGTTGTTTGTTTGAAGACGTGATAGTGCGCGCGCGGGCCGGGGCTCGCTCGCTCTCTCTCTCTCTCTCTCTCTCTCTCTCTCTCTCTCTCTCTCTCTCTCTCTCTCTCTCTCTCTCTCTCTCTCTCTCTCTCTCTCTCTCTCTCTCTCTGCTTGTTAGCGCCCTGTCAAGTGCAGCAGTCATTCTATTACATCAATCACCGATCAAAAAGGTCGTTTACAGCCATGTTCACTTCGGTATTTCGCTCGCATCAAGTGTTTACAGTGGAAGTTTGATCATAGATTTGAGTTCGATGCATGATGTCTGTGGTTCGATACGGCTGTGTCGCCGCATAACATACGTCATAAACAAACTTATCTGGTTGGCTTACGGGTAACCAATGATTTTAAACTTCAGAAATCGCCCCCTAGCGGGAGAGAAAACACTTCTCTATTATGCTATGCCAGACTCTGTCTACGAAGCAAAGTGAAGTAGCAGAGTCTGGTATTACCAGGCTACTATCCTGTTCACTTTAGACTGAAATTTAAAATCAGTTTGCTGACCTTGAAACACTTGAAAGAACTTCAAGCAGTGGTCCACTGTTTCCCTCTTAAGATCAGAGAATCAAGAGCTAATCTTTTTTTTTTTTAAAACATCAGCTCCGTGGACTCTCATGGTTCAGTAATCCTGATTGATTTCCAATAAAAGATTGATGTTCACTTCAACAAGCGTGAATCTGTGGGGGCTGGGTGATGTGTATGCAGGGTGACGGTTTGTGTGTGGGGTGTTGGTTCATGTTGACCATGAGCCGTGTTAGATGGATGATTTTTCAGCAGGTTGAAAGAGTGTATTACCCCCTGCAGAGAATGAGAGTTGGGGGCCACAGAAAACATCCACAACAGGGGAGAGGATAAGGGGAAAAAAAACTTGCAACTGCATACAATTAGATCTCTTAATATGGTCTTGCTCATAAGTTTATCTTCCCCTTAAAGAATCTGTATTTTATTTTTAAATAAAAAAGGATATTTTTTTCATATCATAGAATATTCTGATTGATTGATATTAGGCAAATAAGATTTGATTTGATTGATTGATTGATTGATTGATTGATTGATTGATTGATTGATTGATTGATTGATTGATTGATTGATTGATTGATTGATTGATTGATTGATTGATTGATTGATTGATTGATTGATTGATTGATTGATTGATTGGTTGGTTGACTGGCCTAGTTTGCTATTATCTTGAAATACTTGTTTAAACATTTACAAATAATCATGTCACCTCATAATTGTGACTTGTTATCAAGTACTGATTTGTTTCAAAATGAAGTATTGTGTTGTAAATATTTTGTTTAAAATGGTAAAAATGTGTCATTCGCCTTCGTGTTTTTCACGTACGTAAAGGATTGTATACCACACGATTTTTGGCACACGGCCACAACATTCATGGTAGAACTCCTTATCCAGCAACTGCCTCTGTCAATCAAATTGTACGTTAAATTTTGAAGATTATTTCAAAAACCAACTTTCGCTACCTAGTCCTAGGCTTTTGGCTCAACCTCGATAAAACCACTGCGGCACAATTCTCGGGACTCAATAATGGTAAAAAAATATATATATAACTTTGGCCTTTGGATAGCTAGCTAGGTCATTTAGAAAATAGATGAAATAAGGTGAGCACATGCAACACTTCATTCTAAACAAGCATGCACACATTTATGGAGATTGATTGGACCATATGTGGCATAACTGTTAAAAAGCTATTAAACCATATTTTCCTCTAAATTGCCTGTATTGGCTGTAAATGGTCTTTTCCATCAATGATCTTGGTTGTATACAGGCTTGTTATAGAAAACATAAAAACCTTAAACATTAAAGGCCTTAAAACGCTTGAACCCCGATAATTGCTGTTCGCAGCTATATTCTGTATCTGATTTAGAATGAGCAGAAATCTGTGAGAAATATAACAACCCAAAGACAAAAGAAGTGATAAGCTGTTATGTAGGACCAATAGCCTTGTGGGCAGCACAGTGTCATATAGCATAGCTGTGCACAAGGCAACCCGCATTCGAGTCTCAGCTCAAGGTTCAGGCTTGTTTGTTCATTAATGACGTTATCAGCGACTAGTCAACGTCGACTCTTTAATCACATAAATGTCGACTTAGTCGTTAAACCCCTAGCAAGGGGTATGTGAACTTATGAGCACAACTGTATAAACCTCAACCCTTCGTTAATACCAGATGGGAGTTAGTCTTTATGAAATGCTGAGCAGTTTTCATTATGTATGCTACATATATGCTGTGAGCTTTTTTTTCCATGAGGATCGGTGGATTTTGTGATCAAACTCATTTATCATATAGTCATTAATCAAAATGTGGTTCTCTGGGCTCTTGTACTTCCTCTGCTCAAGTTCAGCCCAGGTCAATACAGGCTTACATTTTCTACTCAGAATGCGAGGTTGGCTTGGGTTAAAAATTTCAACATGAAAACGTTCGTCTTTTCAACCCCCGGGTGGTTTCAGGCTCAGAAAGCCAGTGTGAAAATGCCCGGAATGATGACAAGCAGAGCGAGAGGGGCGAGGAAGGCAGGGAATTGGCTGGCCTCTTCTCACTTCCACTGCTGGACTTGATGGATCTGGTGCCGAGGATGATATAACTAATACTAATCTGGCTTTGTCCGGGTGCCCGTCTGCCTGGCCCTTTGAAATTGTATTTGTCAGAGGGTTTATTTTTCTTTTTCCTTTTTGTTCTCTCATACCTTCACTTTGTCATTCGGCCTCTGCCTATCTTTTATTGTATTTCTTTTTCTTTTATTTTCTGTTCCTTCAAATGAAAAATAAACACTCTGTGGGTAAATCTCTTGCAGTTTAAATGTTTTTAAGGATAATATGAATCGTACAACTATGAACTGAACTAGAGCAGTATGGGTTAGTGACTACTTCGTGAATGAAGCTATTTGTCTATAATATTGTAAATTAACATGGTGTATATTCATGAAATCGTTGCAAATGTATTTATAAGATATTCAATATTTCGCACAGCACTTTGAACATTCTTTACTAGTATAGCGGATATTTACACAGCAAGCTCCCGATATGAATCTCATTCACAAGCAGCATGCAGATGTGACAATCTCCTCCTCTCTCGTTTCTTTGCTTTCGAATCCATTTCAGGCATTAGCTGGAATGAAGGAGCAGACACAGAGGGAAAGAAATAGAGACGAAGGAAGTTATTTTTAACAGGGGCTCGGTCTTGTTCACCCAGTGTGGGGTCTGTCAGGACATAAGCCTTGGCTGACAATGCATTAAAAGAATGATCCTGTTCTCTTCCTCCCCTGCTCTATTCTTATTCTTCTAATTCTGACTCTCTGTTCTCCGTTGCGTTGTTTATTACACACGTTGCCTTCATTGTTGTAGCGCCTGTGCTGAACGTAATTTGAACGATCTTGTGAGGAATTTAAGTAGACTGTATGTATGTATGACAATGACTTTCCTTAAATAAGCTAGTTAAACGATTGAAGGTTGTTATCTGCAATATCGTGTACAAAATAGGTGTTGCTGTTTAGTGAACTTGCCCCTTGTGTGCTTGTACAACGTCTCATGCTTTTCACTGGTTTAGTACGTCTGCTATTACGTCTGTTGATTTTATACATCTGTTGTTATTGATACTTTTTTCCAGTTTCTTTCCCTAGTTTTTTTTTCTCCTGTACACCTTGCGGGATAAACAACACTCATCTGTTGCCTTTGGCTATACTTCTTTTTGTACATGATTGTGACTAAGAAACTCAGAGTAGGCTTCACATCTGCTGCATTGACTCATACTTGCTGTATGTGCGTTTCACATTATGTCGCTCACAGAAACACATTTGCTATGGGTGATGACATACCTTCACACTCGTAAATGAATGCTTGTCACATTTTTGCCAAAACTGCAAAAACAGACCTTACGAAAAAAGTATGGCCATGTCAGAAGTTTCCAGTGTTTCTTGCATAATGAATATATACTGTATTGCTAATATTTAAGCATGCAAAACATTATGCAATATACAATGTCAAACGCTTCAAATAAAACTCATTTCATTGGACAACTTTTCTAAATATAATATATTTAAAATAAATTTAAAAATCAATTGTCTTGATTCTAAGAGATTACAAGTGTTTTGAAAATATTTAGATTGTATGTATTATATCATTTATATAATATATTATAAAATATAAAAATAATAACTCGCAATATAAAAATCTGCATATACAGATTTGTATCACAATTTAGTTATGTATTTATTCTTAAACTATAGCTATATTTGTTATGCTTTTTTTTTTTTTTTAAGTGTTCCAAACAAATAATGATTCGAGATCGAAATGTCAAAAGTAAGAGTAATTATTTTGGTGCATTCATCACACTACAAATTATCATTTGTCTTGATCAGTCTGATTAGATTAGATTTAATGAGCACATTCTACAAATTTGAGGTTAGGTTGAGCACATGACATTTTGGGATGAAGTAATTACTGTAGAGAAACAGTAGGGCTGGTGTGTTTTTTTTTTTCTGAGCAGCTGGAATTATGGGTGTCCTGACAGCTCAACCTTCTCATGCTTGCATGTCAATCTTAATATCACTCTGTTGTGTTTATGAATGCTGTGGGTTTGTGTTGGAGTATCTGGGGGTCTTACACCCTCTCCTCATTCACTTTTCCAGCCCACTTGCAATACATATCTGCCATTATCAGCGATTAGCGCCTCCGGTTTGATTGACACCTGTGTGGGTCTGGCTGGTAAAGCCCCATGGGGCTCGCTTGGAGGAGAACCTGGAGAATCCGTACTGGTGAAAGATTTACCTGAGCAGACAGTCAGACTAAGATGCAGTCCTGCTGTTATCATACACACTCACACACACATTTTTTGCTCAAGTTTTAAAGTAGGACAGGGAGAGTTGCACTTGGCTGTGTTCTCACCCACCCACTCGCTGCTCCTGTCCACACTGATGTGATGTTTGTGAAGAGGTTACTGCTGGAGCTTAGATAGTTTGAGGTAATCCACCCACCACTCATGCACACTAGCACAAAAGCCTATATGCTCAGCAGATGCATAGGTAAGCGCTTCCACATACAGTCTCTGGTCTTCTCTGCTCTTACAGTACGATGAAATATGAAGGGTCATTTCCAAAAGACCATGAAGTCCAGTACTATTTTATTTATTTAATCACTGGGCCTATTTACATTTAGTTAATTCATGTGTCTTGATTGGTCTGATTTGGGTGTGCACATTGTATTTACACTTTGCAAAACTGATAAAAATCTGAGGTACTATTCATGCTTTATATGCAAATATAATGGTGTTTAATTATTGATTATGCTAATGCTAGGCAATACAATCTGTATGCTCATCTCATATGGCAATTTGAGTTTGTGGGTTTCTTTATCCTTTTATTTAATCTACTGTGTGATTGATTGTTCAGATGTGGACTTTGGGCTTCATAAACTGTATTCTGCTATTGGTTTGTTTGGGATGAGTGTCATGTCCTTTATGTGTCTTTGATCACTTCCTGAGGATTGAGCATTTGGATTGCTATTATTATGCATCGTTTAGAGCATGTTTTAGAGCACTTGATAATTTTTGATAAGATCGCTATCTAATCAGTAAAAAAGTCACCATATAATTGCCTCTTAAGATGCAAAGGGTCATTTCATGATTGTACAAGTGTATTAGCTTTTGTATTTTGCCACGTTGTTGTTTGACATGTTTTACATTTCAAATTTCAAAGGTTCTAAACCAATGAATGTTCAAGTTGATAGACATTGAATTCTGAGAATGTGTTAACCACTATCCTCCAAGTCTTCTCTGCCTTGTGATGGAAATGCAATGATCTTGAACACTCCAACAGATTGTTACAGTATACAGGTGTGAGCCGAAAGCGTTCCCCACCACGGCACTCCATGTTCAACATCTGTTCTGATCCCTCTGCAATGGATGTCTCTGCCTCAGCAGCTCGTGATCAATAAACCCAGGCGCCCGTGGAATTATGATAGATTAAATACCACTCCATCTTCACTCATCCTTCATCCATCCATTCATCCCATCGTCTATCCATTCATCCAGCGCTTGCCTACCGCTGTGTGCATGTATTGACGCCGATGATAAAATGAGATGTTTCGTTCCACTTGCATTCTAAGAATTTTTTGAGTTAGACAGTTGATTCTGAGCTAGAACATTGGAAAAAAGAGCAAAAAAAAAATAGTGAGACATTTCTCATATTCGAGGGTTCATCGTCCTGCTGATTCATCGAGTGAACTTAAAGTAATGAGGTTATTACCGGTTGATAAGGTTATCTATATTCATCTCATGAGGAAAGAAACATCAGTATTGAAGGACTCAAACAACTCTCCATAATGTTTCAATCTTTCGTTTCCCGGAAGCTCTCAGAAAGATCTATGGACTTCCTCCACCTGCCTGCTCACATTAAGCCAAGCCTGTCTTCTCCCAGACCTCAGATCTGCTAATCCACTCCCTTATCTCGCACACAAGGCTCTGTCGTGCATTTTTATGGCTTATTTCTCCATATGAGATGTTCCATTAAGACGGATGTGCTTGGCAAGCGAATATTTATATATGTGTATCTAGGCCATTATGTTTTTTTATGAGAAGCACTGAGTGAAGATGTCAGCCTTTTCTTCTCAATTTGCATTTGCAATATGTGTCAGTAAATCAGTCATTTAGAGACGCTGGCTTGTTGCGTATCGGGTGAGGTATTAGTTGCGTGTGTCTCAGGTCCTACTTCAATGAGTTCAGCCTTCATGTCAAGGTAATTATTCTGGTCTTTCATCAAACAGGAAATGAAAGATTATTCTTTCTAGCTCTGCTTTCTTTATTTCTTTCTTTCTTTCACTCTCTCCCTCTCTTTCTCATTTTGTCTCTCTTGTCGGCCCTCCCAGCGTTATGGTATGGAGTCTGTGTCTGTGTGTGATCTCTGACCCCTACCGTCCGAATGTTAATTACTTATCATTGTTGCTCTAGTGTTCACTTTGGCTTTGTTGAGCTAATTGGTTTCCTTGATCCTGTATTGGGACTTTTCGTTTCTGTTCTCACAGGCCATGATTTTGAAATGTATTTCTTTTTCTGACACTGTTTGAACATGGTCGTAATTACCGATTTCTTTGTCTTACAGTGTCTTGTAATAAGACAGCGACACAGTGTTAAATACTTTTATTTTGCATGTTTAGGCTCTCTAAAGAAGTTCATTAATAACATTCTTCTATGTTTGGACTATACATACATAACTTGTTTTCTGCCGTGGTCATCAGCTCAGTACCCATCTAGCTCTACATTTCCTCATCCATCCTTCTGCTCACCTTCAGCAATCACCCAGTCACACAAATCACCATAGCCTGAATACTAATCATCACCAGTGAAAAATTTAAGACAAAAATATGATTTTACCAAATCTGTGTTTGGGGCTGTCAGTCTTAACATGCACTTAAGTTATTAATTAATTCATCTATTGAATATCCAATTGTTCCCTTTATCGAAAAAGGGAACTTCGAGATGCGTCAAACGACACGGTGGGAACGCCTCTTGCGTGATTGCGTCTGAAGCATCTATGCCAACTAGTCCAATGGAATGAGAGAATGAGCGTCACGGGCGGGTGACGTCATGAACCAGGAAAGGATAAGAGCACTTCCGCTGCTCGCCGGCATTTAGCTTCTGTGCCTCAGCAAGCGATCTGTGTCAAACTGTCTCTGTCTATTTATTGTTGTCTGTTACAATATTGTTGGAAACGTGATGGCGAAACAAGTTTACAAGCAGTGTGTTCCTCCCTGCCCGCGTTATTTAACGGGTGGGGACACACACGAGCTTTGTGTGATTTGTTTGGGATTTGAGCATGCAGCCTCAGCCTTCGAGGGGGCTGAGTGCCAGCATTGTGAGAAGCTACCGCTTCGCATGCTCAGATCCCGCCTGTCACTTTTTGATAAACAGAGTGGGCAGGCTCGCGATCCACAAGGATCAGGACCCGCGTCTGCCGAGGCAACGCGGAGAATGCATTCTTGGGGATCGCAGTTAGATCTCGCAGAGGGGTTCGAGACGGGTCCGCGGACCTTTTCTCCTTCCCTTCCTGGGAGATCTAGCTCTCCTCTCCCGGTGTCGGAAGCACGCTCTGCGGTTTCTCCCGCCCGGGAAGAGAGCTCTCCCTTTCTGCATTGTTCTTCTTCTGAGGAAGTTGATGTTATGAGTGTTGAAAGTGAGAATGCACACACGGGGGAAAGAGACACACAATTTATTTCCCCGGCGTATGATGAGCTGGTGGATGTCATGTCACGAGCTGTAGAGAAGTTAAATATTGAATGGCCATCTGAGAATAAAAACACTCGCCCTAAAAGCAAGTTAGATGAGCGATTTCTCTCTTCAGCCACATTATGTCCACCACGAGGGCTCCCATTTTTCCCTGATTTACATAGTGAGATATCTAGATCTTGGAATAAACCATATTCATCTCGTGTTTTTAGCCCTCAAACCACCACTTATTCAAGAATTAGAGGGCTAAAAGAATATGGTTATGAATCGATGCCCCAGGCTGAGCAAAATTTAGCGAGTTATCTCGCGCCTGGTCCAGCATCGACTATGAGAGCCCCAGTTTTGCCCACTAGACCGCTAAAAACTACATCTAGTTTAGTGGGCAAAGCTTATGCGGCGGCAGGTCAAGCTGGAGCGTGCTTACACACTATGGCGCTGCTCCAGGCTTATCAGGCTGACCTGCTGGGGGATTTGGATAACAGTGAGGGTGTTAGTCATGACGATGTTCGAGAACTTCGTAGGGCTACCGATCTTTCTCTTAGGGCTACTAAAGAGACCGCTAGAGCTATTGGGCGGTCTATGGCAGCTTTGGTAGCCACTGAGAGGCACTTATGGTTGAATCTTTCTGAGATTAAAGATAAAGATCGAACTTTTTTATTAGACGCTCCTCTTGAACCCTCTGGTCTCTTCGGTGACGCAGTCCACGCTGCAGTGGAAAGGTTCCAGGAGACTAAAAAACAGTCTGATGTATTTAAAAAGTTTATCCCTCGCCGTGTCCAGCCCCCTGGGGATGCTGGGCGTGAGCAGCCCCAGCCGCATAGCTCATCATATCGTGTGCAACAAAAAGAGAGTGTTGCGTCTCGTGCACCTCCACGTAGATATTGTAGACAGACGCAACCCTCTCAACCGAAGTCGACTAAGCCTAAGCCGGATCTGAGGACCGTTCTTCAGGCGAAGAAGGCTTCGGCTCAAAAAAAAAAAAGGTCCTGATGCTTAGGCACCAGGCCTGTGGGGACAGCCCCGACCGAAGTGGAGTGGTGTTCACCTCATCACACGGTGCCCGTTCCACTTCGGGGCCCTCACGAGGCCCTCCTGCCAACCCTGCCACCTCCGGTGCTTCAGGGCGCAGTGGTCTCCAGCGAGTCAATGATGCTGTGTTGCGGCACAGCATCGGTTTCGCGCCCTCTGAGGGGGGCTCTAGAGCAGTCAGGTCAGGTAGTTCCTGCCATTATGTTTCAGGCTCCAGATTTGGCTCTCTCAGTAACACCAGAGACCAGCCTCGAGAGGCTGGTTCCCTTAGTAAATTTTCTGGCAGCGTGGAAACTTCTGCCGAATATTTCTCCTTGGGTCCTGCAGATTGTAGAGATAGGATACAGAATCCAGTTCGGTTCTCGTCCTCCTCGTTACAGCGGGGTGCTGCCCACAGTGGTGCGTCCCGAGCAGGCTCTGGTATTGGAACAGGAAGTAAAGGCCCTGTTAGCAAAAGAAGCTATAGAACAGGTGTACTCTCCCGACAGAGAATCGGGTTTTTACAGCCGTTATTTCATTGTTCCAAAGAAGGATGGGGGGTTGCGTCCCATTTTAGATCTTCGCCTGTTGAATCGGTCAGTTCAGAAACTCAAGTTCAAGATGTTGACCATCAAACAGATCGTGACCCAAATCAGATCCGAGGACTGGTTCGTCACGATAGATCTAAAGGATGCATACTTCCATATCTCCATCCTCCCTCAGCACAGGAAGTTCCTAAGGTTTTCTTTCGGGGGCAAAGAATACCAGTATCGGGTTCTTCCTTTCGGCCTAGCTCTGTCACCCCGCACATTCACGAAATGCATGGATGCAGCTTTAGCCCCTCTCAGGCTTCAGGGCATACGCATTTTGAATTATATCGACGACTGGCTGATTCTAGCGGAATCAGAACAGTTGGCGGTTCGACACCGAGGTGTCGTTCTCGCTCATATACGAATGTTGGGGTTGAGGCTCAATGCCAAGAAGAGTGTACTTTCTCCAGTACAGAGAACCACTTTCCTTGGTGTGGTATGGGATTCAGTGACGATGAGGGCCAGCCTGTCGCCCGTACGTGTAGCTGCTATCCTGTCAGCCATCAAAGAGCTAAAGCTAGGTCAGTCACGCACTGTAAAACAGTTCGAGAGACTGTTGGGTCTACTGGCAGCAGCGTCCAACGTGATACCTTTTGGCCTGCTGTACATGAGGCCTTTACAGTGGTGGCTCAGAACCAGAGGGTTCTCCCCGAGGGGAAACCCGTTTCGTATGATCAAGGTTTCGCGGCGATGCCTTCGTGCCTTAGAGATATGGAAAAAACACTGGTTCTTAACCCAGGGTCCGGTGTTGGGAGCTCTTTGCCATCGAGTAGTGATCTCGACAGATGCTTCTCTCACCGGCTGGGGAGCGGTAATGGAAGGCCGCTCGGTTCAGGGTCTGTGGAAAAGCCATCATCTTTCTTGGCACATAAATTGCCTGGAGATGATGGCTGTCTTCAATGCGTTGAGACATTTCCTTCCGGACCTAAGAGGCCATCATGTGCTCGTTCGAACAGACAACACATCTGTGGTCTCTTATCTGAACCGCCAGGGGGGTCTGCGCTCGCGTCCGCTTTGCAAACTGGCGCACCAGATCCTTCTGTGGTCTCTGGGGAAGGTACTCTCCCTGAGGGCAGTGTATATTCCTGGGGACCAGAATATAGGAGCAGACATCCTGTCGAGGCAGGAGCTGAGGCCAGGGGATTGGAGACTCCACCCCGAGGCGGTGGAGAAAATCTGGGAGGCATATGGTCAGGCAGAGGTGGATCTGTTCGCGTCTCAGAACACGACGCACTGTCCGCTCTGGTTTTCTCTGACGCACCCAGCCCCCCTGGGGCTGGATGCCATGGTGCAGACGTGGCCGAGGCTACGTCTGTACGCCTTTCCCCCTGTTGCTCTGCTCCCAGGAGTTCTGGAGAGGGTCCGTCGGTATGGAATAAGCCTATTGCTAGTAGCACCACGCTGGCCAAGTCGGATCTGGTTTGCGGACCTGATCCTTCTTCTAGACGGGCCTCCATTGGAGATCCCTTTGAGGAGGGACCTTCTGTCTCAGGCCGGGGGCACAATATTTCACCCTCGGCCAGAGATATGGAATCTTTGGGTTTGGCCTCTGAGGGGGCCCAACTTATAGATAGTGGTCTTTCAGCTGAGGCTGCTGAGACCATCCTAAGCTCCAGAGCTCCAGCTACGAGGAAACTGTATGCGCTTAAATGGAGAGTTTTCTCCTTATGGTGTCACCGACACCAGTGGGATCCAGTTAACTGTTCTGTCAACACAGTACTCGAGTTCCTGCAGGAGCGCTTTGTGTCAGGTCTTTGTCCTTCCACACTAAAAGTTTACGTGGCAGCCATTGCGGCTTACCATACTATGGTGGGAGGTATATCTTTGGGTCGAGACCCCCTGATTACACGTTTCCTTCGTGGCACCCTGAGGCTGAGGCCTGCAATCCGCACTAAGGTGCCAGCTTGGGACTTGACTATAGTTCTAGAAGGCCTGTCTAGGGCCCCATTCGAGCCCTTAGATTCGGTCTCAGAAAAGTTCCTGACTCTCAAGACTATCTTTCTGCTAGCTATTTCGTCCCTAAAGAGAGTTGGCGACCTTCAGGCTCTTTCGGTCTCCCCCACCTGCCTTGAATTTGCACCGGGGATGGTCAAGGCGTTCCTATATCCAAAACAGGGATACGTCCCTAAGGTTCCAACCTTGACTCCGAGGCCTATTGTGCTGCAGGCTTTCTGTCCTCCTCCATTTGCAACTGCGGACCAGGAAAGACTGCACCTGTTGTGTCCAGTGCGAGCATTGGACACATATGTACATCGGACTTCCTCATTCAGAAAATCCGACCAATTACTGATTTGCTTTGGATCACCTAAAAAAGGTCTTCCTGCTTCAAAACAGACAGTCAGTAAGTGGATAGTCGAGGCTATTTCACTAGCATACGAGTACTCGGGCCAGCCTTGTCCTTTGGTGGTCCGAGCCCACTCGACCAGGAGTATGGCGGCTTCTAAAGCCATATTGCAGGGGGTATCTCTTCAAGATGTTTGTGATGCGGCGGGCTGGTCCTCTCCGCTCACATTCGTGAGATTTTACAGTCTGGACCTGGATGCTGCCCCAGGTTCTCAGGTGCTGAGTGCTTAGATCAACAAGAAAGAAAGACTGACACTCAGTTACTTGTAATTATGGCGGGTTGGGTATTCTCGTTCCCACCGTGTCGTTTGACGCATCTCGAAGTTCCCTTTTTCGATAAAGGGAACGTCTCAGGTTACTATTGTAACCATAGTTCCCTGAGAAACAGGGAACGAGACGATGCGTCCCCCTGCCATACTTCCTGCGTCCCTGCGATCGGCTTGCTTCGGCACTGTCGAAGCTAAATGCCGGCGAGCAGCGGAAGTGCTCTTATCCTTTCCTGGTTCATGACGTCACCCGCCCGTGACGCTCATTCTCTCATTCCATTGGACTAGTTGGCATAGATGCTTCAGACGCAATCACGCAAGAGGCGTTCCCACCGTGTCGTTTGACGCATCGTCTCATTCCCTGTTTCTCAGGGAACTATGGTTACAATAGTAACCTGAGACGTTTTACATGAAATTTGACCTTAATATTTCATTGTGATTTTTTTTTATTTTATTTTAAAAACAATGCAATTAATTGTTACACTTTGACAGCACTGTTTTTATACTGTGAAAAATAATTATTTTCAGGCATTTTAATAATTTTGTTTTAGTACAATATTAAAATATTAAAATTCAAAATATTAAATTAAATAATTGGCAATTATAAATAGAAAGCAATTATTTCCTTTCGGACTCAATTTAACTTTGTCTTTAAAAATGTAAACTATGATTATTATAAATTAATTTATTTTCATGGTCAATTTATTAACACTTAATTTAAAAAATATTTGTATGAAAACATACAGCTATATATATTATTTTATATTTTATTTTATTTTTTATTTTTTGTGGTCAAAAAGTTTGAAAATACCTGGTCTAATAACAATTTTCTAAGTGTGATTTGAGCTAAAGCAACATATAGCTCAAATCACACTAAAAAATGTAAATCAGACCAGGTATTTTCAAACATTTTCGAGTGTCAGAGATTTCAGTATTTCCCCATTCAAGTAGAGCTTCAAGATTTAGGAGGATCTAAATCTAAAGGAGGATCTAATTTAAAAGTTAAGCAATCAGTCTTTGGAAAACTCATATTAATTGATTGCTATTCTTTAAATTGGAAGCATGTTGGCTAACAGGTTACTTTATGCTTCTCACTTTCTTGCTAGCAACCTTGTGACGCTATAGTTTCATGTGGAGGTCAAAGTGGCACTAGTGTTGAGAGGTGTGTTTGAAGGCCTGACACAAGTCATGCGAAAAGCCTTTATCATTCTGTTTTGTCATAAGGCAATTCTTCGTCTTGTTGTTGTGAGTTTGACACAATGCTGCCCTCTCATCTCATGCCCCTGATTCGGTGTTTGATGGAGGGTGTGATGTCAGTCAGAACAGCATTCAGACTTTCCTCTGGGACTTATAAAAGCTTGGCCCTTGCCCACACAAACACATAACACAGCCACTAATGTCTGTTTGCTCCTGTCAGTAGCAGACTAGCCTGGAGCAGACCAGGGCTGCTTTAAATATTTAGCACACCAAGATCATGCCCTGTCTCCACTCGAGAGGCATTACGGCCTCCGAGTCCCTTCTCTTCTCGCTGACTGCACACTGCTTGTGCTCTGTAGCGTGATGTTTTACACAAGTTTTATGGAGGTTTAGCTCCCGTGAGGTGTGGACCGTGAAGTGAGGGGTCGTTTGCTTTTTCCAGCTTGTTCTTATAAGGTCAGAACTCTGTGTTTTAGTGCCCCCATTGGTGCTTCGGAAACATTGTAAAAGGAGTAACAAAACTGCCTTTTCAGTCAAGGTTGTACAAGTTTTCGGTCTAATAGGAAATAGCAGGACAGTGTTTTATATTGAGAGTGTTCATGCAATAAAACAACATTGTGGCTGGACACTGAGGTGAGATAATTGGCACATTGATAGAATTCGACACGCACAGTTGATATTGAATTCAACACGCACAGTGAGAGGTGTATATTCTGTATGTGTGAATCTGTTAAGAATATACCTAGATTAAATGTTACCCTATTTCACCAACAATTTGCCATTACTGTAATGCAAAATATGCTTACAATATTTAATATATTTTATTTTATGTGTAATTCTATAATTATACACAGACCGAACTGTTGCCTTCCCCTTAAAATAATCATCCCCACCTCATCACTTAAATTCATCATCTTCCGACTGGAGTGGGTGTGAGAGAGAAAAGGAGCACTGTAACAACTAGGACTGGCAGTGCGTGATGAGGCACACCTGAATCGAATGGAGTTAAATGCCGATCGCGTCTCTTTCCCCATGCATGCACGCTGGTGTCTTCACAGGTCCAGGAGGGGGGTGGGTTGGGATTCCAGCGCTGCCAAACTATGATTTGCCAGACCCGTATGCCCATACAGGGAGGCACACTTTGCCGCAGTCAGGCTGAGAATGGTGTCGTGGCCCTTGGGAAGATGAGCCCCTGGAGAAGCCGCTGCCCCTCGTGCCTCAGGACCGAAAAGCGGGGCACATGTGCCTGCCGGGACTCCGCTTCCTTTACCTGGACCAACCCATCTTAGCACTACCTTCCCTGCACATACCCCAGCACAACGAGGACACCATATCCACTATTTATTTTGGACACTTTATTCACCAATGTATCGGCTATTTGAATATGGCTCATCCAGTGTTTCAAATTCAAATTCTTCCCCTCATTTGAAATTCAGAAACTTTTTCGCTGTGCTATTCAGAAAGTAAAAGTGGACCTGAGTGAAGCACTGAATTCTCCTGAGATTCGTTTCCCTCCAATCAGAAAGTTGATAAAAAGTTCTACTTGTGTTCTGATATGAGCAGGGAAGGTTTCCGAGGCTGTGTGTGTGTGTGAGCTCACGCTGTCGGGCTCCTCATTTACAGCCCAGTTCTGAGGCAGATCTTTCCTCTCCTCTTCCATTTTGTCAGTCGTGTCAGAGAGCCGAAGCGCTATGTGTCAGAAATATGCATTGTCTGCCGTGGAAATATTCATATCCCTTTCTCTCTCCAGGCATCTCTGTGAATGCCACACTCACCTGCAAGAGAGAAGAGATGGAGGCAGTGCCTCGATCCCATGTGCCTCTGATCAGAAAGCACTGAGCATGGTGGCTATGTGAAACAGCTCAGACACCGGGCTTGAAAAGTAAAAAACCTTGGGGTTCCTCGCCCTAAATCATAAGATCTGTGTGTACTTGGGCATGTGAGGTGAAATGAGTGTGGTAGAGTAACCTCAAGCCAGGTCTATACATGTCATACCTTTAAGATAAAGGTTTATAGCTGCAGGCAAAGTCAACTGATTCCATCGGCAGCAATAAGGTTGTTCCCTTATGTAACCTCATACAGTAAGTGGTCAAGTTGGAACACATTCCGGAGGGAGTAACTTGTGTGCCGTCTAAATAGCGCATTTGCAGTTTGATTTTAATATACCGTTTGAAAGTGTCTAAAGCAATGTTGTAGTCAAGACCAGCTCATTCAAGTCAGAGTCAAGACCGAGTCCAGAAGAGGGTCAAGACAGAGGCTACGTTTACACATAACCGGGTATTAAGAGAAACAAATACCCCCCTCCGTTTTCAATAATAACATCGTGCACACAACCCATAAATACGTCGTGAGCCCCATCATAACTATGCCAAACCTATGGGCAGCAGTGTAGGGAGAAGGATAAAGCCATGCAAGCCAATCAGAATCCTCAGAATCGACAAGAGAGAACCTAAAACCCAGTTTTTCCCAGTTGACACGGCAACACGTAACCGGCGTTTTCAGAAATCTCCACTTTGGCCGGAGTTTTTAGAAATAATCGTTTTCTGTGATAAAAACTGGGTTTTCATGTGAGAGGCCAAACCGCAGGGAAATATCTGTGTTTTCCCTTTGTGTAAACGGGGCCTTAATCAATGACAAGACTAAGACCATATTTTCATGCTCATGACTTATGGATTTGGACATGGACACAAGGACCTAGACCATGAAAATATGATATTGGACTCTTCTTGGATCAAACCCTGTTTTGCTAATGGCCATTTATACGAACGTGTCTTCTGTTGACTTCTGCCTAAATTCTGTTCTGAACTATACACGGCTTTCCAATGCAATTTAACATGCATATTTGAAGATAACTGGCATTGGGGTGGTGTAATCTAGTGGTCTAAGTTGGCAACCAATATGGCGCAGCTTCAAACTCTACAACTTGATAAACATTAGCCATTATCAGTGTGTCCTTAAGGAAAGCACTAACCTCAGGTTGCACCCTTTTGTATCAATTTGCAAGTATAAGATTGTTGCTGAGTCAAGTTTTGCACATAATTTCAGCTGGCTGGTATCACTCTACTGGTTCCCACAAGTCTCTGTTGTTGAAATGGACATCTCATGGGTATCTGAGTCAGCTAGCAGCTGCTAATCACAAGAACAGCAGACTATCCGAAGATGAATGAATTCTGTGGTTTTCAATATTTATTTTCTGGGCTCATTTGCATTCATCTTAATTTACAGTATGTTATTTATTCAAGGCTATGACATTGCGCTGGAGTAAATAATTCTTAGGCAAAATAATTTGCTTTCGAAGCAAAACACCACGGGAAGAGTTATTTATGCGTTTATTGCTTTTCTTCCCCCTCCTCATATTTCTTTTTTCTCTGCTTTTCTTTATCAATTTGACAGGGCTGAAAGCTTAGAGAGACTATCCATGCTGGTAATGTAATGCGTTTCTGTAATTACCTGCGGAGGCCAAATGTCTTCTGTTAGTGGCACAGCTAAAGCTCATTACTAAAAACTAGGAGTTGCATGGTTCTTATTTCAGTTGAACCTGCATATGTAGCTTTTCAATTCACACTTTCAAAAGGGGTATTTGATTTAGTCCCCATAAAAATTTGAATAAATTAGTGTGGTGGGTTTAGTATTTGTGGCTCTGTCCTGGTTCGCTGAACAGAAGCACGAGTATTACACGGAGGACGGACCCATCACCTCTCTCTGGGTGACATGAAATGAATCGTGACAATTATCATACCGCTGTGCTCAGCAAATGGAAAGTTTGTCCCTTTCATTTGTTTGTTTATTTTTTGTCTAGATTTCCCCATGGTTCCCCCAAGGTGTTCAGACCTCAGGTAGTAATGAATCAATTCAGTCTTTGACGGTACCACCTTAACAAGTCCCAAAAGAGATGACGCTAGTCATTATAGCTGTATTACATGCTGAAAGTATTTATTGTGTGTTGCACTGTGGCAGTGACCTAGCTCTAGATATGTTGATGTATGCTGCCTGCCCATAATTCCCTTACCTCTCTCTAATGACATTATACAGAGGAAATAAGCCCTGTGTGTTCCAAAACCTAGTGTGATGCCTACAGAGGTAGTTTCTTGAGGGTTCATAGGCAATCCCGACATGAAAAACATTGCCTCCCAATGTAATCCCAGAATACACTGTAATGAGCTCAAACATCTGAGAAGGGGAAAAAAGCAAGAAAAATATAACTAAATTTATTTTTTAATGCTCAAATTATTTTACCCAATTGTTGTGTTTTATCTATTTTAAAGCTTATCGTAGGGTGGCATTAGCTTAGCATCATGCTAACATCACACCCTTTTGGAATTTATTGTGAGTTGATTCTCCTTTTCATGAGTTGCTGCTTTTCTAGAGTTTTCAAAAATAGACATTTATGAGGTTCCTTGATTGTTAGGATGTCGAATTACGGTGCAGTCACATTTGCCAGTGTTGTTCGGTGAATTTTTGCTGTCTAAATCGAGCAATGTCAATTAGAATCCATCCAAACGAGAATTTCGTTTGAAGGTGAAATACTTCCCCCTGCAGATTGTGCATCAGGTTTAAGTTGGTCACATGAATTTGCTGCGTTGATCAACAGAAAGCTACTTTGTTTTAAAATTACTTCTGTGTGAGCTGTGCTTTATACCTCGCTGTAATACTGCTATTGGATTTTTTTTTCTTGCCATCTCGCATAGAAGTGACTTTCAAATCAAGCAGCTTTCTGTTGGTCAATATAGCAAATGTATGTGACCAACTTGAACTTGCAGCAAAATCTGAATGGTGAAATCATTCACACACATGCAAAATCCCAGACTGTATTGAAATCACTGGACATTGCCTGTGAAAATGTACAAAACAACAGTAAATGTGAACACAACTTTAGTATGCAGCTGTCTATATAGGCAGTAGGTTTTAAAATAGAGATTTACATTACACACCAAGTGCTTCAAAGGTTTTTTATTGAATACTTGTACCAGATGCATGACCTGTGTATTTGCAAAGAATGGATGTATGAATAGCAGAGAAGATAATGAAGCAACTATAAAGGACAGATATAGAAGGGTTGATGACTGTCTTTGAGACAAAGATTAACTCAAAGTGTGTCTTTACACTAATGGCCACTTAAACGAGAGTTCTCGGCTCTCTCGCTGAATTTTACATCCAATCAATCTCAAAGCCAAATGAAGCAATAATTTAATAAGTGCTCCATCCATTTCTCTAAGCCCACGTTCATTTGGGACTCATGTCAGTATTCTCACCTTTGGCTGCTACAGATGTGCAGCTGTGGGGAAAAGGAAACAGGGGATGTCTGGGGGTTTTCTGAGTGCCCAGAGCTTTCGTTTCAATGAGTATACTGTTGCAGGGCCCATCCAAGTTAAATATTAATAGCCCAGCATTAATTCACCAGCTGGCACAATGCATGTTGAGCATACACAAATATAAACACACATTAAAAGTGCAGAATTTTTGTAATACTACAGAATCTGCCAGTACTTCTAGTAGTAAACAAAAGTCTAGAAAAGCAGAAAAGGTACTGGTCATTTTTTGCATTTATCACTATACCGCAATGCAATGTGCAATTGAAAATACTGTTAAAATTAAATACCGGTAATCAATACGGAAAATTCCTTCTTATTAACACAGTAAATTGTTAAAGACTTTTCTTGGAGTGCAGATAAATGGAAAATAAATATTTAAATAATATTAAATATTTAAATAAAATATTCAAAGTATATTACTATTTTAAAAGTTTGTTCATTTGTATTCATATTGTCTAGCTGTTTGTGTACTGGAAGCTTATGTAGTGGCACATACATTTATTTATTTATATTTTTATTGCAATTTTAATTAGACAATAAGCAAATGTTATAGATGTAAATGGAAAAAACCTCTTCGGTTTAAATGGGAGACCTTGATTCCGTACTTACTATGTGTGAGCAATAAACCACAATGAAAAGCAAAATAAGCATTAGGTAAATATTTTTATCCATCTCAATTTTTTTACCTCGCTTCGTCTCGGAGATTTCATGGCATCTCCACATATTAAGATCCCATTTCTTTGTCCTCCCAAAAAACTCCTGTTTACTCTGTTAGTTCACATGACTGGGCAGCTTCAAAGCAGCTTATCCTCTCAATGTCTGAAGGCATCTGAGAACAAGTAACCGATCCAGAAACCTTCTCACTGCAGCACAGTTCTGTCAGATAATGGAAGGTTATGGGAATAAGTGGGTTTCTACAGTATTTCTAAAGTAATTCAACTCCTTTTGGGTGTAGCTGCACTATTATTCTGTCTGAAAAGCATTTGTTCTATATGTGAAATCGGAACTTAGTGTTAGTTTCCTTCATTTTGAATCAACACATTGATCTGTGTTTTCATTTAAAGAATTTTTTAGAACCATTATTTTTCTCTGACATGCATTTAGTTCTGTGAATCCATCATGCAGTCTTGACATTTTAAAGAAAATTGAAGAGCATCAGAGAGAGAGAAAGAAATTGAGAAAAAACGAGGCGGCAAAAAGCAGAACATGCAGAAAGCTGTGCTTGTTTTGTCCAGAGCAAGGTCAGTAAAAGTGGGAGTTTGAGTATCGTGTCTTCAATGGGAAAGTGGGAGTGTTCTTGGCTTATATGCCAATTACTCAGCACACTGTGTGAATATAATGAACCAGGAAGAGAGGTTATCTTATGACGTCTGAATCGAGCTTCTGTTTGTTGGCTGAGCATTCATGCTTCATTAGATTAGGACTTCCTGTTGGCTCCCGTTCAATGTTTTTTTCCCATGGAGGTTATGTCAGTGCACTCTGACTGAGTGTGGAGAAAGTGCTCTGGTGGTTTGTAAGTTTGGCCGACTAACAGATGGAGCACATCACAAAGCCAAGGACTGATGGGTCTTATACTCACAAAAACACTAGGAAAGGTAAATATATGGCACATGTAATGGGTCTGTCTGAAATACACTCTCTTTCTCACTCTCTCTCTCTCTCTCCCTCGCACACAAGCAGGTTGGCCCATCTCCGGAGTAATTTATTTTAAACTTTGAGAGACCTCAGAGTGCAATAACAGTAGACAGAGGTGGGTGTTCCTGCAGGATTGATCAGAGGCTGTAAATCTCTCTGTCAGGGGCCGCTGCAGAAACCCATCAATCTCACTCACAAAGTATTGAAATGGGAGATCGTCACATCACGGCGAAAGCATAATAAATCAACGTGCTGTAATGACCACTCTGCAGAATGGCCATGTCTTTGATTGGGGTACTACTGGAGTTAGATTGGGTTTAAGACCCCAAGGAATCAAAATTGGGGTTTTGCGGCTTTTAGTTCACGTCTATAGCTTTGAGGCCATCGCTAAGGTAGTCTGCTCCTAAACTTTCACCATCCACTTTCAGCAGATATACTGTACGCATTTAATATTTGCAGTCTTTCTCTAGGACCGGAGAGAAAATAGTGATGACTCATCCTGCTTTAAAGAGTCATTTTTAAGATGTTAATATATCCGTACAGGTTACACATCAACAACAATAACACTCACTATGTTTATTATTAAGGGAAAAGTAGTTATTTTTTTGTTTTTTGTTTTTTTACATGTGTTGTAAGTGTAAGTGTGTGTTTCCTCAGTACGGTAGCACAAAAGTGTTTGCATTTTCCCTGCAATGCGGTCAGAGCTGGATTTTAACTGTAGCAATATTTAATATGTAAGAAGAATCCCGCGGTGGGTTTAAAGTTTTTTTGTTTAAAGTTATTTTAACAAAAAAAAGTTATTTTACTTTCCTGCTGCAAACAACTTCGGTGAATGAAAAATGAATCAATATCCCCTTGCTCTGCATGGGATCACCGGTGATCCCAACTTTTATTGTTTACATTTATCTTGTGTTTACAATATCATTTTGGCAAGTAATAAGGTTAACCAATACATTGTTTGAAAGATACGACACTGTATATTCGTCTCGTTATAACCATTATACAATCAAGATAACTGTGCAACCGTTTTTTGTAATTCTGTATCAACATAAACAATAAGATACAACTATGAAGAGAGGGGGGGTCTTTACCTTTTTTGTGTTGTGGAAATGTAATGCTTGGCAGAATAATGATGACATCGATCTTTTTACCTTGGGAAGAGTCCAGTATATGATCACCATGGTAAAAATGTGTCCAAAAATATGCAATCTGTTAAAAATATCCATAGAATGTATATTGTTTACATCCTGAAATTTGCTAATCACGAGGGCGTTGTCCTGTTTATTCGACGAACTCTCCACATCTAGCGCATTATTCAATGAAACATAACATATCAGTGTATTTAGTGGAGTGTCTGGAAATGAATGAGGTCGGCCCAGAAGATGTTCAATGAAAACTGGCCATGTAATTTTAGAAAGTATTGAAGGATGACAGGCGGTTTTGGTGACGTATGATCATGCATAATGATAATATATGTGGTAAAAAATAAACCAATAGCAATGGGAAACGTTTGTGTTGTCATCCAGTGTGAAGCCTATGCCATAACGAATACGCCAATGTGCAGATTTGCATAATCTCGCGTTTATAACAGTGTCCCTTTGTCTGCGCAACCATTTGCTTCCTGGAAATTTGCGCACACGTGATTGTCGTGACGCAGAGAGGTCACCTGCTCTCTCGCTCACTCTGATGCAGTCGCTCTGTTTGCATTCGCCGCTCTGTTTGCATTCGCCTGCTTCAATGCGTTCACGTCGGGGACGGAAGTTATTTTCTCCTGCTGCTGCATTGGAATAACTTCGCGAATCAGTTATGAAGAAACCGTGTAATATTCAGAAGAGAGGGCTGTATCCAGCGTCGACTCTGGAGAAGAGGGTATGTGTTTGGAAGGTCGCGATCCAGTTTTAGATCGGTAAGTGTCTAAACATTTTAGTGAGTTTGTGTTACATTGCTTTCTGTTTTTGATTTTCTGCACTATTGCGGCTTATAAGTACATTGAAATGCAGTGAAATTGTTTTTCAAGCGCTGAATTAGAAGAAACCATGTACAACATTACTTTGTAACGTTAGCTATAGGCTATTATTTTGTATGTAGAACGCAAGACGAAGTTCAAACAAAAAAATTCATAGAAGAAAATGTAATTATATGTGTGTAAGGTAACTAGTTGTGTTAGGCGTGTTTCTAATCACTTTTGTGTAATTCAACAGTGACGAAACTTCAGAGGATGAGAGCTAGGGTACCAGAGGCCTCTGGACAACATGCGTCCGTGCAGCCTCCGTGTGTCTGCTACATCTCCAGCTGCCTCCAGAAGTTCAAGAGGAAAGAGGCAGCCCAGCACTGTGTGGTAAGCAAATAATGTGAAGCAAGTAAAGTAATGTTTAGTGAGAGAGAAAAAATAGCATTTTAGGGCATTATTATTGTCTGATCACAGTCTTCATTATTAGCTGGTAGTGTAAATATGCAGGGTATGGACTCAGATTGTTGTAGCCTATGTGAATTATCATTTGAATATAAAATCTGTAACCTGTTAGTGTAAATGTGCAATCAGGGCAACAATAGAGGGGCTATGAATGTAGATTGTTGTATGTGAATGATCGTTTGAATATAAAATCTGTAAACTGTTAGTGTAAATGTCCAATCAGGGGAACAATAGAGGGGCTATGGATGTAGATTGCTCTATGTGAATGATTCTTTGAATATAAAATCTTTTAGCTGGTAGTGTTAATGGGCAACAATAGAGTGGCTATGGAGGTGAATTTTCTGTATGTGAATCATCCTTACAGATTTTATTTTCAAAGCTGGTAGTGCAAATTAGCAGTCAGGGCAACAATAGAGTGGGTGTAGAGGAAGATTGCTGTATGTGAATGATTGTTTGAATTTCTGATATGAAAAGGCATTAATATGCATGTATTCATGTGTAAGATAATCAGTTATGTTAAGTGTATTTCTAATACTTTTTGTGTAATTTAACAGTGAGACAACTTCAGATGATGACTGGGAACCAGAGGGCTCTGGACAACATGTAAAGCATCCATGTGTGGCTGCAACATCTTCAGCTGCCTCCAGAAGTTCAAGAGGAAAGAACGGAAGAAAGAGACGAGCTGGCAGGACATCCCACCAAAAGCAAGGTTTTTGACCCTCCTTCTCGTACTTTTTGTGGGTGTCACAGTCCTGTGCACATCACCAACGGCAGCAGGGCAGGTAGACGCATATGTAAGGTGTGCCACCGGAATTCTCCTGTGAAGTGTCACAACTGTGATGCAGCTTTCTGCTACCTCCCTAAGTATCATGCACAAAACAACCTCCTAGTGTGACTTCATATTTAGTCCAAAGAATGATAGCAATTTCGCAATAGGGACTGTGAGAGTATATGTATCGGGTGGACGAGTGGGCTTGACAAACCTGTGGTAAAACTCTCCTCTATGTGTGCTGAACACCGGGTGAACTAACTACCGGCTAATTGACAAACCATCAACAGAACAGCACTGCCAAACTGTGCAATACTTTGTAAGTAGTACATTTGTTTATTTATGTATTCATTTTTTTTGAGAAATGTTATCACTGTGTTGATTGCTAATAACTAAGAAACTATAGTTTGTAACTATATACAGATGTATATAATTAATAAAACGTTTTTTTTTTTTTTTGTGCTAAATAATCTGTCATTCTTTAAACAACCATTAAATTATTGGTAGTAAACAAAGACTTTGTTATATATACTTTTTATAAGCAAGTGCCAAGTGTCACTTTATGGTCCTTTTGGAGCCTTTCCAAAAATGCACATAAATGCATTTTTATAAACTATTAGGATGTAAACAATACACCAGAGACAGTATACAAGTTATGCTTTGTCATATTATAATAAGAAAATATATTGAAAGGATCAAAAAAACATGTTATAGATCATGGTAAAAGTTGGTTACCAAGTGGCCCTTTGGAGTCTCCAAGTGGCCTTTTTGGGTAGGTGCCTAGACATGCGCTGAAATAAATGCTTGTAAAAAAATAATTTTTGCTTGTAAGAACTTCAAATTTGAAACCTACATTGTTAAGAACTATGGCTTTAGATTGCTTGTGTTTCCAGGCCCGTACATATTTGCCTTAAGCAATTTTCTTTTTCATAAAAATTTATTACACAAAAATATATTTTTTTCCATTGTTTTTGAGCTTCTTTATCTTTCTATTAGTAATTGCTAGAGCAATTCTTAGTATTTCATAGTAAACTGTCAAGTGTCAGCTTTTAAATGATACCTTGGTTTTGTGTGTAGCCAGAAGGACTCATTAGCAACAACCATTTTATTATGGGTATGTCATTTTGCACTTGATTGTCAAAAAGGGGGGCGACAGGTAAGGGGATATACAGTAAAAGTTTGGGGTCAATATTATTTTATTATTTTTAAGTTTTTGAAACTTAAGTTCAGCAAGGCTACATTTACTTGATCAAAAATACAGTAAAAACAGTAATATTGTGATATAATTTTACAATTTAAAACAACAATATTACAATATTCTACAATGTATTTCATTCATTCATTCATTCATTCATTCATTCTGTAATGGCAAAGCTCTATTTCCAGCTGCCATGACTACATGTCTTCATTGCTAGGAAATCATTCTACGTGTAATGTTGATTTGGTACTTAAGCAACCTTTGTTATTATTAGTTGAAAAGGGCTGAGCTGTAGCATTTCCTGCTGTGCTTATTAGTTCCACTTGTTGTCATCAATTTTTTAAGTGCACTTAGCGTGCAGATTGATGGTCCAGGTTTGAAAATAGCTTTCACACCAACCGAGTGAAAATGAATCAAACACAATAGGCTCCAAATGTTACAGTGTGAAAGTAATTTCACACTAGAAATCCATTTATGTAAGCTTTAGTTGTTGATTTGGCACTATTCACGAGTTCACACACATAACCAGATATAGTGTAAAATATGCATATTTGGTGTGCTGTCTCGGGAGAGGGCTTTTGCACAATTATGCCCAAACCCAGAGCACACCCCACCCCCATATGCCAGGCTGGGATAGGAATAATCTGAGAGTGACGAGTTGGGGTGGAGGAGGGATGTTAGAACAGAAGTCGTCTCTATGAATAAGCCTGATCTTGCGCTGATTGGATTGATATTCTCAATATGCTCCTCCCAAACTTTGTTAATAAAACCTAATTTTGTAAAATACAAATAAAAACACCACCTATCAACTCATGGCTATAATTCACATTGTTTATTTCTTTCTTCTCGAGCTTGAGTTGTGCTGACTCAGCAACCTGTCCAGGCTATCGTGGGCCTCAGTCGTTATGTCGACTTTTAATTGGTGCCTGTAAACACCAGTGCGAGGTCAGAGCACTCCTGCGGTTGACATGGTAACAGTGTCCAGGGAAACCAGAATGGCTGATTTGAGAGCTGTCAGGATATGGCCACTTCTTATCTGAGAGAAATGCTTTCTGAGAAAAAAAAGAAGCACATTTCTCTCTCCAGTCCTTTTTTTCCTCTCTCACCGTATGTAATTCATCTTACAAGACTTCTTTTGCTACCCCGCTGAGTTGAAGATGCACTGAGGATCAGGGGCTGATTATTTCTCACTTGGGGGAAAAGCAGAAAGCCTTTGTTGAGAGTTTCTATTTGCTCTGCAGGGCCTGAGAAGGTGGACTCTCATTCGTATAAAAGCTCTCTCTGACAATAGGGTGATCTGACCGAGCGGCCCACTCGCCTGTGATGGACATCGAGAAACGGTTGTGTTCTCCGAGTATATAGTTGTGATGGCAGTGACTTGGGGAACAACTCAGCTTTTGAAGGGTGATAGCATGCTAGTGGTTAAGCATCTAGGTTTACAATACAAATGTTGCAGGTTGCAATCCTTAATAGGGGAGGATTCCTGAACTGAAGAGTCCTGCCATTTGGTATTACCTTTAGCAAAGCACCTTCTTTCTGTTTGCTATAGTATTTTCTTTCTATGGCATGGTTATAAAAGCTATTTAAATGTCCTAATTGAACTAAGGCGTAATCCTGGCTTAATCTAAACCCTGTCTGTGAAATCATGCCTTAATCTTTTAAGATTGTTTGATATTAATTTTAAACAAAGTCACTCATGAACTTTTAATTCAGGGTCATCGCCAGAGCATTTAGAATTGGCGGGCGTTTCGTTTTTATATGGGACACACTTTTTTTTTTTGAAACAAGATATTCACCAAAACAATAACATCCCATATATAGTATAATAATTCACCATTCACTGTTAATTGTAACAAAAAAAACAAGCACACTAGGCTATATGCGAGATTTGGCGCTCCTTCTAGAGTGCTCCTTTGATAACCATTAAATAGCTGTTACTTTTCCCTCTATGGAAGTGTTTTTACGGCTACAAAATTAAATAAAAAAATATAAATAAAAAGTTAATTGCGACTTTTTATCTTACAATTCTGACTTTATAACACGCACTTGTAAAAAAAAGTGAGATAAGTTGCAATTATTTTATTTTTTCATTCAGTGGTGGAAACAAGTTTTCATAGTAGCAGCATCAGGCAATGAAATGAGAACACTATAAGTCCGAAGGTAAGCCTTGCCCAACCTTACACATGCTCCGACTAATTTCTGATTCATATTTTTGACGATAATGTGTTATTTAAAGTTGCTGTTGTGGAGATTTGTGTTCCTGGGAGCTAAATGCTGCTGAAGACATGTCGTTATGGAATAGAATGGTGAAATCCACAGAATTACGTTTTTTTGCTCTCAATAGTAAGTTTGCTGAATGACCATATTTAAATTCCTGGATAATTATTTGCTTTAGTCCATTTAAATAGCGTCACAATATTGGTGGTCATCTGTAAAAATTAGGCTCTAAGGCAAAATTAATACGACTTAACACTTTTTTTTTTCTGGCACCAAAAAAGCAGCCTAAAAGTGTGGAAATATTAGAAATTGCAAGACCACAGACATTAATATCCATTTATTCATGGGTTCTTATCTGCCTGTTGCACTCGTCTAATCAAGTGGTTTTCCAAAAGCAAACAAGCAAAAAAAAAAAAAAAAAAAAACACTGGCCCCAGGGAGAATATATTAGGATTCAATTTGTGGTGGGATTCAGATTAGGCCACCAACCGCGCAAGTTTACAAGTCTTTCAGGAATTTGTTGATTTGAATGTGGCTCTCCTGTAAATATCTGAGAAGTGAGTCAGTCTGAGACGAACTAGAATAGCTTGAACTTGGTATATGTGAATAGATTAAAAAAAAAATAATACACGGATGGATGCATGGATGGGATTTTTAGTTTAAGGGGATAGTTCACCTCATACACACCCTCATGTTGTTCCAAGCCTGTATGAATTATTTTCTTCTAAGGTGTTTTAAAGAATGTTGTTGAAACAGTTTTGGTGACACTTTTTTTGAATACTTTGATGGTTTTGAAGTATTGCTTTTATCAGCAAATCATTGCTGTTGTATTGTAAAGATAGGATTGAGCTGTGTCAGGACTTTTCAGGACTTCGACCTCCACAAAACCCATGCATTCAGTAAATAACAATTTGAGGTTGCTAGGCAGCAGGAAACGGGAAGTATATTTGAGCTTAGAACAGAAAAAGTGATGATTGTTGCGATGCATCATACTGTAGAGACACAAAGGACTTTTGTGTGGGTGCAAAACTGCACAGTATGTTCTTGGTGCCGTTAAATTAGTTCAAGAACTGACGCACTAGAAATAAGAAAATATCTCTCTATAAAGTTGAACTGTTATTAAACTTTTATTGCTTTGCTTTGACCTGAAAATTGGGAAAACGATGTGAAAATCGGGTATTTAGGTACAAAATTGTACCTATTGCAAATACAGACATTGTTAAATGACATACATATGTTTCCATTTGCAACAGGTAGTTTGAGTGGCTTGTTTTTAAAAAAAATAAAAATAAATAGCCTTAAGTTATCGTTCATCAGTCATTATATAATATGCACAAGGTAGTATTAGGGGGAGGGACATTCTTGTTCTGGAGAGCTGTTGATTGGACACATATGTGTGTAGTTCAGGATGAGTAATCAATAGTTTTGCTAAATTTTCCCAGAAGTGAAAAAGACAGTATATCTGCTAAAGGTGAGTGTATTTTGTCAAGTTTTTGGAGTCCACTAGATGACCTCAAATTGTCACTGTGAGAGTGAGTAGTGATGGGTGAATCTCATTGGATGGTTGAACAGATGGATGGATAGATGGATGGACAAACAGAATGATAGATTTTAAGACTTCTGGAAACATTTCAGTATAGACAGGCATCTGAGAGAAAGCCATGAGGAGGCTTAATTTGGCTTTTGGGGGCTAAAAAAGGGCCCTGCTCTCAGTGTGAAGGTTTGAGGCCTGTTTTTCTCAGCCAAAGAGATGAAGTGGCTTTGAGCTGCTCTAAAGTGTGAGAAGAAACCGATCAGAAATCCTCACTGACAGACGCAGGGGGCAGATAAGGTGCTCAGCGGCTTTATAGTCGACACCTTTACTGAGACTGAGGCAGGCCTATGGATTCCTGTCAGAGAAACAGAGAAAGAAAAGTTGTAAAAGACTGTGCAGAGCAGGGAATGTGCTGAGAGAGAGAGAGAGAGAGAGAGAGAGAGAGAGAGAGAGAGAGAGAGAGAGAGAGAGAGAGAGAGAGAGAGAGAGAGAGAGGGGGGAGAGGAGAGAGAGAGAGAGAGAGAGAGGAGAGAGAAGAGAGGGGAGAGAGAGAGAGAGCGGAGGGGGTTTGAGGCTGTCACAGACCATTAAAGCTCCTTATGTCCCCCTCCTTCCCTTTCTCATCTCCACAGCCCAACACAGAGACTCTTTCAGCTGACGTTGTATCACACTGCCATTAAAATACACTTAAATCGGCCTTTCACACTCCAGCCAGGGATGTATATACACACTTATGTACACGCTAGCAGCTAGTCACTCATGTTAAGGGAAAAATGCAAATTGTAGGGGGTGGGTGAATGTGAAAGGTCCTCTTTTTAAAGTGTAGACGTAATATTGTGATTTGTCAGTAATGTTCATTCTCTCTCTCTCGCTTTCTGTGCCTTCAGCTGACATGAACACAATTATCCTTGAAAGTATTGGCTAGCAAAGGGAAGGTTATCTGGTCAGAACACCATCACTATCTGCGGGCCCCCTTTGGGAAGGGGAAAGGTGGTGAGCGAGACGCGCTTCACATGTTCCCATGCTTGCCGTATCAGAATCAGCCCACTGCTTGACCTACAGAGCTCTCCCGAAAGGTCACATAGACATAAGGATGGAGGACAAACGAGTTCGGGAGGCGAGAGAATAAGGGGATGATTGAGGAATAAAAGTTGGTTTGTTTGGGTGGCGGGAGTGTGTGCTGTTGTTTAATGAGGCAGCTCCAGCCTGTTTACGTTTCTTCCACCTGTAAATGCGTTTTAGATGGGAAGGGAAATTCGGCGGCAAAGTTAATGTGGGGGCAAATAAAGTATGGCAGGTGTAAAACGGCTTGAGGGGGAGATGGCAGACATGACCTTGCATACAGAATCAAAATGTTAGGACGCTCAACGCCGCACCTCTGGAGCTGGGAATAAACCTGGATTTGAGTCGAATTAGCGTTGTTGGAGCTGAGCTCCTTATTTCCAGTAGAGAAAACAACTGCAGGTCTTTTTGTTCTCATTAGCATTCAACTGGAATTATCCTTCAGAAAGTAATTTTGAATAATTCAAATGAGTCTCAAAAAGTGATAAATCGATGTTCTTTCTAGCATCTTTTTAGAGGGAAAGCAATATTAGCTTTAGCATTAGCATTATGGGGGTGAATAATTACACATTTTGCAAGCTTTAGGAGAACCATATGTGATGATAAAAGAGCTAGTCTCATGTTCTATACAAAATCAGTGTTTTTATCTTAGATGAGAGACCTAAGCTTCACTTTCTGTGAGCTTCTGATATAAATCTCTCTTCCAGTCAAGTTTATGTTCTGACTAGACATCACAGTCGCGCTCTTTTATCGCAGGCCAACATTTGGCTAGTGATAATGTTGTTGGATACAGAGATGCAACATCTGTGGCCCTTTTTTAGAAAAGTGCCATTTTTCTGAGTGACCCTACTGGGGCAAATAGAGCGGAAGACACCAGTCATCACTCTTGGAGGCTAAGAAATGAGCAGTTTTAGAGATGGATCATCCAATGGTCCGTTTATAATCTAGTGCCGAAATTCCCCACAGTGAATACACACTAGTGATGTGAATGCGAGAATGAGTCTTACAACCCGGAGAGGGTAAATCATTTTACTTGAAACCTGCTGCTTAAGAAGATAAGAACAATGTTACACTCAAGTGGCGATCACACTTGTAGCGGTTAAATAGAATCTCTGTGCTTTTGCTCGCTAGAACATGTTCCTACTTTGCCACAAAATCGCTGTCAGTGTGAATGCCACTTTACATAATTGAAAATAGATTTTATTTATGTATGTATTATACAAAGGTCACATTAAAATGTCTTGGAAAGTTTATCATTCCTTTATTATTGTTTTTTTGATTATTATTCAAAATTCCTATACATTTCCACCACCCCATGATCTGAGATGAGGTCGACATTTTTATGACATTATTAACCCATTTATGCCCAAATTTTTCTGAATGGTTTCATGCATATAGTCATGTTAATAATGTCCTATGTGAACATGTTCTGCATTTATTTTCCCCAGTTTTTTTTTTTCTTCTTGAAAATCGTATTTGAATGTGCGGCAACTATAGTTGCCGGTGGGCAAATACGTTGTATGCACCCCCTCAATGTTAAATATGAATAGGAGGAGAACATTTGGCATCTATCTCAAAATAACTGCTTCCAACAGATCAATCTTTATTAATAAACAAATTTATTGTGTATAAAAGTCGAAGAACGTTTGATGCGAACCCAAAAAAGCGGAATCTAACTTGTAATCTCTTGAATATGAAAACACAACAAACAACAAATCCATTTGTCTTAAACCTTGTGCGCTGTTTTGGGTCTTTTTGACCCACATTTCTAACTTTCATTCATGGGGATAACATGGATAATTTGACATGGTTTAGTGTAAGATTTTCGCCCATCTTTTGGAAAATGACTTTTTAAAAGTAACAAATTATCACTTTAACCAGTAGATGGCTGCATAGCTCCACTATTTGCTATTTGCTATTTGACTAAATGAAAGACATATTTTCACAAGGTTTTCAAGTTGTATTCATGTCTACATATAATGAAATCACACTTATAGCAATAAAAGTTACTTTTTGTCGAAGTTTAGGCATTTTTTGTACTAGAAAAAATATAATATTCAATAATGTTATATTATGATTTGAATCAAATGATTTTTGTCAACGGACAAAATTCATCCTCAAAATCAGACAGAACACACATAGACAGAAATGAAGTGGCACACTTCACACAATTTTTAGAATTTTATGAAAAACAGATGTTTGAAATAAATGATAAACTCTAAAGACACCAACTTTTCTCTTTGTAACATCCTGATCAGGTTTGATTCTAATCATAATGTAACATTATTGAAAAACAGATTTTTTTTTCAGTACAAAAAATGCTAAACTTTGACAAAAAGTAACTTTTATTGTTATAATTATGATTTCATAATATGTAGATATGCATATATCAAAATGTAATTGTACAAAATGTACAATTTGTACAATGTGTCAAAATTTGTTACAAAATTACATTTTGTTGCCTGGGGTCTCTGAGACCACAAACAGCCTGACTGTAAACCTCAAATGAACAGCGCACAAGTTAAAGTGGTAGAGTGCAGCCATAAACAGGGTATTGTGTATCAAAAAGTTAAATGAAAATAAATAAATACAAATAATATAATAAAATAATAAAAAAATATCTATATAACAAGCAAAAAAAACAAATGACAAAATGGCAAAAAACTAAAATAACAGTGCATACAGACAGTACTTATAAACAGTAGAGATGTCATTTAAAGGGTAAAGTTATGTTTATGCACTAAACAAGTCCAATAACCTTGAATTATTAACCTATTAACACAGTATACCCATTTCCCCATGATATATGTACTTACAAGGCATTTGCCTATAGTTGCCGCTTGGACTTTTGACTAAGTATACAAAAAACTATAGATCTGTTGTAATATTTGTTTTGTTTGGAGGATTCTAGAGACCTTCATGATTATGTAGATATATATATGTCAACAAAAAATACTTATTAGTAATATGAAAATGAGCTTTCTTTTGGAGGGTTTGCCTTCGCCATGCTTCCTGGAAGTAGGGGTAGGAAGTTGACAGCCTCATGTGACAGGAAGGAAGTAAATACCTTTTTTTTTTCTTGAAATCCTTTATTTGGTTGTTTCCTTGCAGGGCATTGAGACATACAACATGGATAACACCTAGAAAAATACTTACAAAAGGAAAATGACAACTATACACTTCGGCAACTATAGTTGCCGGTGGGCTTATGGACAATAAACTTTAATGAGAAAAACACATACTCTATCTATATATGGAAGTACAACATTGTTTTAAAACAGTCTCAAATCATGTCAGTCATCGAACAGAACTTGTGAGACTCCAAGCTCCATGTTGCCGTCACAGTCCTGTGGTCTCTATCTATCATTGGCTTCCAGCAGACCCTTACACCTCTCACCTCCGCCTTAATCATGTCCCGTCGCGCTTGCGTCCCCGACCTGCTGTCCCGTCCTATTCTACTTTACAGCTAGCCGACTGGCAAATCTCCGATATCAGTCTTACTCAGCAGACATCTGCGTGCGGTCCTCCGCGACGCCGGCACACCTGAGCCAGTGGCGAGACGTGACGAATGGGTATGAAACGGAGGAGTGACCTCTCTTGTTCAGAGTGGCACGGGGTCCACCGCCTCTCAGGAGTCCACATTTATTAACACGCCGTCACACTCCCGGTCAGGGAAATGATCAGCAAGATTAATTCATCTTTAATCCTTTTTTCCGCTGCGTGTCAAACGGGTCTTCGGCTGTGATGGACTCGTAATTAAGAGGAGACGTCTCACACCGTCTCCATTGTTCTTCTGTGCCTTTTCTTGTACAGATGAAGTCTGGTGTCTGAATTTTATGGACTCATTCTTGTCTGTTTTCTCTCTTTTAGGTAAGAGATGCCCTTTGCTGAAATGCCTGATGGTCAAAGTATGTAGCCTTTTATTTGTGTATTCGATCTGTTGTGTGCTAGTGAATGGATAGCAAGACGAGGTTCCAGGGGCTGTTCTTTTTTGGGAAGCATTGATTGGAGATGCTGATGGGGTTCTTTATTCAAAACTGCCTCAAGTTTCTTATATCAACCGATAGAGCGGTTGAAAGCTAGCATTATTGTCTTCTCTGAGCTTCTTGAGAGGATGTTAAACAGCTGGATCTGCATAATGCTGTGAGGTCAGTTCAAGTTCTGCAAAGCTGATGAGCTAACAAACAGACTCCAGTGCAGATCAACAGTGTTTTGTGGCGTTTGCCAGCGGACATTCCAACATTAATTTTCTAAATTAGAATTTTGATATTTTTTGTGGGTGGTATTAATTGTCATTTTTTTAATAAAAGAAAATCCACCAAGTACTTGTCAGGGAAACCATTAATCAGGAAATATTACAGAGACATATAAAGACTGATTCAAATAGTCAGATGGAATAAGATTAATTACAATTCATTAATATAAACTCTTTGTTTTCAAAGCCATATGACCAACATGATTCTATGAACTTGACGCAAAGTAGGTTTTTAAAAAGATTTTTTTTCTCTCATTTTCATCATTTCTACAATGTTTATCACTGACCTGTAGAGCAGCACATTTTAAAATCTACTCTTCTATCTATTCTTCATTTCATAACATGTTCTGTCGCTCATCCTACTGTAGCATGTGTTTGTCACTTGCGGTCACACTGACATACAAATCATTAGTCTGACCCACTAGAACAGAAGATTTTAAGAATAGAGTAATGACGTCTGTAATGACTTCTAAAGTGAGCAGAGCTTGATTAAGCAGGAAGGCCTTTTAGGAAGATAGCAGCAAATGTAAGTGAAGTTGGTCATATTCAGTCCATTTAACCTATCTTTGGACTAAATCAATACTACAGTCATGGGTAGCAAAGACAGGACACATTTCCTCAACAAGTTGAAGTGGTGTTAGAGGCATCGGATATGTAAATGTCTAACCATTTGAAGCAAAAAAGGCCTTAATTCTGACTTGTGATGCAGCCTGAATCATAACCCCCCTTGTTCCTTCGTTGACCAGAGGATATCTGGCCCCCAACTGAGTTTTATTTCATTATTTTTTTCATTCTCTTATCTGCTGGAGTTTGGTTTCCTTGCCACTGTCGCCTCTGGATTGCTTAGTTGGGGACACTTAAAGGGTTAGTTCACCCCAAAATGAAAATTATCCCTTTATTTACTCACCCTCGAGCAAGTGTAAATGACTTTCTTCTTTCTGCCAAACACAAACAGGGTTATATTAAAAAATATCCTGGCTCTTCCAAGCTTTATAATGGAAGTGAATGGTACCATTTTTTAAGCCCAAAAAAGTGCATCCATCATAAAAGTAATCCATACGGCCCCAGGGGGTTAATAAAGGCCTTTTGAATCAAAGCGATGCGTTTTTGTAAGAAAAAAATATTCATATTATAACTTTATAAACTATAATGATAAGAAAAAAAATTCTTTAAAAATATTATTTACTCCCATTACAAAGCTTGGAAGAGCCAGGATATTGTTTAATATAACTCCGATTGTGTTTGGCTGAAAGAATAAAGTCATATACACCTAAGATGGCTTAAGGGTGAGTAAATTATGGGATAATTTTCATTTTTGAGTGAACTAACACTTTGATATTCAACAAAAGTATCGATCTGGCTGTACTGACACTGTTGTATGAGAACTGAACTGAGCTGGACGAAGACATTGTTTTTTGCAGAACTGCTTTATAGATCAAATGAACTAATTTAATAATTGATGAGCTTTACAATGAAACTAAATCAAGACTTAACTGACTTCAGCACTGTAAAGCTTTCTTTGAAATAATCTGTATTGTATAAATCGCTATTTAAATAAAGGTGACTTGACTTGACTTGTCCTTAAACTGGTTGCCTGACGTGTAACCTATTGGCTGTTTATTGTACTGTCAGCATATGGAGTGACTGTGTATTTTAGGTGTTGTTGTGTTTTGTGTGTAAGCTACTCATTTGGATCATTTGGGCATGTATAAATAATGCAATTGGATGCTACCCTCAATTTGATATCACAAGTGTTCCCTTATACAGTTTTCCTCATTGCTTTCGCTTTAGCCATGAAATGCTAATTCTTCTGGGCCGAAAGCTTCAAACAGCACACTTCGGCCAGACAAATGAATAATATAACTAATGTGTTTTATAGAATTTTTAACTAGATCAAAAGAGGATCCTCGCCCGCAGAGTTTAATGACTCAGAGGAGTCTAGCACTGTAAAGGCGTCTCCGATATAGCTTAATGCATTATTCACTAAGAATGGAGCATGCTTTAAATTCCCCCTTAAAAAAAGATTTTTTTCCTTGGCTGTGGCAGTGTAAAAAGATGTCTTGTTTGTGAGTTTACTTTTCTAAACTAGCCTGGAAGAGTGAATGAACAAAACCCAAATGTCAACTATTTAAACCAAGTTTTATTCTGAATAATATGTTAACTGTTTATTTAGCTAAGATTAGAAACTCTATTAGATTAGATGCATTTTTTTCAGGATTATTTGATGAATAGTCTAAATGAGTCCTTTCATTTATTTGAAATAGATATATTTTGTGAAAAATATACTTAACTGTCACTTTTGATCAATTTAATCAGTCCATTCTGAATGAAAGTATTAGTAGTATAAAGTATTAAATTATTCTGTTAAAAACAACTTTGTTGACCCCAAACTTCTGAAAAAAAAAAAAAAGCCAAAATAACATTGATCATTTTGGAAATTGCATTTGCATGTTTTCAAGGATTTCATGCAATTTCCCACAATTTGCTTTCATAAAAAAATGGTGACCTACTGGCAATTTCCACCAACTGCGGATCCGCTCCGGAATGGCGGCGGAGTCAATAGGTTGCCATTCCGACTCCGTTCCGACTCCGTCCCAGCTCCTGCGATCCGCAACCCTCTGGAGCAGATACGCAGAGCTTCTATTTTTGCCGGATGCCGGAGAGCTCCGCAGCAATTCAGCACAGGGCAGATTGTTATATTGCGCGATCATATGAGAATTTGTGAGATCTCGTGGGTTCTCATGACTTCAGTTGTCAGTCATGGCTGCAGCCGTTCCGCCACAAATCTGGACCTGGTGGGTATTGAAGGACGGCGGAGCATGGAGCCAACCCGCAGCCGTTCCGCATTTGGTGGAAATCCGGGGCTACAGTATATAGAGACTAGGAGTGGGTTGTTTTGAGGTGAGCCAATAAAACACCCTAGCAACAACATAGCAACAAGCTAAAGAGAAACATTTGAAACATAGTCTTTAAAAAAAATTAAGCCAAAAATATCCCAGTAGTGGTCGTTGCCGATGACGTTGTTCTGAGTCTGCACAGTAGGGATCCTGAGGTGGAGCCACGGCATCAAGGTCCCGTCCACACTCACGCTCCCACAGACTCATTTGCACAAGTATAGGTCTCTGCAGGAGAGTAATAGGAGTTACCAGATCAGTGGTCGAGGCCATAAACAGAAGTCACAGGTAGGGTAGGGTTTAGGGGTGGTGTCGGGTCGGGTGAAGGGCATCATTTTCATTGCATTTATTTATAAACACCCACCAGTTTGAAAACACCCACACACTTAGAAACACCCACTTTTGTTCCGCAGAGACCCCATACTCCATTTGCAAGCACAGCTGTCAATCCAAAAGTAACTAAAACCAAACCTATTTGGAAAACAAACACTTGAATATACATCTGTGTGATGAGAACTACCTAAAATGACAGAAACCATCTTTAATATATATCTGAAATGTAATTGGATTTTTTAATTTGGCTTGCGTCTCATTTGATTACATGGAGAGGGCGGGGTTTAACACCTATACTGAAGCCAGCCACCAGGGGGCGATCGGAATGCTTTGGCTTCACTTTTCAGGACTTGTGCTGCACGCTTGATTTGGAACATGAACTTTTGAAAGCATAGTTATTCATATAATTTGACTTCATATTTGAGGTGCTGACTAACAGGCTTTGTTCAGGCATCGCCATTATGGCATGTTGTGAATTAATACTGTCACTGCACTTAACCTGACAGGACTCTTTCTTAATTCTTAGACTTCCTCTGCTAAATGATGACATTGGATCCCTCTTTTTCTCCCGTCTCTGATGTGTCGTCTTCCCCCTTGTGTTATCTATTCATTTATTCATTTATTCTTTCATTTATTTATTGCCAACACGAGAAGCATTTGTTTTGACAGATGCTTGCTCTGGGGCGACTGCCAAAGCATAGACAGATTTTCTAGAGATCGGCACGACGGAACGCAGCGGGCCAGGAAAAACACACTCCACGCAAGTCAGATTTGTTAACAATTATCTGTTCTCTGCCCTTTTCACTGTTTCTGCTTCGGAACACAAGGATAATTTTATTCCGTGTGCCAAATTACGTCTGAAATATGGAGCGGTTAGAGGTGGAGTGAAGGGTGGCAAGAGGTTTGTGTTGAGGGGTAAAGTTGCAGCCGGGAGGCAGGGACGCTGGTACCTCGCTCTTCCACCTGACCTCCATGCTCTGGGTCGCTCTTTTGAGGATTTTTGCTTGTTAATTATGCTGAATTATTCTTAACCTGTCTGCCCTCATCTATGGATATTGGTGTAGAGAAAACAGCCTTGTAGCTATTGGAGTTATCATGGGATGGTCACCCTCTGTACTTATTTGAATTATAATATTTATCATTTCTGTTTAATTATCTAAAGCGTGCAACACTGACAAAAAAAACAATTTAGACTATAACTATCTGTCGTAATACACTTTATGACACGCATAACAAGTTTGTCATATTTGAGAACAAGTTGTCAGTTTGAGAAACGGGAATGGGAAATTGAAACTCACTCTTTGTCTCAAGGTGTCAAAACGTATGGGCTGACCGTCTCTTTTTATATATTTAATGTGTACAAGAAGGTGGACGGAAAACAAAAGGGAACAAAATGAAAGTCATATTTCATTCCCGCACAAGCACCATTTCTCATGTTTCAGTGCATGTGTATTAACCACTCGGCCACGGCTCAGAGTTAGTGTAAGAGAGGAAATAATGAGAGAAAGAGGTGAAAACTTTTGTCAATTGAAAAATAAAGCTGAAATACAATAAAACATCAATTTTAGAGGGGGAAAAAACCTGGAAAAAACGACTACTTTGGCAATTAACTGTTTGTCTATTTGTTTATTTATTTAAAACAAATGTGTTTAACACAAAATCATAATGCTAACACTTTTTTTTATTTGTTATTTATTTTATACATCAGTACATAATAATAATAATTTTTATTATTATTATGAAACAATAATAATAATAATAATATTAATTATTATTATTAGTTTAGTTTAGTTTTTATTTGTTTTTCTACATGGTTTTGCTCAAAGGTTTCACTACTTTTGGTAAAATAGATATAAATAAAGCTGAAATACAACTTAGTATATCAGAGCATGTATATTAAACACTAGGCCACAGCTATGACGTTTTGTCATTTATAAGAAAGAGGAAACTAGGAGAGAAGGGCTTAGGACGTTTTGCAAGACAGATTCAAACTCTTATGAGCCACATGACATTGTCAGTTTTAAAACTATAGCTGGGTAAGCTGGATTAAGACTAAATCTAGCCATAATTAATCATTTTATTGTTTGAGTTAGTCTGAACTATGCTTTTCGTCTCTGTGTAGAACCTTTAATTCCTTTCTATGTGAAGCATTTTGAATAACTGTTTTATCATTGCTTTTATTTTGTGATTATTTTCATTCCTTTCTATGTAAAGCACTTTGAATTGCCATAGTGTATGAAGTGCTATATAAATAAACGTGCCTTGCCTTGAATGTTTATAAGTGTGTGGCTAATGCAGCTTGTGTATGTTTACCAGAGCTTTAGGGACACATATAGACATGGAGAGCCCTGAGATAAAGTTTGCCAACAGGCGCGTTGACCTCCAACATCTGTGTGAATGTTTTGTTTGGGGGGTTATTTTGAGAGAAGCACTAAGCCCTCATGCTGCTGCAGCTTGCTGGGGAACTGCATGTTTTCTGCTTGTAAACACACCAACATTTTGGAGAATCCGCCTGTCTGCAGGCCTATAGCCAAACACACGAAACTGCCCCTCTTTCCCACTGCCAAGGCCAGCCAGAAAACTGTGAAAGGGGCTTTTTTTTATTTGTTTTTGTTTGATTTATTTAGTCCTGTGTTCTTTTTTGGGCTGAGATATCCTTTTAATAGCTTGGAAAATGTATGACTTTGCTTATATACTGTAATTTATTATTATTATTATTATTATTATTACTGTTGTTGTTGTTGTTTTCTTCTTCTTATTATTACTATTACTTTTGATTATAATCAAAACTGTATATACGTTATTAATTTTATTTATATTTTTTTCATTTATAATACTACTTTTATTAATAAATAATACTAATAATTAGTATTATTATAATTAGTATTATTATAATTGATTATAAACCAAACTTAATGAACTTAATTACATTTTTAAAAAGCACTCCAACCACCATTCATTAAAAATATTACACATGTTGGGGTCTCAGAGACCACAGATAAAAAAAACTTGATTAAATTAATTATTTTTAAAGACTCAAATTCTGCCTTCCATTTTTTATTTATTTATTTATACATAATAATACTAGTATTTTTTTTTTATTAATAATTATACTTTTAGAATTATTCATATTATTATTATTACTATTAAATTATTAATACGTGTTTTCAACAATGTGTTATGCTAAAACGCTTCACTAATTTTGGAAAAATTGAGGGATAAAAGAATATCTTTTAAATTTTGCTTAGAACTGAGGATGTTATCTGAGAATCATTTGAAGAAGAAAAAAAATGCTAATTTTGAAATAAATTTTTTGACATATTTTTGGAGTCTTTGGGGAACTTAACATAAAAACATTACCGTCAATCTCAGCAGAACATGAGCGGTTAACCTCATATGACTGGAACGCATAAAAACAGTGTGTATGTCCTCACAGATGTTTGCATAAGTGACATCTTCACAAATAGACATGCTAATGCATACAGCACTTGCAGACACTCTCTCTCGTGACTCTCGCTTACACGTACTCATACACACATCCATAAAGTCTGAATCAGTGTTTATTCAACAGAGTTTCTACAGTCCTCGCTATAGATAGCGTTGTGCAGCGATACGGCAAATCCATCCCGGAGAAATTCTTCACAGAACAGCTGATAATGGTTGACATAATCGTGTAATTGCTTTAACATAGTAATTTCTAACTTAAGCTCATAAAACATCTGTCCATGTGCTTTTTTTGTTGAGCGTCAGTGAATAACTTTGGAAGTGTGACATAATGTTGTTTTGACACTTCCAATGCATCCAATGACAGTAATTTCTTCCTCTCTCCTTCCATCATCTCTCTCTCCCACCTTGATAGATAAGCATCATGCTGGGCTCTCGCTAGGACAAGTGGCTAATTACCAGCTAAAAATACCACCTCCTTAGTAATAATTACCGTACATCTTTGGATAATGATTCATATTTCAAGTGTTGTGATGAGTGGGTATGTTCAGTAATGAGACGAGACGTGGCGTCAAGCTGCTTCGCCGTGACCTTGGAGGCCTCTTAGAATATTGAGAAAGGACGAGTAGATGAAGACGGGCGGGAAGGAAAGAAAGATGTCACAAATGTGGCAGCTACTGATTTCCAGGAGGCTGCGCAACTGTGTAAACTGATGGTAGATGGAAGGAGGACGAATCTGTCTTGTTAAAATGAAAGCTGCATTTATAGGATCTAAAATGAACTAATTTTAAATGAATATTGGCTTTGTCGTGTCAATAAATGCAGTTGGCTGGTGATTTTATCATCGATTCTTTAGACATTTTATTCTTTAGACATTTTACTAACTATAAGTATAACTTTGCAACTAATTGACAACTAGAATATATTATGCAAGTATATATATGCAAACAGTTATAAAAACATATATATATATATATATATATATATATATATATATATATATATATATATAAGCTCATAAATATATATATATAGGTTTTTATAACTGTTTGTATATATAATTTAATTGATGGACAAAGGTAAATCGTGCAGAATAAATAGTAAAATGAATTTTGCTGTGTTACGTCCTACGTATGTCTAGGGGTCAGAACGTAACATAGTAAAGATTTTTAAAGAGCAATAGTCAGGGCCCTGCCACAGCACCACAACAACAGAGTTCTTTTCAACTACTTTATTCAAAAAAAAATTAACAATAATTTACTTCGAGAGTAAATTGGGAAGGAAACAAAGACTTCAGGGGGGGGAATGCCAAAATAACAAACAAAAGTTTAATCTGCCTGGGGGAGTCAATTTCTTACTAAATCTCACAAAGAAAATACAAATAAATAACAGAAATGTACACTCTCTCCCTCCCTGACCACAAACCAGGAGAAAACAGGGGATAGCAAAATAAAAATGGCACCCACCTCCCTACAGTTCCCAGACAGTAAACAAAGCAAATGATCAGATAAATAACAGCTTAAATGATAAAGCAAAAAGGTATCGTCTCACAAATAAGCAACGTTGTGTGTGGCTCCAGTAGTACACAATAAGCAACAGTTCTCTAGGCCAAAACAACTGAAAACTAGCACAGTGTTGAACGGGTCCACAACAAGGAACACAACAGCTCTCAACAACAGGGCCGGGCAGGACACAGACCAAGCTCTGGAGAAAGGTTCTCTCTGAATGATTGTTCTGCTGGCTTTTATGCTGTGTCCGTCCTGGTTGATAAGCAGGTTCAGCTGGAGACGTAATCAGCTACCTGCCAGAGTGAAAAAGTGGGAGGAGCCAAAAGAGAGCAGGAGACACCAAAAGAACAAAGAAAGCACACACAGATCACAGTACCATGTACTTCACAAAAATATACGTCCTTGGACGTAACAGCTGACTGAACTCGCTTATAAATATATTTATAAGTAATATCAGTATAATTAAATCACTTTTTAAATCACTATTGCTTAATTCACTTTTTTGGGCCTTTTCATCTGCTTCAATTTCAATATTATTTTGTCAGTGTTCAAATTTCAGGCATTATCAGTTGCTGACACAGACTGCAAAAAAAAAAAACACAGTTTCCCCATATATATTGACTTTTGCACCATAATGGAGTGTGCTTTTAATGGCTAAGTGGTTTAGTTGGAGTGTAAACAGTATATGAAGACAAAAGTATAAATGAGTTTTTTTGTTAAGTTGTTTCTCTCTCCGAGTGCTGCCCTCTCCTCCTCCGCGTTGGTTCCAGGCTCAGAGAGGGAGTGGGCGGCCAAATGAGACATTGCGGCTAGTGCAGAGGAAGTGCTTGCTGATTTCACTTCTCATTTCACTTGTGATCTACAAAATGTTTCTCATTGCTTACTTATAATTACCTGTCTCTCTGTATGCCTATATCTATGTGTGTGCGCAGATGGGCTTGTGCTGTTGAGCCTAGGCGGACACCTACATAAAAGTGAAGAGCTCTCAGAAGTGAAATCCGAACAGATGGTGTTTCATAGAGCCCATGCATTTTCATTGTGTAAAACTAGGCTCAGGAGCTTTGTGCAATGCATCTATATTATATATGTATATATTTGTATATATATATTTTTTTTCAATCAGTATCAGTCAATACATCAATCTTTCTTCTAAAATGTTTTTCTTTTTGTCTTCTGATTCACTATGGTAAGCTCGTTTTAAGAGTTGACAGCCTATTTTAGAACTGTCAAGATGGTTTCCGCTGGAAATTGCGTACGTGCGTGTCTCATCATATCCGTAAATAGAGAAAAGTTGCAGCGAGAACGAAGCACGCTAAATCTCAAACCTTCAGGGAATCACCCGGCGAATAAAGAAAAAGAGAACGCGACTGAGCTCATAATAAAACAAGAATCAACATCGGCTTGGCTTTTCCGAGATGGTGAGAACTGAGGGATTTGAAATGTTGTAAAAGGGATGCAGAGATGGTGTTTTAATGCTTAACAGGTGAGTAAGGTATTTTATTGAACAGATGAACATCTATTGTGAAGGGTCGTATTCATCCACATGAATCACAACCACAACAATCAAGTGACATAATGCGCTTCCGCACCGGAGGAACCTTTTCAACGTTCCTAGAACTACACGTGGAGGTACCCGCTTTTGACTTGTTCGCACTGCAGGAACTGGGAACAATTTTAGTTCTAGGAATGCCTTTTGGAGGGACTAAATCAGCTACTACTTCACAGTAGGGTCTTACCCAGCACAATGGGAACTACCAGTGAAGTACTTGTATGCCATTTTTTAAATCTGTGTACACACACAGATTATATCCTATATATTTACTCCACAAACTAACTCTACGAACTTGGAAAACAGTGGTAGATGGACCTCTTTACCTTTATGCTAAAGAGAAAATCCAACCCAACTTTGAGGGCACCAAGCCAAACATGATAATGTATTTCTGCTCAGCTAACGACATTGGGCATCAACCACACGGCAAACACTAATACTTTTTTTTATACACTGACTTACGGGATTGGTAAACCAGCGCAGTCTCATCCCAAGAAGTCATATACTGACGTCTTGGGACGTCTTTTGACCATACGTCAATATCCGCCTTTTTAGGGTACCCTTAAACGTCGGTTAGATGACGTTATCGGATCCTAACTCTACCCCAGACCTAAACCTACCCCTAAACCTACCCCGTCACCTACTGACGTTAAAGGTAAAGCGTCAGTTGTATGACGTCCCAGGATCGTCATTTACCGCCGTTTAAGGGTACCCTAAAAAGGCGGATATTGACGTATGGTCAAAAGACGTCCCAAGACGTCAATATATGACTTCTTGGGATGAGACTGTGTTAGGTAAACAGATTGTAAACTGATGAAGACTGAGATCTTGCAGCCAAATAAGTGTATTGTGATTGTTAAAAGATTGTAGTAACTAAACATAATTTTATTAGGTTTAGTAACAACATGTTACAATGTTTACATGGTACAATTTCTGTATGTAGCTATGTAGCTATGTTTTTTATTAATGCTTGACACAAATTTCACGATTTCAATTCAATTATTGTTATTTGATTCAATATTAACTAATTTGGATAAATATTAGGTACACAAGATAGGCGGTAATTTTTCTCAAGAAAAAATAAATTTTCACCATATGCTGTAAAGTGAGCCCTATCAGCTGGTAGTATTATTTAAGGTTAAAAGCATCTATAAAATTACTAATTAAATATAATGCATTTAACAAAAACTTTATTTAATGATATACTACTGTAAGTAAAAATATAATAAATGTGTAATATAGTACACATATTTGGCAAAATACTCTCTATGGCTCTTTTTTCTAAAGAGCCAAATAACATGCTATATATTATGGTCATTAAATGGCTTTTCAGAGGTAAATGTTATGTGTTGTTCTCCAGCTGTTTTATTGACCTCTTTCTGCGGTAGAAAAACACTGATTGATCGATATTATGTATGAGGAATATACATTTCAGTAAGTTATATTGTATCTATCTAGGCGCTAGGGATCTGTCACGTCATATTTACAAGCACCAAAGCGGTATTTATTGTTGAAATTTCGTAATAGAATTGACAGAATCTGAGAGCTGCATTTTTTTATAAGTAACCTGCTCTGTCTTGTCTGTTGGTCTCCGTGTCCTCTTTGCTTCGCGATTCTTCTGTGCGTGAGAAAATGGATGTGTGGCTTGAGAGCGTGTGAAATGTCTCAACTGAATAAGTGAGAGTTGGCAGCCCTGTACCTTTAACTGGGTCCTTTACAAAGTGCCTTAAAATGCACTTTTATTATGATATCATTAATTATTTTCCCCCATAATATCAAGAGATGTTCCAATTTTGCCTTCGATTTCTTTTTTTTAAAAGCCATGTTGTATCATTGCAAGGAAACACTTAACTCCATTATATATTTGTGAGTGTTGTATTATATATGAAACAAACAGTGAAAAAAGAGTGCCTGCTATTGACTCTAAGATCACTATTTTGTCTAAAATGGAATAGAAAAGAATAACACACAAGCTGCTTAATCACATTTCAGATGGGATTCTTTCTTTCTTTTTCTTTCTTCCATCCCAGATATGTAAAAAAGCCCTGGTATTATCAACTATTGGCTTTATTTGCAGAACAGTGGTGGATTTTCCCAGCATATTGCCACTTTTCATGTTGTGTGTATCAGGTTAAGTGCATCTTGCATGCTGTGTTCGCTTTTAGATCCTTAGTTCTGACCTTAAACAAGTAGAATTTATTCGGAAGAAAATGAAAATGGTCGCTGTCATTTCAAAACGTGCCGCCAGGATGAGGCAGCGCTACAGTAATTTGTTTTAAAGGTGTTTTGAGTGTTGCTAGCGCACTTCTTGGTGGTTTGTAGTTTAGTTGTTGACTAGTTTTTGCGATTTTGCCTTTTAAAGGAGATGGATTCAGAGGCACAACTTCTCGGAGAGAGTTTTAGCATCCTGACAGCATGTTTTGCTGTAAGACTGTCTCTACGGTAAACTCTAAATTCATCCTGTTTAAAAACACAGCCGCTACAACTATCAAAACACTGGTTGTGAAACATGTCCACTGACTCCAACGATAAATTTCAATTTAATTACTGCCAGAAAAAAAATTATCTGATGCAAAACCATATGTTCTGTGTATGAGGACAGGGATAGTTTTGTGAATTCAAATATTATACTTGATCGATTGATTGATTGATTTATTATTTTGTTGTTGTTTATTTATTTGAATAGTAATAGTTTTTTTTTTAAATAGGAATTTATTATAGTCATATTTATTTATTTAACAAGGTTAACTTTATTTTAATTAAATTGATTATTTGAATAATTTCTTTCAAGTTGTCCTCAACCAGTGGTACTGTTCACTTTGAAGCAACCTTTGCGCATGTGTGGCTTTTGCTTTCCGTTCGTCTGACTGCATCGTTTCCTTTTAAGAAAAGTTTGTGCATGAGAGGCTTTAATTAATGAGGGGAAGATATTTGACGGCTGATATCAAATGCAATGCCATCCCTTCAGGTATTGCTCCCCGAAATTTGTACTTGTCATTTCAATGTGACATCGACCACAGCAGGAAACACAAATGTTCATCTGATTATACCCCTGCTGTTTATTACTGTCTATAAACAATGCTCCATATTAAGACTTAATGACAGCTTTTAATATCTGCCAGAAAGGCCGTGTCATATCCTGTCAGAGGCTGATGTCTAGTGGGAGCCAGTGAGCTTTGGTTGCTCTCTCACCGTAAGGTTATGTTTATGTCACACAGTAATGTAGAGCTGCAATTTAAAATTGTGTCTAGGGATTCTGGCTCAGAAATAGCTTACGTGTGTGAGAGATGCATGTAATGCAGTTACGATTACTAGTGACAGACAGGAAGGGGGAAAAAACAGATCAAGCGATAGGAAGCAATTGGATATGAGAGGTGTTCTGGGTGGGACATGTGATTTCCTGCAGTAATTTGTCTTGATTGACAGCTCAGTGGCATGTTGTAATAGGAAATTGATGATGTTCGCTTGCAGACACCGTTGGCTGATAATTGATTGAGATCTTCTTGTGTGCGCAGGATGACATCTGTTCCAATGAACGTGAAGTCTTTAATGGGGAGGTGTGTTTATGTTCAGGTGGGGATCCCTGTACTGTTTTCCTTTTCAGACTCGCAGATGCATTTGCATGCAACAAATTGGTTTACAAACCTACAGGGTGGGAGAGGAGAGACCCTCACTACAGATGTATTTACTCAGGTAATTATCATTAGACACATGGGTGGCACATCCAGCAGATTTGCAAATGTGTGTGATTTCATATTAAATGCTACTCTACAAATAAACTAGACCTTGCTAAAGTGCTTTGCTGTACGGTTGGTAAGGTGTGTTTTTTCACATTGAGTGTACAAGTTGGCAGTGAACCTGGACACATTCGCCCTTCATGCGCACTATCTAGTGGACGTTGTTCTCAAGCGCACAAGTCATTCACAAATGAACTGTTGTATGCGCGTGTGTTGGTGCTTGCCAGGTTGTTGCTGTGTAGTTGTTCAGTGGCTTTTAGAGTGTTCCTTTGTGGTTTCTAAGGTCATCTTTTTGTGTGTTTCTACAAACAGTTGGTAATTTGGGTGGTTACCATGGCGTTTGCATATGTGGTTGCTGGGGTGAGTGCTTTTAATACATTGTCATATAGTCCCATGGTTTGTAGTTGTTAGGGCAGTGTGGAGCTTTGTGGTGTTTATCAAAATATCCCATCCTAATTATCTCCTTCAATTGTAAATCTATAGGTCTTATTCACCGTTGTAATGTCAAAAAAGCCTGATTGCTTAACAAGCTGCATTATTTTGAAGGATAATTCAGATATGTAGCACAAACACTGCAGGATGAGTGCACTTTTTCAGTTTTCTTATATTTGTTCCGTGAGCCAGCTGAACATTTGGTTGTTCTCCATGAGGTCCTGCTGAGATGGAGCGTGTGACGTGACTCCAGGACAGAAGCAGAACTGCGAGGTCTTTTGTGGGATTAGGGCACACTGGGGAGTTGTGTCCTGGGGATCTGCTCTTGTCTTTGATGTGAATCAGGACTCAGGTACATCACCCAAGAGCTGCACAGCAGGTATAGACTCTGCTTTCCAAAGACCACAGAAATATTATGAGGCAAGAGCAGTTGAACACAGCAGCGAAAATTGATCTGAAGCTTATAGGATATATACATATGGTGCTTGCTAACTAAACACCTAGCAATGCCCTAACAGAGAGAGATGACCAACCTTCTAGTTGTTGTGATGATTCTTGCATCATTCCCAGCAAAACATTCAGCTCTGAGAAATCAGGCCATAATCAGGCCATTACGTCTTAGGTGATCCTGGAACAACATTACAATCATTTCCCTCTAATTTTAGGGATGCGTTATGTGTAAGGTTAGGTTTAGGGATAGGGTTAGGACTACATTTTGGGACAGGAATGTTGTTCCAGGATGAACAAAATATGTTGATCCAGGAACATTTCTTACTTGACACCATTATGATTCAAACATGCGCCATTTGAGATGTGGTGGGAAATACCAACTGCTATTTCAGAGATCCGTCACTGCAGGTGTCTGGCCTCAGTCCCAATTGCCAGCTAATCTGTTTAGAGCAGTCTGGAGATGGATGGGCAGCTGTCCTGTGATAAAGCAGGTATGACCCGCTCAACACCTTTGAATGAGCCTGTGCGTAATGTTCCATGAGAATGCCGATCCAAAGATGTCAGTTCCATATAAGGGTGTCACTTCAACTATTTATCATCTCAAACTTTTTACTATGCTTTCATAATTTAGTATGTTTCTTGGCATGTATGGATTAATCACAACGTGCATATACATTTAGTGGTTAAACCATATATATTTTAATTTGCTAAAATCACACAACAATAAAATAATTAACAAAATAATAATAATGTCACGCTTGGATGCGAACACGAAAATAAAAAGCATGATTTAATTGCAGCAGTCAATTTATTAACATATTTAAAAGAAACAAAATGCTCTGGACTGAACCTAAACCAAGGCTATGTGCGAATTCCAAACAGCATTTCGCTCCCTTGAAGGGCACTTCGGGAATGGGACGCCATTTGTAGGAGCGTTCCAAACGAAAATTAACATCTGAATCCCTTTGAAGGGCCCTTTCACAGGTCTGTTAGCGAAGGGATCATGCAATGGTCCCTTCAAGGAAGTAATTTAATCATGTATGGTCATGTTCTGCCCTTCAGAGTGAGTAGGGCATTGGGTATACTCACTTTCAATTGGAAGTTGCCCTATAAATGCACAAGGGGTTAATTAACAAAACTTTAGAACATGTGTGTTACTAAATCAGTAACCATGACAACTCAAAACACAGAGACAAGCTGTCAGGCAGGCAAAACCAAGACTAGAACACAAAGCAAACAGAACAACCCTGACAAATAATAATATCAAACATACTTATTATTCATTATTACTTTATAAAGTGTAATTAAAAGTTTGTTTAGTTGTTTTCCAGGGTGACAACAGTGTCAGGGAAGAACTTGAGATGAAATAAGAGGCATGATGTGCAGAAGAAAAATCATAATTTGACATCCATCAACTTGCGGAAGTGTGGAAAATGGGTTTTAAGAGACTTTAGTTTAATGGCCACATGGTCGAAAGTGCCTATATACAGTATTAACCCTAACCATATAGTCTGCTGGTAGGCTGCTTCACAGAGTGGATGTTGCCATGTCCATTTATTATAAGCATTTGTAGCCTGTTATTGGGGCTTGGCTCAAAAAGCAATCAAGTTTGTGGAGTAATTAAAACGTGTGCAGGTCTCAATATTTTGGTCTTATTTTAGAATTTGGATTTATTTTGTGTCTTTATGGGCTTGTTCTTATTCACTGTTGTTATTTCTGGCAACACGAGTGAGTCAAGACTTGTAACTCTTTCCTTGTGATTTTCTTGCTCTGCACATACAGAAGATAGAAACATATATCTTGTTCATTTAAATATGAACAACTAATTGTTCAGTTTGGTTCCAATGGTTTTGGTTTTGATTGGAATGTTGTTCCAGGATCAACAAAGACGTTGATCCAGGAAAATGTTGTACGTTCACCAATAACTGTATATACAGTAGTGAAGCGTTTTCAGTTATCTTCATTAATGCCTCGGCTAGTATGCTCTTTAGAATTGCTGTCTCTTTGAGCCACCATATAAGATGTCCTGAACAAACATCCTTCATAATGGCCGCTCAGATCAGTGCGAGTATAAATGAAGCCTCTCTCTCTGCAGCGGCAGCCGCTACTATGTCAGAGCTTGTTATAAAGCATGTCAGAGAGACAGTGGTGTAGCACCATTACAGAGACGCGCTCTAATTATAGACTCCGTCCTCAGCATATGATATAATACCGTTATGTCTGATTAGAGAAACTGTCAGTACCGCTGAAGGCATTGCTCAGCACGACCCATTTTATCAGGAAAACAGCAAAACGGCCACACACATTTGCACTGCCGCTCATTCTCTCTCATTGGCACTGTGCATTTCTGAGGCAAGATGCCAAACAAATTATATAATGAAATGTTTTGCTCAGTTGAAAACATATGACGACCCCAAATCATAACCTCTGTTCTCGTTTGAATAGTCTATCATTCTCAATACAAGTTATCAGTCCCTCAAATGTATTCCCAAGACTCTTTAGGGTGACATTCATCAGACTTTAGTATGCATTGACATCCGTAATGTAAAGCTTTATGAAAACACACTCTTACGTAAATTCTAGAGGTAGGCCTACTCATTTCTTTGCCGACTGCGTCTGCCTTCCCGTCCCAGGTTTGATTAGCACCTTGAACGCATGTTCTGCGATATTCCGTTGGCAGGATCAGAAATGATGAAAGAAATGGGATTCCATTTGCTGGATAATTGAAACTGCCGAATTTGATTGATGTCTACAGGCGGTAAAAGTGGAGGAGAGGAATATGCATGGCAGAATACAGTCAAGAAAAAAAAAAAGCATGACATTGTGTGACCTCCCTGAGTTTGCGTGCATTAAAAATGTACAATGTTCTGCTAATTGAACCAGGCGTGTTGAGCGGTCACATCGGACAAATATTTCTGAGCTGGAATGCCTGTAGATCAAATTGTATAAATGTCAGTAAACAAATAGAAATCACATCAGATATTTCATCAATCTTTTTTAATTATTGCCGGTTCAAATGGTGCAATTCTAAACTCCTCACTGTGTTAATCTCCGTCTGCAGGGAATTACGCCGATTATGACCGACGGATGTGCCATACAGCTCTTCTGTAAATGTCAATGCCCTGAGCTGGTTTGTGAAGGCTGTTTGTGTGTACATAAAGCAATTCAGTCATTCAAAGAGTAAATATTTGCAAAGTGAGTGATTATTTTTTGTTATTATGCTGTTTATCTGCTGGGGCTGGTGTGTCACTGATGTATTAGAGTGTCTATTATAAAGAATAGGAAAAATCTCATTTAAAACGTGCCAAATTCAAAGAAATTGACGTTTTGTGTTTAAGGTGGCTTCAAAAGGTTATTAAAAGTGGTGTTTAACCAAGTAAAAACTAATAATAATAATAATGATAACATTTTCATCACATCTTTTGCATACATCTTAATTATTTTTTATTCATTAAGTTTTTTTTAGTAATTTAAGATAGAGTATTTTTGCACCACATGCAACACTTTGATTTAAACATTACAGTTTTTACAGTCGCTAGGACACATTTCTCAATACTTTAACTTTTTCAAAACTCTTCTCACAGTTCTCCAAACCAACTTTCAGCTCGGCACAGCAGTTCATTTCACTTTCAAAACGCACTAAAACAACCAAATCACTTCATACATGTCTCAAATCAACACATTCTTCATCACACTAGCAAAGGTTGACAGACAACAAACACACTTTGTCACCCACAAAACAATGACCTAAAAAACACTAACAACAGGTAGAATTATACAATGTTTTTTTCTGTAAAACAAGCACACCTCTCTACTGTTTAGAATTCACTGCAATATGTCTTACTGGAATGAATCATACATGATGCACAGTATGCTTCAATATATCTTATGTCTGTTTTTATAATAAAGTAATTCCAAAATACAATAATTTATATACACACCATCCACCGATACAGTAGGAATCAGCTGTGGTTGGTCCATTTTTAGATTCGAAATATATTTCATTACAATATTACTGTAGAAATGTAGCAAATTGCTGCCATATTCAGTTTTGTAACTCAAGTTTACCAGTTTTGAAAACAGTATGTAAGCATGTGCAAATTGGCCTATAAGTACACAGAGTTTTGGCGGTTGTTGTGTCGAAGTGAGAAAAGAATGAAAGTAATTTGAAAGCTGTAGTCATTGAATGCATTTTGTGCCAAAGCAATGATAAATGATCCACAGTTTAGCCCACATATACTTCTGTTGTGCTCACTGTGTGAGCTAAGTATTGCAATGTGTCCTAGCGTCTGTAAAAAACTGTAATAAGCAGATTATAGGGTTTTTTTGTTTATTAAATGTATTTTGTATTGTACTTTTAATGGATTTTTGAATAAATGAATATATCTGACCAAATAAAGGCCACACCATTGACCCCGATACTAGACCTTCAGCATTATGAGTCATGAGCTTCCTAGTCTTTTACTCTTCTGCACCTGAGCTTGTTTCGCTTTAAGTGCTGGGTTTTTAAAGTGCTTCCATCAGCAGGAAGCTTAAACTACTTCTCTGCCAGTAAACAACAGCACAAAATGGTTCCTCGGTATGAAACAGGCAATAACAGCGTTAGCGATGACCTCCTGCTCTGCGGGGTTGAGATTTATAACACTCGGGAGCCTGATTTCACCTTGCAGGCCCCTGTGCTGGAAAACAACACAGAAAACACTGGGAATTCTTGGCCGGAAAGATGCTCAGAGGTGCTCGTAGAGGGAAATCTTCAATGTGTGCTTGGATTGAAAGTCGCACTAGTGCCCTGTTCTCTTCATCACAGGTTTATTATGGTGAAGAGGCTTGCAGCCTGTCCTCCAGGAGTGCTTGGAGCCAGACATGGGCTCTAAGAATCTCAGTGGCCCATGGAGGGTGCTCAGATCTGGGGAGAGTGAGCTGGGATGTCTGGATGCTGTGGTTACTTAACTCAGCTGTCCCTGGTGGTTTGGCAGTGCACTCGATTCGCTGCAATAGACGAGATGTTCTCTCGCTGTGTGTTCGTACCCCCAAGGGGATTGCGATACCAAGCCGGCAAAGGTGGATACGTTTATTTTTGAAACTATTTCATGGCTGGAAGCAGAGGACAGTTATCGCCAACGTATTAGTTAACTTTTGTGTTTAGGTGACTGTTAAGGATTAGTTCATCCAAATGTACAAATTGTGTATAATTTGCTCACCCTCCTCGTGCCATTGCAAAACTCATTCGATTTTCTTGTGAAGAAATTTTTGACACAATGATACAAAAAAAAAAGAAAGCATGTAGCAACCACAGGCTTCTGAAAAAAAGGGCAAAAGTTGCCCATACAATTTATGCACTATAATTCAAGTCGTCTGAATATGATAGCTTTGTAAGAGGATCATAACAAAATTTTATTTGAAATAAAATGTAAAAATGTCTGGCATTGGTGCTTAATAATATGTGAACACAAATTTTGAAGCTGCAGCTTTTTTTAGGGTTTGGACCAATTTTTGTTGGCCTCCCAACAATTTAACTAGCCCCAACACAATATCTTTAAGCCATGTTTTTTGTTTTGTATGGTAGACATATTTATAGTTGAAATAAAATCTATATTTTTCATTAACATTTCTATACACTTTTTCCCAAATATATTACAAAATGTTTTTGTACAAAAAGTGGATAAGTTTTATAAAGGAAAAAAGGATGCTATAATGTGAACTTAAATTCATGGTCATACTTTGCTGAAAAACAATGCTTCTGCCATTTCAACTAAACCTTATCTGTTACCAGCTAGACTACAATTAATTGGTGACAAATCAGATGATTTTGCAATAACAATGTAAGAACTTTACATCATTTTGAAACCAAATGCTTACGTTTCCAAGAAAAATGGATTATCAGTTCCCACTATTGTTGAGCCCTGCATAGTGGTTTCCAATGGCAGAATTTCATTTAATTTTCAAATACACTGAAACTAGTATAGGCTGTACGATATCTCTTTCTCTTTTGTGCTATCCTGCTTGATGTCTCCTGCTCCTGAGCAGGCCTGATATAAGTGCCGCATAAGAAGAAGAAAAAAATGATTACACACACACACTCACCCGCCTCTTTTACGGCTGCCATGAATCAGAAAAGAGCATTGGGCCCACTACATTTGATTTGCCTACTTCCTGTGACGCTCAGGGCTTTCTGCAATAATCAGATTGTCTTTTGTAGTGTCTGTGAGTGAGATTACGGATGTGAGGCCTGGAGTGGTGTATGTGTGTGTGTGTGGACTGAGTTTTGAGGTGAGTAGCTACGAGCAGTAAATTATAGAGAGGTCTGCTGTTCTTTAGTCCAGGTCAGGAAAGGTTCTGAAAGCAGATTCACTGCCTCCAGCGATAAGCAAAAGCCAATTACTATAAAACATCTGATTTCGCCTGAGAGCCCATTCTGTGACGTTTATATGTAACCTTTAATTTGTCCGAAATAAAAGCGTAGACAGAGTCCAAATAAACAAAAAGAAAGCACAATATATTGTATAAAAGCTCATTGAAGGAAATGCCATCATGAAAGAAGAATACAGTTTACGTTAATTCTCGCTATAGCGCCTCTTGTGGCAACACTGAGAATGCAAAATATACTTGTTACGTTATTATTTTGTTTCAAGACTTGTTGGGACACGACAGCATGTGAACTCCAATTTGTATTGATGGAATCATTTGCATTTATGTAAATCAATTTGCATAGTGTCTTAACCCTAACATTTGGATAACAGCAGAATGTACTCATATGAATCATAGTGCTATTCTGTGAGACGTTTAATGCTAATCAAGCTGAAAGACAACTGTCACATATTTTATTTAAAAAACTTGTCATTTAATTGTGTGATAATTAAAATACTTATACAGTATGTATCTCACAGATAGTCAGCATGCAGAGAGAACCCAAACATTTAACTGAGCTCATTATTTGACAGAAAACATATGCTAAGTGTAGATCCACACAAAGTGGCTTTTATAATTCATATTTTTTTATAGATACATCTACATTTGATTTGAACAGAAAGGTGTTTTTTTTTTTTTTTTGTTGGTGTGTGTCACTGGATTATATTGAATTGTGAATTTTTGTTAGTTGTTAATTGTGTTTTGTTTTGTTAGATTTCAAATGTTTTTTATGGGGGATGTGTGGTTACAGTAACTTATTTAGATTCATACAGTAAACTATAGTTTTTATTAAATGAAAAGTGAAATCTAGACCATTGGAGTAACATGCCCTCTTCAGTACAGAAGCAGGGACATGTTTTTGCTTGTGTTAATGCAATTAAATATTTATTGTGATTTATGGAATTCCATTCATTCGGTCTATATACTGAACAATTCAAAAGTTTGAGGTTATTAACATTTTTGATTATGTAAGAAGACTCACCAAGGTTGCATTTATTTGATCAAAAATACAGTAAAACAGTAAACGTGTTTATACATATTTATAAGCATGGGCTTCATAGAAAGTATAACCTTTTTTAAATGCATCATTGCTGAATATGTTTGAACCTAAAATAAAATAAAAAATCGTACTGTCTGTCACAAACCCACAAACTGTCACAGTATTACACTTATTACACTTATAGCTAGCAAGGTTTTCACAGGTACACATTGCTACTGAAAATTATAACAAAGTATTTAAAAATTACAACATCGTTTGTACAGGTTATTACACAGTGCCACCCTGTGCGAAAGATGCACTCTTGGTTGTTTCAAAGATTCAACGCTCACAGATGCAATACCACAAACAGGTGATGAAAGACAGAAGCTAATTTCCAAATGTAAATGAATGCAGATCAGAGCGAAAGAAAAGAACAGGATGCATTTTCCATTCCATTAATACCCGAGCTTCTAGAGGTGCCAATGAAGTGTGTTTATGCGTGTGTGTACCTGCGCGTCTGGCACCTCTGGCCTGTGTGTGCGTCTGGGCAGATGAGTTCTGTATCTGTAATTAGAAAAGCAAATGACCCTGATTAACCTTCGGCCCTTGCAGATTGGGGTCATCAGATAAAAGCTGCAGAATAAAGCTGTGCACAGAGTTTGGGGCATCGCAGCTCTCTGAGCTTCCACCTTTTATTCATTGTGGAAAGTTTTCTAAGGCTCCCCGACCTCCTCTGATCTGATTGGCCCTCGCTGGACCTCAGAGTGTACTGAAAAGAGCAGCACACACTTTTAAAGCCTTTTTGTATCATTATTTATTTTATTCTTCCATCCTATCTCTGATGCGCCATCTTATCTAGCCCCTCGTGTGCTTTATAGGGAATCGAAAAAAAGGAAGCTTGTTGTTTGGCTTGTAAATAAGCCCCTTACAAGAGCGCTGTGGGGAGAGAAGGGAGGGCGCCAGGGCCACGTGGCTCCGTAACTTGATCTGGATAGAATAAATCGCTGCAGAACAAGACAAATGGCCTTTACATCAATGGCAGGAGAGGGAACGCTGTGATGGGAAGAGTAAGAAAGAGCCGGGAGGATGCTGAGAGAAATTTCCCTTAAACTTTCAGCATCACAAATGGAGGCCAGACAGAGTATTTTTTTTCATTTAGTTGCAGTGAGTCTTTGCATTATGACTTTTCTGTTTTTGTACTTGCACAAGACACTAAAAACATCATCTAATGCATATTTATCTGTTGTGTGCTTGACAGAATTACTAAAATGTCTATTCTTGGGTGTCATCAAACTTCACGAGGTGTTTTTTACCGTGAATCAAAATGATCAATAAATAATAAATTGCATAAATATTTTTTATTTTTATTGTTTTGTAATTTTTGTTTCTTAAAAATTGGATTTATCCATTTGATTTTATTCTTTATCCATTTTGAGTTAAAAATGGAATTGGACCAAAGCAATCTCCAGAGAAATGTAAGTATCTTACGAATTGACAATTTTGTATGAATTTGCACAAATTATTTTTTTGAAAACAATGTTTTAGAAGAAAAAAGCATTAAAAGTAATACGATTGTGCAATAACTTACAAAGTAATAGAATTCGGCACGAATTTGCCAAAACATGAAATAGTTACAAAATTTGCCTTGAGTTTTGTTGAATTTGACAGTTCATACAAGGGGAACAGCCAATAAACAATTTAAAAAGCATTTTATTTATCCATTTAAGATTAAAAATTCAATTGAAATAAACCAGTCAAATGAGAAAACGTAACTATTTTACGAGTTGACAATTTTGTATGAATTTGCTCATTTAATTTGTTCGAAAACATGATTTTTAGGGGATAAAGAATGTAAGCAGCTCGTATGAAAATCGTACAAATGATATCTTAAAAAATCTTACGAATAAAGCAGCAGTCCGCCAAAACGAAAAATAACTACGATTTAGCATGAGTTGTGTTAAATTGGACAGTTCATTCAAGGGAACAGACAATAAATTATTTAAAAAGTATTTTCTTGAGTTGGCAAATCTGTAAAAATATTTTATATTAAACTAACATTTAAACAATAATTCAAGCTGGATTTTCTTCAGTGTCCGCTTCAAAACATTACATTTGTAAAGTTGTTGCATAGTCAAATAGAGTTCAAAAATGTTTTTTAAGATCACGTGAATCATTAGTTCAAATGTGTCTGAACGTTTGACTGCTACTATGAATCTGCAAAAGTTGTCAGAGCAATGTGCTGATTTTGTCTCATTAGCAAAACAAAATCACAGGTACACTGTGTTAGCATAATTGTAGAACATGACCCAAAGCGTTTGAACATGTCTGAGCACCATCAACAAACTCACAGCCGTGAACTCCACTGGTGTGTACCACAGTGCCTCAGTGAGAAGTGTCTTCCTGTGGAATAGCTGATAATGGTTTGGTATTCTTGTCATTGTTATCAGTTTCAGTTGCTTAATGAAGAAAAAATATCCCACAGCCATATAACAGCAAGCTGGGATATCACTCGCAATGTAACCAAGCAACAGAAGTGTGTCGAAGTGTGTATGTGTGTTTTGGCACTGGGACAGGCACAGTGTCCCAGTGTGGCACACTGATTCAGTCATTTTCGGCTTTGCAGAGTCTCTGATATGTCTCCGTCTGTTCTGTCAACAGTATCTTTAACGCTGATCTCTCAGTGGCCGGTCATTACCTCAGCAGGACACATAGCCACACTAAATCAGGGCTAACCAGCTCAACACTTTAGTGTAGTTATGAGAGCCCAGTGTTGTTGCTCTGTATAAAACATTTAAAATGAGTTTTATCCATTTGCTAAATATTTTCGTTATCTATTTTGAGTTAAATTTATAAACTTCTTTCTGTGAACCTTTTTATGAATCTTTTTTTTTTTCTGTGAAGCACTTTAAAATGACCACTGTGCATGAAATGTGCTAAATAAATGTGCCTTAACGGCAGGGTAGGCAAGTTCAGAGAGGCTAGTAATAGCGAGCACTGACGATGATAGTGTTGCCATTGAAATACATAATTCCCAGTCTGAGGACTGGTTTCCTTCTTTTAATTACGGTAATTATGACATGGCGTGAACGCATCATATGTTGTTTTGGTTCAGGAAAAACTGTAAAAGGTGGCTGTTGTAATATTAAGACCACTTCTATTATTAATTGCTATCAGGATGTGAAGAGAAAGTTTCAACAAAAAGTGTTAATGTTTTTTTATTTTTTTAAAGGGTTAATTAACTACATTTTTATTAATTAAAAAACAAACAAAAAAAATTGTTTTTGAATGCATAAATTGAAACCCCTTCACTTTAAGTGTAGTTAGGATATGAATGCTAAATCGGAGATTTCTTTACTGCATACTCTTAGCATTTACATCATTTGTTCTGCTGTAGTTTATCAGACCACCATATTAAAGTTGATCTGGGATCAGTTGTGCTCCTCAGGGAAGGATTTGGGGACTTATAATTCCATTAGTGTTCTTTATGTCTTGTTGTTGACTCTCCGTGGCTTTTCTGTAGTGTTGAGGCTATACCTTATCTTCATATTATCCGTTTGCCTTCATCATTAGAGCTGTGTTGATGTCAATGTATTTTCCCCTTCAGATGCGAACTTAATTGCATTGTTATTCTTCTGCCTACGTGATTTTCCCTTACACAGAGCTGTCGCATTAAAAGATGCATAATTCAATACCTGCATCTAATGGGGTCTGTATTGTACTCATTATGCTTTGACAGAAAAAAAATAGAAACGTTTCCAGCTTAAGCTTACCGTCCATTTCCCAGAAAACATTCTCTTTTTGTATGAAGCAAAGCAGGTTTGATACTGTACCATAATGTTCTTGTGGGTCCAGTAAAGCCATTTGAATGCATATTTTTTATTAAGGCTTTTTTATTGTAAATTCATGTGTATATGGTCATTTTGTTGTAGCTCAGCATAATTTACAACCGAAATATACAGTAATGTTCATTTTTATTAAACTGTGTTTTAATACTCTTGGCTGATTTGTAAAATGCAAGTTATTAAAATAACTATTTTAATATTTATTTATTTAATCGTTATTGAATTACGTCATGAACACATTCCAGTACATTTTATTTGTTTATTTCTAGTCCAGTTCTAATCTAGATTATATCTGATTCATTAGGTTTTATGAACTTGTTCTACTGATTCGATATAAAAAAGATTCACTCAAAATAACAATTTATTCACTTAATGGACATCACTAAACTTGGTGTAGAATTTTCTTTATAACAATTTTCGGTTACACCTTAGATCAGGGTCCAGTTCTCACTATTAACTTTTACCTTAATAAGCTTCTAATTACTGCTTATTAATAATTGAGTAGGATTAAGGAGATGTAGAATATGTCCATGCCGAATAATGCATTATATGTGCTTTATAAGTACTAATAAACAGCCAATATCCTAGTAATATGCATGCTATTGAGCAAGTCAATAGTGAGAATTGCACTCTAAACTATTGCTTGCTCAATTTTCACTTAGAAATTGCTAGTAAATTTCACAAGTCAGGGTTCCCGCTCAAAATTCAGAACTTTAAATTTAAGGCCTTAAAACGTCTTAAAAACGTCCAGATTTTCATTCGAGATCTTAAATTTAATTTAGTCAGGTCTAAAAAAGGTTTTACCCTCATTCATTTCCAGAAACGCTGCAGAAAGTTATTACTAAGTAGCAAAAAAGTATCGAGTCATAACCTACAAAGCGGAGCTCTAGAGTCTTTGCTACAATTGTAACAAAACCAGCAGAACGCTGCCCTCAGAACGTTGGTTCGGTGTGTTGTAGTTCTTCCTGGGGGATATTGGTGTTGGTACGTGATAAAGCAGTAACTGCCCGCGAAATACGTCTGCGTCTCCTCAGAGTTTGTTAAAGTTCAGCTACTTGTGGAAAATGGTAAAATGTACTTTCAATGAGACATGGCTAGATCACAGCGATTTCCGCTGTTGGTTACAAGCGGTACCCAGCTCCAGGTACAAGGCTCGCTGCAAACGTTGCACAAAAAAAATTCAATTAGGGACTCTGGGTGTGAAGGAGCTGAAGTCACACGCCAGAGCGGAGAAACACAAGCTAGCCGCAAAATGCCTTCAGTGGACTCGTTCAATTGGCCAGTTTTGTGCTGGAGTAATGAAGTAATTACAAAGTGAGCAACACATTGAATTAAGCATGACATTTTTATGTTGAAAGACTAAAATGGTATTGTAGGTATAGCATGTAAAACTCCAATAATCTTTTTGTTTTGTTGACAACTCTAAAACATAATTTTTTAGAAAGATGATATTTAACTGTTGTGAGCAGATGGTGAAATTGATCAGAAACTATTTGAGCCAGATGAATACTATATGAGCCGAACCTTGACCCCACAAGTCAATGTACTAAGCCATGGTTCTGTTGTTTATCCTCTTTCTTTTAATTCCTGTCCACAATTTACTTGTGAATAAAAGGAAAGGCATGTGTTTACCGTGCACTACCGTCACCATGATAAATCACGTCCAAAACAGACAGACCTGTATTTGCATTCAGATTTCGTCAGCTGTTCAAAGCCACAGATGGGGAAACAAATCGTTTATTTCCTTCTATACGTTCTCCTTTATTTTCCTTGTCTTTGTCTAGCACTCTCACCCCGCCAACCCTCTAAACAATCCGCACAGATACACACATTGGCAGGCGTCTGATTCAGCGTGGCATGCGTCACCCCTCTCTTTCTGCCCGTTATAACCCTTCACTGATGAGTTTCATCATGGCGAATGGATTTCCTTCAGGACGCGGGTCCCTGTTGTAGTCTCTCAATGCAGAAAGACATATGGGTGTCCTACAGTGGGTGTGCAGGCATTCACAGGCTGGAACGCAGCCAGTTTTGTGGGTGCCGTGCAGCTCAGACTCTATCAAACCTCTGTAGTGTTGCATTGTCCAGTGAAGGCCTGTAGCTGTCAGACAAGCTGTTTCAGTGTGTGCGTGAGGTGCTGTGGGACACGGTTGTGTACATTGGCTGCTGGACAGCTTGGCACTAAACCACATCCATCTTCCTCAGAGTCATCACCTCAGACAGCTGTTTAAAATCGAGTATGTACACCGAGGAGAGGAGAACCTCTACACATATACAAACACTCAACAAAACACACACACACACACACACACACACACACACACACACACACACACACACACACACACACAACACACACACACACACACACACACACACACACACCAACACACACACACACACACACACACAACACAAACAATCACCACTTACACATGACAACACATACACACACAATAATAACAATCACTGGCAGCTTCATCATACAAGCAAACATACAGGCTGTCTTACACTTATGAATAACTGAACACAAACATATTGCTGCATATACTCATGCTGGGCTGTATATTACATGTACTGATATTTTAAAGCAATACTTATCGGTTATATTTACACCCTTTCAAAGTGCAGTATTAGACCACATTGTCAAAGTGACAGTAAAGACTTTATAATTGTTACAAAGAAATATATTTCAAATAAATGCTGCTACTTTGAATTTTCTATTAATCAAAGAATCCCCCCCCCCCCCCCCCAAAAATAAAAAAAAATAAAAAAATAAATAATAATAATCACATTTTCCAAAAGAATATTCTGAGACACAAGGCTTTTCAACATTGTTTATTATGTTTGTTCAGCAGGAAATCAGCATATTAGAATGATTTCTGAAGGATCATGTGACATGATATTTATGACATTTATCAATCATGAGTCTAACAGACTAACTTATGGCGAAACAACAAGCTATTTAAAATCATAATATTGATCATGTTGCTGAAGTTTGTATTACCAGCAAAATCATTGTGAATGTTCAGTACATCACCCAGTGTTAGTCTAACACACACACACACACACAACACACACAACACACACACCACACACACACACACACACACACACCACACACACACACACACACACACACACACAACACACACACACACAACACACACACACACACACACACAACACACACACACACACAACACCACACACACACACACACACACACACACACACACACACACACACACTGACCTCACCTATAAAAACAGGGCCAAATGCCTGTCACCTGTTTGACTGTGTGCAGGTGTTTTGAATCTCTCTGAGGATATCGATGTGTGTAAATGCATGCCAAGCTTTCCAATCTGCTGTGTGAAAGTGCTAACTCTGCCAGGAAGAGGATATTTCCCCTGGCATTGGGACATGGCTCAGATTAGCTACAGCAGATAAATCTGGAATAAGCTGTTTATTTTCTTCCACCTTTCCTGCAGATTTGGACTGGATTTGAAACTGTGAACACAGTTCATCAATTCTAGCAGTTGGTGGTATCTGTATTCTCACTAATAATTTCACTAATGGTTTCCAAGGCTTTACTGTTTGGCTGGGAGAATTCTCTGGTTTTATTTTTGGGTGTTGCAAAATGGTAGCGGGTGTTCTGTGTGTTTGCTAGGTGTTTTGAGTGATTGTGAGTTAGGGCTGTTTATTAATCGTATTTTAATTATGATGTCGATGTCTACTTCTCTCGATTAATCAAGCATATTGTCTGCGATATTGTCCCCTGGTTATTGTCCCCTGGTTATTTATCCAGAAAACTTTTTTTTTCTCTCATATGAAAAAAAATAAATGATTGGGGTTTCCAGATGTGAAGATTTTAAATCCTCCAATTAGATCTTTACTCTTAAAATGGATAATTTGTTTGCCCTGCGTTTTTCTTTATCTTTCTAAACTGGCAACCGTGCAGACACTCTCTCAAAATCATTGATAATCTAAATTGGTTACATGTCTATGTGGAGTTTATAATATGTTTTAAGACTAACCATGTGCAAATTCATCCGTCAATATTGTTTTACTTTACAGTTGTACAAGTGCAATCCATAAAACCTAAAATTTTGCTACCACGTTTTTTATGGTAAGGTTCTGGCATTTCACTCAGAGCCACTCATTGCCAATTGCAGGCCTTATTTATTTATTTTTAAGGTACTTTGGACAATCTAATCTGAGAAACCTCAAAACAGTGTACATTTCAGGACTGTGGCATTACAAGATATCAAGATCTCAGGCAACGTACACTGATTCTGTGTTTTGGATGCCTGCATTCTGTGGTATTGTGATGATAACATAATTAACAGAGGAGGGCTGAGCCAAATTTGGTTTGTGTCTGTAGATGAGATTATCAGAGTCAACCGATCAGGAATTTTCCAGATTAACAAGATTACATACAATCCTTTCCCAGCCTGTTGTGCAAGCAGTGGAGGACAGCAGGACAAAGCTTTTACTTTCATGATTATGTGGTTTGACTTTATTGGCTGATGCAAATGTTTAGGTCTTGTCAGATGTGGTGTGATTTGGCTTTCTGCAAGAGTGTTAGTTCCTGACAAGAGGAAGTATGTGTGAGACTGAGAGAGTATGGGAGGGGGTATGTTTACTGGCTCTTTTTTTTTTAGTATGTGAAAATGACTGGTCTGAGAGCAGGTCTCAAGAGTGTCTGATTACATTGATGTCAGCGTAGGCTAAAATGGCGGGTATCACCTTCACCCTGCTGTTTGAGGAAGAACGATTTTGCACTTATATGTGTTCTTTAGACACTGATTGCTCTCAGGGGAGTCGACACTCTCATACGTTGATACTGTAGGGAAGTCTAGGGTGCGAGACACTGTCATTATCTCTCATTCAGTTGCTCTGCCTCTGTTTATCTCTTTCTGCCCCCTTCTTTCTCTCACTTTCACTTTTATGGTAGTAGCTATCAAACCATCTGTGCTGTGATGAGCATGTAAATTACATCCCAAACCATTGTGGTTAGGGTCCAGAAATTTACTATTGGTTGGGACAAAAGTGCCACAGAAATGTTTTAATTGTAAATACACTCCCCCCATAGTGATACGAGAGTAATAACTGCAAATCCTTTGATATCAATGAAAATAGTGCACTGTCAAGACAGAGAAATAAAAATGAACTGACTCCAGTCCAGTACTGTAACGGTCACCAGCTGGAGTGCCCTTGAGAGCCACCAGAGGTGCTGCTCTCCTTCTAGTCACTTCTGAACTTAATGAACTTGACACTTCTGAACTTCTCTTGATTCAAGCTCCAGGTGACGGGTTGCCAGATATCACAAATAGAGCAAAACAAACCCCTTAAAAATGCAGTATAATAAGCAGACATGGCAAAATGTGCACATTTAAACATAACTAGTATTACTAATATCCTACAAAAAACATTATAAACTGATTGATGAAGTAAAGCAATAACATTCAACAACACTAACGTTTAATTGCACCTATGAGTTGTATTTAATATCAATCAGTTGAGGGCAGTTCATCTAAAAGTTTATGAGTGTGTTTTGTTCACTATATTTAGCTATCAAAATAGTTTATCAAAGAAATAATTTACAAAAGAAAAGAAAAAGAAAAATCAAACAAGGTGAAGTACGTTATTGATAGAAAAATCCTCACAAAAGTATATAAAAAAAGCTGTCCCTTAATAAAACCTGTAGTTAATGGAAGATCATTCTGGACCTGTTCTCCATTTGTCCTTGCCAGCCCAAGTATAAGTGAGAATGTGTGACCCAGGTGTGGAGACTCAGGTGTACGGGCCTCAGGTGTGGCCAGTGTGCCAGGACAGCTTGTTCTCTCTCTCTCTCTCTCTCTCTCTCTCTCTCTCTCTCTCTCTCTCTCTCTCTCTCTCTCTCTCTCTCTCTCTCTCTCTCTCTCTCTCTCTCTCTCTCTCTCTCTCTCTCTCTCTCTCTCTCTCTCACTCAGCATTGAGAGTGGTCAGCTGTCTTGTGTCTCAGGTGGTGAGCTTTAAATGCAGGTGAGTGAGATGAGGAGAGAGAGAGACTCACTTTTGGCCATCGTACACTTTAATTATGGAAAAGAGTTACGGAGGATCAATTCCCAGTGGTCTGTATAAAACACAGTCTTGTATTTTGTGACTAATAGGTGATTATTTCTGTAATGCTGCTTTTTAGTTGGAATAATAGCTTTTTCTGACTATAGAGAGAAAATTCCTCTGCCACATTGATCAGCTGCAGAAGCTCTTTTCAGGGCTTTTGTGATATATGTGTTCTAATGATTATGTATGTTGGTGCGCGGGTAACTAATGTTTATTGACTACACCTCTGTACTGTGGTGCAGTAAAATAATTGCTCATGTAAAACTAAAAATAGATACCACCTCACCCAGCTCGCAAATTGTTCTAAAAGATACAAATGACTTAAAAAGAAAAATGATATTACAAAAAATGGTTTAAAAGTATTGGAAGTGAAACTATAATAGGGAGAGTTGTCTGTATAGAGTAGAATATAACCTTGACTGTTTCCTGCTGGTGGATTGGCCTGCCTAACTTGCTCTGTGTACTCTGCTAGATTAACTGAGACTTGTCACCGCACTTAAATATCGTTACTCTTTTGTTGGATTAACTGCTTCTATTGTTCTCCTCATTTGTAAGTCACTTTGGATAATTGTTCTCCTCATTTGTAAGTCACTTTGGATAAAAGCGTCTGCTAAATGATTAAATTGAAATGGAATAGAATATTCTCGTCTCCTCTAATATATTTATGGCTCATCCTTTCTTCTATCAATGTATCTATATTGTAGGTCTCCTCTCTCTTCTTCTTCTCTTCTCTCCTTGTGTCTCCTCTTCTCTTTCTCTCTTCCATGTCTCTTGTCTCATCTAGTTTTGTCTTCTCTTGTTTTACCGTCTCTCCATCCACTCTTGGTTTATCATCTTTTCTCATCTCTTGTTGTCTCTTTTCTTTCCTCAACATTTTTATCGATGTCTCGACCTGTCTCATAACTCTTTCCTTGTCTTGTCTTATCCTGTCTCCTCTCTTCTCATCTTGTCTTCTGTAAGTCTCCTCTTCTACCTCAACTGTTTCATCTGTTTTTCTTCTCTTGTCTCTTCTCATCTAGTCTTGTCTCCCTTTCTCTCTTCACCTCTTCTCTCTTTTCGTCTTCTTTCATTTCTGTAATCTTGTCTCATGGCCTTCTCTTTTATTCTTTCCTCGTGCCTCTGCTATCATGTTTTCTCCTCTTTTCTTCTTTCTTTTCTTTTCTCCTTTTTCTGTCTTTCTCCTCTCGTTTCTTCTCTATTTCCTCAACATTTTTATCCATGTCTCTCCTCTTGTCTCGACCTGTCTAATATTGTCTCCTCTCTTTTCATCATTGTGTCTCTACTCTCCTTTTCTTTTCCCCTCTTTGTCTTTTGTTATCTTCTCACTATTATATGACATGAATAACAATATTGAAAACACACACAATTTGTAGTTTAATGTATTTTGTTGCTGTTGTGTGATTAGATGTCCTGTGACATATTTACAATTCAATGTATTTATTTAATGACTTTTTATTTTCTATCGAGAGCAAATCCAGCCTCCTCCAGCTAAGCTGATTGGTTGGTTGTGAAATCCATGGAGTTTGGAGGCAAGTGGGAATACCTGTGAAGACGCTACCTCAGATTTAACCGTGTTTCTGTTTCAGACATGCCAAAATGTGAGCAAAGTGTTCGGACCATGTGTGTTATCACTTAAAACAGGTGCAGAAATTACCTCAGTTTATTGCACCTTGGCAATCCCACTAGCACTCTCTCCAAACATCCCCCCTACGCACACCATCCTCCCTTACTCTTCATCCCCACGATTGCTATGGCAACCACAACTGCAGAAAAAGAAACCACTTAGGGAGAAAAAAACTTGAGGCAATGAAATATCTGAGATGTTAGAGCTTGTTGTGCTAAGAGACAAGCAAACCATTTCACACCCTTATCCGATGTGTCTGAAAGAGATACAGCAACCATCTCCGGCAAACCCCATCTTTCAAACCATCTCTCTCTTTCAATTCAATTCAAATTAGCTTATTGGCATGACTTTGAAATAGCACAATATTGCTAATGCAATAGACATATGCAAACATATAGATAAATAAAAGAGAAGTGTCCATATTATACATAAGTATATCACCATTTTAAAAAAGTAAATGAATACAGAGCATTCTTGTTCTGTTCTGAAAACAGTGAAAATTAAAGGATTTGTTGTGGAGTGAGGGGGAAATAGCATAGGCTATGTAATGGATAATATATGTGGCCGTTCAAACCTTATGTCAAAGAATAAGACACAGCCATAACATCTAAAGAGAAAAAAAGGATTCTTTTATTCCTGACTGAGCCTCAAATGAGACACAGCGTTAACGTATTTTTGTTCAGGAGAAAAGCAGTTTTAGAAAAGTATTCCAATTAATACGAGAAATTGGCATATATAACAAAATACTGCCCAATTGACTCCAATGAGTGCAGAAAACAAAGTAATAAGAGTCTTACAAAACAAAAACAAATAAGAAGGTGGTTTTTTACATTTATAACCTCAGAAATCAAATAAAATGAGTGCCAAAAACAACGGTAGTGGCCTGTATGTGCCTAATGAAAGAAATAAAACACAGCATACATGAGAAATCTGCACATTTCACCACATGAATACATTACAATTCACAATTTAACCCCTTTTGTTCAAATCAAACAGTAAATAGACTCAAGAAAATAGTATACATTTGTAAATACACAAATATTCTTCATAACTTATATGTAAACACTTTAGGAGAATAAAATTAGAAAACTCACTCTTATCGAGACTCTGAAGCACACAGAAAAAGCTCACGCGGTAGCTGGTACAGGTGCAATATCACGTGTGATCGTTCTCCCCTCTAACACGGCATAAAGAACAATAATTACTACATGTTCCATTAATATGAAATAAATAGTATTATTTAACCTTTCAACAACTTTTTATAACATATTACAGATTAACTCACGCTCAATCTCCACCAACGTCGTCTGAGTTTCTCTTCCACACGGAAGACCTCACGTGCAGGAACACCACACTGTTATGAGCAGCGCAAAATCAACGATACCCTCAATACTATCACACTATTTATCACCACAAATTCCCAAGTCAATATCAAACTGGAAATGTTCTCTCTTTAACAGTTTGATCGACTATTTCTCCCTCTGTGTGACTCCGTCTCAAACTGCGCTCTCCTCCAGTCTGACGTGCTCTTTTCTCATCTGCGCATGCTCACACTCTTAAAGGGGACAGCGCACGCGGCTGAGTCAAAGCAACCATAAGGGCAAATCACCAGGGAAATTAATCAAATATTAGGCTATTCCTGCCCGGTTACACTCTCCCCTGCCTACAGTCAGCGTCCTCGATGACTGCAAACATGCTTTAATCATCTACTACCCCTTGTAGTTTTCCAGATGTATACAAAACTATTCCCGCTAACACCTGGGAAAGAACATCGGGACTGAAAGACACAGAATTGCAAGCCGACTTAGGCAGCCTGTTTGGATTGCTATGAACCCCAGCAGTAGACCTCTGGGTCCTGCGTGGTGAAGGACAGGGTGCATCCACCTGGGCACTCTCTGCCCTGGGCTTTCGGGGAACAGGAACTGGCCTAGTCACCACCACATCCAAAGCTAAATCATTCCTTTCTGCTGCGGGCTGAGGGAGCTGTCTGACTATACTCGGCTCATCATCTACTTGCACTTCATCATTGCCCTCTGTCTCTCTTATTTCATCATCATCCTCTGACTGCACCACTGGCTGCTGCAACATCCCAAGCACCTTGTCCACTGGATCCTCCTTAGTCCATCTGGTTTCCTCCACAAGCACACATTCTGCATCCAGTGTAGGCATCCCTTCTGCCAACTCCGTGGTAGGAACATTTATAGGTGTCACTCTTTTCCTAGGCATTGGCATTGGCACTGGGACTGGTCTCGGACAGGGCCTGATGTCTGACCTATGCACCCTTTTTGCAGGACCACCTCCCACCGGTTCCACGGTATATGTTGTTCCATGCACCTCAACCACCGTATACACCGTGGGACCCCAGGCATCCTGGATCTTGTTCCTTCCTGGGGGACGATATCTTAAATACACCTGCTGACCCACTGCTACCTCTGGACAATACACCACATTCTCACGCTTGGCAACACGGTCCGCTGCCTTCCTTTCAGCATACTCTCGTGCTCTGGAGTGTGCCTCATGAAGCCGTTCCTTATGGACAGACAACCACGTAGGCTCTATCTCCCCTCCTGTCTCCTGACCCAACAAGGCATCTACTGGTAAGTGTGGCTGCATTCCAAACAGCATGTAGTATGGAGAGTAACCGGTGGAAGAATGGGGAGTCACATTGTAGGCGTACACCAGCTCAGGTAAGTACTCTGGCCATCTCCGTTTCTTATCAGGTGGTAATGAACGCAAGAGATCGTGCAGAGTGCGGTTAAATCTCTCACACTGCGCATTCCCCTGAGGGTGATGCGGCGTAGTGCGGGATTTCCTTACCCCGTACAGCTTACAGAGCTCTGCAATAACGGCACTCTCGAAGTTCCTTCCCTGGTCTGAGTGGAGACGCTGTGGCACACCATACTTAAGGAACCATTCCTTCAGAAGGACCTTAGCGGTAGTGTCCGCCTTCTGATTGCGGGTGGGGAACGCCTGGCTGAACTTAGTAAATACATCGGTTACAACTAAGACATTCTCCCGTCCATCCGATGCAGGCTCTAGTGTGGTGAAATCCATCGCAACCACCTCTAATGGATGTGACGCCAAGAACGGGGCCCAAGGTGCTTGTATCTTCGGCTGCGGCATTTTGGCTAACACGCATCGCTGGCACTCCTTCACCCACTTATCCACAGCATCACTCATCCCAACCCAATAGCAACGCTGCTTGAGCAGGCCCAGCGTCCTCTCAATGCCCTGATGCCCCATCTGGTCATGGACACTTTGCAACACCAGCTTGACCAGACATGCAGGAAGCAGCAACTGTCGGCATTCCCCATGGAACACATCGTCAATGACTCTGAACAACAGCCCCTCTCTCTCTTGGATTCTATCCCACTGCTTAAACAACAAGCGCACCGATCGAGACAAGCCTTTTCTCTCACGATTTGTGGGTTTCCTCTTCTTGTCCCAGAAACACTTAAGTGTGCTGATGGTCGGGTCTTCCTCTTGGAACTGACGAAGCTCATCCTTCGTGTAACCAGGTAATGTTGGGGTATTCTCCAGGAATTGACCCTCCTCGTTCCCTTGATCAACCATGGCTGATTGTAGATGTATTGTCCCTTCATTTCTAGGCCCTTCCATTAGCCCTGACAGATCAGCCTCCACTGCAGTCCCGGTGCGGAGCCCGCTGCAAATAGCCACACAGTTGTCGTACTCTGAATCTTCAGTTACCACCTCCATTCCCTCTAGCCCTGGTCTTCTGGAGAGAGCATCGGCTGCAGTGTTACACCGCCCAGGACGGTACTGCACGTCAAAATCAAATACTGCAAGCTGTGCAACCCACCTCTGTTCAATTGCGCCCAGCTTGGCCGTGTTGAGATGGCACAGAGGGTTGTTATCTGTTAAGATAGTAAACTTCGAACCCAGCAGGTAGCTCCTGAACTTCTCCCCCACTGCCCACTTGAGTGCCAGGAGCTCCAGCTTCATACTGCTGTAGTTCCTGTCATTTCGCTCTGCACCCCTCAACCTCCGACTTGCATATGCTATCACAGTTTTCCTCCCCCCTTGCTGCTGGTATAGCACAGCGCCCAATCCCAGGTTACTTGCATCGGTCTCCAGCACAAAAGGTAGGGTGAAATCTGCATACCCCAGCGTTGGAGCACATGTAAGCTTCTCCTTGAGATGCTCAAAAGCCTGCTGGCATTCTATCGTCCAAGAGTCCTTGAAAAGCTTATTGGCCTGAGCAACGCTCCCCTGGCGAACGCAAGTGTTAACCACATCATGGAGCGGACCTGCCACTCTAGAGAAACCCTCCATGAATCTTCGATAGTAACTGCAGAACCCTAGAAAGGATCGCAGCTCCTTCAGAGTGTTAGGGATTGGCCACTGCTTCACTGCACTCACTTTGTCTGGGTCTGTAGACACCCCCTGAGCTGATACAACATGCCCCAGGAATTTTACTTCGGACTGCAGAAAATGGCATTTTTCCACCTTAACCTTTAGCCCAGCCTCCCTCAACCTTTTTAGCACAGTCTCAAGCCTCAATAAGTGTCCCTCAAATGTACTTGAATAGATAAGTAAATCATCCAAATATACAAGTACCATTTGGAAGACCAGATCACTCATTATGCCTTGCATGAGGCGCTGGAATGTTGCAGGCGCATTACAGAGTCCGAACGGCATCCGCTCGTATTCATACAGCCCAAATGGTGTAATAAAGGCTGTTTTGTTCCGGTCCTTCTCATGAACTGCCACCTGATGATAGCCACTAGCAAGATCAATAGAAGAGAACACCTTGGCCTTGCTCAACGCATCCAGACTCTCGTCAATTCGTGGCAATGGGAATGCATCACGTCTAGTTTTAGAATTCAGCTTCCTGTAGTCCACGCATAGCCGGAGGCTCCCATCAGACTTACGAACTAACACCACCGAGAAGACGTACGAACTGGAGCTTTCTCGGATGACACCCTTCTTGAGTAGTCCGGAGATATGGTCCTTTACCTCCTCAAATTGGTTTGGGGGTATACGTCGGTATGGCTGTGAGACAGGGAGGTCATCTTTCAGGGGAATCTCATGTTTTACCAGGTCAGCATAACCAAGGTCTTCGTCAGAGATGGCGAACACATCCAAGTATTCCATCAGGAGTGCCTTCAGCTCTGCCTGCTGTGTAGGGGAACCACCTATCCGCACCTTCTCCAATGGACACTGTAGATCACTCCCAACCCCTATCATTGATCTCTGGTTGACAGTAACTTCTTCATGATCTGCGGAGATACGATGGAATGTAACCTCACAGGAGCTACCCTCAAAGCGACGGCCCTGGGTAAGTATCCCGAGTTTCACCTTAGGCGGCAACCACACATCCTCTGGTGACAAGTTTACTACCTGCACTGGGAACACTCGCTTACCAGGCGACACCAAGGTAGGAACCAGGACCAGGCCCCCTGGCAACGGTGTATTACCTGGTTCAAACAGTCCTAAGCCACTGTTTCCAATCAGTTCCTTGTGTGTTTTAGCCTGAATTGTAGCAACTGAGCCTGCAGGGACATACAGCTTATGTGTGCCCACCGTCCGAACCATAGAGGTCACCTCCACAGGAATAGCCTCTTGCACGTTGTTGAAGGCAGCTCTCCAGTCAGCATCCAACGTCCCCTCCAAAGCATTGTCAAACTCAGTCAGAATTAACTGTTTACAGCGCTGCGCTATGTTCATGCCAAGTATGCCCGGGGGCGCTGAGTCGGTCGCCCCTTCCTCTTGGTCACGAATCACCAGGAACCCACACCCAGGTATAGTCAAACCCATTACCTGGATATCAAGTTCGACATACCCAAGGTAGGGAAGCGGCAACCTATTGGCAGCGGTGATCTTCAACCACTTGGTCGTACAATGCATGTCTTTATCTTCTCCATGAAGATGCTCTTTAAAGAAACTCTCTGTCAAAGTACTCACATTGCTGCCAGTGTCCAAAAGGCACCTGACAGTGACCCCCCCAATGTGAATTTCGACTTCTGGGCACTTGCCCACTGCACGCTCCAGGAATCGCTCTTTGGTCAGGGTGCCATGGTTTGAGCCATCAGTGCCACCTCTCATTGCTCGGCTCTTCGCAATGGAGGCGCACAGTTTCCCTGAAGACTCTGAGACTCTGGCGTAGCTGGCGCAGGGTTTTCATGGAAGTGTGGCACAGTGCATTGCCGGGCTATGTGTCCAACACCCTCGCATCTCAAACAAATGGGTTGGCCATCACGGGTATATTTTGGCTTAAACCTGGCCTTACTAGGTTTATCACCACTCGGGTCAGACCTCTGGATCGTGAGGTCCCGGACAGCATTGGTAAGTTCCCCGATTTCTTTCCCTTGTTGTGTAATTACCTTAATTACCTCCTGCAGGGCTACACTCAAGTCACTTGGTATGGTGGCGGACATTCTCGCATTCTCTACATTTTCCCCCACACCCACTAAATTTCGGTTTCTAGCAAGATTAGCTGCACGGGGTCCCTCTTCCAAACACCACATAAGGGCCTCCTCCCGGACTTCAAATAATGTAGCCTGAGGTCGCTCTCGAACCACCTTACGCAGTTCCCTACGGAGAATTGAATCCCTCACCCCCTCTATAAACTGATCTCTCAATGCCAGCTGCATGTTCGGAACAATATGGGGTGACTGCTGGAGTGCAGCATTGAGCAGCAAGGACAGGGCGTGTGAATAATCACGGAAATCTTCACCATCCAATTGTTTCCGTGCATAAAATGCATGTAACAACTGGGGGGTGCTTCGCTTTTCCCTGAAGGCTGCCCTCAAGAAGGAGAACATGTCTTGAGGTAACTTATCCTCCCCTCCCATACACAACCTGACTTCATCTAGAGCAGAACCCCTTAAGTGGGAGAGGATAAAATCCACCTGATCCTCTGTATTTAAACCCCTCACTCTGATTACTCTCTTAAGTTCCTCAATGAACTCATCAACATTTTGGCAATCTTTTCCCGGATCCCCACTAAAAGGTACCATTTGTTTTTCTCTTGGGATATACACATAAGATCTAGTAGGTACATTAGACATGTTAGAAAGAGTCGACATTACTTGATCATGTCTACGTCCCAACTCCAGGATCTGTGACTGTAGCTGTGAGATGGGGTTACCTCCCTCAATGTCCATTTCCGGAGCTACTGCACCTGCACCTTGAATGTCCTCAGCCTGGGCGGCTGCATCGTCCAGGCCCTCAGCGTCCATGACTCACAGTTGCAGAAAGTCTCAGTTCTTAAACAGTCAGTTCAACAAGCACCGTCCTTCACAATTTCCTCACAATGCAGCAGTCCTGGTTTGCTGGCCTTTGGTCCTCCTGCAGCTCTTCTTTTAGGATGGCACACAATCTTCTGCAGGTCCTTCTAGCACTCAGCCGCTCTTAACCACTACCGTTGCTTGCACCCTACTATTTTAGCACTCTTATCACAAAAATAAGTCAATCCCCCTAACAAAAACGGAACCCCACTCCTGGTACCAAATTAGATGTGGCCGTTCAAACCTTATGTCAAAGAATAAGACACAGCCATAACATCTAAAGAGAAAAAAAGGATTCTTTTATTCCTGACTGAGCCTCAAATGAGACACAGCGTTAACGTATTTTTGTTCAGGAGAAAAGCAGTTTTAGAAAAGTATTCCAATTAATACGAGAAATTGGCATATATAACAAAATACTGCCCAATTGACTCCAATGAGTGCAGAAAACAAAGTAATAAGAGTCTTACAAAACAAAAACAAATAAGAAGGTGGTTTTTTACATTTATAACCTCAGAAATCAAATAAAATGAGTGCCAAAAACAACGGTAGTGGCCTGTATGTGCCTAATGAAAGAAATAAAACACAGCATACATGAGAAATCTGCACATTTCACCACATGAATACATTACAATTCACAATTTAACCCCTTTTGTTCAAATCAAACAGTAAATAGACTCAAGAAAATAGTATACATTTGTAAATACACAAATATTCTTCATAACTTATATGTAAACACTTTAGGAGAATAAAATTAGAAAACTCACTCTTATCGAGACTCTGAAGCACACAGAAAAAGCTCACGCGGTAGCTGGTACAGGTGCAATATCACGTGTGATCGTTCTCCCCTCTAACACGGCATAAAGAACAATAATTACTACATGTTCCATTAATATGAAATAAATAGTATTATTTAACCTTTCAACAACTTTTTATAACATATTACAGATTAACTCACGCTCAATCTCCACCAACGTCGTCTGAGTTTCTCTTCCACACGGAAGACCTCACGTGCAGGAACACCACACTGTTATGAGCAGCGCAAAATCAACGATACCCTCAATACTATCACACTATTTATCACCACAAATTCCCAAGTCAATATCAAACTGGAAATGTTCTCTCTTTAACAGTTTGATCGACTATTTCTCCCTCTGTGTGACTCCGTCTCAAACTGCGCTCTCCTCCAGTCTGACGTGCTCTTTTCTCATCTGCGCATGCTCACACTCTTAAAGGGGACAGCGCACGCGGCTGAGTCAAAGCAACCATAAGGGCAAATCACCAGGGAAATTAATCAAATATTAGGCTATTCCTGCCCCGGTTACATATACATCCAGCTGGTTATCTCAGAATAAACGCATGACAGGGTGATCAGGACCCTAACGCGATGGCCTTGCATCAGTATAAACCAGGACTGGGTTTATTCTAGTTAGATAACAACCAGTTGGATGTACATTATCCCGCTTCTTACAGGGCTACTTGCCACATAAGTAGCCCACATTGCTCACGCAGGCGGACGGGTTGATCTGGCATCCCCGTCCCGACCTGTGGGCCCTCCATGTATGGCCCCTCAACAGGTATCCGGGAACCTCCCGGATAAGTTGCTAAATACCATTAATGAAGCGAGAGTGCCTTCAACCAGGCATCTTTATGCTCTAAAATGGTCAGTGTTCTCCAGCTAGTGCACAGCATGGAACCTGGACCCCTACTCATGTGGAGTAACAAGGGTACTTTCCTTTCCACAAGAGCTTTTGGATGCGGGTCGCACCCCCTCCACACTCAAAGAATATGTGGCAGCCATATAGCATTTGACACTCATGTGGCTGAGCAATCACTGGGAAGAAACGACCTAGTTGTGCGCTTCCTCAAACGGGCCAGAAGGCTAAACCCGCCTCGACCCCCCCCCCCCCCCCCCCCCCCCTCTATACCTATTTGGGACCTTTCCACGGTCCTGGAGGCCATGAAAGGAGCCCCTTTCGAGCCACATCAGTCTTCTGGCCTGAAGCCGCTTTCACTCAAAACTGCCCTCTTGCTATCACTGGCATCAGTCAAGCGAGTGGGTGATTTGCAAGCACTCTCAGTGAGTGCTTCCTGCCTTGAATTCGGTCCCAACGACTCGAGACTCGTCCTGAAGCCAAGGCACTGGTATGTTTATAAAGTACTCTTGACTCGCTGTCAGCTCTTCTGGTTGTGTGGTCACGAAGCATAGACTGTCAAACAGGATAGTTGATGCTAGCTCGCTGGCTGATGAGTCAAAGGGCCCCCGTTGTCCCATAGGCATCAAAGATCATTCCACGAGAGGCATGGCCTCGTCGTGGGCATTTTCGAGTGGAATACCAATTGAAGATATTTGTGCGGCGTATTAGCCATATAAGAAGGAAAATGGCCCCTTATAAGGCCCATTCCTATTATTTTCCTATATAAGGCTCATTACTGATCTGGCTAGGACTCTTAACTTTACTCTTCTATGAGCCTGGGGCCAATGAAGGGCCCAGCGCCCTAGGGTTGCCCCTAGGCTATAGTATGGGGCAAAGTTTTTAAGCACGCATGGCGTTTTTAAGGGTTCCCATAGTGTAAGCTAACTTACGCAATACGAGAGACCTCTCGAAAGGGAACGTCTCGGTTACTAACGTAACCTCGGTTCCCTGAGAGTAGGGAACTAGTATTGCGTAACTTGCCGTGTGCTTTGATCAGGGGATCGCTTCAGTTGATTTAACTTGAATTCTATGGCCAAATGGGGGCTTATATTGCTATAAGCCACGCCCATTCTGACGGGCTCTGACGAGCACGGGCGTGAAGCATCCTGATTGGTTCGCACATCCTAGCCAACTCGCCATAGGTTCGTGCAGTTGCCGCAGCACAGCCAATGAGCGAGCTAAGGCGTTCAGCTGTTCGTCTGATGTGCAGCTGCATTGCGTTTTAAAAAATGTGCTTCAATTTCTCGAGGAAAGGAGTTTTCCCATAGCGTAAGCTAACTTACCCAATACTCGTTCCCTTCTTTCAGGGAACCGAGGTTACGTTAGTAACCGAGATGTTTTTAGCCACATTTAGCCACATTTATCAACATATGATCATTCGTACATTTATCATATGTATGACTGGCAGCATACAAATGTTTAATGAATCTCATGTGAACCCTGTCGTAAGATGATTTCTGCGTTCGTTTCTACGTTAGATTGAAAAATGAGGCCCAGTATGACCTCTCTGCTCTTCGGGATTGAGCACACATATTTTATATTGCTGCTGTTGATTTCTAGCTGTTTGGGCCACTTCTGAGATTACAGCTCACAGACTTCTTCACGTTGATGGTAGTTATTTTTCCAAAGCTACTTACTTTGAGTCCAGTCTTATAAGAAAGCAATTTCAGTTCTCAGAATGTCCTTCACCCAGTACCTCACAGTCTCTGCATCTCTAGAGGGCTCACAACTACACTGCTCTAATACCTATAGGGTGTTATAGGGTGCTAATACACACCAGGGCAGGCACAAGATTTCTTTTGGCTCATTGTGTGCATGCTAATATTATGCAACGCCCACACTGAGCCATAGGGGGCGATGCAGAATGACTAGCACCCTATGAGCCTCCTATAGAAAGGACGTCTATACTACCAAGAGAAAACTCAATTTCACTTTTTCTACAGGCCTCCAAAAATAAAGCACTGTTTTTTCAAACGTTTTTTATTACAATTTACATAACAAAAAAAAAAAAAAACAATAACACAAACTTAACAAACAACACCCATTTGATATTAAAATAAAATAGAAATCACCTTAACAAAAGGAAAAAATACAACTCTTCTTCAACAATTTCTCAAAGGAACACATTTATGTACTTACATAAAATAGTATGTATTAATCTATAATAATAAATAAAAATCCTAGATTGTACTAGTTTTACAAGAGCAGCTTCTAAACTGTTACAGACATTTTTCTCTTTTGCTCTTTGTCTTTTCTAGAGGTATAAATTGACATTTTTGTTTGACCTAACAAGAAATTGAGACTACAATTGAGACTTCTGTCGATTTTTTTCTACATATTCAAAACCACAAATAAACACTTTAATTGAAAAATCACATTAAAGGAAAAAAAAGCTTCTCCAATATATTAAATAAAGGTTTCAACCTTTCACAATGCATAAACACATTTTGTTTTGCAAACAAAAAGGACAACCTTCAGTAATATCAGACTTTATCTAAGAGACAAAAGCATTAACTGCAATGGAATCACCCTGTAACACTCTCCACTGTAAATCCCTAGATATTTTTTGGTTAGTTTTTGACTTCCGACTTCAGTGACTCCGACTAACAGTTTTCCATGCTGTTTTTTCATTGACAGCCAGATTGAGTACATCTCGCCATGGGACTTATTATTTATTTATTTTTTATTAAAAGCTTTTACAGAACTCTTCTAATTTTTACCAAATACAAAATTTTAACCCAAAATCATTAACTTTTTACAATCTAATAACATACTGTTGCACTCTCCCAAAATGGGAGATACATCCAAATTTGGAGAAGGATTTTTACAATCGAGATTAATAGAGCCCTTTCATTATTTATCCAACAGTTCTGTTTCTTCTACAGTAAGGTCCGATCTCCATTTTTCCCAATATATTGTATGACGCTCAGCAATTGAGGTCACATCCTTAAAAGCAGATCCTGCTATTTGATATTTAGCCGATTGTCATTAACTTGGCATTATACATTAAGTCCTTTTCAGACATCTCATGTGACAAGTCCAATTGTGAGTCAAGGACCAATGGTTCTTGTAGTAACCAAAACAGGGAAGAAGCATTGCTTTCCCAGACTTTAAACATAAAAGAATGGAGAATCACATCACAGATCCAACAGGTTAAGGCTTTATCCAATCCTAGTTGCACAGGCAGCAACCATCCAACTTGATTCTGCAGAGCGCCTTAAAAGTCTTTGTACATATTGTAGACAAAACGCAGCTATTCTGCTCTGCAAGTGTTACAAACAGAAGTGTTTCGCCCTTCATCCATTGACGGATACAAAACATACTTCTTGGTACCCGGTGCAATCTCTCTCAGAAAAAAAATCAATTAAAATCGACTGGATTTTCATTAATACATCAACTGGAATCTATGCAGTGCGGAGGCTACCAGATTGTTAATGTTTAAAAAATACATCCTTTATAGGACATTGTAGTTAAAACCTCCACTTATTCAGACACCCTTTTACTTATTCAACAGTGCCATCCAAATTTTAATTTCTTAAAAGACTCCTAGAAATTTGAACTCAGCTAAAAGGTGAACCAAGGCTTCCTGATGGTTTAAAATGGACCAGAGGTATTTTCAAACTAATTTGGTTTTACTTTTTTACCAGCTCACCTTTTGAGTTTTAAAATTCTCTCAAATCTTCAACGATTTCAACATAAGCTAATAACTTATAATTTTGGTACAATTTGGCATGCACAGTCCACACACATCAGTTCTTAACCTATGTGACAGGGGTTCTCTTACGAGAGTATCTCTCGTACTGCGTAATATCTTACGCTATGGGGAAAACTCTTTTCCACGAGATATTGAAGCCAAAAATTATCCTTAATTTTTTATTAATGTAAAACGCTTTGCAGCAGCAAGCAGACCTAGGCGAGGCAGCTCGCGCGCCTATTGGCTGCTCTGCGGCAATAGCAGCAGCCTATCGAGAGAGGCTCTGCGTGACGTCACGACGAATGGGGGCCTTTCGCGCCCATATCATCACGTCCCGCCAGAAAGGGCGTGGTCTCGCCCTATATCTAGGCTCGATAGCTGCTCTTACGTCGATTTTCATCTCTTCAGCGAAGCCTCCCGCATCGCTGGATCCAGAGTGAGAAGCCGCGCCGTCGACCTGTAGCCTTCAGCGGGACGTGCCATTGAGCCTGGAGTCGCTGGCCTCGCCGCCTTCAGCCGCCGTACCTGCTGCGCTTTCCGGCGTTTATATCCTTTCCTCTGCCTAGAGTGTGTGTGTGATTGCATTGCTGCCTTTTTTTCCCACCCCTCTAAAAGAGCGGCGTCTTTTTAAAGATGCCTTCCTGTGGTTCTTGCCGAGCCCCACTCAGCGATGAGGACCGCCATGTCATCTGTGTGTCCTGCCTGGGTGAGGATCACGCGGCCATCGCGCTCGCTGACGGCGGATGCCATCACTGTGAACGTTTGCCTATGGTGACTCTGCGGACTCGCCTAGCTTCGTTCTCCGAGCCCGCATCCCACCCTGCCGTGACGCCGCGCCGCAAGAAGCGCCGCGCCCAGCGCGCGCCCGAGCTATCTCCAGCCCGCCAAAGCTCGCCGGTTCGCCCGCCAGCTTCGCCGGCTTCGCTCGAGTCGCTCACGGACGGACAGCGTCCGCCAGCGTCCGCCGCCGCGTCCGCCATCGAGTTGGACGACAACACTGAGGCATGTTCTCTCTTGGCTTCGGATAGCGAGGATTGGGCGAGCTCCGTGGACCTCCCCTCCGCTAACGTTTCCCGCCAACCCTCTGGGAAGAGAGCCGTCATTGAGACTGAGCTGATGCGTCTGCTCACCAAGGCCGTGGAAAGCATCGGCCTCGATTGGGAGGCACCCACGCTGCCGCCGCGCAACAGATTAGACGGGCGCTTTCTCGGGAAAGACGAGGCTCCGTCAAAATCTAGGCCCGCGCCCTTCCTCCCGGAACTTCACGAGGAGGTTGCAAAGTCGTGGAAGGCCCCCTTTTCCGCCAGGATGCGTACCTCTACCTCCGCGGCATTCTTCGCTGTCGACGGTGCGGGAAGTAGAGGTTACCTCGCCATTCCTCCGGTGGAGACGGCTGTCGCGTCGCATCTCTGCCCGCCCTCCGCTGGACGGCGTGTTCAGACGACGCTCCCGTCCAAAGCCTGTCGAGTGACATCATCGCTGCACGGATGCGCTTACACCGCAGCCGGGCAGGCAGTCTCAGCGCTGCACACGATGTCTATTCTGCAGATCTACCAGGCAGACCTCCTCCTCAAACTGGACGAGGAGGGACCCGGCGCTATCTGTGTGGCGGACCTGAGGAGCGCTACGGACCTCGCTCTACGCGCTTCTAAAGCCGCTGCACAAGCCATGGGGCGGAACATGGCCTCTCTCGCCGTTGCCGAGAGACACTTATGGTTGACGCTGTCAGAGATGACGGAAGCCGAGCGCTCTGTGTTCTTAGACGCGCCCATTTCCCCGGAGGGCCTTTTCGGAACGGCCGTCAAAGACTTCGCGGACAGGTTTGTTGAGGTGCAGAAGACTTCTCAGGCTATGAAGCACTTCCTGCCGAAGCGCTCGAGCTCCGCTACAGGCCGCACCAAGCCGCCTGCTCGCAGCTCTCAGCCCCAGCCTGCACCGCCCGCCGCCGCCGCCTCACAGCGCCGCCAGGCCCGGGATCAGAGACCGCGGTCTTGCTCCGCCGGACGCCGCCCCCCTCACCGCGGGCCCCGGCCGAGGATTGAGATCAAGCCCAAGGCCTCAAAGTCTTCCTAGCCGCCCTAGGAAAACGACGGTGTTCAGATCCCGCTGCGGCCGGATTTCCACCAAAACTTCTCGCTCGTTCAGTCCCATGCGTTGTGACTGTCCCAGTGTATTTTGCAGTGAAGCAGCCGGTGTCTCAGCCCGCTTGCCTGCACACAAAAGCCGTTTTTACGGCTACCCAGATAAATCCAATAAAGAGTGTATTTTCTGGTGTTCCGGCCTCGGCCGATGGTGTTATGAGTGTTGTAAGAATGCCCACGTCCCAGTGCCCATTCCCACACCCAGACACAGCCCGCCACGGTGCAGGGCTCGCACAAATAAAGTCGACTCCGGTCGATTGTGCAAACAATGTAGTAGGGCTGTCACTTTACGTTCGAAAATCGATTGCACAATCGATCGGACCAACCAACAACAAGTATCGAAACGAAAATAGGGAATCGATTTTAGCTGCCTTTTTTTTTTTTTTTTTTTTTTTTTAACCAAAAATGTGTTTTAGGTGGACAGATCAATAGAACATGTAGGATGTTGGAAAATAATAATGTCTTTTCTGTTAACCAAATGCTTTTTAATATTCGCTATTACTTCAATGCAAGTGAACAAGCGCTCCGTTATTTGTTGCCAGAGCCGTTGCTTAGTGACGTGTGTCTTCAAGTAGGCCAGAAATGCGCAGATTCTGCGCAATACGCTGTATTTAATATATCACGAGGACTCACGAGTTGCGTGTTTGCGCTAAATCCACACAGATTTGGATTACACGAACTTCCACAGCAAAGAAAGTGAGTAAGCATAGACGCACGCCTCTTGATTTGACAGCGTTAGCCGCCAAAATTTATTTTTACCCGCATTTGGCGAGTTGAGGCCAGGGTGTTAATTTCAATCCCTGAATGTAGCACTCCTGTTTGTTATTGTGCACGAAACTTCACGCCAATAAAGCATCAGGAATATTGCTGATTTGCGCCCTCTTTACGTTCGTCCTAATGCCTGTTAGTTGTCCGTGGATTTGCCTATATTTGGTGTTGAAAATGGAAACGTCTTTAGACACGGAAAATCGATTTTACAATCGATTCAATGAACACTTATGTCTCAAAAATCGAACAGGATTTTTTCACAAAAGTGACAGCCCTACAATGTAGTGAACGCGCCCATATCCCTATGCCCGCTTACACTACACGCTGCGTGTCCCTCGGTTTCTGTAAAAACGAAACCAACACACATTCAGTCGGCCCTAAACGACAGTGTTTTCAGTGCAGCAAATGTGCCCGCGGCCCCGCGCCCACATTTCCTCACGGACACGCCGAATCCCACGGGATTCGCCCCGCTCGCTCTCTCGGCGCCACCCGCCTTAGAGGAGCTGAGCGCGGCCAGGCTGCCCTCTGTGATCAGCGCGCCCCCCGCCTCGAACGCTGTAAACACGGCGCTGTGTTCCCAGCACACACGGACTCTCGTGCCGCCGCTTTCCCGCGGCCAGAGCCCAGATTTCATTCTACCCCTAGCTATTCGCGCGGATGCGTGGTCAAGGCTTCCCGGGGTATCAGAGTGGGTGCTGAACACTATAAAGAGAGGCTATTCGCTACAATTCGCTCGACGCCCTCGCCGTTACACGGCGCGCGTCGAAACTACGGTGAAAAGCGAAGTATCTCATCTACTTCGAGCCGAGATAGCGAAACTACTGAGGAAAGGGGCTATAGAACCTTTATCTCAGGCTCAGAGCGAAGGGGGCTTATACAGCAGATATTTTCTGGTACCGAAGAAAGATGGTGGGTTCAGACCCATTCTAGATCTGAGGCAGCTGAACAGAGCGCTCGTGAAGCGCCAGTTCAGAATGCTTACGACCAGGAAAATCCTCGCGCAAGTGCGCCAAGGAGACTGGTTCATGTCAATAGATCTGAAAGACGCGTATTTCCAAATACAAATAGCGTCCCATCACAGGCGATTCTTGAGATTCGCCTTCGAGGGCCAGGCATATCAATACACAGTCCTGCCGTTCGGCCTGTCCCTAGCACCCCGTACTTTCACGAAGTGCATGGACGCGGCCCTCGCCCCCCTGAGACTTCGGGGCATGCGAGTTTTGAACTACTTGGACGATTGGCTGATTCTAGCTCGTTCACGAACGGAGCTCTTAGAACACAGGGCCGCATTACTCGAGCACCTCGAGGAGCTGGGCCTTACAGTCAATTGGGCGAAAAGCTCACTGCTCCCCAGTCGGAGGATTTCCTTTCTGGGAACAGTGTTGGACTCGCTATCCATGACGGCACGCCTGTCACCAGAGCGCGGATTGAATATTCAGCACGTCGCGAAATCCTTCCGCCACGGCTCTATAGTCCCGCTCAGAAGGTTTCAGAAAATGCTGGGTCTCATGGCCTCAGCAGCCTCTGTACTCCAGTTGGGCCTGCTCCGCATGCGCCCACTGCAGCTATGGCTAAAAGCACGAGTTCCCCCCAGGGCGTGGACCGCAGGTCTGTTTCGCCTCAGAGTCGACCTTCAGTGCATTTCGGCTCTGAAACCATGGAAAGCAACCGACTGGTATCAGTCAGGTGTGAGTCTGGGGATCCCCTCGAGTGTGAAGGTGGTGTCTACGGACGCCTCCACTTCGGGGTGGGGAGCGCTGCTCGAGGGAAGACCGCTAGCTGGCCTATGGTCAGTGCGGGAGAAGCTCCTTCACATAAACTGCTTGGAATTAATAGCAGTCGACAAAGCGCTAAGGCGCTTCTGTCCCCAGATAATAGGCCACCACGTATTGGTCCGGTCGGACAACATGTCAGTGGTGGCGTACATAAATCGCCAGGGCGGCGTCAGGTCCCGAAACCTTACAGGCTGACGGAACGCCTCCTGGTCTGGGCTCAGCACAACCTGCTCTCGCTGAGAGCGGCGCATGTGCCTGGTCACCTAAATGTGGGGCCAGACAGGCTGTCCAGAAACAACGTCCCAGCAGGAGAATGGTCTCTGCACCCGCAGACGATCCAGCTGCTGTGGGAAACGTTTGGCAAAGCGCAGGTGGACCTGTTCGCGTCCCAAGAAAACGCTCACTGCCCGAGATTCTTCTCGAAAAGCCGGGACGCGCTGGCCCATGTTTGGCCCCGCCGCCCCCTATATGCTTTTCCCCCTGTCTCACTCCTGCCTCAGGTGTTGGAGCAAATTCAGGAGGGAGGGATGCCCAGTGCTACTCATAGCTCCGCTCTGGACAAACCAGTCGTGGTTCCCTGTCCTGATGCAGCTGACCAGCGCTGCCCCATGGCCTTTACCGTTGAGGAGAGACCTCCTCTCTCAGGCGGAAGGCTCGATTTGGCATCCTCGCCCGGATTTGTGGTCCCTGCACGCATGGGCCATCAACGGGTACCCGCTGACCTCCCAGAGGGAGTGTTAAACACGATCGCGCAGGCTAGAGCCCCTCTACCAGACGGCTCTACTCCTCGAAGTGGTCTGTGTTCTCTGCTTGGTGTCAAGGCAGGGCTTTTCACCTGTAGACTGCGGGGTTACGGAAGTGCTTTCCTTCCTTCAGGAGCTACTGGATAAGGGCAGGTCCCCTTCCACGCTCAAAGTATACGTGGCGGCCATAGCAACGTTTGCAAAACCGGTGTCTGGCCAGTCACTAGGAAAGAGCGACTTAGTCGTGCGTTTCCTTAGAGGAGCTCGGAGGCTAAACCCTCCCAGGCCCCCTTCAGTCCCGACATGGGACCTTTCCACGGTCTTGGAGGCCATGAAAGGTGCCCCATTCGAGCCAATCCAGTCGTCAGACATGAAACACTTGTCTTTCAAGACAGCGTTTCTTATGGCTCTCGCTTCAGTGAAGCGCGTAGGGGACTTGCAAGCGCTCTCAGTAAGCGCGTCATGCATGGAGTTTGGACCTAATGACTCAAAGGTCATACTCAAACCGAAGCACGGCTACGTGCCGAAATCCCTCAACACACCGTTCAGGGCCCAGGTGATTTCCCTGTCTGCCCTTCCGGTTCTCAATGGGTAGAAGGACGCGAGTCTCCTTTGCCCTGTCAGGGCACTAAGGGCTTATGTGTCCCGCTCGTCTGGTTTCAGACAAACTGAGCAGCTTTTCGTTTCGTTTGGCGGCCGTGCTAAGGGACTTGCCGCTTCGAAACAGAGCCTATCCAGATGGATAGTCGGTGCCATAGCGCTGGCTTACACTTCTAAGGGCCTACAGTGCCCTTTGGGTGTTAGAGCGCACTCCACAAGAGGCATGGCCTCCTCGTGGGCATGGTCTAGCGGGGTTACCCTGCAAGATATTTGTATGGCCGCGGGCTGGGCCTCGCCGTCTACATTTATAAAATACTATAACCTGGAGGTTCCCGCCTACAAGCTAAGCTTTTGGCGGTATAAAATTCAGTGCTATCTGCCCGCTGTGCGGCTCGGATACTGAGTTTGACCTGCGTATTGCTCACTGACCGGTACAGCAGCTCATTAAAATGTTGACACACTTGTGGCCACCCAGTTCAGGCTGAATGTTCACCCTGACGGTATGGTCTATTTGTCACATGATTAGCTCCTTTCGGATGCTATTTACAGGGAATGATGCTTCTAGCCTCTCTTCCCTCACTCTCTGTGAGTTTATGGTGATTATGCACTATATGCGCCCCGGGCTTCGGCCCCTGGGACTTTGGTGTTGGATCCCTACCAGCACGGCGTGTTGCATTGTGTTCCCCATAGCGTAAGATATTACGCAGTACGAGAGATACTCTCGTAAGAGAACGTACTCGGTTACTAACGTAACCTCGGTTCTCTCTAGAGAGGGAACGAGTACTGCGTATCTTGCCGTGCTTGGAATACGCTCTGGTTCGCTTCGGCGATGAAAACCGACGTAAGAGCAGCTATCGAGCCTAGATATAGGGCGAGACCACGCCCTTTCTGGCGGGACGTGACGATATGGGCGCGAAAGGCCCCCATTCGTCGTGACGTCACGCAGAGCCTCTCTCGATAGGCTGCTGCTATTGCCGCAGAGCAGCCAATAGGCGCGCGAGCTGCCTCGCCTAGGTCTGCTTGCTGCTGCAAAGCGTTTTACATTAATAAAAAATTAAGGATAATTTTTGGCTTCAATATCTCGTGGAAAAGAGTTTTCCCCATAGCGTAAGATATTACGCAGTACTCGTTCCCTCTCTAGAGAGAACCGAGGTTACGTTAGTAACCGAGTACGTTCTCTGGCTAAGGTAATATACTGTAACATACCTGGCAGTGCACAAGGGTCTGACACCCATCCATGCACCGTACATGCAGAGCATGAGTCACCATTAATCTTTAATATACTCTCAACGCCACAATACATAACTTTTATCATTGAAATAAATTCAGAACTAATTCCAAAAGCTTTTAAAACACTCCATAAACAAATGTTTGACTCTGACGAAAGCTTTCTCTTTGGCAATGTAAATCAAACCAAAATCTAAATCAAAAAGTTTTCTACAATCTAAAATGTCTCTAATGAAAGAGACACTGTTGAAGGTTGTCTTCCTGGCATGAAATATGACTGATTTGGATGAACAACAGATTCAAGGACTTTACCTAGTTTAATTGCTAAGGCTTTAGAACATTTCTTATAGTCCTTACATAATAAACTTACTGGTCTCCAGTTTACGATTTTATTTAAATCTCCTTTTTCTGGCAATAAAGTAATAATTTCTCTCCTGCAGCTTCTTGGCAGCTGTCCATTTACCATACTCTTATTCAATAGTGTTACTAATTCTGGACCCACATCTTCCCAAAAGGGCAACTTAAAGTTATCTTAAGCTCAAAGTTTTACTTATTTCTTTGTTAACATATTTGGTTATCTGTGGTAAATTCTCAACAACAATCTCACGTTTGCCTCTGAAATTTCACTTTGTAGAATTGCTCTACAAAAGAAAATATATATTTGTCTTATATGTAAGTGATTTGATAACAAAACCGTTGATTCAGACCGCAGAGCTTTTTTTTTTTTCTAGATTCAAAAATAATTTTGATGGAGATCCATTAATTTGACTCTTTGAAACCAGTATCTAATTATAGCACCTTGGGTTGTCAAACCTATCATTTAATCTAAAACATTATTTTTCTTTTTAATATGCTCCATAAAGGTGGCAAGCTCTTGTAACTTCATTAAATCTTCTTCCAACACATTGACCCAATTATGTCTATTGTAGCATTGTGAGAATATTTCTGACACAATTATTTAATTAGTACCTTCACGAAATCCCACCACTGCTGCAATGTCTAGAAAGTAGATTTCATGGTGTTAGCATTTGACCAGAACTCATAATCACACAAGAAATTATTATTAAAATGCCAATATGCACTTTTTGATTTGTTCAAACTATGGTCAGAAAACCATGTTGGCATTATTGAGCATTCTCTAAAAATACTTAAGTTGCAAAAGATTAAATACATTTTTCCATTTATCAATAATGCTACGAGACTTTCTTGATTGCATATGCGGTTCCTATCTATAACATTTTCAGTAAAATTAAAATCTCTTTATAACATAAAAAATTCATCAGTGTTACAATCATTTTAAACATTATCCAAAGAATTAAAGTTAATCATTCTTTCTATTGCCATAGGTTGAGCATATACACAGACAACACAACAGAGCTGTTTTTAAATTAGACTTTGACCTTCAATATCCTTCCTTTAATTACTTCTTCTACATTATAGGAATATGGAATAAAGTTCTTAGAAAATAACACAGCAACTCCACCTCTTAACGAAGTGAAATACAAATACAATACAAAATACAAATACAAATACTGTGAGTCTCTTGTAAACAAAACATAAATTTTCTTATGTTTCAATGTATCAAATACTTGAGCTTTCTTCTTGAAATCCCATGCTCCATTAATTGCCTATTTAAGGAAGCACAATTTATTCCCCCCATTAAGAATAAAAGAAAAGAGCAAAAGAGACAATAAAATAGATGTGCCAAGTTATCCATTCTAGCCATTTTCTCTGGGCCCGCCTGACTGAGCACTTAGCTTCGTAACAATTTTTGTTTAGATGGTAAACATCTTGACCAGTGAAGACACCTTTCACTCCTAAAAATCTTTACTTTTTCAACAAACTTCATTATGTCTGGAAAGTACTGCTCTTTTTTTACATTTCTCACATTTTTCGTCACCTTCAAAAAAAGACTTTGTCATCATTAGCCCCTTTCACACATACGGTCTTTACTGATAAAATTACTGGTACATTACTGGTAACAGATTATGTGTGAACAGGGCCTTTTCAAATATATCGGTAAACTGCTTCCGGGCAATTTACCAGTAAGGGAAGTTGTAACATTACCAGTAAATTACCGGTATATGCGCTGTGTGAGCGCGGAATGAAGACTACAGGTATTTTGCAACGTGCAAGGTCAGAACGCGCTGACGTAAGAAGTGATTTGGACAATCAGAAGCTGTTGAAAGAGCAACGGCTCTGAGCAATTCATGATGCTTATGACACGTTTACTCAGATCTGTTTACAAATATCTTAAAATTGCAGACTGATCTCATGAAACTGCGTATGTATGACACGCCAATTCGTATTTCCATTTTTGGCGTGCTATCAACACGCATAATCGCTTTTCAGCGTGTTTATGAACGCCGTTGACTTAACGTTACATTACTGTACTCCAAACTCCAAACTCTCTCGCATCTAGAGCTGTCATACTCTCAGTACACAGACTGGGAGTAAAAACGCCCTTCAACTGAACACTTTTTTTTTTATCAATATTACCAAAAACGCAACTACTAACACAATTTGCAAAGATAAAAAAAGAGGAAAAAAAAGATTTCAAACACTCATCATACCTTAAACCACAGTCAAACACTCTCCATCCACACTCCACACTCACTCAGTGCATGCGCATACTCACACTCACAGAGAGAGAGCGAGAGCGAGAGCGAGAGCGAGAGAGAGCGAGAGAGAGAGAGAGAGAGAGAGCAATAGTATCCAGCTGCAGACCCGCAGCACCACCAGTTTCAGAACACCAGCGCCAGAACCGGAAGTAAGGGGCGGAGCTTACATTCTAACACCAGCGCCAGAACCGGAAGTGAGGAGTGGAGCTTACGTTCTAAACCATGTAACGCCACCTAATGTTTTGGAGGCGTAATTTGCTTAGACACGAAACGGCATGCTTTTATTACACATGAAACGTCATACTTTATAATTATGTGTTATAATGTTAAGGTACAGCAATAAGCATTTTAAAACATTGATTTTGTGTAATATAATTGTAGTTATCCGTTTCATTGTATTATGAGAGTTACTTCCGATGGTGAAACTTGAAAACTTGTTTCTTGAAACTTATGGGCATTTTAATGTATAACAGTTTAATTGTTTTAGCTAAGCAGTTTATACATAAGTGTAGATTTATGAAGGTAAGACCTTTGTTTTTGGTTTTTATGAAGGAGTTAACTCTGTATAAGAAAGCTTTGAAAGATATAAAAACAAGACAAGCCTTGGAGGTTTTCAAAATCATACACAATTTGATAACTGATTAGACTTCTGTGATATTTTATGTTCTATTCATTTATTTATTTATTGTGTTTACAAAATCTTAAATTGTTTTGATATTGAAGGTAGGCTATGTGTTGTTAATATGAATTTGTAATGCCTGATATTGATTGTTTAATAATAAAAAAAAAACGTATGGGCATTTTATATAAAATATAGTTTTTTTTCACAAGAACATGTGCAGCATGCATTTTTCTTTATGTAAAATAATAATGTCAAAAATCTAAAAAAGAGAGAAAAATCTGCATTGTTTTAAAAGAAACAATAAATATGTATACAAAAAATTACCAATTCACCCCTATTTTATCACAACAACCCTGTATAAATTTAACTTAAAAAGTATCAAATGAGGAACTCACTCTCAGGCCCATTTTGTCCTTACATTCTTGCTAAAATAACTATAATGCAAAAATAATAATTCCGCCCCTCCCTCACTTCCGGTTCTGGCGCTGGGGTTCTGAAACTGGTGGTGCTGCGGGTCTGCAGCTGGATATATCTCAGAGAGAGAGAGAGGAGAGAGAGTAGAGAGAGAGAGAGAGAGAGAGAGAGAGAGAGAGAGAGAGAGAGAGAGAGAGAGAGAGAGAGAGGAGAGAGGGAGAGAGAGAGAGGGGAGGAGGAGAGAGAGAGAGGAGAGAGAGAGAGAGAGAGAGAGAGGAGAGGAGAGAGAGAGAGAGAGAGAGAGAGAGAGAGAGAAGAGAGAGGAGAGAGAGAGAGAGAGAGAGAGAGAGAGAGAGAGAGAGAGAGAGAGAGAGAGAGAGAGAGAGAGAGAGAGAGGAGAGAGAGAGAGAGGAGAGAGAGAGAGAGAGAGAGAGAGAGGAGAGAGAGAGAGAGAGAGAGAGAGAGAGAGGAGAGAGAGAGAGAGAGAGAGAGAGAGAGAGAGAGAGAGAGAAGAGGAGAGAGAGAGAGAGAAGAGAGAGAGAGAGAGAGAGTGTGTGTTTGAAAAGGCCACATCAACTATATGAGTGCCAGGCAAGATTCCCCGCTGTGTCATTCTCCCAGCATGCCGCACTGAGGGCCCAGGGTGACAACTTAACTATCTGTCTCGACCAATCAGAGGGAAGGGCCGGTAACCTATCCTGAGTCATTCAGTGGGGTACATTGTTGGGAGGGGGTGATGTGCTCTCTCTGATGTGACTCTTAACAAGGGATGACCTTAGACCCCCCTCATCTATTTGTCCTCATTCGTTTACAAACGCTGATGAATTGCCCACTTTGCACTCCAGCCACAGTAATTGTCCATCCCCGTGAAGTCCTATAGATTTCACAAGGGTCCAAAAGGTGCTGTTTATCAGTTGAGATCGAGACTCAAGGGCCACTTCACATGTATGAGCCCTACACTTGTGGGCCGAGGAGAATGTAATATGAAGATTTCTTGTATATGTCAAGGTTGCATATATATATATATATATATATATATATTATACGTTTGTTCATTCACAAATTCAAAGAGGTGCTTATAGCCAGAAGTGCACATAACTGGTGCGCATGCGTGGTAAAAAATAAACGATTTCCCCCAAAAAAATGTTGGGGACAGGGACACGTTTACTTACTGGAGTTGGATTTTTCACCATCTCTGGTAAGATAGCAATCTGATGATAAGTGTGTTCATTAATTATTAATTATTAGTTGTTAATAGGGGAGCAACGGATCGCAGTTGATCCATGATCCGTACAGTTCGGCACGCATGTGATTTGCAGATTAAGTGCTAAGTTTAACCACCATAGAGTGAAAGTTTATAATTTGGCCGTGTTTTGTCTTGCCAATTTACACATTCAAACGATTTTAACACAGAAGAAGAGGCGATAATCAGGACTCATGTGCTGTTTTTTGTGCACACAGCAGCACGCAGGGAGCGAGTGACAGAGAGACAGAGAGACAGAGAGAGAGAGAGAGAGAGAGAGAGAGAGAGAGAGAGAGAGAGAGAGAGAGAGAGAGAGAGAGAGAGAGAGAGAGAGAGAGAGATACGCGTTTCAGACAGCGCTGGAACACCGAATTGATTCCTCTTTCGCGATTACTTGTGCTTGAACAAACACATAAACAAAAAAAGATGTCAAAATACCAGTCTCGGCAAGTATTCTCTCAGTTATGTCATAAGTGAACAGTTGAAAAAGTAACCGGATGTCTGTCATTATATTGGCTCTGTGCATTGTTAAAGTCTTAAAGTGACAGCAACTAAATATTCCTGCTGTTGTGTGTCATTAATGTTAATATAAAATAAATAAAAATACACCTTGAACCTATATTTAATTTCTACAGTGAGCAAAGTGTTATAGTGATGAGAGCTTTCAGGAAGAAAGTGATGACTACAGCTTGTAGTGTGCCGTGGGAAGTGTGAGTACCAAGCAGAATCTTCAGGTTCTCCCTTGAGAACCAGACCAAAAACGTTATGTGCACCCCTGCTTATCGCACATTTAATGCTGATGAATTCATGTTAAGTGTGCCTGGCTTGACTCTGGATGAAGTCAGAAAATGGGAAAATCTCTAAAGATATAGTGTGCTCATTTCAGTACTTTCACAGGATTTTGCTGCAATACTTCTGTAGAGGTGGGACAGAATTGCACATCAAACCATTTGAACTAAGTATTTGAAGTTTGAATTTTAGCTATCATGTGTATGCATGTAGCCGTGTGCTTGTTTTTGCTGCGTATTGGCTCGTGTAGCACAGACACTTTGAGAGTTCCAGCAGTACCTCGGGTCTGACAGCACTGATAGTGACTCCAGGAATGCTGCAGCCTCCCCTCTTATTTTAGCATTCAGAACAAGCACAGCTAAACAAACCTGCAGCTCCACTCTAGTGTCGAGACCTTTTCCAACACATAACCTTTCATAGGCTCCTCACAGCCTGCTCCCAAACATCCAAAAACACCCTCGATCGATATATCCAAAGCTATCCGCAAAGCCAGGAGAAGCACATCGTGCACAAACTCCAGATTTTCCTCTCCTTGTTAGAAAACAGGCTGTCCTATGGCAAATAGCCAAATGCCTTCTCTACTTTTAAAGGGCCATATGCTACCCTTTTGTAGCATTTTGTACTTTTGCCTGAAGCACATTTATAATATCAGTTTGTGTTAAAACTTAGTGATTTAGTTTTGCATGACCATTTTCCACCCTCTCTCTGACCATTGCACATACTGCTACCATGGGATACTAAAAAAAATAATCATATTTTGTTTCATATTTTTCAGATGTTTTAAAATCCGTTTCTATTTGTATCAATATTTTTCATTTATTTTATAATATATGTATATAATTTTTTCCACTTTCAAGTCTGTCAAAAACAGAATGCGTGTGTGGAATACAAAGTGAGTTATTATTAGGTGATCTGTTCCTTTAAGACTTTTATATGTAAATAACCTCTGTTATGATTGGATGACATCTCTTTGCTCACTGTGCTGTCATAGTTCCTACACTTGCTCAATATTCTAGGTATGTATGTAAAAATGTGTGATCATATGTTCATTTTCATCATAGGTACACTGTGGTATCATAAGCATAATTTAAAAAACAAAATCTATCAGCCTATTTTATTTCAAAAGAGCAAATAATTATTTTTTCCTCATGATATATCTGCCAAAAATATATATTTTTAAAATTTCAAATCTTCATCATGTCAATTTAATAATGGCTATCATACTATTTGGTAGTTATGGGTGTACTTGTTTTGTGAATGTACATTTTGCACTTATATTAATATATTTAAGTAATATAGTAGGTTATTTTGTTTTAAAATAAAGAGAATTATTTTTTATTATAATATATCTATATATCTGTTTTAATGATTGTTTTGCTTTTTTAATAACCCATCATACTCTTACTGCAACCAATGAAAATAACAAAATTTTACAGGCAAATGCACAAGTAATAGAATGCAGGGTACCACTTTGCCTTTATTGGTGTTTCTTTATGGATTATGTTAAAGCAGTTATTTCCAGCATGGGAAAGGAAGGTAGGGCTGTAAATCTTCAGCTTAGCAGAAGACCAGACCCACTCCGTGGCTTTGGGTGGCAGTTATGAGCGCATTAAAAATGCATGCCATAGGTGTCCTCCGTGTCCGGAGGATTCCCGCTTGCTGGCGTGCCAAGTCCTGATAAGTGTGGGTACCATTCGCCCTACAAAGCTTTAATGTGACGTTATGGATTGAAAAAAAGTGGCGCTTATAAGGTCTCAGGCGTACTGACAGCCTGGCGGGGAGGATTGTTGAACAGCCGTGGGGTTAGCATGTTCTTTGGATGCATGGGCCGCTGTGACAGTCACTGTTCATTAAGGGGCTGCACGCTTCTTTTTAATGTCTGCTGTTGGGGCGAGGGGAACAGCCTATACTCATGCCGAGAAGGAGAGGTTTTTGTGATAACGGCACAAAATTCAGGGTCATTATTCACCATTTCCACAGAGTGACCGCAGCAGGAGTGCTGTACGAGGACTGTCCTGAGGGATAAAGCGGCCCCGGAGAACACAGTGTGTGTTTGCTATGCTACTCATACAAATACACACTCATACACAAAGAGCTGAAACGGCACTAAACGGCAAAAGCATTTAGCAGAAATACATTTTTGAGAGCTGAATTTCATTTTATTTTATTTTTTTATGCAAATTACTCCAATTTCAAATTTCTGTTTGTATAGGGTTGCACCTACTGGTAAAATTGAGCAAACTTTGTACCTGACCTTAAATGTTGTTATTCTGCACAGTTTGGCAGTGTGGTATATAAAAGTTAATCCATTAGTGAACGATTCAACCGATTTATAGTGTAACTTCTGTGTGTAAGCCTTTTTGAGTGATTTATTAAAATTACCCAGGTTTCATTGTGACTCAGACTACACTGGTTGTGCTGTATTCACTAAAACTCATACGTTCATAAGAATTGTTTGTTTGTCATTCGTCTGCCATTGGTCAGACAAACAGGCAAGCAAAAGTAAATGCGTTTATACATGAGATTTATTCTTAATGCATTTACTAGAGTTAATATCATTACTGTTTCATTCTGTATTTTCTCATGCAATCAAATCATGATTGGATATGCATTATAACTCCTTAAAATATTTATAGAAATCATTATGCTTTCTGGGTTATGCTATCTGTCTGTTGGATATTTAAGTTACCTCAACAGATTTTGAGTTGTAATAACTAATTATCTATCTACATGTATGTGGAAATCTTTTTATTGGATTATTTGTTTTAGTACAATGTATCCATTTCCTGCCTTTTTGCAGTTTTAGAAATGTATAATATAACATTTATAATAGTTCGAATTAAGATTAAAATAGCTTAATTGGGAATTATTGACATTGAATTATTAATTCTATTGACATTCCAGTTTTATTCATCAATGTTGATGCAACCCTAGTTTGTAAAACCTTCATAATTATCACAAAAGTTGAAGTTATGATGTGAATCTTATGGGTTTTTCTTCTTTCTCTTTTGTCTTGACAGGTAAGAGCTCTTGGTATTGACCTGCTGAGCCCAACGTTTGAGCGTTGGAGAGCTCATGTTTGAGACGTGCTGTTTTAGTGTTTTAGCTGCGAGCCCCTGCTGGAGAGGACAGAAAGGGCTCGGATGCAGTTGAGAGGAGATTCACATCACAAGATAAGCATCATCTTTCATGTGAACCAATCTTACGTAACACTCCAAGTACTGTTTCACACCGCACACAGAAGCAGTATTCAAGCGATGTAGCAACTAATACCTGTTTCTCAGAGTGTGAATTATTAGCAGGTAGTGTATGATGAACTGTAGTTAGACATTTTCAAGGCATCAGTGTGATCTGTTGATGGAACCATACTCTAGATGAGAAATACACGGGTCTTAAGCTCCAAGATGACACCTGTAATTCATTTTGCTCACATATTTAGCTTAAGATTAGTGGGATGCGTGTATGGAGGGAAACGACAGAGCGATTGATGGATAGATAAAGAGCAGCAATTGGGACATAAAGAGATATCTCATTTTGTAAATCTTTCGGAGAGGCTATTACTCCTCAGGAAGTTATTAGTCAGGTGAGAGAGCCTAAATGTGTGTTTAAATGTGGATGTGTGTGTGGTCTTGGTAAATCTTACTTTGTGGGGATTTAAAAAAAAATATCCCCATGAGGAAAATGCTGAACATTTTCTGTGATGGGTAGGGTTAGGCTTAGGGGATATAATATACAGTTCGTACGGTAGGCCTATAAAAAAATCATTATGTTTATGGAAAGTAGGGCTGGGTGATAATGCAACGAAACCGTGCTACTCATTTGAACTTTGCCACACGGACCATTTATCAGCTCGACTGCTCGTTTACTCCAGTGTTCCCAAGTCCATGGACTTGGGCTACTTTTTCACTGTTGCCGCATGTAGTTTTGTGTACATATAATATATATTCTCTCTCAAATTATATAGGGAAAATTTTAATTTGGTACATTAGAAAAATATTATTTTTGACTAAAAACATTCAAAAGTTAGCGCTAGTAAAACGTTTTAATTTTTTAAAAACAGATGTCGAATTTCCTTCATCAAGAATACAGTAAAAACAGTAACAATTTGTTTTCCATTTTGATATATTTGAAAATGTCATTTATTCATGTGATGGCAAAGCTGAATTTTTAGCATCATTACTCCAGTCTTCAATGTCACATGATCATTCAGAAATCATTCTAATATGCTGATTTGCTGCTTAAGACACATTTACTCTATTCTTATGTTGAAAAGATTTGTTTGACTTTTTTTCAGGAATCTTTTGTAACATTATAAATATCCTTACAGTTAATTTCCATCAATTTAATAGGTCCTTAGTGTATTGTATTTGGATATGTTATTAAGATATTCAGTCACTGAAAATAATAAGAACCTAACATTGATTCAGTAACCACTCTGTTGGATTCAGTGAGTTAATTTGGTGAAGGATTTCAATTGATACCTTCTGAATTTTAGTCTTTTTGAATTTGTATTAAAAGAACCAGACATTTTTTGTGTGAATTGGACCGCACTGTTTTAGATTCACTAAAATGAGACACATTTGAGGCATGTGTTCATGATTCGTCTGCCATTGGCCCGCCAAACAGCACCGCCTCAAACTCAGGCTTTGATAAAGAAACAATTTTATGTCCTTAAAATGTATGAGCCTAGTTACAGTTTTGAGCAGATGACTAATGTGGAGCAATTACCCAGGCAAGGCCAAGTGGACTGGCAACCGTGGCGAATTATCTTCCCAATTATATCTGAAGGGGCAAAAAAAATGTGTTCTCACTCTCTACCCCCTCACGCTTGAGTGAAAGTCCAACCCAGGGTCAGCATTAGCCACTGGCCCAATGAAACGACCACTCTTAGATCCGAAGGCTGATATATGATTCAGTCACAGATCTTGCTCCCTGTTTTAATTAGATATCTCCAGTCTTAAAGTTCTGGTTTATAAGCTGTGCAAGCAGATACATCTCCCTGTTCTGGAGATGACAGAGAGATCAGCCTCCTTGATGCCCTTGGGAGATGGATAAATAATAGTATATGAACATATTCAGATGAAATCTACATCTAATTTACATACATTCACATTTCAGTCTGATTGGTTGGCTACTTCTGGGAGCTATGGAGCATTCACTCTGACATTGAGTTGTTATTGGTTGCTAGTATGATTTGCATAACATTAAAGTCATTTGCATAATGTAAAACTCTCTAAAGGTGCAGTCGTGTAATGAAATTTCAGCTAAATTTTGCAGGCAAAAAAAGGTCCGTTCACAGAAGTCCCTTTCAAACCAATTAATTCAAATTCGTCTGACCAAGTTGAACATGAGAGAAATCTGTGAGGTGAACTTCCATCCTGCAGATCCCTATTAAAATAACTGGATTCCAGCCTAGAAATTTCACCAAGCATGTCATGTCAATTCAAATGTCAAGTATTGAAACGTTGATAGTCAAAAGTCTCTGATGGGATTAATGTTTAACAGCCTGTTTTTCTCACCTTGGCAATAAGTTGATCAAACCCAGAGATGACCAGTCAAGGAAGGGATGACAAAAATGACCCTCTACAGATGGCCTAACTTTCACTGCGCTCGTAGTCTCCTTTAATTTGTCTTCTGATTGGTGTCTGCCGGTCAGGGAGGATGAGATGCAGTCTTTACAGCAGCCACCTGTTCCTAAATAGATTTGGAGGAACACATGATATCAACAGACAGAAGGTTTGGATGAGAAAGCTCACAGAACAGGACCGCTAACTGCATTAAACTTCATCAGAACAATGCATTGTGTTCATTCGCAGCTCATGTTCCAAACAGAAAGACAAATATACTGTTTACATAGGCTTAATATGAACCACCAGAAGTCTGGATTAGATTTTCAGTACTATACATCCCATCTGCTCTGTCGCAGAACGTAGGAGGAACGCCTCACGTGGGGATTTATTTTGTGGTTTCTATTTCTCTTTTCTATTCATTTACCCTGTTTGTGTACATACCGCACTTTCATACACCGCAGGCGTACTCTGTATCCGTAACAGCTGAAATCAGTTGCCAATTTAAGCATCGCTGCTCGTTCATTATGAAGACCGGTGGCCGTGTCATAAAGGACGATTTGGCTGATTCATGCCGCATGCTCCGCTTTGCTATTGATTCAGAGCTGGCCTCTTCAATTACCACCCCATTACAACACACATCACTCAAAGGAAACGCTACTGAAATTACATTAGTTCTCTCTTTTTTTTTCTTTTATCTCTTCTCGTCACCTTCACTTCACCATAGCAACTAAACCCTTTTAAAAACATTACGGCAGAGTTCAAGAAAATAGCACCCACCAAATTATGTTTGTGTTTAAGTGCTGAGGCAGGCGATGCAGGCAATTATGCAATTGCTTTTTTCCCTGTTTGGTAAAACCAACTTTTTCTCACTTTATGTAACACGATGCATGATTTGTATACTGTAGGTGAAAAAAAACTGTAAATTGAATGTATAAAACCAGCTGTGCTTGCCAGAACTCTACAATAAGACTGAAATGACAGCATATGTGCCGGCACTGCATGACATTTGGTATACCGTACTGTATATTTTACAGTTTGTAATTATAAACAAACGCATAACATTAGGGTAATGCACAAAACAAATATATTGTAATAAACATTAACTCTCTGACATAAGATACACCCTGAGGTACATGACTAATAACAACTAACAAGGAAGTATTTAAATTAATATCAACAAATGATGAATGAGTCGCATAGGGGCTTCAGGGAATGCTCACTTGTTTTCACTGTAAATAAGTTAATACTTTATTTACAAAAAGAAAATAGCTTGATACAATTTAATGTGGAAATGCATATATAGTCTGGTAAATATAATACTGTTATTCATCATAAATTATCTTTATTAAGCACGGCCTAAAACCATTACTGAATTATCCTACCTTGCTGTTGCTTTGCTCATTTCACTATTTTAAGTCTACAGTATTTGTGTGTTTGAACAATTTTAAGCAGATTCTTACAGTTCTGTCATGACAACTCTTGGGGTGTTTGGCATGGTAATGGATATGTTTGGTCTTGGTGGGATATATCCGGTCTTGCTGTTGATGCTGTTATTGCTGCTGCTGCTGCTTAAAGTTATTGCTGCTGCAGATTAAGTACAGGACTTGCTACTGCCAATACATACACAACACGCTGCTGTGAACAAGTAAGACACGCTGCTGCTGTACAATATAGCGTACTTGAATTACCCTTAGCAGATATATACAGGTGGAGCTGGGGAAGGTGGAGGGTTTTTAAAAGCACACTGGAACTGCTACAGCAAATGCTGACCAAGTATTTAAAGGGTGAGATGTGAGCTCATTGGCTACTCATACAGCAAGAACCAATCAGCTGTGCCCTATAGAGAATGATGTGATTGCAAGCAGATAAGACTTAAGTACCTTTCAGCCTATGCCATCTAGAGGTTCATGACAGAACTTTGTAAATATTAACCAAAAATATGCTGAAACATTGTTTTCTAATAATAATAATAATAATTCATTACATTTATATAGCGCTTTTCTGGACACTCAAAGCGCTTTACATAGAAGGGGGGGAATCTCCTCAACCACCACCAATGTGCAGCATCCACTTGGATGATGCGACGGCAGCCATATTGCGCCAGAACGCTCACCACACACCAGCTTACTGGTGGAGAGGAGACAGTGATGAAGCCAATCAGTATATATGGGGATGATTAGGAGGCCATGATGGACAGAGGCCAAGGGGCAAATTTGGCCAGGATGCCGGGGTTACACCCCTACTCTTTCGAAAGACATCCTGGGATTTTTTTTGACCACAGAGAGTCAGGGCCTCGGTTTAACGTCTCATCCGAAGGACGGTGCTCTTTGACAGTATAGTGTCCCCGTCACTACACTGGGGTGTTAGGACCCACACAGACCACAGGGATAGCACCCCCTGCTGGCCTCTCAAACACCTCTTCCAGCAGCAACCTGGTTTTCTCAGAAGGTCTCCCATCCAGATACTAACCAGGCTCAGCCCTGCTTAGCTTCAGTGGGCAACCAGTCTTGGGCTACAGGGTGATATGGCTGGAGCCATATCATTTCTAGAGCCATAATATTAGCAAGTTTGCTCACATAATGTTTCATTTGCATATTCAGGTCACTGTAGTGATTAAAGAGTTCATAGTTGGGCTGTAGAAATGCTAAGCACAGTTTTTTTTCACCTACATCAATGTAATTTAAAAAAATACATCCGTTGAAATAAAAATAAATCTAAATACAAATAAAAAAATTGGAAAAAAATGACAAAAGAACAACAAAATTACTATATGTAATACTAAAAGAAGATTCATTTGTTTTGAAATGCATGGTTTATTCTAGGTCTTTGTACTATGTACTTTGCAAGTACATGTCCACCTATTCTACTAACCCAAACACCTACACACCCCTAAGAGTCTACTAATCTATTAGGGTGTTGTAACTGTGCAGCTTTGTTCAAACATTGTTTAATTCCTTTATTAATTTTATTATTTCCGAAGGGCAATGCTACCATGCCAGGCATTGCCTTGGGGAACTTTGGGAAATGGGCACATCAACATCATTAATGGCTCCAGATTTCCGTTCAGTCAGTTTATTACGGATCAGTGCAGTCCGAAGTGTCTGGTGTCATTAACTAATCTCTCAAACACTCCTCTAAGCCTGCTCTCCTTATGAATTATAATAGCCATGTAATGAGACTTCACCCAGTGGTCTAAACATCAACAGAGATCTGTTTCAATTTCCTTTACAAAGCTCAAATGCAATTATAACTGCCTGTATCAAGGCAAGGTCAACGTTTGAGCTCCGTCTTAAATAACGTGACATTTTCAGGCTCACCCTATATGTGCTACTTACTCATCACCAGTGTTTTGATTATGATTTTAGTATTTAATTGTTGGATGCATGCACCCAGTGTGACATTTGTGCTCCATTTGTTTGAGTGCATCCCCCGAGGCCATTAAACAGCAACCGCGGTGTTTTCCAGCATTTTGTGGGAGGCGACCAGATGCGATGATGAGGCGTTTGACAAACCTGAATATCAATGATCTTTATTCCTCAATTGAGCGTTTGACCTATCACGTCCTCATTTAACTCCTGTGGCTTTGTTCCCCTCTAATTATGTCATGATGAAGCATTGATTTCCATTTCCATTTAGTTAGTTTGTTGCCACCTTTGGAGACATGGCACACAGGGCATTAGCTGAAGTGAATTGTTAAATAAGGAATTGTGTGGATGAAGATCCCTTTCACTCACATGGCTTGCACTAAAACTTTAGATGTGCTTATTTTATTTAGCTACAGAATTTAGATTTTCGGCAAACTATCTCTTTAATGTTGTTTAGTTTAAGTAAGTTTAAACAATTGAACAATATGTGGATCTGTGCAGTAGTTCTTGCAGCATAAATCTAAACTAATTGACCTGCTACTATCTGTCACACGTGATGTGGGAATTCAAAAGAAAGAACAGACCCTAAAAACAAAACAAGACACAAAATATTCTAGCTTCATGCATTCCTTTTTTTTATTAACAATTGAATATGGGTAAGTTTCATTAAAGAATAAAAAAAAAATGAGCAAAAAGCTGAGAAAATCATGCTTTTGTCAAATATTACATTTGGATCTGATTCAGAACGATGATCAAATGAGTCCATCAACCCCATCAAAATCATGAATCGAGAATTTCATTGGTTTGTTATTGACTTCTGAAATGTTGATACATCTAGATTTCTGTTTGAATTTGTTATGTATGGCTTTCTAAAGACCCTCGTCCTTTTATTTTCACACTATAGGTGTCAGCTTTGCCTGTGGCTTTGTCTAGAGAATCAGCCACATTGATGAAAAAAAATACTGGATTGCATGAAAAAGTGTTGTCGGCTTATCAAAGTATTCATTTTTGGTCTTTTGAATCCTTGAGAGCCTTTGACTTTTATATGAGTCGTCCCGGCTCCGACAGAGAAAACATATTTGCTTTTTTCCTGTCGTCTTCAGAAGACATCCTCAGGGACACTGCCCGTTTTTTTCCCCTCAGCCTTAAGAAGAGGCAGCTAGTTGTGTTGAAACTATAGCAACAGATGAGCCGTCTGTATGGAAATAAAGCTTCCTCGCCTGACGAGGCCTTCTATTCAATGGTACCAATTACTGAAAATCCTTGTGGCTGGACACATTTACATTGAGGATTCAGTCATAGACAGCAATTAGTCAACAAAGGCTTTGATTGAGTTTTATCTCTCTGAAAGTGTCTCAGACGTATGAATCTCTGCCTGAATATGTAAATCAGCATGCTTTTTCATGAGCTGTGGTTAGACCATTTGTGTATGCATATACATGGCCTCTCTTTGTGACCCAAATTCAATATGGTTTATGATGAAATTATCAACATGCTTTTGCTGATTCTTGAGTTAGTTTGAAGGTCGGTGAATCACTGAACAGTTCGTGAGAAGTCTCGATTGCTGAAAGCAAAAGAATGACCCTGAGAGTTTTCTCGCTCAAAGACCTGATAACATCTCTTTTTACAGAGGCATACATTTTTATGTATGACTTAGTGATTCTTCTTCTTCTTCTTCTTCTTCTTCTTCTTCTTCTTCTTCTTCTTCTTCTTCTTCTTCTTTCTTCTTCTTCTTCTTCTTCTTCTTCTTCTTCTTCTTCTCTCTTCTTCTCTTCTTCTTCTCTTCTTCTTCTTCTTCTTCTTAACAGATTGTTAATAGACATACACAAACATTTAATTGAATGACAATGTAATTTGTGTAACAAAATAACACATTTAATTTTTAAATGGTCATAAATCATTTGCCAACTTAGTGATTTATGCTCAATTTGCATAATTATAATTATGCATTTATTTAATTCAAAATCAGATAACAGTTTGTTAATTTATAAAAGATATATTTAGTTGATGTTTCAAATAGTCAATAAACAGACATATTTAAACGATAATTGAATGAATTTAATTTATTTATAAAAAAACATGCAACAATTTTTAAATTGCTCTTTTTTTCCTGAATCCATTTGCCAACTTCTAGTGATATATGCACTGTTTACATTAAACAATAATTAAAAAAAAAAAAAAGTTATATATATATATAATTTATTTTTTTTTAATTTTTTTTAAGACCACCATTGTGCATAGTCATAGCCACTTTAAAGTAAACCTTCAAGATTAGCAGAAAGGGTTTAAAGCTGCGTTATGCAGTTACTTTTTTTTACTCTGACTAAACTGCTTTTGTGGAAAATCAGCTTATTTATTGAATTGACAGCCTATAGGCTAATCTTCAACACGTTTTCATTAAAATTTACGCATTTTGCAGACGCTTTTATCAAAAGCGACTTACATTTCAAGGTACACATTTTCATTCTTATCAGTTCTTGTTTTCGCTGGGAATCGAAACCATGACCTTGGTGTTTCAAACGCCAACACTCTACAGTTTGAGCTACAGGAAAGATCAAACATTAAACATTAATTTTGGATTTATCTATTTTTAGTTAACACCTAAACAAAAATGCTGTCAAGTAGAATTCAGTTTTTGACTCCTCTCATTGGCTGTCTCAAAAGTCATGCTCTTAAATTGAGCACTATTTGAGGGGACAGCCATTTGTAGTGGAGTCCAAAATGTTATCAAGTGATACCCTCAATACCATAATACACCGCAATAACGAGTGTACTACCAATGTACACTCAATGGCTAGAGAATACCCATAATGCACTTTGAGAGTCGCGCCGAATGAATTTCTGATGGTGCACGCAGCTGAATCATCCATCCATCCATTTTCCAAACCACTGGTCCAACCACTGGTCCTTTAATTGATTATTCAATTGTTTAATTAAGGTTTATATATGCTAGTTTCCATGACAGAGTTCAAAATAAATCTTACTGGAGCTGCCAGTTTGCTAAATTTCAAATAATTATTAAACAGCAAGCTCAAACTATACAAAAGCAGCAGCCCTTCCAGGGCACTGTCTGAATTCGCTAACTCATTTTCATTCACTCCTTAAAAGTGAACTATATAAGTGGACATATACTATAGGAAATAGTAAATGAGAAGCTGATTTTATCCATTTGACTGGCTCAAATTCAGTGATGTCAAGGCTGTAATTTGATAGGTTATCAATGCACACATGACCCAAGATGACTTTCACTTTCTCCAATGGTGGAGCCACGAAGAATGGTATCTCCCACTAATAAGACATCTCAGGCATTGGGGCTTATATAGGGTCAAATCAATAGAGTTTCCCCATTGAACACATTATTTGAGCAAACGCTCTTGTAATCTCCTCATAAGATCTCACACAATGGGTGCTCATAAGGCTGATTGCATGTCTCCTCCTTGGAACTAACACTCAGCGGACACTAATAAGTTAGACTCCCAGTGGGACTCAGATGTTGGAATAGGCTCATTTGCGGTTAACGAAGAGCTTCGTATTATCTGACATACATTGGGCAGCGCTCGGTAAGTGGATCAGCCTGGTCTCCATGCACCAGCCTTCAGCCAAGTGCCAGAATCACATCTTCATTAGGAGAAAATAACATCTACAGTGGAGTCTCGAGGGAGACGAACGTGAGCCTTACAGCGGGCCTTCACTCTGGGTTCAGAGCTGGGCTAATTTAGTCATTAACTGAGCTGACGGAGATAATAAGATGACGTAGATAAGAACTCAGTCTTGCGTCGCCGTTCTGATTTAGCTGTTATTTACCTCAGACTGGAATTTGCAAATAGTTTGCTGCCGATGTTGTGATTGCACAGTGATTATCCATTAAACATCTGCGTGTTGCCGTCGCAGGATCCACCTCGTCTGAGAGGCGCGTGTTCCTGGGTACAGGGCTGAAGGTGAGACGAGTGCAAGGAATACGAAAAGACAAATCGATAGCTGTTTGATTCGCACAGAACAGAGCTCTGATCATTGGCAAACAGCAGCGGTGCTCGCTGCTCGGACATTTTGCACTGCCACGTCAAGTCAATAATGTAATTCAGCCAGTGGCAACTCTCACTCTGTCGATAAAGGTGTTAGAAAGAACAGAGGAAAGAACTAGTGGAAAAGGGATAGAGGAACATTTGTTAGTATTCTCTACAACACTAGACCGTGAGGTATGGGGTGAAAGTGAATCTGATCTCCTGTGTGAAGTTTTGGCCTCTCACAAATAACTTCTGAACACTCTTTACTACGGTTTATGCTTCTGTTTTCTGTTCAAATGTTCAGAGACATAACCTGATTTGTAGTGCATGTGATCTACAATTTAGAAGCCTTTAAATGCCATTGTAAATGCACTTGTTTATGTATTGTGACATAAGTCTGGTGATAGAAAAATGCTGTGTAATACAGAGCTAAGTGTTTCAGAATGCCATTCTCTGTCTCTATTCCTTCCGTTTTTAATACAGAAGGTCAAACAATTATTATTTTTGTATATATATTTTTTCTGGGGAATGCTACAGGTCTTGGCATTCACACCACCAGTTTGAGCACATAAAAGAGCTCTGGAAACTGTGCTGAAAACCTTGCTCATGTTCTGTGTAAGTCGGTGTAACTCTAAGAGAGGCAGAGAGTTGGAGAGTGGGCAATGTGATCCGGTTTCCTCCTGAAGAATACAGCTCAACATAGAAGTAGAAATGAAAAGGGTTGGAGAAGTGAACCACTGACCTGTCTGCTCTCACAGCGTCTCAAGCGTTACATCTGTGAGCTCGGAGAGGAAGAGAGGCAGACAGATGTATTATTGATAAACATCAGAACTCAGTGAGTTTGGAAATAGAAAAGAATTTATATTTCATGGGCACAAGTGCGTGGTCGATTTAGACGGTGGTGAAGAAGTTAAAGTGTTTACATCATGACTGGATACAGGCATCTGCAACAGAGAGAGGGAAACAACATTTTCTCATTTCAGTCTACATCATATAAACACACTCTATTTTGATGTTATTATTACAGAGCACCTAAAGTACGGAGCCCTTAAAGGGACATGATGAAGAAGAAGAGGTAGGGGCTTTAGGTATTAAAGGGAATATGAGATGGGAGGAAATACAATGAGTCAATGCTTTTGCGTTCACTCGCAAAACCTTTGCATTCCCACAAGAATATTTTCATTTGCTCGCAAAACATTTCTGTTCTCCCGAGAAACTTTGCGTTCGCTCGCAAAACCTTTTGAGCTCTTTGCGAGCGAACGCAGTTTTCGGTGGAGTGCAAACATTTTTGTAAGGAAACGCAAAGTTTCTCGGGGGACAGGAACACAATGGTTTCTAAGGGGAACGCAAAACATTTGCAAGATATCGGGAAAAGTGTTTTTTTTTTTTACCATCTCCCTTTAGGTATGGGCTCTGTGCATAATGACCTCATCTATTCTTTTAAATTTTGAATTGACTTTATTCACACAGATGTTTTTAGCTGTTGCATATTTAAGATGTCGTCATGCGATCATTGCATTCTGTTCCATTCCATTGTGCTTCATCTAACTAGTGGACTAGATGACTCTGGAAATATCTCTGATTTTAAAGCTGCAGTCCGTAGTTTTTCCTCTTTGTCGCCATCTCTGTTCGAAATCTGCAATTGCAATTATTCGCGGAATTATCAACTTTATGTGGTTTGTGCCTCGGCACTGCACAGCGTGTGGCCCAGTTGCAGTCTCTTTTTTTCTGTAGCCACTCCGAAGTCTGAAGTCTTTTGCATTTTACAACGGATGAATCTCCAGTTGTCACTGGTGATTGTCGTTTGAACCATTCTGGATCCGAAGTTTAATTATATCAAGTGCTGTGAGTGCTATAAATCTCCACCTTCAACATCCTCACACGCAATATAGCCTACTAGCCGAGATTCCTTCTTTATGAGTACAGATGTGACGTAATGACGCAAAGATATGCTCGAATTTACCATTGAAATTAAAAACATTATTACAAGCTTACTGTTTTCAATCGAGCTAAGGCAAGCAGATAGTTTTGAACACTGGCTGGTTATGTACTGCTCACTTTCTTTTGGATAATTTTTAACCAAAAAAATGTGCGGACTGTTGCTTTAAACTATGTATTTTAAGACCATTATTACCTCATTAGTGGCTGAACATTCTTTTTTTTTTGTTTGAGAAATACGTTTTCTTTTCCAAGTACGGAAACTCATTAATATTATTTTTCTTCACATATTCTGAATAAATAAAAACAATGTGCTGTTGGCATAAATGTTCAGTCCCTGAAGAGGTTTACACACAATGTCCCTCAAAGGAATGCCTAACAATTGGCATCTACTGTACCTGCAAATGGTTAAAATAACTTTCATTTTCTCCGTGACATCTCATGGTTAGAGGATATTATTCAAGATTGCTATGAAAATGAAAGAGCATTCCAAAGAAGTCAGAGATAAAGTAAACAAACAAGTACAGCATGAGAGATTCAACTCCCAGTGAGCTTTGTTGGTTCAATTTCTTAAGAACTGGGAGCTCTATCAAATCACCCAAACAAGGTCGTCCTTCAGAACACCAGACGAACAAGCCATTGAGTCCAACAATCACTGTGAAAACTGCAGTTCAGTAGCTGAGGATAAAAAGTATAACTTAAAGAGCTTTTCATAACATCTGATGTGAGGAAAATGTCAATAAAGAAACCGGTTCAAAAGTTTGAGGTCTGTAATGATTTTTCGCTTATAATGCTACAAAACGTTTCTATTTCTAGTAAATATTGTTTTTTTTTTTGTTTGTTTTTTTACATTCTGTTCATCAAATAAAAAAATCTTTGGTTATATGAATAAACTGAATATTTCTGCTAGAATATATTTGACCCAGATGGCTCATATGTAGGGAGCGCGGGGCACAAACTAACGCGGGGTTAGATGTAACACGGACCGTTTACATAGTTAGTCAGGATCAAGCCGGTTGTGTTTCTGCTCTTTTTCTCTCGCTGCCAGAAGACGGTCTCCCATGAATTTTTGGAAAGTTTTGATAATATTTCATGAAGATACTGGACAAAGAGTGTTTTGACACCATGCGAGTAATTTTTTTCATCGTACGTTTTTTTCGGTTTCTGAGCTGGGTGTGTACGTCACCAAATCTTACTTTATATTACCTTAATCGCCGTCTTGTGGCTAAAACACAGCACCGTTTTGAAACATGTCAGCATCTCCTAGCAACTGTTAGCTATAGGCTTAAAATATGTTTTACACAGCGGGTTAGTTGTAACACAGTGTTACAACTAAGCCGCCAAGTGTACAATGATAATCAAATGAAAACAGGGAGCCACACAAGTTTTCAGGTTCGAGTATTTATATATTTATGTTGCCACATTAAACTTTGTTGGGCTTTCACAAACAATGTTGGAATTAAAATTTTAAAATTTTGTTTACTATGCATTGATCACTTGTTTATTTATTAAAAAATATAGCCTGTTTTCATGCAATACCCTTTAAATAATAATAATAATTGAGCATGCAACTGCCACACACAAATATAATTAAATTTCAATTACAATATTTGATGATTTTATTTATTTATTTATTTATTTATTTATTTATTGCAAAACTGTGCAGCCCTTTCCTATATCTCTATCCATGATATTGATCCATAATAGAAAGATGATTGGATGAGGGATGGATGTATGGATATCTATCTATACAGATGCACAAACAATATCAAACTATACAGATAAAATAGTACTGAATTATGTGTGTTACACACAAGTGTTGCAACTAACCCCTCTGTCTGTTACAATTAACCCCACATATGGGGTAAGTTGTAACATTTGCACTTCTGTCACTTTCAGTGCAACTACACGAAAATTTAGGTCCTAGAATAAAACTTTAAGTGTTCATTGTAGCAGAGATGTGTATGTTGCTTGAGTAAAACAAATATGAATCTAACTTAATTATTTTTAAATAATTAAGCCAAAACCAAAATGTGTTAGGTTGTGCCCCGCTCTCCCTATATGTTAGTGTTATAATGGAGTGAGAATGTATATGGGTGACAATGCGCTTAATGCTCTTAATGGAGATAATAGCACTCTATACAGAGAGGCATCAGCAAGGAGGAAGCAAGAGGTTTGTCCTCTTTGCGCCCTTGCTGAGTTAAAACACTCTAATCTCGCAATAATTCCTGCAGTTACTCATCATAACAGCAGACAGTTCAGCCAGGCCTGCTTCAGCACAATATTTATATAATTAAAGTAAACAAGTTCTCTGAAAATTATTTAAAAAATGTTTACGTTACAATATTTCTAATTAATTTTTTAGCAGCTTGCATAATATGATATATCTCTAAGCAATATCACACGAGTATGAGTGTGATAGGATCTCAATCCCAATGAAGCCCCCAACTTGGATCCATGTAAACCTATGGAGGAGACATTATAGGAACCTTTAAAATAGGGGCATTTTAAATATACTAGTGCAGTACAGCTGTTCTGTGTTGTAAAAAAAAAAAACAGTGCTAAGTTTGTTTTTAGGTGTGCATCAACTTTGATGTGCGCCATAGCTGGAGCTAGACTACAGTCCAATGAAAAGCCTTCATTTTGTTTTTATTTAGAAGGCTGAAAGCATCATTTATTAAATCCCAAATTAGTGAAACATCTCTTCACAGGACCTAAAAATACTTTTGATTTGAGCAGCTACAGTCCTGCTGTATCAACATTTTGCAGCATGTCAAAATGTCAATTCAGATTCTCCTCTGAGGAAAGACAGATTGGATCACACTTTTTCCTTGCGAAAGTTGACAGGATTTTTCGATTTATCTTCACTTTTCTTTTGAGCTTGACGTTTACATCTGGTATTACTATGTGGCGTGGTTTACTCTAGTACAGGTATAGTATGTGAATATGTGATTTGAACACTACAAACCACATAGAGAGGTAGTCAAGAAGTATAAACATAGATGCGTCCCGGACAACAGTCGAAGAACCGCCTATTCCACTGTCTATCATCCATTGTGCTACCACAAGAGTGTTAAGTTTTGCTACACTGTAAAAAAAAAAAAAAATTCTAAGTTGTACATTTTACTAGAAAATACAATTCCAGGCTTTCTATTTAACAAAAAATCACATTTAATTCAACATGTTTCTTGCCATTTCTTTGTTATTATTTGTGAAATGTACTAGCAATTTCTGAGTGAAAATTTCAAAAGTAAATCCATACTTTCATTCATTTTTAAAAACTGCCTTTACACTTCCTTTGACCTAGCTGTGATGTTTATTTTTTTTTTTTCTATTGACCAACCTTCTCTCTCTCCCTCACTCCTCTCATGTTCTCGGCGTGAGGTATGAAGCGGTCCAGCGTGACACTGCAGCTAATCCATGTTTAATCATCTTCCGCATGATCTATTTCTGACTCTGTCGCACAGGGTGCCGGCCTGTGAACATGACCCTGTGATGATGGGTTAAAGAAGACATCATGAAGAGACCTGTGCTTTTCCTCACAAATCGCAGACTGTGGCTTTTGAAACAGAGCCAATCTTACATTATATGGGGGAAATTTACTAACAATTCGCAACGGTGCAAACCCTCATTTGGTGTTAAAAAACTACTGTCAGGGTTTACTAAAGACACGCAATGAAAAATTAGGGCGTGCAGGGTTATTTTTACGGCTGACCTTATTGGGTGTGCATTTGTAGCAATTTCTCTTTCAGATGCAAAATTTATTAGAGGAGAGTATTTACTCTCACTGGCCTACGACAGTTACACAAGCTGGTGTACTTTACTTAGGTTTACACTAGTCAAGTTACTGGTATTTGCTGCATTATTTAATGCTCAAAAAAGCATGTCTTAAACACTAATTTGCACTGCTCTTGGTAGATTTCGATGGTCATTATGGAAATGTTCTTTAATTTGCATGTGATCAGTAGATTAACTTTCCAATCTCGTCTGCATTTTTGTGGAATTGTGCTCTCACACTAATTTGCCCTGTTTAGTACATCTGGCCCTATGTCTCTTTTAATGATGCTAGTCTTTGGATAGGCATGTTAAACCATTTAATCCATCCAGTCAGATCCTGGATAGAATCTGAAACCAGGTGTTTCAGTTTCATTGTCTAACCCCTGTAAAAACTCCCTTCTCCATTGCAAATCAAATACAAATAAAGAGTTCCAAAAATAAGCTCCAAATGACCGGATTAATCGGAAAAATAAAAAAATGTACCCCCTAAAAAAAGCAGCGCCTTAGTGGCTTTTTTTAAAGTCCCCCTATGGTGAAAATCAAGTTTTTAATGTTATATGTGGTGTTTTTTAATATGCTTTAAGACAAACCATGTGCAAATGCATAAGTCAAACACCATTACTGAGTATTTTAGCCTTAAAACTGCAGTGAAATAACGCGGTTTAAAATCGCTGATGTTTCTGACGTCACAAACTATCTTGCAACCAATCACATCAATGTGCCGGCGGGCTTTAGCATATCATTAACATAGAACTAGCAGGGGACTCTCGAGAGATGCCAAGTTATTCCGGTATTTTTTTTGTTGTTGATATGTAAAATCGGGTAGATGTAGCAATATAGCCGGGTGTATGATGTATATTACGATGTTATGATAAACAATATCCTACTCTGACATTCTGAGTTGTTCAAAGCATTTCTGATGATTGTTGATGGTGAATGGGAACATATTTGGTATAAAATTAGCCAGCGCAGTCTCATCCCAAGAAGTCATATACTGACGTCTTGGGACGTCTTTTGACCATACGTCAATATCCGCCTTTTTAGGGTACCCTTAAACGTCGGTTAGATGACGTTATCGGATCCTAACTCTACCCCAGACCTAAACCTACCCCTAAACCTACCCCGTCACCTACTGACGTTAAAGGTAAAGCGTCAGTTGTATGACGTCCCAGGATCGTCATTTACCGACGTTTAAGGGTACCCTAAAAAGGCGGATATTGACGTATGGTCAAAAGACGTCCCAAGACGTCAATATATGACTTCTTGGGATGAGACTGTGTTAAATTAGCAACACATTATTAGCTGTTCGATAACTTAGGCAAGCAAAAGGCTAATCATATTAGTTACTGTTATGTGTCCGACGTTGTAAAGAGCGATACCGTTGAGCTTACAGTGAATCTGTGAGCTGACGGGAGTGGAGGCGGGGCTAATACGCATATTCATGAATCCGCATATACTAAATGAAGCGAGGGTGTAGAGTTGCATTCAATCTATTTTAAGGCATGGAGAAAAAAAACGTTTAAATATGTAATTTTGGTGATCAAAGATTAGTTTTAAGGGATACAATTATTGACTACAGGGGGACTTTAAGTCTTAAATCATTTTAACACTGTCTAAATGAAAATAATGACCAATAGCCACCTGCCTCATTATAAAGGTGGCAGTGATCTGACTTCAACCTCTTGTTTTGAGGAGACATGACTTATGAACTAATTAGCCATATACTAAAACCCTCATGTAGTGCTGTTATTGTCTTGCCATTAGGTTACTGTATTAAGACAAGGGAAATACATTGAGGTGGTAATGGTCTTGTTCAGTACACATGTAAAGCTAATGAACTTGTAAAATGCTCTCCTGGAACGCTGCCATTGAAATGAGATTGAAAATATGTCTTGCCCTGCTGCTTATATTGTGACTTTTTATGAGATTCTAAAAGGGGCAAACCATACAGTAACTAAACGATAAAGTTCTGCTGTGTAATTTGCATTTTGGACATTTCTTGAAAATAAAAAACACCAAGCATATATTCGCAAAATGATGATCTGCTCCTTCAAGTTGTGGCTTTGGCTTTCTGTTTTGTTTACCACATGACCTGTGAATCATATCCAGCGTAAACCACAGAACCATAGAAGTGAAATTTGGTTTGGCTGAAAAGGAGAGCTGATGATTTCTGTTTCGGTCACAAAGTTCCTCCCCTTCATATGATCAAACGCAGAGGCTGAGGTGCGAAACCCGAGACTAATATCAGCATCGAGACATAATTTCACATTAGATCTTCTCGTTGAACAAAACAAGCATCCCCAAAGTCTTGTTTGCTTCTGTCAAGGGACATTCCTCTCACAATTGTTTCTTTGTCCAAAGCCAAAAGCTGTAGTATATGATTATATTGGCTGGGGAAACACGCTAGTGAATTCAAGACACTGTAATTAGGGGCGCTGCAGTTTCACCACGGATATAAACAACCCGAAACCACACAGAGCTGAAATTTTCCAGTGGGATCTATCCAAGTTCATATGTCAGACCTCTGTGTTCATCGCACTGACCAGATCTGGCCTGACATGTTGGGACGGCCGTTTTAAAGTGCTTATTCAATCATTTATAAGGGGAGGGAAAAGATGAGTGGTTGTTCGCCTCAAAGTGTTTCTTTTTTTCTTAGAAAAAAAAACATATATGAGATATCGGTAGGTGGCTTGCTAGAGGATGCTGGGAAGTCATTTTCCACAGCGTGCTCTTGGTTTATCTCAGTGTGAAGGCAGATAGAGCAGTTTGATTTTCAAGGCAAAAGGCAGCGTTTTTTTTTTCTCATTTATATGCAATGCAAAGAACTTTTTTTTACCTAGAAATATGTTTTTCTGAGGGAAGTCATAAGGAAAAATGTTTAATATTAATGAAATAAATTCATAAAAGTAAAAAAGTAAGGTTTGATATATGTTTTTCCTCCCTTTTTTATAATTTTTATATATATTGTCTATAAAAGCATGGTACTGTAAAATAAGGCTGTGTTGTAAATACAAAATCTGAGATGTTTGTTTTATCAGAAGAAACATGACAGATGTTGTAGAGTTTGCTGTTGGCTGAAAAAGATGGATACATTTAATGGCTGTGTTTGTTAATCATTCTGTGAAATATGGGTAAAATGATAATCAGAGCTCATAAATCAGATTTATGTTGCGGATTGGCTGAGACTGTAGAGCATGTGATGACACATTAGATCTGTAAGCACATTGTGCCATGGTGTGTTTTATGTTGCTGTCATTCTCCTAAGAACGTTTATAATGGATAAATAGTAACTTGGTTCTGAAGGGAATTTCACAGTTGCAGTATAGCCTCTGTTGTACCAAAACACATTTGAAATCATGTCTGAATGTACAATAGGTTTGCTTCACTAGAGTAACATACATCAGAACAAGAACGTTTACAATTGACAAAGGCTGTTCGTAGTTTGCATGCCTTTTCTTTCTTTGTTTGCTCATTCTTTCTTGTTTGTTCATTTTTTTCCTTTTATTTGTTTGTTTATTAGTTGGTTGTTTGTTTGTTCTTTTTGTTCATTTGTTCTTTTTGTTCTTTCTTTCTTGTTTGTTTGTTTGTTTGTTTGTTTGTTTGTTTGTTTGTTTGTTTGTTGTTGCCATTTTTTTCTTTTGTTTGTTTATTTGTTCTTTCTTTCTTTTTTGATTGCTTGTTTAAGTCTCATTTGTTCGTATTTTTATCTGTTTATTTATTCTGTCTTTTTTCGTTCTTGTTTGTTTGTTCTTTCTTGTTCGTTCAGTTGTTATTTTTCTTTCTTTCTTTCTTGTTTGTGTTATTTCTTTTTCTCGATGGCTTGTTTGTTAATTCTTGTTTGTTTGTATTTGTTATCTGTTTATTTGTTCTTTCTTTCTTTCTTCCTTTCTTCCTTTTGTTCTTGTTTGTTTGTTGGTTCTTTCTTTCGTTCGTTCAGTTGTTCTTTTTGTTCATGTATTTCTTTCTTGTTTTGGTCATTCTTTCTTGTTTGTTTGTTTGTTCTTTATTTTGTTTGTTTATTTGTTCTTTCTTTCTCTTCTGCTTGTTTGTTTTTTCTTTTTTTCATTTGTCCTTCTGTTCGTTCATTTGTTTTTCTTTCTCTTTTTCTTTCTTGTTTGCTTTTTTGGTCATTCTTTCTTTGTCCGTTTTCTTTTGTTTGTTGATTTCTTTTTTCTTTTCTTTCTTTCTTTCTTTCTTTTCTTTCTTTCTTTCTTTCTTTCTTTTTTTTCTTTCTTTCTTTCTTTTCTTTCTCTCAAGAAAACAGCAAACCACACACTATTATTTTTTAAAAAATCAAGGATCGTCCACAAGAATATTTTACTGGGGAATCCAGACGTCCCTTCCAGCAGTTTGGAGTGAATTATGCAGCCAGACATCTTCATAGAGGTGCCAGAAAGAATATAAATACAGCCCTGCGCTGACAAGCTGTTTTGGTTTAGCAGTGATCCCCTGCTTAACTGGGATCCTTCAGAAAATCCCTTGCATGCCTCTATTCAGTCATCATGTTGATGTCTAACATGTGAATGCTGTCGGCTACCAATAGGACTGTGTTGTGAGGAGACATAAACAAAGATTTTGCCTTGATGCATACTAGCCTTCCGCTTCATAAAAAGGTCAGAGGCAGCTGTTATTCGGCAGTGATGTTCAATAAGCTTTTTGCTACATTAAATCCCGCCTTTGATTCCTCCTGTCCGTGTAGCTTTATTTCAGAATTACACCACATCAACATCGCTCATCTTGCAGCCTGCCACGGGATCCCTGTACTTCTGTTTCATAAGCTGAAATGTGAGTTCAGGATAAGACAGCCATCAGGAGAAGTAGCCTTGATCAGACCCTTTTTTCAGAGAGTGATGTTCAGAGGCATGTGGAGGAGTGTACTCCATCTAAAACCACAGTAAACATAATTTTGCTAATTCTTTTATCGTTATTATGCATGCAGGTGTATGAGCTTATTAAGGCTGAACGCAATATTTAATCATTTAAACAGGATGGGCTAATTTATAACTTATAATATCCTCTTCGCTTTAATTCAGAATATTTATAAAAGCCCATGTAGATGACTCCAGCTCTCAGTGGGAGAGGAACTGTCCTATCCCACCATTCTCAGGCTGCAGAATATCAAAGCAATGAAAGTTATAGTGCATCAAGGGACTGAGGAGACCAAGCTGTGAATTTGTGATTAAAGCAAGGTAAATGAGTCCATTAGAAGCAGAATAGCCCTGGAGACATGACAGGAGTAAATCATTGTGGCTAATTTCCTTCCCTCAAGGACAGACCAGAGGAAAAAAGGGAGAGACGGAAAGGGAGAGAAACAACCATATGAGAAAATGATGGATCTGAGGGCCCTTTCTGAAAGGACAGAGAAATCCAAAGCCATTCTGGCATTTGGTATTTCATAAACTCATTTAGATTTGGCAATTCCAAAGTTTATATGTCTCTGGTCTGGGGCTTTGTCTTATAGTGTCAGTGCAATTAATCAGCACAGGAACATTATGAAGACATTAACGCGGTCGCAGAAAGTCACAGATAGCGCTCGCATGCAGGAAGCCCCAACCGAGATCGGCTTTACCTGCCAAATTGGTGCAGGTGTCATCCTCATTAATTCCTTTTTGACATATGCAAACCCCCAGCACATGGAAAAAGTACATGGTGGTACTAAAGGATGGAGCCCCGTCAGAGTAAATGCTCCATGTGTCTCAGCGGTGGGTGAACCTGGCAGCGTCCCCAGCAAATAGGTCTCCTCTGCCCTGTCCGTCTGTTCCCCTGGCCTGTCCTCACAGCCTGTGTGCGCTGGTGAGTCTGGGAACATTCATATGCTTGCACATAAGTACACACACACACACACACATTATTAACAATATATTATTTTTTTTAATTCAAAGTTAATCATTGATTTCCATACTTCAGCTTAGAAATACAACGTTTATGTTATTTGATTTGCACTGTTGTTCAAAAGTTTGGGATTGGTAAGTAATCTGAGATATATGTTTTTAAAGGTTTTCTGGTTAATTAGCTATTCAAAAGAACAGCATTTATTCAAAATATAATTTGTTTGTTACAGTGTACAAATATTTACTGTCACTTGATAAATTTAATGTTTTCAAACCCAAACATTTGAACGATAGTGTATTTAAAATTTGAATAAGTATTGGAGCTTTCCCACTGCATGGTACGGTTCAGTATATGCCTCACTTAAATAGTACCATCTTGGTTGATATTCCAAGCGAGCCGTATCGATACTAAACTGTGACGTGTAAAAAGAGAGAATCGTCACTACCAGCGTCATTGGATTTGCGACACGAGACACCAAACCCGAACAAACAAACTTCTTACAGTGAAAAACATTGAAAATCAAGAACACCATTCCATTGATATGCTCCATTGCTCCTGTGTTGTGCGTCTGTTTGTGTCGCATTTATGATGACGTCTCGGCAGTAGAGGCGGTACAACTATAACGATCAACCCACCCACTTTGAAGCGGTTGTTTATTTTATTTATTTAATAAATGATATTAGCAGAATAACATTTTTGAGTGCACAATTAAAGGTGCAGTATGTAATATTGACAGCTAGTGGTTGTAATGAATACTGCAGTTCAAATTCAAAATATTGTAGAGGGTTGTTTCCCCCACCCCCTCCTCAGACTCACGGGTTGCCAGTTTGACGACACGCAACAGGAGCGAGCGTAATTGACAATGAAAGGCGAGGAGACTTACACACTTGTAAGTTGATGAGTTGATTTATCCGTGTTTTTTAATATGCTCCAGTTCATAGAGATTTTTAGATGGATGCCGAGGCTTTTTAGGTCAGGTAGAATCTGCAATCTCTGACCTATATTTTCTGGCTTCCCTGGCTACAATACACTCTGTTTTCCGCTAACTGGCAACCCGGGGTGTCGAAATACTGTTGGGTAAATTGGCAGTGTGCGAGATCACGCAGATCAAAACAGACATTCTGACAAGGAACGCTCATTTTAAAGTAAAATAACTGGTGGTAGCCGGTCGCCAGTTTTTCAGAGAAACAGCATGTTTCCTAAATCTCTGCAAATATATTATGGTATTTGTATGCTTTAGTACAATCAAAAAGTTACATACAGCACCTTTAACCAATGTTTTGGCACCTACTGTATTCAGTCTCAGCAGACCCTTTTCACTGCAGGAACACCAGTGAATCTAGTGCTGATCTAAACTGACAGTAGACAGTGTTCTGAAGCTGAAATGAACAGGCCCAGTCTACAAAGTTACTAGAAAGACAAACATCATCTAAAACAACAACAGCTTGAGTTCTCTTTCATAGGTTCTCTCAACGCTGCGGAAAGCGCAGTGGGATATTCTCTGAATGTGCCGATTGTCTGAAGCCTTATAGAATCACGCCAATTCATTGGCTGATGGCGTCCGCGCAATATGGCTCTGCCCCGACGCTCTTACGTCGCATCATACGTATTCGCGCGGGCGCCATCTGCTCCTCAGATTTCTCTGCCTTCAGAACGAAGCGGTCACGTTTGCCCTTCGCTCGTGATTTTTCTGAGCTACAATTACATCTAGGATTATTCTCGGCGCTTCTGCGACTGTTCAAGCGGAACTCTGTTTCTCCTTACGGTGAAGCTGCCATGGATTACAGACGCTGTACTCCGCCATGTGCTCGTTACATCGCTAACGACGACCCACACAGTAAGTGCGTTAAATGTTTGGGTTTTTCACATGCGCGTGAGGCAGTTATAGGATCGTCTAAATGCAAATTCTGTGAAAATTTGTTGCTCAAAACCCTCAAATTGCGGCTCGCGGTCTTTGAGAGGGAATCATTCGTCTCCCCCTGTCGCGCTCCCGAGGCCTCTCGAGGATCCGCGACCTGGGGTTCGGATGTAGAGCTTGAGGATGCGGAGTTCGAGCAGACGAGCCCCGCTCTTTCTCTCCCTCCCTCGGCACGCGCGAGACATGCCAGTCGAATTTTCACACGATTATTTGCGCCCCAGCCCGGGAGCACGCGACGCGGTTTCTTTCGGGCTGGAGGATATACTTCTTACCGAGGCTTCCGACTCCGAGGATTTCGGGCCTACTCTCGCCGACGAGGTTATTCCGCCGAGCGGCCAGGAAGCGCGGCCTACTGCGGCCTACGCGGAGCTCGTTGACGTGCTTTCGCGCGCTACGGAGAAGCTCACTATTGATTGGCCCGACGAGCCACGTGAGTCTCAGTCGTCGAAACTCGACGAAAGGCTTCTCAGTGGCCCTAATTCTAGGCCTCAACGGAGGAAGCTGCCATTTTTCAGTGATCTGCATCATGAGATCTCCAGATCCTGGAAGCAGCCTTTCTCTTCGCGCCTCACTAATGCGGCTGCTGCTGATTTCACCAACCTGGTAGGTTCTGTGGAACAGGGCTATTCCGCCATTCCGGCGATTGAGGAAACTTTAGCCGACCATCTTGCTCCGTCGTCTGCGCCGTCCTGGAAGTCGCGCCCCCTTCTCCCTTCTAAAGCATGTAGGACTACTTCCTCTCTCATTGGGAAATCCTACATGGCGGCTGGGCAGGCAGGCATGACCCTGCACACTATGGCCATTCTTCAGGCCTACCAGGCGGACGTCCTGAAGGAAATGGACGAGGGTGACGGTGTGACCCCTGAAGCGGTCAAGGAGCTTCGTAAGGCTACGGATTTAGCCTTAAGAGCCACCAAGCATACCGCACGTGCTATAGGTCGCTCTATGGCTGGTTCTGTTGCGGTGGAGCGCCACTTGTGGCTTAATCTCACGGAGATCCGTGATAAAGAGAAGGTTTTCCTCTTGGACGCCCCCATTTCTCAAACAGGGTTGTTTGGTGAGGCGGTCAACACAGTGGTTGAGAAATTCCGCTCCTCCAAATCCCAATCGGCCGCGTTCAGACAGTTCATGCCCAGGAGGGCTAGGGAACCTTCTGCTCCCACCCCGGTGCGACCCAGAGAACGTCCCTCTCATAGACCGGAGTTCTCTTCCAGAAGAAGCAACCAGGGCATCCCCCACCTGCCACGGTTTGGGGAGCCCGCGGTCGCCCGTTTCCCCGTCAACGGCCTCACAAGCGCCTCCAGTTGAAGCGGTCCGACAAACCGACTGCTCCGGCGGCGCAGAGCCGTTCCTGACCCTCCGGTCAGAAAAAGGAGAGCTCCTCTGGTTCCTCAGGGTTGGGTCAGACCGCGCAAGCGTTTCTGCCCACCTCCCAGCTCTCCTTTCCTTGCCCTGTCACCTTCGCCACTCAGAGTGTCTCGAAGTGCAGGCCATATTTCACCTTCTCTACTCAGTCTGGTGCGGGAGGAAGGAGACGCTTTCGGCTTTCTCCCCTCACCCCCCACGCTCTCTATAACTACCGGCCGCATCCTCGGAGACACTTTCCGTTTTCCTCCGAAGCAGGCGGACCTGGTCACCATGACCCCAATCTCGATGCCTCCCATCACGTGCCAGGACGCCGATGGCCCTCCTGCACAGTCAACCTCTTTACCCCAGGAGCGTCAACACGGCACCCTTACTCAGGTATGTCGTCTGCATTACAACATCCCTCCTCCTCTGTCACATTTCCTTCACGAGTGGGAACGCTTACCAGGGGTATCGTCCTGGGTTCTTCGCACAATTCGGTTCGGCTACACTCTTCAGTTTTGCCGCAATCCCCCCTGTTTCAACGGGGTGTTTCCTACTGTAGTAGAAAGCGCCGCTCAGGCTTCTGTACTGCAGCAGGAAATCTCTTCCCTCCTTCTCAAAGGAGCAATAGAGGAGATTACTCCAGGGGAAACCGAGCGGGGCTTTTACAGCCGTTACTTCCTGGTCCCGAAGAAGGGCGGCGGTTTGCGTCCCATACTGGACCTCCGCCGGCTGAACTTCGCCCTTTACAAAGGGAAATTCAAGATGTTGACGCTGAAAGCTATCATATCTCAGATTCGGCCAGGGGATTGGTTCGTGACGATAGACCTAAAGGATGCTTATTTTCACATCCAGGTTGTACAGCGACACAGGCAATTCCTCAGGTTCGCCGTTGGAGAAAGGGCGTTCCAGTACAGGGTCCTTCCCTTCGGCCTATCTCTAGCTCCAAGGACATTCACAAAGTGCATGGATGCAGCTCTGGCCCCATTGCGGCTCCAGGGCATCCGTGTTCTAAATTACCTGGACGATTGGCTCATTTTAGCCCAATCCAGGGAGCTAGTGGCCCACCACAGAGACGTCGTTCTGAGTCATATCCAGTCTCTCGGTTTGAGGTTGAACTCGGAGAAGAGTGTTCTTGCTCCGGCTCAAAGCACCGTTTTCTTGGGGGTGAACATGGATTCCGTTCTCATGCAGGCCCGTTTGGCCCCTGCACGGATTTCCAGCTTGACGACATGCTTGGCTCGTTTTTCACTAGGCCATCATGTGTCTGTGGGCACCTGCCGCAGGATGCTGGGCCTTATGGCTGCGGCCTCCTCCGTGCTACCGCTGGGCCTACTCCACATGAGACCCTTCATGTGGTGGGTGAAACTCTCAGGGGTTCGACCCTCCGGGTCAACCCTTCGCCTACTGAAGGTATCGCGCAGTTGCTTTTGAGCCCTGTCAGTTTGGCGGGACCCTCTTTTTCTTCGGAAAGGGGTCAGCATGGGTGCGGTATCTCGTCGCCAGATGATTACGACGGATGCCTCTCTCACCGGCTGGGGAGCGGTTTTCGAGGGCAGACCAGCGTGTGGGGTCTGGACCGGAGAGGCTCTCTCCTGGCACATAAACTGCCTGGAGTTAAGGGCCGTTTTTCTGGCTCTGCTTCATTTCCTCCCTCTTCTGGAGGGTCACCATGTCATTGTCAGAACGGACAATATGGCAGTGGTGTCTCATGTGAACCGGCAGGGAGGTTCTCGGTCGCGCACCCTAGACAGGCATGCGCGTCACCTTCTCCTGTGGTCTCAGAGCAGATTCCTATCTCTAAGAGCGGTTCATGTCCCAGGGGTTCTGAACCTCGCAGCAGATTTTCTGTCGAGACAGAAACTCCGATCGGGAGAATGGATGTTGAACCGCCAGACGATGGCTCTAATCTGGAAGGTTTTTGGAGAGGCGGAGGTGGACCTCTTTGCATCTCAAGAGTCATCCCAATGCCCTCTTTGGTTCTCCCTGAGTCCCCCGGCCCCATTGGGGATAGATGCGTTCGCTTACCCTTGGCCAACGCAGAAACTCTATGCCTTCCCGCCCATCAAACTGATCCCGGCGGTCTTGGCCAGAGTGAGAGAGAGCGGAGTCCGCCTCCTCCTGGTAGCTCCGTTCTGGCCATCTCAGCCATGGTTTTCGGAGCTAGTTCCTCTACTGGAGTCTCCCCCCTGGAGGATCCCGGTCAGGGAAGATCTGCAGTCCCAGCTACAGGGCAGGATATGGCATCCTCGCCCAGACATGTGGAAGCTGTATGTTTGGCCGATCAGAGGCCGTTAGCATTAAGCTCTGGTCTCCCAACTGACGTTCAGGAGACTATTGCGAGTGCTAGAGCTCCTTCTACAAGGAGATTATATTCTTCCAAATGGAAGGTTTTTGAGACTTGGTGTTTAGCACATGATAGGAGCCCAGTTAACTGCCCTGCTGGTTCAGTACTGGAATTCCTGCAGGAGAAGTTTGCGGCTGGAGCAGCCGCTACCACTCTCAGAGTTTATGTCGCGGCTATTGCAGCGCATAGGGAATCGGATGAGATTCCCCTAGGCAAATTAAGGTTAGTTTCTGCCTTTATGCGTGGGGTGAAGCGCCTGAAACCGGCTCGCTCCCCCAGAGTCCCCTCATGGGATCTTTCTGTTGTCCTAGAGGGTTTGACGAAAGCCCCCTTTGAGCCCTTGGAGTCAGCTCCGGATAGGATTCTGACTCTTAAGGTTTCTCTTTTGTTAGCTTTGTCCTCATTAAAGCGGGTGGGAGACTTACAAGCTCTTTCTGTTAGCGAGTCCTGCTTGGACTTTGCCCCTGGCCTGGTCAAAGTTTCCTTGAGGCCGAGACCAGGGTATGTCCCCAAGGTTCTTTCCTCAAGTTTCCGCTCTCAGGTAGTTAACCTTAATGCTTTCCACCCTCCTCCATTTTCATCTGAGGAAGATAGGGAGCTTAACTTGCTCTGCCCAGTTCGTTCTCTTAAGATATATGTAGACCGCTCAGGCGGTTGGAGGAAATCTAACCAGCTTCTGGTTTGCTTCGGTGCTAGCCGCCGTGGGCTTGCTGCATCGAAGCAGAGGATTTCTCACTGGGTCACAGAGGCTATCTCGTTGGCTTATGGGGTGCGTGGCTTGCCTTCACCTCTTAACATTAGAGCACATTCCACCAGAAGTGTAGCATCTTCTCAAGCTCTTTTCAGAGGAGCACTTTTGGAGGATATTTGTGTTGCGGCAGGCTGGTCCTCTCCGCATACTTTTGTAAGGTTCTATAGCTTGGATCTTGACATGACCCCGGGTTCCCAGGTTCTTTCTGTTTGAACTCGTTTCGGTCGTTGTCTCTTTTATCTACCAGTCATAAAAGCGCTCTAGCTTGGCGAGTTTGGTAGTCCGTTCCCACTGCGCTTTCCGCAGCGTTGAGAGAACCTATGAAAGAGAACGTCTCTGGTTACTTACGTAACCTATGTTCTCTGAATAGGGAACGAGACGCTGCGTTAGCGGCCAAGCTCCTCGCGCTGCTGACAGTTTCTTTTCGGCAGAGAAATCTGAGGAGCAGATGGCGCGCGCGCGAATACGTATGATGCGACGTAAGAGCGTCGGGGCGGAGCCATATTGGCGGGACGCCATCAGCCAATGAATTGGCGTGATTCTATAAGGCTTCAGACAATCGGCACATTCAGAGAATATCCCACTGCGCTTTCTGCAGCGTCTCGTTCCCTATTCAGAGAACATAGGTTACGTAAGTAACCAGAGACGTTTCTCCTGTTCTCTGGTCTCTTGACATCAGCCAGTAGTGTGATTAGTTAGGTGAAGATCATCCCTGGTCTCTGTTTGTTTAGTTCAACACTTTTGTCTTATGTAACGCTGTGGATTTATCCACAGAGTCTGAAGCACATCTCCACACATCTTAAGGAAATGTTGTTTTGATTGCTACTAATGTGGCATGTCTTGCTCAGTGCAGCCCGAAAAGTAATATCCTCCACCCCAACCCAGCCCAACCGTGCAGCACTAATAGAATACAGAGATGAGATGCCCTTAATGGAAAAGTAGCACCTAAGTCAATACAATTAAACAGAGCATGTTTGAACACGCAAGACCTGTTTCCCCACAAGCCATTAAAGCCACTGAAATCAGAGTGTGTTTGTATTTAGTGCGGTTTAGATATTGAAAACAGAACATAAATCTGGATCTCCTCTGCTTTCTTCAGTCCTTCTAATCTTTTGATAAATAAAGAGATTTCGCCTGCTTGCTAGTCCGTTTATTTGTCGTTCAGTAACTTTTATGTAATTCCCCATTTGCAATGTTGTTCACAAAACCCATTATGTTTCTGTTGCAAATGGAAAGATGGCGGAAAGAAGCAAATCAATTATCCGGCTCAACTCTTCGGCTTTAGCAAAATCATTTTTTGCCGTGATAAAAAGAGAACATCAGTCTGGCGCTTTGACGTGAACAATTGTTTTGTTTATGGTTGGCAACTTGGACATTTTGATGGATCATTTTTATGTGGAATTTGTTATCAGTGTGTGGGATGCAGGCTCATCATAATTACAGTTTGGCCAATACGATTTGTAATGAGTCTGGAAGGTATATTTATTAGATTTTGGAAATGTGGGGATAACCTCCACAGTCTATTAAAAAAAATGACACTTTGTGTGACCAGGATGCAAACATTCAGCACTCTTGTGATGTAGTGAAATAACATTCGAACATCACTTTTTATTTTTATTTATATCTTCAAACATCTGGATGCTTTTGTCTTTTTTGCTTTGTTTTGTTTTGTTTTGGGTCCTGACTATTCTGTTTGCTAGTTTCTGTACAATGCAAATGGACACTTATTTGTGCTCCGATTATTACATACAGTATATATTATTACTAGGTGACCAACTGTCCTGTTTTCCCAGGACATGTCCTGTTTTCATATAACAATATAACAAATTTCGATCTATACAGAGGAGGCATAACCTACTTTAAATGTATTGAAATTAATAAGGTTTCTTTGAGTAAACTTCGAGTATCATTTGAGTAGGCCTATCTGTTTGCTGGGCCGAGTGTCCTGTTTTTTCAGGACAAAATATGGTCACCTTATTATTACTGATTTTATTTTAATACATAAACTAGCATGTTGTCACAATTATGTTCTGTCTAGTCTGCACCTGTTCTTGTTAGTCCCTGATTAGTTAACCCTCATCTGTCTAGTTAGTTCCCTTGTTTACCCTGTGTGTATATATATATTATCCCGTTCAGTTCTGTACCTTGTCGTTTATTGTTCTTTGTTAACACGTTGTTACATTCTGTTTACCTGCTTGTTGGATTAAACCTTGTCTACTATTCCAATCTACTTCCGTCTGTCTGCTTCATCTGCCAAGCTGTGACACATGTGACATAATATAACATATTGCAGTTTAACCCATTTTTTTTTTTTTGCTTGATTTTAAAGGACAAATTTTACTTCTTGTAAAGCTAAATCATTAAACCTGTGAAATGAAGTGGAAATGATCGTTCCAGTTATCTCGCGATTGTATGTAAGCTTAATTAGTGCTATTATAATGACTCATTTCGGTAGTGTGTGGTTGTATCCCGTGCTGCTGTGTCCACGGCCTTGGGAAATGTGAACGATGACATTGCTTGCTTAATTATAGTTATGCAGGGTCATTTAGAGAGATTACATAACTGTGCACTTAAAGCAATCCATCGACTGGAACGCCCGTAGTTCCCAGAAAGAAAGAAAAAGCTTACAAACATAGAAATCTTAATTTGTTTTCATTTATAAACCTGCAATTAAGTAATTATCACATTCCATATAATATTTGTCTATGCTTCAAGAGTCATTATTTATTTCTGAATGACTAAATTGCCGTGCTTCTTTGTGTATCGTTTCAAAACTGGGGTTCAGTTGATTCCCAAACAACTTTGGAAAATGTATTTGAAAGGTTGCCGTGGTTGTTTACACTGTTATATGAATAAAGTCAGCTTGAATATCAGATCTGTCTTTGTAATCATCATGCACTGTTTCATCAATGAGGCGTCACATCGAGTGCTCAGAAAAAAAACTACAGATGATGTGCTTTTATATTTTACAGCAGCTTATAAAACACTTTGTTCATGGTCATCCAGTTGGAAATGTTGACCACAAACACAGAGTTTTTTTAGATTTTTCGTTGTGTGTTCTCCCCATATTTGCGATTCATTGCATCCTTTAGCCACTGCCTACAATGTGCTGGATCCTTAACCGGAAACCGAAAGTAACTCACTCCCATAAAACGTTTTCTTTTTAAATTCTTGCACCCGGGAACAATACAAGTCAACACCAATATGACTAAAAGTTTGCTGAAAAGTATTTCCTACTAATTCAAGGTGGTGTTTGATTGTGGTATCCATAGCAGATGTGCCACCAACATGAAGTGGCCTTGGACTGCAACATGCCCAGCGCATTATGGGTGTTGAAGTCTTCCTACCCATTTGGCAAAAGGGAAGACAGAAGCCTTTTTTATCTCTGCATGTTTTCTATATATAAAAAATAGCTTTATTAATGTATAGGCAGCCAAGTTTTAAAGTCTAATATAGTCAAAATTAAATACAATTAATATTCAAGTAAAGAGATTTGAGGAGACAGTTGAGTTTTAATGAATTATTATGTTTTAAATATTAATATTGTTATTTTATAATGCTAGTGATCTATTAAGAGCACCCCTAAAATAAAAACTGAAATGTAACCTGAAATTTGACTCCATACAATTTCACAATTTAATATACATATTATGGTAACGCTTCCTTTTACAGTCCAGTTACCCATGTAAATACTATGTACTTATTTTAGTAACTACAATTACTGGGTAATAACGAGTACTAACCCTGAACCTACCCCTAAACCTACCCCTGTTCCATGTACTTACCTTATATTAGCCAGTACTTTCTAGGTAAGTACACTGTAAGTACTGTACTGTAAAAGGAAGCGTTACCCATATTATTATTATTATTTATTATTATTATTATTATTATTATTATTATTATTTGGAAATAAATGTTTATGTTTATTTTAATATATATATATTGTTATATAATGTTTGTGTGTGTGTGTGTGTGTGTGTGTATTAGGATACTTAGTTAAAAATTTAATTGGCTGATGTATTATACTGTTCTCTTTGAAATAATGCATCAGTGTTGCGTTACCCAGCAGCTGTGATAGATCTCCACCCTTAAAGGTCACCCAGTGCCCCTCTGCGCCTCCATGCAGTGGTCAGCAGGTGCTGTGTTCTGTGGGACTGAGCCTCCCCCGTCTCGCTCAGTGTTCCTGGACTCCAATGGACCCCTTTTTGGCGCAGGTTCTGCCTGTTAGAGACCTTTTGCATTGAATGTGGTGCCAGCTCATGGTGGGAAATGGGCAGTTTAGCCTCGCCCTCTCAGAATCACTGCTGGTCTTGATGAAATGTCTGGTGCCAGCCAAAATCCGCTGTTGCCACTGCCAGCCCAATGTAATGGCTCTGCCAATAGGAATGATGGGGAGCCAGGGATGAAAGAGAAAGGAAATGTACTGTATGAGAGAACATGTGTGGTTGAAAGGAATGGAGATTGATATGGCTTGAATTCTCCCACTGTATTAAGGAAAGATCAAAGGTTGATCACGTTTGAAACCTCATTTATATGGTTAGTTGTATTTTATTATTTGCATTCAGTATTGTTTTATACCTTCTGACTGACACTACCCAAAACGGGTTGAGAATTGAGTAATGGAGTACGTGTTTTTTTTTTTATCACTTGCCTCTGATGTCTGTGAGCTTGTGTAATTCTGAAGACCACCTGTTGGGCATTATGAGCCGTTTCTTCAGTGTATGATCAGTTGCTTTGAGAGTTCACAGGAAATTATCGTCTGAAAATGGCAGCACAATCACAGAAATGACGGGTCATTTCCTTTATTCTCAGTATGTGTGATTTATATGGTTAGTGTCAGAAGAAATATCAGTCAAGACCTAAACACCACTGCCATTATGTGCAGAGCACAGCCTGTCATCTATACAGGTGTAAGGGAAACAGGTCAATTTAGCTCAAAGGGAATTTTTAATTAATGTATAGGGAATTTTGAAAGAGTCACTTATTTTATGGCAGAGCAAATGACTCGTCCAGTGTTCATTTGAATGGGCCGTAACTATCAACTCTGTAACTGTAATTATGAAACTGTTAACCCAACTGTCTGATCTAGGGATGCACGATATATTGACCACATATCGATATCGCCTGATAAATGGTCATTTTTGATGTCATCGTTATCGATCCGATAAGAAAATTAGGCCGATATATAGGGCTGGGGTAAACGATTATTAACTAAACGATTAGTTGGGCGATTATTTTATCGATTAGTCGACTAATCTAATGACTAATTGGACGATAAAAATAAAGATTATTTTTCTGCTGCTCGATTAAAAAAAAACATAATGTATCTCAAATAAATACGAACTAGCGTACTGAATCATGATACTGTATAAGCTGGCTAACGTTAGTCTAATGTATGTATTGAACACCATCATTAGAACTCTATAACATCCAAAACCATTATTAAAATATTTTTACAAACATTTTTTATCATAGAGAATGTTTAATTACTAATATCAGCTTACGAGGGAAACGGAGCCGGAGTTAGTGGTGCTTCTTCTCCTGCTGGAGATGATTCGGGAGAGTCTGTTCCCCTTAACCGATCAGAGCGCGCGCTGACACGGAGTAAAGCCTTGTTTATACTCGACGCGTCCGCACGAGCGTGAAGATGCGCGCAGGAAAAATGACGTGTTGGGTGCGCAAGACCGGCAAAACCCCATTTCGCTTGGCTGTGTGCACGGCTTCTTTTGTAACAGCGCGTTTGCGCCGCGTCCGAGGATGAACGACTGCAACTTAAGGATTTGTTTACTGTGTCTTCATTTAATGGAAAGCACATTCACTTCTAGTGGTCTTTGTCCTCCATTCTGCAATGTTTGGTCTCCCATGTGTGGTGGCGAGCTGTACTGCCGGAAACGGTGCAAAAAATAAATAAATAAAAAAGTGTCGACGCAAAAAAATGGCGTCGACGTAATTTTGACGTCGAATCGTCTACGTCATCGACGCATCGCTACAGCACTACCGATATATCAAAGCTGATAGATAATAGATTATTTACTTCAGTTGAGATGCGCAATGTTCGCTATGATGGTTTTGAAGGATTGCACACACAATGGGCTTCGGGAAGGCCGAAGTGTCGGAAAACGTTCTGGAATAATGCTTCGGCTGCTTCGAAAGCAGTCGGCAATCTCTTGAGGGGAATCAACTAACATGCCTTTGAGAAACAATCCACAATGATGAATAAACAGGTGTGGTTAGTTGATGGTGGAAGGTCAGTCATAAAGTCGATGCCCTGATGTGACCATAGACGATGTGGAATTGGCAGGGGAACCAGCTTTCCTTCAGAAAGTTTCCGGATGATATCCACCTTCCTCTGGTCCATCTGGATGCAATGTTGATCGATGACATACCCCAGGAAGTGGACGGAGGTGGTATGGAACTCACACTTCTCCAGCTTAAGGTAGAGATGGTGATGGGGGAGCTTCCCTAGGACCCGCGTCACGTGGAGGCGATGTTCTGCCAGGTTCCAGGAATAGATGAGGATGTCGTCTATATAGACCACGACGAATCGTTGGAGGAATTCCCGGAACACCTCATTCATATAGCCATGGAAAACAGAAGGTGAGTTGGTCAGGCCATTCGGCATGACCCGATATTTGTAGTGTTCTGACGTGGTAACAAAGGCAGTTTTCCACTGCTACCACTTTCCACTTCTTGTTTTTCTCATCACCTCGGCGTATACGAATGAGGTTGTATGCACTCCACAGGTCAAGCTTGGAGAAGATGTAAGCTCCCCTTAACTGTTCCAGAGCTGACAAGACCAGAGGAAGTGGATAGATGTACAGAAAATGTTGAGCTTAAAATTAAGATTAATATGCTGTAGAAGTATTGTTCATTAAGTGTTGGTTCATGTTAACTAATGCTAACAAAATGAAACCTAAACTTTTTAATAAAGAAAGTTGTCCATAGGAGTTTAGACTTGATATAGAATTATGCAGCTGAACGATGTTTGATTATAAGTCTGTCAAGCATTGTTTTTGGATGATCTGATGTGATTTGATATGTAAAGTCTCAGTCTCTGTGGGTTTAAGAGATTTCAGCCCTGAGGTCGCTCAGAGGTCTTTAGGAAGAAGAAGGCCTGTTTTGTATATCTTTTGTGGGATCAAACACCCTCTTTGGTGTTTTCCTCGTGGGGCTCAAGCTGTGCCATCTCCAAACCAATCCGTCTTTTACAAACTGCCTAACATTGACAACGTTCTTCATTTTATCTAGGATCATCTCTGACAAGCGTGCGTGGCTATAAAGTAATTATAAAGTAAAGTAATTAATGGTTTCTAGACTGAATGGAGTACCAAATGGCAGATTGTCTGATTTACGGTGCGGAGTGTGGAGTCGGAGTTTCTATGGAATTCAGCTTCTTGATCAGTCTGAAAAAGGAATTTGTGTCTGGTTCACCCTCAAATCCTACTCAGTGTCAAACTGAACATTGACCTTTTCAAAAAATAAAGAAATAAATTGACCAAAGATGCAACTCAAATTTACCTGTAATTAGTAACAATTAAGATCAGAGTGCCAATTAAAATTAATGGACACAACTTTTACAGTATTTATTAACCTTAACTAATAATACATTTTGCATATACTAATAAATACACTTGCATGAACATTGGCATTTATAAATTTAAAACATCTATAAATGGTTTTTCTATAAATTTTCTTTAACGAATTATTTATCGAATATATCCATTAGCAATATAAGACACTACTGTTCAAGTAAATTTGTTAAGCAAGCATTGACAGTAAAAACATTTAAAAATATGCACAGTTGAGTGACTAAATTAAAATCGAATATGGGACTCCTGTCCATCGTAAAATGAACACTGGCCTGAGGACATCTGCAACTTTTAAACCGTCCAGACTGCACTCTACTCGTCCCTGACAGCTGCTGCTGAAAGAGTTTTGAATCAATGATTAATCAGTTTGACTGTGCTAAATTCTGTTATGTTCTACAATGCATACTTCAAGAAAGACATAGCCTACTAGTTCTGTTTGAAGTTAAAGCGCAACACAAAAGGAAGCGCGATAGTAACCTTATGTTCCACTGCTCACATATTGTTAGGTATAGCTAATTTACTGTTAATTAATTATATAATATGTACTGTATGTTTGAATACATTTGTAAACTGTAAGCAAAAGCCTATAGTAATATCAGATTTCCAGAGGACCACCACTTCAGGCTCACGTACCGTTGGACCACCATCATATATTAAACTTGCCTAATAGCAGTTGTTAACAGTTGGGATTTGTTATTTCTGTAGGTTTATATTTTACGTTGCAATCTTTGTCACTGTGCTCACACTGCTGTAATTTACTTGCATGCTGTATTTTATTCCGTTATTTAGGCCCATAAAAGGCAATGCTCCTGAATCATTGCTTGAATTAGTAAGAACGAGACAAGTGTAAAAAAAATACCTTTCTCGTGGCTGTGGTAATTGCTGTGCACATGGCCCTGTGTTTTGGGCACAATGTTTGGTGGAATAGGCGTCCTGCAGAACCAAAGAGTTTGCAAATTTGTGGAAAGCTGTCCAGTTCTCTCTACCCAATACACTTGATTACTGACTCCCTCATGGTACCCTGAAGGCTGATGTCCTGGTATTGCCACCCCCACCTGTCCTCTAAATGCTTCTCTTAGTCCTTTCCATCAGTTTTTGTCACTAACACGCCATGAAACGGTAGGGTAAGCCGCTTCGGAGAGGCTAGCTATAGCAAGCTAGCTTTGAAAGCATGAGATCCCACCCTACCTTAGAGTGCTCTTCAAAGTCATGCCTTCTTCAAAACACATGAATGCGCACAGTCAGAGCAGAGTCTGCAAAGAGTCATGATAGACAGCGTTAATTTACCCCATGTCCCAAATCACATAACATTACAATAATAATGAATGTAAACAACTTAAAGAGCTCTTACTTGTACCACCTGACTGCTGCAGATTCACTTCGGTGTTGATATTGTTGACATAGAAATGCATAATTCTGAGTCCGAGGAAGTGAACAGCTACGGGTAGAATGTCACGGGTTGCCATCTCTTAATTACGGTAAATATGACATGGTGTAAACACAATGGAAACATACCCCCGGTCCTCCAGTGACTCAACTTATCCACCTCTGATAAGTGTGTATTTAAAATTTAAATACAGCTAATTATAATTACCATAAACTAACCCTAACCCAAACAGACGCACATTGACTTCACCTCTGTTAATTAGCAAACTAAATTAAATTTGCAATCTGCATAATCACAAGGGGTCAGCATGCATATTTCCCTGCTTATTCGTCTCAACATTTAAACTTGGAGTGCAGATCTTTTGCAGGAAATATGATGAAATTCAATTTCATATATCCCAACCTATAGAATCAATTTCTTTAAAGAAATAACACAGAGGAAATAATGTTTAATTTCATTCAATTAAATAATCGTTCCACCATGAATAATTAGCAGCAGTCTTCCTTTTCCTATACTTTGAATGAAGTAGTTCTTGTCAAGGAATAATTGATGTACTTTTGTAATGTCACCGCAGTTGTGTGACAGTTTTCATCTCAGGAATGCTGACCACCTGAAGAAACCCTTTGATAGCTAGTTAATTAGATTTAACGGTGATTAAATCTAATGGTGATAATCATTTAAGATTGATTGATTACCTCAGGTCTAATCACCATCTCTTTCTCTCTCTCCTTCTCTTTTTTCTCATGTGCTGTTTGGCTGATCAGATATTCTCGCCGTTTCAGGTAAGCACATTTTCAAATCCTCCTTTATCCTGCTGAAACATCATCAGACTTCATCTGCTGGGGCTGTATTGTGTCTATACTGGTTTTAAACTGTGTTACGAATGCCACTTAAGGAAGGCCAGAAGTCAAGCGCTAATCTGGCAATACCTCAAATTGGAGGAAGTTGGCGATGTGAGCGATGAGTTTGTTGTTTGGGTAATTGGAATGTTCCAGCGATGAGTGTGGGCTCACGACTGTGTGACGGCCAACACTGCCTCGAGATGAGACGTGAACGGATTCCGTTTAGATGTATCAGAGGATCAGCTAATGAGCCTGCTCAGAATACGGCCTGATTATTTCCAGGTTTTGAATCTCATTGTCAGGGAGATTAACGTACGTGTGAGGATTTTCTTCTTTTTTAAGTTTTCTAAAATTTATACGAATAAGTTTGGTGTGATGAATTGATGCATGTAGTTTGTGAAGAATGTGACTTGGTGGATGAGGAAATGAGTTGGTGCCAGTGGTTTAAAGGATCTGATTTTCTGTGGCCACATTTTGGCACTACTTATTGGTCTAGCGGCTAGCCAATAAGCTTGGTCTAGCTTTTTTCTTTTTATTTATTTCGAGAAAGTTGAAAAATATTAATATTTTATGATGATCATTTATACTTCTATCAATATGACCTATGATGATCATGTTTAATAAACATGTTTTATTTCGCTTGTCGTTCTAATTCTATGATTAATGGGAAGTAGGCCTAAGGGTGACACTAGAGGGCGCCCACGCCCCCAACACATGACGCCCTAGGCCAGGGCTATTCAATTGGCGGCCCGCGGGCCAAATGCGGCCCGCCAATCATCTCCATGCGGCCCGACGGCAACAACCTCCCTCCTCCTCTTTTCCTGGCGGTGCGGCTAATTCAGTTTGATACTCGCTCCGATTGACCTGAGAAACGTTTTACGTGCGAATATTTCAGCAGTTATTATATGTGTCACGAATTTATGTCGACTAAACCAGCGATAGGCTACCACTCATTCGCGAATGAATCATTAATTTGGTTCGATTCTAAACGCGCTTGCATAACGGTCTAAAACTTTTCATTCATTCGGACCGCTCCGTTACTGAATCATCTGAAGCGGTTTCTCGTTCAGTACAGTATAACAAATAGCGATGTTTTCAGTTGTTTCACTAGATGTTTCAACACGGCCCAGCACGGAGTTGCGTTTACTGCGTTTATATGTAGTAATAAATAAATAAATATAGTAGGATAAATATATATATATATATATATATATATATATATATATATATATATATATATATATATATATATATATATATATATATATATATATATTATATATAATATATATATATAATTACTATAATATTATATAGTAGGCCTATAATAGTAAATATAGTGATTTATATTGCATTAGTTTTATTAGGTGGGTAGAGGAATATATAATTAATGCTTGTTATGAAATTATGTCAGTTTCTTTGTAAAGGTGCATATAGTTTTTAATATTTAACTATATTAAGGTGCATATAGTTTTTAAGCATTTCTTTATACAGTGGGAGTGAGTAGTCGGTGGTTAACAAGTCTCACTGTCAGAATATTTTCATTTAAGCATAACAATTATAAAAAATTATTATTATTTCTCACCAACAGCTATAAGTTTGTATAAATAATGTATTTGTTCCAAGGAAAATAGTTGTACACAGCTGTAGATTATCAAGTCTACTGTTGGTTACCACATTTCCAAGTAAATACCACATTTTTTAGGGTTACTTTAACTTATTTGTTGAAACTGTTATGTTTCAATAAATAAGATAAACCCCCATACCAACCCACCGGCCCACCTCTACTTTTCGATTTGATAATGCGGCCCTCGAATGAAACTAATTGAATAGCCCTGCCCTAGGCAATCGCCTAGTTCGCCTATAGCAATCGCCGGCCCTGTGTTATAACATCCAAATATGTTTTTTTTTAAATTATCGTTTCGTAGGGTTTTGTTTTAAAAGAGAGATTTATTTGCATTTGTATTTCGAGAAATGGCTTGAATTCAACAGGAAACAACACAAAACCTGACTGCAAAAAAAAAACAACTTAATCTATTAAATTGCTTAAAGCTACACTGTGTAATTTTTTAAGTTGATTCTTAGCAAAAAAAACACTTTGTTCTGTCAAAATGATATGTGCTCATTCATGTGTAATTACTTCCACCAACTATCAAGTATTCTCGTAAGCGTAAAATCTGCCATTCAGAATACATACGAGCGAGTCGATCGAATGGCGGCAGCCATGTTGCGCCTCCATCTTGAAAATAGATTAGCCGAAGAGGGACACTGGAAATTCAAGCTTCGCCTTTCGCGCTTTTGCAGTCAGTGGCAACGTGATGAATGAGAGGGGGATATTACTTGTGACTGGTGATGGAGGATCACGCCTATTCTCGAGGACATGTAACAGAGTCGTTAAGGAAGCGGAAGAGAGAATTAAAACAACAAGGCAAATCAACAAGACCAAAGTCAATATTGGAGTGGCTTTTCCAAGATGAAAAGAGCTCATGAGGAGCAAGGATTTTAAAAGGGACGCTGAAGTTTCTTGCTTTCTTCTTGACAGTTAATTCAGCCTATTTGTGTAAATTCAGTATTGCGGATACTTTTCCTCACATCAATGATGAAAAAGGATTGTTTAGCTTGTAACATAAATCTGTGTGCTGCGACGGTTCACATGCGATGAATAGTTTTACTGCCGCCATTTGTAGGCTATATCAAAGGGCACTGTACATTTTAGTTTGCTTCTACACAATGTAGGCTAATCTGATAATGCTGGGGTAGCCGATTCAAGGGTGAAATATAATACGGCCACCGTAGGAGTTTAAACGCCCTCGGTATGGCAGGGGATAGAAAGTAATATTCAGTTGGTAGTCATATACAATTTCACTGTTAGATGTGAGAAAATCTTACACAGTGTAGCTTTAAACCTATATAAAAAAAAATCTTAATAGCAGCTATAATATGTCCCCATAAAATCTCAGGCTTTGTATATACAAACTTAAATCAACTTATGTAAGGGTATATAGTTATTGCCCACAGCTTTAATTTTATACTTGATAATTTTGAGTGATTAACACTTAAATTCTTCTTCATAAAGATTTTGAAGTATGGGCTGCTTTGGTGGAATCATTTTTCATCCGCATCTTACAACTAAGAAATTACAGCAGGCTTTTGGATTCAGTTACCATCCTCTCTCTTTATCATGGTTTCTCTCTTCCTTGCAAACCATTTCTCTTCTTTATTTTTCATCTCAGCGGTACCATCACTGTTTACACTCTTAATATCTTCCTTATAAACTTATCATGCCGACAACAGTTCCTCCCTGGGATGGAGCGAAAGCAATAAAAAAAAACTCAGCACAAAGAGGTCTTGAAAAAAAAAAGATGCATCAGTATAGCCTAGGGTGATTTAACCGTATTCTTTATAAAGATTCCATGTAGCGGTCACCTGGGGCTAGCTGAGTAGCCGCGCCAATTAAATTAGGTAGCAGCAGAACTCCCGCACCCCCTGACTGCATCCTGTTTACCAGCGATCCCTGCGGACACTCTCCGCTCCGCTCTGCTGTGTACAGTAATTGCATTTAGGACAGCTTTGCCTTACAGAGTATTGTAGAGAATGAAAAAGAAAATGTACACCTGAGCAGACAGGCTCTTCAGTATATAAGTATGGACTACATTACCCAAGAGGCCTTGCTGCAAGGGAATAGTAGAGGGGAGGGAATTCTTGTTCATTTTTTTACAGGGCTGTCAAACGGTCATGGCAGAAAGTTCAAACAAAAAAAAGTTTCTAATTACATGGAGGTTTGAATGTTCATGCCCATAAGGGGTGAAATTTAAGAACTGAGATATGGTTTCATATCTTTCTTAATATAGCCTAATATGGGCTTTTTAGTGCAAGGGACGTATTGAATTATATTTGTATTGAATTATACAGGAGTACTAATGTGCATATTGATTGTGGGAAGGTTATTAATAGGTTGCACTAGTGTTAGATTACAAGCTCCTGCTGTTGACTGGCTGAATCTTATTACAGCATCTGTAACTTTGTCCATGAATTTTATTTTCTTTACGGGAGGGAATAAAAATTACTCATTGGGTATTAGGTATTTGGGTATTAGACTATACTGGATAAGCTGATTTTTTATTTGCTTTTTAGTGAATCAAAAATGTACATCATTACCAGTCAAGCTCATTTGCTTGAGAATCCTACTTAACTGCTCATGCTGAATGAACCATTTGTAAGAGTGATTTGCTTGGTAATTTGATTTCAATGGTTGAGGTGTATGTTTTTTGAATCACTAAAAGTGGTCTCACTGGCTAGTTAAAACCATTAGCTCCAGAATAATATTTCATTGGCTCTGCTGAATATGTATTAGGGCTGGGACGATACACCTATCTATCACGATACTTGGGTGCCGATACGATATGTATTGCAATTTCTTTTTTAAGGATTACGATTCGATACTGCATATATTGCTTTTTTTTAACACTAGACCATGGAGAAAAGTTAAATCATACACTTATACAGACTGTCCATGATGTAGTCATATTTACAAAAACAATCTGACTTATTTCAGAAGTGTCATACAGTACTACATTCTCTTTTTATGATTCAATAACAAATAATTTTTTTAAGTCACTTGTCGGCACCTAGTGGCGAAACAATGTAGGCTAATCGATAAATGCGTTATTTTAAACGCCAAGTTTCTATCAAAAGCTGATTTACTCTATTTTGATCGCTATCGTAGACATCAGTGTTTATATTTTAACTTTAAACCTTAAAATAAATCTGGGAAGAGTGTTGTCAACGGTATCGACTTGACAGTGTTTTAAAATTGTAACAATGTGAGGATACCAGCATTTCCCCATAGCAATTTGAGTGCTGTTGAGCGAATTATTAAACACCTCTGATTGGCCATTATGTTCACGCGCTCAACATATATGTCTGTGATTGGCTACAATGATCAACGCTTCAAAAACATGTTGTCTTTGACACTCTTTATCGATCGCTTACACAGATAAACACTGGAGCGTTTGAAAGTGGCATCTATCAGTGGATATATTAGCGATCCTCTGATAGACGCCTGCTTTCAAACGCTCCCGTGGGTACCTGTGTAAGCGCTCTGTGAAGAGCTTCAAAGACGTCTATTTACAGCATGTTTGTCTCATCAATGGTATAAAAGCCGAAGTGCATTCAGACTTTGAACTTAAACGTGGCTGGGGCATGTATTATTTTACTTCTACTACAGTCTGCCATCATGTTAAAAAAACTATTTGTCTTAGGCTAGTTAACTCATGTTCACGGTTCCCTCATGCATGTGTTGAGCACTACCTCAAGGAGCGTAAAGTAGCGATGCGGGGGGCAGAGAAATCTATTTAGAGCACATTATTTTATTACTTAAAATATCGATACTTGGCACCAGCGTATCAATTCTCGTATCGCACGGAGAAGGAAAGCGATATTCGACAACGCCCTATCGATATTTTGTCCTTCTCATAAGTCATTCGCTAAGGAGTCTGACTTCATGTAGGTATGTGTTTGATTCACTAAAAAGAGTCAACTCTTAACAGCCATTAGCTTGAGAATCACACTTCACTGGTTGTTATGAATGCTTATGATTCCCTAAAAAAGAATCTCTACTCATGAACCTCAAATGAAGATTTGCTGTATTCTTTTGATTCATTAAAAATAATCAGCCAATTACCTTGAGAGTGAAGACTTCATGTGTGTGTTTCACTTAAAATAACCATTTGTAAGAGTCATTAGCTCAGGAATCAGAGTCAAGTTTTGTTTAGTTTTTTTTTGGTCACTAAAAGCATGCTCATAGATCCACACTTCCTATATGTTTTTGATTCACTAAAAAAGAATCACTCATAAGAGTCATTAACTTGGCAAACAGACTTTACTCGTCATACTGTATGTTTTAGATTCACTTTAAAATAACTGCTCGTAAGACTTTCGCATTCGAATCGTTTGCTGTACAGTATGTCACGAAAATCAATTGGTTCTCAATTCTCAACATTAATTATAACGGCACATTGTGAAGAAAGTACTGTGTCTGTGTCAAGCTGTTGGGGTTTTATGCCGTCCAACAGTTTTGTCAGACATGGTGTTGAGCATTCTGTGGAGACGATGTGATTACAGACTGCTTTTCTGTGATCTCACAAAGTGCTTAGCACTTCTAAAGACCCTCGGCTTCTGTCAGGATCAAGCTCTTGGCCCATAAGAGGGACCACATAGACGGGTTAATTAAACTTAAATAATTTTAAAAAAAAAAAGTGACAGTAATGACCTGTGGTTTGGAAGGGCAAAAACATATGGCATTAGACAACTTCCTATTTCTTTGCTGCCAGTCTGGGGTGAGACGCCCCACCTTCGCCCGCTTTGATGATGTCAGCCAATGGAGGTGGCAGAGTGCCAGGGTGGCATTAGGTATGCTGGACAGGTGGCAAAGAGAGAGAGGGACACTAGCATGACACCGTAATGAGAGGCATGCCAACTGTTTCCCCGTCTGCCGCCGGGCACGGCTCTCCGGACCGCTAAATCACAGAGTTGAGAGGCGTTTCCTCGTTCTCTCGCTCTGTCTGTCTCACACACGAGCTGCTGTTTATCTGCGTGTCTCTCTCTCTCTCTCTCTCGCTCCACTCTCAACAACCTTTACATAGAATCCATTTATCTCTCCTCTTTCTGATGGAATCAGGTTTCTCCTCTCTGAGCATTTTTTTTTTTGGTCCATGCCCATTTTCCCCATAGCAATTTCGGTGGCTGCTTGGTCTGAACTTGACAGTTACTGAATGACACAAAGTGACCGGGCCATCTCAAATCATGAGGTGTTACACTGAATGATCTGGTAAGAGGATTTCCTGTTGTCAGGCTGTGATATAGTTGTCAGTAATTGCCAAGCAAGGGCTCAAGAGGCCTCGGAAAACTTTCCCGGACTTGCCGGGTCATTGTATCCTACTGATATTCCTTCATTTGTCTCTTTATCTCGCCATCTTCCATCTGTCTTAAACCGCACGCTGCAGTCCGTCTCAGATAAATACCGTGTGGCATCTTATCATAGCAGATAAATATTTAATCAGGATGCAAATACAGATAATTAGGGTGATTATGAGTCAGTGTGATCGAGTCTAATTGTTTTTGATACACAGCTTCCTCTCCGCACTGAATTGCAATTCATTACACAGACGGCCAAAAGTTATCAGAACAGACCGGTGGAATGTGGCCTCGTCAGCGCTAATAGTGGACGACGGCCATAATTAACCCAACACACTCTGTCACTGTAGTCACAATCTCGTTCAAACAAAGCCACTGCAAGGCCTTTTAATGGGTGTTTGTATTTAACCCAGATTAGGTTGGAGAGTCATGCAATCACATTTGAATAAATGTCTCATTATCTCTAATAGTGTTGGCTTATGGTCGCATGTTATTGTCGGAAATTGTTTCAGGTTAAGAAGATTACACAAAACGCTGCAGGAACGTACATGCTGATTGCTGTGACCTTGTCAGGGCTCGACAATCACGACATGTTTTTTTTTTTTTTTTCAGCAACCCCAAACGGGCCAGCAGTTTAGATTTGGACTTGCACTGGTGACATTTTTACTGACCCTGAGGCAAAAATTATTTAAAAAAAAATATTTATTTAATTAATTTATTTATTTATTTATTTGTTTGTTTCTTAAGCAAACAAAGCAAAGTTTTAGAAACAGTGTAATTTTATAAAATGGTATAGTTACATTTTTTTATTTATTGTATTTATTTTTTTCCTATTGTTTTTTCATTTTTTTTTCAATTGTAATGTTTCAATTTTTTCAACAATTTATTTTAGTATTTTTATTTTATTATTTTATTCACTTTTTTAAGGAACCGTGTTTTTTGGAAACATATTTTTATTTGATTTTATTGTATTTACAGATTTATTGTATTTGTATCTAAAATAATTTTCCCTGAAAGTTTGAGAATAGTTTATAAGAGGACATTTATGAGCATATCGGGGCTGTAAAAGAGTTAACCTGTTCGGCGTGATGAAGTTTAATGTCTACGACTGCCTATAGTCCCATTTAGCCACTTGTTTTCAACTGCCTTTTTCAAGATCGTAACAGCTTAAAAAAATCAAGAGTGGGGTAATACTGATGTATTTTATGTTGTAGAATAAAATGTGAAAGTGTCAAGATCTTGTGTTCTCCACATTTCAGCCTTTTTTACCAAAAACATTTTGGCCTACAAAGTGATGCTGCAAAACTATATTGTTTCTTCTTTTTTTTTAATCATGGCACTGTGAGCTGTAATGCTACTATGGCTAGCTTCAGTTAGTGATTCAGTTAGTACTAGTGGCTGATTGTCATGTCGTGTATTTAATATTCAGGAGTTTTTGGTGTATATTAATTTCACCTTCATCCTTAGTGCCATTTCTAAATTTATTTTGTCCCAAAACCCATTTATGAACCCTTTTCTCCTGAATGTCTCTCAGTTCAAGTACAGGACAAATATCCAATAATTGTATCAAAGTGGGAAATCAATAAAGGTTGCTGAAGTCCTGGAAAAGATTGTAAATCGATGAAGCAGAGAGGTGAGGACCTCGGAGGGTATTTCCATGGCCCCAAATACTTGTGCCTGGTTTCTATTACATTTAGACTTGATTGGTTATTGACATTAAATGTGTGTGTTCACTGCATATTTCCCCGATGAGTTTCAAATGGTTTCAGAGATATAATGAGCACATTTATCATTATATTATATATTTCTTCAGGTGTTTTAATGCATGTGTTTAACAGTTTTGTAAACAGTCACCTGGAATTGATTCTGATATTTCAGTCTGACTTTGTTTCCAGAACATAAAACTTAAGACCTCAGAACAGATTTATAATGTAAGAAACTTAGTATCACCTGCAGTTCTATGAGACACAGGCCAAGACACATAAAAAAGCATATTTTATTTCATGTTCGTCATTCTAATGGCCTTCAAAATATAATTCAGGTTGTCTCAAATTGGGAGAGACAGTCTCTCAATCTGAATACTTGCCTCTTTAAGGCTACGTTTACACATAGCCGGGTATTTAGAGAAACGAATATTTCCCTCCCCTTCGTTTTCAATAATAACATCGTGCACACACCCGCACAAATACGCCGCGAGCACCATCATAACTATGCCAAACCGATGGGCGGCAGTGTAGGGAGAAGGATCAGAATCCTCAGAATCGACACGAGAGAACCTAAAACCCCGTTTCTCCCAGTTGACACGGCAACACATAACCGGCGTTTTCAGAAATCTCCACTTTGGCCGGAGTTTTTAGAAATAATCGTTTTCTGTGATAAAAACGGGGTTTTCGTGTAAACGAGAGGCCAAAACGCAGGGAAATATCTGCGTTTTCCCTTCGTGTAAACGGGGCCTAAAAGACCTTCATAGCTGAAGGAAGTCAGGAGATCAGAGTAGAGTTTATTTTAGCTTCAACTTAAAGGCATATTTCACCAAAAAAAAAATTGTGTGATTTTCTTTTTATGATGTCCTCATGTTGCTGTCTTGTCACCAGCCAATCGCTACATTGCTGATCATGGTGGGTTCAGTTATCGATAGATCTGTCTTTTCCAATGAACACAAGAACACACAGTAATCTCAGGCAACTGAATCCACATATATATATACGATATATACATATCGTTTGAAGAACTAAAATAACTAAAAAGATCTGTCATCTGTCAAATCATCTCAGATTCATTAAGCGAGGTACGAAGAATTGACCCTAGGTAGATGAAAACGAAGCAAAGTGTGAGTATACCATGTGACATACAAAGTTAAAGAAACATGCCAATATCTTGACTAAGTGATGAGTAAATGAGATGGATGAAGTTTGCTACTCCAGTCTCGTGTGTTTTTTTTTTATTAACTCCTGACAGATAACACAAATGAAAAAGACGATGAGGATTCGGCTTTCTTTTTTGCTATCGTTGGTCAAGAAGATGCCTGTTGCTAACTTGCCTTTCCCGAGTGTGTTGCGGATCTTTGAAAATGACCTATGAGTTATTGATGATACAGGGGATGCCTGGCCAGATGAAAGACAGAGAGCTGTACTCCTTCACTGCCTTGGCACACAGGGTATTTTCTACTCATTGCCTAACACATTGAAAGCCTACTCCAAAAGTTAACAAAACTGAATGTGCCTTCCGTAAACGCTGTCAGGCGTCTCACGAGACAGTTATACAGTCCATTGCTGCTTTGCAAGAGCTTGTAATTTCATGCAAGTTCAGTCCAGTATTGCTGAAATTATTTGTGATCAGTTAGTATAGATTGTGCTCACACTGGATAGAGCTGTTACGATAGCAAGCCAGATTGAATCATGCTAAAGTTCATTGGTCAGTGAGCGGTATAATATCAAACATGTTGGATGTTGCTGATGGTCTGCAATGCTGCAGATTTTCTTCAATGACTATATTAATTAAGTTTTCAGTAGATCATTCTAGTTTATTGTCTTTTCGTTTATTATATTTTTTTTATTACAAATGATATCAATCTAAAATAAAATTTGAATTGAAAATGAACATGAATTTCACAATATCTCCATCTTGTAAGTGCACCAGGAAGCAGAGTTGTTGATAAAATCAGCATTTACATGTCGGTCAGACCGTTTGTGCCTAAGGAAGCTACAGACTATATGATCAAAATACTTGTATGAGTCTTATCTCATGATTTGTAACATATTGTAAAATTACTTTCAATTTCTCTGTAATATTTGGATGCAACATAAATTAAAAAGAGTGCGTCTTTAAGAAAAAAGTGTGACGAGCAGTTCTAAAAAAAGAAAATGGATGTGAAACTAATAAGTGGTTTCTATCACTAAAATACATTTCCTCACATAAGACGTCAGTATTATTACAGCATATTTGCATGCTCATGTAAGGCAGCCATAAGTTTAAAGCAAACTGCCGTTGTAAAGGACACTAAGTGCATTATCAAGAGATAAACTGCTTTCAGGTCATGTAAGTTATCTGTGGAAATAAAGTCTGAACATTCCCTCGATTTCTACTGTGTCCTCAAACAACGTCATTGGAAATGCTTTTTTTTTTTTTGTCTAGGAAGTGAATATTAGCCAGATTTAGCCGTTAGCGTTAACATCAGTCTGTTGTTCCTAGTGTGAGGCTGCAGACTCTTGATCTGATGTGTGTTGGAGCTCATCGCTTGGTCGTTTGGCATCACTGGTAAGATAGGGCTGGGTGATAAAACGGTATCGGTATTTATCGACAGTACACCATTGTCGGTAACATGATAAAAAAAAAATCGATATAGCACTCGATATTTTCCTTAAAATGCACGCGCATCGCCCCTTAGATCTTAGGGGCCTTCACAAATCGCATCTAAAAACGCGTGGAAAAGGCGGCTGTGCAGCTGTCTGTTCTTTCCAAAGCACTTTCGATCCCGTGGCGTCTGTCGTTGCTATGCAACCATAAACTGCGCACTCCACATTGTGTTAACTGAGGGTGCGCTCCATTCGACCGTGATTCGTAAGTGGACTGCGAAGTTAAAGATGGTGCTACCACCACAACGTTGCCCAACACCAAATGGCAAAGGTAATAAAAGTGGAACGAAAACTGCGTTACTCATAATTTTGTGCTTCACGCTCAGTTTGGACCAATGTCTGTGCAGCGCGAGCCGATCTTGATCAATCGATACTGTTACTACACAGCGCTAAGAGATCCAGTAAAGAACGAATTTGAATTTGCCACAGAATAGGCTCTATGCACGAACGCTGCTGACGTATGTCCGGTAGGATCTCAGCCAGCGTCTTTACTTCCTCATAGTGCGTTCTATAGCGAAGTGTATAGCGGCAAAACTTCAATAAAATTAATTTTCTCAGAAACGGAGACAACGGTTTTAGAAACTGATTCGCTAGTCGAATTTCGCACGATATGAGAGAATACTCACCCTCAAAGTTGTCGATGTAGCTCGAAATATATAATTTAAAGCCCTTCTCTTTTTTACTCTTATGTGTAACAACAGTGTTGTTAACATCATTCGCGTTATTCGCAGGAAGTTTTTGTAAACAGCGAGTGTAATTTGCCATTATCTCCACCTAATGCAAAAATGCTTCCGACGCAGCACCGGATGTAACTGGGCGGGCTGAGACAAAACGCGGAAGCGATCGTGCATAGAGCCTATACTGAGAAACATTCAAATATTTACGGTCGCTGTTTCTGTTTCTGTTTCATTGGGTTCTCAACCAGCTTGCCTCCAGGACTAATCATTACAGTGTCGTATCGAACCAAACCGTGAATTTTGTGAACCATTACACTGCTAACGCTACTTATTACAGATGTTGATCTATCTCAAAGTTTGCCTCGTTTGTTCTACAAAAACAATTTTTATTGCACACATTTTGTAAAAAAAAAAAAACTTACTTTTTTATCTTATTTTAAGACATAAAGAAGATTTTTTTGTTTAAATTGTATTTAGTTTTTGACTGCTAAAACTAATACAATTTGTTAAATGCCTTAATAATGTGGATGAATAAAACTGTTGATTAAATTCAAACTTTTCTACTTGTCTTTGAGAATGTTTTCAAAAAAAATGTCAATAATTATCGATACCAAATGATATGAAACATTATATTGTGATTTTTACTTTTTGCTATATCGCACAGCCCTATATTGAGATATCGGAAGTAGGCCTATAAGTTTTTGAATGAATGTTGAGTAGCCGCTCTAGTCCATAAATATTAATTCTTTCCCATGCCAACGTTTTTAAAAACAGTTGCCATCCACCACCAGCGTTTTTGATCATTTTCCCAAACATTTCATGGCCCACAGAATATTTTGTTGTATGAATAAAAATGCAATATATCAAAAGAAAGAACAGACCATCTGTTTTTAAACCACACACAAAAAAAACTTTTATTCTAGCGTCATGCATATTTTTATTTATTTTTTTTATCAACAATGTGCGTACATTCATAAAAAAAAGTAACATTTTGAGCAAAAAGCTGAGAAAATAAATGTTTTGTCAAAGACTACATTTGGATCGGATTCAGAACAATGATCAAAACACAGATGGAGAAGATCGAGTCCATCAACACCCCTAATGCTTGCACAGTCCTATAGCTCATCACGGGTCGACATTTCATTCAGGAACATTAGGCAGTTTTGATTTATGTGCTGTTAAATGTTGATGATTATCAATGTTATTTTACATATTTACACTCGATATCGCTTGTTTTTGAATCTTCCTTGCATGTTTTGATCAGGAGATTCAGTACTCTTTCAGAAGATGCGTAATATTTGTACCTGCTGATTGGAGAGAGCGGGATTTTCCAATGTTTATATTATATAAACTTGAAATCTCAAATAATAACTACTTTAAAGTAATAAATGAAATTAATCACATTTTCTTCTCACAAAACCATTTATACGCATCATGGCATCGATGATCAATCCACCCATGTGCAGAAGTTAGAACACAGTTCTCTGATGTTTGTCCATTGGGCTCTCCAGACATCCATGTACTGCATCAACAGATCAGAATTAGATGTTCAGTTCTGCTTTCTGTGCAATATCATACTGACTGTGAAAATCATTTTTTTAAATAATAATATTTAAATGAATGATTTCTCACCCAGAGGTCAATGTGCTTCCATCAACCCATTTCCATGTGCCCTCCACAACACTGTCAGTCAGACCAATCCAGACTAAAGCATCACCAGAAATCATGTTTACAATCTCCTAGTAGAAAGAATCAAACATGTATAGTTAAATTTCTTCATTGCTGAACAACCATACACAATGCGCAGCAATCCATCTCGAACTTTAGTGCCCCCTCTCTGATGGATCACTGTCACAGATACATACACAAACTTTCTTTATTTTCCCTCTCTCTTCCTCCAATCTTTTTTCACTCACTTGTTCCTTTCTGTTGTTTATGATGACCAGATCTGCTCCTCTCTCTCTACAGTTTTTTTCTGCTCTCAGTCCAGCTCTTTTTCTCAGAGGAAATGAAGTAAAAACTTGATTGATAATAAACCCATCCATCTGTAAACACAAGCAATTTCAGCTATTAACAGGCTTTCATCACACTGATCTACCAAACGTATTTTTAACCAGCTGCTCCTAAAAAATTCCTACATGTATTATGTAAAACAAAACTTTGTATTTTTAGTTTGTAGTTCGTGATTACCCATTTTCAACAGTTCATTTTTTTCTTGCTTTAACTGGTCTCTTTGTTTAAGCAGGTCGCTGTTATTTGATGATAATCCATCTCTCTCTTTTGTCAATTGCATGTTCCTGGTCAGTAGCTGGTTTCTCTCTTCTGTGAGGTTGGTATTGTTGGTTAGTAGCTGGTTTCTTTCTTCTGTGAGGTTGGTAATGTTGGTCAGTAGCTGATCTCTCTCTTCTGTGTAGTTTGTGCTCTTTGTATAGATGTGAAAACACAGCACTATGACTGCAGTCAGCAGAAGAACACACAGCAACACCAAACACACTGCAACTGCTCTGGAGCTTCTGTTCCTCACAGAATCACTTCCTGAACACCACAGATATGAAGATGTTAATCGTATGACTCGAATGTGTGTGATAAAATAAAATGAGTCTCAGTTACCTGTGTGTTGAGGTGTTTGGTGTCTTTTGGTTTCTGTGTTCTCCGTTTCTGTCCTGCCATCAAAACTATTTATAGGATTAGTATTAGCATAGATATTCATCTCTTCTTCATATTCTCTGTCCATCCTATGTTTCCCACAAATGTTCATATTGCCGTAAAAAGACAGATTCAGTCTGCTTGTGTCAAATGTGAGGTTATTATTAGTTGTTTCTTCAAATGGACTTCTGGTTTTGAGCAAGAACATGTGATATCCTGTTCCCTTTATCGAAAAAGGGAACTTCGAGATGCGTCGAACGACACGGTGGGAACGCCTCTTGCGTGATTGCGTCTGAAGCATCTATGCCAACTAGTCCAATGGAATGAGAGAATGAGCGTCACGGGCGGGTGACGTCATGAACCAGGAAAGGATAAGAGCACTTCCGCTGCTCGCCGGCATTTAGCTTCTGTTGCCTCAGCAAGCGATCTGTGTCAAACTGTCTCTGTCTATTTATTGTTGTCTGTTACAATATTGTCGGAAACGTTATGGCGAAACAAATGTACAAACAGTGTGTTCCTCCCTGCCCGCGTTTATTTAAACGGGTGGGGACACACACAGCTTTGTGGCATTTTGTTTGAGAGTAAGAGCATGTTGAGTGCTAACATTGTGAAAGTGAAACTACCAGATTAGCATGCTCTGCTCTCGCCTGTCACTCTGTATGATAGTGGCAGGCTCGCGATTCTCACGGGATGACAGGACCCGCGTTTGCCGAGGCGGCGCGGAGAATGCATTCCTGGGGATCGCAAAAGGATCTTTTGGAGGGGTGGGAGAACGGTCCGAGGGCCTTTTCTTCTTCCTTGCCCGGAAGATCCAGCTCTATCTCCCCGGTGTTGGAAGCACGCTCTGCGGTTTCTTCCGCTCGGGGAGAGAGAGCCCTTTTTTCCTTCATTTCTTCCTCCGAGGAGGTTTGTGTTGAGAATATTGAAAGTGAAAGCAAGCACACACACTGTTGAATTAGATTCGCCATCTATTTTTCCAGTATATGATGAACTGGTGGAGGTTTTGTCCCGTGCTGTTAGTAAATTAAATATTTAATGGCCAGCTGAGAAAAAGGAACGCTCGTCCTAAGAAACTTGACGAGCGTTTTCTTATTTCTATCACATTATCTCCACCACGAGGCTTCCATTTTTTCCCTGATTTACACACTGAATATTTAAATTATGGAATAAACCGTATTTATCACTACTTTCAGCCCTCGTGTTAAATGTTTATTCAAGATTAGAGGGTTGAAAGATTACGGTTATGATATGATGCCCCAGGCTGAACAGAAATAAAAATAGGAAAATGCTATTTTTTCACCTGGTCCAGTATCATCATTTAAGTCTCTGCTTTGCTCATAAGCCTATACTAAAGAATCTCGCGTTTGCCGAGGCAGCGTGTAGGTTTAATGTTGTAATCAGAATCTAGCTCGGATCTCGCGTTTGCCGAGGCACCGCTTAGATTTCGAGTGTATTTTGCAAAAATAAGATTCTGTGGCTGGGATCTCGCGTTTGCCGAGGCAGCGCGTAGGTTTAAGCAGAACTACTTTGGTTTTATGGGTAAAGCTTATACGGCAGCAGGTCAGCTGGAGAATGTTTATAGAAATCTATATTATAATGCTCCAGGCTTATCAGGCCGATCTGCTGGGGTTCTGGATATAGCGAAATTTGAGCCTTCGGGTCTCTTCGGCGACGCATTCCATGCGGTCGTTGTTAGGTGATAAAAGATATATATATATATATATATATATATAAAAATATATATAATAAGGTTTCTCCCTCGCTGTGTCCAGCCCCCCTGGGGCTGCTGGGCGTGAGCAGCCCCAGCCGTCGAGTTCATCATATTATGTGCACAGAAAGAGAGTGCTGCGTCTCGTGTTCCTCCATGTAGATACTGGAGACAGACGCAACCCTCTCAACCGAAGTCGCCTAAGCCGGATCTGAGGACCGTTCTTCAGGCGAAGAAAGCTTCGGTTCAAAAAAAAAAAAAAAAAAGGTCCTGATGCTTAGGCATCAGGCCTGTGAGGACAGCCCCGACCGAAGTAGAGTGGTGTACACCTCATTTCACGGTGCCCGTTCCATTTCGGGGTCCTCACGAGACCCTCCTGCCAACCCTGCCATCTCCGGTGCTTCAGGGCGCAGCGGTCTCCAGCGCGCAGCGGTCTCCAGCGAGTCGCTGATGCTATGCTGCGGTACAGCATTGGTTTCGCGCCCTCTGAGGGGGGCTTTTGAGTAGTCAGGTCAGGTAGTTCCTGCCATTATGTTTCAGGCTCCAGATTTGGCTCCCTCAGTAACACCAGAGACCAGCCTCGAGGGGCTGGTTCCCTTAGTAAATTTTCTGGCAGCGTGGATGCTTCTGCCGAATATTTCTCATTGGGTCCTGCAGTTTGTAGAGAAGGGATACAGAATCCAGTTTGGCTCTCGTCCTCCTCATTACAGCGGGGTGCTGCCCACAGTGGTGCATCCCGAGCAGGCTCTGGTAATGGGACAAGAAGTAAAGGCCCTGTTAGCAAAGAAGCTATAGAACAGGTGTACTCACCCGTCAGAGAGTCGGGTTTTTACAGCCATTATTTCATTGTTCCAAAAAAGGATGGAGGGTTGCGTCCCTTTTAGATCTTCGCCTGTTTATTCGGTCAGTTCAGAAACTAAAGTTCAAGTTAGCTGACCCTCAAACAGATCGTGACCCAAATCAGATCCGAGGACTGGTTCGTCACGATAGATCTAAAGGATGCATACTTCCATATCTCCATCCTCCCTCAGCACAGGAAGTTCCTGAGGTTTTCTTTCAGGGGCAAAGAATACCAATATCGGGTTCTTCCTTTCGGCCTAGCTTTTTCACCCCGCACGTTCACGAAATGCATGGATGCAGCTTTAGCCCCTCTCAGGCTTCAGGGCATACGCATTCTGAATTATATCGACTGGCTGATTCTAGCGGAATCAGAGCAGTTGGCGGTTCGGCACTGAGGTGTCGTTCTCGCTCATATAGAGATGTTGGGGTTGAGGCTCAATGCCAAGAAGAGTGTACTTTCTCCAGTACAGAGAACCACTTTCCTTGGTGTGGTATGGGATTTATTATCCTAACAGCCACAGAAGAGCTGAGGCTAGGCCAGTCACGCACTGTAAAACAGTTCGAGAGACTGTTGGGTCTACTGGCAGCAGCGTCCAACGGAATTCCTTTTGGCATGCTGTACATGAGACCTTTACAGTGCTGGCTCAGGACCAGAAGGTTCTCCCCGAGGGGAAACCCACTTTGCATATCAAGGCACGCGGCGATGCTTTCGTGCCTTAGTTATATGTAAATTCTGGTTCTTAACCCAGGGTCCGGTGTTGGGAGCTCTTTGCCATCGAGTAGTGATCTCGACAGATGCTTCTCTCACCGGCTGGGGAGCGGTAATGGAAGGCCGCTCGGTTCAGGGTCTGTGGAAAAGCCATCATCTTTCTTGGCACATAAATTGCCTGGAGATGATGGCCGTCTTCAATGCGTTGAGACATTTCCTTCCGGACCTAAGAGGCCATCATGTGCTCGTTCGAACAGACAACACACCAGTGGTCTCTTATCTGAACCGCCAGGGGGGTCTGCGCTCGCGTCCGCTTTGCAAACTGGCGCACCAGATCCTCCTGTGGTCTCTGGGGAAGGTACTCTCTCTGAGGGCAGTGTATATTCCTGGGGACCAGAATATAGGAGCAGACATCCTGTCGAGGCAGGAGCTGAGGCCAGGGGATTGGAGACTCCACCCCGAGGCGGTGGAGAAAATCTGGGAGGCATATGGTCAGGCAGAGGTGGATCTGTTCGCGTCTCAGAACACGACGCACTGTCCTCTCTGGTATTCTCTGACGCACCCAGCCCCCCTGGGGCTGGACGCCATGGTGCAGACGTGGCCGAGGCTACGTCTGTACGCCTTTCCCCCTGTTGCTCTGCTCCCAGGAGTTCTGGAGAGGGTCCGTCGGTATGGAATAAGCCTACTGCTAGTAGCACCACGCTGGCCAAGTCGGATCTGGTTTGCGGACCTGATCCTTCTGCTAGACGGGCCTCCATTGGAGATCCCTTTGAGGAGGGACCTTCTGTCTCAGGCCGGGGGCACAATATTTCACCCTCGACCAGACATGTGGAATCTTTGGGTTTGGCCTCTGAGGGGGCCCAACTTATAGATAGTGGTCTTTCAGCTGAGGCTGTTGAGACCATCCTAAGCTCCAGAGCTCCAGCTACGAGGAAACTGTATGCGCTTAAATGGAGAGTTTTTCTCCTTATGGTGTCACCGACATCAGTGGGATCCGGTTAATTGTTCTGTCAACACAGTAATCGAGTTCCTGCAGGAGCGCTTTGTGTCAGGTCTATGTCCTTCCACACTAAAAGTTTACGTGGCAGCCATTGCGGCTTACCATACCATGGTGGGAGGTATATCTTTGGGTCGAGACCCCCTGATTACACGTTTCCTTCGTGGCATTTTGAGGCTGAGGCCTGCAATTCGCACTAAGGTGCCAGCTTGGGATTTGACTGTAGTTCTAGTAGGCCTGTCTAGGGCTCCATTCGAGCCCTTAGATTCGGTCTCAGAAAAGTTCCTTACTTTCAAGACTTCTTTCTGCTAGCTATTTCGTCCCTAAAGAGAGTTGGTGACCTTCAGGCTCTTTCGGTCTCCCCCACCTGCCTTGAATTTGCACCGGGGATGGTCAAGGCGTTCCTATATCCAAAACAGGGATACGTCCCTAAGGTTCCAACCTTGACTCCGAGGCCTATTGTGCTGCAGGCTTTCTGTCCTCCTTTTGCAACTGCGGACCAGGAAAGACTGCACCTCTTGTGTCCAGTGCGAGCATTGGACACGTATGTACGTCGGACATCCTCAATCAGGAAGTCCGACCAATTACTGATTTGCTTTGGATCACCTAAGAAAGGTCTTCCTGCTTCCAAACAGACAGTCAGTAAGTGGATAGTCGAGGCTATTTCACTGGCATACGAGTACTCGGGCCAGCCTTGTCCTTTGGTGGTCCGAGCTCACTCGACCAGGAGTATGGCGGCTTCTAAAGCCATATTGCAGGGGGTATCTCTTCAAGATGTTTGTGATGCGGCGGGCTGGTCCTCTCCGCTCACATTCGTGAGATTTTACAGTTTGGACCTGGATGCTGCCCCAGGTTCTCAGGTGCTGAGTGCTTAGATCAACAGACTGACACTCAGGTACTTGTAATTATGGCGGGTTGGGTATTCTCGTTCCCACCGTGTCGTTCGACGCATCTCAAAGTTCCCTTTTTCGATAAAGGGAACGTCTCAGGTTACTATTGTAACCATAGTTCCCTGAGAAACAGGGAACGAGACGATGCGTCCCCCTGCCATACTTCCTGCGTCCCTGCGATCGGCTTGCTTCGGCAACTGTCGAAGCTAAATGCCGGCGAGCAGCGGAAGTGCTCTTATCCTTTCCTGGTTCATGACGTCACCCGCCCGTGACGCTCATTCTCTCATTCCATTGGACTAGTTGGCATAGATGCTTCAGACGCAATCACGCAAGAGGCGTTCCCACCGTGTCGTTCGACGCATCGTCTCGTTCCCTGTTTCTCAGGGAACTATGGTTACAATAGTAACCTGAGACGTTTTGTTGCTAAAAACAAAAATTGCTGACTAGACAAATAACTCTCCTAGTACTAATTTACTGCAGATCATTATGAAAAGTTGCTCTTGTACAAATGTACTCCTTCACTACAGTTATAATCTTTGTATAACAAAAACAGAAATAGTTGCATTTATTATGGTGAACAAAATCACCCTCTATATATATATATATATATATATATATATATGTGTGTAATTTTTTTTTTTTTTTAGAACACTAGGAGCTAGGAAACCAAATAACCAGTGTAATCATGACGATAATACAATGGACAGAAATAAACACAGGGCTTAAATACACAGATGAATGAAACCAAATTAACAACAGGTGTAACATAACCAAATCAATGAGAAACCATAGCAATGAACTGAAAACTAGGTCACAGAACTAAAACGCATACAGATTGTACTACACCAGAATGTGTTTTTTGCCACCACAGGACCGTACTGGTTGTGGCGGGAAATGCATTTCTGCTCTTAACCGCTAAGTGGCGCTATAACCCTAGATATAACCCTCAAATGTTATGGAGTGGACGTGTCATAGCTCGTTTTCACGGGTAGCAGTCAGCTGCATAGACATAATAAATACATAGGCGCCCTATTGGCCGCTTTGGAGCATTGTTGCGATACGTCAACGTGTCCGCCATTTTGCTGAGGGCAAGACTGCACTGTAAACAAATGCAAGTAAACAGGTGAACTGCGGTTTTCCTGGATAAAAACAATAATAACGTTTACATTTATCAGCCGATTTCAGTGGTTTGTACGTGGTGTACGTTACTATTACTAATTATATAATGACCAAATACTACCAGAAAAAAATTTTCAGTCTTGTTTGTGAAAGGTAATTCCCCGAGACCTGTTTTCAATTGTGTGGCGACTTGTACAGCCCCACGCAGCACATGAAGCAGGCATTTTTCTCAATTCCCATAATGAGAGCTATGGGAAAGTTGCCCTCCTTGATATGGCGGCGCGTTTGACGTACGCTCCAGCAGCCAAGAGGGCGTCTATGTATTTATTATGTCTATGGTCAGCTGCACCACTGGCGTAACTGCCCTTTAAAAGATCCGAGTTTGAGTGCCGGCTCGAGGTTCAGCCTGCTCAAGCCAACATAGTTTGTTTGAAATGTACATTTATTGATTTAAAAAATAGCTTCATTCATTGTCTTGTCATTTTTATTAGAATTAGGCTGTGTTTATTTAATTGATACTTAATAATAACAACATTGTAAATATTGGACATTTTAAAGTCACTGCGTTTTTTTTTTTTTTTACAAGAGGAGGCCTACCCTATTGAACCATGGACAATACTAATTTAAAATAATATTAATTTAAAAATAACTTTATTATAATATTACTAACTAATATTATAATATTGTGTAGTCTTTCATAAGATAAACACAGCCAGTTTTACTCATTAGGAGATTTCGTTAGTAAGTTAGTTAATTCCTAAGCCGTGCATAAATTTGAAGCTATTATGGGAGTGGCTTGATATAGGCAGGTGTTCTTGACCCTTTATAATCTTGTATTAATGCTGTCACTGTTTTGGTCGCTTGGCTGTTTTCTTGGAATCCTGCGCGAATTGGCCATGTGTCCATCATGTATCCATCTTTTGTGAACAATGGAGGCTGCGTTGGAGTGTTTTGATAGTATTTTGGGTGCTGGGTCATATCACGATACACCATACAACTATACAATTTGCAGAAAGAGAAAGCTGAAAACCATCAGAATGGCAAAAACAAAAAGAATGTATAGATTAGATGGATGACATTTATAGCAGCATGTGGTAAGGAACATGCTTCTGTTTATGATACTGTATGTCATACAGCTAGACCTATAACGACAAGACATTTCCAAGCAATCGCCTATTGACATCATATCCGGGAGATAAGTCAGTAAATTTGAATAAAATCACAGACTTTGCTTATCCCGTGCTAATGCGCCACATAAAATTCAGATGTGGGTGGGGGTGGGTGGGGGGCGATTTCTAAATCACACGAGGCTTTAGACAACTTAATTCAGATATGTTTAATCAAATCGGTTTAAATCATTCATGATCCGTTATCTGTCAAATCATCCGAGATGTCCTCTGTTATTGTAAATTGTACAATTAGGCGAGGTACGAAGAATTTACCCCAGTTAAATGAAAACGGAAAGCAAAGTGTGAACATACCATGTGACATACAAAGCTAGAAACATGCCAATATCTTCTATAATCACTCAGTAAAACTAAGTGATGAGTAAACAAGATGGATGAAGTTCACTACTCCAGTCTCGTGTGTTTTTTTTTTTTTTTATTATCTCCTGACAGATAACACAAATGAAATAGACGATGAGGATTATGTTTTTTTTTTGTTTTTTTGCTATCGTTGGTCAAGAAGATGCCTGTTGCTAACTTGCCTTTCCCGAGTGTGTTGCGGATCTTTGAAAATGACCTATGAGTTATTGATGATACAGGGGATGCCTGGCCAGATGAAAGACAGAGAGCTGTACTCCTTCACTGCCTTGGCACACAGGGTATTTTCTACTCATTGCCTAACACATTGAAAGCCTACTCCAAAAGTTAACAAAACTGAATGTGCCTTCCGTAAACGCTGTCAGGCGTCTCACGAGACAGTTATACAGTCCATTGCTGCTTTGCAAGAGCTTGTAATTTCATGCAAGTTCAGTCCAGTATTGCTGAAATTATTTGTGATCAGTTAGTATAGATTGTGCTCACACTGGATAGAGCTGTTACGATAGCAAGCCAGATTGAATCATGCTAAAGTTCATTGGTCAGTGAGCGGTATAATATCAAACATGTTGGATGTTGCTGATGGTCTGCAATGCTGCAGATTTTCTTCAATGACTATATTAATTAAGTTTTCAGTAGATCATTCTAGTTTATTGTCTTTTCGTTTATTATATTTTTTTTATTACAAATGATATCAATCTAAAATAAAATTTGAATTGAAAATGAACATGAATTTCACAATATCTCCATCTTGTAAGTGCACCAGGAAGCAGAGTTGTTGATAAAATCAGCATTTACATGTCGGTCAGACCGTTTGTGCGTTTGTAAGGAAGCTACAGACTATATGATCAAAATACTTGTATGAGTCTTATCTCATGATTTGTAACATATTGTAAAATTACTTTCAATTTCTCTGTAATATTTGGATGCAACATAAATTAAAAAGAGTGCGTCTTTAAGAAAAAAGTGTGACGAGCAGTTCTAAAAAAAGAAAATGGATGTGAAACTAATAAGTGGTTTCTATCACTAAAATACATTTCCTCACATAAGACGTCAGTATTATCACAGCATATTTGCATGCTCATGTAAGGCAGCCATAAGTTAAAAGCAAACTGCCGTTGTAAAGCACACTAAGTGCATTATCAAGAGATAAACTGCTTTCAGGTCATGTAAGTTATCTGTGGAAATAAAGTCTGAACATTCCCTCGATTTCTACTGTGTCCTCAAACAACGTCATTGGAAATGCTTTTTTTTTTTTTTGTCTAGGAAGTGAATATTAGCCAGATTTAGCCGTTAGCGTTAACATCAGTCTGTTGTTCCTAGTGTGAGGCTGCAGACTCTTGATCTGATGTGTGTTGGAGCTCATCGCTTGGTCGTTTGGCATCACTGGTAAGATAGGGCTGGGTGATAAAACGGTATCGGTATTTATCGACAATACACCATTGTCGGTAACATGATAAAAAAAAATCGATATAGCACTCGATATTTTCCTTAAAATGCACGCGCATCGCCCCTTAGATCTTAGGGGCCTTCACAAATCGCATCTAAAAACGCGTGGAAAAGGCGGCTGTGCAGCTGTCTGTTCTTTCCAAAGCACTTTCGATCCCGTGGCGTCTGTCGTTGCTATGCAACCATAAACTGCGCACTCCACATTGTGTTAACTGAGGGTGCGCTCCATTCGACCGTGATTCGTAAGTGGACTGCGAAGTTAAAGATGGTGCTACCACCACAACGTTGCCCAACACCAAATGGCAAAGGTAATAAAAGTGGAACGAAAACTGCGTTACTCATAATTTTGTGCTTCACGCTCAGTTTGGACCAATGTCTGTGCAGCGCGAGCCGATCTTGATCAATCGATACTGTTACTACACAGCGCTAAGAGATCCAGTAAAGAACGAATTTGAATTTGCCACAGAATAGGCTCTATGCACGAACGCTGCTGACGTATGTCCGGTAGGATCTCAGCCAGCGTCTTTACTTCCTCATAGTGCGTTCTATAGCGAAGTGTATAGCGGCAAAACTTCAATAAAATTAATTTTCTCAGAAACGGAGACAACGGTTTTAGAAACTGATTCGCTAGTCGAATTTCGCACGATATGAGAGAATACTCACCCTCAAAGTTGTCGATGTAGCTCGAAATATATAATTTAAAGCCCTTCTCTTTTTTACTCTTATGTGTAACAACAGTGTTGTTAACATCATTCGCGTTATTCGCAGGAAGTTTTTGTAAACAGCGAGTGTAATTTGCCATTATCTCTACCTAATGCAAAAATGCTTCCGACGCAGCACCGGATGTAACTGGGCGGGCTGAGACAAAACGCGGAAGCGATCGTGCATAGAGCCTATACTGAGAAACATTCAAATATTTCCGGTCGCTGTTTCTGTTTCTGTTTCATTGGGTTCTCAACCAGCTTGCCTCCAGGACTAATCATTACAGTGTCGTATCGAACCAAACCGTGAATTTTGTGAACCATTACACTGCTAACGCTACTTATTACAGATGTTGATCTATCTCAAAGTTTGCCTCGTTTGTTCTACAAAAACAATTTTTATTGCACACATTTTGTAAAAAAAAAAAAACTTACTTTTTTATCTTATTTTAAGACATAAAGAAGATTTTTTTGTTTAAATTGTATTTAGTTTTTGACTGCTAAAACTAATACAATTTGTTAAATGCCTTAATAATGTGGATGAATAAAACTGTTGATTAAATTCAAACTTTTCTACTTGTCTTTGAGAATGTTTTCAAAAAAAATGTCAATAATTATCGATACCAAATGATATGAAACATTATATTGTGATTTTTACTTTTTGCTATATCGCACAGCCCTATATTGAGATATCGGAAGTAGGCCTATAAGTTTTAGAATGAATGTTGAGTAGCCGCTCTAGTCCATAAATATAAATTATTTCCCATGCCAACGTTTTCAAAAACAGTTGCCATCCACCACCAGCGTTTTTGATCATTTTCCCAAACATTTCATGGCCCACAGAATATTTTGTTGTATGAATAAAAATGCAATATATCAAAAGAAAGAACAGACCATCTGTTTTTAAACCACACACAAAAAAAACTTTTATTCTAGCGTCATGCATATTTTTATTTATTTTTTTTATCAACAATGTGCGTACATTCATAAAAAAAGTAACATTTTGAGCAAAAAGCTGAGAAAATAAATGTTTTGTCAAAGACTACATTTGGATCGGATTCAGAACAATGATCAAAACACAGATGGAGAAGATCGAGTCCATCAACACCCCTAATGCTTGCACAGTCCTATAGCTCATCACGGGTCGACATTTCATTCAGGAACATTAGGCAGTTTTGATTTATGTGCTGTTAAATGTTGATGATTATCAATGTTATTTTACATATTTACACTCGATATCGCTTGTTTTTGAATCTTCCTTGCATGTTTTGATCAGGAGATTCAGTACTCTTTCAGAAGATGCGTATATTTGTACCTGCTGATTGGAGAGAGCGGGATTTTCCAATGTTTATATTATATAAACTTGAAATCTCAAATAATAACTACTTTAAATAATAAATGAAATTAATCACATTTTCTTCTCACAAAACCATTTATACGCATCATGGCATCGATGATCAATCCACCCATGTGCAGAAGTTAGAACACAGTTCTCTGATGTTTGTCCATTGGGCTCTCCAGACATCCATGTACTGCATCAACAGATCAGAATTAGATGTTCAGTTCTGCTTTCTGTGCAATATCATACTGACTGTGAAAATCATTTTTTTAAATAATAATATTTAAATGAATGATTTCTCACCCAGAGGTCAGTGTGCTTCCATCAACCCATTTCCATGTGCCTTCCACAACACTGTCAGTCAGACCAATCCAGACTAAAGCATCACCAGAAATCATGTTTACAATCTCCTAGTAGAAAGAATCAAACATGTATAGTTAAATTTCTTCATTGCTGAACAACCATACACAATGCGCAGCAATCCATCTCAAACTTTAGTGCCCCCTCTCTGATGGATCACTGTCACAGAAACATACACAAACTTTCTTTATTTTCCCTCTCTCTTCCTCCAATCTTTTTTCACTCACTTGTTCCTTTCTGTTGTTTATGATGGCCAGATCTGCTCCTCTCTCTCTACAGTTTTTTCTGCTCTCAGTCCAGCTCTTTTTCTCAGAGGAAATGAAGTAAAAACTTGATTGATAATAAACCCATCCATCTGTAAACACAAGCAATTTAGCTATTAACAGGCTTTCATCACACTGGTCTACCAAACGTATTTTTAACCAGCTGCTCCTAAAAAATTCCTACATGTATTATGTAAAACAAAACTTTGTATTTTTAGTTTGTAGTTCGTGATTACCCATTTTCAACAGTTCATTTTTTTCTTGCTTTAACTGGTCTCTTTGTTTAAGCAGGTCGCTGTTATTTGATGATAATCCATCTCTCTCTTTTGTCAATTGCATGTTCCTGGTCAGTAGTTGGTTTCTCTCTTCTGTGAGGTTGGTATTGTTGGTTAGTAGCTGGTTTCTCTCTTCTGTGAGGTTGGTATTGTTGGTCAGTAGCTGGTCTCTCTCTTCTGTGTAGTTTGTGCTCTTTGTATAGATGTGAACACACAGCACTATGACTGCAGTCAGCAGAAGAACACACAGCAACACCAAACACACTGCAACTGCTCTGGAGCTTCTGTTCCTCACAGAATCACTTCCTGAACACCACAGATATGAAGATGTTAATCGTATGACTCGAATGTGTGTGATAAAATAAAATGAGTCTCAGTTACCTGTGTGTTGAGGTGTTTGGTGTCTTTTGGTTTCTGTGTTCTCCGTTTCTGTCCTGCCATCAAAACTATTTATAGGATTAGTATTAGCATAGATATTCATCTCTTCTTCATATTCTCTGTCCATCCTATGTTTCCCACAAATGTTCATATTGCCGTAAAAAGACAGATTCAGTCTGCTTGTGTCAAATGTGAGGTTATTATTAGTTGTTTCTTCAAATGGACTTCTGGTTTTGAGCAAGAACATGTGATATCCTGTTTTGTTGCTAAAAACAAAAATTGCTGACTAGACAAATAACTCTCCTAGTACTAATTTACTGCAGATCATTATGAAAAGTTGCTCTTGTACAAATGTACTCCTTCACTACAGTTATAATCTTTGTATAACAAAAACAGAAATAGTTGCATTTATTATGGTGAACAAAATCACCCATATAATATATATATATATTATATGTATATGTGTATATGTTTTATGTGTAATTTTTTTTTTTTTAGAACACTAGGAGCTAGGAAACCAAATAACCAGTGTAATCATGACGATAATACAATGGACAGAAATAAACACAGGGCTTAAATACACAGATGAATGAAACCAAATTAACAACAGGTGTAACATAACCAAATCAATGAGAAACCATAGCAATGAACTGAAAACTAGGTCACAGAACTAAAACGCATACAGATTGTACTACACCAGAATGTGTTTTTTGCCACCACAGGACCGTACTGGTTGTGGCGGGAAATGCATTTCTGCTCTTAACCGCTAAGTGGCGCTATAACCCTAGATATAACCCTCAAATGTTATGGAGTGGACGTGTCATAGCTCGTTTTCACGGGTAGCAGTCAGCTGCATAGACATAATAAATACATAGGCGCCCTATTGGCCGCTTTGGAGCATTGTTGCGATACGTCAACGTGTCCGCCATTTTGCTGAGGGCAAGACTGCACTGTAAACAAATGCAAGTAAACAGGTGAACTGCGGTTTTCCTGGATAAAAACAATAATAACGTTTACATTTATCAGCCGATTTCAGTGGTTTGTACGTGGTGTACGTTACTATTACTAATTATATAATGACCAAATACTACCAGAAAAAAATTTTCAGTCTTGTTTGTGAAAGGTAATTCCCCGAGACCTGTTTTCAATTGTGTGGCGACTTGTACAGCCCCACGCAGCACATGAAGCAGGCATTTTTCTCAATTCCATAATGAGAGCTATGGGAAAGTTGCCCTCCTTGATATGGCGGCGTGGTTGACGTACGCTCCAGCAGCCAATAGGGCGTCTATGTATTTATTATGTCTATGGTCAGCTGCGCCACTGGCGTAACTGCCCTTTAAAAGATCCGAGTTTGAGTGCCGGTTCGAGGTTCAGCCTGCTCAAGCCAACATAGTTCGTTTGAAATGTACATTTATTGATTCAAAAAATAGCTTCATTCATTGTCTTGTCATTTTTATTAGAATTAGGCTGTGTTTATTTAATTGATACTTAATAACAACAACATTGTAAATATTGGACATTGTAAAGTATTTCCCAGTCACTGCGTTTTTTTTTTTACAAGAGTAGGCCTACCCTATTGAACCATGGACAATACTAATTTAAAATAATATTAATTTAAAAATAACTTTATTATAATATTACTAACTAATATTATAATATTGTGTAGTCTTTCATAAGATAAACACAGCCAGTTTTACTCATTAGGAGATTTCGTTAGTAAGTTAGTTAATTCCTAAGCCGTGCATAAATTTGAAGCTATTATGGGAGTGGCTTGATATAGGCAGGTGTTCTTGATGTTCTTGACCCTTTATAATCTTGTATCAATGCTGTCACTGTTTTGGTCGCTTGGCTGTTTTCTTGGAATCCTGCGCGAATCGGCCATGTCTCCATCATGTATCCATCTTTTGCGAACAATGGAGGCTGCGTTGGAGTGTTTTGATAGTATTTTGGGTGCTGGGTCATATCACGATACACCATACAACTATACAATTTGCAGAAAGAGAAAGCTGAAAACCATCAGAATGGCAAAAACAAAAAGAATGATTAGATTAGATGGATGACATTTATAGCAGCATGTGGTAAGGAACATGCTTCTGTTTATGATATATCATACAGCCAGACCTATAACGACAAGACATTTCCAAGCAATAGCCTATGACATCATATCCGGGAGATAAGTCAGTAAATTTGAATAAAATCACAGACTTCGCTTATCCCGTGCGAATGCGCCACATACAATTCAGATGTGGTGGGGGTGGGGGTGGGTGGGATTTCTAAATCACACGAGGCTTTAGACAACTTAATTCAGATATGTTTAATCAAATCGGTTTAAATCAATCATGATCTGTCAAATCATCCCAGATGTATTAAGCGAGGTACGAAGAATTTACCCCAGTTAAATGAAAACGTTCATGAAAAATGAAATGAAAATAAAATGAAAATGTTAAATGAAAGTGTGAACATACCATGTGACATACAAAGCTAGAAACATGCCAATATCTTCTATTCGGTTGTTAAGTCTGACGTCACGCGTGACGTTTAGCCTCTTCCGGGCCCAAGCGCTCCGCTCGTCTTTCAGATCCTAGACTACATAAAACCTTTTCTTGAAGGGCTTTTTTCGCTTCAGTGCCAGTGGGTGTTACTAAGGATTAAGGGATAGCACCCACTGGCGCCAAAGTTTCTTTATTCGTTTAAGATTTGTAACTTACCTAATCAACTGCCGCCATTTTCTCTTATCTTTCTCGTCACAGGGAAAGCGGTAGATGACAGTTAATTGTCACTTTTTTTTTTTTAACTCCGATCTATTTAAGCAACACGGGAACACGTTAAAACTCCGGCGAAAGTGGAAGGTAGGTAGAGAGGACCCGGCCTTTGGACCCGGAAACAGTATTATCAGAGACCGCTTACGTCACGACTTAACAACCGGATAATCACTCAGTAAAACTAAGTGATGAGTAAACGAGATGGATGAAGTTCACTACTCCAGTCTCGTGTGTTTTTTTTTTTATTACTCCTGACAGATATCACAAATGAAATAGACGATGAGGATTATGTTGTTGTTTTTTTTGCTATCGTTGGTCAAGAAGATGCCTGTTGCTAACGTGCCTTTCCCGAGTGTGTTGCGGATCTTTGAAAATGACATGAGTTATTGATGATACAGGGGATGCCTAGCCAGATGAAAGACAGAGAGCTGTACTCCTTCACTGCCTTGGCACACAGGGTATTTTCTACTCATTGCCTAACACATTGAAAGCCTACTCCAAAAGTTAACAAAACTGAATGTGCCTTCCGTAAACGCTGTCAGGCGACTCACGAGACAGTTATACAGTCCATTGCTGCTTTGCAAGAGCTTGTAATTTCATGCAAATTCGATTCCAGTATTGATTAAATTATTTGTGATCAGTTAGTATAGATTGTGCTCACACTGGATAGAGCTGTTACGATAGCAAGCCAGATTGAATCATGCTAAAGTTCATTGGTCAGTGAGCGGTATAATATCAAACATGTTGGATGTTGCTGATGGTCTGCAATGCTGCAGATTTTCTTCAATGACTATATTAATTAAGCTTTCAGTTGATCATTCTAGTTTATTGTCTTTTCATTTATTATATATTTTTTTATTACAAATGATATCAATATAAAATAAAATTTGAACTGAAAATGAACATGAATTTCACAATATCTCCATCTTGTAAGTGCACCAGGAAGCAGAGTTGTTGATAAAATCAGCATTTACATGTCGGTCAGACCGTTTGTGCCTAAGGAAGCTACAGACTATATGATCAAAATACTTGTATGAGTCTTATCTCATGATTTGTAACATATTGTAAAATTACTTTTAATTTATATATAATATTTGGATGCAACATAAATTAAAAAGAGTGCGTCTTTAAGGGAAAAGTGTGACGAGCAGTTCTAAAAAAAGAAAATGGATGTGAAACTAATAAGTGGTTTCTATCACTAAAATACATTTCCTCACATAAGACGTCAGTGTTATCACAGCATATTTGCATGCTCATGTAAGGCAGCCATACGTTAAAAGCAAACTGCCGTTGTAAAGCGTGTATTATCGAGAGATAAACTGCTTTCAGGTCATGTAAGTTATCTGTGGAAATAAAGACTGAACATTCCCTCGATTTCTACTGTGTCCTCAAACAACGTCATTGGAAATGCTTTTTTTTTTTTTGCTGTTAGCCTAGCATTAACATCAGTCTGTTGTTCCTAGTGTGAGGCTGCAGACTCTTGATCTGATGTGTGTTGGAGCTCATCGCTTGGTCATTTGGCATCACTGGTATTTAGATAGGGCTCGGTGATAAAACGGTATCGGTATTTATGACAGTACACCATTGTCGGTAACATGATAAAAAAAAAATCGATATAGCACTCGGTATTTTCCTTAAAATGCACGTGCATCGCCCGTAGATCTTAGGGGCCTTCACAAATCGCATCTAAAAACGCGTAGAAAAGGCGGCTGTGCAGCTGCCTGTTCTTTCCAAAGCGCTTGCTATCCCGTGGCATCTGTCATTGTTTTGCAACCATAAACTGCGCACTCTACATTGTGTTGACTGAGGGTGCGCTCCATTCGACCGTGATTCGTAAGTGGACTGCGAAGTTAGAGATGGTGCTACCACCACAACGTTGCCCAACACCAAATGGCAAAGGTAATAAAAGTGGAACGAAAACTGCGTTACTCATAATTTTGTGCTTCACGGCACGCTCAGTTTGGACCAATGTCTGTGCAGCGCCGAGCCGATCTTGATCAAGCGATACTGTTACTACACAGCGCTAAGAGATCCAGTAAAGAAAGAATTTGAATTTGCCACAGAATAGGCTCTATGCACGAACGCTACTGACATATGTCCGGTAGGATCTCAGCCAGCGTCTTTACTTCCTCATAGTGCTTCTATAGTGAATTTATATAGCGGCAAAACTTTCTCAGAAACGGAGACAACGATTTTAGAAACTGATTCGCTTGTCGGATTTCGCACGATATGAGAGAATACACACCCTCAAAGTTGTCGATGTAGCTCGAAATATATAATTTAAAACCCTTCTCTTTTTTACTATTATGTGTGACAGCTAACTGCCTCACAGTGTTGTTAACATCATTCACGTTAACCGCAGGAAGTTTTTGTAAACAGCGAGTGTAATTTGCCATTATCTCCACCTAATGCAAAAACGGCTTCCGACGCAGCACCGGATGTAACTGGGCGGGCTGAGACAAAACACGGAAGCGATCGACCGTGCATAGAGCCTATACTAAGAAACATTCAAATTTTTCGGGTCGCTGTTTCTGTTTCTGTTTCTGTTTCATTGGGTTCTCAACCAGCTTGCCTCCAGGACTAATCATTACAGTGATTAGTCCTGAAACCGTGAATTTTGAACCAAACCGTGAATTTGTGAACCATTACACCCCTAACGTTAATTATTACAGATGTTGACCTCAAAGTAGCACTCAAAAACACTTTTTTTTAGTGCACACATTTTGTAAAAAAAAAACTTACTTTATCGTATTTTAAGACATAACGAAGATTTTTTTGTTTAAATTTTATTTAGTTTTTGACTGCTAAAACTAATACAATTTGTTGAATGCCTTGATAATGTGGATGAATAAAACTGTTGATTAAATTCGAACTTTTCTACTTGTCTTTAAGAATGTTTTCAAAAAAATGTCAATAATTATCGATACAAAATGATATGAAACATTATATTGTGATTTTTACTTTTTGCTATATCGCACAGCCCTATATTGAGATATCGGAAGTAGGCCTATAAGTTTTTGAATGAATGTTGAGTAGCCGCTTTAGTCCATCAATATTAATTCTTTCCCATGCCAACGTTTTTAAAAACAGTTGCCATCCACCACCAGCGTTTTTGACAATTTTCCCAAACATTTCATGGCCCACAGAATATTTTGTTGTATGAATAAAAATGCAATATATCAAAAGAAAGAACAGACCATCTGTTTTTAAACCACACACAAAAAAAACTTTTATTCTAGCGTCATGCATATAATATTTTTTTTATCAACAATGTGCGTAAATTTCATAAAAAAAGTAACATTTTGTGCAAAAAGCTGAGAAAATAAATGTTTTGTCAAAGACTACATTTGGATCAGATTCAGAACAATGATCAAAACACAAATGGAGAAGATCGAGTCCATCAACACCCCTAATGCTTGCACAGTCCTATAGCTCATCACGGGTCGACATTTCATTAAGGAACATTAGGCAGTTTTGATTTATGTGCTGTTGAATGTTGATGATTATCAATGTTATTTTACATATTTACACGTGATATCGCTTGTTTCTGAATCTTCCTTGCATGTGTTCTGAATCGGTACTCTTTCAGAAGATGCGTAAAAACTGTTATTTGTACCTGCTGATTGGAGAGACCGGGATTTTCCAATGTTTATATTATATAAACTTGAAATCTCAAATAATAACTAATTTAAAATAATAAATGAAATCACATTTTCTTCTCACAAAACCATCTAGACGCATCATGGCATCGATGATCAATCCACCCATGTGCACAAGTTAGAACACAGTTCTCTGATGTTAGTCCATTGGGCTCTCCAGACCTCCATGTACTGCATCAACAGATCAGAATTAGATGTTCAGTTCTGCTTTTTGTGCGATATCATACTGACTGTGAAAATCATTTTTTAAAATAATAATATTTAAATGAATGATTTCTCACCCAGAGGTTAGTGTGCTTCCATCAACCCATTTCCATGTGCCCTCCACAACACTGTCAGTCAGACCAATCCAGACTAAAGCATCACCAGAAATCATGTTTACAATCTCCTAGTAGAAAGAATCAAACATGTATAGTTAAATTTCTTCATTGCTGAACAACCATACACAATGCTCAGCAATCCATCTCGAACTTTAGTGCCCCCTCTCTGATGGATCACTGTCACAGATACATACACAAACTTTCTTTATTTTTCCCTCTCTCTTCCTCCAATCTTTTTTACTCACTTGTTCCTTTCTGTTGTTTATGATGGCCAGATCTGCTCCTCTCTCTCTACAGTATCTTCGGCTCTCAGTCCAGTTCTTTTTCTCAGAGGAAACGAAGTAAAAACTTGATTGATAATAAACCCATCCATCTGTAAACACAAGCAATTTTAGCTATTAACAGTTTTTCATCACACTGATCTACCAAACGTATTTTTAACCAGCTGCTCCTGAATAATTCCTATATGTATTATGCAAAACAAAACTTGGTCTTTTTAGTTTGTAGTTTGTGATTACCCATTTTCAACAGTTCATTTTTTTCTTGCTTTAACTGGTCTCTTTGTTTAATCAGGTCACTGTTATTTGATGATAATCCATCTCTCTCTTGTGTCAATTGCATGTTCCTGGTCAGTAGCTGGTCTCTCTCTTCTGTGTAGTTTGTGCTCTTTGTATAGATGTGAACACACAGCACTATGACTGCAGTCAGCAGAAGAACACACAGCAACACCAAACACACTGCAGCTGCTCTGGAGCTTCTGTTCCTCACAGAATCACTTCCTGAACACCACAGATATGAAGATGTTAATTAATCGTATGACTCGAATGTGTGTGATAAAATAAAACGAGTCTCAGTTACCTTTGTGTTGAGGTGTTTGGTGTCTTTTGGTTTCTGTGTTCTCCGTTTCTGTCCTGCCATCAAAACTATTTATAGGATTAGTATTAGCATAGATATTCATCTCTTCCTCATCTTCTCTGCCCATCCTATGTTTCCCACGAATGTTCATATTGCCGTAAAAAGACAGATTCAGTCTGCTTGTGTCAAATGTGAGGTTATTATTAGTTGTTTCTTCAAATGGACTTCTGGTTTTGAGCAAGAACATGTGATATCCTGTTTTGTTGCTAAAAACAAAAATTGCTGACTAGACAAATAACTCTCCTAGTACTAATTTACTGCAGATCATTATGAAAAGTTGCTCTTGTACAAATGTACTCCTTCACTACAGTTATAATCTTTGTATAACAAAAACAGAAATAGTTGCATTTATTATGGTGAAGAAAACCACCCTATATATATATATATATATGTAATTTTTTTTTTAGAACACTAGGAGCTAGGAAACCAAATAACCAGTGTAATCATGACGATAATACAATGGACAGAAATAAACACAGGGCTTAAATACACAGATGAATGAAACCAAATTAACAACAGGTGTAGCATAACCAAATCAATGAGAAACGTACTCGGTTACTAACGTAACCTCGGTTCTCTCTAGAGAGGGAACGAGTACTGCGTAATATCTTACGCTATGGGGAAACACTCTTTCCTCGAGATATTGAAGCCAAAAATTATCCTTAATTTTTTTAATCATGCAAAACGCTTTTGCAGCAGCAAGCAGACAAGGGCGAAACAGCTCGCGCGCCCATTGGCTGCCTCGCTGGAAAAGCTGCAGCCTATCGAGTGAAGGCACTGCGTGACGTAATGACGAATGAAGACGCTTCGCGCTCATTTCGTCATGTCCCGCCAGTATAGGCGTGGTCTCACCCTATAAATACCCCTCGATAGCTGTATTTCTCTGATTTTGTACACCGAAGCGAACCAGAGCATAGTTCACGCACGGCAAGATACGCAGTACTCGTTCCCTCTCTAGAGAGAACCGAGGTTACGTTAGTAACCGAGTACGTTCTCTTACGAGAGTATCTCTCGTACTGCGTAATATCTTACGCTATGGGGACCCCATACAAAACGCCGTGCGGACAGGGATCCAACACCAGAGTCCCGGGGCAAAGCCCGGGGCACATCTAGTGCATAATCACCATAACTCACATAGAGTAGAGGAGGAGAGGCTAAAGCATCACTCCTTTATAAAGTCCCGTAGGGACACTGACCCGTAAGGGCAACATAGCCGCATTGGCGGCCAATAAGCCCGAAGTTCAGACCGCCAAAAGCTTAGCTTGTAGGGCGGGCACCTCCAGGTTATAGTACTTGATAAATGTCGACGGCGAGGCCCAGCCCGCAGCCGTACAGATATCCTGCAGGGAGACCCCGCTATACCATGCCCACGACGAGGCCACGCCTCTCGTGGAGTGCGCTTTGACACCCAATGGGCACCGTAGGCCCTTGGAAGTGTAAGCCAGCGCTATGGCATCCACTATCCATCTGGATAGGCTCTGTTTTGAGGCGGCGAGTCCCTTAGAACGGCCGCCAAACAAAACGAAAAGCTGCTCGGTCTGCCTGAACCCAGCCGAGCGGGACACATAAGCCCTTAACGCCCTGACAGGGCAAAGGAGACTCGCGTCCCTCTCCTCATCGAGAACCGGAAGGGCTGACAGGGAAATCACCTGGGCCCTAAACGGTGTATTGAGGGATTTCGGCACGTAGCCGTGCCTCGGTTTGAGTACGACCTTTGAGTCGTTGGGCCCAAACTCCAGACATGACGCGCTTACAGAAAGCGCCTGCAAGTCCCCTACACGCTTCACTGAAGCGAGAGCCAATAGAAACACCGTCTTAAGGGACAGGTGCCTCATATCCGACAGCTGGATCGGCTCGAACGGGGCGCCTTTCATGGCCTCCAAGACCGTGGAAAGGTCCCAAGCCGGGACTGAAGGGGGCCTGGGAGGATTCATTCTCCGAGCCCCTCGTAGGAAACGCACGACTAAGTCGTTTTTCCCCAGTGACTGGCCAGACACAGGTTTAGCAAACGTTGCTATGGCCGCCACGTACACTTTGAGCGTGGATGGGGTTCTTCCCTTATCCATCAGCTCCTGAAGGAAGGCAAGCACTTCCTCAACCCCGCAGTCCACGGGTGAAAAGCCACGGGCTCGACACCAAGTAGAGAACACCGACCATTTCGAGGCATAGAGCCGTCTGGTAGACGGAGCTCTAGCCTGTGCGATCGTGTTTAGCACTCCTTCTGGGAGGCTAGCGGGTACCCGTTGATGGCCCATGCGTGCAGGGACCACAGTTCCGGGTGAGGATGCCAAATCGAGCCCTCTGCCTGAGAGAGGAGATCTCTCCTCAACGGTACAGGCCACGGGGCAGTGCTGGTCATCCGCATCAGGACCGGAAACCAAGCCTGGTTCGTCCAGAGCGGAGCCACAAGCAGCACTGGGCATCCATTTTCCCTGATCCGCTCCAACACCTGTGGCAGGAGCGAGACCGGGGGAAAAGCGTACAGGGGACCGCTGGGCCAAGTATGGGCCAGCGCGTCCCTGCGCTTTGAGAAGAATACTGGGCAGTGAGCGTTCTCGCGGGACGCGAACAGGTCCACCTGCGCTCTGCCAAACGTTTCCCACAGGAGCTGGACCGTCTGCGGGTGCAGCGACCATTCTCCTGTCAGGACGTTGTCTCTGGACAGCATGTCTGGACCCGTATTCAGGTGCCCAGGCACGTGCGCCGCTTTCAAAGAAAGTAGGTTGCGCTGGGCCCAGACCAAGAGGGGTTCCGTCAGCCTGCAAAGGCGTGCGGACCTGAGGCCGCCCTGGCGATTTATGTACGCCACCACTGACTTGTTGTCCGATCGGACCAAGACGTGGTGGCCCCTCACCAGGGGACAGAAGCGCCGCAGCGCTTTGTCGACTGCTATCAATTCCAAGCAGTTTATGTGAAGGAGCTTCTCCCGCTCTGACCATAGGCCAGCCAACGGTCTGCCCTCGAGCAGCGCTCCCCACCCCGTGGTGGAGGCGTCCGTAGACACCACTTTCACCCTTGAGGCGGTCCCCAGACTCACACCAGACTGATACCAGCTGGTTACTTTCCAGGGTTCCAGAGCCGAAACGCACCTTTGGTCGACCCTGAGGCGACACCTGCCCGTGGACCATGCTCGGGGCGGGACCCGTGCTTTCAGCCACCACTGCAGCGGGCGCATGCGAAGCAGGCCCAGCTGGAGTGCATGGGATGCTGAGGCCATCAGGCCCAGCAATTTCTGAAACCGTCTGAGCGGGACTATGGAGCCGTGGCGGAAGGATTCCGCGACGCGCTGAATACTTAGTACGCGCTCCGGTGACAGGCGTGCCGTCATGGAAAGCGAGTCTAACACTGTTCCCAGGAAAGAAATTCTCTGGCTGGGACACAGCAGGCTCTTTTCCCAGTTGACCGTCAGGCCCAGTGTCTCGAGATGCTCGAGCATTGTGGCCCTGTGTTCTATGAGCTCTGACCGTGATCGAGCTAGAATCAGCCAATCGTCCAAGTAGTTCATAACTCGCATGCCCTGAAGTCTCAGGGGCGCGAGAGCCGCGTCCATGCACTTCGTAAATGTACGGGGTGCCAAAGACAGGCCGAACGGCAGGACTGTGTATTGATAAGCCTGGCCCTCGAATGCGAATCTCAAGAATCGCCTGTGATGGGACGCTATTTGTATTTGGAAATACGCGTCTTTCAGATCTATCGACATAAACCAGTCCCCTTGGCGCACTTGCGCGAGGATTTTCCTGGTCGTAAGCATCCTGAACTGGCGCTTCACAAGCGCTTTGTTCAGCTGTCTCAGATCTAGAATGGGTCTGAAGCCCCCATCTTTTTTCGGTACCAGAAAATATCTGCTGTATAAGCCCCCTTCGCTCTGAGCCTGAGAAAGGGGCTCTATGGCCCCTTTGCTCAGTAGTTTCGCTATCTCGGCTCGAAGTAGATGAGATACTTCGTTTTTCACCGAAGTCTCGACGGGCGCCGTACAACGGCGTGGACGTCGTGCGAATTGTAGCGAGTAGCCTCTCTTTATAGTGTTCAGCACCCAGTCTGATACCCCGGGTAGCTTCGACCACGCTTCTGCGCGAGTAGCTAGGGGTAGGATGCAGACCGGGCTCTGGCCGTGACCTGGCAACGGCTCGAGAGCCCCGGTACCCTGGGAACACGACGCCGTGTTTACAGCGTTCGAGGCGGGGGGCGCGCTGGGCACAGCGGGCAGTCTGGCCGCGCTCACAATCTCTATGGCGGGACGCATAACGAGAGTGAGCGGGGCGAATCCCGTGGGATTCGGCGTGCTTGCGGGAGGATGTGGGCGCAAACCTACGGGCACATCTACAGCACTGTGCACGCTTTCGGCCGGAGCCGATAGATTGTGTGTTGGTTTCGTTTTTACAGAAACCAAGGGACACGGGGCATGCAGCGTGAGCGGGCATTGTATGGGCGCAATCGCTACATTGTTTGCACAATCGACCTGAGTCAGATTTATGTGTGCTCGCCTCGCACCGTGGCGGGCTGCGTCTGGGTGTGGGAATGGGCACTGGGGCGTGGGCATTCTTACAACACTCATAACACCATCGGCCGTGGCCGGCATACCAGAAAATACACTCTTTATTGGATTTATCTGGGTAGCCATGAAAACGGCTTTTTTGTGCAGGCAAGCGGGCTGAGACACCGGCTGCTTCACTGCTAAATACACTGGCACAGTCACTTCGCAAGGAACTGAACGAGCGAATCTTTTCGGTGGGGAGCCGGCCGCAGCGGGCTCCGAACACCGTCGCTTTCTTAGAGTGGCTAGGAAAGCTTCGAGGCCTCGGGCTTGAGCTCAATCTTCGGCCGAGGCCCGCGCTGAGCGGGGCGGCGTCCAGCAGAGCGAGAGCGCGGTCTCTGATCCCGGGCCTGGCGGCGCTGTGTAGCGGCGGCTGCGGGCGATGCAGGCCGAGGCTGCGAGCTGCGAGCAGACGGCTGCTTAGAGCGACCTGCAGCGGAGCTCGAGCGCTTCGGAAGGAAGTGCTTCATGGCCTGCGAAGTCTTCTGCTCCTCCGAGAATCTGTCCGCGAAATCCTTGACGGCAGATCCGAAGAGGCCCGCAGGGGAAATGGGCGCGTCGAGGAATACAGAGCGCTCAGCTTCCGTCATCTCAGACAGCGTCAACCACAGATGTCTCTCAGCAACGGCGAGAGAGGCCATATTCCGCCCCATGGCCTGAGCAGCGGCTTTAGCGGCGCGTAGAGCAAGGTCCGTAGCGCCTCGTAAATCCGCCACGTTGATCGCACCCGGGCCTTCCTCGTCCAGTTTAAGGAGAAGGTCGGCCTGGTAGATCTGCAAGATCGCCATCGTATGCAGCGCTGAGACCGCCTGTCCAGCGGCTGTGTAAGCACGTCCGTGCAGCGATGAAGTAACCCGGCAGGCTTTAGAGGGGAGCGTCGTCTGCGCGCGCCGTCCCGCAGAGGGCGGGCAGAGATGCGACGCGACCGCCGCCTCGACAGGAGGAATGGAGAGATATCCTTTATCTCCCGCGCCGGTGACAGAAGTGAAGGCCGCAGAAGTGGAAGTGCGCAGTCTGGCGGAGAACGGGGCGGTCCATGACTTAGCGACTTCGTCGTGGAGCTCAGGGAGGAAGGGGGCGGCCCTAGACTTAGACGGGGCTTCGTCTTTCTTGAGAAAGCGCCCGTCGAGTCTGTTGCGCGGCGGCAAGGCGGGGCCCTCCCACTCGAGGCCGATGCTCTCTACGGCCTGGGTGAGCAGACGCATCAGCTCAGCCTCAATGCCGGGTCTCCTCACAGAGGGTTGGCTAGACACGTCAGCGGGGGGGAGGTCCACAGAGCTCGCCCAATCCTCGCTATCGGAAGCCACAAGAGAGCATACCTCGGCAGGCTCGTCCAGCTCGGGAACGGAAGCGGCGGCAGACGGCGGGCGCTGTCCGTCCGGGAGCGACTCAGGTGAAGCCGGCGAAGCAGGCGGGCGCACCGGCGAGCTTTGGCGGGCTGGAGAAGGCTCGGGAGCGCGCTGGGCGCGACGCTTCTTACGGCGCGGCACAGACGGCTGGGACGCGGGTTCAGAGAACGACGCCAGGCGAGTCCGCAGAGTCGCCATAGGCAGAAGTTCGCAGTGCGGGCATCCACCATCCGCGAGCGCGATAGCAGCGTGCTCATGACCCAGGCAGGACACACAGATGACGTGACGGTCCTCATCGCTGAGTTGAGAGCGGCACGAGCCACAGAAAGGCATCTTTAAAAAGACGCAGCTCTTTTAGAACATATAATGGGTGTTGCGTCACGTAAGCAAACACACACACACACAGTGACAGAGTAAAGGATATAGTACGCCGGAAAGCGCAGCAGGTACGGCAGTTGAAGGCGGCTGGGCCAGCGACTTCAGAAGATGGCACGTCCCGCTGAGAAGGCTACAAGTCAACGGCGCGGCTTCTCACTCTGGATCCCGCGATGCGTGAGCTTCGCGTGAAGAATGAAAAAATCAGAGAAATACAGCTATCGAGGGGTATTTATAGGGTGAGACCACGCCTATACTGGCGGGACATGACGAAATGAGCGCGAAGCGTCTTCATTCGTCATTACGTCACGCAGTGCCTTCACTCGATAGGCTGCAGCTTTTCCAGCGAGGCAGCCAATGGGCGCGCGAGCTGTTTCGCCCTTGTCTGCTTGCTGCTGCAAAAGCGTTTTGCATGATTAAAAAAATTAAGGATAATTTTTGGCTTCAATATCTCGAGGAAAGAGTGTTTCCCCATAGCGTAAGATATTACGCAGTACGAGAGATACTCTCGTAAGAGAACCATAGCAATGAACTGAAAACTAGGTCACAGAACTAAAACGCATACAGATTGTACTACACCAGAATGTGTTTTTTGCCACCACAGGACCGTACTGGTTGTGGCGGGAAATGCATTTCTGCTCTTAACCGCTAAGTGGCGCTATAACCCTAGATATAACCCTCAAATGTTATGGAGTGGACGTGTCATAGCTCGTTTTCACGGGTAGCAGTCGGCTGCATAGACATAATAAATACATAGGCGCCCTATTGGCCGCTTTGGAGCATTGTTGCGATACGTCAACGTGTCCGCCATTTTGCTGAGGGCAAGACTGCACTGTAAACAAATGCAAGTAAACAGGTGAACTGCGGTTTTCCTGGATAAAAACAATAATAACGTTTACATTTATCAGCCGATTTCAGTGGTTTGTACGTGGTGTACGTTACTATTACTAATTATATAATGACCAGATACTACTTTCATACTATTTTTATGAAAATTAATAAAAATTTTCAGTCTTGTTTGTGAAAGGTAATTCCCCGAGACCTGTTTTCAATTGTGTGGCGACTTGTACAGCCCCACGCAGCACACGAAGCAGGCATTTTTCTCAATTCCCATAATGAGAGCTATGGGAAAGTTGCCCTCCTTGATATGGCGGCGTGGTTGACGTACGCTCCAGCAGCCAATAGGGCGTCTATGTATTTATTATGTCTATGGTCAGCTGCGCCACATGGCGTAACTGCCCTTTAAAAGATCCGAGTTTGAGTGCCGGTTCGAGGTTCAGCCTGCTCAAGCCAACATAGTTTGTTTGAAATGTACATTTATTGATTCAAAAAATAGCTTCATTCATTGTCTTGTCATTTTTATTAGAATTAGGCTGTGTTTATTTAATTGATACTTAATAACAACAACATTGTAAATATTGGACATTGTAAAGTATTTACCAGTCACTGCGTTTTTTTTTTTTTTTTTACAAGAGTAGGCCTACCCTATTGAACCATGGACAATACTAATTTAAAATAATATTAATTTAAAAATAACTTTATTATAATATTACTAACTAATATTATAATATTGTGTAGTCTTTCATAAGATAAACACAGCCAGTTTTACTCATTAGGAGATTTCGTTAGTAAGTTAGTTAATTCCTAAGCCGTGCATAAATTTGAAGCTATTATGGGAGTGGCTTGATATAGGCAGGTGTTCTTGACCCTTTATAATCTTGTATCAATGCTGTCACTGTTTTGGTCGCTTGGCTGTTTTCTTGGAATCCTGCGCGAATCGGCCATGTCTCCATCATGTATCCATCTTTTGCGAACAATGGAGGCTGCGTTGGAGTGTTTTGATAGTATTTTGGGTGCTGGGTCATATCACGATACACCATACAACTATACAATTTGCAGAAAGAGAAAGCTGAAAACCATCAGAATGGCAAAAACAAAAAGAATGATTAGATTAGATGGATGACATTTATAGCAGCATGTGGTAAGGAACATGCTTCTGTTTATGATATATCATACAGCCAGACCTATAACGACAAGACATTTCCAAGCAATAGCCTATGACATCATATCCGGGAGATAAGTCAGTAAATTTGAATAAAATCACAGACTTTGTTTATCCCGTGCGAATGCGCCACATACAATTCAGATGTGGGTGGGGGTGGGGGTGGGTGGGATTTCTAAATCACACGAGGCTTTAGACAACTTAATTCAGATATGTTTAATCAAATCGGTTTAAATCAATCATGATCTGTCAAATCATCCCAGATGTATTAAGCGAGGTACGAAGAATTTACCCCAGTTAAATGAAAACGTTAATGAAAAATGAAATGAAAATAAAATGAAAATGTTAAATGAAAGTGTGAACATACCATGTGACATACAAAGCTAGAAACATGCCAATATCTTCTATTCGGTTGTTAAGTCTGACGTCACGCGTGACGTTTAGCCTCTTCCGGGCCCAAGCGCTCCGCTCGTCTTTCAGATCCTAGACTACATAAAACCTTTTTTTAAAGGGCTTTTTTCGCTTCAGTGCCAGTGGGTGTTACTAAGGATTAAGGGATAGCACCCACTGGTGCCAAAGTTTCTTTATTCGTTTAAGATTTGTAACTTACCTAATCAACTGCCGCCATTTTCTTATCTTTCTCGTCACAGGGAAAGCGGTAGATGACAGTTAATTGTCACTTGTTTTTTTTAACTCCGATCTATTTAAGCAACACGGGAACACGTTAAAACTCCGGCGAAAGCTGTAGGTAGGTAGAGAGGACCCGGCCTTTGGACCCGGAAACAGTATTATCAGAGACCGCTTACGTCACGACTTAACAACCGGATAATCACTCAGTAAAACTAAGTGATGAGTAAACGAGATGGATGAAGTTCACTACTCCAGTCTCGTGTGTTTTTTTTTATTACTCCTGACAGATATCACAAATGAAATAGACGATGAGGATTATGTTTTTTTTTTTGCTATCGTTGGTCAAGAAGATGCCTGTTGCTAACGTGCCTTTCCTTAGTGTGTTGCGGATCTTTGAAAATGACATGAGTTATTGATGATACAGGGGATGCCTGGCCAGATGAAAGACAGAGAGCTGTACTCCTTCACTGCCTTGGCACACAGGGTATTTTCTACTCATTGCCTAACACATTGAAAGCCTACTCCAAAAGTTAACATAACTGAATGTGCCTTCCGTAAACGCTGTCAGGCGCCTCACGAGACAGTTATACAGTACATTACTGCTTTGCAAGAGCTTGTAATTTCATGCAAATTCGGTTCCAGTATTGATGAAATTATTCGTGATCAGTTAGTATAGATTGTGCTCACACTGGATAGAGCTGTTACGATAGCAAGCCAGATTGAATCATGCTAAAGTTCATTGGTCAGTGAGCGGTATAATATCAAACATGTTGGATGTTGCTGATGGTCTGCAATGCTGCAGATTTTCTTCAATGACTATATTAATTAAGCTTTCAGTTGATCATTCTAGTGTATTATCTTTTAATTTACTATATTACATTGATATCATATGTAATAATGATTCATAATCTAAAATGAATTTCAGAATATCTCCATCTTGTAAGCTTCGGTGAAGTCAACCAGGAAGCAGAGTTGTGTTTCTTCGTATCCTGTGTTGATAAAATTAGCATTTACATGTCGGTCAGACCGTTTGTGCCTAAGGAAGCTATATGATCAAACTACTTTTATGAGTCTTTATCTCATGATTTGTAACATATTTTAAAATTACTTTTAATTTCTCTATAAAATTTTGATGCGAAATGAATTAAAAAGAGTGCGTCATTAAGTGAATCTTTTGACGAGCAGCTCTACAAACATTTTAGAGGATGTGAAACTAATAAGTGGTTTCTATCACTAAAATACATTTCCTCACAAGACGTTAGTGTTATCACAGCATATTTGCATGCTCATGTTAGGCAGCCATAAGTTAAAAGCAGACTGATGCCGTTGTAAACCACACTAAGTGCATTATCGAGAGATAAACTGCTTTCAGGTCATGTAAGTTATCTGTGGAAATAAAGACTGAACATTCCCTCGATTTCTACTGTGTCCTCAAACAACGTTATTGGAAATGCTTTTTTTTTTTTTGTCTAGAAAGTGGATATTAGCAAGATTTAGTTGTTAGCCTAGCATTAACATCAGTCTGTTGTTCCTAGTGTGAGGCTGCAGACTCTTGATCTGATGTGTGTTGGCGCTTATCGCTTGGTTGTTTGGCATCACTGGAATTGGGATAGTATACCAGTATACCACTGGAAGTATACCAGTTTTATTATAAATGTTGAGTAGCGCTTCTAGCCTATACATATTAAAACAACAGAAATTATTCTGTTTAATGATTTAATAATGAAAATGATTACAGCAGAACTATTTTTTGCATGCTTCCTATTAGAAATCACATTTTATCATATTTCAATTTAACCCCTTACTCTACACACCCATTTTGGCAAATAGGGCATAAATTACATACCGAAAATATAAAAGGTTGCTGCTTATAAGTCATTCTGAATGAACAGATAACCAACATATATTTAGAAAGTCAACACTTGAGAGTTTACAGTTCAAGACTCAGAATTACTCAGACTGTTATTAATATGGAGATATATAAGCTCAAACATAAAAAACAAAAACAAAAAAATATTAAGAATTTAACTTTTAAATGTATAAAAATATGATGTCTGTGTTATAGATATATAACACTAGTTATTGATGTTGAACAACAATAATCTTGGGCCATCGACGATCTTTGAATGTTTTAAGATGCTTTTCTCTCACATACCCATTTAAAAACATCATTACATGGATAATCATACCACCCTGATGGATACAGCATAGCACAGTCTTCCTCTTTGCCCATGTATCCATTAGGCTCTCCAGACGCCCAGTAGCTGAAAAGATCAGGATTAGATGTTCAGTTCTGCTTTCTGTGTGATATGATTCTGACTGTAAGAATAATTGGTCACACTTTATTTTAAGGTGTCATTGTTACAGTGTAATTATATATTTAAGTACTGAGTAATAATAGTTAACTACATATAGGGTTAGGGTAGGATTAGGGTTTGGTTGAGGGTTAGTTGCATGTAATTATGCATAATTTACTGTTATTACTGTTATGTACTGTAAGTACATGTAACATACATGTAACACATGTAACAAGGACACCGTAAAATAAAGTGTTACAGAATAATTTATTATATATTAATAAGTTCAGTTCAGTTTTTCTCACCCAGAGGTCAGTGTGCTTCCATCAACCCATTTCCATGTGCCCTCCACATCACTGTCAGTCAGACCAATCCAGATTCCATCATCAGTTTTAAAAGACTCCTAATAATAGAATAGAAGTGAAATCCTTTTGTAAAATGTAAAAACAAAAAAACTGACACGCATGTAAGTAAATGAATCATGAATCTGAATCAATTAATCAATAGCCACTTTTCCACTTTCGGGATTCACGATTCGATTCATAAGCTTGCAATTCGATTTCGATCTCTACTCACCGATTCATTTTGATATAAATGGGGTACAACAAGGCTAAAAGTGCATAGCTGTAAAAAGCACAGTTGATTTTATTCTCTTCTGAACCACCAGAAAACATGCCACATAAAATATCATAAAAATATTATATTAATCATATCATATAATAAAATATATGGATTATTACCACTGTAATGGCATTACATTTTGTTATGGGTTTTGCTTCAAAGCTTTTAGATTCTTTCGTTTTTAAGTAATTATTTTAATATATATTTATTTTTCTTCATCCTAATGTATTTTCCACAAGTGTGGAGTCCGCACTTCGGATTTTGCATTTGCACGGTCGAGCGCCAGGTTCGGGTGTAATTTGGCGATCCTCATATCTGCATCGATTGCATCGATTGTATCCTGCCATCTTTGCTTTGGTCGTCCATGTGGCCGTGTCCCATCCACCATTAAGTGGTAGGCGTTGTTAGCGACAGTGGTAGTTCCTATACCACTAAAGACGCCTTTGCCAAATTTTCTCCGTAATTCACGCAACACCCATTTGCCGCTGGATTGTATTACAGCATTGGTTAAGTATAGAGACACTCCAGTAATCGAGCTGAGCATGCGCATATTCATAATGTGGAGAGGGTGCTCAGTGCTTTTGGTAACTGGCCTGCATTTGGCTCCATACAGCGCAACTGGACGTACTACCATTCAATATGTTTTTGACTAGAGACAGATTGGTGTACGTTTATCGTATAAAACTCCAGTGACTTATTTTCAATCCATCCAGGCCGCGTTCACCTCCCAAACACTTCGTTATTGATACCACCGTTACTTTGCAGGCGCAATCCTGGGTACTTAAAGCCGTTTCTCTTTATCAGGACTTCGCCACTGACCAGTATGTTGCCATCAGAAGGATTGTTTTCCAAATATTCAGTTTTCTTGATGTTGAGGCGGAGGCCATATTTGCTTAGGCGGTCATTCTATACCTGGATTTGGTGTTCCAATTCTTCTCGGATTGTGGCAGCCAGCATAAAGTCGTCAGCATATAGCAGGGCCCATGGGACACCTTGTTCCAGGTCTCGAATGATGGTGTCCATGACCAGGGTGAAAGAAGTGAGCGACACTGCTGAGCTATCGTGTACACTAACCTTCACATGAAAAGCTATCAGAAATGCCAGTTGCACATCTCTCATGACTGCTGGTGTTCTCATAGAGTATTTGAACCCAGTTAATGAGTTTTTCAGGAGGCAGGTAGGGCAGTAATTGGAACATTCTACTGGGTTGTCTTTATTCTTGAAAATAGGGACTGTAATGATTGTGGTCCAGTTAGTTGGTACATGGCAAAAGTCGACGATTGCATTAAAGAAGGTTGCTAGCCATTCAATCATGGTGACACGCAGCTCCTTCAATTTCCAAAAATCTGCTGGCAGATTGTCAAAGCCTGGTTCTTTGGAGTTCATGCTATCAATGGCTTTTGCAACTTCAGTTGTAATATGAAGGATTGGGCCAGCATTTGGGATGCCTTCAGGAATCGGCAAATGTGACCCGTTACAGAAACCAGGGACGCAAGTCGGCAGCACAACTTGCGAGAAAAATGAGAAACAAGCGTTTTTTTTCCAAAATTTGTGATTTCCGTTTTTTTGCAGAATCTGTTAGTTGAAATCACAAAGAAGCCTCTCCATGTTTGAGATAGCAGTATTGGTATATTTAAAAGCTTACATTTTGAGGTTGAAATCGGCTTGTTTTCGTAGATTCTAGCACGCAGTAGGGGCGTGGTTGTGTTATTGTCTGTTTGTATTTCCATACTGAATATGGCGCTTTTGTCCCCGCCCTCCGAGTGAACCGCATGGCTACTTATTATGCTGTGCTCTGGTGGCTCAATTCAATTCAATGAAGATGGACGCCGCAAAGATTGTCGCAGACGAGCTGAACCGTGGCAGTTACCGGTACACTGAAAATGTTTTCGCCGGACTTTGTGGGCTCGGGAAACTGAAATCCGCGCGCGCCCTCGGTGCTTGAATAAGCGGTTCGGCTCGCTGACAACGGTAGCTGGCTGTTTCATATGAGACATCCCGATTGCTTTGAATGGGGAACGTTTTGTGAACAGGGAACATGAAGGCCTGCCGTGCGCGTTTCTGAAACGTAAGTTAAGCTTCATTTGCTCTTTAGTCGTTATTTAAGATGCTGAACCTGCTGATGATATAATGTGCTTGCAGACATTTCATTTGTGTGTGTATACGCACATGTAAAGAGATTTGCAACAGTAATTTGAGGAGGTGAAATGTGATTATTTGGAAAATCCCTGTCATGACTGCTTAAAGAAAAATGCCAGCAGGCATTTGCCTCCTGCATAAACTTTAATATTGTTGACATTTTGGGCAAACGGTTGCGCACTATTTGCGTTATATGTAGGCCTTTGGCATATTGGTCTTTGTGTGTTGTTGCTGGTTTTGCGTTATATCATGGCATATTGGTCTTTGTGTGTTGTTGATGGTTTTGTGTTATATGTATGGCATAACGATATTGGTCTTCGTGTGTTGTTGCTGGTTTTGCGTTATATGTATGGCATATTGGTCTTTGTGTGTTGTTGCTGGTATACGTTTCAAATAGAGGGGCAGCACAATTGCTTTTCGCCTAGAGCGGCAGAAGTGCATTCGCCGGTCCTGGGGTTGAGTTTCCATAAACATTAAATTTTTTTTTTGTGTTCATTCTAAGAACACGTACACGTTATCTCATGTTTAGTCTGTTTAGACCTTCCCATACCTACTATTGTTATTAGCTAGCAGGAAAGAAAAAAAAAGCTGTAAAGCACATTGGCGCTATTGTCACTCCCAGCTGCAGAGAGAGGTGAGAACTGCAGATCTTTAGAGGCAGTTTTCTGCGCTTTTAGTTTTTCTGAGTGCCTACCTTCAAATGGCCACAACTTCTCAAAATATTATCAGATTTCCATGTGTTACACATCGTTGGAAAGCTTGGAGACTACACTTTCAGAATCTGTGAATAACTCAAAATGCCCCAGAACCGACTTGTGTCCCTAGTTTCCGTAACTGGTCACAAATGTGGGAATTCGATGTTGAATATCTCCTTGAAATAGTCTTGCAAGTTTTTTAAGATCTCACACCAGTTACAACATAGGCATATAGGACTATTTTTTTTTCTGCTATCATATTATTGCATGTGTTCTATTTAGCCCTGTTGTACCCTATGTTCATTTTTCTCAAAGATAAAAATATATTTTTCAACTAATGTTGCAAAAGGCTTCTCGTAATTTATTTTTCTTGCTAACTGTACAGTTTGTGGCTTTTTCTCAGATCAATGTAACGTTACGTGAGATTGTTTACAAGCTGATTTATCCAAGATTGAAACAACGATTGAGCGATTACATGAGATATGATACATTTCAGAAAGTTGGACTGGTTCTTTAAATATACGTTTTGATGTTCATGTATGTTTTTTTTTGTCCTGTAACAAGTAGTAAAACGTAAGAGATAATTGGTTCAAGTGCACTCCCGATTCACCTGATCTGAGGTGCTGCTACAGCGATCTGTTACACCATAGTATAAGCAAATTTCATAATAAATACTTAAAGAATTTGAAAGCTAAGACTTTTAGTGATTTAGTGCATTGGGTTAGAGTTAGTGTCCTCTTTGTTCCTCAATGTTTTTTCACTGTGTCAGATAAGGATGTGTGTCGTGAGATCAGGAGAACAGTGTCAATTGCTTGAATCTCATGCTGAATGCGTGAGAGTTATCAACCCTGCCTCACACAACCCCACCATTTCACCAGCTGACTGAAAACTACAGTAGCTAGATGGCAAAATGAGCATGACAGCAGCAAATGTTTGGTCTTTACACAAAGAATTAAGATTCCAGCATTGATATTTGACCAATGTTTTACAATAAAAAATGTTACAGTGACCGTAATTTGTTAATTTGTGTCAGGAGTGCACATCAATCACTGAATCAAACTGGTATTTGTCATTTCACATAAAAAAAGAAAATGCATACATATTCAGTTGCACAGTCAATGAAAACACGGCTAATGTTTCACTCACTTGTTCTTCTGTGTTGTTTATGATGATCAGATCAGCTCCTCTCTTCAAACAGTCTTCTTTACTTTCAACCCAGTTCTTCCACTCAGAGGAAATATAGTATAAACTGGATCGATAGCACTTCCATCCATCTGGTAACACAACCAGTTTAATTATGAGTTGTTTTTTCTCGTCCACACTGAACTGAAACTTACTAATAACAGCTGGTACACACAACAGAAATACTCCTTCATTTTAATGAAATCTAAACATTTGTGTAGTTGTAATGAAGTTCAAGATTACCCATTTGAAGAAGGTGTTTTGACAGTAGTTCTTTCTCCTCGTTTAACTGGTGATTTTCTTTATTCATGTTGTTAATATTATTCACTAATTCATCCGTCTTGTTTAACAAGCCTTGGATGTCATCAAGTAGCCTTTTCCTATTTTGGATGTAGTTTTCCTCACTGTATTCATACTCATCAGTCTTCGTTCTGAGTTCGAGACCCAACAATATGATCGCCTCAACCAGAAGAACACACTGCAGCACCAAACACACTGTCGCTTTTTTGTATCTTCTGTTCTTCACAGAATCAATTCCTGAACACCACAGACATAAAGATATTTTTTTCCTAATTACTCACATGACTGCAATGTGTGTGTTAGTTTTTGTTACAATAAAATGAATGTCAATACCTGTGCTGTTCCTCTTGCACATTTTCAGTCGTTTAGAGTCAAATTGTGTAAGTTGCTCGTGTGGACGCTGCTGTGTACTGATGCTTTTAGAGATCAACTTTAACTACACCACTGTGACCACACTGAATTATCATATCCTGTCTACAAAAAAAAAAGATTTTTAGGCAAAAAAGGAAATTATCTGCACACACACACATATATATATATATATATATATATATATATATATATATATATATATATATATATATATATATATATATATATATATATATCAATGTCGACTACTAGAAAAAAAACTAGTCATGTTGTTAAGGCTTTTGATATAAATGCAATCACATTTTTTTTACATTTACATTTTTTTTTTTAATGGTTCAAATGATTGATTCCTCTTAAATGTGAAGTGTGTAGTCCCTGCATCACTAGTCTCAACAGACAGTATTCAAGGGAAAAAATAGTCACTCCCGAACTCACTCAATTTTTTGAGTTAATGTATATAAACACATTCAGTAATGTGAGGCCTTTTACACACTTCAGCTTGTGAATTTGGTGGATGAGAAGCTGCACAGATGTATCACTAACAAACATAATATAATCATAAATAAAATGTACTCATTGTTTTAATGATAAAGATGATTTATTACATGGGAACTTGTATAACTGTGTTTCTGGACAAAAAGCAAAATAAGACAAAACCCCTTTATAGCATTTTAAATTAAAATGTGTTCTTCTCACAGATCCATTTAAAAGTTTTATTACATGAATAATCATCCAACCCTGATGACAGATTTATGGCACAATCCTCATCGCCAGTGTTATCAATGGGTTCTCCATCGCTCCAGAGCCTGCAACAGATCAGCATTATATGTTAAGTGCTGCTTTCTGTGTGATATGATGCTGACCGTTTTAAATGATTTTCTGTTTTAATGGTCGTACAGTCACACAGATATACAGAATGACTGTACGTAGTTGCTCAAGGTGGTTGTTTGGCATTGCTAGGGTGTTGCCAAGTGGTTGCTATGGTGTTTTGGGTGCTTGTAGTTGCTATGGTATACTGTGTGATTACAAATGTGTAGCTAAAGTGTTCTGATCAGTTACCAAGGCATGTTATGGTTGCTCAGGCATTTCCAGTATTTTTGTAGTTGGTGGTTTTGGATGAAAAGATTACAGAAGGGCTGATAGATAGACCGACAGACAAAGTCAGAACAGACTGTAGGCCTGTGCCGAGTTTGGTGGATGTGGCTTTAGAGGAGTGTTTTCTCACCCAGAGGTCAGTGTGCTGTCATCAACCCATTTCCATGTGCCGTCCACATCACTGTGAGTCAGACCAATCCAGACTGAAGTACCACCAGAAACACTTTTTAAAAACTCCTACAGAATCAACAAATATACTTTAGAACCAAATTCCATACCACTAAATTAAAACTAATTGTTTTAGTGTTTGTTTCATTTGGCTCGCTCAACCCAGAATGCTCTTTGTGATATGAATATGTGAAATAAGGAATAGGTCTAAGGTTATGGAGTTCAAATATTGTGTTAATGAAGTTGCGAACCTTATACAACAAAATGCACAGTAATCTTTAAAGTTAAGAATGAAGAAGAAGAATTTGAAAGGGAGTGTGGAGAAACGGAGTTAGTAAAGATCCATTTGGTGATATACCAACAGCGAAAGGATTTTTCGGTAACACTTTATTTGAAGGGGTGTGCATAAGACTGACATGACACTGTCATAAACATGACATAACACCTGTCATGAACATGAAGTTGTCTTTATGAATGTTTATGACTGTTGTCATTAAGTGTCATTCGGTAAATTATGACACTTTTAATGCAAAGTTGACATTGTTTAAAATGTCTTTGTTATGACAACTTGACATTACCCAAGACAAAAATGTCTTGATTATGACAACTTGACATTAACAAAGACAGAAATGTCTTTGTTATGACAACTTGATATTAACCAAGAAATCATAACCTGTCAACCTGTCACAAATATGTCATAACAGGTCTAATTATCAAACTTCAAGCATTTTGCAGTGTAATAACCCTTAATGACATCTTTATAACTAGTACAATGTGTTCCACTTTACTTGAGGACAGGTAATATTCATGACACAGTTATAATGGTGTCATGACGGCCAAAGTTGTGACAGGTTGACAGGTTATGATTTCTCGGTTAATGTCAAGTTGTCATAACAGAGACATTTCTGTCTTGGGTAATGTCAAGTTGTCATAACAAAGACATTTTTGTCTTTGTTAATGTCAAGTTGTCATAACAAAGACATTTTAAACAATGTCAACTTTGCATTGAAAGTGTCATAATTTACCAAATGACACTTAATGACAACAGTCATAAACATTCATAAAGACTCCTTCATGTTTATGACAGGTGTTATGTCATGTTTATGACAGTGTCATGTCAGTCTTATGCACACCCCTTCAAATAAAGTGTTACCGATTTTTCTTTCTTTGTTTAGGGGTAAAAAGAATTTTGAAATAACTTTGCAGCGGTGAAGTCTGTTAGTGATCATTCTGAGCGGTTAAGTGGAGCGCACTGGCATAGAGCAGAAGATTGAGCGGAGCGTCACATCGCTTACATACTCTACTCAGAATTACCTTGAAGGTTTTCCCAGACTTTGTCACTGCAATCTATATTTTAGTATTTGATTATGGTCACAAACAAATATTCACTTTCACTCACTTGTTCTTCTCTGTTGTTTATGATGGCCAGATCTGCTCCTCTCTCTCTACAGTCTCTTCTGCTCTCAGTCCAGCTCTTTTGCTCATTGGAGATGAAGTAAAGACTAGATTTATAGCACTCCCATCCATCTGTAAACAACCAGTACAACAATTAGCCCTTTTTCCCCCCCATCCACACTGACTAACCCAAAACTTACTTTATACAGGTTAAAACCCAAAACAAAACTATATTATTTTAATATTGAATGTGTGTAGTTTTAGTTGTAGTTTTTTTATTACCCATATCATGTATCTTCTGCCAAAGTTCTGTCATCTCCTGTTTTAATTTCTGTTTTTTTTAAATCAGGCTTTCATTATAATTTGATAAATTCGTAATTATTGTCCAAGATTAATTTTCTGTTATTTAACTCGTCTATCTCGTTTGTGAGGTTTCTGTACTTGATGTTAAACTGGTCAATAATTTTACTGAGTTCGACACACGCACTATGACTGCAGTCAGCAGAAGAACACACAGCAACACCAAACACACCGCAGCTGCTCTGGAGCTTCTGTTCCTCACAGAATCACTTCCTGTAGATCACAGATATATATATTTTTTTAATCACTATTAGACTTAAATGTGCATGTTAATTATGTTACTATAATGAAATGAGTCTTAGTACCTGTGTCTTGAAGTGTTTGATATATTGCAGTGTCTGAGTTCTCTGTTTCTGTCCTGAGATCATGACGGTTTGTTGTGTCTCTGTTGGCATCAGTGATCATCTCCTCACCATCTTCTCGTACTTCAATGCTACTATTGACATGAGTCCTCTTGCAAATTTTCTGTCTTTTAGAGTCCATTGTGTAAGTTGTTCGTGTGATGCTGCTGTGTACTGATGCTTTTAGAAGCTGAACTTTATCTACACCAATGTGACCACATTGAGCAGTCATATCCTGTCTGCTTATATACACATGTTTTGGTGAAGGATACAGATAAGTTTTTCATCTTGTAAGTTAACTTTTATATCAATATCATTTAAATGTCTTACTTGCACTACAGTGTGAATCCATCTATACTTTTGTCTGGAAATGTATTTATCAGATTGACCGTCCATCCATAACACTTTAGTTAGGGTCCAATTACTATTATTTAATTGCTTATTAACATGCATATTATTAGGATATTTGGCTGTTTATTAGTACTTGAAAAACGCATATATTTGCCTTGTTCTGCACAACCATATTTTACATCCCTTTATCCTTACCCAAACTTTACAACTACCTTACTAACAATTAATAAGCAGTAATTTGGAGTTTGAGGCAAAAGTCATAGTTAATAGCGAGAATTGGACCCTAATCTAAAGTGTGACCAAAACAATTTAGATGACTAATCATTCAGACAACCCTCCTAGGAAACTAGAAATGAAAGTATGTAGTTCTGCACGCTTCTGCTGGTCCAAACTGGGGTTAGATGCGGTTAAAGGTCACTGTGATATAGGAGATAGATTGCATTGGTTTGAGCCTTAACCCTTTCAGCCCTAAAGGCATTTTTAGAGTTATTTATTTGTTTATTTTTGTTTGAGTGACATTCACACAAGTAGCTAAAGACTAGGGATAGGTACCGAAACCCGGTTTTTGAACCAAAGCTGAATTTTGAAAGTCCGCTGTATCGATAAGCTCGGACATTATCGGTTCTGCTGTCTACTGGAGAAATTAAGAAAATACACATACTTTTTATTATTGCTATAAAGACGTTACCTTGAACATGTTTATCTCGCCAGCCATTTCTATAATAATATTAAACCATTTGTCTGTGATGCAATTTTGCTATTCTCAGTCCAGAAGAGAGAGAGAGAGAGAGAGAAGAGAGAAGGGGAGAGAGAGAGAGAGAGAGAGAGCGATATCTCACGCAGAGCCACAGCGCGCACAACACGACGGCCCTGCTTAATGAGTGACAATGAGGACAGAACTAAACATTCAAACGTGGTTACACTTTAGATTTGGGATATTATTCTAATTTTATTTTAGATTTCGGCTTCCAAAGATTATAAAAAGAAGATATTTGAGATAAAATCATTAGCCTACAAACTAGACGCATTCTGTCTAGCGCAACCTCCTTCCCTTCACAGCGATGCGCTGTCATTTCTTCCTAAAACCCAAACTTACAGTCAGAATCAGCACGATCAGTGATTGTTGTAAAATGCAGTCTCTACTGTTGCTAAATTGCGGTCGCGTTTGATCATAAAAAGAGCTATTAAAAGCACAAAAATATGCGCATGGAACCTGTTCACAAGGCGGCGCGCGCTCCGAACAGACTGCAACGAGACAAGATAAGTATAGCCTACTTAATTTTGGGCTTTGTGTGTGTGTCTAAACTATCAAATATATACAAAAATCTCAAAATGACCAGCTCTGAGATTCACTTAAACACAGTTTATGTCTTAAATGGACGTAAATAGTTGGGAGAAAAATAATGGTGCATCAGTCACCTATTAGATCTGCACTCGCTCTTAAAGGGGCAGCAGTCTAATAAACCTGCTGACGATTGTGCCATTACTGTGAATCAAACAAAAGTCAGAGAAAATCACTCACAGCTCTTGAATGAATAACTTTTGCTTAACCCTTAGAGGTCGAAAACCGCGTCCTCGCGTTTTGCTGGATTTTTTCCTTATCAGTGCAAAAGAGAATCAAATGACTCTGTTGATTTTGATCTTAACCCTCTGAGGTCTAAGGGCATTTTTTCACTTTTTCCTCCGATTTTACATATCTTAATAAATTCACCTTTTAAAGGCAATTACATAACATAATCCCATATGTTTTATATCAAAATGTGCAGAAAAAACCCAGGTCTCTTACTGGTGAGTTCACCACTTGTCCTAGAGCATTGTGTCAAGAGAGGGATAAATTGGCTCTAAAAGGTGAAAAATATAAGTCCGATTTTTGAAATTCTTCAAATCTCTTGTGGAAACATAACATTACTCATGTGGACGAATTATTTTGGTCCTTGAAATGGGTTTCCCAAAGTCTTAGGGTCACAAAAGTAGTGTAATATATGAATAAATTAGTAGATAATGAATAATAATTGTCTAAAGTGACATTTTAGAAAAATCGTTTTTTAGTACAAGTTTTGTCTGTGACACTACCTTCACCAAATGTTAGAGTGACTGAGATAAAATAGGACTAAAATAACTTCCTACTACTTATCAAGCTTTATGGGATGTGTGCAAATGAAAAAGTAGCATTACAACAGGTCTTTCTTTCAAGCAAAACGTTTACTTTGTGAAAAAACTCACTACTAACAATATTCACAAAATGTACAGATTTTTCATGTTTTCTTGTCTACATGTCAACTTTTTAACATTTTTTTTCAAACCAAAGATGAACTAAATAATAGAAATAACACAGAAACCCACCACTATCCATGTCAGCTGGTATTTTCCTCACTGTGAGAAGATGGAGGGTACTTAGGGATTTCAACCGCATCTATTGGTTGGTTTCACACAAAACGCAGACAGACAAGCTAGCCCACCAATCACGCAAGGTGAACGACCATCTTGCTCTCTGTGTGAGTCACGTACGATCTCGCGAGAACAAGGACATTGAAGCTGAAAATCTAACGATTACGGCAAAATCAGAACCATTTATGTGTGCCGCACAATCGCGGAGATATTAATAGAAACATTTAGTAAACATCGAGTTGACGCGCCCGCGCGTCACCGGACCTCATATAAGTGTTAGACACTTAACAGGATCTAATGATGTACCTTTTTTTTTGTGGATACTCAAAATAAAAACAAAGTGTTGTGCTTTTCGTCAAATAAAGAAAAATAAACATGATGCGCGTTTTAACTTGTCTCTGTCAGTGAGGTCCGTTCTGAAACGCGTCCGAAATATTAACTGTAACTCTCTCAATACTTGTCACAGAGATAATCTCTTTATGAAGCTGAGATTCTCTTCTTTTAAATGAAGTAATTTATTTAAAAAAAATATATTTACAGTTTATGTAATCCGTTTGAAACAAAGGAGAGTTACAGTTTTTTCGCTCTCCCTTCATTATAGATAATTAGGTGAGCCCGCCACACCCCCAGCGCTTTTGACATGGTAAATCTATGCATCACACGCGGCACGCCCCCCGATCACTGCCAAACACAGATTCTTCATCAGAGATTCACAGATAGTTCATCGCGTTTTAGGGATGGAAGCACGCTACTCCTTCAGAGGATTATGGACAAATGGGAATAATTCACCTTTTTCTCAGTGGAATTTGAAACTCAGACGACGAACGTTCCATTTTGAAGAACGAATTAACCCCGAGGATTCAAGTTCGGAGTAAGTTGTTTAGTGTTTTATAATTCCTTTTCTGATCATAGAGCTCAAATGTATTTTCAGACTATATTTGTCTAGTAATTATCTCAACACAACATTCGTGTAGGCCTATACGCTCGTGTAAACTTTTTAAATAACTGCTTAGGTTATAATGATTTAGGGTGTATTCACACCAGGAAAGTCCGATAGTTCACTTGCTTTGGTCCGGACCAAATAATTTTTTTTTTCTTTTCTTTTGGTACGGTTCGCTTTCACACTGCTCTTTTTGCAAGTGAACCAAAATTTGTAAACAAAACCACACGTGTGCTAAGGTCGTCCATTCATTGGACAAGGATTCTCAAGTAGGGAAATCAGGAAGTGCAAAAAAGGCTCAGCATGGAGATATTTCGTACTGCAATATTTGAGGAGCTCTTTTCCAAAACGCGATAAATCCATTTCAATAGTTTTCAGGAAAATTACATTTTTTACCTAGACCCACACATCTTGTGAATATTCAATTTATCTTGTTAATAATGTTTTTTTTCCTCAGTCTGAACATGTTGAACAATGATTATTAAATTAAACAACAATATTGTTGATGATAAATTCAAAGTTAATTTTTTTTTCTTCAAAACGCTATAAATCCACACAAAAAATGGTGATGATTTTGCCAACTTAATTAAGTTTTGTTTTGTAGAAAGCCTTTCTTTAAAGTGGATTTCGTTTTGTATAAATTGTATCTTAATTTTAATAATGTTTTCATTAACCAATTGCCTGAATTCAATAAATAAGCAGCAAATAGACAATATAATCATGACATGGAGGCGTCGCCGCCGGCACTTGCATTGCACGGGAGCTGGAGCGCATCTCATCATAAATTAACCGAAATTCAGCGTAACCTATGCTTCACAGCAGACATGAGAAATTTATCTATATAGAAAGATTGAAATGTCTTTAAACGAAACAATTAAAAACGAAAATAAATAGCCTACTCTCTGATTATGCAATCCATTACACGCATTTCTCTCTATAGGCGCGTACAGAGATGCTGATCGTCAGTTTCATCTTTGCAGACACTGACACACAGAAAACAGTTGATTAATAAAAAATAAAATAAAAAATTCGATTTTCGAACGATATTCGACTTTTGCTCTTTGATCGTCGAATGGCAGAAATTATAATATAGACAGAAACCTTTGGCAGCAGCATCTACCCCCATGTGTAGGTCTCACTGGCTCATCAAGGCCATCAAAAGTATTATCACCGTTTAAAGCACTCATTTTGAGGAATGAATGAACATAAACAAACCTCTGTTCAGCGCGCCGATGTTGGATTGCGTATAACGCTCACTGAAGTCTGATTTGTCTATAGGATTTATCGCGTTTAGGCTAAAAATAGGTTTGGCGCTTATCGCGGTTTGGAAAAGAACTGCATCTTGCAGTACATTTTAAACAAGGAAATATAGCGATTTGGCATGAAACATTGATGGAGCAGTGAATAGGTTCAGAACACAGCGCAGAAGACGGATAAGGTATAAAGTTTTCATTCATGGAGAGGGGCTATGTTCAAAGATTCAAATATGAGATTCTTAATACTGCTAACGAGTGCTGTCAATGTTAACGCTTGCGATAGTTTGTCCAGTTTAACGCAGCATCATCCTTGTATTGTAACTATCGCATTATATGAACTGCAAAAGCTTTGTTTGCATCTATGCACGATTAAACTAAAGAGAACGCTCTGTATGTGAATGTCCTAATGCACACTCATTCATTCATTCCATTCCAATGATGCACACAACGACACACAGAAAGACGCGCAACAGTATCGTGTGGCCAGACAGCGCGCCGGAATGGAATGTAGTAGGCTACAACAGATCTTTCTTGCAATTGGGTCGGTTCATGTTCACACCGTAAACGAACCGTACCAGAGTTCGTTTGGAACCGTACCGAGACCACCTCTTCAGCTGGGTCTCGGTTCGGTTGTTTGGTCCGCACCCGAGTTCGATTGTTGTATTCACACCTGCCCAAAAGGTCCGCACCAAGGGGGTAAACGAACTAGAGTTCGATTCAATCGAACCAAACAAGGCAGGTGTGAATACACCCTCAGTCTAGGTCTAGTGGTTAGATCGTTTGCCAAGCGTGTAAGTGGTTACGGGTTCGAATCTGCCCCCGACATATTTTTTTCTCTCATCAAAACCGAATATGTTCATCAGTGGTTACAGTCTATATCAAGCACATACGTATATAGGACACCCGTTTGTGTGCATTTTATTTTGTGATTTCACCGGAATGAATAGTGTTCGCAACGATAGATTGAAGAGCGCGTCAGAGTGAAGACTGCGCGCGCGCGCCCGCCACAAGGACACTGTATCCATGACACTGATAGCAGCGGACATAATGAATCCTCAACTTTGAAATAGGTATGATCAAACTAAGGCATTTATGGAAAAAGACAATTTTCTTTTCAAGATGTTTCCAACTCTAACTTTGAACTGAAAAAAAAAGTTGTGTGATAAAAGTGTCCAGACATCTGCACCCTGTATTTTAAAGAAGAACATTTTATTATTTGCGATACATTATTCATTCACAAAGAATTCAAGGACATTATTCATGTCCCTAAAAGTTGGAGTTTTCCTCATTTTTTTAATTAAGGCATTACGATTTTTTATTCCTGTTTTTAGTCAAATTTAGCATGGTGTGTTCACTTATTCTAAGGTGTGTGTGTGTGTGTGTGTGTGTGTGTGTGTGTGTGTGTGTGTGTGTGTGTGTGTGTGTGTGTGTGTGTGTGTGTGTGTGTGTGTGTGTGTGTGTGTGTGTTGTAAATAAATCCAAACAATCTAAAAGCCATTCTTTTTTAAATCTCCTGATTCTTTGTGCAAGGCTCCTAATGACATGGTCTGATAGCACCTAATAGGGCCATTATGGGGAGTGTCTTTGTCTTTCTCAGGTGTGGAATGCCACACATATTAATGAGAGATCACGCCTCCTCGCATAAAGCTTTCTCAAACAAAACACGTCATTAAAAATTTAAAAGACTTTATTGACTTATCTGAATGAGTAGTCAGGATGATTCTCACATAGTTTTGGAGCAAATATTCTAGACTATGTGATACAATTTTCAAAATTCTTGTGAAGAAATAATCAATATGTGTTTTGTGGCCTTTCAGCAACTTTCATTTTAATTTTTTCCAATAATCACGCATAAACATTATTCTCTTAAAAATACAAACATGTACATTCATGTTGCTCACATATCATGGTAGGCCCGTTTGTGCTATATAGAGTGAATTTACACCTTTGCCATTAACATGTTTATAAATAACTGAAAAAAGCACAAATGCCAGGGCATGTCAAAACATCATAAGAGCCCGAAAACACCTTAGACCCCAAAGGGTTAATATAATAAGCATTCATCTATCTATGATAAACTATACAGTGTTGTTTTACTTTTGTTTACTAAATTAGATTTCTTTTCAGACAGAAACACTAGGCTATACATAAAAAACTAATGTTAGACCTTCCTGAAATTAGAGCACCGTGTATATAATTTGTTTCTTCGTTTAATTGTATTCTTTTTTTGACCATGGGTTTGTACTTGTTTTTGCTTATTGTGTCCTATCTTATGTATATAAAACAAAAAAGTCAGCACACTGCTGCATAACAAATAGATATTTTATTAGTTTTGTTAAAGCATTGCTTTTCTTTTGCTATAGATATTATACATTTCAAAATATAAAGCAATGTTAATTATGTTCTTAATTCTTTTAAAAAAAAACACCAAAAAGAACCGATTAGAATACCGTTAAAGTACCGGATCGATAAGAAGTATTGGTAAGAGCAGTAATACCGTTAAAACCTTAACGATACTTCCCTTATCGAAAAGGGAACTTCGAGATGCGTCGAAACGCTACGGGAACGCCTTCTGCGTGATTGCGTCTGAAGCATCTATGCCAACTAGTCCAATGGAAAAAGGGAATGAGCGTCACGGGCGGGTGACGTCATGACCAGGAAAGGATAAGAGCACTTCCGCTGCTCGCCGGCATTTAGCTTCTGTGCCTCAGCAAGCGATCTGTGTCAAACTGTCCCTGTCTATTTATTGTTGTCTGTTGCAATATTGTTGGTATCGTTATGGCGAAACAAATGTACAAACAGTGTGTTCCTCCCTGCCCGCGTTTATTTAAACGGGTGGGGACACACACAGCTTTGTGTCAATTTGTTTGAGAGTAAGAGCATGCTGAGTGCTAACATTGTGAAAGTGAAACTACCAGATTAGCATGCTCTGCTCTCGCCTGTCACTCTGTATGATAGTGGCAGGCTCGCGATTCTCACGGGATACAGGACCCGCGTTTGCCGAGGCGGCGCGGAGAATGCATTCCTGGGGATCGCAAAAGGATCTTTTGGGGGGTGGGAGAACGGTCCGAGGGCCTTTTCTTCCTTGCCCGGAAGATCCAGCTCTATCTCCCCGGTGTTGGAAGCACGCTCTGCGGTTTCTTCCGCTCGGGGAGAGAGAGCCCTTTTTTCCTTCATATTCTTCCTCCGAGGAGGTTTGTGTTAAGAATATTGAAAGTGAAAGCAAGCACACACACTGTTGAATTAGATTCGCCATCTATTTTTCCAGTATATGATGAACTGGTGGAGGTTTTGTCCCGTGCTGTTAGTAAATTAAATATTTAATGGCCAGCTGAGAAAAAGGAGCGCTCGTCTTAAGAAACTTGACGAGCGTTTTCTTATTTCTATCACATTATCTCCACCACGAGGCTTCCATTTTTTCCCTGATTTACACACTGAATATTTAAATTATGGAATAAACCGTATTTATCACTACTTTCAGCCCTCGTGTTAAATGTTTATTCAAGATTAGAGGGTTGAAAGATTACGGTTATGATATGATGCCCCAGGCTGAACAGAAATAAAAATAGGAAAATGCTATTTTTTCACCTGGTCCAGTATCATCATTTAAGTCTCTGCTTTGCTCATAAGCCTATACTAAAGAATCTCGCGTTTGCCGAGGCAGCGTGTAGGTTTAATGTTGTAATCAGAATCTAGCTCGGATCTCGCGTTTGCCGAGGCACCGCTTAGATTTCGAGTGTATTTTGCAAAAATAAGATTCTGTGGCTGGGATCTCGCGTTTGCCGAGGCAGCGCGTAGGTTTAAGCAGAACTACTTTGGTTTTATGGGTAAAGCTTATACGGCAGCAGGTCAGCTGGAGAATGTTTATAGAAATCTATATTATAATGCTCCAGGCTTATCAGGCCGATCTGCTGGGGTTCTGGATATAGCGAAATTTGAGCCTTCGGGTCTCTTCGGCGACGCATTCCATGCGGTCGTTGTTAGGTGATAAAAGATATATATATATATAAAAAAAATATATATAATAAGGTTTCTCCCTCGCTGTGTCCAGCCCCCCTGGGGCTGCTGGGCGTGAGCAGCCCCAGCCGTCGAGTTCATCATATTATGTGCACAGAAAGAGAGTGCTGCGTCTCGTGTTCCTCCATGTAGATACTGGAGACAGACGCAACCCTCTCAACCGAAGTCGCCTAAGCCTAAGCCGGATCTGAGGACCGTTCTTCAGGCGAAGAAAGCTTCGGTTCAAAAAAAAAAAAAAAGGTCCTGATGCTTAGGCATCAGGCCTGTGAGGACAGCCCCGACCGGAGTGGAGCGGTGTTCACCTCATTATACGGTGCCCGTTCCACTTCGGGGTCCTCACGAGACCCTCCTGCCAACCCTGCCACCTCTGGTGCTTCAGGGCGCAGTGGTCTCCAGCGAGTCGCTGGTGCTGTGCTGCGGCACAGCATCGGTTTCGCGCCCTCTGAGGGGGGTTTTAGAGCAGTCAGGTCAGGTAGTTCCTGCCGGTATGTTTCAGGCTCCAGATTTGACTCTCTCAGTAACACCAGAGACCAGCCTCGAGAGGCTGGTTCCCTTAGTAAATTTTCTGGCAGCGTGGAAGCTTCTGCCGAATATTTCTCATTGGGTCCTGCAGATTGTAGAGAAAGGATACAGAATCCAGTTTGGCTCTCGTCCTCCTCGTTACAGCGGGGTGTTACCCACAGTGGTTCGTCCCGAGCAGGCTCTGGTAATGGAGCAAGAAGTAAGGGCCCTGTTAGCAAAAGAGGCTATAGAACAGCTGTACTCACCCGACAGAGAGTCGGGTTTTTACAGCCGTTACTTCATTGTTCCAAAAAAGGATGGAGGTTTGCGTCCCATTTTAGATCTTCGCCTGTTGAATCGGTCAGTTCAGAAACTCAAGTTCAAGATGCTGACCCTCAAGCAGATCGTGACTCAAATCAGATCCGAGGACTGGTTTGTCACGATAGATCTGAAGGATGCATACTTCCATATCTCCATCCTCCCTCAGCACAGGAAGTTCCAAAGGTTTTCTTTAAGGGGCAAAGAATACCAGTATCGGGTTCTTCCTTTCGGCCTAGCTTTGTCACCCCGCACATTCACGAAATGCATGGATGCAGCTTTAGCCCCTCTCAGGCTTCAGGGCATTCGCATTCTGAATTATATCGACGACTGGCTGATTCTAGCGGAATCAGAGCAGTTGGCGGATCGGCACCGAGGTGTCGTTCTCGCCCATATGCAGATGTTGGGGTTGAGGCTCAATGCCAAGAAGAGTGTTCTTTCTCCAGTACAGAGAACCACTTTCCTTGGTGTGGTATGGGATTCAGTGACGATGAGGGCCAGCCTATCGCCCGTTCGTGTAGCTGTTATCCTGGCAGCCACCAAAGAGCTAAAGCTAGGTCAGTCACGCACTGTAAAACAGTTCGAGAAACTGTTGGGTCTACTGGCAGCAGCGTCCAACGTGATACCTTTTGGCCTGCTGTACATGAGGCCTTTACAGTGGTGGCTCAGGACCAGAGGGTTCTCCCCGAGGGGAAACCCGTTCCGTATGATCAAGGTTACGCGGCGATGCCTTCGTGCCTTAGAGATATGGAAGAAACACTGGTTCTTAACCCAGGGCCCGGTGTTGGGAGCTCTTTGCCATCGAGCTACTATCTCGACAGATGCTTCCCTCACCGGCTGGGGAGCGGTAATGGAAGGCCGCTCTGTTCAGGGTCTGTGGAAAAGCCATCATCTTTCGTGGCACATCAATTGCCTGGAGATGATGGCTGTCTTCAATGCGTTGAGACATTTCCTTCCGGACCTAAGAGGCCATCATGTGCTCGTTCGAACAGACAACACATCTGTGGTCTCTTATCTGAACCGCCAGGGGGGTCTGAGGTCGCGTCCGCTTTGCAAACTGGCGCACCGGATCCTCCTGTGGTCCCTTGGGAAGGTACTCTCCCTGAGGGCAGTGTATATTCCTGGGGACCAGAATATAGGAGCAGACATCCTGTCGAGGCAGGAGCTGAGGCCAGGGGATTGGAGACTCCACCCCGAGGCGGTGGAGAAAATCTGGGAGGCATATGGCAGAGCAGAGGTGGACCTGTTCGCGTCTCACAACACGACGCACTGTCCCCTCTGGTATTCACTTACTCACCCGGCCCCCCTGGGGCTGGATGCCATGGTGCAGACGTGGCCGAGGCTACGTCTGTACGCCTTTCCCCCTGTTGCTCTGCTCCCAGGAGTTCTGGAGCGGGTCCGTCAGTGTGGGATAAGCCTACTGCTAGTAGCACCACGCTGGCCAAGTCGGATCTGGTTTGCGGACCTGATCCTTCTTCTAGACGGGCCTCCATTGGAGATCCCTTTGAGGAGGGACCTTCTGTCTCAGGCCGGGGGCACAATATTTCACCCTCGGCCAGAGATATGGAATCTTTGGGTTTGGCCTCTGAGGGGGCCCAACTTGTAGATAGTGGTCTTTCAGCTGAGGCTGTTGAGACCATCCTAAGCTCCAGAGCTCCAGCTACGAGGAAACTCTATGCGCTTAAATGGAGAGTTTTCTCCTTATGGTGTCACCGACATCAGTGGGATCCGGTTAATTGTTCTGTCAACACAGTAATCGAGTTCCTGCAGGAGCGCTTTGTGTCAGGTCTATGTCCTTCTACACTAAAAGTTTACGTGGCAGCCATTGCGGCTTATCACACCATGGTGGGAGGTATATCTCTGGGTCGAGACCCCCTGATTACACGTTTCCTTCGTGGCACTTTGAGGCTGAGGCCTGCAATTCGCACTAAGGTGCCAGCTTGGGATTTGACTGTAGTTCTAGAAGGCCTGTCTAGGGCTCCATTCGAGCCCTTAGAATCAGTCTCAGAGAAGTTCCTTACTCTTAAGACCGTCTTTCTCCTAGCTATTTCGTCCCTCAAGAGAGTTGGTGACCTTCAGGCTCTTTCGGTCTCCCCCACCTGCCTTGAATTTGCACCGGGGATGGTCAAGGCGTTCCTTTATCCAAAACAGGGATACATCCCTAAGGTGCCGACCTTGACTCCGAGGCCTATTGTGCTGCAGGCTTTCTGTCCTCCTCCGTTTGCAACTGCGGACCAGGAAAGACTGCACTTGTTGTGTCCAGTGCGAGCATTGGACACATATGTACATCGGACATCCTCAATCAGGAAGTCCGATCAACTATTTATTTGCTTTGGATCACCTAAAAAAGGTCTTCCTGCTTCAAAACAGACAGTCAGTAAGTGGATAGTCGAGGCTATTTCACTTGCTTATGAGTACTCGGGCCAGCCTTGTCCTTTGGTGGTCCGAGCTCATTCGACCAGGAGTATGGCGGCTTCTAAAGCCTTGCTGCATGGGGTTTCTCTCCAAGATGTTTGTGATGCGGCGGGCTGGTCCTCTCCGCTCACATTCGTGAGATTTTACAGTTTGGACCTGGATGCTGCCCCAGGTTCTCAGGTGCTTAGTGCTTAGCTGAACAGTCTGACACTCAGGTACTTGAATTATGGCGCATTGGGTATTCTCGTTCCCGTAGCGTTTCGACGCATCTCGAAGTTCCCTTTTCGATAAGGGAACGTCTCAGGTTACTATTGTAACCATAGTTCCCTGAGAACAGGGAACGAGACGATGCGTCCCCCTGCCATACTTCTGGCGTCCCTGCGATCGGCTTGCTTCGGCACTGTCGAAGCTAAATGCCGGCGAGCAGCGGAAGTGCTCTTATCCTTTCCTGGTCATGACGTCACCCGCCCGTGACGCTCATTCCCTTTTTCCATTGGACTAGTTGGCATAGATGCTTCAGACGCAATCACGCAGAAGGCGTTCCCGTAGCGTTTCGACGCATCGTCTCGTTCCCTGTTCTCAGGGAACTATGGTTACAATAGTAACCTGAGACGTTATCCCTATAAAGACTCATAACTCCAAAACTATAGCAAGGAGAGTCAAAAGGTAGATATTGTTTGATAGAAAACTTCTATTTTTACCTTTAACATTTGTACATTCTCATGCTGAGAAGCTGCTGATAAAATACACAAAAAATATACAGTATGTATTCCTTTTTTTTTTCAATTATAATTTTACTTTGTAACTTTTATAATTCTTTTTTTGGTGAAGTTTCCCTAAATGTGAGCTGCATCTGTGTCAGATGTTTTGGTGATAGCATAAAGTAATCAAAATTTACATAATTTGTAACCAAGGTAGCCTTTTTGTTTAGCTCGAGTTGATCAGATGATCAGCTATTTTTTATTTATTTTTTATCTGACCATAGAACCTGTCCCGTTTGAACCGTTCTATCAAATACCAACAGATAAAAAATCAAAACCTGACAGCATGTGCTAGAAATTTTTATAATTTGCCATGTTTGGATCTTCCAACAGGACAGTGATCCAAAAATATACATCAAAATCAAAACAAAAATGGGTCACTGAGCACAAAACCAAGCATCTGCAATGGCCATACAAGTCCCTGACCTGAACCCTTTTGAAAATGAGTGGGCTGAACTGAAGAGAAGAAGCGCCAACATGGATCTGGGAATCTGAAGGATCTGGAGAGATTCTGTATGGAGGAATGGTCTCTGATCTCTTGTCAGGTGTTCTCCAAACTCATCAGGCATTATAGGAGAAGACTCAGAGCTGTTATCTTGGGAAAATGAGGTTGCAAAAAGTATTTAATAAAAGGGGGCCAATAATTGTTCCCAATATCTTTTGGAGAAAAAAACATTTATTTCAAAATGTGATTTCCCCCCACTTCCAATTATTTTACTTCAGTAAAAAGTTAGATTTTTATACATATATAATATATGTATGTATATATATATATATATATATATATATATATATATATATATATATATATATATATATATATATATATATACATACAACAAGCACATTTAGCCCAACACACAAGCTTTTTTTTTCTTCATAAAAGTTGTTTTGGCTTGTATATTTAGGATTGGTGTTAAACATGATAGTGTAAACACTAAGCATAACAGGACTAAATTAATATTTTTCTTTTGTTTTTTGTTCCAGACAAAAGAACCAAGTAAACCAAACTACAAGTTTGAACACATTCGTGTAAATAATAAATAGACAATTTATAAATATGTTAAATTTATCTGGGGCGTCCAGTCAACACCCAAGCATCTACGTCGACACTTAATAAATATCTGGGGCGTCTACTCGTCGAAACCCAATCGACACTTAACCTAGCGTCTCCAAATTAACACTGAATAATAACCTTTATACTCTAGCTCCTGGTCTTCCGTCGACAACTGGCCGAGTTCCCTAACTCTAACTTACTTTCTTCCCTAAACTGACCTGCTGCGCAGCAGTAATATCAGACAGACTTCAGCAAATGTCCTTTAAATGCTTTTAATTACGGCCGGGAGAGTTCTCGAGCAATACTCAGAGAATCTCCCAAGTAAAAACAAGGCCGGTGGATCTCAGACAAATTGTATTGAATCCCACCAGTAAACACTAATACAACAGTTTTTATAGTATGCAGGTATGGCAAAATGACATGACACATTACATAATTTCTCTACAATTTGATTGGTTCTTCATTACTTCATAATCGCAAGTTTTCAAACCTAGACATCTGTCTATAGTTCCATTTCCCATATATGTTATTTATACACATGCACACACAACCAAAGTCATGAGTTTGAATTCAACTAAAGGGGAAACATACATACATACATTTCAAATTCAAATGTTAGATGTTAAATAAGGTTAGATGTTAGAAACGGTTAGTTTAATATATAGTTTAAAATGTCCACCACAGTATTTAAAACAAAAATATATTTTATATTAAATTTAGTTTATTACAGAATAACAACTAAACCAAGAGCTGTCAAAACATCAAGCAAAATTTCTCTATTTTGACTTAAAGGTATATATATATATACAAAGGTATATTAAAGGTATATTATATATATATATATATATATATATATATATATATATAATATATATATATATATATATATATATATATATATATATATAATATATATATAATTACCCCTATTACCTAAATCTGTATCTATTAATGCAGATTGTTGTTCTTACTACTTTGAGTGAGATAAAGCAAGAGCAAGATTTTATGTTTTAATGTTTAAACATTAATGTTACATTAGTCATCCACGTCACGTTAGTGCTAGGCTAACTTATGCACTTATTTATACATTTAATACAGTTCCCGCATGTGCACCACAAATTAGAAATAGCCTATACACATTGGTTGTTGATGGACACACACTTTTGTGTTTTGTAATGTTTATTGTGAGGATTTACAATTAAAACATCTCATAGTGTACCTCAAATTAGGCACTTTAAACTCAATAATAATGCCAGAACCGTAACTTATTTTTAACACCTTTGTTTTATTGAAAGTTCTTTCTTTTTACTATACTAATGCGCAATGACTGGTTATGTAGAACTGAATAATGTACAAATAATAATAACTGAATATGTTCATTTTCTTCAGACAGGAATCTCACTTGATATGGCAGATATACTGTGAAGTCACTCGCAAGTCCTTTCTGGAGTTCAATCTTGCACATTATAATATGACTCAACTCATCAGCTCTTTACAAGAAACTCCAGGACATGAAATAGCTGTCTGACTAAGGGTACATTCAAAATGTGCAGTTAAGAGCATCTTCCAGAAACAAGGCTAAGAAACACTGCTTTAGATGATAATTAATTATTACAAAAGTTTTGTTCTCTTAAAATTGCATCAAAAAAGGTGTGTGATGTTCCTATGGCAGTATGAGTTGTGAAATACTCTTCTCACAGATCCATTGCAAAGCTGAATCACATGCAATATCAAGCCACCCGGATAAAGTTGGCCACCTTTGGTTATGATCCACAGTCAGAGCACAGTTCTCTCTTTTATTTCCATTAGGCTCATCAGACGCCCAGAAGCTGGAACTACAGATCAGCATTAGATGTTCAGTGCTGCTTTCTGTGTGATATGAGAATCATTTATTAGATATTAATCAGTTCAGTTCAGTGTTTTCTCACCCAGCGGTCAGTGTGCTTCCATCAACCCATTTCCATGTGTTCTCCACATCACTGTCAGTCAGACCAATCCAGACTATAGCAGAACCCGCCATGTTCTTAACAAAATCCTGAGCAGATGAAACAGTTGCACATTTCTGTAACGCTTTAGATTACAGCCTACAAAGTATTGCAAAAGGAAAACAAATTTAAAGCGTACCTTTCTGTAATTACAGTGTACATATAAAGTGCGTATGTGTAGGTTTAAGGGATCAATATGTAAAGTTTAGGGAATAAAGGGGTAACAACCATTGACACATTTTTTATACTGTAAAGACATCTTTACAAAGCTGAGTTAAGGCTATTCTAAAGCGGCTCTGTGTCTGCTCAAAATTCTGACACAATGGTGCATAAAAGCAGTCTTAAAATCGGCCGGGTCAGACCCACATTAGCTCCTAGTATCAAAGGCGACCCTGATACTGTTTTGGTTCAGTGTAAATGAACGCAAACTTGTGCCGCCCTAAACTACGTCATTGTCATGACAACCTAAAGCAACCTGTCAGCTCAAGAAGAGGTAGACAAAACATATAGGCCTAGCTCAATATTGTTTTAGCCAAATAAAAAAAAAAGTCAGTCAACAAGGGACAATGAAGTAAAAGAGTCCTGTACTCATATCGTGAAATAAACCACCAAAATAACAGTCGTCGATGTGTGTAATCAATTGGCTTTCGATGTTTGAAAAATCTTTCGATCTTTCCTTTGAAGAGACATTTCTCTCAGATACGGTAAATGCTTATTCTGCATCACTGTGATTGTGCATTGACATATTATATTCCAAAAATCATCTACTTGAGGACGATATCAATTTCACCCACACACAACAGTGAAATCTGCTGTCCTGCCTGAAACACTAACGCTAGCATAATTGTTCAATCTCTTTTTATCCTGCGGTGATCTACTCTGTGTAATAATTCTTAATTTCTAATAAAATTTCTAATAAAATTAATTTACGCAATCTGATATCACTGACTCAGAAACCTTTATTTGAAAAACAACTTAATTCAAAACAGATTTTCAAGTGTCTGCTACGCTACCCTTGGATTACGGACGTGGCTTACGAAAAATAACTTCTATCTTCAAATAACTTCTATCTATTTGATATTTAGTATCTATTTGCTACCAATGTGCATACAACTGTTAAATAAATCTTATGCATACATTCTCTTAACTCCTGAGTCTTTCTGGTAGAACTGCCATTCTTGATTTCTTGTGATTTTTCTCTTTGTTATTATCTATTATTGTTTGTATTTTGTCATTTTTGTTTTAAAAAAACTGACGGCATCCGATTTCCTTATGACTTTTATCATGAGTTTCTCTGCATGCTTTTGCGCTGCATTTTTCATTCACGTCAAGCTTGAACTCAACCCTTACATTCACGTGCAGGTGACAAACATCTCTACAGTAGAGAATATTATAGCCAAGCTATGTGACCCAGCAGAAAATAAGTAAATAAAGATTTGTGGCCTACCTTTTTTTAAAGTTAAGTTACTTTACTGAAGAACAATATTTCAAAGAACTCTTGGCCAACTGGTGAATGTAGTAATAATAATAAGAAAAAATAATGACGTTATGCTACATGTACATTGATCATCATTCACTGTTCATTCGCGAGTGTCAAAAAAAGAATAAAATCCACTGTTGAAGATTTCAGGCTCATTGTTTGTTGAGGTAATCAAATCAAAACTCTTCCGAAATGCAGCTTTTTTCCTGAAGCATTGGGAACTTTTAGTAACTCCTCTTCAACTTCTCCCTGATGCTCTGCATGGTCGACTGTCACCTGTATGCTACTGCATTGCACACGTTTCGTACTCACGTAATCGCGTATTGCATAGGTGATGTATAATGTTTATAATATTATCCATATAACAATATTTCATACAGTCTTGCTGACCTCTAATTCATTGGGGTCGTATGGATTACCGTCTTTATTGGTGTGTCGGCTGTTTTATGCTTCAACTTTTAGGAATCCACAAGCTTGCATTATATGTATTTCCACTGAGAATACAACATTTCATATCAAATGCTAAGGTCACTGGGAATTTCCCAGAGACAATTTTTTTTTCTAAAAACCTTCATATGTGTTCATCTGAAGAAAGCAAGCTGTATCCATCTTGGATGGCATGAGGGTAAAAGATGATTAAATGGTGAGAACATTTCTGGGTTAAATAGATAATACAGAATAGCAAGAGAAATGGGATTCCTTTTTAAGATTAAAGGTGCTGTATGTAACTTTTTCACTCTACGATATCATAAAAATACCATAATATGTTTGCACGTATTGAGGAAACATGCTAAATTCACATATGTGTTTCTCTGAAAAACACTTCAGTTATTTTACTTTGAAATATGCGTTTCCAGGCTGGAATGTTAGTTTTTGTTTTGGTCTGTGATAATGCACACCAATATCGAATTTTCATTGTCCATTGCGCTCGTTCCTGTTGTGTGTGTTCAAACTGGCAACCCGTGTGAGCGCCGTCCAGTCTGAGGAGCAGAGGCAGGAGAAATGACGATCTCTTATTTTTTTAATTGGACTGAAGTAACTATTTCCACCACTAGTTGTCATTCTTACAGACTTACAAAAGAAAAGGAACAAGAGGAGACAAGCAAGCAAAAAAATAATAAAAGGGGGACAAACCAGCTACTTTCTGTCAGAACTTCAGCATTTGAAATTAAATGTTGATTTGCATGACGTAACTCCACCCCACCTCGTGGGTATAAAAGGAGGAAGTCCTGCAATATGCAGTTATGTTTCTTCGCTGAGGAGCCAAGACTGAGCTCAGGCAATCCCCGCGGTACAGCGGAAGTGGCAAGTAGACGGAATGTAGGGAACGAGGGTTACATCCGTAACCGAGACGTTCCCTTTCGTTGTCACTCCGAGTTCCGTTGGATGACGACGAATGGGGTTACCAGTCTAATCACGCCACCTTCACAGCTGTCTTCCAGTGCCCTGCGTAAATCTGAGATTCTTGTCGTGAGACTAGCAGGACTCCTATTTAACACAGGAATACCAAGGTACACTGGGGAGCATATCCCATAGTTTAGAGGAAATATGCAAAACATTGCCAGCCCAAACGGGAGGGACTTAGAGAATACACATATGACCCGAAGGATGCATATGGAGAACACTGGGGTGTCCAGCCGCAGGTGGAATATTTCAAACCCAGGGTTGGCAAGGTGGCTTGCCAAGGGAAAGACACATGCTCAGAGAGGCTTACAGTGGAAATACACATGTGGGGGTTGCTCCGGAGAGGGACCATGCACACGGGGAGGCACCTAGCTGACGCTCAGGCAAGAGACACTGGCGCCGACGTCAGGAGTGCAGGAGGAACTCAGGGCTTTCGAAAAAGCTCACCTGAGGAAAATATCGCACGCATCCAGTCCGTGGAGTGGAATGGCGAGCAAGCGAAGACACCTAACGGGTCCCATGTTAGCTTGAAAAAGACAGTACATGGGAGGAGACTGGCTCCACTCGGAGATTATAGAATCTGGCGAATGTGTTAGGTGTCGCCCAGCCTGCAGCTCTGCAGATGTCTGTTAGCGAGGCGCCATGCGCAAGATCCCAAGAGGATGCCACACTCCGGGTGGAGTGGGCCGTCACGCCAAGGGGGCATGGTCGACCTTGCTGCTGGTATGCCAAAGCAATGGTGTCCACTATCCAGTGGGACAACCTCTGCTTGGAGAGAGCCTTTCCCTTCAGCTTCCCACCATAACAGACAAAGAGCTGGTCTGAGGTCCTGAAACACTGCGTCCTGTCTACATAGGTGCGGAGAGCACGTACTGGACAGAGCAGTGCCAAGGCTGGGTCTGCCTCCTCCGGGGGCAGCGCTTGCAGGTTCACCACCTGGTCCCGGAAGGGAGTGGTAGGAACCTTTGGCACATATCCAGGCCGGGGTCTCAGGATCACGTGAGAGTCAGCCGGCCCGAATACCAGGCTCGCTTCGTCAACGGAGAATGCGTGCAGGTCCCCTACCCTCTTGATAGAGGCCAATGCAACCAGGAGCACTGTCTTTATTGACAGGAGCTTAAAGGGATAGTTCACTTTGAAATTAATTTTTGATATGCTTTAGCTTACCTCAAGGGCATCCAAGATGTAGGTGTCTTTGTGTCCACAGTATTTTCAATTTTGATATTTTTAGGTCAAACCGTTCTTGTCTGTCAGTCATATAATGCAGGCAATAGGGGTCCACCTTAAAAAGCATGCACAGAGAAGTCCAAATTAAACATGATTTAATGACTCGTAAATGTAAGTACACATTGATGGCCTAAGACACGAAACGAGCGGTTTGTTTGAGAAATCGAACAGTATTATATCGTTTTTACCTCTTGTAAACACAGCCACGTCCAAGTGATCTATCTGCGGTCGTGAGCGCTTCGTTCTTTTCCGTAAAGCACCGGACGTGAAACCTCGCGTGTGTACGTCACTCATTGTTTACACAAAACAGAGATTGTAGGTAAGACGGCTAATTAAAAGGGTACTAATTTGCGCTTAAACTGATGTTTAAACCATCGTAAAAGAAAATAATTACACAAAAATAAAAAAAATAAAACGATTGTATGAGTGACGTACAGGCGAGAGGTTTCACTTCCGGTGCTTTCCGGAAAAGTCCGAATCGCTCGTGATCTCAGATCACTTGGACGTGGCTGTGTTTACAAGAGGTAAAAACGATATAATAAATAAAAAAACCGCTCGTTTCGTGTCTTAGGCCATCAATGTGTACTTACATTTACGAGTCATTAAATCATGTTTAATTTGGACTTCTCTGTGTATGCTTTTTAAGGTGGACCCCTATTGCCTGCATTATATGACTGACAGACAAGAACGGTTTGGCCTAAAAATATCAAAATTGAAAATACTGTGGACACAAAGACACCTACATCTTGGATGCCCTTGAGGTAAGCTAAAACATATCAAAAATTAATTTCAAAGTGAACTATCCCTTTAAGCTCCACTGATTGCAAAGGCTCAAAGGGAGCACTCTGCAGGGCAGTTAGAACCACCGCGAGGTCCCAAGAGGGAACGAGAGGAGGGCGAGGAGGATTCAGTCTCCTCGCTCCTCTCAGGAACCTGATGACCAGGTCGTGCTTTCCCACAGACTTACCTTCTACCAAATCATGGTGTGCGGCGATAGCGGCAACATAGACTTTGAGGGTGGGAAAGGAAAGCACAACACCGATCGACACTTCCGGGGGTCTTCTCGGTGAGAAGAGCACCAGCTGACGAAGAGGTTCCACTTTAACGCGTAGGCGTGTCTCGTGGACGACGCTCTAGAGGAAGTGATGGTAGCCACCACCGCAGGTGGTAGGGTACTCAAACCTGCCTGGTCCCATCCAGAAACCACACGTGGAGGCTCCAAAGATCGGGACGAGGGTGCCACAGGGTGCCCCGTCTCTGAAAAAGTAGGTCCTTCCTCAGAGGAATGGGCCAAGGAGGTGCTGTCGCGAGGAGTATGAGTTCAGAGAACCAGGTCCGGGTGGGCCAGTAGGGCGCAACCAGAAGGACCTGCTTCTCGTCCTCCTTAACTATGCGCAAAACCTGCGCAAGAAGGCTCACTGGGGGAAACGCATATTTGCGGCCCTGCGGCCAGCTGTGCGCCAGTGCATCCGTGCCGAGTGTGCCGAACTGGTCCCAAATCAGCTGAACCGACCGGGGATGGAGTCACCATTCGCCAGGGAGGGGCTGAAAACGTGAGAGCTCGTCCGCTGCACAGTTGAGGGCTCCGGGAATGTAAATAGCTCGAAGCGACCTCAGATGCTTCTGACTCCATAAGAGGAGGTGGCGGGCGAGTTGCGACATACGGCGCGAGCGTAGACCACCTTGATGGTTGATGTACGCTACTGTGGCGGTATTGTCTGATCGGACTAGTACGTGTTGACCCCTGAGCAGCACTCGAAAGCGGTGCAGGGCAAGGCGTACGGCCAGCAACTCGAGGCAATTGACATGCCATAGGCGCTGGGGTCCTGTCCAGAAGCCCGCGGCAGCATGACCATTGCAAATGGCACCCCAGCCTGTGGCGGAGGCATCTGTTGATACAACAACATGCCTGGAGGCCTGTTCCAGGGGGACACCGGCCCTGAGAAAACTGAGGCTCAACCACGGGGTGAAGGTCTGATGGCAGCTCGAAGTAACTGGTACTCGGAGCGTGCCTTGTTGCCATGCCCACCTCGGCACTCGGTCGCGAAGCCAAAGCTGAAGCGGTCTCATATGAAGCAACCCGAGCGGCGTTGCCGCAGCTGCAGATGCCATATGCCCCAGGAGCCTCTGAAAAAGTTTCAGTGGAACCGCACTCTTGTCTTGGATTTGTCTCAGACAAGTCAGCATTGACTGCGCGCGCTCGCTCGTAAGCTGCGCGGACATGGCGACCGAGTCGATATCCATACCGAGAAAAGAGATCCTCTGCACGGGGCAAAGAACCTTCATATGTGTTCATCTGAAGAAAGCAAGCTGTATCCATCTTGGATGGCATGAGGGTAAAAGATGATTAAATGGTGAGAACATTTCTGGGTTAAATAGATAATACAGAATAGCAAGAGAAATGGGATTCCTTTTTAAGATTAAAGGTGAAGACGCGAGGAGACAGGGCTAGCCCGAAAGGGAGAACCGCGCACTGGTATGCCCGCCCCTCTAAAGCAAACCGGAGGAACGGTCTGTATCGAGGAAGAATGAAGACATGAAAGTAGGTGTCCTTCAGGTCGATCGCTGCAAACCAATCCTGGGGCCGCACGCATTCGAAAATGCGTTTGGCTGTGAGTATCTTGAACGGCATTCTGTGTAAGGAGCGGTTCAGCACGCACAAGTCCAGGATTGGTCGTAACCCACCGGTTTTCTTGGGGACAATGAAGTAAGGGCTGTAGAAGCCGGACCTCATCTCGGCTGGAGGGACAGTCTCGATTGCACCCTTTACCAGCAGGGTGGCAATCTCTGCTCTCATGATGGGGGCATTGCCACCAACCAGAGTGGAGCGGACTCCCCTGAAGCGGGGAGGAGACCGTGCGAACTGAATCGCATAGCCGAGCCTGATGGTGCGGGCGACCCAGCGGGACAGACGGGGAAGCTCTAGCCAGGCTCCCAGGTACTGAACAAGCGGGGTCATGCGGACCATAGGCGTCCCCCCGGAGGGGCAACGAAGCGGAGTAACTGGCGCAGACGTGGACGGCATAGCGATCCGATGTGGGGGCACAGTTAGCAACCGCGCCCGAACAGAGGAGGCCAGGGAAGGACCAGCGTTCCACGGGGGCCTGCTCTGTCGGGGGTCTGGCGACAGAGGAGGACAGGGTCGAGGCGGTCCGTGGACGACCCGCCGTGTCAACCGCCTCTGGGGGGAGACACACACTCTCTGGCAAACCACTGCACAGATAAGCAGGAAGCGCGGGCCCACCGGAGATCGCCGTCACACCAACACTGAGGAACTCGTTTGTGAAGCTGACAATTCAGAGATGGCTTGTGGAGTGAAGAAATAAACTTGGCTCCGAAGCGAAAACATAACTGCATATTGCAGGACTTCCTCCTTTTATACCCACGAGGTGGGGTGGAGTTACGTCATACAAATTCCACAGACACATGGCATTTCTTTGTCATTGGCTCGTTTTGTATACTCGAAGTTGATAGGCTTTCTAAGCGAAACCCCATTCGTCATCATCCAACAAAACTCGGAGTGACAACGAAAGGGAACAAGATTTTAACAAGCACCCCTATAACTACATGCAACAAGAGTATATTTCCGCAGTATGAAAAAAAAAAATATTTGCAAATGTTTTAGTTTTACCTGCCAGGAAACATAGAAGCCCAAATTAAAACAGCTGCACTTTTACTAAACACACACACACACACACACACACACACACACACACCACACACACACACACACACACCACACACACACACACACACACACACACACACACACACACTTTTATTCTTTCTGTCACTCACTTGTTCTTCTCTGTTGTTTATGATGATCAGATCTGCTCCTCTCTCTCTACAGTATCTTCTGCTCTCAGTCCAGCTCTTCTTCTCACTCAGCATGTAGTAAATACTGGATTTATAGTAAGTCCATCCATCTGTAAACAACCAGTTCAGCTGTTAGTTTTTTATTCCCTTTAACACTCACCTGTTCGTATCTCAGAACAGATAGTAAACTCATAGATTATGAACACTGAAAGTTACTGAGAGCACAACCCAACTCTATCATGCTTTAAATAATTATAGATTCATAGCAAATAACTACATGGAAACTTTACCATAAATCTGAAGATCATTTATTGGTTGGTCTCTGTTCTTGGAAATTAGCTGATTTCTCTCTTCTGTGAGGTTGTTGATCTTGGTTAGTAGCTGATCTCTCTCTTCTGTGAGGTTGTTGATCTTGTTTACAAGCACATCTCTCTCTTCTGTGAGGTTGGTATTGTTGTTTAGCTGATCTCTCTCTTCTGTGTAGTTTGTGCTCTTTGTATAGATGTAAACACACAGCACTATGACTGCAGTCAGCAGAAGAACACACAGCAACACCAAACACACTGCAACTGCTCTGGAGCTTCTGTTCCTCACAGAATCACTTCCTGAAAATGGCATACATTAAGATAAATGTTGCTTAATTTCTACAGAAACTTTAGAAACTGTATTTGTATTTGTACCTGTCGGTTGAGGTGGTTGGTTTCTCTCGGTGTGTCTGTTCATACCACATGATCCATCAGTATTTATATTGCCATAAACAGGCATTTGAGACATGTTTGCTTGCTTGCCATGTACATAAATGACGACAACTGTCTCTGTGCATTTGTACTATTAGTCCTCTGGTTTTGAGACTCTAATTTTAGTACATGAGGGCAATGTGTGGCAAGGTACTTCACAGTACAAGAGCACGTGACAATCTGTCTGTTAATATTCATTTGCATAACAGCAAAGGGACCTATTGTGGTAGTGTGGTTAGAAGTAGCAGTTAGGTTCAAATTAGCACAGGATAATTTTACTTGAGTGAAAAGTTTTAATTCAACCTAAATTGATCAGAAAATGTAACTGAATTATTGGTTGCGATAATTCTTTTAAATGTCCTTCACATGCCACTGAGAACGGAACTGATCTGAGGTCACTGTGTAAAGTCACGTGAGGTGCAATGATCTAGGAAGCTATAAAGGTTTTGAACTTCATTAACAATATGAGGCTGATACAGAATGGCACTTTCGATGAGTATGTACAATCAATAATACACCTCAAATTTGGTAGAAAATTAAAGTTATTGAAATGAAATTAAATGAAATTAAAACAAATAAAAATAAAATAAAGTACCATAAAGGCTGTCGCAATTAGAGCTGCACAATTCTGGATAAATTGAGAATTAAGATTTTTTTTGTGTGTGTGTGTGTGTTTAAAATGGAGATTGCGATTCTCCCCTGATTCTGGAAAAAAAAAAAAAACTAAACTAAATAACATGCAAACTAGAGGTTCTGACAAAAGGTTCATCGCTTTAGTCTATTTTGAAAAGTGTATGAAATAATTAAAAATAATAATTTGAATGGAGTCTCAGTCATAAAGGCCTATTGTTATTGGATTAATCAGTGTCTGTGAATAAATCTTTTAAATGAACGATTCAATGACAAACACTCGTATCCACCTCCTGGAGTAACTATAAGCAATTCTATACATAGGCCTATATGTGTCAAAATAATTTCAAAAGATGAATTTATCTTATTCTGATCTCTACCGTAGACATTTAAATAACCAAACCAGTACACTTTTATCCCCTGTTATGTTTAATGTTTGTAATATAAATGACGATGATGTGTGATTGAAAAAAATGTTTGTGAAGCGCTTCTTCATACTGTACATTAACATGGCATCTCTCCGGATCAGTGGCACCGCAAACACAGATTTGAATGTTGCAGTGTGATTATAGTACTTTCAAAGGTTAACCAAAGTCCCTAAAGTCTTTGATATAAACAGTTTCACATCTCAAGCGTCAGCCGAGCGTGACCAGCACGTGTTTTGTCACTGCCCATCAATGACATCAAATCACAGCAACATTCAGTTGTGTGTTGCGCTGCCACTCATCCGGAAAAAGCAGCTGCCATGTAAATGTACAAACTGCACTTCACAAACAACATTCTTTTCAACCACACATTATCGTTAATGATAATAAATGATAATTGAACTCCGCAGATGCTTGCGATGTGAAACAGGCGTCGCATGCAAACGTAATTTAGAAATTAAATCGCATGTTTGAATCGAGATCGCAATCTTTTAATGATTAATTGTTCAGCTCTACCTAAAATCTCTCAATTTCAGTGTTTTTGGCATCAATATACTGCATTATATTCATGTCTTGCAACGTTGTCAACATGAATTCAGTTTCTTACGCTCCCCAAAAATGCACATGCGCACTTTGTCAGAGTGGAATAAATATGATTAAAGTGTTTACATGCCTTTTCGATCAAAGATTGCACAAGTGTGTTTGTTGCCATCGCTCCTGTCCTGTGCTATCTTTCCTGTATTGGTGTGTGTTATTCTTCTCTGTGTGTGTGTGTGTGTGTGTGTGTGTGTGTGTGTGTGTGTGTGTGTGTGTGTGTGTGTGTGTGTGTGTGTGTGTGTGTGTGTGTGTGTGTGTGTGTGTGTGTGTGTGTGTGTTTGTGTTTGTGTGTGTGTGTGTGTGTGTGTGTGTGTGTGTGTGCGTGCTTCAAGAATCAGTATCTTGATTTTTGACTGTATTACTGACAAATGCATTGTAATTTCTCTAAGTTAAGTCTATTTATTACCAATGTGTAGTTTTATTTTAAGTTCACAGGACTCCATTCCAGACTTACATTTGAGGGTAGCAGCACCGGAGCCACTAAATCCTACAGAAAGTGTTTGGTAGCACTGTGGGGCTGACAATAAAGCACTGAGCTTAACAATAATAATAAAAAATTGCTTTAATTATAATCATTCATAATGTCTTAATAGTAATTAAACAGCAAATAAATAGATATTCATTAGAAAATAGATTAGGGAGTAAAAATAGCTATTCCACTCCTCCGCATTAGGGCTGTCAAAATGGCTGAAAAGCTAAATTAAAATTGATTTCTTAAATATTAGCACAATTCGAATTCTAAAGGCAATACTTAAAGGTGCTCTAAGCGATGTCACGGGTTTTTTATGCCAAAACATGTTTTGTCACATACAGCAAACATCTCCTCACTATCCGCTAGCTGCCTGTCCCCTGAACACACTGTAAAAAAAAAAAAAAGGCGGTCTCTGCAGACACCCCATGCTCCAAAAACGGCAACAAAACAAACTGGGCTAACCCGCACCAAAAAACATAACAATCTGTTCCAACCAATAACCGACAAGAGGGATTTGTGGTTGGGTTTGGGGGGTTAGCGCGGATGAGGAGGGAGGGAGGGTCTAGCTAGCCTCCGTTTTGCTTGACAATACTTCGAACATCAATAAGAAGTGATGTCACCCAACATTGCTTGCACTTTTAATGTTACAGGAAAAAAAGCACTGTATTTTCTCATATGCCCACAAGAGGGCGCAAGCGAGCACAATAAGCAAATATAAACCAAATCAAGCATTGCATCTTTCATTGAAATGCAATGACATTCACTTTTTAAAGTGCATTAACTTTTGAAACAGTTGTACAATAGTGCATAAAACGGTGTAAGTACATCAGTAACCTGATAAAAACACTAGGGGTGTGACGAGACACTTATCTAACGAGACGAGACGAGACAAGACTTTTGCACAATATTTTATAGAAATCCTCAATGACAAATTTCATGACTGGAAAAATAGTCTGCATGTGCATTTTGAAATGTTTTAACTAATAATATTGTAATGAATGTTATTTCAGTTCTTCTTTATGAGTATGAATTATCATATGCATTGAAAGACAATAATATACAAGCACTGTAAGGTATTGCCACAAACTCAACTGATAGGCTTTTCTTCTGGATGATTTCACAAGAGTTTCTTCAGAGCTTACTGTACATGAATTATGAGCTTCCAGAACTTCTAATTGAAGGCCTCCTAACAGAATTTTCCACAAATTAAACATATACTGAAATAACAACAGTATAAATAGGAAAAATAATATTTTTTTTCTTAGTCTTATTAAGTGCAAACAATAAGTGCAAGTGCAAGTGCAACCATAATCAAAGTACTCTCTCAATATTCAAAGTGCAAACAGAGATTAGAGACACATCTACACATTCCAGAGATGGGTTTGATATTGGGATACAGGCTATTGTATACAGTCTAATTTGTGTGCATCAGGGAGCTTGTGTTTTACTTTCACTTTAAAATCCGTGATCGTGCGTACTCTGTGTATGCCTAATGAAAAATCAATCCTCATATCATAGTCATAATAATTATAATGGCGTTATTATTTTTCAGTATAGAAATAATATTAGGCACTTTTTAGGGATGTATATAAGTTGAAGGATACATCATGCAGATGCACTGGGACACATCCTCAGTGATGTATCCTGGGGTCATTGGGTGTTTCGGGTCTTTCAACATCAGACACCCTCGCCCAGGCGACCCGACCGGAGTTGATCAGACCCCGGCCTGTGTCCCAGCAGCAATTGCCCACGGTTCTGCCCTCTTAATCCACAGCCAACGTGTGGCTTTCTCTGCAGCTTCAGTTGCGGATCTGATCGCCTTTCTTTTAGCTTCCCCCGTGATGCCTAGGATTTTATACACGTTGCAGAGTGATCGCCCTGCAAATCCTCTGCAGCCCACCTCCAGAGGCTCACAACGGGTTTGCCAGCCCTGCCTCCTACACTCTTCAACTAGCTCCTGGTACTTGGCGCGCTTTCTCTCATTGGCTTCGTCCATGCGCTCTTCCCAAGGCACAGTGAGCTCCAACAAGATCAACTGCTTGGTAGAAACTGAGTATATAATCATGTCTGGACGAAGTCTTGTGGATATTATTCTAGTTGGAATCTTTAGCTGTTTTCCAATATCCACTTCCAGTTGCCAATCAGTGGCAGTAGTGAGGAGGCCAGACTTTGCTCTGGGTTGTGGAAGGGCTTTCTCTCCGGCTCTAAGAAACTTGATGCTCCTTGAATTGTGGTGGCCCTTGATGGTGTTAATGGCTGTGGCTATGCTCTCAGCAACTGCCTTAAGCACCTGGTCATGGCGCCAGCGATAGCGCCCATCTCCGAGGGCTTTTGGGCAGCTACTAAGGAGGTGCTCTAGGGATCCCCTTCCTGGACAACGGGGACAGGAAGGTGTCTCAATTTTGCCCCAGATGTGCAGGTTTGCTGGACTTGGTAGGACATCGTAGACAGTTTGGACTAAGAACCTGATACGGTGGAAGTCTCCTTTCCAGATGTCAGCCCAGGTGATCTTCCGTTGCCGCACATTTTCCCACTTTGTCCAAGCTCCTTGCTGTCCCATTCCCACCATCCTGCTAGCTCTAACTTCCTCCACACCTGCCCGCACTTCCTCCTGAACAAGATGTTGACGCTCTTTCCCTTGAGCATTGTCAACTCTTGTTACCGGGAAGTAGCCAAAGCCTGCACGCCCTGTTGCTATGGGCCCCACCAGTGCCTTCTGCCTCAGCCGTGACTCAGCCACCTCCAGCGATTTTCCTGCACTCCATTTCCTGCCTGTTCGCACCTGTATGCCAGCTGCTGCCACCTTTGGATCCCTGGATTCTCTATACTGCCATGCTTCCCGTGTTCTTGACACCATAAACTCCTCAGAAAGGCTGTTAATTGGGATTTGCAGGACATTGCTGGTGCCATACAAGGCAGCACTGCTCAGACTGCGAGGTAACCCAAGCCATCTACGCAGATAACTGCTGATCTTTCTCTCCAGGGCCTCGACAGTTGTTATGGGCACTTCGTACATTAGCAGGGGCCACAAGATCCGGGGCAGGATAGAATGCTGGTAAATCCAGGCCTTAAACTTCCCAGGTAGACCTGATTTGTCCACCCTGCTAAGCCAAGACTCAAGCTCTTTGTTGGTTTTTTGGATGGAGGCAGAATCCCTGAGGCTACAGTCAAAAACCTTGCCAAGGCTCTTGACTGGCTTCTCGGTTATGGACGGGATAGTGACTCCGGCCAGTGAAAAACGGAACTTGTCCACTACTTTCCCTTTTTTGAGCACTAGCGACCTTGATTTTTCTGGTTTAAAGCTCATCCTTGCCCAGTTGATGAGCTTCTCTAGCCCTTGAAGAATCCACCTACTGCCCGGTACGGATGTAGTGGTGACTGTCAGGTCATCCATGAATGCTCTTATTGGGGGCTGTCGCACTCCAGATTTCATCAAAGGGCCTCTGCACTCTACCTCTGCTGACTTCACAATCATGTTCATGGCAAGGGCAAAGAGAATAACTGAGATGGTACAACCTGTAATTATACCTTTTTCTAACCGATGCCAGTCTGATACACCTGACCTAGTAGTGGCTCTTAACCTGAACTTGCAATAATAATCCAGGATAAGGTCTGTGATTTTGCTGGGAACATAATGTCGCTGGAGGGCAAGCACAATGAGATTGTGTGGTATGGAGCCATATGCATTGGCAAGGTCCAACCATAACATTGAAAGGTCTCCTTTTCCTTCACGAGCCTCCCTGATGATTTGTGTGATGACTCCCGTGTGTTCCAAACATCCTGGCACTCCCGGGATTCCACCCTTCTGAACAGAGGTATGATGTATATAACAAAACATGCGGAACAAGAATATTTAATTCTTTAAAAGCTCAATCATAAAGGAATTGCACTTAGGGCACAAAAATGGCTAGCAGCGGTACTAAATATAGGATGCATTTTTTTCAAGATTTTTTTTAACAGATAGTCACTGTTTCTGATTCGGTTGCAGCATTTAACAGTTCACAGGAGAACATTATCAATTAATGAAAACTTACATTTCGGTTTGTTATTTTTGGATTACTAAAGACTTGGAATAAACCCTAGAGTTCTCTTACGAGAGTATCTCTCGTACTGCGTAATATCTTACGCTATGGGTAAAACTCTTTTCCACGAGATATTGAAGCCAAAAATTATCCTTAATTTTTTATTAATGTAAAACGCTTTGCAGCAGCAAGCAGACATAGGCGAGACAGCTCGCGCGCCTATTGGCTGCCCTGCGGCAATAGCAGCAGCCTATCGAGAGAGGCTCTGCGTGACGTCACGACGAATGGGGGCCTTTCGCGCCCATATCGTCACGTCCCGCCAGAAAGGGCGTGGTCTCGCCCTATATCTATGCTCGATAGCTGCTCTTACGTCGATTTTCATCTCTTCAGCGAAGCCTCCCGCATCGCTGGATCCAGAGTGAGAAGCCGCGCCGTCGACCTGTAGCCTTCAGCGGGACGTGCCATTGAGCCTGGAGTCGCTGGCCTCGCCGCCTTCAGCCGCCGTACCTGCTGCGCTTTCCGGCGTACATATCCTTTCCTCTGCCTAGAGTGTGTGTGTGATTGCATTTCTGCCTTTTTTTCCCACCCCTCTAAAAGAGCGGCGTCTTTTTAAAGATGCCTTCCTGTGGTTCTTGCCGAGCCCCACTCAGCGATGAGGACCGCCATGTCATCTGCGTGTCCTGCCTGGGTGAGGATCACGCGGCCATCGCGCTCGCTGACGGCGGATGCCATCATTGTGAACGTTTGCCTATGGTGACTCTGCGGACTCGCCTAGCTTCGTTCTCCGAGCCCGCATCCCAGCCTGCCGTGACGCCGCGCCGCAAGAAGCGCCGCGCCCAGCGCGTGCCTGAGCTATCTCCAGCCCGCCAAAGCTCGCCGGTTCGCCCGCCAGCTTCGCCGGCTTCGCTCGAGTCGCTCACGGACGGACAGCGGCCGCCGTCTGCCGCCGCGTCCGCCATCGAGTTGGACGATAACACCGAGGCATGTTCTCTCTTGGCTTCGGATAGCGAGGATTGGGCGAGCTCCGTGGACCTCCCCTCCGCTAACGTTTCCCGCCAACCCTCTGGGAAGAGAGCCGGCATTGAGGCTGAGCTGATGCGTCTGCTCACCAAGGCCGTGGAAAGCATCGGCCTCGATTGGGAGGCACCCACGCTGCCGCCGCGCAACAGATTAGACGGGCGCTTTCTCGGGAAAGACAAGGCTCCGTCAAAATCTAGGCCCGCGCCCTTCCTCCCGGAACTTCACGAGGAGGTTGCAAAGTCGTGGAAGGCCCCCTTTTCCGCCAGGATGCGTACCTCTACCTCCGCGGCATTCTCCGCTGTCGACGGTGCGGGAAGTAGAGGATACCTCGCCATTCCTCTGGTGGAGACGGCTGTCGCGTCGCATCTCTGCCCGCCCTCCGCTGGACGGCGTGTTCAGACGACGCTCCCGTCCAAAGCCTGTCGAGTGACATCATCGCTGCACGGACGCGCTTACACCGCAGCCGGGCAGGCAGTCTCAGCGCTGCACACGATGTCTATTCTGCAGATCTACCAGGCAGACCTCCTCCTCAAGCTGGACGAGGAGGGACCTGGTGCTATCTGCGTGGCGGACCTGAGGAGCGCTACGGACCTCGCTCTACGCGCTTCTAAAGCCGCTGCACAAGCCATGGGGCGGAACATGGCCTCTCTCGCCGTTGCCGAGAGACACTTATGGTTGACGCTGTCAGAGATGACGGAAGCCGAGCGCTCTGTGTTCCTCGACGCGGCCATTTCCCCGGAGGGCCTTTTCGGAACGGCCGTCAAAGACTTCGCGGACAGGTTTGTTGAGGTGCAGAAGACTTCTCAGGCTGTAAAGCACTTCCTGCCGAAGCGCTCGAGCTCCGCTACAGGCCGCACCAAGCCGCCTGCTCGCAGCTCTCAGCCCCAGCCTGCACCGCCCGCCGCCGCCGCCGCCGCCGCCTCACAGCGCCGCCAGGCCCGGGATCAGAGACCGCGGTCTCGCTCTGCCGGACGCCGCCCCCCTCACCGCGGGCCCCGGCCGAGGATTGAGATCAAGCCCGAGGCCTCAAAGTCTTCCTAGCCACCCTAGGAAAACGACGGTGTTCAGATCCCGCTGCGGCCGGATTTCCACCAAAACTTCTCGCTCGTTCAGTCCCATGCGTTGCGACTGTCCCAGTGTATTTTGCAGTGAAGCAGCCGGTGTTTCAGCCCGCTTGCCTGCACACAAAAGCTGTTTTTACGGCTACCCAGATAAATCCAATAAAGAGTGTATTTTCTGGTGTTCCGGCCTCGGCCGATGGTGTTATGAGTGTTGTAAGAATGCCCACGTCCAGTGCCCATTCCCACACCCAGACACAGCCCGCCACGGTGCAGGGCTCGCACAAATAAAATCGACTCCGGTCGATTGTGCAAACAATGTAGTGAACGCGCCCATATCCCTATGCCCGCTTACACTACACGCTGCGTGTCCCTCGGTTTCTGTAAAAACGAAACCAACACACATTCAGTCGGCCCTAAACGACAGTGTTTTCAGTGCAGCAAATGTGTCCGCGGCCCCGCGCCCACATTTCCTCACAGACACGCCGAATCCCACGGGATTCGCCCCGCTCGCTCTCTCGGCGCCACCCGCCTTAGAGGAGCTGAGCGCGGCCAGGCTGCCCGCTGTGATCAGCGCGGCCCCCGCCTCGAACGCTGTAAACACGGCGCTGTGTTCCCAGCACACAGGGACTCTCGTGCCGCCGCTTTCCCGCGGCCAGAGCCCAGATTTCATTCTACCCCTAGCTATTCGCGCGGATGTGTGGTCAAGGCTTCCCGGGGTATCAGAGTGGGTGCTGAACACTATAAAGAGAGGCTATTCGCTACAATTCGCTCGACGCCCTCGCTGTTACACGGCGCGCGTCGAAACTACGGTGAAAAACGAAGTATCTCATCTACTTCGAGCCGAGATAGCGAAACTACTGAGGAAAGGGGCTATAGAACCTTTATCTCAGGCTCAGAGCGAAGGGGGCTTATACAGCAGATATTTTCTGGTACCGAAAAAAGATGGTGGGCTCAGACCCATTCTAGATCTGAGGCTGCTGAACAGAGCGCTCGTGAAGCGCCAGTTCAGAATGCTTACGACCAGGAAAATCCTCGCGCAAGTGCGCCAAGGAGACTGGTTCATGTCAATAGATCTGAAAGACGCATATTTTCAAATACAAATAGCGTCCCATCACAGGCGATTCTTGAGATTCGCCTTCGAGGGCCAGGCATATCAATACACAGTCCTGCCGTTCGGCCTGTCCCTAGCACCCCGTACGTTCACGAAGTGCATGGACGCGGCCCTCGCCCCCTGAGACTTCGGGGCATGCGAGTTTTGAACTACTTGGACGATTGGCTGATTTTAGCTCGTTCACGAACGGAGCTCTTAGAACACAGGGCCACATTACTCGAGCACCTCGAGGAGCTGGGCCTTACAGTCAATTGGGCGAAAAGCTCACTGCTCCCCAGTCGGAGGATTTCCTTTCTGGGAACAGTGCTAGACTCGCTATCCATGACGGCACGCCTGTCACCAGAGCGCGGATTGAATATTCAGCACGTCGCGAAATCCTTCCGCCACGGCTCTATAGTCCCGCTCAGAAGGTTTCAGAAAATGCTGGGTCTCATGGCCTCAGCAGCCTCCGTACTCCAGTTGGGCCTGCTCCGCATGCGCCCACTGCAGCTATGGCTAAAAGCACGAGTTCCCCCCAGGGCGTGGACCGCAGGTCTATTTCACCTCAGGGTCGACCTTCAGTGCATTTCGGCTCTGAAACCATGGAAAGCAACCGACTGGTATCAGTCAGGTGTGAGTCTGGGGATCCCCTCGAGTGTGAAGGTGGTGTCTACGGACGCCTCCACTTCGGGGTGGGGAGCGCTGCTCGAGGGCAGACCGCTAGCTGGCCTATGGTCAGTGCGGGAGAAGCTCCTTCACATAAACTGCTTGGAATTAATAGCAGTCGACAAAGCGCTAAGGCGCTTCTGTCCCCAGATAATAGGCCACCACGTATTGGTCCGGTCGGACAACATGTCAGTGGTGGCGTACATAAATCGCCAGGGCGGCGTCAGGTCCCGGAACCTTTACAGGCTGACGGAACGCCTCCTGGTCTGGGCTCAGCACAACCTGCTCTCGCTGAGAGCGGCGCATGTGCCTGGTCACCTAAATGTGGGGCCAGACAGGCTGTCCAGAAACAACGTCCCAGCAGGAGAATGGTCTCTGCACCCGCAGACGATCCAGCTGCTGTGGGAAACGTTTGGCAAAGCGCAGGTGGACCTGTTCGCGTCCCAAGAAAACGCTCACTGCCCGAGATTCTTCTCGAAAAGCCGGGACGCGCTGGCCCATGTTTGGCCCCGCCGCCCCCTATATGCTTTTCCCCCTGTCTCACTCCTGCCTCAGGTGTTGGAGCGAATCAGGAGGGAGGGATGCCCAGTGCTACTCATAGCTCCGCTCTGGACAAACCAGTCGTGGTTCCCTGTCCTGATGCAGCTGACCAGCGCTGCCCCATGGCCTTTACCGTTGAGGAGAGACCTCCTCTCTCAGGCGGAAGGCTCGATTTGGCATCCTCGCCCGGATTTGTGGTCCCTGCACGCATGGGCCATCAACGGGTACCCGCTGACCTCCCAGAGGGAGTGTTAAACACGATCGCGCAGGCTAGAGCCCCGTCTACCAGACGGCTCTACTCCTCGAAGTGGTCTGTGTTCTCTGCTTGGTGTCAAGCGCAGGGCTTTTCACCTGTAGACTGCGGGGTTACGGAAGTGCTTTCCTTCCTTCAGGAGCTACTGGATAAGGGCAGGTCCCCTTCCACGCTCAAAGTATACGTGGCGGCCATAGCAACGTTTGCAAAACCGGTGTCTGGCCAGTCACTAGGAAAGAGCGACTTAGTCGTGCGTTTCCTTAGAGGAGCTCGGAGGCTAAACCCTCCCAGGCCCCCTTCAGTCCCGACATGGGACCTTTCCACGGTCTTGGAGGCCATGAAAGGTGCCCCATTCGAGCCAATCCAGTCGTCAGACATGAAACACTTGTCTTTCAAGACAGCGTTTCTTATGGCTCTCGCTTCAGTGAAGCGCGTAGGGGACTTGCAAGCGCTCTCAGTAAGCGCGTCATGCATGGAGTTTGGACCTAATGACTCAAAGGTCATACTCAAACCGAAGCACGGCTACGTGCCGAAATCCCTCAACACACCGTTCAGGGCCCAGGTGATTTCCCTGTCTGCCCTTCCGGTTCTCAATGAGGAGAAGGACGCGAGTCTCCTTTGCCCTGTCAGGGCACTAAGGGCTTATGTGTCCCGCTCGTCTGGTTTCAGACAGACTGAGCAGCTTTTCGTTTCGTTTGGCGGCCGTGCTAAGGGACTTGCCGCTTCGAAACAGAGCCTATCCAGATGGATAGTCGGTGCCATAGCGCTGGCTTACACTTCTAAGGGCCTACAGTGCCCTTTGGGTGTTAGAGCGCACTCCACAAGAGGCATGGCCTCCTCGTGGGCATGGTCTAGCGGGGTTACCCTGCAAGATATTTGTATGGCCGCGGGCTGGGCCTCGCCGTCTACATTTATAAAATACTATAACCTGGAGGTTCCCGCCTTGCAAGCTAAGCTTTTGGCGGTATAAAGTTCAGTGCTATCTGCCCGCTGTGTGGCTCAGATACTGAGTTTGACCTGCGTATCGCTCACTGACCGGTACAGCAGCTCATTAAAATATCGACACACTTGTGGCCACCCAGTTCAGGCTGAATGTTCACCCTGACGGTGTGGTCTATTTGTCGCATGATCAGCTCCTTCGGATGCTATTTAAAGGGAATGATGCTTCTAGCCTCTCTTCCCTCACTCTCTGTGAGTTTATGGTGATTATGCACTATATGCGCCCCGGGCTTCGGCCCCTGGGACTTTGGTGTTGGATCCCTACCAGCATGGCGTGTTGCATTGTGTTCCCCATAGCGTAAGATATTACGCAGTACGAGAGATACTCTCGTAAGAGAACGTACTCGGTTACTAACGTAACCTCGGTTCTCTCTAGAGAGGGAACGAGTACTGCGTATCTTGCCGTGCTTGGAATACGCTCTGGTTCGCTTCGGCGATGAAAACCGACGTAAGAGCAGCTATCGAGCCTAGATATAGGGCGAGACCACACCCTTTCTGGCGGGACGTGACGATATGGGCGCGAAAGGCCCCCATTCGTCGTGACGTCACGCAGAGCCTCTCTCGATAGGCTGCTGCTATTGCCGCAGGGCAGCCAATAGGCGCGCGAGCTGTCTCGCCTATGTCTGCTTGCTGCTGCAAAGCGTTTTACATTAATAAAAAATTAAGGATAATTTTTGGCTTCAATATCTCGTGGAAAAGAGTTTTCCCCATAGCGTAAGATATTACGCAGTACTCGTTCCCTCTCTAGAGAGAACCGAGGTTACGTTAGTAACCGAGTACGTTATGTGGTAATATTTTATGATATCTTTAATGGTGCTTTTGTGTCTTTTTCAAACTTGAATTCTCCTCACAAGTTCCCATGTTTTGAAATCATCAAAACATTGTCTTTATGTGTATTACAGAAGCTGATGATTGTAACTAAAAGCAATATGCCAGGAAAGTGAGACTGAAAAACTGTGTATGGTCTGTTGTTTTACTGTTTCTCACCAACACAAAGATGCAGCAGCATTCTCATGAACATTTCTTTGAAGGCCTCAGGTCCTCCATGAAACAGTTATGATAACACCACACTAATTCTGGATATTTCTCTGTAGTTCTTTTTCTGATTTGAGCAGAAACTCTACCTGACCTTATCTGAGGTTTACATTGATAAAGAGCAAACAATGGACTGACACTGTGCTTCAGTGTTTAAGGTTGTCAGTGAACAGTTCAGTTAATAAAATCATTTCAGATATCAGATTTATGGAGTAAACATATTTGCTCCTTTTTCATTTATGTGAAGGTTTAATGATTATCCAAAAAACATTGACAAAATTCTATGTCCTATCATAGAAATCAGAAGAACATGGCAACTTTACATGGGAACTTCTTCCTGAGCACCAGAGATATGATGTAAAATGGCTGAATGTGCAAACTCTGATGTTTTTATATTTAAAAAAAATAATGCACTCACCTGTACGCTGGAGCGGATGGTGTGTGTTTGTGTCTGTCCTGAAGTCATGATCTCTCACACAATCTGCACTCTCATAGATTTCTACCATCATCTCCACTCTATCTGTCTTCATTCCCTCAGACTCAGTCCTGATCATATCATCATAAATATTATCAGACATTTCTTCTTTCACTGTCAGACTTTAAAAAATTTTGTCCCTTGTTCCTGTGTAGATAAGTAGTCAGCACTCGTCTTCTTTTTAAAGCTTGTGAGAAACAAATTTGTGGTCAACGTGTGAAAACAAAAACACGTGACATTAGATCAGTTGACATAGTTGCGATAATCTTTTCTTCTTTATTGTGATGTATATCCAAGTGAAACAGCTTCTCAAGCAAAAAAAAAAAAAATGTAGACTTGATTTGTCCATCTGGAATTGATTGGATGGTTTTGGTGTGCTATTTCTGTGATGTCATGTGAGTGACAGGTTGTCCCGCCCTCGCGCCAGTAAACATGTCATCAGAGGAAAAAAGAGATGTCACTGCAAGAGGGAGGGGAAGTAATTTTGATTAAAGATAATGTGGACATATGCATTAAAAAAGATGTGTGTGAATAAATAATTTATAATAAATACTGCAATATTCCATTAAAATAAATTACATTTTGATTTCATGGTGACTTTAAGTTTAGAACCATCTGTAAAGAACATCTATACACTATTCATCATTTTGCAGTACAGACATTTTAAACTGTATAATTATAATGAAAGCCACCTCACTTTTACACTATGTTGTGTGCGTGGGGTGTGCTTGTGTGTGTAGATTTAATATGTTGAAAGAAAAAAATGATGTGGACGTCGAAGATCTCAAAAATTAAATTTATTACAGGATAGAAGTGGCAAGGTACACAAAGCACCTTATATTCACCGGCGTCAGAATGAACCCAGAACATCCAAATCTTAAAGGGTCATGAATCCCCAAACCAAATTTTCTGAGATTTTTATAGAGGTATGCGTGTTGAACACCATTGAAGACAATGTTAGCATCTGTTAGATTTAATAGTAGGGTTAAAATGGTTAAATTTGAGTTAAAAGCTTTTTTCGTCTTCCGGGTTTAAAATCTTCATCGTGTCCACGTCACAGGCTGTGAAGTGGCCGTGCACTGTGAGTGTGTTGATGACTCATCGGTGTCTCATAATTATTAATGAAACTGAGTTTTTATCCTATGAGAAGACACTGTCTCTTAATTATTCATGACACCACGTGGCTCTATCCAATGACAGATATGTCAAACTGTGATATCGCGTAGTAGATGAGAGAGGCAACCATAGGACGCAAGTGTTTGTTTTCGTGGTGCAAAAGTCCAATTGGGTTGAATTGTTTCCCCGCAATGCTGCCAGGGCAGGGCTAAACTCTGGCTCTGGGTGCGTTTCCCGAAAGCATCGTTAGCCAACTATGGTCGCAAGTTCCGTCGTTGTTAGCGTAGTTCAACGAGTCTGTGTTTCCCGAAACCATCGTTCCAACGAACATTCGCAAACATCATCGCAAAGTTGTGTGGTTGAAGAAGCATAGTTTCTAATTTTTATAACATGTGGGCTTAATAAATTATTATCTTGAGCCAAATAAGCAAGCTGACATTCAGTACAATCTATATCTTTTATTTAGAATACATACAAATGTAATTTACGTCTTTTAGTTTGTCAAACGATTGAAGTACCTGTTTGAAGACTGCGCATGTGCGAACGTGCTCTACTATGTAAGAACGAGCTAAATATTGAGTCTGGTAATCAAGCAAAATAACTGAGAAAATTTAGAAATAGTCCTCAGATGACATGTCTGTAATTTATATAAACAAATCGAGCGTTAATTGGATCTCAAACCGTTTCATTAAAAGTAGTTATATTACTCCACCACGTGCGAGACGTCATAAACCAACGTGGTTGAACGATACTTTGCGACAATACGTTTCGGGAAACAGTCGCGACTAGCTAGTTGATTTCTCCAACGATGCATCGTACTATGGTAGTGAAGCAGCGAGTTACATAGTTGTACGGGAAACGCACCTCTGGGCGGTTGGTTTGCCATCAACACGGACACATCTAAACTATAGTGTGCGCTGCAAACATTTTTCCCGAGAGAGCTTCGAGAATTGGAGAATGGACTTCGCCTTATTGACAACCAATGCAAGTTGCTTCTTGCGAGTGATGCGGTACCAAGTCTCGAGGACTTTTCTATCCCTTCAGAGGTAGGGCCTATGTGTGTGTGTCTAAAATGAGAAGTCATCCACCTCCACAGAGCCATCTTTATTATGGGGGTTCAGGGGGCGCGTAGATCTAGGCTATGCACGGAACATTTATAGTGTCTAAACAACTAGCTATATATTTTATAATGACATTATAATTATACATGTAGCCTACATTAATATGTTTTAAATATAATTCCGATTACTGGCTAATATATGTAGCAGGGCATTCAGTTACTTTTGAAAGGACAATAATAAAGCGTCAGTGTATTTCATAAGCCAGCTATTAAAAAAATCTAGCATTTCCTCACGTTTTACCACTGCTTTTTAGTGACAGTCGATATGGACACTGGCGATGACAGTGATTGGCCATACCACACACACTCCCTCCCATCTCACAGCCACCCACGCCCTTTTAAGTTGCATTTTTCAAAAAGATTGTGAGCTAGACTTGAGCTGAAAGAGGGGGGTTTCATGACCCTTTAAACCTTTTATCCTGTTACAGTTTACCACTCTTAAAGGGTACCTATTATGGCATTTAAAATGTTCCTAATAATGTTCTGGGAGTCCCCAACAACAGTTTTACATGCATGCAATGACAAAAAACACTTTTGTTGTCTTATAATATGCATTTATTTTTACCTGATTTGCTCACCGACTCCCATATGAATCGTTTAGCGAGTCATTTTTCCAAACCCCGCCTTTGCGTGACGCTAATCTGTGGTGATATGTCATTGGTTGTTGCGCTAGATCTTACCCATATACAACAGTGCTATTTTCTGATTGGCTAACAACACCAGACGAACAACACCAGAGAAGACCAGGGTTGCCAGGTCTGCACAACAAAACCAGCCCAATTGCTCATCAAACTGACCCAATCACGGCCAAAAATATTCAAATAGCGTTCCCGGGTGTTTCCTCAATAACAATCATGTTCCAGTGGATAAAACAATCGCGTCAACCAGCGTGCACTACACAAACAACCCGCGGAAACAGTGCAGGAATACGGACCTGGCAACACTGGAGGAGACGCGCTTGAATAATGCCGGTTCCACAGTGAGTGAGTTTTGGGCACTGCGGCATATTAAATATATTACAAATAGTTTTTCAGCGTGAGAAATACAATGTGTGGCCGGAGAGCGTGACAAAAGACCGAAATGAGTGACTGTCACGCTCAATGCGTGATGCGTGACACTTGAGAGCCCTGTGACAACTCCATTAACAACGACAAACACTTCACATATTTCAATACAATTGACATTGAAGACCTAAGTTAGCTGCTAGAAGCTGCGCTGTGCCTGTGCGTACACAACACACAAAATAATTATAGAACATGATACAAACATAAAAGCAACAGCCTACTTACAGGTTGTGATTCGGAGAAGGAAGCTGATCCAAATAAACTCGGTACTGAACCTCCCTCCTTCAGTATCAGCCGGCTCGCAAATTCATACTTTATAGCATTTAGGTTTGTGAAGCAATCATCTTCAAAATGACGCGAACACAGAACAAGTTCGGGCTATAATACTTCTGTGGTATAGTTATGAACTGTAGCCACTGTCTTCAAATGCTCCTCACTGGGCAGATGAAAAAGTTTGCTTTTGCGTCGCACTTCAAAACACAGCAGCGTCTCGTCGACATGATGTTTTCCCTGGTGTCTCCTAATGCAATGAGTGGGTGTATCTTATTCAAATAACTTGTACAAGTGACGTACGAAAGTGCATCGTTCGTCTATCGATTCATATCAACGACTCAGAGTCGACTCTTACTTTTGAGAGATAATAACTTTGTATATGGTGAACTTTCATATTTAAAACTTTGCAGGATGTTTTCGTTCACTTAGATCTATGTTACACACTACATGAAAGGTAATTTTCAAAATTCCATGATAGGTACCCTTTAATGTAAATGAAGTTTGCTCTTGTTGTAACAGCTGTGTTCTGTATGTTAATGAAGTTTAGACCCCATTGTCTGAGAAGGTTCTCGGTGTCCCACACCCAGTCCCATTCTACAATCGACTACCATTTGCTCAGGATGTTATCAACCCAAATGGTGAAAGAAACAATATAACTTCACTTCCTTCATCTCTATGATAATTAAGCCATTTTGGGGGTGAGCTCATTCTAAAATTATTTTGGAGTGGAATCTAGGTCGAGGCAGACTACAATTTCTTACAAATGTCTATAATTTAATAAACCTTATAATATCAAAATGTGTGTATAGAATTGATAGAAATGCTGCATAATTTAAAGGATGTTAATACACATTACTCTGTCATCACCATCTTGACTGACCAAGTCATTCTCATTTGCTTGTTTTGAAGAACGCACCAGAAGCTCTGCAACTTCCTGAAGTCACTTCCTGAACACGTCAGACATGTTCAGTTTGTCTCTTGCAATTATTACTGTTCACACAGTAGACAGATATAGAATATGTATCTGACAATCAGCACTTCTTACGAAATAAATGACAGCCTTTAAACTATGATAAATATCATACTCATGAATTATAGCTAATGTTCAAGATTAACATCAGATACAGGCATTCAAACATATTTAAACAACAGTTGAATGACCAATAAGTTAATATTGTGGAACTTACATGTTGGACACTGTTACTTTGTCTATTTTTTCTCCGCCAAACAAAAGTAGGTCTAAATGAAGCCGAAACAGAATAAACCGTTCCACTTCTCAGAGAAACACACATTAGTGATGCTTCGTTCCTGAATAAATCCTTGATTTTGAGCAAATAGATTTACTTAAGGATTCAATTACTGTGTCGCCCCTTATGGTGCACTATTTGAGGGATTTGTAGTGGTGTCCACTTATTTAATTCCATAATGCTCCACAATAGCAACTGATGTACAACCAATATACAATCAACTTTTAGAGCTAGAGAAACCCATGAGATTTGTGTTGAATAAATTCCCTGTGTCCTGGCAGATGACGACATCCACAGCCCTTCTAGCCCACTCAGCTTCTAAATTTGTTCACTTATTTTCATTAAACAATATGTATCGACTGATTTTAATACTCTCTTCTCACAGATCCAATTAAAAGTATCATGGGCAAACAGCCTACCCTGATGACATAGAAATAACTCTTCATTCCCCAGTACTCTTAGGCTCTATAGCAGAGGTTTTTTTTAGCAGTGACGGAAAAATCTAAAAGCGTCCGTAATTTTGACATTAAACACTGAGTGTGATGTATTGAACTTGTAACAGCAAATCTCACCCCTGTCCACTTGGTGGCAAATGCGGTCTTGCTGACTATCAAGTTCAAGGAATAATTAACCCAAAACTGAAAATTAGCCATGATTTACTCACCCTGAAGCCATCTGTATATGACATTCTTTATTCAGACTAATACAATCGGAGTTATATTAAAAAAATGCCTAGCTTTATAATGGGAGTGAATGGCTGTTTGACTTTGGAAGTCCATTAAAGCACATTTATTCTTGATTAAAGTGCTCGACACGTCTCTGAGGGGTTAATAAAGGCCCTCTAGAGTGAAGCGATGCGTTCGTGTAAGAAAAATATCCATATTTAAGACGTTATCTACAAAAATAACTAGCTTCAGGCAGACGGCCGTATGCATCGATTTACGCCAAAAGAGTAACACTTGAACTTGACGCACAACGTAATGACGAACACAGTTGCCCAGTCCTGTTTGCTTGTATAGCGAGAGGCATCATTTGCTGTCATTACTTTGTGCGTCAAGTAGATGCGCTTTGATGGACTTACAAAGTTGCGTGTATGCACGCATCTCATCCCAAACATGCTAATTCCAAATCATCAGGTTGGTTAAGTTGCTGTTGAAGGCTGTGATCAGAAACTATAATGAGAGTCTTTAACCAAACTTTAACCAAAATTAAAACGAAATTGGAAAATATTAAATAAAACAGTTAAAATATTAATAAAATATTTTAATATATGTATCCTTTTATAGTTAAATTGGCCCTGGATTAAACTTATTTTTAATGCGGACATTTTTGTCCAAAAGTTGCTGAGAGGAACTATTTTGTGTACCTACTGCAAAATAGATTATAGAAATAGTAAAAGTCCAATAAAAATATACACCTGTGCCAAGTTGTATGCAGTTAGCATTAACACAGGAAAAGTAATCAAAAGACAAAGCTAAAAAAGACAAAAATGTCCATAAGGATGCACAAGGGTTAAATTATGACCATCCTAACTTGAGTAAACAATTTTTTTAATGTTTTTTTTTTCATTCATGAGGAGGACGAATCAGGGTAATGATTATTCAAAAAACATACACAAATGGTTAGTTAATGTCTATAACTTTAGAAGAACACAAAGAAGCACTAAACCACTTGAATGCCTGAACACCATAGAAAAGTTGGCTGAATGTGCAAACTGTGATGTTTTTTTATCAAAGAAATGAATACAATTACCTGTACACCAGAGTGGTTGGTGTGTGTTTGTCTCAGTCCTGAAGTCATGATCTCTCACACAATCGGCACTCTCATTTCCACCATCATCTCCACTCGCTCTACTGTAATTTCATTCCCTCAGACTCAGTCTTGATCACATCATCATAATACCATCAAACATGTCTGCTCTTTAAGCGTCGAACATTAAATGATTTTGTTCCTGTGTTTAAGTAGTCAGCACTCGACTTATGTTGTAACACTAGTGGAAAATAAACTTGTGTAGAAACAAAAACGTTGCATCAGATTCTTAAAGTCGGCATGAAACAGATGTTGCGATAGTCTTTTTTTCCCTATTGTGATCTAAAACCATGTAAAACAGCTTCTTGAAAAAGTAAAAGTGTGCAGTAGGCTGGGACTTGATTTTGTACATCGGGAATTGATTGGGAATTGATCTCGAGTGAGTGACAGGTTGTAAATTGAATATATTGTAATATAAAAGATTTGTTTATAGAATCTACGTGATCAAACAACAGTTAAAAAAACAAGAAGTTTATATTGAGGAACTTACATTTGAGACACAGTATTGCCAGCTACTTTGTCTATTTTTTGCTTCACCAATGTAATAGTTCCAAACAAAGTCAAAGCTGAATGAGCCTTTCTGCTTCTCAGAGAAACAGTGGTGTTTCGTTTCTTAAACAAATATACATGTAAAGTCGCTGATTGATCGGGCAGATTTTTGGCATTTTTTAAATAATCGGCATCGGCCGATTTTACTGCAAATTAGGCCCATAAATAGGCAGGCGCATCTGCGAGCAGCTAAGAGTTGTTGTGGATCACGTGACAAAACCTGGTAAAGAGCCCAGCTGCTAAATTGGTTATAGTAGTTATAGCCTAGAGAACATGTCATCCCTTTTTTGTCTTCAGCGACTGTTTTGCTGGTACTGTTAAGTGAGCTATTTTATCATGGCAAGCGACAAGTGTTTCAGGAAATGTGCTGACTCATGTAAGAGATATCTTACACCTGCTGACACTCACGACCTGTGCGTGTTTTGTACTCAGCGACGAGTTTGAAAGAGTTGTAAATCTCTCACACTCGGCGGCTGACGAGGGTGAGCTGCTGGGCGGGGATGCATCGTCATACCTGGTCCTCTGGTCCAGCTCTGCTTGCTTCGAGCCAGGATGAGCAGGAGAAGGCTGTTGGAGTGAAGATGCAAAAATGGCTGAACCTAGGGCTGGATGATTAATCGAAAAATAATCGAAACCGAAATTCAGAGCCTATAACCGACGTAATTTTACCATGTCGGTTATTTCGGTTTTTGAATCCTATTAATATTTTCACCCACTGCGCGTTAATGTACTTTCCCTTTAAACCATATTACCGCGTGTGTAGTCACGTGACTCCGCACCGTCCAGTCTGCGACATTGAAGCAACATGAGCTCCTTTCACACAGCGCGTTGATCCCGGGAAATTGTCGGGAAATTTCCTTCTGTGTGAACGCAAACATGAGCCGGGATTGATGCCAGGACGGGGACCTAGTACATTGCCGTGTTCAGTCCCGAAACGAGCGCTGTTTGAACAGAAGCTGTAATCAATGCCGTGTCGTCGTAATGATGACGCTGAAGCCGTGATCGTTCGCCAGTGTGTTTATGATTGAATCAGAGAAAAAAATGCACAAGCGTGGTTTCTCGAGAGAGAAATCGCAGCTCATAAGCAAACTGTAGAAGCTGCTGAGACATTACGTGTGTATTGCTCAAAAAGAGAGCGAGAGAATGACAAACGCCCAGCAAGTGTCTCCACAAAGCAGGTGTCTAACACAAGCATTTACAAATGCTACACAATATGAAAATGATTTGTTTTTTTAGTTTAGTTATTATTAATACAAGTTATTTATTAAAGTAATTTACTATAATATAACTTGGCAATATTTACAATAATTTATTTTGTTTACAGAAATAACTTTTTAAAAGTTCTTTATTTTCTACAATTTTTGGAAACTTTATTTTTACATTAAAACTTAAATTACGTTTTTTTTATAAGACATTTTTATTTCAAGCATTGTATGCTTTGTTTAATTCAAATGTTTGAAATATTAAAAAAATAAGCATTAATAGCTATCTGTGTTTCCTTATTTTAGAATCACAAAGATAGGATTATGCACTCTTTCATTAGAAAAAAACAACCGTAAACATATTTACAGTAAAAGCCTTGCCATGTGACATGAGAATTTTTTTTTTAAAAATCGTTCAATAATCGTAATCGAGGTGACTTGTTCGATTAATCGCGATTATGATTTTAGCCAAAATTTTCCAGCCCTAGCTGAACCCGCCCAGCCATCCTGCCCCACGTATGCTGAGTTGGTGGAGAATATGGATCGCGCCACCGCCAGGCTTGAGTTGCCATGGCAGCGCGCCAGAGGGAAAGCCGCTCGTGGAAGACTTGACGATCGCTTTCTCGCTAATCCACTAGCTCATGTGAGCTTTCCATTCCTTCCCAACCTCCACGCTGAGGCGTGGAAGAACCTGTACTCCTCTCGCATTCACCGGTTCCATCATTCCAGCTATGCGAATGTGGAGGGAATGCGAGAGCACGGGTAAGTGTGGATGCCCTTCATTGAAGAGATATTTGCGTGCTATCTTTCAGTGGGGGCTCCGGCCCTGCCATCTACACCTCTGAAAACCCCCTCACGTCTAAATGGCAGGGAATAATAATATAGGGAATAGGTCGGTCATGCTGGTGCTGCGCTGCACATTATGGCTGTGGGACTTGGACCAGGGTCAGGGTCTAAACATGTGGTTAGACCCCTTTTGACACTCTAACTTTAGAAGGTGGCAGTTGTGTCAGAGTTTATCATAGAATGTTAAGGTACACTCTTAAAAATAAAAGTTATTTATTGGCATTGATGGTTCCTTGAAGAACCTTTAACATCTTTGGAACTTTTCCATTAAACAAAAGGTTGTTTATAGCTGAAGAAGGTTCTTAAAGTGTAAATTGCAGGTTAACCACCACAACCGATTAATGTGTACATTAAAGTGCACAATATGGATTTATTTAAAAATTTCTGTCTTAAAATGCGTTAAAATAGCATTTATTGGGGTTTCTTCAAAGGTAGCGTGTTTTTTACCGTAACTGGGTGATGTCATAACAGGGAGCTGCGGGCAGTAATGCACTCACTCTGTGTGTGCTGTTTGAGGGAGAATAAAACGATTTGCAGGACTCCCGCAAACTAGAAATATCTGAATAAAACGTAAAAACTAATACATTTTTATTCATCTGTTGCAGAAAATCAATAAGAACATCTAAAACAAAATAGAAACGGTTTACAGGCAGAGTTTCTATTTCTAACATGTCAGCAGCGAGGAGCGATGTAGCCAATCACAGACATATGTGTTGATTTCTTGAACGCAATAATGGCCAATCAGAAGCATTTACGATAGATTCCCCTCACCGCTCAAAACAGACTTTTTGTTCAGTGCTGAATTCTGTATGCTGGCAAATCCTCTAATTATAACAAACATAGTGTAACGTTATATATTATGGAAGCTTTATTGATAATAACAGAGATGTGCGAGATCTCTGTGAACTGATGTCAGCTTTAGGAATTATTATGGGATCGCACTTTGCGCGCAGTCATGCCAAACCATGCACGCAGTAGCCCGCTTGCTTTTATGTTATAACAGTGGTTTGTGTGTTAATGCAACAAACAATTGATCAGGAGCATGCATGCTGATGTGTATGGTGGGCTAACACGTAACGTAGGCTAACTTGAAAGTATTTGGAGGTACAGAAAAAAAGTATTTTTGCGGGCGGGAGCGGGACAAAACATGAATGTTGCGGTCAGGAGAAAGTAATATAAGAAAGTAGTTGAGCACGTCAGTTATAACGACACACGTATTCAAAAATAGCCGGGTTTAAACCGGGCTTTGGCTCATAATTACAGTTTGTGTCGGGCCGGACTCGGACACAGCGGGCTCGGGTAACGTTAGGGTCTTGCTTCAGACTGATCTCATGAAACTGCGTATGTATGACATGCCAATTCGTATTTCCATTTTTGGCGTGCTATCAACACGCATAATCGCTTTTCAGCGTGTTTATGAACGCCGTTGACTTAACGTTACATTACTGTATATATAAATATATGACCTACCCCAACCCCGTCCCTAAACCTACCCGTCACTGGTTAATACCATTTATGAGTCTTTCCCTACCCTCCTAGTAAGAAAAATATCGCTCCCCCAGATGTATATCAAAATGTGGCTTTATTTCGCTCGGATTTTTAACAGCGTGTACATACACGCGGAATCACTCGGACATAACGGCGTAGATATACACGCATACACGCGGATAGCTCAAAATGCGTATAAATAACACGCCACTTGACTTGAAAGTGGCGTGTATGTTTACGCAAAAGTCATGATGTCATGTTGCTTGCTTGATGTTTTGGGCCGATCTAAGCTCTACCTCGGGTAAGTTATGCGAACACTTACAGGCACGAATCAGCCGTTTGTCCTTGGAGAACTTGTGGAGCCTCTCCCCCGTTTTTGATGTATTCGTACATCCCGCACAAGCACAATAGTTAACCATTTTCGCTAGCTAGGACTCCAATATAACGTAACTCTAGGCTTGTTGCATAGACCGTAAAAGCTTGGAGTCCCTGTTATGACATCACGCCCAGCCTAGTGGAAGGAGGGGGCGTGGTTAAAAGCACTGTAAAACGAACCAACTTTTCATTATATTCAGCATTTGGTATAAAAAATATAAAAAAAAACAATGGTGGGCGGTTCTTATCTTTATATTTAGTAAGCACATTGCATTATCTTCGTTTAAAAATTTTTACCTGCAATTTACACTTTAAGAATTAAAACATTCTTCACGCTAAGAAAAAAAATGTTATTTTAAGAACTGTTGCCTGAAAGGTTTTTTGGGGAACCAAATATGGTTCTTCTGTAGCTTCAATGATAAAACACACGTTTGGAACTTTTATTTTGTATGTTAAGAGTGCAGCAGCAGTATTCAGTCTGCGTGTGACAGTACCTGTATGTTGAATGGTTGGAATATTTTAACACTGATCCAAATAGTAGGGAACTAACATTCGTCAGAACTGAAAGTGTTGCTAAATAAAGTTCCCCTTCAGTTGCTCACGTTCGACGTGACGTCGACGTGACAACGTTAGGGGATCACTTCAGGGAGCCCTATCAACTTCGAGTGTCTACAGAACAAGCCAATGAACGTTGGCGTGTGTGAAACGCGTCACGCACCCCGCCCCGCAGCGTGGGTATAAACAGGAAGCAGGCACACGCACTCATTGTCTTTCGCTTTGGAGCCGAGCTTTCGTTTTGACTCTGAGATTCTGCAGACTGCTGCATCAATCGTTGAAGACTTCAAAGAGAATACTCTGTTCCAGTGCTGGTGTGACGGCGCGATCAGCGGTGGCCGCGAGCATTACAGCTCACAACTGCTGTTTTCACAGCATTGCTTGTGTGTGTGTGTGTGTGTGTGTGTGTGTGTGTGTGTGTCTGTATGTGTCGGTCTCGGTGGGCGTTCCTCTCGTGAGTGTGTACCCCGATTACACCGCGGCTATCCCTGGGTGCTTCAGCACTGAGAGAGTTATTTTTTCTCTTTATATTTTGTGTTTTCAACTAAAAGAGCAACACAAGCGTGACGCTGCGTCCTTTTCAGGATGACATCCCGCTTGTCCGTTTCTGGGTGGTCGTTCCCTGGCGCCAGCAGACGGCCACAATTGTTGCCTCTCGTGTTTGGGCATTCAGCACGCTGAAGCAGCTTTTGTGAATAGTTCATGTTCTCATTGTGGGAATATGACTATGGCAGCGCTTAGATCAAGACTCGCTTACCTCAAGGGAGATGCAGTCCCCTCGCCTATGCCCAGATCTAGTGTTTATTCTTGACCTCAGAATAGACCTACTTTTGCGCATGGTCAGGGCGATCTGAGGATTACCGTGAGGGCTTCCGCGAGGCAATCTCCGTGGGCCCCTCACGCCTCTCAAGCGCTGCCGCCGTTGGAGCCCCCAAACGAACGCGCTGGCCCCTCTCGTGGTCGGCCAGCCGTGTCCTTTGGGGCCCCACCTGACGATCAGATGTCGATCGCAGCATCGGAGGGGGAGCTTCAGTCCTCTGGAGATGAGGATTCGTCTGCGTTACCCCTCTCTGGGAGTGAGGCGTTGCCCGAGTCATTTACATTTACATTTATTCATTTAGCTGACGCTTTTATCCAAAGCGACTTACAATTGCTATATTTCAGAGGTTGCACACCTCTGGAGCAATTAGGGGTTAAGTGTCTTGCTCAGGGACACATAGTGGATTCGAACCCGGGTCTCTCACACCAAAGGCATGTGTCTTATCCACTGCGCCATCACCATCCCCCCATCCTCCCCATCAGTCAGATCCAGAATGGGCGGCTATGCTTTCCCGGGCCGCCGAGAAGGTCGGGCTTGTGTGGAACCCTCCATCACGTCCCGAGCCTTCTCGGTTGGACGATTGGTATCTCAGGGCGGGCCGTGCTGGTTCTCAGCGCTCCGCCCCAGTGCCATTCTTTCCAGAAGTGCATTAGGAGCTTACTAGGACGTGGAAGGCGCCGTATAGTGCCAGAAGCTGTCCTAGTGGCTCCTCCCTCCTCACCACCCTCGATGGCGGGGCGGCTAAGGGGTATGTGAATGTTCCCCCGGTGGAGCGTGCCATTGCGATGCATTCGTGTCCGGCGTCTGCTTCCTCCTGGCGGGGCAATCCACGTCTCCCGTCCAAGGCTGCAGAGCCTGTGGACAGGCTGCTTCCGCCCTCCATGCCATAGCGCTTCTACAGGTCCATCAGGCCCAGGCGCTCATGGACATGAACGAGGGTGGTTCTGACCCAGAGCTCCTCCGGGAGCTCCATGTGGCAACCGACCTCGCTCTCTGAGCGACGAAGAAAACCGCACGTTCAGTCGGTCAGGCGATGTCCACCTTGGTGGTCCAGAAGCGCCACCCCTGGCTCAACTTGGCGGATATGTGGGACACCGATAAATATCGGTTCCTGGATGCCCCTCTTTCCCAGGTTGGGTTATTCGGCAATGCGGTCGAGAGCTTCGCCCAACAGTTCTCGGCCACCCAGAAGCAGACGGAGGCCATCCGACACATCCTGCCCCGGCGGACCGCTGCTGCTCCCACCCGTCTGCCGGCCGCAGCTCCTCCGTCCGCTCGTCGCCGAGGTCGACCTCCTGCGGCGTCCTCCGCTCCTGCTAAGCCTTAGCAGCAGCAGCTACCATCCAGGCCTCGGCGTGGGGCGGGCCGCAGGAAGTTGACCATGCCCGTCCAGCCCGCGGCCAAACCAGGAGGCAAGCGCAGGTACTAACGACCCTGAGACGGGCGACCCAGAGTGGATCAAGTTGCTCTTCACGAGGTGGTGAAGGCACCGCTCCTTCCCCCGGTGGAGGGCTGGGTGGTGAATCTTGTTTCCTTTTTCTGTTCCGCCACTGACCCACGGGCCAGTGGTACCCTCATTTTCAACTAAAGAGCAATTCTGAAACCTCTGGGTCCCAAGAGGGCTCGCTTGGCGGTCGACGATGCTATGCCTTGTCACCCTCGAGCCCCTCTTCATCGCCAGCGAGCAGCAGTGGCTGTGTTCTGGACGCACTAACGCTTCCGCACACTCACTCGGCCATTCGACGGAAGCAGGTACGTGTTGCACCACACACTCAGACCCCACTCCGGGCCGCTATGCAGTCCGAGTCGGGTCCCTGCAGTCCGCCGCGCTGCCCCACCCGGGTACGTCTGTGGTGCCATTGGTTCCGCTTGCGCGGTGTCAGGGAGCCTGGCTAGCGCTTCCCAGCCCGTCTCGCTGGCTCATCCGTACTGTCAGACTCGGCGATGCGATTCAGTTCGCCCGGCGTCCCCCTGTATTCAGGGGCATTCTGTTCACCTGTGTTCTGGCGGACAGTGCCCTGTGCTCAGGGCAGAGATCGCAGTTCTACTGGCGAAGGACGCGATCGAGCCGGTCCCTCCAGCCGATTTGAAGACCGGCCTCTACAGCCCATACTTCATTGTACCCAAGAAAGGTCGGTGGGTTACGGCCAATCTTGGAGCTGCGTGTCTTGAACCGGTCCTTCAACAGACTGCCGTTCAAGATGCTTACGCAGAAACGCATTTACAAATGCATCCGTCCCCAAGATTGGTTTGCAGCGATCGACCTGAAATACGCGTACTTTCATGTCTCGATTCTCCCTTGACACAAACCGTTTCTTCGCTTTACGTTCGAGGGACGGGCATATCAGTACAAAGTCTTACCCTTCGGGCTGGCCCTGTCGTGACTGGCTTATTCTCGCCCAGTTGAGAGAGCAGTTGTGCGAACACAGGGACATGGTGCTCAGTCACCTCAGCCATAGGGCTTCTGGTCAACTGGGAAAAGAGCAAACTCACCCCCGGGCAGAGGATCTCTTTTCCCAGTATGGAGTTGGACTCGATCAACATGACAGCGCGCCTCACCAAGGCCCGCGTCCAGTCAGTGTTGAACTGCGTGAGCACACTCAGAAGCAGAACAGTGGCTCCACTGAAACTGTTTCAGAGGCTCCTGGGGCATATGGCATCTGCAGCCGCAGTACGCCGCTCGGATTGCTTCATATGAGGCCGCTCCAACACTGGCTCCACGATCGAGTCCCGAGATGGGCGTGGCAGAGCGGCTCGTGCCGGGTCCAAGTGACTCCGCACTGTGGCCAAACTCTCAGCTTGTGTCGGACCCTTTGTTCCTACGGGCAGATGTTTCCCTAGAACAAGTGTCCAGGCATTCTGTGGTCTCCACGGATGCCTCTGCCACTGGCTGGGGGGCCACGTACAACGGGCATGCAGCTTCAGGTCTGTGGACGGGGCCTCAACTGCATTGGCACATCAACTGCCTCGAGTTGTTAGCAGTACATTTACATTGAGCCGCTTCAAAACGCTGCTACAAGGCAAGCATGTGCTGGTCTGTACGGACAGCACTGCGACCGTTGCGTACATTAACCGTCAGGGAGGCGAGTTCGACGAGTTCTCACGGCAGCAGGTGCTACCGGGAGAGTGGCGACTCCATCCCCAGGTGGTCCAGCTGATTTCAGGCGCTTCGGGACTGCACAGGTAGATCTTTGCCGCCCCGGACACGTCTCACTGCCAGTTGTTCTATTCCCTGACCGAGGGGACCCTTGGCACGGATGCTCTGGCACACAGCTGGCCCCCGGGCCTACGCAAGTATGCGTTTCCCCCAGTGAGCCTTCTTGCACAGACCTTGTGCAAAGTCAGGGAGGACGAGGAGCAGGTCTTGTTATTTGCACCGTATTGGCCCAACCGGACCTGGTTCCCCGAACTAGTGCTCCTCGCGACAGCCCCTCCCTGGCCCATTCCTCTGAGAGAGGACCTGCTCTTTCAGACGGGGACCTGTGGCACCGCGTCCAGACCTCTGGAAACTCCCTGTCTGGTCCCTGGACGGCCGGAGGTTCTAGGTGACCTACCCCCAGCGGTAGTTGACACCATCACTTCCGCTAGAGCCCCCTCTACGAGGTGCCTCTATGCTCTGAAGTTTGAACCTATTCGTTGACTGGTGTTCTTCTCACGAGGAGAACCCCCGAACTTGCTCAATCCGAGCTAGGGCTGGAAAAAAATCAATCGCGATTAATCGCATCCAAAATAAAAGTTTTGTTTACATAAAACATGTGTGTGTAGTGTGTATAATTATTTTGTATATATAAATACACACACATGCATGTATATATTTAAGAAAAATGTGTTATTAATATAAAAAATATGTATATTTATATATAATATAAATGATGTATAAATATATATACAGTATATACATGCAAATATTTCGTACATATATACATGCATATGTGTGTATTTATATATACAAAATAATTATACACACTACACACACATATTTTATGTAAACAAAACTTTTATTTTGGATGCGATTATCGCGATTGATTTTTTTCCAGCCCTAATCCGAGCCGTGCTTTCCTTCCTGCAAGATGGGTTGGAGCGAAGGCTGTCTCCCTCCACCCTTACTGAATGGGAACGTCTCGGTTACTGATGTAACCCTCGTTCCCCGAAGGAGGGAACGGGAGACGTGACGTCCCCGCCGCCACAGTTGCTGACCATCGCTGTATGGCCGTCACTATCTCGGCTCCTCAGCGAAAAACAATAAGTGTGTGCGCCCGCTTCCTGTTTATACCCACGCTGCGGGGCGGGGCGCGTGACGCGTTTCACGCACGCCAATGTTCATTGGCTTGTTCTGTAGACACTCGAAGTTGATAGGGCTCCCTGAAGTGATCCCCTAACGTCGTCACGTCGACGTCACGTCTCCTGTTCCCTCCTTTGGGGAACGAGGGTTACATCAGTAACCGAGACGTTATATAGTGTAATCAAAATATTATTTTACACTATAATATAAAAGTAGAAATAAAGACATATTACGCACGAGATATCATTGATAAATGAGTGCAACATTTGATTTTTCAATCAAAAGATCTCCTTTTTCTATGAATTTTATTAAAAAACGTCAAAGTCTCATTGTTTTGCACAGTGTAACAAATCACTTTGGTTACTGCATTGCTTTGAATGTACAGATTTGATGGTTTGACAGCTGCATTAAACCTCTAAATCTTTCTCACAAATCCATACAAAGGTGTAATTACATGGATAATCAGCCCAATCGAAGAGAGACACAGCACAGTCCTCATCTATTTTGTTGTTGGGCTCCCCAGGCTCCCAAACCCTACAACAACAGATTAACATTACAACAGCCTGTGTTTGTGTCATATAGTATATGAGGCTCAAGTTATTAAATGTTTGTGCAGAATTTAATGCAAGAAGCTGTTTTTAATATTGCTTGAGAAAATGTTTGGTTTACATTATCTACACTTTTCCATACACAAGTATGAACAAGCTGCTCACCCAGAGTTCAGTGTGGTGCCATCAACCCACTTCCAGACTCCCTCTTCAACACTGTCAGTCAGACCAATCCAGACAATATTTCCACTGGTAACCGTTCTGATAAATTCCTAAAAAGAAATATTATCCATTTAGATCATAAACAGTTTTCAGATTCAAACACAATCTGTTGCTCACTTGTTCCTCTCTGTGGTTTATGATGATCAGATGCGCTCCTCTCTGCAAGCAGTCTTGTCTGCTGTCGGTCCAGTTCTTCCACTCAGAGGAAATGTAGTAGGAACTGAAGTTGTGTGTTATCCATTTAGGGTTGTCAAAGCACTGATCTGTAAATGTTAGATATTAGCTCTTTAAACCTGAAAAATCAACTAATTCATTGTAAATAAATAATTTCCTTTAATTTCCTTCCTTTTCTTTTTACTTAAATAATGAGCAGACTGTAATTTTTGTTTTTGTTGCGCTAGCCATTTTTGTTGCACTAGTCGATACGTCGTTGATACCCATGCTATGCCTGAAAGCTGATAAAGCTTCCTCCGCAGGCAGGATATTTGTTGTAGATTATTAAATCGTTACGCTGCCTCAGAAGTCTGTCCACAATCTATTTTGTGAGGTACTTAATGCACAAACCCTGCAAAGTCATTTCCTGAATAGGCAGCAAGGCAACAAGTCAGGACTTAAACTTTCGGATGCAGCCATTGTTTTCAGTTAACAATCTTTATGTGTAAAACTTGTTTTAAATTTTGTTAAGAAAAAATGACTGTGTGCAGATTTTAGGTTTGTGGAATTCTACAAAATGATTACCGTTTAAAGCCTGGCCTGGAGTTTCGCCAAGTCCTTCCTTAACTCTTCTCTCTCTTCTGTCAAGTTTTTACTCAGACTTAGCCAATAGTTTGCCTCTTTCTCAGATTGGAAGATGTTGTTTTCCTTTGTGAACGTTATACACAGTACTGTGACGGACACCAGAAGAAGAACACAGAACAGCCCCATACACACCACGATGGTCTTGTAGCTGTTTTTCTCATCAGAATCACTTCCTGAAAATATAATGATTTAATTTATTTTCCATATATCACAGCAGAGATATAAAGGAAACTAAGTATACAGAATAATAGATAATAGATTCAGATTCACACACAATCTTACGTATTTGTTTTCTCTGTTCTTCTTCAGGATGGTTTAAGTCGTCTAACTTTGTTCTAAGATCATGTGGTGACTAGAGTATCTGTACTAGAAATATAACCACGGTCATCTCATCACTATCTTCTCTGGCCATCTTCAGTTTCCCAGCAGCATTCATATTGTTGGTTTAGAGAAAATGGATTTTGACTATTGGATTAAGATATTGTGGCATCCGACCTGTGAATAAACCGCTGAGGTCAAATTACTGAATGTTTTCCAAATTCTGTATCTCCTCCTTCATTTCCCAGTTTCAACACTTTCATCAGGATACTTTGTAAATGGCACAGCACCAGCATAAACTAGCACTGGGAAGTTTTTTTTTTTTTTATGTGCATGAACGCAATCTTTAACATTTGTAGGTGATTTCTGTCCATATCAATGTTTATCAGTTCAAATTAACTTAATATGCTCAAATAAAGTTTAAAAAATACAATTTCTCTGATTTTTTTTCCAGTAAAAATGTCTAAAAATCCTTAAAACAAGACAAAAGTCTTATATAAATTGCACAATTTAGAAAAATGCATATTGTTTTACGGATTTTGACATATTGCTTTAATGGAAAACAAATGATACATCATACCTTCATGCAATCTCATTTGGGGGTCCCTTTGTAATTTTCAGTGGTTTCATCAGCATTCACTTCACCAAAACACAATGTGCACAATGTGATGTCACTTCACACTGCTAATAATGTGGGTCATCATTTTTCATCTTCCTGAAGCTTACAGACACAGTGGTCTGGCTTCCTGTTGCACGCTGCTGTTTATTCAACATTGATAACGTTTAATAAAAGACAATTCAAATCAAGCATGTTTTTAGTGTTTTATTAAAGTGGGTAGTGAATATTATCCGTCTTGTGAAATATTATCTCTTGATAGACATGTTTGTGTATGTAAATATACAAGTGGGGTGAAATGCACTATAGGTGATATGTTGTCACAGTGTTTCCTGTTGTGAAAGACTTTTGAGGTGATTGGCTCCTTTATAAATGTAAAGCAAAAAGGACAGGCATGTTACAATGTAAAATATGATGTATGTGACATTATCACCATTTTTTTTATTTATTGTTCTAAAAAAGTGTTATGATATGGTCAGCAGGCACGAAGACGAGGAGATTCAAAAACAAAACATGCTTTATTAATAATACAAACATTGTGAATGAACACGCAGGATAATAATGTAGACCACACAATCCATAAATGAGAAATGAACAAGAACAGCTGAAACACAGGGCTTTATAAACAGGGGTAGAACAAAGGAAAGTAAACTAGACATGTCAAACTAATATGTAACTCTAGAAAAAAAAAACGAAATACTCTATGAAGATGCAGGGGTGAAATAGGAACTCATACCTGAAATACTATACCCTTCACGTGGGTTTAGACAAATCTACAAATTCGTACGAGTGAGGTCGTCTGAATTCTTATGAATTAGCCACCTTTTAATCACACCTTTTAAGCGCCGTCTGCGGAGAGCTTTCAAAGGCCAGTGAAAACATACTGACAGTCAAGGCCTATTCGGACGCTTATTGTTTCTCATGGGCTCGTACTGTATTTTAAACATTTTCAGGGGAAAGTCTGTGATTTTATTGCCGTCCGAATCCATAACGTCAGTGTTTTCTCACACCCAACCCGCGTAAAAATCCCTGGCCAAATTACCTACTGCTTTTTGACAAATTAAACGTGTGGTAGGCTAATTTAATTGCCGTCTGAATCCACATTTCTGAGTTTAGAAGAAGAGATTTCAAAATTCACAGTTTAAATCCTTTTTGATCACTGCCGAGCACCGTACGAAAGATGTACACTTTTATTACTGAAATGCTGGAAAGTATTTACAAGAACAATATTTCATCGCAGCTCCATATCAGCGAACAAAAATGGGATAGAGAAGAAAGCATGTAAAAAATGTAAATGGTTATTGTGGCAGAAATATATGATACAATTTTAAAATATGTAGGCTAGGCTATTATAGGCTATTATATTTTTAATAAAAAATCCTAATAAATGCAATTTCAACTATTTCTGAAGTGCTTCTTTTATAAAGAACACCGCTTTCTCACATAACACAGTGAAGCAGCCCCTGCACGAGAGAATAATTGATTCTCGAACTGTCGATATCAACAGATTCAGCCCCCATCGCCACGGACAGCACCTGGTAACGTCGCACGTAAGAAGGTATATCTTAAGCAGCTTTCTAAGGTATGGTTCAGGGAACACGCCTAGATATGGTATACCTTTAGTTAAGTTATACCTTAAGAGCACGCTAAGAGACAATGTTATTGGGAAACGCAGCCTAAATCATATGCATCCAGTAGTTCTCTAATATGCACACATTGCACACATTTATTGAAATGTGTCATTTAAAAATAGTCTTCTCACAGATCCATCCATACTTCCAATTACATGGAAAATCAGCCCATCCTAATGAACGAGTTAAAGCACAGTCTTCATCACCGTGTCCATTAGGCTCTCTATCCGCCCAGAAGCTGAAACTACAGATCAGCATTAGATGTTCAGTGCTGCTTTCTGTGTGATATGATACTGACTGTAAGAATCATTTATTAGATATTAATCAGTTCAGTGTTTTCTCACCCAGTGGTCAGTGTGTTTCCATCAACCCATTTCCATGTGCCGTCCACATCACTGTCAGTCAGACCAATCCAGACTTCAGCAGAACCAGTCATGTTATTAACAAAATCCTGAACAGATGAAACAGATTTATATCATAAACAGACAATAAACACTTTTCGTCTGACCATCTCTCATTTAGCTGACACACACACACACACACACACACACACACACACACACACACACACACACACACACACACACACACACACACACACACACACACACACACACACACACACACACACACACACACATGTTTGTTTTTGTGACTTATGAGGACATTCCATAGGCGTAATGGTTTTTATACTGGACAAACTATATATTCTATCCCGCTAAACTGCCCCTGTCCCTAAACCTACCCCTTACAGGAGACATGCTGGATTTTAACATTTTAAAAAAAAAAACATTGTTTTTTATGTTTTTTAAGCTGTTTGAAATATGAGGACGCATGCAATGTCCTCATATTTCACGTGTAAGTTGTAATACCAGTGTAATACCCATGTCATTATACACATTTGTGTCCTCATATATCACAAAAACAAGCACACACACACACACACACACACACACACACACACACACACACACACACACACACACACACACACACACACACACACACACACACATCTTTGTGGGGACTCTGCATAGGCATGATGATATTTATACTGTACAAACTTTATATTCTATCCCCTTACACTAACCCTACCCCTAAACCTACCCATCACAGAAACCTTTCTGCATTTTTACATTTTCAAAAAACATCACATAATATGATTTATACACTGTTTTCCTCATGGGGACCAAAAAAAATGTCCCCACAAGGACAAGGATTTCAGACATTGCTATCTTTGTGGGGACATTTTGTCCCCATAATGTAGGGCTTGTCAGACCACACACACACACACACACACACACACACACACACACACACACACACACACACACACACACACAAACACACACACACACACACACACACACACACACACACACACACACACACACACACACACACACACACACACACACACACACACACACACACACACACACACACACACACACACACACTTTATTCTTTCTTTCACTCACTTGTTCTTCTCTGTTGTTTATGATGATAAGATCTGCTCCTCTCTCTCTACAGTCTCTTCTGCTCTCAGTCCAGTTCTTCTTCTCTTTGGATATGTAGTAAAAACTGATTTTATAAGTCCATTCAGCTGTTAACAGAACAAGTTCAGCTGTTAACTTTTTATTCCCATTACACTCACCGCTCAGTAACTTATTATAACATATAATAAACTCAGATTGTGTTCAGTGAAAGTTACTGAGAGCACAACCCAACTCTATCATGTTTTAAAAATGTCTGCTGTTTAGAAAATAACTTCATAGATTAAAGAAACTTTACCATAACTCTGAAGATTATATATTAGCTGGTTTCTCTCATTGGTCAGGTTTCCATTCTTGGATATTAGCTGGTTTCTCTCATTGGTCAGGTTTTCATTCTTGGATATTAGTTGTTGTCTCTCTTGAGTGAACGTGACACACAGCACTATGACTGCAGTCAGCAGAAGAACACACAGCAACACCAAACACACTGCAGCTGCTCTGGAGCTTCTGTTCCTCACAGAATCACTTCCTGAAAATGATAGACGCAATGTTTTTCTTCAACTAAAACAAGTTGCATCAGCTTTTATAAGTAAATGTATTAGCAGTGAATCTCAGTTACCTGTGTGTTGAGGTGTTTGGGTTTTCGCTGTTTGGGTGTCGAAGTCCTCGCTGTCTTTCTTATGTTTTATGTCTCTTACAGCCTCAGGACTGATGTAGATATCAACTGTCTTATCTATTCTGTCTTCTGATTCCATCATTGAACCTTTATCCATACCATCATTCACATGCCCAGACATTCTTAGTGGAGTTGAAATGGTTACAGTTTTTTAAGTGAATGAAAAATATTTTTAAAGTAATAAAAAAAAAGCTCATGAACTAGGCTGAATACAATACCTGTGTGAGTTCAGATTATTGGATTCTCGTTGCATTACGATCCGTGATCTCTATTCCAAATCTTCTCTGTGATTTTTGTACCCTTTTCTGTATTTTTCTATAGTTTTGGTGTTGTCAAAATGCTGTCAAACTAGTACTAGTGTCTCTCCTGGAGTGGAGAGTGTTGGGCTCCTCATTTGTGTTTGTGTGGCCAGTATTTATGCAGAAAGGAAATTCAGCTTCAACAATGCGGTTTGTGTTAAATAAGGTTCAAATGCCTGTATTATCATACAATCACTCCTTTACTTCGTTCAGGTACTTTATTGAGATACATTTCCTCAAAAAACATAGTTGCCATTAATAATCATATGAAAGCAAAATCATTAACATAGTAAGGCCTTCAGGGGCTTGTTCATTTTGAAATCATCTGCAGCTTTTTCAGTGAGTTCAAATTAGGGCTTTCGCAGTGAAGGAATTTCCCTTGTGGTAATTTTGAGTGGATCAATAGCGCGATATGTGGTATTATCGCCATTTATTTATTTTGATTTATTTATATGTTATATTGATATGTTACAATGTGGTCAGCAGGCACAAAACTGAAGAAATATTCAGTAACCAATGTAACCGAAACAAAACAAAAGGAAACCTAAAAAAAAATGAAGTAAACAGAAGATGATGTCAAAATAAGGGTCCGCATAACAGAACATAAACCTGACAAAAAGCTAGTTAGGCCATTGTTATATGTATAAGATTTAGTTCCGATCCTCGAATCGAACTGGACAAGATGTTTTCTGTTGATTTCACCATTACCATCGTCTCTGACTCTGCACATTGACATGCTGTCAGTCAGTGCAGTTACATTGTTTTGCCACTATGAGGCGGCAAGAGATTGTCTTTGAGTGAGTCATTAAACCGTTCATTCAACGAACACGTTCAAAAATACCTATAACATTAAAAGGATGATACTACAAAGATTTCTTTTTCCTTGGACACGCAAACTTTTCAGACGCATGCAATCGCACACACTCAGTCGATCCCTCTCATTTACTGTCTGTTTAGACTTGTTAAGTGCAAATCCACGGAGCCTCTGTACAGATCACCACTGTAAACACTCTCTTATTATCATTATTAAATTATTTAACATTAAATACACTAAAAACAAGAAAGGCATAGCCTTATGAAAATAGAAAACACGCAAATATCTTGGTTACTTTCATTCCTCTGCGTTTGGCTTGTCAATATCGTGGTATTACAATATTGTGGTTATTGTGACAGCCCCATAGCCGCGGGAACATATCAGGGGGGGCTGGGGGCAGGACTTGATATTGTGGAGCAGTGCTGTGGTTAAATGTCCCCTGACATGAAATTTTCACTTTCTGAGGTTTTTTAACATTAATATTAGTTCCCCTAGCCTATATTTGGTCCCCCGTGTCTAGAATTTTCAGTCGGTGTAAGACGAGCTTTGGCTATCTTTCTGAGAGCTCAGCCTCAGACGCGCTGATCTTGAATCTCCTCCTTATGACATCATAAAGAGGAAAGGTTACCTCCCCTTTCTTTGCTTTGCCCGCCCAGAGTATTTGGCTCATCCATGAGAAAATGAGCTAGGAAGTACCAACGCGCGAGCGCGATTTGAGTTTTTCCTCGAGAGATATAATGGGCTGCAAACGAGCAAAGCATGGCAGTTGATCAGTGTTCGGATGTACAAATGAACACAAAAGTATTTTTTAGTTTCTTCATCCGAGCCTCTGAAGAAACAATGGGTTAATTTTATTTTCTCTGGAAATGCGCCGACACAACTTCCCAAAGTTTTAGATGGTCCAAACATTTCACAGACGACTGTTTCTTCAACTTGGGCCTATACAGAGCTGGCCTCGATGAACGTCTGAAAATAAATTGATCGAGCTACCAAGCAACAATTCAAGTTCAAGTTCAGACAAGTAATCTTTCTCTCAAAATCGTTCAATACTGTTTATGCATCAGTAAGTCAAGCCAGTGACTAAAATATCAACTTCACATTGTTTCTTTTAGTTGGATGAAAATAATCTTATTTAAATTGTGAACAAATTATATACAGAAAGCGATCAAAGAACAATCTTTCCACACAGCGCGAGTTTATCTGGACAACTCCTTATGAAATCAATGACACACGTTACTGCACAACGAAGCTCTTACTGTATGTACATCATGGTGTTTGCATTGGTGAAAGCATTAGAGAGAGTGCAGAAACTGCGTTGCAATGATAAGATCTTCAGTCTCGCGATCAACAGACTGGCATCTGCTCAATGCTCATCACGGCAACATTTTATGTGATGGGAATAGATTTAAATACTTTCAAAACTTCTCACGATTCGTTAATCTCGATAGCTGTATTAGTAAAAACGTATAATAGCTGTAGTAAAAGTATTCGAGAGAGTTTCACATGTAATACGTATCTAGCTATCATATGCAAGCATGTCAGCCAATCACAGCAGTGTCCGGTTACACTGAAGTCTAACAGCAGCCAATCACAGCAGTGTCCGGTTACACTGAAGTCTAACAGCAGCCAATCACAGCAGTGTCCGGTTACACTGAAGTCTCACAGCAGCCAATCACAGCAGTGGCCGGTTACACTGAAGTCTCGCTGAAGAGGCTAAAATCAGGCTAGGAAAAATGCCTTTTATTTCTAAATTATGACTATTTTTGATCTAAAAAAACATACTAACATTATAAGGGCAAAGATGATTTCGTTTTCATATGTGTAATGTCTTAAATTATCTTCATTATCTTCATTATCTAAATCACATAACTTTTGGCGCTCTCAAGCTAATTTTCTTTATTTATCAATTTAACACAGCACACATCAACTGAAAGTATTAAAAAACTAAGGGTGCTTTCACACCTGGATCGATTGGAGACGTTGTTCCGAAACAAAGGGGTGTTTCCCTTTTGGCCCGGTTCGTTTGGTCATAATGTGAACACAACAATCAGACTTGGAATCGGAACAAAACAACCGAGCCGAGACCGCCAAGAAGAGGTGGTCTCGGCTCGATTCCATACGAACCCTGGAGCGGTTAGTTTGCAGTGAGAACACAACCGACCCACGAACCGGAACAAATCAATGTGTTGCCTGGCAACAGACGCCAGATCGCTTGTCAACATGGAGCTTCGGCAGCGTATTTTGCTTTTTTGCGGTATGTTGTTGTGGTTAATGTATCAATGTGCTGTGATGTGAATGAACAAAACAACCAGTTCCAACGTGAGTCCAGACTTCGACAAAACCTGATGGCCATAATCAGAAGACGTGCAGCTGCACGGATTCGCCATAGAAGATAGACTCTTGTGCTCTGTGTGCTTACCACATTTCAAAGGCAACTCTTCCTCAGACAACCTAACGTTTGTTATATGGCAATGTAAGTGCTCTGATTATAATAAAATATAATCTTACAATTTAAACCTAAAAATCGGATGCCTAAAAATGTTATGACATATAAACACACTGTAAAAAAAGTTAACTCATTATTTTGAGTTATCTTTTTGCATGGGTTTTTTTTAGTTTAACCAGTGGTGGGCCGTCAGGGCCAGCAAGGCCTTCTCTGCTGGCCTAAACACTATCAGAATTACTGACTTTAATATATTTTTTCCATGAATGAGTATTAAATTATTCCCAATAGTTCATTCTCTTAATTTCATAGCTTTTCTCTTGGTCGCGCTGCTTCCAGTAGTGTGTTTTTATGTTAGAGCTTTTATCCAATCATATTTCAGCCATCATGCGTTGCCATGGCCAAATAAATCTGCCTTCAGGCCTTCAGAATCGATAGTGCAGGCGCCTGTAACTTAAAATGAATGGCAATGAAACTGTTGCTTTAACCAATCAGATAATCAGTCAGATTTAATCAGCCAATCAGATTTCGCTTTGACTGCAGCGGGGCCATCTAGCAGGCGTACAATAACGTCTGCATTTTCTCGTTCTTTGATTGGATGCTCAGAGCGCGTACTATTACTGGTAGTATCCGCATCTGTAGCGAACTGCATAAACTAAAATATATTCCTGTAGATTTAATAGTTTTTCAACCCAAAAATTTATGTTTCTTTCCCTCCTCGACCCCCAGCAGTTTCAAACCTACCGGAAAAAGTCCCTTATTCAGCCTGAGTTTAACTCAGAGTCACGAAACACTGCTCGATCTGTCCGCTGGTTAAAACAGAACAGACTAATGTAAGTTATGCCACGAATGATTTTGAAGGCAAAAGTCCCGCTGATCTTATTGATTTCGTTCAAAACTCTGTGTGAGAGCATGGGGCAGATGTACACATCGTCATGTGTTGCGGTGACCGTGACTGTGTCCACTGCTTCTGTCGAGCAGACACTCAGCCCTAAAGCGAAGTAAAACTTATGCTTATATAGAAATATGACGGGACAGACACGACATTGTGGAACTGCAACGCAGTTAGAACCTGTACAACAATTGAAGTCTGCTTGAGGAAAGAAATAAGGATGGATTTTGTGTAAAAACTAATCAGTAGTTTTGGTGATAATGCTTTTTCCCCCGTGGCGAATATGCTTTTCTTCTTAATTTTTCTTTTAGATTTATGATCGAAACGTAATTTTTTTCAAACATCCATACTATTGTAGCGTCTGAAAAGGGACTATTGTAACCCTTGAACGACAACATAAGGGAGGCTCCGTTTCTGAAATCGGATTCGGAACGCAAGAACCACTGTACACAAACGCACCAGCCGAACTCACGCGCTCGTTTCTCTCTACCGGCCTTTCATTAACCCTGTAACTGCCGGTGCAAAATAAAAACAACAATTATAGAGAGTCTTTGCGCTGCTACACTATTAAAAGTTATTGATTCAGATAGGACAGAAGGCCTAGGTGTGAAATGCACGGTCCGCCACTGAGTTTAACTAACTTATTTCGATAAGTTGAGGACAAGAAAACTTAAAATTTCTTGTTGTCTGGACAATCTAGTTAAAAAAATAAGTTGAAATAACTAAATTGCTAAAATATTTTTTACAGTGCACACGATTAACATATTATGTTAATCGTGTGTTTATATGTCATAACATTTTTAGGCATCCGATTTTTCGATTTTTAGGTTTAAATTTTAAGTCTAGTTCATAGCTTTGTGCTCTTTTTTATGCAATAAAGAGAACAGGGTTGAGATAAATCATTGGATTTATTGGATCATTGTCACTTCTTGTACACTTCGGTGTTCTTGTGTGTAGTGTCCAACATCCGGGAGATGTGTTCTTCCAACCAAATATCTATGAGGCATTTCACCTCTATAGCACCAAGTCAACCCGCGATTCATTTTGTGTTAGTCTACTGTTGTCATGGCGATGTCCCACAATAAAATGCGCGACCTGCACGCATGAGGTAGTGATGTAATAGCATAAAGAAAGCCCTGGATGGGTGCGCGATTTGGAGCGCTTTACAACAGTGTGGTGTGAACAGAGTGACATATTAAATTGATTCGGAACAAAGTATTCTGTTTCGGTTCTGTTCCGGAACAAAACAAATCGATCCAGGTGTGAAAGCACCCTTAGTGAATTATTAATCTCAGTACCTGTGCATTCAGATGGTTTTCTTTGTGTTGAGTCCAATTGTTTCCAAAATTTTCCAATTTTATCTTTGATTACGTAATCATTTTTGTAGATTTCATCAGTGCTTTTTCCCATCTTCTGTGTTAATTTTCCAAGTTTTTCTATATTTTCATTTACTCTTTCAGACCGTTTTTCTCCTAGAGTGGACTGTGTTTTGTTCATCGCCTGTGTTTGTGTGGCCAGTATTTATTAAGTAGGCCTATTTATTTATTTATTTTTTGTGGATAGGTTTATAAGTTTAAAGTGTTTATGCATAAAGGAACTTCAACTCACTGCAGAAGGTCACTGGAAATATTTGTTTCAACAATCTAGATTGTGTTCATTTAAAGGAGGTTCATATGCTAATTTAAATGGTGGGTGGTGTTGGAAAATGTTAGGTTGTTGAAGCTTTTAGGTTGTTACTAGTACATCAAAAGATCAGACAGCTGATCAATTTATGCTTAATGTTTTTGGTGTCAGTTTATAAGCAAAAATAATTAAGGAAGTGAGGGATTGATGATTTAATATTAATTTTTGGGTGAACTGTTCCTTTAATATCACAAAGAGAATGCTTGAGCAGCCTAATGTTTATAAAGAATAGATATACTTTTAAGGTGCCCAAACAATTTTTGTTCTGAGTTCTTTTGGGAACTTTACTGGGGGCATCAGATCCCACTAAACTTCACACCTTGACATCAATAATCTGACTGTTGTTCATGTTCTAAATGAAATATATTTAACTGTTTGTTGATTTTACTATATATATATATATATATATATATATATATATATATATATATATATATATATATATATATATATATATATATATATATATATATAATAAACTTTACATCTGTAGCGTCTAAAGACTCAATTTGTCCATTATTTATTTCTAAAGACACACGACAATGTATAAAGGGCTCCATTACCTTCTATGTTACATTATGGCCCCGTAGAAACAGTTTTTGTAAAAATAGGCTAACGACTGCGTCATAACCACTCGACTCTCTGTCGCACGACCGTAAAGATAGGAGGAGAAGCTCGCAGGCAATCAATGCATTAACCTAATATGGCATACTGGCGTTACATTTTAAAATAAATACTATAAAAAATACTTAGTCCTGCTCACTCACTCTTTGCTCAAGCTCGCCGTCTCTGCAAGATTAACGCTGGCAGTTTTCACGCACAGCTACTAGATTTACATCTGTCAGACGGGTTGCTCACGTCATCAAGCTTAGTTTGAGTCGGTTTGAGTCTGCGCGTCAGGAACGGAAGTGCTCAAAAATCGCTAAAAATGGGCTTCAACTGTCTCAACTGAGTTCCAATGAGATGGCTCTGTCCACTTTTTATACTGTCTATGGTGTCCATACAAGTGCAAGGCGATGCAGAAGTGGAATCAATTCGGAGTTTAAGTTCTATCTGAAACGCGCCTCTCTCTTTGTGTCCGCGCCTCGGCTGGTGAGTTGGCAGCTTTGCGCAAATATAACAGCGCGCGGATACCGAATTTAATTCTCTTTTGCCTAAATTCTCTGGTGCTGGAATGGTTTAAAATCTACTGAATGTGTAATCTAGCAAGATAAAACACTCGCAAATTATAAAATTTCAGTCTATGGGGGTTTTGCCTAATGTCGGATCGCATTAAGGGTTTTCTGTTAGAACGGTGTCGTGTAAGTTTTCTATAAATGAGTTTGACCAAATGCAACACAAGACAGTTCTGTTTTAATAGTTTAAATACATTTCCATTTGTCTTATTTTGCAGTCTTAATGACTTGTGGAAAATGTGGAAAATAACTTTAGAATTATTAATAATAACTGATGGCTATGTGTTTATTCAAAGCAAATGGGATAGTTACAGGATAGTTAACCATCATTTTGCAATTTGTTTGCATCTTTAAAAAAAATCACTATTCACTATTCAAAATTAAACATTTTAGGTGCACTATCTCTTTAATGTTTATCAGGTAAAGCACTTGTGTTTGTAAAGTAGGCCTACTGTATTTTTTAAATCAGGGATGTCCAAGTCTTGGTCCGGAGCGTCACTATCCTGAAGATTTGAGCTCTAACACTCCTGAATCTAAAAAAAAATATTTTGAATTTGATGCAAGTAGATTAAAACAATGGCCAGTAACATGCATACTGAATGCCAATTCTGAGTGTGGTATAACCATACTTATTAGCGAATAATCAGAATAAGGAAAATTGCATGAGTTCTGCTCATGTCATGTAAACATCTTACTGATTAAGACCTTACTCTGATTATTAGAAATAATTGCATTATTGGTAAATGTAGTCAGTGACTGGTTTTGTTCTGTTCTTGTTCCCCAAACTAAAACACAAAGATAAAAATTAACATACTCGTTATAGTCCGCAATGTATACCAAACAATTTCAAAAAATGTTTACGACACCTTGGACTAATTAAACTCAATAATAACTCAAAAACTTTAACACATTTATTTTATTCAAACTTTATTTTAAGTACTGGACTGCGCAATGACTGGTGATGTAGAACTGAATAGTATACAAGTATTGAAGATGTTCACTTCCTTCAGACTGGAATCTCACTTGATATGGCATAAAACTTCACTCGCTAGTCCTTTCTGGTCGATTTGGAAAGCACTTACTGTAGTCACATTTTTGCACATTTTGTATTTCTCTTTAATTAAGTAAACTTGACTCAACTCATCAGCTCTTTACAAGAAACTCCAGGACATGAAATAGGTGTCTGACAAAGAGGGTGTCTGACAAAGAGGCGCGACGGCCGACCCCAGAGGGTTAAGTGAAATCCATGGTCGAGAGGGGGTAGTGCTCATGAGCCCTCTTCTAGATGCATTCTTGAAAGTTTACTCTTTTCATGTGCTGTAAGAGGACCCTCTTACAAGGTGGGAAGGTTGAGAGGTCAACGGAGAGACCATATCGAAGATCAAGGCTTGAGCCACACATCTTCTTGACTTTAATCTCTCTTGCCGCATCAATTTTCTTGATTCGACGATTAAAACCATATGGGCAACAGGTGAACTCTTGAACACCGCTGAGAATCTGTTCATCGAGCTCCCAAGAGTTCTCCACTTCAGCAAATATCTGAATAAACTGAATTTTGATTAAGAATCTTCATCGGACGGACCTTCCGTTTTCCTTTGAATGCTGAAGTGCAGCCAGCACCAGTGAACGCACGCAAGGCCAGAAGAGCTGAAATGTGTTCCTGTGAATAATCTTCAGCCAGCTGGTTGATATTGATTAGTCTATCTCCCATGTCAAAGATGATGTTAGCACTGGATGACTTGGTATAATACAGGAGGATGAAGAAGTCTTTTGCTCTGACTCTAACTGTTGTGAGGCATTTTGGTTTGGATATGCTGCATGTAAATGATCACCCTCACATCTGTTACTTAATGTTCTGAACAGATCTCTGGTAGAAGTTATTTTGACTTAACTCCATCATTGCACTCTATCTTGAAAGCTTGACCAGCCTCTATGAAAATGACAGGCCTTCGGATGATGTCCTCCATCATATCATGAGAGCTCCAGTGATCCAGAAGTAAATGAATGAGTGCCTTCCTGTTTTCATTATTTGTGAGAAAACCATTTCAATCAGCGGGTCGATGAACATTCAGCCCATTAACTATAAAACGTTCACCACAACCTCTGCGATCTCTCTCTGCTGATTTTCGTAAATAAAGACGGTCAATGTAAGTGTCTCTTTCAGTTGTACTGTTTCAGCTGCAGCAGGTAGACTTTTGAAGGTGCACTCTGATATAGTCTTCATTGTCCGTGGTACATCGCGCATGTTAGGAGTTTCCATGAGAGCACGTTGGCTTGGAGAAGGACGTTGTGCATTTTCAGTCTTCCCCTACCACCCTGCAAAAAAAAAAAATCGCCGCCCGCGCTGCCACTCTGAGAAGAATGTCGTCTGAGCGAAAGAGTGAAACACTGTCCACACCCGAAAAAAATTAAGCTCGCCAGTATGGGAGTTCTTCGGCTTCAAAGAAAACAGCACCTTAAAGGGGGTCGCACACTGGACGAGAAGCGCAGTGCCACGTCTTTAAAATTCGAACACATTATTTTCTAATTTATAAGCAGAGTTTATCGTCTGTCCGCGGCGCCCAGCAATGGCTCGGATTTTCAGGTGAGATTCTCAGTTCATTCAGTTAACGGATGCGCTCTGACTGAGGTAAAGTGTTCAGACTGCAGACTTAGCAATGATTATATTTAATTGTACAGTACAGTCATAACAGACATTATCTTAATTTCTTAATGTCCTTAAACATAACAATATTGCTGGCCATAAACTGAGAAAGTGCACGTCCGTTTTGCTACACGTGACCCGGGCGCAGAGCTACGCTTCTCGTCCGGTGTGCGACCCCCTTAAGCCCAATCTGCAGAATGTGTAACATTAGTCACCAACCTTTTTACCCATCTCCGTGTCCATCACCCTGCGAATTACGCTATTTTACAGAGAGTAAATTGAAATTATTTTACTAGTCATGGAATGGGAAATGTGACATTAACCTGTTAACAGCGGGTTTCTGTGTTCATATATTTAAATATAGGGTGATTATCAAGTACCACGTTTTCTTTACTCGTCTTTTTTTGTATTTGTATTTGCACTTGATTTTTTTGTTCAAATCTGCATGAACAAAACACTGGCGCAACAATAGGTTTAAAAGCTTTTCAGTTCTTCAGGAAACATTCAGACAGTGTTTCGCTCCACTTTAAAAACCATATATACGTTGTCTTACTTCACAAAAAAATTGCATTAAAATATTGAGAACGCAAGAAGTAAATATGCATGTGCATTGTGTTTATCAGTATCCTGTTGTTTGTTGTATGTTTGTTGGGTAAAAAAGAAAAAGTAAATAAACAATGTAAAAATGTATTTGACAAGGTTTCTATAGATATCGCGATATATCGATATTAATAACCACAATAACGGCCACAATAACCGTGGTGTGAAAAATCTAACATCGTTACAGCCCTTATCTCCGAGCTTTTCTTAGTCTGTTATCCTGCCCGTGTTTGCTACCCTTGCCTGTCTGACCTATTCCATGACTAGTAAAATAATTTCAATTTACTCTCTGTAAAATAGCGTAATCTGCAGGGTGATGGACACAGAGATGGGTAAAAAGGTTGGTGACTAAAGTTGTCTACCCCTAAGTTGTAATGAGATCTATGCCCTTGTCATTAGACTTCTAAAGTCCCTAAATGCATATTTCCCCCATTTGTCCCAGAATGTCCCAGATTACCCAAAGTATGCTGTCCCACATGCTCAATCATATTTGATAAAGTGGGACAACATAATCACGCTGGTGTGAAACAAAGTATGTTGTATGATGACCATTTAATAATCAGTGTTAGTGATATTCTTTTAGTCCAGAAACATTGCTGCTGTATTTCACCAGCATGTTAAGTTTAGGTGTTAAGATGTAAAATAGTTTGGCTGAACATTTAAAACAGTTAACTTAAATAATTTACTGTGAAAGTCGGGCAACACTTTAGTTTGGACCAATTCTCACTATGACCTTATTAAGTTAGCATATTGGCTGTTTATTAGCATATATTAATACCTTGTTCTGCATGACCATATTCTACATCCCTTAATCCCAACCTTAATCCTACCTAATACCTAAATTTAACAACTACCTTACATATAATATAAGCAGTAAATTAGGAGTTTATTGAGGCATAAATCATAGTTAAGAGTGATGTGTTCCCAAACTTAAAGGTGGGGTATGTGATTTGGAAAACGACCGGCAGATTTTGAAAATACACAATTCAAATGGTCCTACCTTCTTTCCTCCAACGCTGGCCCTGACTGGGTCACACGCGCTGGGGGGAGGGGGGTATGATACAACCGTTTGATTGACGAACTTACTGTCCAATGATTCTAGCTGGTCTTGCAAATGATTGGCTGGAGTTTTTCGAGTCCTGCCCGTTCCACAGATGATTAAAATGCTTAATTTTCATGTCAGTGCTTTTAACTCAGTGGCTGTAAGTGGGTTAGGAATAGGATTTCAAGTTATTTTGAAAAAATGGACAAAAAAGAGAATCGCATACCCCACCTTTAAGTGTGATAAACATTTTTATTATTATTATTTTTATTTTTTACAGAATAACAATTAAAGTGCCATTCAAATAAAAACTGGTAAAATTGCTAAACACAACACTTGATGTTTAACAGCACTATTTAGATGTTCGGAATGCACTATGCATTACATTAATATTTAATTAACATATTATTAAAATGTATTTAATTATATGTTAATAATGAGTCATTTTAAAATGTTTCCTCACAGATCCATCTATAATTATTATTACATGGAAAATCAGCAAATCCTGATAAACGAGTTAAAGCACAGTCTTCATCACCACTCTGACTTTATTAGGCCATTAGGCTCTCCAGACGCCCAGAAGCTGAAAATACAGATCAGCATTAGATGTTCAGTGCTGTTTTCTGCGTCATATGAGAATCATTTATTAGATATTAATCAGTTCAGTGTTTTCTCACCGAGAGGTCATGTTGGTGCCATCAAGCCATTTCCATGTGCCCTCCACAACACTGTCAGTCAGACCAATCCAAACTAAAGCAGTACCCGTCATGTTATTAACAAAATCCTGAGCAGATGAAACAGATTTCATAAACAGACAATAAACTGTTTTCATCTGACCATCTCTTATTTAGCTGACGCACACACATGCACAAACACACACGCACGCACGCACGCACGCACGCACGCAGGCATTTTATTCTTTCTCTCACTCACTTGTTCCTCTCTGTTGTTTATGATGATCAGATCTGCTCCTCTCTTTCTACAGTCTCTTCTGCTCTCAGTCCAGTTCTTCGTCTCATTTGGCATGTAGTAAAAACTGGATTTATAATAAGTCCATCCATCTGTAATCAACCAGTTCAGCTTCAGTTCAGTTTTATTTCCATTTAAACTCACCTGTCAGTAATTTATAACAGATAGTAAACTCATAGATTTTGAACACTGAATGTTACTGAGAGCACAACCCAACTACATCATATTTTAAAAATGTCTGCTGTATAGAAAATAACAAATTATAGAAACGTTACCATTATTCTGAAGATTATTTCTTAGCTGATTTCTCTCATTGGTCAGGTTTTCATTCTTGGATATTAGCTGGTTTCTCTCATTGGTCAGATTTTCATTCTTGGATATTAGTTGTTGTCTCTCTCGTGACACACAGCACTATGACTGCAGTCAGCAGAAGAACACACAGCAACACCAAACACACTGCAACTGCTCTGGTAACACTTCTGTTCCTCACTGAACACCACAGATATGATGTTATTTTCTTTATTTGTCAATTTAACACAGCACACATCAACTGAAAGTATTAAAAAACTAAGTGTACCTGTGCATTCAGATGGTTTTCTTTGTGTTGAGTTTGTGATCTCTTGTCCAATTTCATCTATGATAATGTCATAATTTTCGTAGATCTCATCAGTGGTCTGTCCATCTTTTCTGTGCATGTTCCAGGTTGTACTCCTCTCTATGTTCAGGTACACTTTCAGACAGTTTCAGTATCGTCTAGATGCCAACAAACTAACTCTCGAGTGGACTGTGTTTTGTTCCTCATCTGTGTTTGTGTGCCCAGAATTTATGCATAAAGGAACTGTTTTTTGTGGAACTTTAACTCACCACTAAAGTACACTTGTTTTTTTTTTCCTAGTGTAGATTGGGTTGTAACGTGGGTGCGGTTGAAGCAGAGAGGAGGCGAAGATCCAAATGCAGCACACACTTTTATTTTACAGATAAACTAGACTATGATACAAGACTCGGGAACAGCAGGAACAACCAACATCACGTTAAACATTCAACATGAACTCACGAAGACAGGGCAGAAACACAGGGCTTAAATAATCAGGGACAAACGAGGGATAACAAGGGGGCGGAGATAACAAGAAACACCTGGGATAACTAAATGACAAGACAGGGAGCCACTTAACATGACACAAAAACCCACACCGTAACATGGGTTCATTTGAATAGGATTTAAATGCATATATCAAGGCATAATCATTCAGTCTCTTTGTTTTAATTCATCAGGCGCTTGTTCAATTGGACAGTGGCTGCTGTTTGAAAACTTTTGCAGCTTTTAAAATGTATATTGTTTCTGATACATCAAAGGTCCAGACCGCTGATCAGTTTACGGTTTTAGCAGCAGTGTTTTTACTCGTATGTTTAAATATGTTTTGTTTTAGCAGTTGATAGAGTTTTATAAGGCAAATAAAAAGCTGGCCAAATGCGTTTGTCATTTGTGGTGCTGCTGCTGCTAGCATTACATTATCTCATGGTCAGTTTAATTAAAAGCAATGTTATATGTGTTATTCTGAACGTTTAGCATAGCCCTAATGTGTGTGTAATTTTCTGCAAGCTGTAACAGAATGTTTGCGGGTGCGAGCACGAGTAGAGTGGAGCACACACGTTGTGGGAACAGGTGGTAATGGTCAGAAATTCAGTGGGAGTGGGCAGGGCTCTATTGGATGGTCACTATCCTGATGATTTGAGCTCTATCACACCTGCCTGGAATCTTCTAGGCTGTTTTTTTTTTCCAATTCCAAGAACGCAAAGAATTCGGAAGGACGCGAGGACAGAACGCATCCTTGTGAGAATTGAGATGTGATGTGATCTTGTTGCTCAACTGAGCATCCCAGCATATAAGTAGCTGCAAATGCACAATAAATACAACATAACATCACAAACACATGTCATAACCTATGAAAACATTTCTTTCATATTATTATAGATATTATTTCTCTATAATTTCAAATTTTTTTATTTTACCACGTGTATTTATGAAAATGAGTGGCCTATGTGTTACCTATGCTTTGTCAATGTTAAGATTCTTTTTAATATGTCAATAAAAATACTGCAGGCATTCTTCACTTTGTCACTTTGTTAAAATTAAGCAAAACAAACATTTACTCTTATGAGCTGTCACATATTTGTAGCGGGAATCTCTTAAGTGAGAACGAGAAGTTTAAAGCTTACAGGTATGTCGACCGCCCGCAGCCTCTTCTGGGATTTCTAACGGTTCAATTTTCTCAAGTCTGCATTCGATGCATCCTTGATATCAAGAACAAACTCGTTTTTTTCATAAGTCCTCTGTACTTGCGTATTGCAGTTGAACTTCAACGGTTGATGATGACGTAGTATGAGAACACATGGACGCAAGATCGCTTAAGAATGCATATTGAGGAACAGCCATGTTAAAAAGAGTATGCCCGAAGTCCCCGGATGGTCTACTATTTCCGTTAGATTTTCGAAGTGTGGATCCGTGCATACTCTAATTTTGTTTTCACACCGAACGCGAATTGAGCGTCTGGAGTGAGTGATTTCCATGTTAAGTCAATGTAAAGACGCGTTGATGTGCGTCTGAAGGTCCTGCATCTATCGCTGCGCGATGTACAAGATTTAACCTCATTCGCGTGTCCAGTTTGCACGAAAGAGGCGAATTCGCGTCTGACGCCTGAATTGAAAAATTTGAACTTTGGCGTCTGTTCACGCCGCGTTTACCAATCAGGAGCCTGCTTGCTGCTGTCACATGGTGAAGTGATGATAACTTCACCACGGTGAAGCTGGGATAGATCGCCTGTTGTTGGTGTCCTGGAGGGTGATCTTCGCTCCAATGTTGGACAACAGGTCATCAAACTGGGCGCGAGATAGGCAGAAGTACCGCTGAAAGTGGCCGTCATCCAGGCGCAGCTCGGAGCAAATGGTGAAACTCGCCAAACTGGGAACCCTGCCGGAGGGTCTGGTGGACCCAAGTACGGTGACGATGACCCCTACGCTGCTATTCTGCTCTCCAGAGCAAATACAGACTGGTGAATGGTCGATCAACATCAGCCATCTTGCAAACAGACAACCGCCTAGCACTTGCCCTTTCCACAAGAAGCAAATTTCGCCTCGAACACTCGTCTATTTCGCTTCAAACACTCGCTTTGGATTCGCGAGTGGATTAAAAATGTTCAAGCGTCAAACTATACGTGATAGAAGCGAATTTGAGGCTCAATTCGCGTTCGGTGTGAACACAGCATAAAGGCTAATATTGCCCTCAACCCACTGTGCTTTGGAGGAGGAACTACAAATGAGTAAAAAGTGTTAAAAAACTACAAAACATGGCGGATATGCACGAGTGACGGTGAAAGTTTTAGATTAAGGATTGAGTGACTAATCAATAAAAAATAAATGATAAAAAAATATATGTATTTCATGTTATTCGTGTTATATTTCATTTGCAATAACAAAGTGTACTTTTATAAAGATCCGTTTGACCATAGTTGAGAGCATCCCACAGAAAGGAACTATAAAGATCTATTGATTATTTGGTAACACTTTACAATAAGGTTCATTAACTAACATGAACTAACCATGAGCAATACATTTGTTACTGCATTTGTTCATCTTTGTTAATGTTAGTTAATAAAAATACAGCTGTTCATTGTTAGTTCATGTTACAGTAGTTCACGGTGCATTAACTAACGTTAACAAGATTTTAATCAAGCATTGGTAAATGTTGAAATTAACATTAACAATAATCAATAAATGCTGTATATGTGCAGTTCATATTAACTAATGTAGTTAACTAATTTTAACTAACGAACCTTATTGTAAAGTGTTACCGATTATTTTATTACTGATATACCAATAGCTGCTGGTTGTTTTTGCGCTAACAGGTTTAGTTAAGAAGTGACATTATCTTTGTAGATAAATATAAATTGTGTACATTGTATGTAAATTGTATCTACATTTGAATTTCTTAAAAATATATATGTTTTTGATATAGGTAGATGCTATTTTCACTAACTGCCAACATTAGTCACTAATTGCACTAAAAATATTTCTTTGCACTAAGTGTAAGTGGCAGATACTATTTGCACCTCAGTGTATTGAAGTACGCTATCATAGTATCATAACATGCAGATAGGATAATATATCAACTTTTCAAACATTTTCTTTATGTAAAATAAACATCTCTCCAAACTGATTTTCAATGTATATAGGGAAAAGAATGGGATTGGGAAAAGGCAGATTTGAACTTTTGAACCATTTACACGAAGGGAAGATGCAGATATTTCCCTGCGGTTTGGCCTCTCATTTACACGAAAACCCTGTTTTTATCACAGAAAACGATTTTTTCTAAAAACTTCTTCTGATTTCTGAGATTTCTGATAACGCCGGTTATGTGTTGCCGTGTCAACTGGGAGAAACGGGGTTTTAGGTTTTCAAATGTCACATTATGCGCCAGAAAATGCTTAACGTCATGTGAGCGTCCATTTTGGCATAGTTATGATGGCGCTCGGTGGTGGCGAGTTGATGTAAATGACAACTTTTTTGAAAACGATGTTGTGTGCACGATGTTATTATTGAAAACGGAGGGGGGAAATAGTAGTTTCTCTAAATACCCAGCTATGTGTAAATGTGGCCGTAGTGTCCGTGATATCACCCGTAGGTTTATGAAGAACATTTTCCCAGGTGGGATTAGCTGAAGTGACTAGACACATTGTTACAGATCAGCCAGGTTCTCACACAAGCCAATCATCACCTGAGTTCTAACACACACACACCTGCACCTCATCATCACCACCACTATAAAGACACTTTAGGCTGCGTTTACACTTTGCATTAACATGTGATCACCGTGATCCATAGCCAATCAGGACATGGTGCGTTTATATTTGTTCACATTAAGCAGCCTCTGTATTTGGATAACCGATCGGATTTCTGTTTCCCGCATAATATTTAAATCAGATCTGTGGCACGACACCAGATTAATAGTAAAGATGATACAAATTAAACAATATCCCAATTGCTTTCACTCACTCACTTTACTTTCATATGCAATCTCCATAAATTAGATCAAATTATATTTTTTTGAAAGAAGGAATACTTCCAGAGTTGATCTTACAAAAATAACTGGGTTGATCACGTTAAACAAGTCACATCATCGATCATCTGGGTTTAATGTTAAAGCGTGCATTGACTATATTGACAGAAATGGGAGATTGATAAACATGCTGAAGCAATAAATACATTCAACATTTAAAACATTAAAAAATTCCGATTATTCCTCTGGCAAAGCAGCGTGCAGCTCTTCATTAAGATCTCATGACTGACTGTGAGTGTACAGGCGATCGCCTCGTTCAGATAATGTTGCACAATTAAAATAAAAAATGACACACAGAGTATCATGTAAGTCTAAATAAACTGTTTTAAAGATTGACGTTTATTGTTCAAATAAGTTTAATTTTTGGTCTAAACTGCGTCTGGCCATTATTTTCTAATGGCCACGCGGGGATTTAAATTACGTCCACCTGTGAATGCAGACACGATGACTGGATTGCGTTTAAATTACACTGAGATCCGATCACAATGCGTCCTCGACTACCTCCGAACCGAGATACGCTGATTGGATAACATTCCGATCAGATGTGCGTTTACTTGTCTTGTCAATGTGTACATCCAGATACAGGTCGCATGTTAATGCCAAGTGTAAACGCAGCCTATATACACCAAAAACACTTTTTGTACCAGCCTGTAAACATTTTTTTTCTGCTGTAAAGTTTTAACATTGCATTTAAACATGGGGGTCTATGGGATTGACTCTCTTTTGGAGTATGTCTCTATAGCGGCCAATCGATGAATTGCAGTTTAAGTCACTTCCGTGTTGGATTCCAGAAAGAGACCGGAAGGCTTGAGTCCAACCAGACAATGGTGGGAGGTGTTAGTGTAAAAAGTCTTTGCCAACCAGTCCAAATCATTCTTAGAAAAAAACTAGACAGTTCTGTTTTGTTTCATATTTTTGATTACTAATAATAATATTCAGATTTTCATTTGTTTTTCTGTAATTGTTTTGATTACTTATATTTTTTATAATAATGAATGAGTAGATGTGTGTATTCAAAACAATGTTTTATATTAAATTTAGTTTATTGCAGAACAACAATAACGTCTTCAAAACATCAACAAGCAAATTTTATCTATAAAATACTTAAAGGGATAGTTCACTTCACCTGACAAAATGCCTTCATTTCAGAACATCCTGCAACATCATCAAATATAGATGACACTGAGTCACACATATTTTACAGTTTAAGTTTTGGTGCCATATACTTTTGTAAAGAGAATGGAGTTATTCAGCCATATTGCTATTCCCAAATGACAGACAGCCTCACTGACCTAAAGCCAAAACTTTACTCTAAAATCACACAATTTGCAGTGTATTAGGATAAATGCTCGTAGTGACAGTATAAGTGCTTGAAAATAAAGCTTCATGTCAGCGTAGTCAGCGTAATTTTTCTGAATAATTTGTGAAGCATGTATATATTATTTCCTGATGTCTTTTTGTTGACAAACATCAACTTCAGACTCTTGGAGATCTGAGAAACTGTTAAAAAGCTTCAGATCAGCTCAAATTATTCAGCTTTTTACTAGCATGACAGTTTGCATATAAATTAAGTGTTATTTATACTGTATTAAACTTATTATTCATTTAACCCACGTTTAAGTCGTTATCTTTACTGCTGTTAATGAAAACACATTTGAATCCATTTACAGTTACTGTACAAATAAAAGTAAATAGGCTAACAACATAATTACATAGTGAACAACATGGCTAACTAAGTTATATGCGCATCCCTTAGAAAACATAAATCTGTATTTACATTTCAGAAGAATCATTTTGATATTTGTTCTACAAATGTTGAGGTGTCTTGTCCATCAGTTGGTATGAAATTCTCTACTTTAATGGAGATGAGTGTAACTTTTAAATAAGCAGGGGAAGTTTAAAAACAACAAAACTTAAACAGAAAATGACTTATTAGGATACTTTAGGTAATGTTCTCTCATTAAAAAAACAATAAATTCCTTTTGATTCAATAGAATGTGACTTAAAATACTAGGGAATACCAATATGGGGGATGGTGGCTTCACTTTTTATTGCGTCAGTCCAGTCATTTATATAAATCAGCGAGGCATCCTCCAGGAACAAGGCTGAGAAACACCGCTTCAGATGATAATCAATAATACAGAAGTTTTGTACAGTTAAACTTGTTTCAAAAAGGGTATGTGATGTTCTTATGGCAGTGTGAGTTGTGAAATACTCTTCTCACAGATCCATTGATAATGTATATTGCATTCAACATCAAGCCACCCTACTAAATTACCCCACACTGGCACTGTAGGCACAGCCACATTCACGACACAGTTCTCTCTTGTATTTCCATTAGGCTCATTAGTCGCCCAGAACCTGAAACTACAGATCAGCATTAGATGTTCAGTGCTGCTTTCTGTGTGATATGATACAGACTGTAAGAATCATTTATTAGATATGAATCAGTTCAGTGTTTTCTCACCCAGAGTTCAGTGTGACATCAAGCCATTTCCATGTGCCGTCCACAACACTGTCAGTCAGACCGATATAGACTATAGCAGTACCAGTCATGTTATTAACAAAATCCTGAGTAGATGAAACAGTTTCACGTTTATATCATAAACAGACAATAAACACTTTTCATCTGACCATCTCTTATTTAGCTACTAAACACAATAAAAGCAACTCTTACTTGTTCTTCTCTGTTGTTTATGATGATCAGATCTGCTCCTCTCTCTCTACAGTCTCTTCTGCTCTCTGTCCAGTTCTTCTTCTCTTTGGATATGTAGTAAAAACGGGATTTATAGCAAGTCCATTCAGCTGTTAACAGAACAAGTTCAGCTATTAGCTTTTTATTCCCATTACACTCACCTGTCAGTATCTTATAACAGATAATAAACTCATAGATTGTGTTCAGTGAATGTTACTGAGAGCACAACTCAACTCCATAATGTTTTTAAAATGTCTGCTGTTATGTATAGAAAATAACTTCATAGATTAAAGAAACTTTACCATAACTCTGAAGATTATTTCTTAGCTGGTTTCTCTCATTGGTCAGGTTTTCATTCTTGGATATTAGCTGGTTTCTCTCTTCTGTGAGGTTGTTGATCTTGTTTAAAAGCACATCTCTCTCTTCTGTGAGGTTGGTATTGTTGGTCAGTAGCTGATCTCTCTCTTCTGTGTAGTTTGTGCTCTTTGTATAGATGTGAACACACAGCACTATGACTGCAGTCAGCAGAAGAACACACAGCAACACCAAACACACTGCAGCTGCTCTGGAGCTTCTGTTCCTCACAGAATCACTCCCTGAACACCACAGATATTATGTTATTTCCTTTATCAATTTAATAAAGCACAAATCAACTGAAAGCATGAAAACTGAGTGAATTATTAATCTCAGTACCTGTGCATTCAGATGATTTGCCTTGCGTTGAGTCTGTGATCTCTTTTCCAAAATTACCTTTAATAATATTATCATTTTCGTAGATCTCATCAGTGGTCTGTCCATCTTTTCTGTGCATTTTGCAGGTTGTACTCCTCTCTATGTTCATTTACACTTTCAGACAGTTTCAGTGTCGTCTAGATGACTAACTCTAGTTTCTCTCCTGGAGTGGACTGTGTTTTGTTCCTCATTTGTTTTAATGTCAAGTATTTATGCAGAAAGGAACTGTTTTTTGTTGAAATATTTCAATTCATTTATGCATTAAGGAACTTCAACGCACCACAGAAGTACACTAGATTTTCTTTTTCTCAGCAGTGTGGATTGGGTTCATATCCAATATAGGATTTCTTGTTGTGAAAGGATTCTGTGGTGATTGATGGATTTAAAGCAAAACCATAAAGGGTACCATAAAGCAGGGGCGCCACCACGAATTTTGGGCCCCATGACAAAAAAATCACATTGGGCCCCCTCTACGCAGCTGTTGTCACCACATCTCTAGGACCTGTCCCATCAAAAGCTTTACATAACTCTAATCAAAGGCTTGCAACTGTCTTGCTTCTTGTAGTTCAATACTAGTACTAGCACAATATTTACTGCTGGTGATTTATAAATGCAAGTCTGCCTACAGTATGCATTTCAATATTTTTTTTGCCAGACACCAATAAATAACACTAACACTACAGAACATTGACACAAATACATTAGATACTGTGTGTGTGTGTGTGTGTGTGTGTGTGTGTGTGTGTGTGTGTGTGTGTGTGTGTGTGTGTGTGTGTGTGTGTGTGTGTGTGTGTTGCCCTTCATGATGGAAAATAATAAAGTCTGTATAGATGTCATTTACGGCCAAAATTCAGTCTAAATGAACGGATCAAACTGGATTATTTTAATACTGTCTGTAACTTACTTGCAGGTTGAGGTAAGCTACTTATTGTTTCTAACTGCATCTACTGTAAAGACAGGAGTTTTTTATTGTCATAATGGGCAAAAATATTTTTTGTTGATGTCAAAAAAAAATTTATGGTAAAAAAGAGCAAGAGAGACAGAGAACCCCACACAGACTCCCTGGAAGGATGCTAAGTCATTAACACAATGTTGCTCACCTTCTTCACTGGGACAGGGACAGGGAGGGGTGCAGTTAGTATGGGGAGACTGGGGTGCTGCTGACCCATCTGTTGTTGTTGTTAAGTCTGCTAAAAGGGGCATGGATGATTCAATATGAATATATTGCTAAACGTTTCCCTGCACTTATTAAATGTTGATGAAATGTAGGCTAACACTAGCCTGCAGCTAGCTAGCTTATTTCACTATGGACAACAAGTTACCACTCACAGACTAAAGGCTACCCACCTTTCTTTGTGAAAAACTGGTATACAGAACGACAGCCTTTCCTCTCTCTCTTTCCTTTTCTGGAAACCAGATTTTATCTTACTATTCGACATTATGGTCTCTCTGTATTTGTAGCACGCCGGCGCCTTCGCCTTGCGATTGACTGTCTGCTAAACACCGTCACCGATGCGCGTGCTTAGGCAGGACCAAACCATTTCATGCAGATACATGGGGGTGGTCGGTCAATATGGATATTTACTTTTTAGTCAATGGGATATTTAACTTTTATTGCCAAAATAAGTCAAATCAAAGACATAATTCAATTTATTATTATTTGAAATATACTCAATGATGATGTTTTATATATAATTTAAAAAAAAAAAAAAAAAAGTTTTTACCTATTTGCTGGGCCCCCTGTCAGTCAGGGGCCCTTGGAATTGTCCTAACTTTTCCCCCCTATACGGCGCCCCTGCCATAAAGATCTGTTGATTATTTTATTACTGATACACCAATAGTTATTAATTACACTCAGAGCAAAGAAATGTTTTTTTTTCTTTCTTTTTGTGCACTTAGATTGTGAATAGCGGCAGATACTATTTACACCTCAGTAAAATGTAGTATGTTATCATAGTATCATATAACAACATATTCAGAAAGGATAATATATCTAAATGCCTATAAGTCTATTAATTTACCGTTTGGCATTTTATTTAAACTTTTATAAATATGTTCTTCAAGTTTATGAAAAATAAACATCTCTCCAAACTGATATGCAATGTAAATAGGAAAAAGAATGGGATTGGGAAAAGGCAGATTTGAACTCTGATCAGTCATGTCAATAGTAATATCCGTTGTTCTTACTCTCACACTACTAGTTATCAGCTCTGTGTCTTTTGTCAATTTATCTAGTCCAACCAGACAATGATGGGAGGAGTTCGTGTAAAAAGCCTTTGCCAACCACTCCGTTTTAAATATGTAAAATTTGTTCCAAGTCCTTCTTAGAAAAAACAAGACAGTTCTGTTTTGTTTATTTTTGATCACTAATATCCACATTTTAATTTGTTTTTCTGTAATAGTTTTGATTACTCATATACTGTTTTAATAATACTGAATGAATAAATGTGTGTATTGAAAGCAAAAAGATGGTTTATATTAAATTGAGTTTATTGCAGAACAACAATAACTTCTTCAAAACATCAAGTACATTTTCTCAATAAAAGACTTAAAGGGATTGTTCTCTCTATATAAGATAATTTTACAATATTTTTGCATTTTAAAAAAGTTTGGAAGTTGTCTATTCAAAAAGTAAGTGTTTAGGTGAACTATCTCTTTAATGTTTATCAGATAAAACATTTTTTTTGTAAAGTAGGCCTTATCAGTGGTGTCTGTTGTTGCAGTGGTGTCTAGTCCATTTAAGTTCACTTCAACTGACAAAATGCCTTCATTTCAGAACATCCTGCAACATCATCAAATATAGACGACACTGAGTCGCACATATTTTACAGTTTTAAGTTTTGGTGCCATATACTATATAGTATAGAGTTATTTAGCCATATTGCTATTCCCAAATGACAGACTGCCTCACTAACTTACAGCCAAAACATTACACTAAATCACACAATTTGCAGGGATAAATGTCATCAAGGATATATATAATTGTTTATATATATATATATATATATATATATATATATATATATATATATATATATATATATATATATATATATATTATATATATATATATGTATATGTGTGTGCGTGTACGTGTGTGTGTGTGTTCATCACCCTGCTCGTAGTGACAGTATAAGTGCTTGAAAATAAAGCTTCATATCTTTAAATTCATTTAAAGTCAGCGTCTTTTCTCGGAATAATTTGTGAAGCATGTATATATTATTTCCTGATGTCTTTTTGTTGACAAACATCAACTTCAGACTCTTGGAGATCTGAGAAACTGTTAAAAAGCTTTTTACTAGCATGACAGTTTGCATATAAATTAAGGGTTATTTATACTGTATATATTAAACTTATTATTCATTTAACCCACGTTTAAGTCGTTATCTTTACTGCTGTTAATGAAAACACATTTGAATCCATTTACAGTTACTGTACAAATAAAAGTAAACAGGCTAACAACATAATTACATAGTGAACAACATGGCTAACTAAGTTATATGCATCCCTTAGAAAACATAAATCTGTATTTACATTTCAGAAGAATCATTTTGATATTTGTTCTACAAATGTTGAGGTGTTTTGTCCATCAGTTGGTCTGAAATTCCCTACTGTAATGGAGATGAGTGTAACTTTTAAATAAGCAGGGGAAGTTTAAAACAATAAAACTTAAACAGAAAATGACTTATTAGGACTCGTTAGGTAATGTTTTCTCATTAAAAAAACAATGATTTACTTTTGATTCAATAGAATGTGACTTAAAATACTAGGGAATACCAATATGGGGGATGGTGGCTTCACATTTTATTTCATCAATCCAGTCATTTATATAAATCAGCGAGGCGTCCTCCAGGAACAAGGCTAAGAAACACTGCTTTTGATGATAATCAATTATTACAGAAGTTTTGTACAGTTAAACTTGTTTAAAAAAGGTGTGTGATGTTCCTATGGCAGTGTGAGTTGTGAAATAGTCTTCTCACAGATCCATTGATAATGTATATTGCATTGAACATCAAGCCACCCTACTATATTACCCCAACCTGGCACTGTAGGCACAGCCACATTCACAACACAGTTCTCTCTTGTATTTCCATTAGGCTCTCCAGACCCCCAGAAGCTGAAACTACAGATCAGCATTAGATGTTCAGCGCTGCTGTCTGTGTGATATGATACTGACTGTAAGAATCATTTATTAGATATTAATCAGTTCAGTGTTTTCTCACCCAGAGTTCAGTGTGCTTCCATCAACCCATTTCCATGTGCCGTCCACAACACTGTCAGTCAGACCGATATAGACTATAGCAGTACGAGTCATGTTATTAACAAAATCCTGAGCAGATGAAACAGTTGCACATTTAAATCATAAACAGACAATGAACACTTTTTTGACCATCTCTTATTTAGCTACTTAACACAATAAAAGCAACTCTTACTTGTTCTTCTCTGCTGTTTATGATGATCAGATCTGCTCCTCTCTCTCTACAGTCTCTTCTGCTCTCAGTCCAGTTCTTCGTCTCGTTGGATATGTAGTAAAAACGGGATTTATAGCAAGTCCATTCAGCTGTTAACAGAACAAGTTCAGCTGTTAGCTTTTTATTCCCATTACACTCACCTGTCAGTATCTTATAACAGATAGTAAACTCAGATTGTGTTCAGTGAAAGTTACTGAGAGCACAACCCAACTCCATAATGTGTTTAAACTGTCTTCTGTTATGTATAGAAAATAACTTCATAGATTAAAAAAAACTTTACCATAACTCTGAAGATTATTTCTTAGCTGGTTTCTCTCATTGGTCAGGTTTTCATTCTTGGATATTAGCTGGATTCTCTCATTGGTCAGGTTTTCATTCTTGGATATTAGCTGGATTCTCTCATTGGTCAGGTTTTCATTCTTGGATATTAGTTGTTGTCTCTCTTGAGTGAACGTGACACACAGCACTATGACTGCAGTCAGCAGAAGAACACACAGCAACACCAAACACACTGCAACTGCTCTGGAGCTTCTGTTCCTCACAGAATCACTTCCTGAAGATGATAAACATTATGCAAGTCTATTTCCTTCTTGAATTATAATAATTGACATCAGCATTTATAAGTAAATGTAGCAGTGAATCTCAGTTACCTGTGTGTTGAGGTGTTTGGGCTTTCGCTGTTTGGTTGTCGAAGTCCTCGGTGTCTTTCTTATGTTTTATGTCTCTTACAGCCTCAGCAGTGATGTAGATATCAACGGCCTTATCTATTCTGTCTTCTGATTCCATCATTGAACCTTTATCCATACCATCATTCACAAGTCCAGACATTCTTAGTGCAGTTTGGATGGCTACAACTTTTTAACTATGAACTGTAAATGTGAAGTTTTAAAGCTACAAGTCAAACCTAACTAACTAATATCTCACCTGAAGAGATTTTTTGTGTACTCCTGATGTCTGTCTCTGTTTCTCTAGTAATATGTCATGTATTTATGTAAAAAGGAACTTGCAACACATAGGAAGTTAACACAAATGTCACAATTTTCTGCAATAGGATTGGTTAACTTTTACAAAACATTTGTGTTTAACTAAAAAAAAATTGTGAGGCTTTTATTAACAAATACCGGTATATAAATTTGTTGTAAAGTGTATATATATATATATATATATATATATATATATATATATATATATATATATATATATATATATATATATATATATATATATATATATATATATATACTTTACAAACTTCACAACTTCTCATTTCATTGTCAGATGATCAAGCACATAAGACAGATGAACTCAAATTATGATTTTGGGGAAGCAAATGCTCTTAATTTCTCTTTTATTCAATTGCTCAATGGCATGTGACTCATGGGTTCATTTAAATCAAACAGATACTGAACGCACACAGTTTCAGACATTCCTCTATATTAGAGAATGGCTGTAACTACCGGCTGTCAAGATGCTTCATCATGGCCGCTTTGTTCTGCGACTTCAGAAAAGCTAAACTCAGCAGGCAAGCCAGCTAAAACTATTATGTTGCTAAACTGTCAGACAACTTTTCCCTCCTCTCTGTCGTTTACTTTCTCTTCGTCTCTCAGAGCAATTTCTCCCACCTGAGGTTTTAATTGTCGGAGCAACTGAAGCGACGTGACAGAAGTCATTTTGTGGTCCATTATGTTTGTGTGCAAAAGACAGGCCCAACAATTAACATGTCACTGAAAAGCATTGTTCTACACTTCCCAGTCATTAAAGGTAATCTTCCTGAAAAATGCGCTCTTTGCTTCAGTCATCACCTTCAGAGTTATGTCTCTTAAGGAGCTATATTGTGAAAAATCCGATTATTAATCAATTTTAAAGTAAAACATCTGAATGTCTTTAAAACAATATCTACATATAAATAAGAACTATGTGTTTTGGGTCTGTTTAAAGCTTTATGTTTTAAGCTTTGTGCTTTAAACAGACCAAAACACTTTTTGTATTATGTTTTTTTGTAATGTATGTGGAAAATACAATATTTTGACTTTTTTGACTTTTAATTCCCTTGGCCTTATCATAACCTGACAGCTATTGTTGAAGCTTTTCCTGTTTTTATTTATTTAATTGTTTATTTATTTACTTTTATCATATAAACAATCAGAGGATTGCATTATTTATGTTATATTTGGCCTGATATACGGTGCACAAAAATAATACAACTGACTATTTGCAGGTTTTTAATCATCAGTGATATACATACTCTTCCATTCAAAACATGTGGGGTTATAAGGATTTTTTTAAAGAATTTTTTCGGTAACACTTTATTTGAAGGGGTGTGCATAAGACTGACATGACACTGTCATAAACATGACATAACACCTGTCATGAACATGAAGGAGTCTTTATGAATGTTTATGACTGTTGTCATTAAGTGTCATTCGGTAAATTATGACACTTTTATTGCAAAGTTGACATTGTTTAAAATGTCTTTATGACAACTTGACATTAACAAAGACGGAAATGTCTTTGTTATGACAACTTAATATTAACCAAGAAATCATAACCTGTCAACCTGTCACAAATATGTCATAACAGGTCTAATTATCAAACTTCAAGCATTTTGCAGTGTAATAACCCTTAATGACATCTTTATAACTAGTACAATGTGTTCCACTTTACTTGAGGACAAGTAAAATATTCATGACACAGTTATAATGGTGTCATGACGGCCAAAGTTGTCACAGGTTGACAGGTTATGATTTCTCGGTTAATGTCAAGTTGTCATAACAAAGACATTTCCGTCTTTGTTAATTTCAAGTTGTCACAATCAAGACATTTTTGTCTTGGGTAATGTCAAGTTGTCATAACAAAGACATTTTAAACAATGTCAACTTTGCATTGAAAGTGTCATAATTTACCGAATGACACTTAATGACAACAGTCATAAACATTCATAAAGACTCCTTCATGTTTATGACAGGTGTTATGTCATGTTTATGACAGTGTCATGTCAGTCTTATGCACACCCCTTCAAATAAAGTGTTACCATTTTTTCTTAAAATTTAACAGACAAATTTAAATGATCAAAAGTCACAGAACTTTTACATTAGTAAAACGATTTCTCTTTTAAATAAATTATGTTCTTAAATAAAGGATCATGTGACACTGAAGATTGGAGTAATGATGCTGAAAATTCAGCTTTGCCATCACAGGAATAAATAAAAAATTCTGAAAACATATATTTTAAATTGTAATAATAATGATAATAATGTATTTCACAATACTACTGTTTTTCTGTATTTTAGATAACGTTTGTAGGATGGAGTGAAAAGCTTAAAAAAATATATGTGGTTAATATAATGAGTTTATTTCATGAAAATATTATGGTATCATAAATGCAATTTCCCCTTTTCACTACAGTTGCATAAGATCTAGCTAACTTTATGAGTACTAAACCCACAAATTAGAGGAAGTTGATATTTGCACTATTTACAATGTACACAATAGACTGATTGTTTACAAATGATAAGGACTCTATTTCTCATACAGTGTTTTTCTAATAAGAAAACAATATCTTAAGAGGATTTGTGCACTGTTATATTATCACATCTTACCATTCGGTACCAAAACGTATTCAATGAAATATGTTGAATCTAAGAGGTGAGGTATTAGCTATTCCGAATTATACATTCAGTGTCCTTTCCCACAGTTTTTCACTGTCAGTCAATCTCAAACACTGTCTATATAGAGAGGAAATTTAAAATGGCCCCTTGCTTATTTTCCAACAATTTGATTGGCTGCTACCCTGGAGCGTGTATCGGGTCTTTGTCTGGGTTGACAAGAAGTCAGGCATGAAGGATATGACATTGTAATGAGTCACCGTTATCGCGGCCATTAGAAGGCCCGCACGCCGAAGTTTGAGTGACTGGTGTAGGAAGGCAGACGCTAACAGTCCGCGTGGATCCATCAAGCTCCTGCCATTGTTCGCCCGCATTAGAGGGGAAGCTTTCTAATGGTAATTGAGTTTGTTTCGTTTGCCGAAAGCAGGAAAAATGCCACCGGCTCCACTGATGAGGGTCCTTGATTAGGCCTCAGTTTTATTTCCCATTCTTTTTACACAACTGGAGAGAGCGTTTCACATAAGTGATGAGACAGGCTCTCTTCAGCAGGACCCCAAGAGGGAGTTTCGCGGTCCCAGCGGGTCCCGGTGCGCGCGTAATGCGGGAGCTTTATGCTGATGTGAAATGCCAAGGGTGCAGGCAGCCATCCATCATTGTTACGGCTGTGGCTTCTGTTTGGACTCAATGCAGGAGACACATTTTATTCCCTATATTGATTATTTTGAACTCTCATTGCAGCTTCAGTTTACTTTCTCTCGGTGTGTCTCGATTAGTGTTGCTCAGAACAGATTTTTCAACTCGCGTATCTGATAACACGGTGTGCTTACCGGTAAATGTTAACCGATCCATAGCCTCTTTCCACAGATATTAGTGACTAATAATACAGCCCTGTTCTACCAAAATTGTAGCAAAACTCCAAATACGTACCTATACATACAATAGGCTTCATGCAATTCACAGCAGTTTCCAACTGAAATGCACACTAGAGACTGCAAAACAGCCAAAACTTTTATTATTTTTCACACAAATTATGATTAAAGGGGCTGATTATTGATTAATGAATTTTCACGCAGTTCTTTGAACAATACTATGTTTTCACCTCAAAACACTTTTAGCAGAGTGGATGATTTGTAAAGTAATACTGTCATGCACTTCTCCAAGACAGAAGGTTGTGGATCCAAATTTATTTTATTAAAGGGCAATCCAAAGGTGTAATCCAATAAACAGGAAAAAGGCCAAAAGCACAGGATAAACAGTCCAAACAATAATAGGGCACAGGAACACAGTTAAACAGGGAAAACCAAGAAATCAGCAGAAAGTTAAAACCATGAACATGAGAAACAAAACAAAAAGGTGCTCAAAAATTCAGCAGAGACACATACAAGACTTCGCAAAGAATGACTGAGTAAACCAGGCTTATATAGGGTGAGCTACCAAGGCTAATGAGACATGGCTAAAGACCATCATGGATGATGAGACCGGGCAGTGAGTTATGGGAAATGTAGTCCTTTATTGTGTGGCAATAGTCTATCAGGTGCCTCCAGCTGGTAATTTTGATAAATAAAAAGTTCTGGAATGAATCTCTAGATGGTGCAGGTTAATAGGTCATTATACTCACTGTTCATTTACATCATTATCGATAGGGGACAACTGATTGGTTCCTTCCATGCTCAGTAGCCAATGAGCTCGCTGCTCAACCTTCAAACCTTTTTTGAAAAATAATTAAATAATAAAAATGGGTAGCATTTAGCCCTAGCAGTGCAGCAGCTTCAGAAACCCTCCATCTTCCCCAGCTCCACCTGTATAGATCTGCTATGGTTTTCATTACGTGTAGATTGTGTAGCAGAGCATGTTTGTTTTGCTCACAGTAGCGTGACGTATGTATGGAATAATTATGAGCAGTAGTAAAAAATAAAGCCTATAGCAATGCCAATACCATCTCAGAGTTGTCATGACAGAAATGCATTTTAACATTTTCTGAAATAGTACATTTGTAGAAACAAGGTAAAATAGGATATTTGCTTCAGCAATTTTTTTTTTCTTTTGTTAACACTATCGGTTGTGATTAAGGTTGGGTACATTGTTTTCAAATGCGACAGGCATTCACCTTTTAGTGCCACTCATCAGACACTTCATTTCTGAATTGCTGAGATATACGCATGAACTACATAACAAAATGTTGCACAGTCACGTTTATCTGTTTTGGAGAAATTTGGACATTGATATTTTTTAGTGACACACTGGAGCAAAAAAAGCAACATATTATGTATCAATTTGCAAAACATGTTCACACATGCGCTTATTTTTCATAAGTCTGGGTGTAATTTTTCTGGATCAAAAATCTGCCTCAATAAACCAACAATTAGACGAGAATATAGCAATGGACGAAGGCATTGTGGGAAACATAATGTCGGAGGATTGACATCTCATAGCAATAAACATCCAGTCTGTGAATGGAAAACTGTTTCTTGAGGGTATATGAGTTGAAGAGGGCAGAACTCATCTGGAAAAGAAAACTAAACGGTAAACTGATAAACAAAGTGTCCTTTAACGTCAGCAAAAAGGTCACTGTGTGTTTGTGCTGAAGAATATTGAAGGGCTGATTTGTAGCAGTGAACTTTTCGCTACAAATTTAAATCATTAATACTTGTCCGTAAATGTCAGATCGGTAATAACACTCAAACCAATAACATGAAGTTGTTGTTAATGAGTTAAAAGCAATACAGTTAATGAGCTCCTTTATTATGACTTGTGTTATTATGGGATGCTTAGCTTCTTCTTAAGTCTGATATAATCAAATATCATATTTCACAAAGGTGCAATATGTTTCTCCAGCACACAGTGTGCAATAATAATTGAATATTACTTTAAGCTATTGATGTTTAAGTCTTTTATTCCAATAATACAAGTGTTAGACATAAAGTGAAGCCTCACTGGACTGCCTGACTCAGTACTGCTGTTCCAGCCAAACTTCATTAGAGGCACATAGTTGAAAGCAATATCAGATGTCAGCGAAACAGCAGTGCCCCATAGACTACAGCAACTGAAACTGCAGGCTAAAAGAGTGAATCAAGTGTTAGACCGAGCCTCATCTGCTTTAAAGTATTAAAAGTCCCCCAGCGCTGCCTGCAGACACACACCCTTACACGGAAACACAGTACGACAGCATTTCCAGCCCACCTGCTGTAGCATCTAGAGAAAAGTTTTTACCAGGCCTGTTGCTATTCCATTTAGAAGGATAAAGTCATCAAACCTGTGAAATAGCACAAATGGAAGTGGGGGAATTGTGTAGTGATCAAACGATGTTAAAAAACAATCCAAACGTCACAATATGTGATCAGCCCGATCATTCAGGAAGTGTTTGGGAAGTTCTGCAAGAAACCACACACAGACTGGCCTGAAAACACTGCTCTGCTGTGATTAATGTTGTATCGTAAAAGACCGAGGTTGTCCTGAATAATGCACAATCCGAGGGGTCCGTTTTGGCAGCGACACTGCGTGTGGTTACAGTATGACTGGAGAGATGTTTCTGCTGACCTCGATTTCATCCTCATGCACAAATCCCAGGTGTCTTTATGCTGTCAGACGCACACTAAATTGCTTTATCAAGTGGCCCCATATGTATTTATGAATTCTGTGTGTGGATCGCGTGCCGTGAACGAGGGCCTGCGCTTCTATGGTGAATGAATAATAGACGGAGTGGAAGGGGAAATATGGACGAGTTAAACAAGCAGGCCTTGGGGTGGATGAGGGCGGATAAACTTCCCCTTCATCCTTCCTCTGACAAACCGACCTGGAGAGTCACCAAAACATGCAGATTTGTTCAAACACCATCATTTCTTATGGTAAAAAGCATATGGTAGGGATAAGTCACAGTAGGTAAAAGGCAGAGCTATTTTTTCCTTGTCATCTACAAGACGCTTTCTTAGAAAACACCTCCCTCATGCGACGGACTATCTTCTCTCTTTCTCTCTCCATCTCGGTCTTTCCCTTTGAGGGCTTCACGCTATCCTCATTACAGAAAAGCCGACACACAGTCGCACGGCCGCTCTATCGGCATCGATTTCACCGGTCATTGATGAAGAGCCTTCCCTTAGGAGTCGTCAAACTTCAAAACTGCGCTCAGAAGTCTTTGTTAGCGAGTTTCCACAAAGTGACACAGTGAAAAGAAATAAAAGTAGCCTGAAAATGAGAGGCCAGGTCTTGTTATGAAATATTGACAGTCTGACATTTGCACTGTATGGTCTGTGTTTTCATTCTGTATTCCCTTCCTCTTTAGATCCAAAGAGATGAAAACCCCACACTTCCTCTTTTCTATTACTGGCATTCAGTGTGAACCAAACCAACTTATATTTTTTCAATATTTATAGAAACTTTTTTAAAAGGGATAGTTCACGAAAATTCTCACGAAAAGTATTTTTTATAATATATATAAATATATTATTTTTTTATAATATAATATATATATAATTTGTTAATTGAAATTATAATAAAATATAGTAATTTGAAATAATATAATATAGCTACAATAAATATCTCCGGTTTGTTCTGGTTCAGCCTGAATGAGCCTCTCTTTGAGCATTAATGACTTTTTATTTTCGGTTCTTATTTTATTACACTGATTGTGTCTCTGTGGATCTCTCTCATCCTTGATGTGCAGAAAAATATTTTTTTTTAGTCAACGGGCCTCTGCATATGCTCCGTTTTGTCTTATGTCTATGGAAACAACCCTCATCCATACATCCATCAATCACAAGATATGAGCTTGCCCTAAACTATTCATTTGAAGAAACAGAGCGAAATGTGTGGGGAAAAAAATATGTGGTTGAGTTATGGGCATGCCCCAGCTGTCTATCATTCTTAGCAGTACCTGTTTGACTCCACTCGTTTGAAAGATTCATGATTTCTATATCCTTTAGCTTACTGGAAATTGGAAAATGTAACACCAGCACATAAGAGATTTTTTTTAATGTCCAAAGTGTCAGTGTTTTATAGAGCTGCCGGCTGCTCCAGTCGCTGTAGGGGGTCCCGGGTTTCTCTGAACCGCTGTGTGAAACAAGGCCTGGGGAGACGGGTGGAATATTTAAAGATCAAAGTTCTATCCTTTTCACTCTGTCTTTTAAGAGAAATATGGCGGAATGTGTGAATGATTGAGGCATTTGTACATTGTGACCTCGGGCTGAATTGTTGCATATTGACTAGAATGTTTGGTTAAATGGTGCGAGTGTGTTTTGTATTGGTCGTTTGTAGAGTCAGAAATATTACTTGTCATTTTTCTTCAGTAGGTTCAGAAATCGTTCTTTTATATTTTAGCTTCATCTATTTATTCTCATTCATTTATTGCAATATATATGAATATATCAAGTAATTTGCAATATTTCTGCTTACATTGTTCGACTTTTTTTGAATTTTTAAAGAAAAAAAGTGACTAACACTTTAATTGTGTTACTTAAAAAAATTATATTTAAAATAAATGGTGTTCTATTCAACTGAGGAAAAATGTATCATGGTTTCCACAAAATGAAGCACAACTGTTTTCAACATTGATAGGAAAAGGAGTAATGATGCGGAAAGTTCAGCTTTGCCATATAAGTAATATAATACATTTTAAAATATATTAAAACAGAAGTGATTTAAAATTGTAATAATACTTCACACAATTTTTACTGTATTTTTGATCAAACAAATGCAGTGTTTGTGTGCATTTTCACTTTTCTGAAAAATATTTTTTTAGCCATGCACAGATATGGTTGGTTAATGTTCACTCTACGTCTACGTCACAAATAAAATAACCGATGTGGCTGGTTTAAGTGACAGTATCATAAAGAGGAAGGTCTCTCTGTGAACTGTTTTTTAGACAAACCAGATCTATTTCACTTCTTGTTTTTTATAGTAATACATTTGAAAGAACATTTGCTTCCATTATTCACTCTGGCATTGAATTTATTTGTATCACTAAATTGTTAAAAAATAGAAATAGACATGAAAAACTTCTTCTTTTAGTTCTCAAAGAATTTCAGTGGTATATAGAGCGAGGACTCGAGTCAAGCGAGTAACATTGAGATGAATCTAATTCTTTACCTTCTTGATGTAGGCTGATTGGAGGAAAAAGTCTGAAAGGTTTTAATACTCATACACTGTAAAAAGAAAAGGTGCCTGGAGGAACCTTTTGGGGTTCTTCACTTCGCCACACCGGCGGAACCGTCTGTAGATCCTCTAGGAACCCTTTAAAAAGATGCGGTTCTCTGAGGAACCACCCAGGTTTCCTGAGGAACTCTTATATAAGGCACTGTGTGGAACCACTTTGGGTGCCTCCAGGAACCAATTTTTATTTATTTATTATTATTTCATGTTGTTACTATGTTACCATTAACTTCTATTATAATAAACAAACTGAAACAAATACCAAAATAGGAATTGTTTATTACATATTTATTTATTACATACCGGTATTACATACATATTTAATACATACACTTCATGCACTTGGGAAAAGAAGCTAGTAATAGAATAATATCAATGAATAGAATACACAAACAAATAGTATAATACATAATCAACATGAATAATCAACCATGTATATACAATAGGCTATACAAGAAAAGACATCTCAACAAAATATGTTCCATGTAAAATCAATGTAAAAAAAAAAAAAGAAAAAAAAAAGTGCATCTTCACTTAAGTTGTGTAAAGCTTGTTGAGTCTGATGTGTGATGTTTCCAAATCCAAAAGCTCTATCAGATGCCAAAAACAAACAACAAACGGTGCTAATGTACACTCATTGTGCTGTAATATTCCTGAAAATTATGATCCTAACTTTTATCTCTATACCAAAATCTCAGATGGTTAGTTATCCAGCTATTTTGAATCGTAAAATATTGAAGCCTGGGATTCCGTGAGACTGGAGGCTGTAATGTACACTATGGCTTTTGAAAAGCTTAAATGTGTGACTTGAATCAACAGTGCTCATAAATGGTTCTTACTAGAAACAAGATAGATAAGGTACGGTAAAATTATCTGTTGTTGTTCTGTGAATTTTCAGCCATTTCAATTAGAATCCACACGATCAGCAATTTCGCGTGTGGTCAAAAATGTCACTATGGGACTAAGTTGGTCAGTCAAATTTGCTGGATTTGACCAACAGAAAGCTGCTTGGAAGAGACTCCTGTGTGAGCTGTGCTCGTCGCTACACTGATGACAATGGTCAATGAACTTTTTTGCCTGTGAAATTCACAAATGTGTTATGTTGCAGCGAGGCCTTTACTCACTGCAACATAAAATGCAATCAATGAATGTGGACATGTGAGGTATTTAACGAGTTAGAAAAGTGAAAAGCTTCATTTTCCGTTTGTTTTTCCTCTTTTCTGGTGGATGGTCCAGGCACTTCAATGATTTTCAGGTCTACAGGAGTATTTTTATCCTTGTTCAAACTTGTATTTCAGCTTACCGAGGTCCCTGCAAAAGAACAAAAATTACTGTTAGTAATGTTATTAAAGTGATAGTTGTGAACTTAAAATAATTTCCTCAGCCTTGTGACATTACAAACCTGTTTGACTTTCTGTGGAACCCAAGCAGATCTCGGGCATAATGCAACCGCAGTCACCATTCACTTTCACTGCATAAAACACAAGCAGAACAAAATAAAATTGTGTCATTCATGAAATCATTCTTATGTACACTTGTCTAGTTCAATTCAATGCAACAATTTATGTAAAAATTTATATTCTGTTAAGCTCCAAAAATGTTACAGAAAATATCCTAAAAATATGGAAAATTAAAAAACAATGTAGTCCACAACTCATGTGTTATGAGTTGTGTTGTAAGTCTTCCGAAGCCATATAATAGCTTTTTTTTGTCAAAAAAGCCTAAACTTGAAGTTATAATTCAGAGTTCAAATGTCTTATATTCAAATGCAAATAATTAAGGTATAAGAAACATGAATGAGATTACACATTCAAACAATACAATTTCACACATTGCACATTGCTACTTGCATGTGGTATAGGTAACTTACTGTAATTCAATGTTGCTTCTGAAATGTTCAGATGATTTTAGAAATGCAGTGGTTGTTCTGGGGAAACAAAAAAACAAAGCTGATTATATCCATTCACAACATAATATGTATTGACCAGTAAAGGGCTTTAAAATGGTATTTGAAAGAATCAGGGCACCTGTAGTAAATAAACAAAAACCGACCAAACTAACGTTAACTATATCCACGTGTTATTCATAACAAACGCCATTGGACAGCAGGAATCCGCTATTAATTAGTTGTATCAGCAAATTGAAGACACAGTTCTAAAGAATACATTGAATTGAATGTTTTAACGTTAGTCAATCTAAGACAATAAGTCAATGATTTCCATTTGTTCATTTAGTTCATTAGCAGCTAGCGCTAGATTAGTTAGCATCGCGGCTAAAACCTTCATACCACATGGCTACTGTGCAATAAACGAGTGGTAACGTTAAACACGGTAAAAACGATAAATAAATAAAAATTAATTTAGTTTATATGTATGTGTTTGAAAATATAGTGAGTAGACTCTGTATTTATATTTTTTGGGCGAGTTTACAAACCTTGTAAAGAAGAGCCGAACAAACAGCTGAAGCTTTGATGAGAGGAGCCGTTACTTTCAATGGTGATGATCAGCTGATCTTGGTTGCGCGCGTCCGCGCGAGTAGCGCGAGGTTCACTGAAGCGATGACAGCAGAGGAATAGCAGCAGTTTCGTGACAGAATAAAACTCTTCTTCTTCTTCTTCTTCTTCTTCTTCTTCTTCTTCTTCTTCTTCTTCTTCTTCTTCTTCTTCTTCTTCTTCTTCTTCTTCTTCTTCTTCTTCTTCATTGTTGTTGTTGTTTAAGGTTTCAATTAATCAATAAAATAGGCCTATAGGCTAACTATATATAAATAAATGTAAGCCTATATGTATACTGAATCAGAAGTATAATTTATTAAATATATTTATGATTTTTTTTATTATTTTTTTACTTAAATATAATAATAATAATAGGATAATAATAATCTTATGGCCTCACAGAACCATTGGGTTCCTCCAGATGCTGGCTTTAACATAAGAGATCTTCCAGGAACCACTTAAATGTTAAAAGATCTTACAATAACCCTTTTGTAGCATTCAGGTTCCTCTAATTTCCCCCAAAGCACTTCGAGGTCTCATGGTAGTGAAAAGGTGACTCCAGAACCTCTGAACTGAATACAAAGTGCTTAAAGGATCCCATAAGTTCCAGCAAGAACCGCAAAGATTGTCAATGCTCCTTCAGTAACCCTACTATAGGAGAAAGAGCTTTGAGGCACTTAAATTACATTTTTAAGTTCCTTGAGTATCCAACAGGATATTTGAGGCACCTTTAGTTTTTACAGTGTACTTTGAAGACGTGACCTTTCCCAGCATCAAATCTGAGAGAGAGGTGCTCTCACTTCAAGTAAACCATTAAGCCACAGTCGCTCTTAGTTGGCCTTTTGACGGTTAGTGAAGTTTGATCCATCTATTGGCCTCAAATCAATGGTTTTGAATAGAATTTATTTATAGGGTCAAAGAAAACTTTTCTTGTTCATCCAGGAAACTATTTGCATACTAGCGCTCACAGTCACGTTTTGTGTGCGGAGATGATTGCGTTTACTGCTCAGCTGGGCCATTTTGTTTATTTAAATGATGAGCAGGTTGGTGCCGAAGAATTCCAGCGTAATCACTTTAAGGAGGGTAAATCAAATATTCACGATTAAATGGAAAACAAACACAACAGTGCCTCTTTGTAATGTGAGACAACAAGGTAGAATCGACGGGATGTAATAAAGAGGACTCTGAAAAAGCTGGTTTAAGTGGGCGTGATTAGATTTATTAGCCCATTTGCTTGAAGACGGTCACCGTTTGCCTATCAAGCAATGACTCATGGGTTAGTAGAGAAGTATGAAAATACCCAGATGAAATCATTTCCAGTCCAATTTATATGAATGTGCTTGATCTAATTAAAACAAACTTCAGATAGTGTACCGTTTAGTAACATACCAATGAAAATCATGATCCAAACTTGATTTGAGGTCAAAGGAGTGAGCAAAATGCACATGAAACCCCAGCTAGGTTGTAGTGATTTATATTGCTCTCTTATCATAGCAACTGACTCAGATTTTGTGTGTATATTCTTGCATTCATTACTTGTAGGGTTTATAAATTCCAAGAGGTCACATGTACTGAATTGAAATGTATGAACTTGATAAAGGTTTGATGAAAAGATGAGAATATTCGAGGAATTCTGTTGCCGTACTGGTGAATCGGGCGTCCCAGGTGGGCGGAAAGCAGGGATGGTGCCAGAGTATGGGTTAGCTGTGGGGGGTGTTTGTTACAGAATCATCCTGCTCACATCCAATTAGTTTTATTTGTGTCCAATTATGTTAATTGCTGCTCCATGTGGCAAAATATGTTCGTTTTTGAATGAAATTATGTATAACACATCCGTTGTTTAACCAATGGCACCTACTGCAATAAAACTGAATCAAAGTGCCAGAAGCATTTTCCAGGAAATCATTTATAATTCAGCTGGCCTATTGTAATTTCATTCGACATCTCCTAGGTTTTCCTTTACAAAAAGTCGCTCTGAAAAGGATATTAACAGCCATTAAAGGAATAGTTCAGCCAAAAATGAAAGTTCTGTCTTCATTTATTCATCTACATGTCATTCAAACCTGGGTGACGCTCTTTCTTTTGCGGAACATATTTTGAAGGATGACTTCTATTGTATGGACTGAAAAAAAAATACATTTCTCATATATTGTGTTTTTGGGTGAACTATTGCTAACAGTTTTTATTGCCGATAAATTCCAAGAATTGTGGAATTAAAATTAATTAGGAATGTTGAGGAGTTTGTGTAAGGTTTTTTTTTTTCAGTTTTTTGGTGCGGTTGGCCCTTTGTATTATTAGAAAATGAATATTTTTACGGCTTTACAGCTGATGACTGTAAATTGCAATGTTTTTGGCTGAAAGCAGGAAATAGATTTAAAAGGTTTTGCGGTATTTCACTAGCAGAGCAGTTTCTGGCTAATGTAAGTCCTAATGGGAATCATTAAATATATTTCTTAAATAAATATTTGTTAGTATGATGTAACTCACTGGTTCCAGTAATTTTCTCTGGGAATAAAAATGACTTTTTCCTTCTCGTGGATGGTGGAAGATTCAAACGAGATCATATTTAGGTAAGCGTGTCATTTAAGTGCGTTTAAACACAAGGTTAAATGAAAGCCCTGCAATTCTTGAGAAGCCCTCGTGTGACATTTATAATAGCTCAAGTGTGTGACTGGGATTAACCTGGATCCAAATCACACTCTGTATGTGTCAGGCACTGCTCTCTTTTGATTATGAGCATGAAATATGGAAAGAGGAAGTGTGTGTGGAGAGAGAGAGAGAGAGAAGAGAGAGGGAGAGAGAGAGGAGAGAGGAGAGAGAGAGAGAGAGAGAGAGAGAGAGAGAGAGAGAGAGAGAGAGAGAGAGAGGAGAGAGAGAGAGAGAGAGAGAGAGAGAGAGAGAGAGAGAGAGAGAGAGAGAGAGAGGAGAGAGAGAGAGAGAGAGAGAGAGAGAGAGAGAGAAATGATAAAAGAATGAGAATGGTACTGAAGATGCAACTACAAACAGAATATAACCAAAGGAAATCAGATTTGTGTGTGAGAGAGAGTGAATGAAAGAGAATCCGTCAGATCAAATGCTTCTTTATCACTGTAGCATATCAATATTTAGAATATAAAGCATATGCATTGTCATTTTTCTTTTTTATATAGTTTCTTTCTGTCTTACAGTACTGTATAATGGTAACATAACTAACAGGGAACATTCTCAGGATTTTGGTTTACATTCTGGTTCTCTCTTCAAGGTTCTCTCAATGTTTTGAACAAATGGTCATCCAGTAACATTAATAAACGTTGTTTATACATCATTCATTGAATTTTTTTTCTGAAAAGTTTTAACAAACGTTTGCATGGCCAAAAAAAAAAAAAAAAAACTTGATGTGACCGTTAACAAAACCTCAGAACTTTTTTTTACCTCCTAAAAGTAAATGGCAAAAAAAACATCATACTTTCCTAAACATCTTTTTGTCCTGATTTATCCATAACATTTGACAAATTAAAAAATATAATTGAATTTAAGTTAAAACTTAAAACTGGGGTACTTTTTATCCCTGTTTGCACCAAACACATCTGGTGGGTTTGCTGCCAAAAAGCGAGGAAAAAAAATATTTTTTTATTTTTTTGTTTCATCTGACCATATAATCCGGTCCTTTTTGAAGTTCCAGTCATGTCTGACAACTGAGTTTATTTTGGGATGAGCGAGGAGGATTTTTCTTGAAACCCTTCCAAACAACATGTGGTGATGTAGGGGTTGTTTTATTTTATGTTTTATTTATTTATTTATTTATTTATTTATTTTAGGCTTTCTGTCCCCCAAGACTCATCTCTGCAATTCTCCATCTGTGATCCTTGAAGAGTCTTTGCCCACTCAAACTTTTATCCTCACCGTGCATTAAGACAATATAGACACATGTCCTCTTCCTGGCAGATTCGTAACATCTTTAGTTGATTGGAATTCTTTAGCTATTTTCTTACAGCCACCTTTTTGTGATGCTCAACAATCTTTTGATGCACATCAGAACTATATTCTTTGGTTTTACTCCTTGTGATGGATGATTAAGGGAATTTGGCCTTTGTGTTTCCTCATATTTAAACTCATGTGAAACAAGAAGTCATATCTAGGCAATTTCATGTTCTTAGTGTGCTAAAAAAAGGTAAATATTAATAATTAAATACTTCAGAGATATTTTCTCGTAAAAAATTCTAAGGGTGCCAATAATTGTGGCCGACGTGTTTTGGAGAAAAACTCCCTAGTTGAAGCTTTTGCTCCCAGTTTTTTACATTATTAAAATTATAAAAAATGTAGTTTTCCCTTAATAAATCACAATCAATTCTAAATGTAGCGCAGCTTTTGCGGGTTCATGTCACGCCCATGGCTGCCCATAAATAGTCCGTGAAACGCCCATAGTTGCCCATAAATAGTCCGTGAAATGCCCACAATTTAATATTCATCGATTGCGAAATCATGGCAAATACAGAGAGGAAAAGCAAGCAACGTAACTTCACTCAATGTCAAGTAGAAATGATCGTTGGTGAGGTGGAAAAGAGGAGTAAAATGTTGTTTGGAGGGCACAGTGTGGGCATTACTAATGCCAAAAAGGCACTTGAGTGGCAAAAGGTTGCAGACGCCGTTAATACTGCAGTCTCACAACCTCGGACAGTGGCCGAAATAAAAAAGAAATGGTCGGACATCAAAGTCGATGCAAAAAAGCGTCTAGCGCTCCATTATTGTGATGGCATCATGGCATTTTATTACCATCCATTTGATTGCATCTGACAAGCTACAGATGTGTTATGAGGATGAATTGCATAACATGCCAATATTATTGCAGAACATAGGCCTATTTCACTTTTCTTTTTGCAAATATGTGTTAATTTGCATTTCTGTTGAAATCTTCGTTTGATTTTGTTTGTTTTGCACTGCAGATCGATCAAACGGGTGTTCGTGTAGGCTGTTAATTGTAATACTTGCTTTGTGAAGTCTTCATGTTATTTATGAGAGGCAGTATTGCCATTTCTTTTACACAACGGTCTACACTTTCACACACTTTCACGTGTTTCTTCCATCTGCCGACGGTTCGCCATTTCTCATTTCACCCGTTTTTGTGCGTACGCCTGGGTCAGAGCTTGCGTGAAGGACCGCACATTTTCCCGTCAAGTTTGCTTTTTATAAATACCAATTATTGCGTAGAGAGCGGCGTACGCCTTCTTTTGTGCGTACGCAACGTTTATAAATGAGGCCCCAGATCTTGTGAGTTGTAGTGTCTGATGTCACTCACGTCTGTACCAGTAGTCTTGTAACTGGGATAGCAGCTCATATTCTCACTGAGAGTGAGAGTGTGTGTAAGGGATGCTGATTTTATTTAGCCTCATTTAGGTTCACCAGAAACCTCTGCAGGAGTGGAGAAGTAATGAGCCCTAAATGCTGGCTCTTCCTGATTTTATTTCATGTTATTTCATCTGATTTTATGCTATTTATTTCTCCCTCTCACCGGGGCGCTATAGCGCGGTGAGTGCTTGCGGCTACGCTAAATTGCCAAATTACCATTCTGAAACAGCACAAACAGGGTATTAGCAATCAGGAGCTATTGCCACGCTGCCACCGCTCAAGCGATTGAAAGGTGCAGAGCGCTGACTTCTGCTTGTGATTTGCACCGCATGTGGCATGATGTTGGTAAAGGACCTCGCTTTAAATATTTAAAGGGCCCAAAGGAGAAAAAGATGCTGCATCGAAATAGATTTATAGTCATAAATCATAGAATTAAAGAGAAAGAGAGATTACATCATCCAGTAACCCATAGATATTAATAAATACTATAACAGTATATAAATAATGCTCAACTAACACTGTGGCATTATGTATTAGCTTAGCAACATGCTAACATTAAACTCTATTGGAAAATATTTATAGAAAAACAAATCCAGAAAAAACATGTACAACATAAAAAAACATCGTTGGGAACATAACTGTAACTCAATCAATGCCTTGAGTTTGGGGCGGGGCTATCTATTTAGCCAACCAATAGCAGATGGAGAGTGTGTTTGAGAAACCTATTTTTAACCTTTTTAATTGTAGTTAATAACTACACTCATAATTGAATAAGCATACACAAATATACAGTATAGGACACAAATATGTATCCCCACTTAGTTTTTAGCATGCTGCCTTAAAATGCTTTAGGTATGCAGCTCATTTGGTTTGCACAGATAAATCACCTCACCTCCCTTCTCAAAGTCACTTCAAAAACTGGTCTCACATCACGAAAAAATGGCTTCAAAATGGTAGTACAGACGTTTTTAAATGATCAGTTGGCCAAGAAAGATACTTCCTCTGCAGGAATGTTCTGGAACGTCATCTAAGTAATGAGTTCCGTTCTGTAGTCCACCAATGCTGTGTGATTTCTTTAAAATGTGGCTTAAATCAAGTCCATTTGTTTTTCCTCCTGTTGTTCAATCATCATAATGGTATTACAGACAGCAGAATTAACTGCTTGGATTCAGCGAGTAGTCTTTCCTACTAAAACAAAAGTTTAGGGCTCACAACTGAGTGGATAAATCACCCGCACACAAACTAGCCCAACCGGAACATCCTTTATTGTTTTTTTGTGTATGTGTGTGGATGCTGTTGTGTGTTTGGTGTAGTGTGTATCGTGCACTGCAGATATTTGTCAAGCATCGTGTCGAAGATCTCGGCCCTCTTGATTTGAGCTTTTCCCAGCATCAATAATGCAGGTGTTGAATTATTAACTGATGGCCAGAATTCTCAAAATGGCGTACTGGGATTTTTGTCACCTTTTTGGCTGAAGGAGACTGGTGGCCCCTTTTCCTCTTTTCCTCCTTTTCCAACGATGCAGTTTAAAGTGGAAGGCGTTTAGCAAATCTCCTCACTGAGGCCACTTCTTTTTCTAGCCACTTCTTTTAGTTGTAATGACAATTTGGGTTGTATATTTCCAACTTAATACCAGAAACATAACCAAATCTTCATTTTGTTTATGAATGTGTACAAGCAACCCAATCTCATGAGAACATTTTACTTTTACGATGTGGTGATTTTGTGTGAATTTGTACGATTAGATTTTTAATAAAAGATTCGCATGAAGGTCCACCCCTAAACATAATTGTCAATGTGGCATAAGGCAGATTGTATGAAATAGTATGATCATTCAAATTCATATGAATTAGCCACCAATTCGCTAAAGTGTAAAATAATTATGAATTCCCATGGGATTGTGTTGATACAAGGCGTTTAAATAGTAGTTCAGGTCAGATTGCATTGGATGTGAACACTTTATTGACACCAGGTCAGACTTTAAGATCAATTTGATTTCTGTGAACAAAGTTTGAGGTGAAATATTCTTCTTCTGACTATTTGTCTTTTTTCTAGTTTTAGTAAGCAAGTAGAACCAATTGATGTATTTATGCCTTCAGAGCACTAACAAATGATTCACAGTTCACTGTGAGGTGAATTTCACCATAGCACTTCTGGATTCCGCTCAGAGGGCGAAGCTGAAAGATTTGTGAAGTTTTCTTTCCTTCTGATTTATTTCCTCTTAGACTTTTAACACACACTTGGGTTCAAGTCTCATCATCTGCCTGTCTTTGAACTATGCAAATCAAATTTCGGAGAGTGCTTACTTCCCTCCTGATTGCAACAATTATCAAAAAGACCCCTAACCCCACCAGACTGTCTGTCAAACTCATAGAAACACGTATTAAATGTATAGAAATACGCCAGCTCTGTCATTGTGTTCGTGTTTTCAGTGGAAAGTGTTATTTTAACATTTTAGGAGCCATTTTCCAGCTTCAGTCTATAGTTTTGTCGTGTTATAGTGTTGTATACAATAATTGTGCATTATAAGCACTCAGCCTTAATGGTATATAAATGGATAGATTTGTTTGAGTGGATGCTTTTGGTGCACAAACATGTCAGAAGATGGGCTGAATTAGGCTGGTTTGTTTGTTCAGTCATTCAACGGGCACGGACAGCTTGTTGTGTCTGGCTAATTGGGAGTCTGTTGCAGAGAGCTCTTTGGTCTGATCAATAGCCATTCACCAAGCAATAACATAACAGAGGATTGTGGCTCTACTCGTCTGAGACAGACCCACACAGATTCCGTGAAACAATCCAACACCTTTCTTGTGCTCATATAGCGCTGTCAATTCTATGTTTTACAAAAGCAGGTTTTCCACCAATACAGTACACTTTGTGTTCGATGAAAAAAAAATGCACACTATATGTGTTACATGCACGCTATCATTACCAAAGATTATCTGCATTTGCTTTTAAAATTGATGTTTTAGCCTATCTTGGGTCTTGACATTCTAGACTGTATCTAACAATTATAATCCTACAGCAGTGTCATCATTTTGACATAATCTGTTGAATTTAATAGAAAATTTGAATTACTAACTGATTTAGCTTAGCTACAGTAATTGCAATTACAAAATAACATTATTTTTAGCTTTGTATGCAATGCTATTTATTTTTGTATTGCATGATTCCCTCCTTTACAATAAATGTTGTAATACATACCAAAACAGAAGATTATGTGGTGTAGTAATTGTTTTATTATGATTCATTTTGTTTTGTTTTATTTGAAAGTTTGACAAAAAAGCTGTATTTTATGTATTTATTAAGAATTATATGTATCCTATATGTAATATAATTTTGTTCATAAAATGTTAATTTAAATTGTTACACAAGAAGTATATCATGTCAAGAAGTAAAGAGACGAAGAAGTAAATGAAAATATATTCCCGTAGTTTTGACATTGCGTTATTGTAAGAAAAAATGAATGATCAACAACAAAAATAAATAATTTTAATTAAATATGTTTCTTTTATTTGTGGAAAATATGATGTTTGTTAAATTTATAGATTTGTTTTGTTTTGATGTTCATTTAATGAAAGCAAGGTTTTATTTTTTTCGCATGTAATCTGACCTCCCAAGGTTGATGATGTACATTGGTAAAAGAAAAGGAGTTTTGAACCATATTTTCCACTTCACTGCTGGAAAGTGCTGTATATGTATGCTAGGACTAGGAGAGAGTGTCACATGACAGGAAGGAAGTTGTAAATTTGCTCTTATGCAACAGCAGTTGTTATCAACAGCAGTTTGATTTCTGTGGTATATTAGATGAGCTGTGTTTGCTTGGTAAAAGCATTGGCCTGTCTGTGCAGCTGAATGTTGTCGGCAGTGTATCGTGAACCTCAGTAGTCTGAGCATAGTGTTTGCAAATGAACAGGCATCCAGTTCAAGTGGCTCATTGTTGTGAATCAGACAGATACGAATGAGATTTTTCACAAGAGGATTAGTATGCTAGTTTGACACATTTTACACCCTCTTGAAACTGGCCTGTTCTAATTGAATGTTTTCTCCTCCTGTCCTTCTCTTTCTCTCCCTCTGATCCTGTCTGTCCGTCCCTGTCTTCTTTCTTCCTTCCTTCTTCCTTCCTTCCTTCCCTCCTTCCATCCTCTCTATCCTTCCCCTCCCCATCACGCTCTGCGATACCAGTGGCGGCAACGAAAAACAAAGTGAGAGGTGAGTTGGATCCTCCATCTTCCCTGCTGTTTGATAAATGGGGAGACACCATTCTCAATAAGCTGAGCTGAGATAGCTGCCTTATCACTGCTATGAGCCAGGCCGGCAGCACCACCATCCTGTTCCTTTCCACGCGGCCATTATTTTTGCTATTTACTACCCCTCTCTACCCTAGCCCTCCTCAAACTATTCCTTCTCTCCCTTTGCTTTACTTCCTTGCCATCCTTTCTTCCTTGTCATCTTTTCCAACTAACACGAAAGTTTCTGAACTTCAGTGCTCCATAGAACTTAGTCGCATGTAGTGACTTGTAGCATGGCTAACCTTTGTGTGAAATGACTCTAAAACATAATATGACCATTTCACTGTTTGTATGACTTGGTTTGTCTGTGTTTGTGTTTTCAGTGACTCTCTCTCTCTGCAGGTTACGTCGTTACACCAGTAGGTGCCGATAAATGACTGTCTTTATGAGAGTATCACTGAATAATTCTTTCACAACACTGATTCATTCCTACAAGCGAGTCAATGAATCATTCATTCAACCTATTTGTTTAAAAGTGAACAAAAGGGAACCATTCAGTTCCTTCATTCATACATGAGTGAGTCATTGAATCGCTCATTTATCCGTTGGGTTACTCAGAGATGCGGTTCTGTTGTGGCTTTGTTTGGCAATATTGTGTCTAAAATGGAAGTTACTCAATGTTAAATTGTTATTCATATTTAACTTGCATAGATCAACCATAGCATTAGTACTGACAGGTCACATGTCTCAGCTGATCCACATCTATCTATAGGAATATGACGCCTATCACAGCATCTCTATATATTATCAGCAGCTTTATCGCGTTTCTCAGGAGCTGATTACCCTCCTCCATCCCCAGCTCCGCCCCTCGTTCCAATATTCCTCTTCAAATCAAACTCATTTTTTTCTTGAATTATATTGTACAATAAATTATTGAACATTAATGACGTCTGCAATACATTTATGTTTGTTCTGGGATTCTCGCTGCTCTCCCCGCTCTTATCCATTTGCCCAGACTATGCCATTCCAAACTATATGCTAAGTTATGCTAACTATATGCTTTCGATCGATAGTGGTCCTGACAGAAAAGCATTCTCAAGAGCCCAGTCATATGTTGGTACACCACTGACACAGAAGGAAAGGTGGGTCACATTCACCGTTTGGTCCACGAAACTCTGTGGGAATTTGCATGAAATTTGAAATATCCAAAATTGCGCTTGTAAAAAGTTTTATGGCATTAATTAGATGAATAACCTGGATAACATTCTAGAATTTTCTTTTTATTAGTTATTTATACCTTAAAAAGTTGCTTTCTTAATTTGAAATGTACCCAAGTTGGTACTTAAAAATTTAAGTTTTATTAAACTTTGTAAAGAAATTATTTGAATCTTGTATAACTTAATTTTAACTTAACTCAATAATTTGAAAATTTCTTACCTTATTTTGATGAGGTATGGTAATGTAAAACATGTTGTCAGGACTTATTGATCATATCTTTTTTTACAGTGTACTTTAGGTAATATTTTTCTGTAGTCCCGCAAATAATTAATTTTACAATATCCCTCCCACACTGCGGGTCCTGTGAGAGTGCAGACCTAGCCTATTCTTATATAATTATTAATTAAAAAAATTAAGCAAAATCAGTTATTGTGAAATTAATGTGAACTACATTTCATGGATCTAGCTGATCGCCTGAGCTTTTGTCAAAATACATGGCCTTTTATCTTAGATGTTTGCTGTATGCCGAGCATTAAACTGACCCTGTGGTTTATGGCTGTATTCGTTTCGCTTTATTGTGACAGTGTGTCCTTCAGACACGGCTGTATAATTTCACGGTTGCTGTTTGCCACGTAGTTAGACATTAAATATAAAAGATACTTTCACTTAAGTGGTTCAGAGAGAGGCAGTGAAATGTTTATAAGGGGAAGTTCACAGAGTTTATGTACAGTATGACTTGGTAAGCCACAGAGAAGTGAGATTTCCTTGATTTCCCACAAACAAATACTTACACGCACAATCAATCGGATAAAAAAATGCATTCAACTCCACTATAGCCAGCTGATTACCAAGTATTCATTGTTTTGACAGTTTAAGCTGTGGGAACAATAAAAAATGTTACACCAATGTATTTCTGTGTAATACTACACCACTAGGCCTACTTGTAAAAAGTAGCTTGTTATGAGAAATCTAGACTGTTTTGAGAACAGATTTGCTGTGTTTAGTTACTTGCTCTCCCAACACTGCGCAAAAATGAAAATCTTGCCTGTGCAATAGATCTGAATGTGACATTTGTTAGCTCTCCCAAAGGTCTGCCTCATTTTTTTGAGGAAGAAAAACTATCACTGCAAATATTTGGAGTCAGGTAGATGAAATGAGGCCTATGTGTACAGAATGAGTGAGACGTATCAGCGACTGACTCCTCTAAACCACCTGCTCTCCTCATGAATAATGCACGAGACTATGTACTATTCACACACTCACCTCAGATGGCAATTTTACCTGCATGCCATCTGCCTGGGTGGGACCCTTCCCTGCTCCTTGCACAGCCTCGTCTTGGTACTTGTGTGAGTGTTTGTCCTCGGCGAGTAACAGAGTTGTTTTTGTCGACGACAATTTCATAGGCATTGCTCCTGTTCCCTTTTGTCGCAGTAAATTACAGCATTAAAAAGAGAGAGAAAAACAACTTGCTACAATTAAAAAAACTGTGATTGGGGTGTTTGTTTACAATGGCAAGAGCAGCTGCACACTGGTCTAATTGTGCAAATGAAAGTGGAACCGCTGAGGCCAGTTCATTTGTTGTTTGCTAATTGATTAGATTTCCCTAAATCAGAAATTGCAGTGCGTCTTCAAAACTTTGCATCCGCTTTGTCTCTTTTCTGTTTAATTGCTTTGATTCACATGATGTGCACAGCCAGCTCATTAGACACTTTGCAATTAGTGCTATGACTGGTTAAAGGTAATGTGTGTAATTTAATAAGTTAAATACTTTTTCTGTTCCCAGCTTAATATGCAGAAACAACTATAACAAAGCTATTTGTATATGGTTTACTCAGAAATGTGCATGTCTCTGTGGTAAACCATCCCAATACAGCAACATTTTCTCAAATGGTGTGAGTTTGGGGCAGGACTATCTGTTTGGTTGACCCATGGCACATGGAGGAAGTATTCGGAAAAACTGGTGCTAGTTTTTTGACGCCCATGGCAAAGAAATAAAATAATTCACCTTTAAAGTCAACATGGGAAAAAAATTACTTTCTTAGTGCGTGTTCTTGGCCTTATTGTGAGAATATTATTCTAAATGCCTTCTGAATTTAAAATATGTTTTGGCTGTAGGATCTGAATGTCGAAAAAAAATTACAGTCAAAAGTTTGGAGTAAGTTTTTTTTTTTTTTTTTACTTTTATTTATTAATTAATCAATATCTCATTAATTTGGTAAAAGTGACAAAGATATTTATAATAGTACAAAAGTACAAAAAAAAGTACAAAACAGCACAATGTTTTTACATCGACAATAATGAGAACAAGAAATATTTTTTTGAACACAGAATCAGATCATTTCTGAAGGATCATGTGACACTGAAACCTGGAGTAATGGCTGCTGAAAATTCAGGTTTGCATCACAGGAATAAACTACTATTTTAAAATATATTCAAATAGTAAACTTACCTGAAATTGTAATAATATTCCACAGTATTACTTTCTTGCTGTATTTTTGACCAAATAAATACCAAATAGCAAATGACCAAATAGAGACTTTCAAAACCATTAAAAAATCTTACTGACTCCAAGTCAGAACAGTAGTGTATGTTTAAAGTTTGTTTCCTTGTCAAATCTCATCAAAGCATGTTCTCAGTGATGCCTATTATCTTAATGGTCTTTTATGCTGACCCTGTACTTTTTTTCTGTCCATTGTGATAGTTGCTTGTCACATTCAATTTGACCTCAGGCAGACTGTGTAAATGGCAGTGCACCTGGTTGTTGATTTGGTTCTTCATTTGGATGGCCATCATAGAATACTGTAGGTCACACTACAGGACTGTGACCCACATTATACCCAGAAATTCTAAGATAAGATTCTATGAAAGTCTAAGATTCGACAAAGGCAATTAATTTTCCGTAAGTGAGCATGACACACTAAGCAGTCTAGAAATCCTTTACAATCCCCAAAATGTGTCTTAGACAGTGACATTAGAAGATTTATCTAACAGAAGGCCATGCTGGTGGATAATCATGACAGGGACAGGCACAACACTACCCAAAATGACAAAATAAACAGACATGAGGGCATTTTTTAATAGCAGTAATCCAGTTTAACGCAGTCAGAGTGTATTGAAATCAGCTAGGCCGCACTATTAATTTGTAATCTGTGTCTTTCATCCTCTTCTGCTCAGTACCAGAGTGTCCCACAGCTCTAATTAACTCCTCAAACATTATTCTCAGCCCTAGGGGAAGACTCTGAGTGCTGAATGAAAAGAATATCAAAGATTAGCACCTCCATTTTCACCAGTGCCCCTACTGATGCCCACTGGGAGGAAGCAGTGAGACCCCACCCACAGCGATGAGAACTCAATGTATTAATCTTACCTTAACTCGCTGAGTGTAGCTGTAACCACAGAAGTCTCCTAAAGGTGCTTTCATGCATTTCCAAATGCCAATGAATGATGTTAGCTAACTGCGTTATTTGTACTTGTACATTTCTGAAATACATAACTTAGACAGTCACCTCTGATAACAGATTACCCTAAAGTGTAATGTAGACACATGCATTTTCTGTAAAGCTGCTTTGAAACAATATGTTTTGTGAAAAGCGCTATACAAATAAATGGTAATTGAATTGAGTTCTGGCTGTTTTGTCACCGTAAAACACTGTCAGCGCATTTTAAAGTGCAGAGGTTGAATTTTGGGTACATCAGTCTGGAATTGCATTGTCAGCACCTGGCAAGGCTTGCCAAATTGGCACCTGTTTATGCACTTCATGTTTGGCAAACAGCAACCTGGGAACATACACTTGGCATCATACTCGAATGGATGTGCTTTTTTGGGCTTGCTCTGTCTGGTAGACCTCAGACCTGAATTTGTCTGTTTGGTTTGTCCTCAAATCCTGGCTAATGATGAGATTGAGTGTGTATAGTTGAGATGGTAGATTAAACCAAACTTTCAGGCATCTGTCTTGACAGAGCTGGTCCATATATATGCCAGGATTTTTTACGCTCTATTTTTTGTCGTTTCACACTGGAGGATATGTGCCAGGGCAAAACGCCCTAATTAGTTCTTTCTCCATCAGCAACGGTCCATATTGGAGTGATCCCACCTACATGTGGTGCGATCACAATAGTGAAATTTCACGGGCAAAAAAGGTATATCATAGTGTAGCTATGTATACATAGAAGTCAGCTTTCTGTTGATCATTTTGGTGATTTTTTTTTATACCTTGAGCAAAATGTGCATACATTTATTTTCACTCTTTTGCAAAACTCCCAGTTGTGTGGATTCCTATTGAAATGATTTCAATGTGAAATTTCACCAAGTGACTTTAAACGTGTCTGCACTTTTACTTTTATAGAACTATTAGTCCTGCCCCTCAAATCTGATTGGTCAAGCAGTAGTCCAAGAGTGTTTTATAGACTACAACAGTTGGGTTACAGAAATAAAAAATAAGGGCTGGACTAATTGTTGTATAAAAGTAAAAATGCCGTCACATTTACTTGGGTTAATTTAGCATTTAAATAATTTCAATAGGAATCCACAGAACCGCGAGTTTCTCAAAAGAGCGAAAAGATTTTTAATGCTAATTTTGCTCAATAACTTAACATGTAAAGGCAGATATGTTGTGAAACATTAGGTTGTTAATTGAGTCTTTTGTTGAAGCCATCCCATCTGTTCACTTAATTTCAACTTCTTTTTAAAATAATCATGTTTAACAGTTGTGGTGAAAAGCTAGATTACCCATGATGCTGTATAGAAATAGAGTTGAGGAGAGCAAATTACGGAGTGTAATGATTTGGTTAAATATGTTTAAATGTGCAAGTGTTGTGATGTCTGATTTGTGCTGAAAAATGTGGGCCGTCTGTCTTCTGTTAGCGTGGTCAGGGCTAAAGGTCAAGGCCATGACTACCTCCAGGCTGGTCTCAGCGAGCAAGAGCAAACTTGCTAAAGGTCATTTGTTACAGTTCTCTGCTGAAAGGTTACAGAGATACGTGCCCTCGAAGAGCCAAGACGGATCACTCATGCAAACTGATTCAAGTTTTGCGTCATCTCAAATGTTGTGAGAGTCCTCTAAACATTAGCAGAGTGAGGGTGGGAAAAACACAAAAGCAAAAAACAGCTGCTAAATGTCAGTTGTGTGTTTTAAATTATGTTTTATAATATGTCTGAAGGAAGTGAGGTGTTGTCTATTGTTTTAATAGATTTCGACCTTGTACTTGAAGAGTTTTCACATATTTAAAGGCGTAAGGAAAAAATGACAGGGCTTTCATTTGAGAACTATTCCTTTAAGATTTCACACAATTAATATGTTGGAAATATGTCATATGTCAGTTCCTTTACGTCACATGAGACTTTTCTCTCTTTGTTTTCTACCTCTCAGTGGGAGAGTTATTGAGGACGTTTAAGAGAGACTAGAGCTAATTTTATATTTTTGCTCGTTGAGCAAAAGAGAGAGGGAGGGATGCACACACAGGAAGGAGAAACCGATGAGAAGAGGAGATGGGAGACATGCATACAGAGAGAGAGCTCAACTTTCATTAGACAGACCAGACCCCAGGAGAGACCCGTCTCCATCAGACGCCACTGACCACAGAGGAAGGCGGAAGAACTCACCTCATCACTCTATTAAGTCCACAATGAGCTTGCTGGTTTTTATCGAATCATAGCAACACACACAAAGTGTTTCAATAGCAGTATCACCAAACAAAAAGAACAAGAAGATAGATGTAAAAACTACCCTCTTTGGATAACCTTTTAGCCTACAGAGTAAAGAAGCTTAGACCAATTTATTAAATTATATGATTTAGTCTCATTTAAAAAAAAAAAGTAATACAAAGTAAAAAGTAGAACAGTAGTGTTCTTTAAAAATAAAAAGTAGTACAAGTAGTCAACGTCAATTGCTGTTTGTAACCCATTTTACTTCTGCAATATTGAGTGAAGCTTACTATTTACAGTAAGAGCAGGAATGTACATTAAAAGTAAATTGATTCATGTACAGTACATTTAAAATCTAATAGTTTTAAATTATTTGACCTAAATAAAAATAAAAATTCCAAAAAATGCAAATAACAATTAAGTTTACAGGTAAAATAAAGGCTTAAATAATCTGATTTCATAAATCTACTTCATAAAAAGTGAATTAATGAATTAAACTTCATTAATAGCTCATTGTTTAATGTGTGTAATCCAGTAAGTTGAGTAGAGGGAATGAAGAAGTAAAATGTACTTTACATAAATATCTGTTTAATTTATTTTGTTTTTGTTTGACCTTTCAGATACTTCCTGCATGAATTGATATGCTACAATGCACCATTTTATGCTAGAAACACTGCTTTACTTCTTTACTCATTATTAATTTTACTTCAAGTTTTTATGTTGCGAGTTACCTCAGGGTTGAACTTTTTAACACATTTAACTTCAGCTGAGCATATTTTGGTAGATTGACTCCATTTTGAAACCTTTTTTTTTCCAGTGTATGTTTTAAAGTATTATGTTTTGAGCTTCAGTGTTGATGACTGTGGCATTGTGGGTAGTTTTAGGGGTCTCTCAGCAGTTGTTTGTTATTCATAAGCGCTCTCAGCAGGAAATATGCAAAATAAGAGACATTTCTGAATAGCTGGAAGCACATCTCGAAAATACTCTTTGCATTAATGGTAGACCTGTCCAAAACTTAACATATTTCCAGTGAAGAGCGAGTAGGACGAAAACAGCATGAATTGTCCATGAAGGACATGAAGAGCCTGTATTAGGCCTAAAACTACTGCACAGTTTATTAATATAATTTATTATGATATATAGGCCTATATATTTAATATTAATTATTTCTGTAATTTTTATATTATAAGACACATGTCTAGACTTCTCGTTGGCTACACTGGATATGTTGATGCCATACATTCTTATTTTATATTCATTACCAGGCTCCTAGTTAGCACTATTTTCCTGAATGGTGGCACCTCAGTGATCATCTTTTGCATTCACACAGTTTTGGGCCCTCTTGGGATTTCCTAAGTTGACACATTTCATTAATCTGAATTGTTTGTTATCAACCAACCATATGTGTAAAAATAGAACCAGATTTGCACCTACAGTTTTGGAGCAGTATCCCATGACTGATTTCCCATGGATCTTGACCCTTTCTCCTGATTATAGAGAGAAGAGTGATGAGGGATGGGGATGAGAAAATGAGGCAGGAGAAGATGGCAGAGATCAAGAAAGCAGAGAGAGAGAACTAGAGACAGGGGCTGGCAGGCCATGCTTCATGCAAAATACTGATGAATAATGTATCCTGCCTACCTTGAGTAATACAGATCCATTTCTCTGACTCTTTCTTCCTCCTCCTCTTATGCTTTGGATTGTTGGAGACCTTAATCGGGTAGTAAATGATATACTCTACTGTCTCATATGTCCCCTGAGCCAAGACTAACCATGTGGTCATGTTTTGGCTAGTTAGCATGTTGCAACTATACAATCTGGACCAAGAAAGGCCTTTTGTAACGGACTTTTAAAATTTTGGCTAATATATTAATTATTCATAATATTTCATTATATTATAATAGATATTCACCAGTGCCAGATTCTTTTTCTTAAAAGCATAAATGGCAGATTTCAAAACTGTGTTTAAAATAGTGGTTGGTTATATATAGCCACGGACTAATATATGGGCCAATATTTGGCTTTTCATTTTAAATATCAGCATAAGCTTTTCTGTTTGGCCAGATATTTATTATGACACACAGCACCTGAGTGCAGATTTATATATATACAAAAAATAATAAAATAAATATATATATATATATATATATATATATATATATATATATATATTATTAATTATTTATTACTATTTACAAAAAATATTAATTTAATTGCATAAACTGTTATGCATGTGCTATTTACCACACTTTCAAGACCAATTCTCAGCACAACGTCGGCATTGGTCAGTTGGTAAATTGGCCTTTAAAGGGATGGTAAATGCCATTTTCACAAGATGTAAAATCTTGATGTCCCAAATCACGTGTGTGTAAAATCACTCTGATGTCCCCAGAGTGTGTGTGTGAGTTTTAGCACAAAATACCCCACAGATATTTTTATATAGCATGTTAAAATTGTCACTTTTTGAGGGTTTGCAAAAACGCACCGTTTTGTGCCTGGCCCTTTAAATGCAAATGAGCTGCTGCAGAGGGCGGGGTTTCAAGAGTGTGTGTTAGCAGCTGCGATCACCTCACGCAGGCACACTAAAATGACAAAAACTGTTCTGTCTTTAATGTTAAAACGGAGTCAGACAAAGATGGAGAGACTCAAGACGAAGTGACAACATGTAGAATGCAACACGTCTCTGATTGTTAGTTGATGAATTTATGTTGCTGATGTGGAGATAACTATCTTCAATTAGCATATCTGTCATGATAATCTATAAATCGCTTGTATAGAAACTGTTGTGAGATACACACAGAGTGACTTTATATTGCATGTGAAAAGATGGATGCTAAAGTTTGAGCTGACTCACAAATGTACTCTTATACAACAACTCTTCCTCTTCTCAACTAACACAGTCTCATCCCAAGAAGTCATATATTGACGTCTTGGGACGTCTTTTGACCATACGTCAATATCCGCCTTTTAGGGTACCCTTAAACGTCGGTTAGATGACGATCCTGGGACGTCATAGTCATACAACTGACGCTTTACCTTTAACGTCAGTTAGGTGACGGGGTAGGTTTAGGGGTAGGTTTAGGTCTGGGGTAGAGTTAGGATCCGATAACGTCATCTAACCGACGTTTAAGGGTACCCTAAAAAGGCGGATATTGACGTATGGTCAAAAGACGTCCCAAGATGTCAATATATGACTTCTTGGGATGAGACTGCGCTGTCTCAACATGGACTGCGTGTTCCCGGGGGCGGGGTTTATGTACATTTTCGGGTTGGTGATGTCACTAACCCGGGAGGAATGTCGTGTAGTCCCTACCAGCCGTTTGTTGAAGTCCTTTTCTTTAAAAGCAAATATCTTCCTTTGCTTTAAACTTTAAACATTGTAACTTTGCAGATGTTGTTTATGCTCAAACAGCAACATTTCACACTAACTAAAGTTAGAAAAGTGAAATCATACTTAACCACCCTTTAAAAATAAAGATTCTTTATTGGTATGATGGTTCAATGGATGGTTCAATCCTTTCACATCCATTAACATTTCCCATGCACAATAGGTTGTTTATAATGGAAAAAGGTTTTTCTGATTATTAAAATATTCTTCACACTAAGAAAAAAATTGTTCTTTTAAGAACTGTTCACTAAAAGTTATAAAAAGGTGTCAACAAAAGCCTGAATTGACACCTTTATTTTTAAGAGTATAAAATATAATATAATATAAGAGTATAATTTGGTTTTATATCAGCCACTTTTCTATCTTGATGGCATCAGTTTTGAAAAATCCATTTTGGTCAACCACTAGATCAAATATCGCGATTCTGTTTTACAAAACTCTCAAAATCCCATTTGAGTTGTTTTGAATTCAAGGGAGTCTGTTCATTTACAGAATCCAGATTTTGCACTGAAACAGAACTGAATACACAACTGAACTGTGTTTAGCTCCTGTGTGAACAATATTGTCAAAAACCGTAGCTCATCTTTTCACATTTTATTTATACATTAACCTCAAGTTTGATGCAAATAAATAATTTGAGTTGCATCATCAGCATTACAGTGTTAAGCTACAGCGTGATAATAACAATCATGACTGTGGAATATTCAAGTGTTTCTGTCTCACTAAAACAAGCGAGGAAATTAAATAAATCCCAAATCAACAGCTCTTCAGTGTGTGTGTGTGCGCGTGTAATGTGACTGCCAGAGGCACGGAAAAGAACTAACACCACAGCTGGCCGATGTGCTATTCTGTCAGGGAGCCTGTGGAGAGGCCCTTAGCAGATCTCTCTCTCTCACTCTTTCTTGTCCTCCTGGTTCTCTTATAAAAGATATACCATATCTGGACAGGCCCTCAAATCAGGCTAATTGTGACACTGCAATTAGCAGCGAACAGAAAAGGATGCTAAATCTGCAGAGTTGAATCGAACAAGATACCCGTCGATCTCTATTTCTCTCATCAACCACCAATCTGTGCTGCACCGTGTCCTAATCATGCGCTAAATCACATCTATTACATTTTAATCCATGACTTCTCTGGGTGTTTGGTTGCTATTTTCATCATTTCCCTTTTAGATAGAACTTAAAAATGAGTTCACTCTCGAAACTTTACTGGTTAGGACATTTTTCTTCCATCACAGCTGAAAGTGTGTCGACTGGGGCGGCAGTGGCTCAGTGGTTCATGTAGGTTGTCTACAAACCGGAAGGTTGGTGGTTCAATCCCCGGTTCCACCTGACCAAGTGTCGAGGTGTCCATGAGCAAGACACCTAACCCCAGATGCTCCCGACGAGCTTGATGGCGCCTTGCATGGCTGCAGTCGCCCGTCGGTGTATGAATGAGAGAGTGAATGGGTGAATGTGAGGCAAATTGTAAAGCGCTTTGGTGGCCATTGGGTCTGTGAAAGCGCTATATAAATGCAGTCCATTTATCACGCCGTCGTCCTTCTCCTTTACCTATTACATCACATTCTGACATTTTTCATCTCTCCTGAAGTCTCGTTGTCTGGCAGCGGTGGTGCTGGAGATGTTGACCTCTGGTCTGTGAGAGTCATCACTTCTTCACTTTAAATAAATACAGATTATTCATCTATCATGTCCTCTCCAGGGTTGTCTGTATATGTGGTGTGTGTGTGTGTGTGTGTGTGTGGAGAGTTTTTCATTAGCTCCCCTATGAGTCCCTTCCCTGCACAAGGTGATCTGTTATTGCCTGTCTAACCCTGGGGTGTCTTGATGGATGTCAGTTTGTGAATTATTTCTCACTGAGCTAAACCTTTATTCAGTTTTCTGCTCAGATCGTAGTGAGCAAGGGCTCACGAGTGACTCTTATCTGTTGTCTTTAGGTATTTCGGTGTCGTTACACTTCTTCAAGTGGCATTCTGTTTTGGTGAAATTTTGCAGGGGAAAAAAGGTCACACCGAAGTCATTTTCAAACCAAGCAGCTTGGTCAACAAAGGGAATCAGTGTGACCAAATTGAACCACGTTGCGAAATATCAGAGAACAATTTTTGTTGTATTCTTACTGAAATATATATATATATGTCCTCATTTTCTATAACACCCCCAGAAATAATTCCTATGACAAGAGTTTCTTATGTGTTAATTATTCTGATTTCTTTTGATTGTTTTAATTTATTCTGTGTAAAGCACTTTGAATTACCATTGTGTATGAAATGTGCTATATAAGTAAACTTGCCTTCCCTATTGTCTTCTGATTGCCTTTAAAAATAGACCTAAATGTTCCTTCACGGATCTTGTGTTTCCGAAGGCAAGAGTTTAGCAGTTTCTTGCTCTCATCGTCTGTTTCAAACTGGTTCAGATTATGTTAAATTAGTGTTGAATGATGCAAGTAACTTTCTTCGGCTTCTGTACTTTTCACCAATGTTTAGATGTAAATAGCTCTCTTCCACTCTCCCTTTCTGGAGCAGCTCTTCCACAAACCAAACCGCATGATCTGGGCTTCAGGAAAACGCATCTTAGCCAGAGGTTGTACTGCAAATAATCATTATCTGTCACTTTGAATGACTGGGTTGCATTTTTTCCACCATTCTCTATTTTTAACCGTCAGTAAAACTTGGTTGTTGTTTTTTATGTGGCATTAATATTACAAGAACTTCTGTGACAAGAGCTGTTTTCTCTTCCCAAGCGCTGCGGTTTTGCGTGTTTTGGCTTTTTCTTTATTCTTATTCTTGTATTTATAGCTTCATGCTGAGTGCTTCTGCTAAAGGTTGAATGCTCCATATGTTGCTGTGGTTGTGACTGTCTCTCACCTAGTTTCATCTGTGTCTTCCAGGAGCCCAAGGCCAGTTCCCTCTCGTCCAGAACATGACTGTGACAGAAGGAGGGATAGCCAACTTGACCTGCCGTGTGGAACACAATGACAACACCTCCCTCCAGTGGTCAAACCCTGCACAACAGACACTCTTTTTGGGGACAAGAAAGGTGAGTGAGTGATTGCCACTAAACTCACAGGGATTCGTATCTTTGTCTCGGATGTTATCAGCTGGACGAGAGACCTCAGCTGAATGAGATTTTTAATGGAGGAACTTTAAGGGATTGCGCTCTTTTACTACTGCTAAGATTGCGATGAGAGATTGGTGGCAGCGCTAAAATCTTTGTATAAACTGTGTGAATTCTGTTTCAAAACCTAGTCAGCTCTGTTTTAAGCATTGTAAGGCACCTAATGCTCTAAACTTCCTTTTGAAACTGCCTTTATATCAGGAATGCCCCTATGATGCCTTAAAATTGTATGCTAAGTCGTAAGAAACCTTGTTTCGGCCTAATTATTTTAAGTTTATTAAATCCAAGATGGCGGACAAGTTCAGTGAAAAGCTAACTCCAAGATGGCTGATGAACTGAGGGGGGAAAAATAAGCCCAAAATGGTGAGCAGGTTCAGTGAAATAAATACAACATGATGGATAAGCTCAGTAAAAAACTAAATGAAAAAATAAATGAATAACTTTAAGATGTCAGACAATTTTAGTGAAAAGCTAACTCCAAGAGGGCGGAAGAACTGAGGGGAAAAATAAATCCAGAATGGTGACAAGCTCAGTGTAAACAAAATCCAACATGGTGGATAAGTTCAGAAACAAAAAAAATAATAAATAAATCCAAGATGACGGAAAGGCTCTGTGAAAAATGTAATCCAAAATGGCGGACAAGCTTAGTGGAAACTTAAATACAACATGGTAAATATGTAAGTTCAGTAACAATAGTTCGTAAAACCAAGATTGCAACAAAGCTTATTAAAGTACTCTCTCGCTTCTTTTGAAATCAGTTTTGAATTGAATTCCGAAGCTCTATTTGTAAGCTGTACAGATCTAGAGTGTTCCAAATCGGTCAAAGATTTACAACTGTATCTCATTGTCTGAGTTAAAGGGTGGATACATCATCTGGATTTTCTTCCACACCGGGCTGGTTGTTGTAAGATGGCTTTGTGTTCACCTGTTGTATGATTGGTTGGCTATACATTCCTGTAGAAAATCAATATTAGGCCCAGCAAAGCTTTATAAGACACATTTTTACCTGTAAACACCCTTAATCAAGAGCAGACGCAAAATCAACAACTAGACAATCTCCCAGACTCCCACACATACAGTCATGAGAGCACATGAACGCACATACATGGGAAAGTGGAACAGCAGCTTGATTAATGTTGTGGAATACTAACAGATTACATTTGATAAATGAGGATGGGAGGTGAGCCATTTAAGGGACTCTCCACTGCAACGTTAAAGATATCTACTGTTCCCAGATCAGATCAATACGGAGCAGGAGCGTTATCACAGGCTCGGCAAATGCCCCATTCATTATGTCAGCAGAGCTTTTCGTGTGGAAGTAATCATGGGACGTATTCGATACACCCGGCGGATTGGATTTTATAATGATATTGTGGCGCTCCATATCTGAGAATTCCCCAGGTTGTTTGTACGGAGATAATAAATGTCCTTTGATTTATAAAAGATCCATGTGTCAAAGATAGCTTAGTGTTTCCTGGCCCACACAGACTCCGACGTGTATGGCGTGATCAGAGAATACATGGAAGTAGAATAACAATTAGCTTTGAATGCCTGATTTATGAGTTCAGGTGGTGACTTTGTGTTCAGAGGCAACTGACTTCCATCTCTACATAGAGCAGACAGAAACATGAAATCCCAGTGAGGGATTTAGAATTTTCTCCCCAATTTAGAAAAAAATTGTGTCTTGTTAGTTCTTGTCTTGAACAATTTTACATTAAGAAGATCACCCAGAAATGAAAATTCTGTTTTCATTTAATCGGCCCCATGTCGTTCCAAAATTGGATGTCTTTTCTACTGTGGAAGACACACTGATTACAGTTTGAAATATTTGGAAGTTGTCACCGACAAGTAGTTTGTACATCCACAATGAAAGTGGAAATTGAAGAAAAGTGAAGCACGGCACTGTGTTCTTTTATATGTATTATAAGTATTAGTATTATAATCTAATCTAATTCTAATTGTAAAATAAAAAATGTTATTTTTCTTAACTAGATTTAAAAAGAAACTTGTTTAAATTGAAAATTGGAATTTTCCCCAAATCATGCAGCCCTAATCACAGCCAATCAGAACATATTTGGTGTTGAATATGCAGCAATGTGAAGCATGAATTTAGCCAATGAGATTTCCCAGGGGGCGGGGCATGTTAATACCTTAGTTCTTAAAGGGACACTCCACTTTTTTTGGAAATAGGCTCATTTTACAACTCCCCCAGAGTTAAACTGTTGGGTTTTACCGTTTTTGAATCCATTCAGCCGATCTCCGGTTCTGGCGGTACCACTTTTAGCATAGCTTAGCATACATCATTGAAGTGGACAAGACCATTAGCATTTCTCAAAAGAAAATGACCAAAGAGTTTCGATATTTTTCCAATTTAAAACTTGACTCTTCTGTAGTTACATCGTGCACTAAGACCGACGGAAAATGTAAAGTTGCGATTTTCTAGGCTGATATGGCTAGGAACTATACTCTCATTCCTGCGTAATAATCAAGAAACTTTACTGCCGTACCATGAGTGCAGCAGGCGTAATGATATGACGCAGCGCCTGAAAATAGGCTACCTTCCGTCAACATAACGGAACTATTTTCAGCCGCTGCGTCATATCATTACGCCTGCTGCACTCATGGTACGGCAGTAAAGTTTCTTGATTATTACGCAGGAATGAGAGTATAGTTCCTAGCCATATCAGCCTATGTTGTAATTCACATTAGATTAGATTAATTTAGATAATTGTCTGAGTTAATTGACATTAAGCCACAAATGCTGTTGATTGAGCTTAGCATATAATGAACCTTTTCATCTAAGGAAAGTTAAGTTTCAGGCTTTTGGTTGAAAATGATATGACAAGCTCTTTTGCACTTCCGTATGTTTTCATTAGCTGTTTTAATACCACACTGATTATTAACGCTTGAATATTTTGTGTCACAGATGATGACTGTAATTTAACTCCTCACCTTGGCCCAGCACTCATCCACACCTGCTTGTTTTTTCTGCATCAGTCTATGGTTCATTTGTGCAGATATGATCTCCTGCTGTGCCAGCACAGCGTTTCCTACAATTACATTCTCCTGAAGCAGCCTCTGTGGGAGGAACTTTGTGATTGGCCGAGCGGCACCTGCGAGGATGTCCATGTGTGTTTTTATCCGTGCTGGAGAGGACGGTTGTTTAGATATGCTGTGTTGACTGCAAAAAGGTGTGTAGACTAAGTCACTCGATCGCGAATGTGCTTTTCATGCCAGAGCGAGGGCTTAATTATTAACACTATGAGCTTCAGATACGACTAAAAAAGTTCCACATTTGGGAAACTGTTTAATAAGAAACACATCCAGAGGAGAGAAGGCGATAACGTGTGTGTGTGTGTGGGGGGGGGGGGTTGTGAAATCCGCCTGCTAGGGATGGCTTCTGATTTGATTTAGAGCTTGCTGCAATCTAGCTGAACCAGGAGGAAATGTCTCTAGTTTGTGCCAGGAGCTGGTTGAATAGTTTATCGTTGCAAGCTGTCAGTCTATCTGATCTCAGTCCTGACAGAAAACATCAATCACTCAAGAACTCGCAAATTTAATTGTCTGTTAAGCCATATAGATCATTGTTTTAGATTTGGCTCTTCTTTGCATCAAAAATTATTCTTAGTTCTAGAAAATAAAGGCCTGTTCATACCAAGACAAATGAAGACATTTTAAGTTCAGACCATCACAAACATTCGTAACCCGACAATGCAAAGATTTGTACGGAGAGGTAGGGCTGCACAATTTGGGGGCGAATCTAATTGCATTTTTTATTAATAAAAATTGTGATTGCAATTACAAAAAAAAAATCAGGTTTGCTGTGCACAATTTGAAAAAAATAGTAGGATTATATATAAATATGGCTATAAAAAACTAAAATAAAAACTAAATAAGTAATATTACTTTTTTAATAGTTCACTGTAAAGTAAAACAATGTAAGAAACTATTTAAGAAAAATATAAAAATGCCAACATAACAGAACATCAGAAATGAACATGCAATTTCCCTTTGGTCTCATCTTACTCAAAAAGACATTAAATAACACTTAATTTCAACCGTTACATTCCCTATCCATTCTCATGCAAAGCATTCTGGGAATTAGAAATCCCTTGGTCAGTTTCAGTTAATGCCAATGAAAATGATTCATGTACAGTCCAACATAAATGCATTAAGTAAACATCTATTTTACAATTTTTTTTAAATTGTGTTAGATTTATTTTATTTTAATTGAACAAGCCGTGTGGTGGGAATCCTGATTTTGAAGTGTAAAGTCAAGATGAGTTTGTTCCTCTACTCAAAAGAGCAGTTTGCGACACTTGTCATGTTTTATGTACCAAGTTTTGAGGTCTGTATGAGTGTTTTTTATACAACATATAATGGTGTCACATTTTGTTTTATCTTAAGACAACAAGCACTTTATATCTCTATGCACATTAAAAAACCTGACTGAAGCACATCATTTTGAGCAATAAAAAAGGGTGTAAACAAAGGAAACAATTGGCATAGAGCCTTTAAGACGTCTTTTAAGTCTACATTTAAATAGGTAATTGTTACAATGATGGCAATTTGTAAGTCATGAATTTTTTTAAATAAAATATTATAATCTTAGTATAGATAACATAAATAAATAAATATAAGTCTTGTCCAAAAAGTCTTTCAGCCTGTAGCCCTTTTTTAAAGTTTGTCCGTTGGTCTCCCAGCAGTTTGTTCCTTTCTCATGTCACTCAGTGATGGGTGTGTGAAGTGCATGTGTGGGAAAAGTGCTCCATTGTGCTGCTCTTTACAGGTTTTGGATAGTTTTGCAGCCTCAAGGAAAGTGAAAATGAGGGAAGGGAGGAAGGGAGATTTCAGAAATTTTGTGCATGGCCAAAGGGGGTTTGTGGGAAATATTTACAGCTGCTATTTTTTGTATCGCCTGCCAGTAAAAGCCCATAGAGTCCATGCACAAGTGCAGATGTGCATTCTCAACGAATGGCACTGAGGCTAATCACTGTGGTGCCTCAATTACGCATTTGTTCTGTACATGTGAGGTTATACACCGTCCCACAATTCTCCCGGACTCGAATGTGAGGCTGGAGGACACGGTGCCCTTGAGAAAGGGACGTAATTACTAGAGTAAAGAGTCTGTGGCTGTAGTCCACAGACCTCCTCATCTTTCTTCGATCCCATGGCGCTGATTTTTGCCACATTCTCTAACAGACAACAGAGAGAAAATGAGCAGGATAATTCCTCTTGGCATCTACAGGTGCTCCATTATTCTCCCACTGCCAGTTCACATTATTATTCCTTGCATCTCTTTCTTTGTGTTTCTGCACCATTTTTTAATTGCTTTGCGTCTGTGCACGGCTCTTGGTTTGTAACTGGATGCAATGTGAAATAAGACACCTCCAAACGAGTTGTTTGGGGCAGAACTGCAGGCCTTGCTGTGAAAAAACAGAACAAATAGGACATACCCGCTTAAAGTAGTGAATCAGTCCTAGCTGTATTTGGAAACATGGTTAACCAGCTCAACCAAGCATCTATTAGCTTAGCCAATTAGGTAGAACAAGAGCTCATACCAGGTTTTTAGTCTGGGGTCTGGCTATATATATGTGACAAGCAGGGCGGGGCCGAGAGCCGTGTGAGTGGAGCGAGTGCTAATGAGCAACACCTGTGATACACACCGGTCTCTAGTCCCACAGAGGAGCTCCGGAAGGATAATGGGGAAATGAGTAGTGACAGTGAAGGACAAGAGAGGACCAAGCCTGGGACATTTATGTTATCGTTTCATTTTATTTTATGCGGCAGTCCTGCCTCTTTATTTTTGTTTTGTATGTTTATTTTATTGTTAAAGTTGCTGGCTCCCAGAACGCACTGCCATCTCGTCTCCTCCAGCTGGGAGAAGTTCAGTGCCTGGTGGTGGCACTAGATTCCCCTCGGCGGATGTCAAGACCGGTGTCTTCACTCCACAGCCCTACTCGTCACAAAATACACTACTGTTAAAAAGTTTAGGGTTGGTCAAATTATATTAATGTTTTTAAAAGAAATTCCGCTCACTATGTCTGTTTTTATTTGATTAAACATTCAGTAAAAACTGTAATATTGTGACTTTTTATAACATAGAAAAAAAATTCTAAAAATATTAATAATATTACTATATTTTCAGATGTAATTTATTCCTGTCATGGCAAAGCTGAATTTTCAGCATCATTACTGCAGTCTTCTAGCCTGACTTCGTCATACTCATATTCTAGTCAGAATGTGAGTCTGATACTGCTCCATAGGGCTTTGATTATGAGGCGTGTCTTAAAGATGAACTGAACTGAAATTTGAAAAAGGTGATATAACAGATGTATTTTATTTATTATCATTGGTACAATTATTAAAATGGTAGAATTTGTTAAAAGGATAAAACTGTACGTTGAAAATGTTGTTTTTGTTACACGGGCGCCGCCATGTTGGATTTCAACATTCGGCTACGTCACTGGAATGGTAGGCTACTCCGTTGCCAACCAAACCTGCGTGCACGGCAGAGAGGGAGAGAGCGAGAGACCTTGCGTGTGTGTGCAAATGTGTGTGTGTGCCTCATGAAATGCATGTTAAGACACCCCACAACCCAACAAAAAGAGATACCTCCTTGAAATGACTTCTTGCAAGTTAGGATGTCTGCAGGCTGGATGTAACGTCACATACACAAAACATGTACATTCACTTACACGTAGCCTACATAGCGTTCAACAAAACGGAGACTGACACACTCGGCATTAATTGAAATTGAGCCACAAAACCAAGCTAGATATGAAACATCCAACCAAGGGAAAGGGCTAGCAGCTAAACACGTTGGAAGTACTTTTGTCAAACTCCACAATCTAGCCATCACTCAGTCGCTCACCCGACCATATTAAACTGTATAGCTAAATAAATGACTCCGACGATATCACAGATCGATAATAATGCATTTACTAGCTGCTAACTAAACCACAGCAGGTCTGTAAATCTCTACTCACCCTGAAGCTAGCTGATGTTCATCAGGGCACATTGTTGATGCAGAGGGAGTTCGACTCGCAGAAATATCTGCCAGTTCCATAGTAAGAGGTTCAGTGCAGTATCCGTGCGTGCAGTATTTTGTTTTAACATTTTGTGTGCAACTAACTTAACAAGCGATCCCATTGGATGAATTCGTCCAATCACATTTTCAATTTATCTGCCTCGATTTTCTAATACGTACAGGAGCTCATCCATGTTTTTGTATTTTCTCTAAATGCTCACGACATATAGCCTATCTCTATTTCCTAAAATGCATAAACTGATCATCCATGTGGTGGTGGTAGTCAGAAACTACTGAACTGTCCCTCACAGGTTCAAATGCGTAACCCATGCCGTTAAAAGTTCTCATTTTCGTCTGTGTCTATAGGACCTGCAGTTGTTGCCTATGCACCTTTGCGAGTCCTACCATGCCAGTGACGTCATCGAATCTGCCAGCGTAACAAGCGCAATTTTTCTTTTGCTTAAAAAAAGCTATATTGATATTTTTAATAAAAAAATTTTGTGTAATTTACTTTTAATTGTCATAAACAACACGTTATCAACGTCAATTTTTTTCAGTTCAGTTCATCTTTAACCGAACCAGGAAAAAAAAACTCTGCACTCAATTGGATAGACCTACAACCAATCAGAGCAACGCAGTAAGTGACGTATGTTGAGTGACGCATAGTTGTCAGCAGAACTCAACTGCACGCACTCTGGAAAAAGTATTAACAAAATAATTAGTGTTAATGATCTTTGCCGGTGTTGCAAAAATAATTTAAGGATTCGCGGAGTACTTGCAAACACGAAAAGCATTTTTGAAAGAAATACGTTTGATGACGTGATGATTACGTAACTGCAGATCATCTGTCCATCATCGTATAAAGCCCGCCCTGGCAATTTGATTGGCCCGACGATTTCTGAACCGATCATAATTACTCCTCAATGGATCGAGTCCAGACCGAACTTCCAGACCAAAAAATGTTGTGGGCGGGGTTCGAGCTGGCATCCAGGCTAGCAGTCTTCAGTGTCACATGATCCTTAGGAAATCATTCTAATATGCTGATTTGCTGCTTATGAAACATTTAATTTCTTATCAATGTTGACAACTGTTCAAAATGTAGATCTGTATGTGCGATGCATTTTATCTAAATTAAATAAATACACATCTCTCACTTTTGTGCAAAATTTTTGAGAGAGAGAGAGAGAGAGAGAGAGAGAGAGAGAGAGAGAGAGAGAGAGAGAGAGAGAGAGAGAGAGAGAGATAGATAGATAGATAGATAGATAGATAGATAGATAGATAGATAGATAGATAGATAGATAGATAGATAGATAGATAGATAGATAGATAGATAGATAGATAGATAGATTTGAAATTAGTATCATTCCATTCAACATTATACAAACTGGTCAAAAATCATGAGATTAATCACAATATATATATATTTATAGCATAATGCATGACAAATAGCCTACTTTATGCATTAAAAATAGAGGGGTTTCCTTCCTCTCAAAGTAATCATCATATTTGAGGGTCTTTTTTTGTAAAGCTTTATTCATGGGTATGGTTACACAATGAATTTCTCTCAGTAAAAACTTCAAACATGTCATTTGTTGTTAGCATTAGTGTAACTAGCGTAGCATTATTGGCTTCAGGCTGTTGCTGTTCTGTTTCTGTGGCGTGTGGCAGCAGTGATACACGGCTTAAACTCAATACATCTTTTATTGCCTTTTTTCTGTCTGTCTTTTTCTCTCGACTTCTCTTTCTTTTCTCGCTCTCTTTTTCATTCTCTTTTATCCATCTTTCAGTCCTATGAATAAAATTAGCTTCTCTCACTACAAAATATCTTCAATGTTCATTCCACAGTGAGAGACCTAAAGAGAGCGGGTGCAGGAAAGTGCGATGGAGAAGAAGTGTGTCATCTTTCTATTCATCTATCTATCTGGCCCTTCCTGGCCTTGTCGGGCGTTAACACTGTGTGTAATGGTGCTTCATCAGCCAAATCCCTCTCCATTTAAAAAGACAATTTTATGGCTCCACAGCATCTGTTTATTACAAATATGAGTTTATTATGAGCCGAGACCTCATTTATTTCCAGCCTGACTTGTGTCGATGCATTCTTACTCTTTCTCTCGCTCACTTTTCCCCTCTCTTATTCACCCTGAAATTGATTGACTGTTTAATTCGACATTTAGCATCTCACAGAGAGTTCAGCTATCTCGATAGTTTCCTCAAGAGCTCCAGCAGTTTTCGGCTGCTCAATATTTCTGCTCGCTGAAAGCGCATCAATACCCACAATTCCTCCCGCTCTCTTCACCTTTGAGCTTGCACAGTCTGACCACTCTCGAATTACACCTTAACGGGATTTGTGTGCTCACCAGACCAACAAATTAGCTCATTTAGAATAAGTGTTATGGCATATTACACAGAAATAATGTACAGAATACCCATTAACCATGTGCGAATATGTGTCCATGAGCTCATTTAAATGTGGACCTCATCCTACCTTGTCTTTCATCAATATGAAAGTGCACAATTGTATATAGAAGTCATACTTTACACTGATGACTCACCTCGTCTGACCTATCAAATTGTTTCAGTAGTTGAATGTGATTGGCACGCTGGTGAAGGAGTAACTTCTCTCCATGATGGTGCGTTTGAGGTGTTTGTTGCAGTTATTCTTCACAGTTGGACACACAGATCGATGGGAGAAAAGTGTCTCCCTGAGTTCACGCTGGGATGAGCTGGTTCAGAGTAATGGCAACCACAACACGATGATCGCCACCATCATTTAGCATCAACTTGTGGTTTGTTTAAAGGGTAATGTTGCTTGTGTATGTGTCTTTTGATATGTATGTGTCTTTTGAAAAGACTGAAATGAAAAAACATTTTATTTGTTTTCTTTGATTTACGTTTAATAATCAGGATAAGATTAGCTTAAGTGAACATGGTAATTTTACTTAGAGACTGTTTTACGCAAAAAAATTAAAACTGTCATTATGTACTCTGCCTCATGTCAGTCAAAACCTGTGTAACTTTTTCTTCTGCAGAACACAAAAGATATTTTGAAGAAAATTGAAACCCAAACAACTCCGTTTTTTTTTTTTTTTTTTTTTGTCAATACAATGAAAGTCCAAAGACATTTATTAAAATATCTGTTTTACAATATATTTTGTGTTTCACTGGAAAGGAAAGTCATACAGGTTTTTAGAAACAAAACAAACAAATCTGTGTAGTGAAGGATGATTTATCTATATTTTTGTTTATTTTTTCCTGAAAGTGAAAGACATTTGAAAACTACCATTCAAAAGTTTGGGATAAGTAACATATTCAAAGTAGTCTCTTATGCACACCAATGTGTGTAAATAATTACCAACTATAAATAATAATAATAACTGTATTCTATTGGAATATATTTAAAAATGTAACGTGTTCCTCAGTTTTCAGCATCATAATATGCTGATTTCGTGCTCAAGACACATTTCTTATTATCAATGTTGAATACAGTCATGCTGCTTCATATATTTCTTTGATTAATAGTTAAAAAGAACAGCATTTGTTGCATCTTTTTTAACATTACAAATTTACCGTTACATTTGTTTAAATTAATTCATCCTGACTGACTAAAAGTATTTATTTCTTTGTCTATATCTGAAATTATGATACTTGTAGGATACAGTCCCTTTAAGAAGTCCAGATCATTTATTTTGGTGTATGGATGTTTCTTTTTAGAAGTACACATGACCTCAGAGTGTGAGATTGGGGAAAGTTGCATCTGAAACGAGGGGCATAAAGCCCCTGTGTCTTCTCTTCCAGGAAGCGAGGCACTTGAAAATGATTGAGGGGAACGTCTTGTTACACAGGCCTGAGTCACAGGTATCTTATTAGAGAAGTGACCTGTCAGCTCGCAGTATCAGGCAGACAAAGAGAGAAATATTTGGAATTCGTTATTTTCTTACAGTGTGTGCCAAACTGTCACAAACTGTTCCTCAGGAGCGCGGGCCAGAACTAGCATGCACCTCACTTAAAAAATACTCTCCCCTTCGCACACTCAGACAACATTCACACTTCCTGTCTACCTATGAAGTCATCATCATCCGGTGCTGCTTATTGGTGTTGTCAGTTACGAAGTAAAAGAGGGAGGATTGGGAGTGGAGAGTTTGCAGCATGCTTGTTTTTAACCAACCCAGCAACAGTTTGCTTATGAATTGTACTTCCTGTCGCACTAAACTGACTGCCATTTATAAATCCAGTAATTAGTGTGTGAATTGCAAAACTATACTGTTTTTCAATACCGAACAATCAACTTATAACTAGGCCAGTTTCAAAATGGCGATTTCTGTGGTCATGACTCCTAAACGGTGGTCCTACGTCATACATGTTCTGTTGTTTAATAGGTACAACGATAAGCTTTCTAATAAAGGACAACGCCAACCATAACTTCTGATAACTTTTATATCATGAACACTAGTACCGTAACACTCTCAATATATGTTCCACACATTTCCTGTGCATTCTAATGCTACCGTATAACCTATTACAGTACAGTGAGAGGGGTTCAAAGCTGGCTGTTGTTACGGTATTGCGACCAAAGAAAGCCTGTGTTCATTTTCTGACAGTGTCAGAAATTCAGCATGATCACAGTGTGTTTGCTGATACAACCTCTACTGACTTGCCAATAAAAATCGAACATGAAATGGCGCCTCTTTTCCCTAACCATGACCGCGTCCATATTCTCCTCTTTAACTTCCTCCTCTTTTTTCAGCACACATAAAAACCACAATTGCCAAAGTGTGATTCATCTTGCACTATTTGCTTTCCATTAGCGCCTGCTGATGACATTTTATTATTCTATAATATCTTGTGTCGTAGCCTGCGATTCAATGGGTGATGGGTATATAATTACACTGTAAAAATAACACCTTAAAATAGTGTAACCAGAAACGGTCATGAAAGTGTACTCTCTTTAAATACACTTAAGTGGCCTTTTATTTCATTAATATTATATTATCTGAAAGCACTTTTTCAAATATACTTTTATTTTTAAACATAATAAAAATGCACATTCAATAAAATTAAGCACACTTCTTTTTCACAAGGGAATAACATGAGATTAGATTGAATGGTCTGAAATGTCTGTTTGAATGTGTATGATTCTTTAAAGTGCAATATATTTTAAGGCACAACTTTTCTGAGAGAGTTTTGCTGTGCTAACTGTCTAACAACCAATGCTATTGGCATGCTAATTGTATAGGTAAAGCTATATGGAAACAAAACAAAAAATATACTAAAAGATCTAAACCATCATACAAAGTGAGTCCATACTGGATGGACAGTATAAGATGAACTTAAATGAAAGTGATTTTGCTGTGACATCTCGAATTACGGCCGTTATTTAAAACAGTTCCAAACCAGTTGAATGGCTCATTTTTCCAGACTCTTGTCAAAACATTTTTCTTCCCCTTCCTTGCTCACTCTTTCTCTGTATCGCTCCATTGAGCTGACATGTCAGTGCATTATGATTGCCTTCCTGTTCTATTAGATTTCTGATGAGTATTTTCAGCTGTGTTATAGTGGCAATTCTATTAAAAAAGGAGGTTCACCAGGGCTCTGTGTTGGTTGGTTGGTTGATTCCATTAGATACAGTAATATATCATATAATCGTAAAACAAAAAGTCAAATTTAAGTCCAATATAGGAAAAGAAAGAAAAGAAAGAAAGAAAGAAAAGAAAGAAAGAAAGAAAGAAAGAAAGAAAGAAAGAAAGAAAGAAAGAAAGAAAGAAAGAAAGAAAGAAAGAAAGAAAGAAAGAAAGAAATATCCAAATGAGAACTGCAATGGACTATTGTATTTGTTTCAGTGAAGAAAATAAAATTGCATTTATTCCCAATGTTGAACAATGGGTCATATGAAACATTATTGCTGTGTTTTTGCATTACTCTGTGAAAAAAAGAGTAAACCTGTTCCCCAACCATCTTCTTTCATTTCTGTCTGTTTACCCAGAAGATACACAGTCGTCTCTGTGATCAGCATACACCACCTCGAAATGTATCGGATAATAAGCCAGCATGCATTGTATTAGTTTAATGTGAGAGCTTGAATCATTGCGACCCATAACTGTCTGAATAAACTGCTCTGGGAATTTATGCAAGTTAGCTTCATTATGGTGCCATATCAATGTTTGAAATGAACTACAGCGCTTTGCCTGAGTCTTACCATGGTCGTTTTAGTTTAATTGAATCATGGTCATCTCTGTTTAGGGCAGGATTGATTGTTGTGGATGTCGTTCCGCCACATGGCGTAAGAGTCGGGCATAATCTCCACCACACAGTGATCTTCTTTAGAAAGTCATGAGATGCTGAAAAGCTTCAAAGAAGTGACAGTGGGGCATCACGTCTGTTGTCACAGCACCTGGCACACATCTCTAGAATAAAAGCCATAAGACTTTTCTTTATTTCTCCCAGTAACTTAAAATACCCTTAAGCCAGGTGCACACTGCAGGGATTTGGAAGTGACAACCACATTTGAATGCAGGAGTAAATCCTTTAAATTAGCATGACTGTTAATAGACGGTGGGCCGAGGGGAGATTTCGTGTTTTCAGACGATCTGTGGTGAGGGATAACCCAGTGTTTTATATGTAACCGCTACGCTTTTCAACAAAGCAAATAAAAATTGTTGCCACTCACATACTTTGCACATTATTATAATATCGGTAACTTTCTCCGGGTTATTTTCCCGGCGAATAGAGCAGGCAGCTACGTGTGGGGTCCGGAATGTGTGACGTATTTGTTGCCTTCATCCGCTGGTGCGTTCCGCGCTGATCTTTTCGATAAGGGATTTTAGTAGGGCTGCACAATTTATCGAAATTTTCGCAAATGTATATATCGCAATATGCATATCGCAACAGCTTGCAATAAGTGGGGTCATGAACAAAAGAGAAAATCACTCACTGCTCTTGGCTGAATAACTTTTGTAGCGTTAATAAGAACAGTATATTATATATATATATATATATATATATATATATATATATATATATATATATATATATATATATATAAATAATATTTATTTCTTACAGGGAAAACTAAGCAGTGTTTTATTTTTTACATTTGATTATTCAGTTTCTGTTAAATAAATCTAATGTACTCCTACCTGAAGCCCTGTTCACTTTCAGAAGTTGTAGGGATATTTTCGTGTCACAAAAAGAATAAGAAACGCATATTTAGGTTATAGAATTTTAAAGATAATTTTAGTTTATTTTACACATTTAATCATTATCGTATCGCATTATTTAATGAGTTAACACATTTTTATTCAATATCATGCAGCCTTAGGTTCTAGCCCAGGAAAGATTGAACTTAACTCATTTTACCACTTATGCTACATACAAATGTGAAAGTAGAGGTAACATTGTCCATTCTTACCGTTTTTATTTTATGTAACTTTTTTTTTATACGATGTCCTGTCATTTCTTAGTAATCTTTAGTTAATTCACCATTCTGATTTCACACATTTGATCCATGGTATTGCTTGGAAACACAACGTCACAGGAACGTTTTTCCTGCATGTTTACTGGGAAGAAATGGCAAAACATGAAGTGCTGCATGCATATATTTGAGGGAAGTATAGCAGAAGAGACAGCACAGCCATACAAGTTACAAAGCCAGGAACCTACAAACCAGTTAGTCAAACCAGCTAACACAGGGGGTGCAACATCCCTTTCATGAAGATAAAACGAGCACAAAGGAGGAGAGAACGCAGTATTAGCTGAAGAAACGGCAAAGGAAGTTTGGTATTATATTGTACAGACAAGCGGTGCAGTATAAGACAGTGCAGACAGTAGTATACAGTTAATTAAGTAGTATGTAATAGTAGTTATAAATGTTTAATGTATTAGCAGTAGCCTTATGCAGTGTAGTAGCAGTAACAGTATGAGAGTAGTACAAATAATATTGTCAGGGTTGGGTGTAGGTGACTGAAGACGAGGACACGGAAGCTTCAATATAATAGTTTTAATTACCGAAATGAAACTTTCAAAATCAAACAAGAACAAAACTCCAGGAATTCAGGGTTAACACACAACCATACATTGACGACGATCGACAAACACTCAGGGAAAACACAGGGCTTAAATACACTGAACCAAACAAGATAATTAACTGAACACAGGTGATAAAATTGAACACAAACGAGGAGCGGGAAAACTTAACAGGACTAAACCAAAAACCACAAAGACAGGGGGAAACAAGATCTCAAAACATAACTCAATACATCAAAACGTGACAGTACCTCCCCCCTCCCGAAGGCGCGTCCTCGCGCCGTATAACATCCAAAGGGGTGGGAGGGTGGGCGCCCTGGAGGCTGACGAGGGCATGGTGCAGGTCCGGGAAGCCTCCAGGGCGGAGCAGGCTGTGGGCGTGGCCACGGCGGAGCAGTCTGTGGGCGTGGCCACGGCGGAGCAGTCTGTGGGCGTGGCCAGGGCGGAGCAGGCTGTGGGCGTGGCCATGGCGGAGCAGGCTGTGGGCGTGGCCACGACGGTGCAGGCTGTGGGCGTGGCCACGACGGTGCAGGCTGTGGGCGTGGCCACGACGGTGCAGGCTGTGGGCGTGACCAGGGCGGAGCAGGCTGTGGGCGTGGCCAGGGCGGAGCAGGCTGTGGGCGTGGCCAGGGCGGAGCAGTCCCTTCGGATGGCCACGGCGGTGAGGACCCTTCGGGTGGCCACGGCGGTGAGGACCCTTCAGGCGGCCGTGGTGGTGAAGACCCTTCGGGCGGCCGTGGTGGTGAAGACCCTTCGGGTGGCTGTGGCGGTGCAGGCTCTTCAGGTAGCCACGGCGGTGAAGACCCTTCAGGTGGCCACGGCGGTGAAGACCCTTCAGGTGGCCACGGCGGTGAAGATCCATCAGGTGGCCACGGCGGTGTTATTTTTCCAGGCCTCCGTAGATCTTTGGCCGGCCACGGCGAAGGCGTATAGCCCCCCCCCAAAATTTTCTTAGGGAGAAGGACAGGTTCAGGAACGGAAACAGACTTGACATCCACGGGGTCTGGGTCAACGGGCTCTGGGTCTGGGTCAACGGGCTCTGGGTCTGGGTCAACGGGCTCTGGGTCTGGGTCAACGGGCTCTGGGTCTGGGTCAACGGGCTCTGGGTCTGGGTCAACGGGCTCTGGGTCTGGGTCAACGGGCTCTGGGTCTGGGCCAACGGGCTCTGGGTCTGGGCCAACGGGCTCTGGGTCTGGGCCAACGGGCTCTGGGCCAACGGGCTCTGGCTCTGGCGCTGGGTCAACGGGCTCTGGCTCTGGCGCTGGGTCAACGGGCTCTGGCTCTGGCGCTGGGTCAACGGCTGGGTCAACGGGCTCTGGCTCTGGCGCTGGGTCAACGGGCTCTGGCGCTGGGTCAACGGGCTCTGGCTCTGGCGCTGGGTCAACGGGCTCTGGCTCTGGCGCATCATGGGACTCGGAACTGGACGGGGCCAGCACATCAGGGGACTCGGAACTGGACGGGGCCAGCACATCAGGGGACTCGGAACTGGACGGGGCCAGCACATCAGGGGACTTGGGGCTGGATTCATGCTCTGGCGGACGCTGGACGGTCTCTGGCTGGACGGTCTCTGGCTGGACGGTCTCTGGCTGGACGGTCTCTGGCTGGACGGTCTCTGGCTGGACGGTCTCTGGCTGGACGGTCTCTGGCTGGACGGTCTCTGGGCGTTGGCTGGACGGTCTCTGGCTGGACGGTCTCTGGCTGGACGGTCTCTGGCTGGACGGTCTCTGGCGGAAGAAGCTCAGGAAGGTCGTCAAAAGGGTCAGGCTCTGGCGGGCATGCAATGGGCTCAGGCTCTGGCGGGCAGGCGACGGGCTCTGGCTGGACGGTCTCCGGGGGAAGCAGCTCAGGAAGGTCGTCATAAGGCTCAGGACATACTGGACTCAGGACCACCAGAAGTCGATCGCCTCCCCTACTACGACCTCCACGGGTCCCCGTAAACCTTGCCATCCGGGTTCCCACATACCGCAGGCTCATCCTTCAGCTCTTTTAAGGTTTTGGTCGATCGTTCTGTCAGGGTTGGGTGCGGGTGACTGAAGACGAGGACACGGAAGCTTCAATATAATAGTTTTAATTACCGAAATGAAACTTTCAAAATCAAACAAGAAAAAAACTCCAGGAATTCAGGGTTAACACACAACCATACATTGACGACGATCGACAAACACTCAGGGAAAACACAGGGCTTAAATACACTGAACCAAACAAGATAATTAACTGAACACAGGTGATAAAACTGAACACAAACGAGGAGCGGGAAAACTTAACAGGACTAAACCAAAAACCACAAAGACAGGGGGAAACAAGATCTCAAAACATAACTCAATACATCAAAACGTGACAAATATATACAGTGTATTAACAGTAATATATTAAAAATACCCTGCAAAAAATTACCCTTCCAATTATGGCATCTTTAACATCAACAAGGCCGGACACCTGAACGCTGTCAAACTGGTCTACCCATTATTACCCATGTTAAGGGAACAGGTGGAACCTATACATGAAAGTTACAAACCATTTCTTTTTAATCCGTGATGTGGGGAAGGGTGCAGAACCTCATAGGGAAAGTCACCCGACTCAGAAGGTGTTACAACCATGTCAAGAAAGGGAAAGACGGCAGATTAAGAGTTTTGGTTGGATAATAAGGGAAGCAGTCGATGAGATAGGGATAGGAGATATAGCGATAAGTCCAACTGTGCCATTATCTAATGTTCCACCTTGGCTGTTAGGGGAGTTAGAGGTAGATTTGCACCTTTTAGAGTGGAAAAAAGAGAATGGTATTGATAGGAGTCAGGTTAGTAGATATATAGAGGATAATTATTCTATGTTTATTAAGATATATACAGATGCATCAAAAACAGAAGAAAATAGAGTAGGAGCTGCGTTCATTATACCAGAAGTGAATGTTATGATAAATAAGAGAGTAAATGATAAAATGTCAGTGTATACAGGAGAAATGCTAGCCATTCTCTTAGCTCTTGATTGGGTTGAAAATAGTAGGTCAAGGGAAATGTTAATAGGGTCAGATTCTAGTAGCGCGTTAACCAGTATTAAGAACATGCAATCCGAAGCTAGACAGGATATTTTGTTGGAAATAGCCCAAGCTGTGTATAGAATTAATAGAGTTGGAGTAGTAGTTAAATTCATCTGGATTCCAGCCCATATAGGAGTAGAAGGAAATGAATTAGCAGATAAATATGCCAAAAATGCAACCAAAAAAACAGAGATAGATATGGTAATAAGTTATAGTAAGGCGGAAGTAAAAAGCATAATCAAAGAAGGAATGAGAAAGAAGTGGCAAGAGGAGTGGAATAAAGAAACAAAAGCAAGAATGTATTATAGTATTCAGAAGAGGGTAGGAGGTATGAGAGAAAATAATAGGAATAAAAGGGAAGAGGACATTATTTCAAGAATGAGATTCGGGCATACTGGTTTGAATTGTACGCTTAAATTAATAGGGAAACATGAAACTGGGATGTGTGAGGTCTGTAATATTAACGAAACAGTAGAACATGTTATTATAAATTGTCATAAGTATAAGGAGGAAAGGATGAGGCTGAAAAACTGGTTTAGAAAGGAAAAAAATTAGATTTGAAATGAAGGAACTGTTACAAATGAATTCAGGACATGTAGGGTATAGAGCGATATTTGTGTTTTTGAGTAAAACAGGGCTTAGTAGAAGGATATGAGTTTAGTAAGCTTAGAAAATTGTATTTAATAATAATGATAATGTATAAAGGTTAATAATGTTATTAGATATTTATGGAGTTATTTATTGGTTTTATTATGGATGTATGTAGTTATTTATATATTTATTTTAAGGGAAGTGAGGAAAGGCTATTGTGATCCACACTCCATATCAGAAGGTGGCGGTAATGCACACTTAAAAGTTGTTTGCCAACCGCCATTAAAAGACATAAGAAGAAGAAGAGGGTGCAGAACCTAAGTGGTAGAGGCAGAGAATGGAGAGGCAACTCCAGTAATAACCCAGGCTCTGAGGCCTTACGCCCGTGATCGCTACACTTCTAAGCGGGCAGCTATCAGGCTGCAGTACACCGGTGCAGGACATTCCTCCTCCTGTAAATCATGGCTGGAAGATGGTAGGAGATTTCTACGGAGTGGACTGGATAACACTTCTGCCAGCTCCAGAGGCCATACTGGAACTTGTGCACTGCTTGTGTAAAAAAACAAATTGTGTTAAGGGTAGATGCTAGGGATGCTCCGATCAGGATTTTTGCAGCTGATACCGATTGCCGATTTCTTGTCATGGTGATCGGCCGATACCGATGCTTAATCTAAGACAAAGATAAATACAAGCAAAATGGAGCAGTCTGATGCAGCCCACCAGGTTTAATTAAACATGGTCCAATAGTAAACTTGAGGACAAAATAAACATTTAAATACCTAAAATAGAGAAGTTTGATGTAACTTAAACCTTGCACAAGTCTGAGCAGGACAACATTAATAATTATGTTTTAATTATTAGATTAATAATTTAAACTCCTAAAAGAACAAATTGGAGTAGTTTGAGTGCTTGTCAATACTGCCCTACAAAGGCAAAAGACCTTAACTCACTAGAGTGTGGAACTGAGAAAAATGACTTTAAAGATTTTTAGTTGTCCCGCCAAATTAATTATAGGTAGGACACTGGAAATCTGGCAATTAGATGTTTAAGTAATTAAAATTATCTACATATAAAAATCTTGAGCTCAAACTTAATTTTTGACCACTATTTTAAAGTTACTGTACTCTGCCTTTGTATTTTCAGCAAAAAGTGATAAGTCATGCCAAGGCAAAAGGCAGTAACTTCCACATTATCAATATTTGGTTGCTGATCACCATTATGCGAAGATGGCGTCAACAGCGCCAACTGTATCTTTGCAGCCAGGAAACACTAGTTTATTTATAAACAATTAAAATGTATAATGCTGGATAAACATTACTTTTGCCGGTTCTTTGTGGTAACGTTAAGCTTTATGCTTGCGCTTGATATGCGGAATATGGGCAATATCGCCGCTACTGCTAGTTAAACGACACTAACGAGACGCTTCCATACGTTTGAACAAAGTGTACAAAACAAACATTTTATAGATATCATATTAAATTTAATGGACACTTACAATAACACAAAAATGTCCTTGGCAATGGTCAATGTAATGCCGGAGACGCTGCTCGTTGTGTCTGATAGTTGATCATCCGCGGAACAGCTGTTCTAAAGAAGCTACATCTGATTGGTTAATAATAATCCTTTGTCAGTATCTTGTCGCGCTATTGGCTCCACTGATATAGTAGGCAACCGCGTTTGCCTGCATATTTACGGTTCGTGTATTATGATTTCGGGGGAAAATGTGCAATAAATGGGAGTGGCAACAGTTTTCATATCGTTAAGAATAAAACAACCGTCCCAACTTTACAAATCCAGGTTCTCCCTCCATGGGGATCATCCATTTCGAAAAGTAAAGCAGATACGGACCCTCGGCCCACCGTCTATAACAAGATACATGAATGCCAACAATTTAACCCATTTGGGTGTTAGCTGTTTTTGAAGAAATAGCAGTCACATGTAATGAAATACATTTAGAGAAATACGTAAATAGAACCGTTGTAAAAGATATTTTAAAATTGTACTGATTTTACTGTATTTTTGATCAAATAAATGCAGCATTTGTGAGCATAGAATAATTTAACATTAAAATATGTCATGTGTATGTGTCCTTAGAAGACTGTCTTCAGCCCGCTTTGTCTTTTCTCGCACTGTCTCAGTCTCTTGGGATCAGCGCACTTGCAAATATTGAGTTCCCAGAAAGAGGCAGTCATATCTTTTCAGTCATATTGTCTCAAGAGAGGAGACTGCTCCTCCTAAAAAAATCTCGGTGTATTACCTCAGTGTTGAATACTAACACTATGGAAGAAGACCTGAAGTAGATTGTGTGTTTGCTGTGCCTGACACATGGAGATAATGAAAAGTTTTCCGGTCTTTTCCATTACCCCAGTGGAGAGAGAAGGAAAATGAGATACGCACTTTCGTGACATCCAAATGTTATAGTGTGTGAAATGGGGTCTGTAGCCAGGTGATGGAATTCATAATGTTTTTTTTTTTTTTTTCAGAGAGAGAGAGAGAGAGAGTGTGGTAGGTGTGTGTATATTTCAGGTGGCAGATGATGTTCTGTGATAACAGAGGTATGAAAATCTCTTTCAGCTTTGTTCAGCCACTCTCTGAAGTTGGAGTCTCTCTGGTCACTTGTAAGATACCCCGAGGCCCGAATGTCATCACATCCCTCTGCCCTCCGAGTCACATTCGGAAAGAACAGAGTAAAATACTGCAGCATTTAACGGCTGACAGCTAAGTTAAAAAGCCGAAGTCTGGGATTCGGCGGCTGGGGAACAATGCTGATGAAGAGGGTACAACAGAAGAGATTTGACATTAAAGCCCTATTCATGAGAAGTGACAGTCATGGACTCCAGCTCTCAAAAAGAGTGGAGGCTGTTCTAGACCCTGTCAATTATATTCAGTAATAACACAGACGAGTCTGTTCCCTCTGTAGAGTACGATGAGCCTTGAGAAAACCAAAGGAAAGTCTGCTTTCTGCAATCACAGAGGTACGGAAAACCACTTTCAGCTCTGAGGCAGAAAAATGAGTCTGATAATGCTTTACTAAGATTATTATATTTAAACAAAACTATTGTGAAGATACAGTAGCAGTGAACTAGCTAGTAAAATGGGAGTTTGCAAAAGACATCAGACTTTCATCAAAATCATCACTATTGTACCAAATTCAACTTATTTTTAGGGGTTGCAGTACAGGTACTTTACCTAATTCTGTCTCCATAATATAAGCTATAAGATACAAGAGGCTGTGCTGTATCGTGAATAAGTCATGGCTGAAAGGCATTGTTAGACACGATGCAAAGCGGATTTTTTATAAAACGGTCAACACACAATACAAATATTAAAGCCAAAAAAATATGTATCAATGCAACTTTCATGAAGTAAAATCATTAAAAGCCTTCCTTCTGCTGGAAGAAAATAGTCCCTGAACGTGAACAGCAACAGAATTTACATTATTTCGGAATTAGATGGCGGCAAATACTGTTTTTATGAGTGAGTCAGTCAGTAGAGAAGACTTTTATATTGAAAGGACTGAAACTTGTGAACACGGAGAAGCAAGACGCAACTGACAAATGACGGGAAACCTCCTTAACCGTTAAAAGGACAAGATATCGAAAAGATTTTTTATTACGAATATAGGACTGACGTCCTGAAGGAAAATGCTATATTCACAGTTTATGTTACACTCACTCACTAGATCTGTCACAATACTCTACTCTGTAAGCTTCAATGAACAATAGCAATAAGAAAACACATATGTTTACGTTGCCAAGGGTGGTTGCTAGGGATGTTGTGTAGTGATACATTGGATACCATTGGGTGAAGCGGTCATAGCCGTGTTTTATCGTGAAGAATCAAAGACCGGAACTAACTGTTTTATAATATAAAATATTACAAAATGATGTCAAAATATTTTTTATCCTTTTTTGTATAAATTATTATTTTATGTCATAAAGGAAGTCCAAACAAAACAGACAAAAGCTACTGTAGCATTAAAGATTGCAGTAACACTTTACAGTAAGGTTCCACTTGTTAACATTTGTTAACTACATTAGTAAAAATATTTATTATGTTATTAAAATCAAAAGTTGTATCTATCATATTATTTAATGGACATGAACTGACATTGGTCGGTTGGTGTGAAATTGGTCCCGCCCTCCTTTACTGTAATTGGTTGGCTGGGAAAAAGTGACTGACGAACACAACTCTTTTTTTTTCTTTTTTTTTGAGAAAAAAAAAAGCTGTAGTTGGCATACAGTCTTTTGCAAGAAAGTACAGTATTGCCTTGATAATTGATAATGCACAACAAAGAATGAAAAAAGGTCCCGGTTGCCATCATCGGCCGTTTGCGTGCTAATGTTATTGAATGAGTATATGTTATACTCTGTCACCTGAGACAGTATTGATTACAACTTAGCTCTGCCTACAGTCTGCTGAAGTGACTAATAGGGCTTGTTTAAACCATACATTTTTATGAGCAGGCTAAAGAGACATTTGGGGTGACATAGTTTCATCACAGGATATTTGAGAAATTTGCCTCCATTTCGTACGTTTGATGTCGGGAGCGAGGTTTGCGTTTGAAATGCTTGCTCAGAGGAAAATTATTTTTGACATTTTCCTCAGTGCCGCTCCTGTAACGGCACAAAGGTTGTTTGAATTTCAAATGAAGCTACCCCTAAAGAACATGATTCTGTCCTTATTCCATCAATCAGAAATGTGGGAATTTGGAATTCATGCTAAATGCTAATAAGCAGAGGGCTTGTGCGATTGCTCTTTAAAAATCAAGTGCAAAGGCGTCACCTTATAAATGTCCACAAGTTTTGCATTGTCTACTGTTGTCATAATTATAATGAAATTCATGAAAATATCCACACCCAGTTCCCATCTTTAGGACTTTTCCACCTATACGCCAATGTGGCCGTGATAAATAGAATATCCCAAGCTGAATTACCTTTTAATAGTCACATGTTTTGCTTCCTTTTTAGCCACTACCTCACTCACGGTTCATCCTCAATTTCTTCTCACATTACCCTCCATTATGCCATCTAAATTACATTTCACGATTATTTTATGCACAGCACATGCATGTAATTTTAGAGGAAAATAATGAACGGCCTAGAAGATTGGTGCTTTTCCCTCCCTGTTCCCATTTTAGTGATTGTATTTATTTATTTCCGTTTTTTTTTTTTTTTTACTGTAATCGTTCTAATGCATTGTTGTCTGTGTTAGCATCTGCCATTCACCTTCGATAGCACAGGTTACCATCTACAGTCAGGCCTTAATTAGCTCCTTAAAAAGGAAAATGCCATCACACACCTAATTGCTTCTGTTATGCGTTCATTAAAAATGCTCAACAGAGCACGATATTGAAAAAATAATTGCAAAGGTTAGCAGGAGCATTTGTTATCAACGGTGTTAGCAGCATTGAAACATTTGCGGTATTTTTTCTTGGAACGTAGCCATCTAGATTTAATGCGTGTGCCTCGCTCGCACCCATAAACAAATGTGGTTAAACAAGGCCGCCTGCGGAAAAAGTTTGCGCTCATGTGCTTCCTGCTCTTCCTTTTGAAATCAGTTGTGCATTGGGAATCTGAGCTGTTTAGTCTGTCATGTGTTTGATAATTGCACGTGGCAGGGTGAGCAAGGATGTTCTTGAAATGAGCATAAGTGCTAATTTGTTAAGGCTAAACTTGTTGAAAAAAAGTGTGCAAGAGAAATATTGTGTCAATGACTGGCTTTCTTATACACACTACTGTTCAAAGGTTTGGGGTCGGTAAGATTTTTGGTAATGTTTTTGAAAGGAGTCTCTAATTTTTGCTAAGGCTGCATTTATTGTAGTAAAATCAGTAACATTTTGGAAAAAATTTTACAACTGTTTTCTATTTTAATTTTTAAATGTAGTTTATTCCTGTGATGCAAAGCTGAATTTTCAGCATCATTACTCCAGTCTTCAGTGTCACATGATCCTTCAGAAACCATAATGCTGATTTCATGCTCAAGAAACATTTTTTATTATTATCAATCTTAATAATGCAACAAGTATGTTCTGATTTAGTTTCGTTTTCAGTCTGTTCCCATTTACCTGAGTTTCTAATTTGTTTCCATGCAGGGCTGGACTGGCCATCGGGCATTTCGGGCATTTGCCCGGTGGGCCGACGTGCTATTTGGGCCGATACATCTCAAACTTTAAAAAAAAAAAAAAAAAAAAAAAAAAAAAAAAAAAAAAAATCTGACCGGCCCATAAAACTCGTATATCGGCGGCCCATTCGTTTAGTTTTGATTAATTGGCGGCGCTGGGATCTTTGTACCGGTGCATTGGACAAAAAAAGTCAGTAGGATTTGTTTTTCTCAGACCGGCCCATGAAACGCGTAGATCAGCGGCCCATTGGTTATTTTCTTGATTGACACTGGGCTGGTCCAATCACATCTTGAAACACCTCTTTGGGCTCTAAACGAGCGCAAGCCGGCAGTATCTGTTTAAATCGTCAGAGCGATGGAGAAGAAACGCAAGAAAAGTGCAGGGAAATAGCGTGAAAAAAGAATCAGGCCCTTCAAGTGTCTGATGAGGAGTGAGGAGGATCAGGAGAGAAATGAGTGAGTGTAGAGGACTGTGATGAGCAGAACTAGGCTATTTTAACACCTAAAGGCTATGAGTGTAGAACCCATTACATTATTTCCACATCTACATAGTTGATAATTACGCATTTTACTAGAATTGTAATGAGACGCGTTTGGAAACCATGTTTTCCGCCAAAATAAAAGTTTGATGCAGTTTCTGTCAAAATAAAAGATCACGTGTTTCTCTATAAGTATAGAAATTAGTACGAAACTAATTATGAAAGTTTCTTTTATTTTTCAGTGCATTTGTTTTACAATACATGTATATATAGTGTAATGTAGACAGACACTATATCATAAAAGAGGTTTGAGTTTTTCTTTGTTCAATTTGCACACTGAATATGGGTTGGAGGGGAGCTCTTAATTCTTTACTCTTAAAGTGCACCAGGTGGCTGAATTTAACATTAAAAAGCACAACATTTTCTTTCGGGGGGGGCATGCCCCCGAACCCCCTAGACGGATCAGGGTACACCCACCACAGATTTACCAAAAATCCTGTATGAAACACTGGTATTGCTATGCCAATGCAACTTATACGGTATCTTGTTTTAGGATTAATCACTGTGTAGTGTAGCCTACTTCAATTGTATTTTACAAGTAGTAGTTATTTCATCTGTTAAATCTCACTCATTCCTACTCACTCATTATGGCATTAGTGGTTTTAAGGGATATGAGATGATAAACATATTCAAGTACGTGCAAAGATTTGTGAAAAAAAGAAAAAGATTTGTGTTTATGATCTAGTGGGCCGGTCTGGGCCAAAATGCCCGGGCCGATTTTTCGTCCCAGTCCAGCCCTGTTTCCATGCCATGGTCTCTAATTCCACACACCTGTTCTGTTTCTATACGTTCCTCTTGTATTTAAGCCCTGAGTTTCCTTAGTTTATTGTCCAGGATTGTTTAAGGTTATGTTGGTGTTAATGTTTTGTTATGTTCTGCTCTTTTACTCCAGAGGTCTCCTTAAAGGGATAGTTCACCCCAAAATGAAAATTCTGTCAGTAATTACTCGCCCTCATGTCGTTCCATCCCCGTAAGACCTTCGTTCATCTTCGGAACACAAATTAAGATATTTTTGATTAAATCTGAGAGCTGGCTCCATAGGCTTCTAAGGGATTGAAACTTGACAGCCCCGAAAAGTTATTAAAGAAATCGTTAAAAGAGTCCAAGTGACTACAGTGCTCAATCTTAAGTTTATAAAACGACGAGAATACTTTTTGCGTGCAAAAAAACATAAAAATAACGACTTTATTCAACCATCTCTTCTCTTCCGTGTCATTCTAAGCTGTTGATGTAGTGTAACAGCGCAGCGCTTCTGTGTTATACGTCACACGTAGGCTCACTATTGGCCGACGCTGGTCATGTGTGTGATGCGTGTGACGTTCAACCAAAAGCGTTGCGCAATAACACTACGTGAAATCTCCAGGCCCAAAGAGAACACTTGAATAAAGTCGCTATTTTTGTTTGTTTTTTGCGCTCAAAAATTCTCGTAGCTCGATAAACTTAAGATCTAGCCATTGTAGTCACTTCGACTCTTTTAACGATTTCTTTAATAACTTTTCAGGGCTGTCAAGTTTCAATCCCTTAGAAGCCTAGGAGTGATCCAGCTCTCAGATTTAATCAAAAATATCTTAATTTGTGTTCCGAAGGAAGATGAACGAAAGTCTTACGGGGTTAAAACGACATGAGGGTGAGTAATTTCTGACAGAATTTTCATTTTTGGGTGAACTATCCCTTTAATGTTCCTGTTAGCATTAAATATTTTGAAAAGACTGTTTCGTTTGATTCTCTTTCGTCAAGCGCTTCATTACAGCCACAGCGGCACAGCGTTACAGATAGCAGTTGTGCTGCTTAAAGTGATATTTAATAAATAAACAGTATTTATTTGAAATAGAAATTTTGTCTTTACTGTCACTTTTGCCTTCTAGTTTAATAAACGTATTCATTAAAAAAAAAACGTACTAAGCCCAAACTTTTGAACGGTAGTGTAAAATACAAAGAGACATTTTGAAGAATATGCTGGTCGCTATTTTCCATGCAAAAAGCACACAGAGCACCATAAAAACTTGGACTTAGTAAAGGTTCTGTGGATCTTTTAATTTTGGTTTTATATTCAACTGTGACCTTTTGAATAAAGCTGAATTTAATTATAAGTCTGGCGTATGTTACAGTGACTTTTCCTGGGTCAGAAAAATGGTCATGTTCACTTTCTCAGTCTTTGTCCCCCATCTAAGCCTGACTGACCTTCAAAGCTGCATGGGAGAGGTGAAAGAGAGAGAAAAACTGAAAGAATGAAAGAGCAGAGCACTGTTTACCTTTCCTTACTCTTTCAGGTCAGGGGTAGCAGATCAGTAAGGCCCGAATCCTCCAGAGCCGCATGCCTCTCGGACTAATTACCCATAAGGCCCTTTGCTCAGGACTGTGATGTCTTTCTGTGACCATGGCAACTGTGGCTGAGAAGTTGTTTTAGGATGATGCAAAGACGTTTTATGCATGTAGTTTTTCTATCAAAGACTTAAGTGCATGAAATATGAATTATCCAAATAATTACATTTACACAGTTGCCACATCCTCATGAGATTCATGCAACCTGTTTTTGTAGATTTTGTTTGTGTGGGTGCGCTTGTTGGCTTCTTTTTTGTTTGTTTTGGTTTTGTTGTTTCTTTCCTCGCATCCTACTCTTTTTTTTCTGCCTTTTGTTCTGCAGTATACCTTGCATTCGTTAGTAAGGTTATGAAACTCGGTTTTTCCAGCACTTAATAACTGTCACTTTCTCTAACAAAACTTTACTGACAGAAATAGTAACTCTTTACTCACATTTATAAATATTTAAAGGAATGTGTTGGGTTCAATACAGGTTAAGCTTAATCGACAGCACTTGTGGCAAAATGTTGATTACCACAATAATAATTTACAGTCCTTTCTTTTCTTCTTTAACAATAGCTTACAGTGAGGCACTTACAATGGGCCAATTCATAAACATTAAAATAGTCATTATTTGAAGACGTAAAGAATGCGTTAACATGATTTTAGCATGAGAAATCACTTACTAACCTTAGATATTAAAACAGTAAAATGACGAGAACAACTTTACAGCTTAAATAATGCATGCGTTTTAACAATAGATCATTAATGTAAGAGCTTTTGCAAAATTATAAGCTTCACGTTTCTGCTCCATAATCCATAAAACATTGGCCCCATTCACCTCCATAGCAAGTGTCTCATTCCAACTGTGACTTTTGCTTTTTTAAAGAAAGCAAGGGAAAAGTCAACATTATGCCATAAGTGCTGTTGATTGAGTTTAACTTGCATTAATCCCAGAATATTCCTTTAAGTCTGCAGATTATAGAGAAATGCATTGTGTGCTTGAAATCTTCCCCCTTAAGTGCTTTCCAGGAAGATTTAAATGGGCAGATGTGTATGTTCAAGAGCTTGTTCTATTCATGTTATGCCCATGCATTTATATAGCAGCTTTCTGTCTGAAAGGTTCAACATCCTTATGAATAATTTTTCACGGGTTCAACTTTTGAATGAATAATGTATTGGAATTGAATGAGGTATTAGCCATTATAGTACATGTTTAATACTTATTGTGTGTGTGTATGAGAGATATGTGCTATCAATGTGATTTGTTTACACAAATGCCCGCTAGCTCTTCACAGGCAGGTTTGGCATTCATGAATTCTGAGTGACTCAGAGAGAGCAACATTTTCTCTCTCTCTCTCTCTCTTTCCTCTGTATGCGCACAGCGTTGTTTATTGAGAAACAATTGCTCGGTTGCTGTAAGTGTAGCCTCTCTGAGTGGCATGTAATTTCTCAGTTTTCTACATGCATGAGCAGATGAAAATGTTTTCCGAAACGGGCTGTTTTGCAGCGATAGACACTCTCCACCGCTGTGGTCACAGAATATAGTCGCTCTTTATATTTCAAGTGTGAATTTTTATCCTAATGGCTTATAGCAAAGATTCACCTCGGTTTATATGTATAAAATATCTGACTACAAGCATATCTTAAATATAACTTTTTTTTTTTTTTTTTTTTAACTGGAATCCGTGGTTCCATGAAGAACCTTCAATGCACAAAGGGTTCTTTATAACCTTTTGGAAGATTTATTTTTATGGATTGCAGATAGAATAAATATTACATTACAGAAATTAATATTGTCATTTTTAATGGAATGTACTATGCATCCAGTGCCATATAAATAGAGGGAAACTTTGCTACATGTCTTTAGGATAAAAATGAGAAATATTGAAAGTCAGGTGAGACTTAAGGGCCCAGTGCAGGGGTCCCAGAACTCTTCGCTACATCCATGTGATAACAACTTTCTAATTAACCATCAAGCTCCAGTTTAAAGGCTTGCACTGCTTTCAGCAGTCAGCAGCTGTTGCACTACACTCACAGCTCCAGTTATTGTTACATTGTTACGCTGAAACTTCATTTGTTACATTGATTTAACAGTTCAGTCCGACTTGTTTACTTGGGTAAAGTTGAGTGAAGTTGGTGTGATTTCTATACTAGCATCTCAGCTTCATGTCTCATAACAAAATAATGCCTTTAACTACATTAGTTAACTAGCCTATTTGAAGAAGACCAGTATTCCCAAATCACAAGTGCTCCATTGATGATAATGCCATTGTGTCTGCCATCCACATGGCACTCCACAACATGGGCATCAAGACTCGTATATCATAATGCTGCTCCTTGACTTCATTCACAATCATACGCCAGACCCTAGTTAAAAAATGATCTTCACTTAGTCTAAGCACCTCACTCTGCAGCTGCGTCCTATACTTCCTGAGGACTCAGACTAGTATTCAATGGGGCATTCTTCAAAACGCATGCCATTTGTGTCTTTTAAGGACAATTCACATTGCAACGACAGATGCCGGTATCTGTTGGCGTTGGTCAGCGCTTGTTTGTCAGGTCTTGGGATGCCTGAGAAGTGACGTACTGTAATCTGATGATTGTCTGCATTGGTTGTCATGTCTTGGTGCAGTATGAATTGGCCTTTATATACATACAGTACACTGCTGTTCAAATGTTTGGGTTAAAAAAAATTGGGGAGGGTAAGAAATGATTATTTTATTCATCACGGATGCATCTGTTTGATCAAAAGTGACAGTAAAGACATTTACAATGTTACAAATAAATAAGGTATTACTATTCATCAAAGAGTCCTGGTTTCCAAATAATTATTTAGGAGCTCAGCTGTTTTCAATATTGATAATATTAAGAAAAGTTTCTTGACCACCAAATCAGCATATTACAATGATTCTGAAGGATCATCATGTGACACTGTAAACTGGTGTAATATATATATGATACTTTATGATAGGCTATTTTTGATTTAAAAAAATGCAGAACATAAGAGACTCCTTTTTAAAATATAACATAACACTTTGAAATGTAGTATATATGTAAAATAAATAAATGTTGCGAATTAGCCACGGCTATAAACACTGTGATACAGGCATCAGATTGTTTTTTTATGTAATAATCTATGTTTTTTAAAACTTGTTTATTATTTAAAACAATTAGAAGAAGCTCCTTGTAGTTTTACAAAGCAAAAACTCTAAATGTCGGCTGTCATCTTTTTTCTTTACTTGTCAGCAAAACAAAAGAGATCATTGTTGACTTCAGATAGACTTATGATAAGCCTTTCACCGTCTTCTGCGCATCAGTGGTCTGGTGGAGGAAGCATCATATAGCTTCAAGTTAGGTGTCCATTTCACTGACAACCTTTCATGGGCCTTGAACACCGACTGTTTTGTGAAAAAAGCACAACAGTTCGTCCTCTTTCTAAAAAGCCTTAGTAATAGGTAAACCTGACAGCGTTGACTCTTTTGAACTGTAGTAGGTGGTGTATGGAATGCCTGGTGTCCAGTTGTGTGCTGATAAATAAAGATTTGAAAAGAAGACCAGCAGCCTCAGGAAGGATCCTTGGAATATTCTTACTCCTACAACCCCAGACGTCTAAACAGCACCCAGGCAGAAGCAATCAGACTACAAGCGTTCAGACTACTCGAGCCTGTCTTGACAAAAAAGATTTGCCTGAACTGAACTTTCCACGAAATCACCCAATCTCTTTTCTGTCTAGTCTTGTGCATTTGACTGTTATGAGAAGCATCACAATAAGCTCGACTTCACTGAGGGGTTTTTTTATACCTTGTTTCCGATAAAAGTTCTACGTTCCTTCAATCTCAGGTGAGGAGGTTTTATTCATAGATGCATTTGGAGATAGCCTGTCTGTCTCTCACCTCCGCGAGCATCTCCCCTCGGTGAGTCATGGCAGATTTATTGAAATATTTCATGGTATATTTCTCACAACCAGACCATCGGAATTTGCGTTATGGATGACCAGTGAGATGCGTGGTCAAGCTACTGCTCAAATGCAATCACAAAGCAGTCCTCTGAATATGAAACTCTTCAGAAAGCTAATATATAATTCAACTGTATCAATCTCCCTGTGCTGCAGCTCTCTGCGCTCTGAATCCTGCTCAGAAATCTATTAGTCAGGCCTTTGATGCATTTAAAATTTGCTCTGCCTGAATAGAGTTGGGAGAGTGTCCCTTCCAAAAGTTCGAAAACTTGGAAACCGGACACTTCGGCTGTCATGTGTATGGTAGAACTATCGTATATTTCCCCACACTTTCTTTATGGTGGTTTTAAAAAGACATAGTCTCTGTCTTAGCCTCGACTTTGCCAGCATTAGTTTTGTTATAAATCTCCCAGCATGCGAAATAAGCCCTCGTCTCAGCCAGGGCTGTAAAACAGCCGCGGAAGGGGTGCAAAAGAAAGATAAATGAAAAATTAAATGGCCGTTTTATGGCGACCCTCGCCTCATATCAATGTATGAAGGACGAAAGACAAGGAGAAAAACTTTTTGTAACCATCAGCTAAACGGACAATATGGAACTGCGAGTTTACTAACTCGGCCCTATAGAGTTTCAAATGTTTCACAGGTTTGGGTAGTAAGTATTTGGATTAGCATAATGTGATGGCAGTAAGAGCTTCCTTTTCTTTCTCCTTGACTTCCTGACAGTGTTGTGTGGCCCTGCAATAGACACGCTTACCGACAGGGCCTCATTAGCTCTCAGCGTTGGCTCCACATAGACACTGCTGGGAAATCTCTCTCTCTCACTCCCCAAGGCAAATCTAGTCCTGGCAGTTTATTTTGCGCATTTTTAGACTTGAAGAAAAGTTGTAGGGATAACTTCCCTCCGACCTGAATTCAGGTTTTTCCCCAGCCTCCATTTTATGGGCTATTTACAGGATAAATACAGCAGCTTGTGTTGTAAGTGAGTCTGCTTTTATGATTAAATGGGTTTAAGAACTGGGATTGTGTAGTGTTTACATGAATTAATGTTATTTTTCCAAATTCAGCATGTTTTTGCAAAGAAAATAAATAAGTCTTTAAAGAAGATTTGAAGGTGGAAACAGAGGGAGCTAATATAATGTAGAGAAGTACCAAATAAAACCTTTTTATGACTCATTGATGTACCTTCTCCATATGTTTACCTTTTTCGTCCACCTATTTTTATGCAAAACTTTAGATATCGCATAAAAAAAACGCTTGTTGGAAACGCCAAGATGCACATAAATTCTAGAAATGTTCATAAAAATAATATGTGCTCCATGATTGCTCTGATAAGAATACATGCAAATAAACTACAATGTACGTTTACAGAATAAATCCCTCCATGTGCAACGAAAGAAAAATGCATGTGATGTTTCTCAGCAGAGGATGTGATTGGATAACTGGACTAACAAGCAGACCAATTTTATTGCACAGCATCTCAAATGTTGCTTTAGTCATTGTGAAATGCCCTGACCAAAGTCTGTCATCAGAATGATTGGGTATAATGACCTTTAGTCTGTGCGCTCTGAGACGCAAGGTACGAAAAAAAGCCACAGTGGCTTCTCCGATTGCATCAACTTCCATTTTTATTACAAATAATTTGCATGAATTTCCTAGGAAATGACATTTTTATTCTCTTGAACACCTTGGATGGAAGCGGTGCTTTATTTGCAAATGTTTTAATGCGATATTCCAGTTTTGCGCATAAGTTAAATTTGCAACTTTGGATGGAAACATATGTTAAAGGGATATTTCACCCCCCAAAAAATCGAAATTCTGTCAACAGTTACTTGTCCTCATGTTATAAAAAACTTTCTTTCTAAGTGGAACCCATAAAAAAGATATCTTGGTTTATTTTGGTTAGAATTGACTTCCATTTGTATGGACGAAAAAAGCTAAATATTAGTTTTTATGTTTTGTATATAGCTAACTGATATCATATAGCATATATAGGGTCTGTTTGAGTGAGCTAATTAACAGTTTCAAAATATTTTTAGTGCATTTTTTATAATATTTTTTTCAAAATCAAAAAACCCTTTGTCAAAAAACATTTTCATCTGTAATTGCATTCACAGCATTAACACTGCTAATACAATTGCATCTTAATGTTTTCCCCATGTACGCTTTTATCCAGTTTAAACTACCAGTTTAAAAGACACTGTAAACAGACTGGAAAGGAGTCCCATTTTGATTTCCGATCCTTTTGCTGCCATTGTGATTTTTGTTTTCGTTTGGGACTCGTTTGATTTGTTAATTTGATGCTAGCTGTGTTTCTTAAGTTTGTTTTTGTTACTTTTGTTGATTACTTTGGATGACGTTTTGTTTCAACTTGTGTAGAGCTTGCGCTCTTGAATTACCCTTTGCTCCAAGGAACGGGGATAGGGAAGATGTCGTACGACTTCCATTGTGCAAACATCTAGATTAACCTTTGTATAGAAACACCAGGTAAGAGGCAAACGCCACCCTTGTATGTTTTGTTTTTGTGAGCTAGAGTAGGGAAGAACATGGCGCTCTGTGCTGAAGAAACAATTCTTTTCTATCCTTTTATTTAGAGGGTTGAATTTAGTTAGAATTGTTTTCTTTTGTTTCTTTCTTTATTTTGGCGTCACTTTAGTCCCCTTTTTCCTTAAGGGTAAATTGTTGCTTAATTTTATTTTATTCATTACTTATTCTTGTTTTCTCTTTATACAATTGTTTACATTGCTGGAGGCTTTTAGCTTCCTTATTTTTGGTGCACTCATTTTATTATTAATTTGTTTTTCCTTATATATATATATATATATTTTTATAATAAAAATCATTATTTTCATTGGCAGTTCGGTTTCGCTTATCGTTTCTTGACACACACTATCATTTCCACAAGTTTATAAGGTTTTCTTTAACGTTACTCCTCTAGCCCCTAGATCAGTTTAGAGGAGTCGTAACAGTCAGGTTAGGAAAACGAGTGCTGATCTGACGACAAACGACGCTTACAGTATGTATCACGTAATCCATATGATCTCTGCTGAGCTCAAGTCTATTAATGAGAGTTAAACTTTTCACCTCGTCCTCATGTTCAGGATGCATTACTGGCAAGCGGAGTTCCAGCTAGCCTGTCTGTGGTTAACTAAGCATGCCCAGCGGGGAAAGACGAGCACAGTTAATTCGGGATCACAGCACTAGCACACTTCAACAGCCTCAGTGCACTGCAACTAAACATCAAACATGTTATTTAAACCTTACTCAGACAGAAAAGTGCAGCGGTCTGAAAAACTGAGTATCACTTTGGGCTCCTCTCATATATGAAATGTGATTTTAAAAAGCAAACTCTCTGAAGTCTCACAACTTGAGGAGCATGTCATATTTCTCTCCCTTCCGCACCCAATCCTCCTCGTCTAAGAGAAACGACGGGCTCGAAACAGCCTCCGAGACACAGGAGGAATATCTCCACATCGTAATGGGCCAATGTACTGTCAGATTTTATGGCCTAAGGCCAGTGTGGAGCGTAGCGTGGTGCTTGTCTTCTCAAGGCGATCCTGAAAGGCTCTAACAAAGCCTGCTCTTTGAATGACACCCAAATCCCACTGTGACATCCCATCACTACAGCCAATGGTGCAGTAAATTCCCCTGCCAGCGTGACACAACCTAGCAAGGTATCAGCCACAACACCTGCTGTCTTCCCTGGCCACTGGATCTGCCGTCTCGGGCGCGTGTGTTTGAGGTCATGCGTCTGTGCATATAGAGCATGTGCACTTTGATGGATAGTGCGTGTAACAACATTACCTCTCGGTTGTTTGGCAGGCGTATTCAGCTGGGGAGATGTTCGCAGCGTCAGGCTGCTCCGGAGCAATCTGCGAACTCGTCGCTTAATGCATACAGAATACAAATCACCATTAAGCCGTGCTAAGTGCTAGTTTAACAATGCTAACATAATTTACTGCAACAATAATAGCCACAATCTCTATTGCCCCGTGGGAAATTGATTTAATATAAACTATTAGCTGGTCATTTTCAAAGAGATGTGTTGGCACGGATTCAGAGAGCAAGGTCACACTTTGGAACAGAATATTAACCATCTGTGTTTTGTAGCAGCCTGCTAACGGGCACAAACGTTTATGATACTGCCTGTGATGCTGGGGAAAACTCGTTGGCAACTCTTGTTTTTAATGTACAAGTCAAATGTTTGGATGCACTGGACTGAAATTATGTTTCTCATGAATTGTAAAGCATTTTCATTTAAAGTAGGGGTTTTGAAACTTTACCAAAAAAAATGCTAAAATGTTGAGAAATAGTTAGAAATATAAAAAAATATATAAAAAAAATAGTAATGACTTATATAGGTTGTATAATTAAATCAGGGATTAATTAAATAAAATTTAATTTAAAAAATATCAAATAATTTAATTTAAATGTTTTATATTTCTATTTTTTACGTTTTTTTTCTAAGTAACTTTCAGGGACCCTGGATCTAAAGACTTGGTTAGAATTAGGGATGCACGCACCGAATCCAGGATTCGGCCGAATATTGAATTTTTGATGGGGTTCAGAGTTTTTTTCCACCGAACCCTAGGCTTGCACTACGCGCCGGTCGACGTCACTCTGCCGTTGAATACGTGAAGCAGAAAGTGTTGTTTGGCAGTACTTTCAGTCTAAAAAAGGCGATTCAAGTCGAGCTACATGTTCAATTTGCAATGCCGATTTGTCTCGTAGTGGCTGCTGCTTGAACAGATATGTAACAATGTTGCACCACATTAAAGAGCATCAAAATGGCATTTATTGTTTGAATTTCCTGATGAAATTGACAGAATTTTAAATCCGATACCTTGTTTCTTATCAATAGATTGTGTCTAAGTGTAAATGCATATTTTTTGTACAAAACTAAAAATTGTATTATTATAAAAAAGTCCATCCAAGTTAGGTACTCAACTTTGAAAATAAGTTTTACTGTAAAACAGTTTTGGTTTGAGAAATAAATTAAAATAAAATAAATAGGTGGTCCAAACTTTTGACTGGTACTCTAGATTCATTGGTTCACTGTCAATATAGATTACCTTGCAAAAAGTCGTTATTAAGCTAAATCAATATATCATCTTCTCTTTTAAGCAAACCACACAATGTTGACCACTGACATTGTGTATATAGTCTGTCATCCAGACAAGAAAAAAAGAAAAAGATGGGTAGGCAGAATGGTAGACCACAAGAGAGAGGAACAAGAGAGAATAGAGAGAGAATGAGAGCAAAAAGGCGCAATACTTGTATTCTGTTGTTTGGACTGGCAGTCTCATAAAAACATAGTGGCTCTGAAGCCTGGTGCTTTTCCCTGTGGAGGGGCTGCTGAGATGTCAGTTAGAGTTACTGAGATGTGACGGCCTTGGGAAGAGTCCCGTCAGATGAGATTTAGAAGCTGGGCTGACCAGGGAGAGCCGGGAAGGTTAGTGTAGTGAATTTATTGTGAGAAGGGAAAGGAGGGGGGAGGGGGTCTTCTTCTGGTCACATTTATAATACTAATAATAAAAGTACAGAGCAGCAGCATTTAGTTATATATATAGTAGCATAATAGCTGAGTGTATTTAAAGTAGTGCCGCAAAATAATGGCATTAATAATTAAGAAGTGTTTGAAAAATCAATATTGGGGTCAAATATTGGGGGTCAAACAATATACATTTCTTATACATTTCTTTCTCAAATAAGAACGAAAAGAATATGAAATAAAATTCTCAAAAAATAATAAAATATTCTTGGAACATTTATTAAGGAATTTACAAGTTAGGGGGAGATGAAAATTTTCACACTGTGATAGAGAGCCTGTATTTTAAGGCTGAAAATTTCAATTTTCAAAGAAGGGATTTATTGCATAAGTATATTGGCCATTGCAGATCATTTCTTGTTAAAACCATTTAGAAAAAAAGACAGGGCAGGTATCTGACCGTTCTAAGCTACAGGTAGGTTCTTGCGGTCAGAGTTGAAGGCCTGAGCTTTTGTATCAGTTAGACAGCCCAGAAAATATGAGATAAAACGTTAAAGAGGCTTCCTCCTCTATTTGACTTCCCATATCCTTCTGACCGTGTCAGCGCTGTAGTTAAATCTCGCACGGTTCAGGATGGATTTCCTCTGAAAGAGGCTTAATACAGTGAGATGTAATGAAAGAGCTCATTAGCGATTCTGAGGGTGGTACTTATTTATCAATCATGCTCTGATTTATAGTATAATTAAACATGATAATTAGATGGTTGTTCAATCACTGCTGAATGGATGGCACTATTTTTCTAACGAACATCATTTGTTAATGAGGGGAAAGAATGGGTGTAACTTTATGATAACGGCTTGTCAGACTTCACATAGACTCTGATCATTTCCTCTGTCATTATCGCACCCAGACTAAATTTCTCCATATTTCTGCCATGTGCTTCCGAGCTGGAATATAATATGGTTATCAGTGCCTTGTTTAATTTTTTCCAAGATGAAAAGGTATGACACTTTCACATCAATAAACATTCGTTTTTGAGTTACTAGCCCCAATGAAATGAAAATCAAGCATAGATTATCTGACAATGTTACTGTTTTTTGTTTGTAAAGTGCGTTTTTTTAGCTTCCCACCAGCTCTAGGGAGGAATGAAGGACCTTTTCTTCACTTCAGTCAGCTTTCTCTTCCGTAATCCTGTCTGTTTGAACTGTGCCGTCTTTGATGAGAGGTTTTGTAGATGAAAAACTGGCTTGTTTGGCGTCTTCGTTATGCTACGAGAGTTTATTATCAATTATAAGAGACATTCTTCAACTTGTCTTATTTTACTTCGGCTCTAATGACCTTCCCCAGCAATTTGAGGAGACGCGTCATTAATTAATGGCTTTGGTGCAACAAAATTAGCACTTTAGAGACTCGACAGGAAACTTCTTCAAAGTGTGAAATCCACCGGAGAGCTAGCTGACACCGTTTCCCTGCCGGCTTGGGAAGATCTGTGTCTTAATCAAAGGGCATATGTGTTTTCTCAAATTTTTTCGAGATCTTTGGTCAAACCTTTTGTGTGTTGGTTTGATTGTGTGTGTATAAGAGGCTTTTTGAAAGATCAGAACTGCTTCATGAATATTACAAGATCAACAGTGTCAATAAATGAAACAGATGTCTCCCTTGAGAGATCGCAGATGCCTGTCTATCCGTTCACCTCGGTTGGTGTGCCAATATGGCATCACTTTAGCGTAAACACATCATGTCGAATGCTGTCATTCTGGCTGTGCCAACGCATGCATATATTTTGGTAAATAAGCATCATCATAGATTCAAGCTGTTTTCGTGTATTGATTTGCTGAGCTTGTCTGCAGTCTTAAAATGCATATTTAACGTGATCACTTGACCTTCTGCGTTGTTTTGAAGGAAGTTTGATGGTGAAGTTCACTTCTAATTTCTGCAGTGTGCAGGACCATCTTTCCATGTTAGCTGATCAGTTTGGATCTCAAGGTATGATCTGTTCAAAATGAAATATTCAGTATAGAGTTAATACCTGTTAATCTCCAACAGCAAAAAGCAGACAGAAAAAGTTAATTTTTTTCACTGTATATATTGGGTTTTTATGCATGAAAATATTTTAAATGCCTTTTAAATTTTAGGAGGGGGGGTCCCACACACAAGGATGATTATATTTGGGGGTCCGTGACATCTTGAAGATTGAAAATTCCTGCCTCAGAGCTTGGTATTTCCAGAACTGACATAAGTTACTGGCATTTTCCTAAAGTTCTTAGTTCTGTTCAGAAGTCGGATTCAGTCTGTGGGATCGGGCTTAGAGCCCAAGTATAAGCAGCATAAGCTTCCAGATATTTGTGGAGTGAACAATGGTCATCTGACCATGTGTACAATTCAGAGTCTGTTCAATATGTATGTGTATGCCCAGAAAAGCCTTCGTTCCACTGAATACTTGTGATGCATTAGATTCAGTAGAGAGAGCATCTACGCCTCAACTCATGTAGAGCCAAATATCAGAAACGCTACGGTTTGAATTCTGAGTGTTGGGGTGTGCTTCTTTGGTGTCTTTGAAAGTCTGTATTTGGGTTTGTTCCAGGGGTGTTTTTTGAGCTGTGCCTCCTCAAAAAAAAAAAAAAAAAAAAAAAGTATAGTGAAATATTAGATTGTAAACAACACATTTTTCTCAAGTAACTGTCCATAGCAACCTCATTGAATAAAAGTCTTGCTCGATTTGATTCTGATTCATTTCTGATAATGCTGTAAATTAAGCCTTTAAAATAGAATCAAACCATGTAACAGATGTTTTTAAACTTCTGATTAAAAAACTGGTCCTTAAGAGTCATTTGTTCATAAAATGGAATTAGGACTTGGAATAAATCACATTTAAGAATATATTAAGAAAGAAAACAGTACTGTTTATATTAATAGCTTAATTGTTTTACAATTTAATAGTTTAAAGGTGGGGTATGTGATTTGGAAATCGACCGGCAGATTTTGAAAATACACAATTCAAATGGTCCTACCTTCTTTCCTCCAACGCTGGCCCTGACTCCACCCATTCGAAGAACATGGACGCGCAATCATGCACGAGCGGAAACTCAGATGCGCGAGAGATTGTAATGACGATTTACTAAATCATGGAACTGGATTTACTGACGAGATGCGCATGCGTCACAAGCTTTGAGTATGCGCATGAAGGGGGTCACGCGCGCTGGGGGGAGGGGGGTATGGTACAGCCGTTTGATTGACGAACTTACTGTCCAATGATTATAGGTGGTCTTGGAAATGATTGGCTGGAGTTTTTCGAGTCCTGCCCATTCCACAGATGATTAAATTGCTTCATTTTCATTTCAGTGCTTCTAACTGTAAGGCTGTAAGTAAGTGTAAGGGCTGTAAGTGGGTTAGGAATAGGATTTCAAGTTATTTTGAAAAAATTGACAAAAAAGAGAATCGTCTTTAGTCATAGTCTTTTGACTAAAATTCCATTTAGTTTGTCATATTTTAGTCATCTGAATTGTTTTAGTTGTAGTCTACTAAATCTACTGTACATTTAGTTGACTAAAAATGTAATCTTATGATATTTAGTTGACTAAAACTATCAAATGGGTTTAATAATTCATTACATTTATATAGCGCTTTTCTGGACACTCAAAGCGCTTTACATAGAAGTGGGGGAATCCCTCAACCACCACCAATGTGTAGCATCCACTTGGATGATGCGACGGCAGCCATATTGCGCCAGAACGCCCACCACACACCAGCTTACTGGTGGAGAGGAGACAGTGATGAAGCCAATCAGTATATAGGAATGATTAGGAGGCCATGAGGACATAGGCCAAGGGGCAAATTTGGCCAGGATGCCGGGGTTACACCCCTACTCTTTCGAAAGACATCCTGGGATTTTTTGTGACCACAGAGAGTCAGGGCCTCGGTTTAACGTCTCATCCGAAGGACGGAAGGACGGTTTACTTCAATTGTAATGGAAACTTATTATACACTCTTGGAGAAAACATATATTATTAACCTGTTAATATGAATGATATTAAGGGTTTGAACATGCAAAACAGACACAGATTTAATTAAAGATGTATGCATTCTTAATAACAACTTGCATACACCATTCTTCATTATTTCAAGTAGATGTATAAATTAAATATAGATTAATCCTTATTAAAGCTGTTAAAGTCATTCAGTAAAGAACATTGAGTGATTTTTTTTTCTTTTACTTTTGTGGTTTGATTAACATTAATGATGAACAGAAGTAGGTTATTAGACTGCTGTTGAAGGCCGAATGCACTGATCCAATACACTGATACATATCCGATATTCTCCCAAATGTTTACATTAACTTTAGATATAACGATGTTATAACAGAAGTTTTGGCATCATTTTGTGTGTACCGGTATTTGGTTTTTATTTAGTTATCGTCTCATTTTCATCAGTGAAAAAAAAATTAACACAGCTACACTGTTCATGTTGAATGTTTTTGATTCTCTAAAAAGAAAAAATGGTTATTAGAGTCATTTTTCTGAAAATAGCTGTACAGTTAAAATGTCAATCTTGGGAGTTTAATAACTGATACTGAGTACATATAAAGTGATTAATCTGAAAATCAATATTTTTTTTTTACCCAGCCCTTTTCAAGTCCGAATCAAAATGAACTTGAACTTTTGAACTTTTTACACAATCCAACACACACCACTACCATGGTTGGTCACATTATTTACAATGACCTTAATTTAGGGAAGACGACAGGAAGGCATTAAAAACAGCGTGTACCGCAAGTTTTTTTTCATTGCTGCGTTGGCTTGCCTCTCTTCATGTAATGAACCTCATTATGTTCAATTACCTCAGAGATGCTGCTGTCCAGAGGGAGCTGCACTCAGACCTCTGGGGAGACGCGTCTGAAAACACACGCTGACAAACAACATCCGTTAGGCTGTTTCATTAAAGCCATGAGAGGCCTTGCTGAGGTGTGGAGGTGGGTTTGTGGGATGCTTGTTTGGATACCCGGAGTGTGCCTGCATGCTTCCACTTTACACTTCCTTTAAAGTTCCTTTAACGTTGTAATTGGTGTGTGTATGGCTGAGAGCTTTAACCTGCTGTGATCACATAATGAAATTCATCTCTGTGAAGCTTCTATTTAGCAATCATGACTGAATTTTTGTCAATTTCTGTAACTAAAAGTACTGAGACTACTGTTGTGATTTAATATTTTTCCGATAATTAACATAAAGAAACCTTAAAAAAATAAATGTTTTGGTCATACTGTACTACACACAGATTTAATACTGCATAAACTCGCTGAATAATAAAATGCACTCTCCTACACACTAAAAACAGCTGGGTTATTTCATCAACCCAACTGCTGGGTTATGAAATATTTTACCCATTATGGGTTATTTATATGGAATTTGGGTTATTTTGTGCAACTCATGCATTGAGTCAAAATCTATCAACCCAACATACATTGGTTGACCCAGCACATGGGTTGTTTGTGCTTCGAAAGTCATCACATCATCACCAGAGTGAGTCCACACACATTGTTATTTATTTTCTTAAATTGTACTGTAAAGTGTTATAATTAATATGGCATATGGGTTAATTTTACCCAGCATTTGGGTACACTATACTGTATAACAAATAAGTAGTTGAATCAACCCAGAATTGTAATTAATTTGACCCAGCATTTGGGTACACTACACTCTAAAAAATGCTGGGTTGTTTAACCGAACTTTGGCCAAATATGGACAACCCAGCCGTTGGGTTAAATTTTTACATGACATTTTTAACCCAACATTTGGGTAGTCCATATTTGACCCAGAATTGGGTTAAAACAACCCAGATTTTTAGAGTGTATATAACAAATAAGTAGTTGAATCAACCCAGAATTGTAATTAATTTGACCCAGCATTTGGGTACACTATATAACAAATAAGTAGTTGAATCAACCCAGAATGTAATTAATTTGACCCAGCATTTGGGTACACTATAAAAATATGTAGTTGAATCAACCCAGAATTGTAATTAATTTGAGCCAGCATTTGGGTACACTATAACAAATATGTAGTTGAATCAACCCAGAATTGTAATTAATTTGACCCAGCATTTGGTACAGTATATAACAAATAAGTAGTTGAATCAACCCAGAATTGCAATTAATTTGACCCAGCATTTGGGTACACTATATAACAAATAATTAGTTGAATCAACACAGAATTGTATTTAATTTGACCCAGCATTTGGGTACACTATAGCAAATATGTTGTTGATTAAACCCAGAATTGTATTTAATTTGACCCAGCATTTAGGTACACTACAACAAATATGTAGTTGAATCAACCCAGAATGGTATTTAATTTGACCCAGCATTTGGGTAGAATATTTAACTCATCTGTTGGGTTAAAAATGACCAACCCATCTTGCTGGGTCAAATTAACTACTGTTGGTCTGGTGCAATATTGATCCAGCGGTTGGGTTATAAAACAACCCAAGTTGTGTTATTTTTAACCCATCATTTTTCTGTGTGTAGAATGGATTTTGGCAAGTCTAATTAATTTGAGTGAATGAGTTCATTTGTACAGTTATATTCTTTATTTAAAAATATGTTATATTAAAATGATAAAAAATATGAATATATATACACTCTTTTTATGTATGAAAAAATCAAGTAAATTAAAGTCATTTAAAAGATATTGCCCCTTAAATCTTAATACCTTCAATGTACAGTACATTAGTTTAATAGCGTAGAGAACCTTGACTGTAGTTAAACTACTTTTTTAGTAGATTTTTAGCTTGTGAATCTTTAAAAGAATCTTCCTGGCACTGCTGTATTCAATTTAAAGTTTTCAGGTGGTATGACAAGGCTAACGGCTAAGGCATTGACCAACTTTTTTATTAAAGAGAGCTTAGAAAGGTCACACTTATGATTGACCATAAGAATGTGTTCTTTCTATTCACCTGGGGAAAAAGATCCATAAAGCTCATCCACGAATATTCTGGCAGGTTGTTACAGAGCGTCAATGAGGCTCAAAATGTCTGAGGGAGTTTTATGGAAAACAGAAGGTTAGAACTAGTGACCTTGTCTCCGTTGATTAAACTGTGCCGCCACATGGCAAATATCTTATGATCTTCCAGACTTTTTCCTGCTGTAGTCATTATCATTAAACAAAGCATGTTGAAGATGCTTCGGGAATTATAGCCGTCTCTGACGTTAGCCTTTGACTTTGCATTAGCACTTTGACCTTTTCATTAGGTCTGTGTGATGACGGACTCTAAAAGGTGTAATAACTGAAACCGTATCCTTAGGCCTCTTTCGCACAGAGGTCACACTCATAATAAGTTTGAACTTTACTTTTATTCATACTCGACTGGGTAAGAACCTGCAAATGTTATAAATACAGAGTTTGTAAATGAGGATTAGAGAGCTCAAGCATGTATGTTTCAAATCGATCAATGCTCATTCTGAACACTATTGACTGAAGTGATGTTGGATTTGAATCTTGACTGATCCATATTCAATTTGCCCTCTGACTGAAAGCCATCATGAATTATTTTTCCTGTAGCAATGGAATTGATCTTCATACTCAGCACAATATGTGAACACAATCATAGAATGACTTAATTTTTAGTTTTTGGTTAAAATTTGTAATTTTTTTCCCTTTTGGTCAGTATTCACGCTTTTAAATTTCAGGAATAGAGGGAATGTCACAGAGTATCTGCCGCTCTTTAGTGTGTGGCAAATGAAGGTGTCATAATTAATGGCGCTCTCTTGATTGTTTGTTCCCGCAGCGCTGAGAGATAACCGGATTGAGCTGGTCCGAGCCACGGCGCAGGAGTTGACCATCAGCATCAGCGAGGTCACTCTGGGAGACGAAGGGCTGTACACCTGCTCCCTCTTCACCATGCCTGTCAAAACAGCCAAGGCTTTCTCACCGTCCTGGGTAAGACATCATTATACCGTGTGGGATTACATTCCTAATGCAGTGTTGAGTCATTTAGCCTTAAAGGGTTAGTTCACCCAAAAATTTTAATTATCCCATATTTACTCACTTTACTCAAGCCATCCTAGGTGTATATGACTTTCTTCTTTCACCCAAACAAAATCAGAGTTATATTAAATAATATCCTGGCTCTTCCCAGTGTCACATGTGCTGTATATAAAACGCATGAAGATTTCCAAAGTCTTTTATTCAACACACAGGTAGGGTATCTTCACCATAACACAGACGAGACTAGACAAATTGAACTGAAAACACAGGAACTTAAATACACGGGCAAATGAGTTGATCAACAACGACACAGCTGAACGTGATGGCAAATCATATTAGTTAACATGACAACCAAGGAGAAGCGGGAAAACTGAACAAAGCAAAACAGGAACTGATTAATGCAAACTAAAAGTCCATGAAAACAAAACTTAACACACAGATAACAGAATAAATGTTACACCCAGCTTTTTTGTAAGAAAAATATCCATATTTAAAACTTTATAAACCATAATCAATGGCTTCTAGCAAAGGCCGTGCACGCGTTCACAAGAGAGTTACGTGGTTTTCAGGAAAGGCATCTTTTCGCTGCGCCTTCGTCCTACATCTTACATCATACTTTGGGTCAGAGGTCACCCTTCCTCCAGAACTAAACTCTCTCGTGAACGCATGTGATTATAGTTTTAAATGTGGATAGTTTTCTTACACTGAAGACTGGAAGCTAAAAATTCCCCAAGGTGTGTATGTGCATGGATGCCTTTTTTGGAGGACAGAAATATTGCTGTATTGTTGCTATAAATGTGTGCAACCAGTCTAAAACGGATTACACAGAGATTCTTTTAAAGGAGCTACTCTTATTAACAAGTCGAAAGAAAATTGCAAAATTTGTAGTTTTCAGAAAGTAGATAGATAATTAGAATTTTACCTCAGTGGGGGCGTTTCAAATCTAACTTTGGCCTGGATCAGGATTTAATTAAATGGATTCACCCGGTCGCCTTCAACAAAGACACAAATGATCACAGAACAGTGTTGAGAAATGACACAGAAAGAAGTTTAATTAGTTTCCTCTATCAACTTTTACTACTTTTGTCAATCAAAAGTCAACCAGACTTTGAATCAAGTCCCAAACAAACCAGAGTTAATGTCAGCTGTGACAGTCCACAAACAGTGCTTAATGCCATATTTCTGCATTAATTAGGAGCCCAATTAGGAGACTCATTTTAATTAGTTGGCGTACAACATTAAAATCATTACAGTTGTACACTCTGTCAACAAGCCTGCATTACATAATGTTTTGCTCATTGTGAATACACGAATGGTTGCAATTAATTTCCATGTTGTAATTAATATCTAGGCAAAATATGCAATAATATTCACAATGCTTATTTATTATTTAAACATTTTGTCACATGGTTTTTATATTTGATAACATTGTTGTTATGGATATTATGTTTGTCACATTTATAATGGATATTGTGGGTTGTGATTTTCACAAGTACAACACAAGTTCCTATCCAGAATGACCCTGGTTCTATCGACAAAAGCCCAATAGGGTTTTTCCATTGGCTTTTGGATTATTGCAGACAATAAGCTCTGTGACTAAAAAGAAAATATGATTGTTACACTTTTTGTTCATCATGATAATCTTCACAAATTAACATAACTTTTATAAATTTTGAAGCCTAAATACAAATTTGCAGGAGTGAAAAGTTAAATGTTATATGCTATAATCTAACTACACTACGGTCACATGACTTCAGTGTCACAATTACTAAGCTTTTGACAACTCTTTCAGTCTTCTTATAAATAAAAAAATCCTGAAAGTTTGAGTAAGAATAGCGGACTAGTGAGTAGATTACCTTTTCGTTGTGATGATGGTGTTTAATTTCCCAGGCTGCCACTGTAGTCCCATTTAGGCCCTTGATAGTAAGTAGAAGCTTTAAACTTTAAACTCGAGAGGCTATTACTGATGTATTTTATGTCATAGAGTAAAACATGCAATATCTTGAGACCTCATTGGCATTTAACCAAAAACGCATTCAAAAAGCCAATCGACTTCGAGACATTGGAACTGGAAGTGCTAAAATGCTAACTTGTTAACAAACGCAGCCAACGTACTTTACTCTATAGACTAAACGTCGATTAATCCATCATTTGATGAATTACAGCTTCCATGATCAATTGAAAATGTGCACAATACTGATATATGACACTGCAAAGACCCTAAAGTGGTTTTGTCTAAAATATTTGTGTATTAAATATCATGAAAAGATTCAGTCAGAAACAACAGCTTGGCATATTCAGGTTTCTTGTCATCTTGGGACAATATTAAAAAAACAACATGGCGCTCAGCGGAGGTTACAGGTCACGCTGCTTTAGAATGACTGATGTATTTACTCTGTTGCTTTTTAATGCATAGTACATTGTGGTTGTTTTTGCTTTGATTTATTTCTTAGGAATGTGATTAAGGCCTCTTACTCAGGGAGCAATAAGGTCTGTGAACTGAATGCCAAACGTCTGATCTCATCTTCAATCAAGGCGAAACCAATATCTAATTTTCCTGACTAATGTTCCCTATTGATTTTTCTTTGTCTCTGCCCACAACCTCAGAGAGGAAGCTCCTGACACAGTAATGTATTTGTGGGCCGCAGAATTTCCTGTGTGCTTGAAGTTTCGTAAGATTGAAATGCTGATTGCTTTTGTACGTGGAAACAAACGTTTGAGGTTCACTCTTCTCTTTCAGGTGATGGTGTTAGGGTACACTCTTAAAAGAAATGGTTCTATTTAGAACCAGAAATGGTTCTATCACCCGCTTCATATATGGAACTCCAAAATGGTTCTATATAGAACCATTTTAATGGGTTCCATAAATAGAACCCCAAATGGTTCTTTGAATCCAAGTTAGATGGTTCTTTATAGAACCATTTAAGGGTTCTATATTATTAAACCATAATATGATATTTAATAAAAATTATTATTAAATTATTATGAATACAAAAATATAACCAATCCAGAAAATTCCAAAAGTTTAAATTTATTCAATTGATTATACAAAAATATTAGTGTCACATTTAAAATTGCACATCTGTATACTCTGTATTATACAGCAAAACATTTTTTACATTTAAGATGTTAAATTACATTCAACCATTTAGTTTGAATTTAATTTAAGCAATTTTCACTTTGCAATAAACATACATAAGCTTGTTTATGTACTGTATGTACATGTACAGTACTTAACTTTTACATGCATCTCTGAAATGAGGAAAAACAAATCTTTGATTTCATATTTTTGACATTCGACAATGCAGATAAAAAACAATACATGAACAATTAAAACATCTAAATAAACAGCACTACAACTTACACAAGTTGACAGTACATTTTTTAGTACAGGTATTGGTGTTCTTGTGTCATGCTCTTGTTTAAGTTTATGCATATATTTTTGAATAAAAGTCATTGTGCGACTGCAAACAGGCATTCCACAGCCTTTGTCATGTCAATGTCTGCCTCCATGATAATGCTGACACTTTCAGTCTTGAGGGGATCAGGACAGCCGTTAAACACCATGGTTGATGTAGGACCTTTGTGTTCCTGTAAAACAAACATTTCACCTTTTGAGTGCCTTTCACCAATTAACAGAAGTCATCAAATAGACCTAAAATTAATGTTGGTAACCGAACAATATTGCTACCCATTCACTTAAAATTATATGGACACAAAACCAATGCAGCAAGTCAATGGGCACCGCCATTTTTCGGTTACCATCCTTCAAAATATCTTTTGTGTTCTGAAGAAGAAAGTCAAAGATTTGAAATGACAAGAGGTGAATAAATTATGACAATTTTCATTTTTGGATAAACTATTCCTTTAATACTTTCATTATTGTAATACATGTTTTCACTCATACAATTTATAGAAGCTACAACCTTTACATTGACAATGCAACTTTACACTGGGCATGGAACAGATAGGTTGGATGGGGAAAAATATATGGTGTTACCTTCTGTGGTTTCCTCTTCCTTCCTTTTTTTTGCACTCCCTATGATGTTTTGGGCCATTTCATTTAGAGATGTTTCCATGTTCTTCACCAAGTCTGTTCGAAACCTCATCGTCATTTCATGCAGCATCTTTAAAAAATACAAAACATTTGTTTACTTCAGGTGCGTATATCCAAATTACACACTTTCAGCCAAACAAGTTCCTTAAAGTTAGCATGAACTGGAGGTTGCAATTGACTACCATATAGTGATGTATTTCAAGAATGTTCAATAAGAAAAAAACTGGGCGTGGCCAAAGTAATCAAAATTATTACATGCGTTGAGTCTCACTGCTGGCCAAGGTTTGGCAACAAATGAGCCCTCCTTCTCACAGGGTTCTTGTCTGTTAACATGAATACAATGATGAAGTCTTTTTATACAGGATTTTCATTTTACTTGCCACAATATACAGTCTGTTTAAACGTCAAAACAATGATACATACCGAGTACAAGATATTTGAGGCACTTCAGTTTCCAGGCTGTTTGAAGAAAAAAAAAAAAAAATTAAGATAAGGCAAGGCAAGGCAAGTTTATTTATATAGCACATTTCATACACAATGGTAATTCAAAGTGCTTTACATAGGGGAAAAAATAAAATAATCAAAACAAATAAGAATAATTAAAACAGTTTAGAATAAAAAATAAAATAAAGTACAGTAAAAACAGTCGGACGAACAGTGGCACAGTGCTCATTCAGTAAATGCATAGCTAAACAGAAGTGTTTTGAGTCTGGATTTGAATGTGACTACTGTAGGAGCACATCTGATCTCTTCTGGAAGCTGGTTCCAGCTGCGGCTGGCATAGTAGCTAAAAGCAGACTCTCCTTGCTTAGAGTGAACCCTTGGTATTTCTAACTGATGTGATCCTAATGATCTGAGTGATCTGTTGGGTTTATATTCAGTGAGCATATCTGCAATATATTGAGGTCCTAGCCCATTGAATGATTTATATACCAGTAATAATACTTTAAAATCAATCCTAAATGTAACTGGGAGCCAGTGTAAAGACCTGAGGACTGGTGTGATATGTTCATATTTTCTGGTTCTGCTCAGAATCCTGGCAGCAGCGTTCTGTATGAGCTGCAACTGTCTTATGGTCTTTTTAGGAAGGCCAGTGAGGAGTCCATTACAATAATCCACCCTGCTGGTGATGAAAGCATGCACAAGTTTCTCTAAGTCTTGACTGGAAGCAAATCATCTAATTCTTGCAATATTTTTCAGATGATAGTATGCTGATTTAGTTATTGCTTTGACATGACTACTGAAACTAAGGTCTGACTCTAGAGACACACCAAGATTCCTGACTTGATTTTTAGTTGTTAGACCTCTAGAGTGAAGGTATGCATTCACCTTGAGAACTTCATCTTTGTTTCCAAACGCAATGACTTCAGTTTTGTCTTTGTTTAACTGAAGAAAGTTTTGGCACATCCAACCATTTACTTCATCAATGCATTGGCACAGGGAGTCAATGGGGCTGTAATCGTTAGGCGATAGGGCTAAGTAGAGCTGTGTGTCGTCTGCATAGCTGTGGTAAGAGATTCGGTTCTTTCTCATTATTTGGCTCATTGGGAGCATATACAGGTTGAATAGGAGTGGCGCAAGAATTGAGCCCTGGGGGACTCCGCATATCATGGATGTCCACTCAGACTTATGGTCTCCTATACTCACATAATAACCTCTCCCTTCTAAGTAAGACCTGAACCATTTTAGGACTATCCCAGAAAGCCCCACCCAGTTTTCCAGCCTGTCAAGAAGTATGTTGTGATCGACAGTGTCAAATGCAGCACTGAGGTCGAGTAGTACCAGCACTGATAATTTGCCTGTATCAGTATTTAAGCGAATATCATTTATTATCTTTATGAGAGCTGTCTCTGTGCTGTGATGCGATCGGAAACCAGATTGAAAATTGTCGAAGTAACCATTCAAGCTTAAGAATTTGTTCAGCTGATTGAAGACAACTTTTTCAATGATCTTGCCTATGAAGGGAAGATTTGAGATCGGTCTATAATGGCTTAATATGGTCTTATCTAGATTGCTCTTTTTCAGGAGGGGCTTGACAACTGCAGTTTTCAGGGAGTTTGGAAAACTCCCAGAGAGAAGTGAGGCATTTACCACTTCTAGGAGATCTGCTTCTAAGCTGTTTAACACACTTTTGAAAAAAGATGTGGGAAGTGTGTCGAGGGCACAGGTTGATGTTTTAAGGTGCTGTACGGTTTCTTCCAAAATTTTGCCATCAATTTCTTCGAAAACAGACATAGTAACTACTTTCTCAGGTAGTGGTCGGATCTGTTTGACCCCAGTGCAACTCAAGGATGTGCTGATCACCTTTCTGATATTATTGATTTTCTCAGAGAAGAAAGAAGCAAACTCACTGCACTTGCTGTCTGAGAGCATTTCACTGGGAATCTGGCTTGGTGGGTTTGTCAGTCTCTCTACAGTAGCAAAAAGAGTGCGTGTGTTGTTTAAGTTGCTGTTTATAATATTTGAGAAGAAAGTCTGTCTAGCTTTGCCTAGTTCCATATTAAAAGCATGGATGCTGTCTTTGTAGATGTTATAATGGACTACAAGTTTTGTCTTCCGCCACATGCGCTCTGCTCTTCTGCATTGTCTTTTCATATTTTGCACAGCTGTTGAGTTTCTCCAAGGTGCTTTTTGTCTACCACTATTCTTCCTGACTTTCACAGGAGCAATATGATCAATTACACTTTTAATTTTTGAGTTAAAAGATTCAAGGAGAAAATCAACAGAGTCAGCAGATATGCTTGGTTTTAAAGATATAGCCTTCATAAATAGCACACTAGTGTTCTCATTTAAGCATCTCTTCTTGACAGACACAGATCTAGCTTCAATGGCAGGAGAGATCAAAATATCAAAGAAAATACAGAAATGATCAGACAGTGCTACATCCTTAATAACAATTGATGAGATGTTTAGACCCGTACTGATAAGTAGATCTAGAGTGTGTCCACGATTATGTGTGGGTCCATTTACATGCTGTGTCAGATCAAACGTTTTTAAAACAGTTTTGATTTCTTTTGCCATATTGGTTTCTGCATTATCTATGTGAATGTTAAAATCTCCAGCAATGGCAAAACAGTCAAACTCTGAGGAAATTGTTGATAACAGTTCTGTAAAGTCCTCAGCAAAGGCTGGAGAGTATTTTGGAGGCCTGTAAACAATGATAAGTAAAATACGTGGAGCACCTTTTACCACAATACCCAGATATTCAAAAGATGGGTAATTCCCAAGTGATATTTGCTTACATTGATAGACATCTTTAAAAAGAGCAGCTAAGCCCCCGCCTCTCTTACCCGCTCTGCAAACACTCATAAAAGTAAAGTTAGGAGGGGATGTTTCATTGAGGACTGTTGCACTGCAGCTGTCTTCTAGCCAAGTTTCATTTAGCAACATAAAGTCCAGGTTGTATGTGGTTATTAAGTCGTTGACTAGAAGTGATTTATTTTTAAGTGAGCGGATGTTTAAAAGTGCTAACTTAACAGTCTTACTTTTTGTCCCCACAGCGATCTTAGTTTGGCGTGTAATAGGCACCAGATTAGATGGGTTTGCTGTACGGCTTTTGAAGGCCTTAGATTTTCTATCATGTAATTGAACAGCAATAGAGAGAGATTCAGGCACACTGGGTTCCCGCTTGTTTTGTAAACATTTAAGAAAGTTACTGTTATCATAGCAGGGACCCGACGCATATCACTGAGAGCTGGTATCAGTTGTTTTTGGTACACCGCGAGCCGCTGGAGGGGGTTGCGGGCCCTGGCGCTGTGGCAGAGGCCGAAGAGCTCTCACAGGAGGAGGGGGAGGGCGAGCTGGGCCCGCAGGCTTTGGTGGTTGTGGGGCCTGCCGTTTTTTGGTTGACATCTGGGGGCTTGCAGCAAAAGAATGTGATAGTCTGGTTCCAGCATACACCAGTTGTTCCATTTTCTCTGAGAAGCACAGAAGTGGAGATGCTGGAGAGAGAGATAGCGTGTCTGGTGTTTGCTGTTGCTCTGGTGTAATCGGAGGCTGTAATATGCTGTCCTGGATTCCCTGACTGTTTTCCCCCAAGTCGTCCTTGGGTGCTGAATCTTCTAGCAGTTCTAGTATGTCACAGTCTGTCTGTGGTGAGCTCTGTGGGCAGGGCTCAGCTGAGATTGTGTCCGTCAGCAGAGGTTGTTGTGGCTGAGTGGTGTTATCATTGTCCTTGTGTGATGTGTCAAACACATGTCCATTCAGGTGCTGAAGTGAAGTCCTGTGGTCATTCATACTGTGTCCAGGTGTGTGTGTGCCATTCAGGTTGAGTGGATTGGCACACACTGCAGAAGGATGATGGATTGAAAAGAAGATATTGTCCTTTAGCACTCTTGAGCCAAGTTTGTTTGGGTGGAGCCCATCCTGTTGAAACAGTTGCCTCTGATTCCAGAAAAGATTGAAGTTGTCAATGAAGTTCAGTCCTTTTATATTGCAGGTTTTTTGCAGCCATGTGTTAAGCCCAAGCAACCGTGAAAACCTGTTTGTTCCTCTTGCTGGGAGTGGTCCACTGATGAATGTCTGAACTTTCAGTCTTTTAAGTGTTTCAAAAAGTTCATTGAAATCCTTCTTAAGGATTTTAAGGATTTTAAGCTTGCTTTAAGTTTGTTTATTTAGCATCAAGTCCGTTTAAACGTCAAAACAATGATACATACCGAGTACAAGACATTTGAGGCACTTCAGTTTCCAGGCTGTTTGAAGAAAAAGAAAAATATAAATTAAGATAAGGATTTTAAGCTTGCTTTAAGTCTGTTTAAACGTCAAAACAATGATACATACCGAGTACAAGATATTTGAGGCACTTCAGTTTCCAGGCTGTTTGAAGAAAAAAAAATATATAAATTAAGATAAGGATTTTAAGCTTGCTTTAAATTTGTTTATTTAGCAACAATGTTTAATATTTATAAGGATTTTAAGCTTGCTTTAAGTTTGTTTATTTAGCATCAAGTCCGTTTAAACGTCAAAACAATGATACATACCGAGTACAAGACATTTGAGGCACTTCAGTTTCCAGGCTGTTTGAAGAAAAAGAAAAATATAAATTAAGATAAGGATTTTAAGCTTGCTTTAAGTCTGTTTAAACGTCAAAACAATGATACATACCGAGTACAAGATATTTGAGGCACTTCAGTTTCCAGGCTGTTTGAAGAAAAAAAAATATATAAATTAAGATAAGGATTTTAAGCTTGCTTTAAATTTGTTTATTTAGCAACAATGTTTAATATTTAACAACACAGACTTACTTTTTTAACTTATTAAGCTCTTTTTGTCAACCGTCGTTACCTGGGGGGAAATAAAACAGAGCATAAATAACACTTCACAAACCAAATGCATTAAACACACCTACACATTTAGCCATGTGCTATCATCACTTTAATCCAGCGCATGCATCAGTAAACCGCAGTAAACGATGTTACGAACGCTGCACTGACTGCAACCGTGCAGTTTTAATGGAGACCGGCCGGAAGTTCTCAACTGTAGCAGTGTCCACCTGCTGAGTTTAGCTCCCACCCTGATAAAACACACATGAACAAGCTAACGTTAATCAAGATTTTCGGGATTACTGAAAAGTAACAGTCTGATCTGGGTTGGAGCTAAAAACTGCACGAAAGTGGACCTCGCGGGCCAAAGTTAACAGTTAAGAACTTCTACACCTGTTAATATAGGCCTGGGGAAAGTAGCTACTCAACGCAAACTGAGTTAACGTTATGTGTATGAAACTGCGACAAACATTCACATATCATACACCTCCGTCTTCCACCCGGTTCGCTTTTATTTCAATCGGCGCCTATCGTTAACTTAACGTTAAATTACCATTAAAGAAAAACGAGCGTGCGGTTCATTGAGATTAAAATTCACGCTTCTGTCTCGAAGCTCGTCTCCTTATAACACAGCTGTCTTATTGTTATTGACCATTTCATTAACTATAACAAGGAAATAATGGGAGATTGTAACTTTATTACTTTAAAAACCGAGCAAATTCAATTTAACAGGGCTTTCTGAACCTACGGCTGACGAAGCCCATCGGTGCTAAGTTACACAGCAGTGTTTTTAACTGAGGTGAAACAATTCCATTTTGCTTCTAGTATCAGTATTTAAGACAAGGACTATATACTCTAACCAATAGAAATATTAACTGCAATACTAAATATTTCAGTAAAATGATTTCAAAAATGTAAAAACTTAACTTACCTGAGGGTATGAACGGGCAGAAATGGCGGACTCCTCAGTTTGAAAAATTAACTGTCACTTGTAGGTTCTTCTTCGCCAATTCACAAATAGGAATTCAAGGATGATGCAACGCATATACGCCACCAGAGGGCATTTTTACGATTATTATTTTTAATGTTCCCTTCAATAGATTAAAAGTTAACCATCACTATATGGTACACACAAAATAAAGAAAACACTTTGGTTGTTTATTTATTAGGCCTATAATGTTTTATTACAAAATGATTGGTAAAAAAAAGGCAAACTTATAATGTATTAGGAAATATAAGTTGCATGCTAATGTACAAACGTGCATAAAGAAATCTCAAATCATACATTGACTAGATATGAAAATTTTGTTAACTCTGGTTTTTGACTACACCAGTCATTCTCATGGGTCTTGACTCAAACAGCTTTGTGAATGTGTTGTGTATAATTATTGTGTAACATGAATCTTTAGTTTACACTTCAGTCATAAAACATGAATTATAGAACCATTTTAATAAAAAAGCTTCTTTGCTCTCCAAGGGTTCTACATAGAACCATTTTGTCGTTAAAGGGTTCTATTTGCCAAGTACGGAACCCCAGGGTTCTATATAGAACCTCGAGGAACCCTTTTTTTTAAGAGTGTATGTTACGACCATTGCTTTGAAACTTTTGTATAAGTAGAGCTTATGTGTACATAATTAAATCAATTAAATAATACTGGAGAGGGAATACAACAACACAAATACTGTGTGAATAGCCTTACGTCTACTAACAGATGACGTCTCAATTGCAAAATGAATTGCTGTTCATTGCATGCCAGTGACAGACAGTATACTTCTTATTGATACACTACCATTCAAAAGTTGTTGTTTTTTACATAAATTAATACTTTTATTCACCAAAGGTGCATTTAATTGTCTAAATGGTGAAAGTAAAGAGTTTTACTTTGCTGCAAAAACATTATATTTAAAATAAATGCTGTTCTTTTGGACTTTCTATTGATCAACGAACCCTAACAAGAATGTAGCATAGGTTTCCACAAAAATATTAAGCATAACAACTGCTTACAACATTGATACAGCACCAAATCAGCATATTAGACTTTCTGAAGGATCATGTGAAGACTGGAGTAATGATGCTAAAAATTCAGCTTTACATCACAGGAATAAATTACATTTTAAGATTTATAAATAGCGCCCCCTGCCATATAACAACACCGAAAGCCAGAAAATTCTGTCTGTCTGAGGCCTTATTCAGACTAGCGCCATCAAGGCTAAAATGAAATGAATGAAAGCGAGGCTGTGAGGGATAGACTTAACTTATTTTCAATGGAATCTGCTGTAAAAAGCTGTATAAAGCTCCTAGATCACTTGTCATTTTCCACAGCTCATGTTGCCTGTAGTTTTTTGTCTACTGAAATTTCTCTGAAAGATATTTTTGCAGTGTTTCATCAGCAGAATAATCTAAAAGCACATTAAATAACAGTACAACCCACTGAAGAGATGTATTTCTATCCCTCACAGCCTTTCATTCCCTTTAAAAATCAAAGATGGCGCTGCTGTGAATGAGTTCTATGGCGGGAAAGGGTTGTCTCATAAATGACAGAAAATTTCGTCAGTGGCGAAGGAAAAGTTAAACTCTGCAATAATATGATCAAATAACCGATGACAAAAAGGGTCTAAATTTAAATTAACCTCAGTGAACGACAAAAAAACCCCAGGCAAAATAAAAGGACTGGAGTAGTTCATAGAAGATGATAAATAATCTCTAAAAAAAATTCCATTAAATTCACACTTACCTACTGTTAATATTTTTGAACTCTGTTAAAGTGCTGAGCTATCTCTCTCTTTTTCTCTCTCTCTCTTTTACTTTATTCCCTTCATGTTTAGGTGTGCCTAAGAAACCAGAGATTAATGGACTCACCAAGCCTGCAAAAGAGGGCGATCACATCACTCTGACCTGTGTGACCTCTGGCAGCAAACCTGCGGCTGATGTCCGATGGTTCAGAAATGAGAAGGAGGTCAAAGGTAAGGAATATTATGATCAAACTCACATTAACACGCTATAAGCCAAATCACAATGAAGATTCACTACATTTGAGTACATATATTTCAAGCTCAGTATGGAAGAATGCTTAGGCTCAGTGAAATATGTAGCTAACGACTCGTGTAGCATCTTCTCCACAAATCCATCAACTTATAAACAATGTCCCATCTCAGTCAGTCGGGAAGAGAGAGGATGAAAGCATGCGTACGATGCAGATGGCATTGAGTGCCTTTGTCGTGACTTGTGTGTGCTGCACTTCTAAAAATACAGCGGTTCTAATTAGCATGGATGCAACGTTTCCCGCGCTGACTGATTATTGTGTCTCTGGTGGACGGAGCCTTGGGGAGAGGCCTTTACAGTGAGGAAGACGTGAACCCTGAAGGATGAAGCATGGCTCAACAGTTTTAGTGTCTTTGGAATTACTTTGTTTCGCAGGGATTAGCTTGTTTATCTGTAAATTGCTGTATTTTGTATTAAACAACATTTTAATCATACATTGAATGTATGTTAATAATACTACCCTAATGGGCTGTTTACACAGGACACTTATTTGCATTACACTGCGTTGCTTTTCTATTGTTTTCTATGCAAATTTGCAATAGACGGATGTATTTAACCATTGCACTCGTGTCCTATGTCTTTTGCACCATCTCACACTTTACATTTCTAAAAATGGTATTCTTAAAATTACCTTTTCAACTTTTTCTTGTGTTTTTAAACCCAAAGCGCTTTCTGTGTGAATAACTTAAAGTAACACTAAGTAGTTTTTCAACCTTGATAATATATTTCCAAGACCCTTGTGATGGTACATCGACTTAAAATAAGTTAAATGACTCGTCTGCCATAGCCTGACGGGTCTGTATCGCTTTTACTGGCACTATGTAACTTCGGGTTTCGGGTAGGAACCCGTGCACAAAAAAGAACTACAAAACTCAACTGCTTTACGTCAAGCGCTACAATAGTCATTATTTCGTTTTTCTTCATTTCTGATGTCGCAATACATCATCATTTCATGAAATCATGTAACATACTTTACCTTGTCTGTGGACATCGTTCATTCTAAAGCCGGTGCTGGATAAACAGCGAGCGCGTGTGCGACGGTAGGCTAAATTATTTACGACAGCGGCAATGGACAATTACGTTACCAACCAGTAGGGCGACCGAAGAGGAAAAAATACTTGGTGTTACTTTAATTCTGTTTGTTTTCTTACCCTAATAAATATTGCACTGCTTGCACTTTTCTGTGCAATAACACTACCAATGCAGACCAGAGCTTTCATGCTTTAAAAATGATGTAAAATCCATACGCCTTGTGCACTAAGTCAAAATCTTAAGTCACTAAGTCTTAGTGCACTAAGTGCACTAAGATAGCTTTGTGTCATGGACAGATAGAAATCTAAGTTAATATTCACAGATCATTTTCCCCGTAATCAGAGTTAATTTTTGCAACGAAATCGAATCAAAAAATGAACAAATCATTCAGAGCATTTTTGCGAACCAGATCAACTAATTCACTGAAAAGATCTGACTCAAAAGATTCGCTACTATTCTCATTAATGTTCCAAGGAAAGCATTGGAATATGGTACACAAGTTTTGTGGTCAACATATATGATGATTTTATGAACTTTTACATACTTTGTGGTTGTTGTTTTGGCTTGATAGTTATTGACTTTCATTACTTAAAAAGTGGTCCGAATATTCTTTTAAATCACCTTTTGGGTTCCACAGAAGGAAAAAAAAGTGATATGGTTTTGGAACAACATGAAGATTTTTTTCATTTTAGGGTAGAACTGCTCTTTTAATCGATGACCAAAATAAAGAAATAAGAAAAGCACCTAAAGCCTGAGTTTAGCCTCTTATCAGTACCTAGTCAAGAGTTTTTATAATTTTGACTTCGAACTTAGATCCTGATTTGGCCCCTTATCAGATATTACATCTGCGGTCAGTCCCTCTGGCCATTTAATAAACAGACAGAGTTTGTGTGCAGGGGAGGATTTTCAGAGCTTATTTCATTTCATTAAGGGATCAGTGATGTTTCAGATGAGAACGGCGGAAACGTAAGCTGCTTTGTTTGAGATTCCTTTAAGAAACTGATACCTGATCTCCTTACGCATGACTCGGGCTCGCTGTAGTCCCAGATTAATGATACGATCTTCGTATTTATTAACAATCATGGTGTTTAGGCTAGGTTGGATGTATTCTTTAATTAACAGTGATTATTTAAAGCATCAAAACAACAGATTTGTATAAAATAAGAGATGCATTTAACCTTGATAAATGTGGAAATCTTAAATGTTTTGCTGCGTTGGAGTTCTTTTCTTCACATTACTTCAAAATTCGGTTGTTTTCTTTTAATTAACTGTGAAGGTATTTGATTAATTCAGCTACATTTTTCTCCAGCCGTGAGGTCAGAGATTAATATGACCATTAACACTGAAATTTTCGCTCCCTCTCTGACTCCGAGACCCCTGGTTCATTTTTTTCGGTGTGTTTTGTAATGCAGTTGCAAATTATCATATGCGAGTTTGTGAAAAAGACATTTCATCCATCAAAAATGCAAAAATAGCATTACCTAACACGAATTTGTGAGCAGGTGGTTTAAACGATGAAGCAGCATATGGTAAATATATTTATATAATGCAGCATGTAGCCTGTACCGTGAACTCAGGAAGGGTTTGCTAAGGTGTCTCTGAGTCTCGTCAGTCCACAGTCTCATAAAGCGTGAAGATTATAGGCTCTCTGTTGATTGCAAAGTGTCAGTCTTAGATATTTTCATCATGAATGTGTATTGTGATGGATGGATCCAATAAGACAATAACACATTTCAAGGATGCAAAAAAAGAGTGGACCCCAGAGAGACGAAAAACACACAATATATAAAATCACAAGATGTTTGACATATTCATTTATACACATTGAAGCCCTACATATAATAAAATACTCAGCACAAAGGAAAAAAAAACGGAACGATTCGGTAATGTGAGTGACTTAGACTTGCTCAGTTTGTTTAGTTTGGTTGTCTTGGTTTCGTGGCAGAGAGGTGTAAGTAAACGAAAGGATATTGCTTTTTTATCTCTGCTCACTCCAGTTAGTCGGCCTGTTGTTTTCCTGTTGTGCTGCTTTCTGTGTGTCTGCCTTTGTGTTTGCGGCCTTCCTGTCGCTGTGTTTGTGAGCCATGACAGCTGTTGTCATCGCTGTTTTCCTTTCACTTCTCCACCGCCGTGTGAGGCTGAACTGTGATAAACGCATTTATTTTGGAACCATGGACTGGGAATAGCAGTTGCATTATTGTGGGATCTCTGGGACTGTAGCAGCGCTCAGCCCGGTATTAAATTTGTGCCGGTCTCCAGGATGCAAGACATCTCACACTTTCTCCCCCGAGTATGCAGAGCCCAAGATGCTCTGCGTTTGTGTGTGTGAAATTGACAGCTGTGATGGAATCCAATATCACCACCTCTCACATCTTCTCTCTCTCTCTCTCTCTCTCTCCTCTCTCTCTCTCTCTCTCTCTCTCTCTCTCTCTCTCTCTCTCTCTCTCTCTCTCTCTCTCTCCTCTCTCTCTCTCTCTCTCTCTCTCTCTCCTCTCTCTCTCCTCTCTCTCTCTCTCTCTCTCTCTCTCTCTCTCTCTCTCTCTCTCTCTCTCTCTCTCTCTCTCTCTCTCTCTCTCTCTCTCTCTCTCTCCTTATTCTCTAAAATTGGGCATCTGTTTATTGCATGTTAAACTAACCAGCAAATATTACATAGATCTCATTCTGCAGCCACCTTCTCTGCAGTCCATGCATCATTTGCACATACAGTGGGACCAAAAGTCTGATACCACTGTACTTAGAATGTCTTATGGTGGGTTCAGACTACACAATATTTTTGTCTGTTATGATAGTCACTTAAGGCCCTGTTTACACCTGTTATTACAAGTCAAGTCAAGACAAGTCATCCAAAGCAGCTTTACAGAGATTAACATATAATTTTTGGTTTTATTGCGGTTCTTAAATAATGTTATTTCCAGCTAAAGTTAGTTTTGATGCATTCACTTCCGTTTAAATGATCATTTGTTATTAAATTAGGGGCCGCTAAGACGACACCGTTCTCTCTAAACAGACTTTAAACGCGAACCTGTGATAAACCATGCCTAAACAAACTTGTTTTGCCTATAAATTTGATGCAGAATTTATTTTATTGTATTACTTCGGGTTGGTTATTACAGTTTTTCTGAATTGCTAAAACACTAAACCCCATTCCCTGAACCAAATTCTCAATAGCTTAAACCAATTTGTTGAATAAATCACTCTTTCTGTAAAACATTAATCAAGTTCAGGTAGTTGAAACACTGTTTACAAATCTCATGCACTCTTTTTGCAAAACTCTAAACACATTTCGCACTGTGATGCACTTATGTTTCAAAAAGCTAAACACAGGCAGGCAAAAGTTAAACACAACTACAACACAGTTGTCCTCGTTTACACACAACGACTCAAAATAGTTCACACTTATTTCTAATGATATGTGTACAAACCAACAGTACATAATACAGTTCAGAGTGCCAAAATTGACTCAGAATGTTGCACTGAATGTTGATATCAACAATGGGTGGAAACAATTTAAGAGGGAGAGGAGGAAGAGTATGTGAATGTTGTCAAGGCTGGATCTTGCTTTAGGGTTTTCCCCTTTGCCTGCAGAGATGACATTGTCTGTGATGTGGACACAGTCCTCAGGCCGGACCAACATGAAGACGTGATGCTGAAGCAGAATCAATCTCTCATTTTTTTTCAGTTGCACAACTCTTCTGAGTATACTGTAACATGCTTTTCATTTAGAATTTCTTACTGTAACTTCTTTTGCAGTTGGGTCACTGTATTTTCACAGTATTTTATTCAGTACAATAATACTTACAGTACACATAGTATACAATTTATTCACCTTACTACTGTAAGATGCCATTACTATACTTTTTTACATAATTGCAAATTTACTTTGTTACAATATACTTTTGTTCTGTAACTAATTGTATGCTTTGGATGCTGTGTTCTCCATTTTTTATGTATTGTCTAATGAATGATCTGTAGTGTTTATAATATTGGCTCATGTATGTATGATCTGAAAGCCTTGTTTGATTTTGCCAAGAGTCAGAGGTTCTCTGAATTTGGTTTTGTGTTTAAGGTTTTGAGAAAATGAGTGATGGTTTCAAGAAATGTGTTTTAGCGAGGAAAAACTAAGATGTATTTTGTTCATTCGGATCACAAGTGGACGACGCTAAATACAGATGTAAATTGGGTCTAAAACCTTTTGAGCTTGTCCACTTTCTACCACTTCCAGAGGTTGTCAAACTCATTTGACAGGATTGCTTTCGAAGTGTAAATGCTCCTGTGGGCGAAAGTGTTCAAACAGCCACAAAAGACCGCCTACTGACCTAATGCGTAAACATTATGGAAAGTGCGCTAGCCAGATCTGATTTAGTCTTTGTCGACTGAAGACCTGAGTTTGATTTGAAGGCGAAGAACGTACTAAGCATAGTGTTCTCTCACCACTGGCACGTTCATATATAAATTTTGTGAGCTTATTTTGTCAAAAAAAACATACATGCACCCATAAACCCTCCCCTCGAAAAAAATCAGGACAGAAGTGCTTGAGACGGATTAAAAATGAGACGGATTAAAATACCAGGAATAAGCGGGTATGTGTCTCCCTCGCCTACTTGTGATCTGATCGACCAAAATGCATCTTAATACCAGGTGTAAACAGGGCCACTATCAGATTATGTGATTTTTAACTCCTAAATTCTTGTGTCTTGGACAATAAACATGTCAGACTACACGTTGCTTCCCAACCAATCATTGCTTAACTCTTTAATGACATGTGTGATGTCATCAAGAAGGCGGAACTAACAACTGACTTCTAGAAACAAGAGCGTAAATGGCTACCGAAGCTGCGTTTCAGTACTTACCTGGTTGCTGAAGCGCCTCTGCTATCGTTTGCCATCATTGATCTTTTTTCACTCTGTCGTGGTAGTGCCTCGAGGAAATATCATAAAAGCAGAAGTATTGTTGCCCATGCTCCATAAACCTCTTCTCTATTGCATTATTCCACCCTGGAAGCATCAATGTTTAAAAGCTGTATACGGAAGAGCTTCTGTGCTCTTATTGGTCAACGTTACAGATGTGATGGAACCCATCGTGGAGGACCGAAAAAGATTAAACATGCTAGTCTTTAGGTGTGGTTGACTTGAAACTGTGCATTAGTCTTTGGTTTGTCCTTCTTTTGCTTTAATTACATAAATTGAAAATATTTATTATTTTTATATATACCCTATTATTCCAAAGTTTGGGGTCAGTAGATTTGTTTTTTTTTAAGAAATTACAGTTTTTCTCGATTGCTAAGACACATTTCTTGAAAGCTGCTCTCCTTTTCTCTAAACTGTGAACACAAAACCCAATTTTCAAGCTACATTCACAAAACCTCAGACTCTTCTTGCAAAACCAAACTTTCACCTCAAAACAGTTCAATCTGTTCTCAAAACTGAACTATGTTGTCAAATCGTGCCCCGAGTCAATCAAAATTAAAAACATACAGTCACTAAACACTACGTAGAAAAATAGAAAACACAATGCTCAGGACATGAAGCTGGAGAAATAAATGTTTATTGTTCACTGTAGGCTAAATGCATGTTGCAAAAAAAAAAAAAGTATATCCTAAGTATAAATGTTCATTTAGCACCTGTACAAAAAGACAAAACAGAAATCTTGTGCATTTACACAGCACTTGTAAAAACAAACAGAAATCGTATGCGTTTGCCACTTGTGTACAGTAAGCCCATGTAAAAATAAAGTACAAAAATATACATGGAACACTAGGCCTACAAACAGTTAGACCAACCCTCCATTACAATATTACAGTACATTGGTACAGTGATGTACTGAAACATATATTTACTTACAGTATACTGTGGTACAGTATATAGTATGTCATACAGTAATTGCTGTCAACATTTACATAAATGTACTATAATGTACTATATCAAAAAAAGGTAATTACCTATTCTCTTCTCTAAATCTTCGGATTATTGTGGACACAGTGAATCTACTGATGTTTGGTTGTACCCTTTGTCCAGCCTCCCTCATGCTCATACCATGGACAAGAACATGGTCAGTTACAGAAGCTCTGATTTCATCAGATATTACTGTTCTTTGTCTTCATTGACCACCTCGACCAACTCTCACACGAACTCTTCCTCTCAGATTTCTATTCATTGTAGGGCCTCACAAACCAGTGCTCTCCGAACTGGCTTACTGTATATGTTCCCTCACGTCATTAGCCACAAGTGTGATCAATTTTGAGTTGTTGTGTTCAAGTGGTGACACATGTGCTTTAATTTTGTTTGACTTTTGTCACCTGTGCTCACCATTATGCAGCACGGGTGTATCACAATGAAAATGTGTTGGCAAGTTGTGTCTAAACAGGTGAAAAGTGCTTACGGTTTTGCCAAAAGAGTGATTGATTCAATCAGTGGGTTCAGGCAACTGAGCATTTGGTTCAGACAATAGGGTTTAGTCTTTTAGCAATTGAGAAAAACTGTATTTAGCAAATATGCATTCAATTGATCAAAAGTGACATTAAAGACTGTGACATTGTTAAGATTTTAGATAAATGCTGTTATTCTGAATCCCCCCCCCCCCCCCACCGGGTGTCAGATGTCAGGAAAAAATTGCATCTTAAAATGCATCTTACTGTATTTTTGATCAAATAAATAAATCTACATGTACGTATATAATGTGAACGTGTACATGTATTTGCATGTAGCCTGTGCACGGCTTTCTTTCCCCCACAGCTTTCTCTTACATCATGTTGAGTGCAATCAATCAATAGTCATTAAAAATGGAATTCTAAAATGCCTCCTGTGTCTTGGCAGAAACATGAATAAAACATGTTCTCTAACGACATTTTCCATCAGCCCTCATCCCAAACCTCTGACAGCACCCCGTTCCCAAAGTCTCACAGTGTACTTTGTGTTTACACAGAAACTGCAAAGAATCTTTTTCTTAGGCAATATTATTCTCTTATTTTCCAGTAAAATATCTATTAAAACAAGATAAATTTACTTGAAAAGCAAAATTGCTTAGCCTTGGTTTTCTTAACCTTCGGGAAAATTGTTCGTTCTTGTTTTAAACATAAATCTAAGAAAGTTAGATGAGGCTTTAGTGAGTTTTATACTTAAAACAAGAAGAAAATGCCCATGGGGTAAGAAAAATTAACTCAAGATAAAAGTCTTATCTAATGCAGTTTATCTTCTAAAGTAATCTTGTTTTAAGGATGTTTAGATTTTATTACTGTAAAAAAATTACTGATTTAGACCATTATTTTTTGCGGAGTAGGCTTAGGCTACATATGCTGATATATCAATAAGCTCCTATAGAACTGTGGGAATGTTTCTTTTTTCCTCCTCCGGGATGATAAGGGTGCATATCCATCCCCAGACCTCCTTCAGGGAGGAGAACTCCCCCGAGGAGAACTATGAGGACATGTAACAGATTAGCCGACATGAAAAACTCCAGAGCAGATGAAAGAGAGAGTCGTCCACTTTTTTTCCCTCCGGGGGTTCGCTAGAAACTCTTTCTTTCATACCATCGTACTGTTCGACTATAAAATGGCAGAGGGAACATGAAATATTGATTTATCTTTGGTTTTATTATATGTACACTAAATAAAGCACACAAGCAGCTGCATAACAGTGCGCTAACATCAACCTCTTAAGGCAAGACAGTCCAGGTCAAACATTGTTTTTTTCTCGTGCACTGAGCCATAAATATTCACTTTTTACACACACTAGACTTTTCCATTTTATTCCTACTGTATCTATATTCAGAAGGTTTTTACTGAGGGGTTGTTTCATATTTAATTTGCCTGATTTTATACAACATTTAATTCCTAAAACACAGTGTATCTTCTGATCTATTGAGTGATAAAAAGAGAAATCCAATATCCCCTTTGTAAAAACCTTTGATTCTAATATGTCAACACAATAAGTTCATATTATTGAACTTATAATTGTTCACACAACTATAATTGGCATATTTAAACAACATTTTAGAAAACTTGTAATGCAAAGAATTCTTAATTTAATCAATCAACTGGGAAAGTATAGAGATTCGTAAAAAAAAAGTTTTACCCAATTCACCTGGGGTGTCTTGCCTTGAAGTCGGCATTAAACTGTAGTTGCAGTTGTAGTCCTTATTGGGACGTATTTACAACTGAAAAGGCTTCTTAAACGAAAAAATTTATGACTTGATTTTGTCCCCCAGGAATTGATTGGATCGTTGTGATTTGCTATTGCTGTGATGTCATGTGAGTGACAGGTTGCCCCGCCCTTGCACCAGTAAACATGTCGTTTTTTATAATGATGATGTGCATGGATAATTCATATAATAAAGAATTTTGATTTCATGGTGTCTTGAAACCAGCAGAACGCCCTAGCAAATGCAAGATAACAACAATTTAGATGACCTTTGGAAAAAGTAAAAATCTAGTTGAAACTGCATTGCATAGTGTACATGTGCGTGCGTGTGTGTATAAAATAGCTGCTTTCTTTGCCTGTTTCACAGTGGTCACTGTCTTTAGAACTAAGTTGCACACAAAACATCTGCTCAGTCCTGGCTGGTGAAAACAAACGCCCAGGTGCCTAGATAAAAGCTCACAGCTGAACAAGAGAGAGAGAAGTTCTTAGCGCTGCTTATGATAGGCAGGGAGACCGACGGTAGCCGCTGAGTCTGAACACACAGCGCTCCTCGCTGTTTAAGCTCCCTCTTTCATCCTGGCTGCGGGGGCCGGGAATCAGAGTCCAACTTCACAGCGGCGCACGAGCTGGATAATCTCCTACGTGTGAAGAAAGAGAGGTCATTCAGACGGTGAAGTCTGCCTTGTTATGTGTATTTGATCAACACGGCCTACATCAGACACTTCAAGATAAGATGCAGCGTGTCTGTGAAGTGATTGTAAACATGTACCAGACTGGAAAATTGTTTGAAATATAGCAGTTTGTCAGTTTTTCTAAGGAGATTAGGACTGGGCTCATGACAGGCAAAGGATAGCCATTATCTCCACCCTAAAAATAGTAGCTTACTGTGGGTGAGGCTTTTGTTTGATTCAGGGGTGTGTTTTCTTGTACAGTGGCATACTGTAACTCGCTATTTAACCACTAGTATGATGCATCATTGAAGTTAATTAACTAGTCAGTACTGTTTCCTGAAACCGGAGTAACATGGTACACCTTCGTCCTTTGATTCACATTGGTTCAAAAATATAGGACTGTCATCTTAATGATGTCACGTTATTCCTCAGGTGGGGAAGTAATTACTAATCAATTGGAGATTGCAATTAATATCAGATGGTGATGATATGGTGATATTGAAGGAACAATGGTACTTGGCTAATGATACTTTTGAGAAATACACCCCAAGGCTGCATCCGAAATCACATACTTCCCTATTTTAAGTAGCCGAAAAACAGTATGTGACAAAATAAGTATGTCCGAATTCACAATACTCATAAAAGAGTAGGCAAAAATTACCTGGATGACCTACTACTTCCAGTGAGATTCTGAAGTATGCATATGCTGGATAGCCTGGCAAGCCAGACCTACATCAAGATGTTAGGTCTGGGAACTCACAATTGGCATACCTCAATCCGAGGGGCGGGATAAATGGTTGTCTTTCAATATTCCTCGGCACGCAATAGGATAGCGCTACAACCAACCAGAGCAACGAACGGCTGTGGCTGAGTGAGTCCCATGCGTTTTCCCACCAGCGGAGCTAGTTGATATATTAAACTTTTGCCGTATCCCGTCATCAAAACTCAAAGTACATCTTCCTTTTTTAAGAATGTGACGTTCTATTAACTCCAAGTCCTCCAGAGTCGCGGCCAAAGCCGATTGGAAAAAACGCTGTAAGTTCGCCAGCAGCATCTTCTTTGTTTTCAAGTAACGTTAGTGGGGAAATTCCCTATGGAAATCACGTGGAACCGTCACAACTCTGCCGTCATTATGTTAAGCCCGCCCACCAAATCTATACAAGATGTGATTGGCCTAACCAGAGTTTGGTTTTTCCAGTTCGAAAAGCCAACGGAGAGTTGCTAGACCACACTTTGCTGCAAAATAATTTTTGCTGCCGCTAGGGTGCGTCTAGATTTCTAGGCTATATGATGGACACTTTACTATCCCATGAGGCCACGGGAGAGGATTTGTGAATGGCAGTGAAGCGACACAACACATGATAATGGGAACATGGCGAATGTAGTGCGTCCGGATTACATTCATTCTACATACTCACATGGTATAGAACATAATTTTTTAGCGATTATGTAATTACTTGTTCAAAATAAGTACCTACTCAAGAGCGTATGCGAAATCTGTTAACAGATTTATGTTGGTGGGGGGGCAATTGACAGACAACTGAAAAGGGCTTCACACAGATTACAGGGTGTGGTTTTGAACAAATTGGGGGTGGGGCTTGTAACTGCAAGTGTGTTTCTGTCACCTGTGGTGAGTCCAAAGCAATGACACTGATAAAACAGCTTATCATGTGAATGTGCAGTTGCGTCCTAGTGGAGGTGATATCATCACACTGTTAGCAGCCAGACAGCACGCCTGTGTGTGTGTGTTGTGTGTGTGTGTGTGTGTGTGTGTGTGTGTGTGTGTGTGTGTGTGTGTGTGTGTGTGTGTGTGTGTGTGTGTGTGTGTGTGTGTGTGTGTGTGTGTGTGTGTGTGTGTGTGTGTGTGTGTGTGTGTGTGTGTGTGTGTGTGTGTGTGTGTGTCAGAACAGGATCATTAATTCCTACCAGGCTCAGACAATCGCATCAACAAATCCCATCTCAGTCTAGCGTATTTGACCCGAGTGAAGGAACTGCCAGCAGGGAGACTGTTTGTGTGGATTAGAGAGATAAAATTGCACGGCACCAGAAGGAGCTTTTACATTGACACCCACACTGACCATTTATGAAGGATATTTGAACAGTGAGCCATGGCGGAGAGCCGTGCAGTATGAGTAACTGATATTTATAGTGATCCTGGTTGGGGATTGGGGGGCGTTTGTTGAAATAATGTTGTCGTTATCGGTTCCCATGTCTCTGGGACATTAGGATTAGCGGTAGATAGATGAGATGGGCGTTCAGTCGCTCACTGCAGAGCTCCACTCACGTATGGAGAAACTCCAGAGTCTCTCACCACAGGCAGCAAGATTATGCCGCATAAATAAACACAAACTGACAATTTTTGTGAGGAAATTCAAAACCGCTACCTCGAATTTAAGCTCTCGCCATGCAAACGCACAGCCGACAGCTAACTTCAGTCAAATACACACATAAATATCCCTCCATCCACTAGGAATGACCACTGTGTTTAGCCTGAGAGCAGTTCGCGTTGATCGGATAAAGAACGCTTTTGCTCTCTCCCCCTCTCTCTATCTTTTTCATTCTCTCTTTTTATATCCCTCTTGCGAGACCGCTAATGGGCTTGCAGAATGGGGTAGAGGCGGCGGAGATGAGCTGCACACCTTTGTGCCTCCTGTTGTTCTAAATACCTCCCTTTTAGGTGGAAAACAGCATTTGAATTCAGAACTGCTCACAGCTGAAATGAAATGCTAATCTCACCCCACATTTTATTCTTTCCTGTTTTCGCTGCTCTCTGGGTTCACCATATGCCGTAACTATCGCAGGGTTCCAGGAAAGTATTCCGGTTCCAGAAGGAGCACAGTGCTCAGCCTTAAAACCAAAAATAAGCAATAATTCACATTAAATTGCGTCACGTCGAATTGCGTCCAACTATGTACGTAATTACACATGCTGATGTGTGTGTAATAAAGATTAGATACAGTTTTAATGCTGTTGTGTGCATTAAATCAGAGCTTGTGTGTGTGCTCTGGTGAGTGTGCGTCTGTGATAATGTTTCTATTACTGGTTTGCCTTCATAAATATTAATGTGAAACATGCTGACCTTAATTTCAATTCTGTCTGCTGGAAAATCTCTCCCCTCTCACCCACTCACTAACTTACTGAGAGGGACAATAGACCGTGCCGACAAACCCTCATCATGCTGTTTTTTTCTCCAGGATGGAAAGATAGTTGAATGAATGGATGAGTAGATGAATAAATAGATGATGTAGGTGAATGGGCATAATATATTTAGGCAGTCAAATCAGTTGAAAGCAGATGATGTTCTCATTTCGTTGAGATCCTAAAGTGTGGCGTGGGTGCCAAAATTCAATTTAACGTTCCATGAGAGAAGGCCTGTGATTGGCTGATTACCGTCAGTGCAGTAATAGCTGCCTATAATTTTCACAAACGAAATTGGTCTGAATAGGTCAAACTGGTAGAAATTGACTAAATAAAAACTAAACAACTAAACTAAACCACCTGGGAATCAGAATCTGACAGTAAAACATTTTTAAGCAAACAAATGTTAAATGAAAGATTCACCTCCAATGCTGTTATTATGAAAAAAAAAAAAAAAAAAAACAGATCAGAAGTGTTTAACAACATACTTATAGGTTGGATAATAAATAGTATAATATATACAGGTGTAATTTTTCAAAATTATTCAACCCTCATTGCAAATCAGGTTTATTGACAATTTACAAACTTTCAGGTGTTTGCAATGAACAAATCAAACAAAAGTAATGGAAAACGCTCAACAAAATTTTTAAATGTTTTACCAAATTCAACTGTAAATGCAACTTTTAATGACTACAGTCTCAGAATTATTCAACCCCCTGAATAATCCCTCACAACAGTAAAAATTTGCTGTTGTCTCAAGCATACCTGGTGCAACTAATCAAGGGCTTCATTAGTTGCAACAGGTGTGCTTGAGCTAGAACACATGAAACTATGTGTTGAATAATTTTGAGACTGTAGAAGTCATTAAAAGTTGCATTTTCAGTTGAATTTGAGGAAACCACTTAAAAAAGATTTGTGTTAAGCTATTTCAACTGTACAACTGTACATAGTTCACAATATCTGAACTGGCTAGCTTTGTTGAGTGTCACATTTGAGTGCATGTTAGAAAAATTGTCGAAAAAGCTAAGAGAAGATATAATCGCCATTCACAAACAAGAAACAGGATACAAAATATAGTGAAGGCACTTAATGTTCCTAAAGACACAGTTGAAAGCACAGTTCACAAGTTCAAAGTTAAAGGAACCGTGGTTACACTACCTGGATGGAGCAGAAAAAGGAATATATCAACCGCTGCAACCAGATTTCTGAGAAGGCAGCAAGACAGTAAACAAGCCTTGGTGGCAACCGGCACTGATGTTTCAGCTTGCACAGTGAGGCGCATACTAAACTCATGCGGTTTTCTGGCCAGAACTCCAAGACATACACCACTACTAACCCAATAGCACAAGAAAAGTTTAGCAAAAGAAAATTTAGGATTCTGTACTGTGGAGCCATGAAACAAAACTGGAACTTTTCAGCCCTAAGGATCAGCAGTATGTCTGGAGGAAGAAGAACACAATGCTGAAAAGAACACTCTGTCTACAGTTAAGCATGGCGGTGGCTTGGTGAAGCTCTGGATCTGCTTTGCGGCCACTTTGCATCCTCTGGCACTGGAAACCTGCAGCATGTGGAAAGCAAGATGGATTCATTGAAGTATCAGGAAATCCGTTATGCCGTAAGTGAGGATGCTGAAGCTTGGGCGTCATTGGACCTTTCAACAGGACAATGAATCCTAAGCATACCTTAAATTTCACCAAGGCTTGATTGCAGAAAAAGTCCTGGAAAATTCTACAGTGTCATCACAGTCACCTGAATTGAACCCTATAGAAAATCTATGGTGGGATTTGAAGAAGGCGGTGCACAGAAATACCAAGAATATGACTGAACTGAAGACCATTGCTCATGAGGAATGGCCTAAGATTTCTCAGAAACACTGCCAGAAGCTGGTGTCTGGTTATACATCTCATTTGCAGCAGGTCTTAAAAGCAAAAGGGTGTTCTACTAAGTACTAAAGATGCATGCTTTGAAGGAGTTGAATAATTTTGAGACTGTAGAAGTCATTTTCAGTTGCATTTGAGGAAACCACTTAAAACATTTGTTGTGTTAAGCTATTTCAACTGTACATCAAAATAGCCTATCATAAAAGTGTTTGATAGTGTGAAGTAAATATTGTTGTATAAAACTTTAACCAGAAAGCTACATAATCATTACAACAGGGAGAATGATTTTCGTTGTACCAAAATTCTCAAACGCAGCAAGGGGACTTTGCTTCCACATTTCAGAAGACCACTTTCTACTGAGTTGTTCCAACTGTAAAATGTGCTCAAGTTGATTTAAAGAAACTTCTAAAGCATGCTGGGAATCTTCACTGGCTCTAACCATGGGGTGGAACAAACTATCCACATCTAATTGCTGAGAGTGTTTGTCAACTCTCAAATGAAAGTTGTCTTGCTTCATTCACAGCCATATAAAGTGTTATTCATCTGAATGCTTTTATGAACAGACTAACAATCTGTCTGTTTGTTAGTTGTATATCTGGAATAGAAATTTACCCCCAACCTCTAGACTGCATCCCAAAAGAAAGAATACCCATATAACTTTGTGTGTGTGTGTGTGTGTGTGTGTGTGTGTGTGTGTGTGTGTGTGTGTGTGTGTGTGTGTGTGTGTGTGTGTGTGTGTGTGTGTGTGTGTGTGTGTGTGTGTGTGTGTGTGTGTGTGTGTGTGTGTGTGTGGTGTGTGTGTGTGTGTGTGTGTGTGCGTGCGTGCGTTTCAGGTTTCTAAATGATATCTTCTGCATGCTCAGATGCTCCTGAGCGGGTGGCGACACCCCCAGAGGAAGCTGATTGACAGCTTGGCAGTGATAGCAGGAGTGATGCTGAGAGTAGAGAAAGTGAGGGGGAGCAAATGGAAAGAGAGAAAGAATAAGATGATTCATATAGACAAGACTTGTGTGGATTTGTACTTATGGTTGGACCTAAATCTGAAGGTTTTGGAAGGAGTGAAGTCTTTTGTGATTTTGTCTTTAAATCCTCAAACACAAATCAACAAAACATGATTTTCATGATGCACTAGTCTTTTTCCCTGTTTTGTGAACCACACTGTTAAAATTATATTTAAAAAAAAATTATAATAATTAGGTAGATCATGCATCCTTTGTTGTTTTGACCCTATGTTTTGAAATCTTTCATTTTGATTCCAAATATGATGCGAGTTATAGATCCCTTTAAAGTTCGGTAGAACCAAGTTTTTCTGTTAAAAACATGACACGTGGCAGTGGAACAGAAAAAAACACAAGGTCTATGTATACATACATTTTTTTTAAAAGTTAAACTACTTCTAACTTGAGGTGCTCGTTTTCTAGAATGACGTGCCATGCGCAAAATGCGAACACAATGGTCAAACACATCCGTCTAGCGCATTTTTACAGAAAAACAATGAAAAAAATAGCGCAACTGCAAAAATGTGTTCTTTGTGAACATCCCCTAAGAGAGTTGAAATTACAGCATCGCTGTAAAATCTTGTGATTCAATGAGTGTGATCTGATTTTAGATTCTCTTTGGGTTTGAAAATGAGTATGTTCTGTGGTCCTTACATTTATTTGAACAACTGTTTGACAATAGTGAATTTACAATATGTAATTTACACTCTTAAAGATGTAATAATATCCTTTTGATGAGAAACTTGTATTTTTAAGTTTATTGAGATGCAGTGGATAAATTGCCCTGGATTTGTATTGTCAGTGCTAGGCAGCGACGTATGCAGCATACGCCTATAAACGCAGAAGTCATTAACACATTGAAGCAAACAAAACAAAACACAATCTGTTGTTCAACTAATGGAGTTTTCAGGAGAAAATAAGGGGAGCTGTTTTGCTCTGATAAATGTCTCGTGTGCAACACCATACATCAACACTAATTCTATAGAAGAAAATGTAGGCTAATTTAATTAAAGTTCAATGAGGATTTACTTTTTTAAACCGATGAAATGAACCTGTCACAATTGCAAAAATAAATCCTGCTTGATTTGCCATGAGAGTTCAACTCAGTCGAATGCAGAAAAACAAGAATCGGATCAATATTTTCAACTTTGACAGAGTCAGATAAGAGTTAAAGTTTTACTTTCACCAGTTTTATCTAGTTTTGGATGTGAGAAAAGATAGAGGCAGGATTCAAGAGCATTCCAAACACAGTGATGTGCGTCAGTGGGTGGAAATAATGAATGCAACTCAACTCTGTCTTCACAAAACAAAAGTTTTCTATTGAAACGTAAAGTCTTAAAAAAAGAGTGGTGCATCTTTCTGAACCCCTGTGTTCCACATTACTTCAAGTTCTCACTGTAACTCTGACTGTAATGTATGTGAAGCTCTAAAAACACGTCTCATCTTTGTTATGCTGTTCATATCCACTTCTCTCAGGTGCCAAAGAGGTGAATGCCAGTGGCAAGACGTTCACAGTGAAGAGTTCCCTGCGGCTCCAGGTGGACCGGCAGGATGACGGTGTGGCCTACACTTGTAGAGTGGACCATGTGGCCCTGACTGCCACCCATGAAGACACTACGCAGGTCTTGGAGGTCCACTGTGAGTATGGCTGGGTCCCAGCTCAAGCCAGCGTCCCATGATGCTCACATCCATATTCCTTACTATAAAACAAAAACCTTCAAGGGTTAGTTCACCCAGAAATGAAAATTGTCATCATTTACTCAGCTTCATGTCGTTTTAAACCCGTAAGACTGTCGTTCATCTTTGGAACACAAATCTGAGAGATGTCTGTCCCTCCATTGACAGTCTATGCAGCTAGTCCAAATTTTCTGAAGAGACACCAATTGCTTTATATGATAAACAAATTGAATTTAGGCTTTTATTCACATGTAAACATTGATCAACGAACATAAACAGAAGCTCAACCATTATTTGCTTGACGCGCGAAAACAAACCTCATTGGTTCTTGCGGAAGTTCAGACTTGTGTTCAAACTCATCTGTGAGTTGATGAATGTTTATATGTGACTAAAAGCCTAAATTAAACATGAGGGTGAGTAAATGATGACCCCATAAAAATGCTTAATGAGTGTAATTTTCTGTCTATGTTGACATTTCTATTGAAACCGGAAGTTTGGATTAGACATTTTAAAGGTATTTCGCAAATGAGAAAGACTTTAAATGTTAAAAATGTATTTGTTTAGGGCTATTTTTGTTGACTTTTAGGAGTAAAATTGTATATGTTATCTTAGCTAAAGCCTAAAAGATTTCATTGGGTGTTAACTAATTGAAGTTGCAACTTTTAAAACTAGATATATAGTGGTAAAGCAAAAACCTACGCACGGTGATTACAGAAAAATGTCATTTACCAGTTAGAGTTTCTCTTTGAAGCTTTGACATTTAATCAATCTAGTGAGACGCAGTGGAGCATTTGAGCCTGAGTAACATCACATCACTTACCTTTTGATCTTCATAGAGTGTCATTCTTCCGCTTGAATGCTGTCTGAAACAATATTTCTTTGTTCGTCTCTCTGTCTCTGTTATAGATGCTCCCGTTGTAAACATCATACACTCCGCAACCCTCCCACAGGAGGGGCAGTACCTGAAACTGGAATGTGTACCTCAAGGAAACCCCTCGTAAGCATCCACAATTTATCAGCATCTCGATGAATTATAATGTTGGCAAAAAAAGAGCTTTGGGAAGATGCGTTGCATATCTACTGCACCAAGGAGAAATTGCCCTGTGGGCAGGCCTACAGCTAGAGGCTTATAACCACATGCTTGCATTAATGTGATGACTCATAAATTTGATTCTGTTGAAATTAAAAAGCTATGAATAAATAACCATAAATTCACATGGAAAACAACATTAAGTAGCTCATATCTGTTGGTACAAGTGAAGCTAAAATAAGGCCAGTACTTTATATTATTTCCAAAAAAAAAGGGTTGACAAATCTTTGATAAACTTTTCTAATACAGATAGCTTAGAACTCTATGTTTGAAACTAAAGTTGAAAACTTTAAAACTCTCTCTACGATTTGTGTATTCTCAAAGGCATTGGTGCAACTTCATGGTGTTGTTTTCCATTGATTGTAGGGGTCATATCATAAGGAATCCAATTTTCCTTGATCTTTTGAGATCAAGGAGAGAGGAGGTATTTAAGAAAAGTCTACATTGTACTAGGAAAACGTACTAAGTTTCAGAACTCAAAAATGTTTCCCTGTCAAAAAGATGACACTTAAAGGAACAGTTCACCCAAACATGAAAACTCTGTCATTATTTACTCACCTTCAAGTTGTTCCAAACCTGTATATATTTCGTTGTTCTGTTGGACAAAAAGGAAGATATTTAGAAGAATGTGGGAAACAGAAACAGAACGTTATGGGGCACCATTGACTTCAGGTGCTGGTCATATAATTAGAATATCATCAAAAAGTTCTTTCATTTTCCAGCAGGATTTGCACCTGCCGACACTGCCAAAATAACCAAAACCTCGTTCAATGACCATGGTATCCCTGTGTAATTACTGTGTGATTTCATGTAAAATTCTAATTTTCTGGGATTTTGATTTTGTGGGTTTCATAAGCTGTAAGCCATAATCATCAAAATTATAACAAATGAAGGCTTGAAATATTCTCACTTTGCATGTAATGTAAAGTCTATTAGTTTCACCTGTTAAGTTGAATTCTTGAAATAAATCAACTTTTTGATGATATTCTAATTATATGACCAGCACCTGTATTTTATATATATATATATATATATATATATATTATATATATATATTATTCTATGGAAGTTAGTGGTGCCCCAAAACGGCTTGGTTACAAACTTTCTTCAAAATATCTTCCCTTGTGTTGAACATAACAAAGAATTGTATACAGGTTTGGAACAACTTGAAGGTACTCACTTGAATTTACTCAAATAATGTCAGAATTTTCATTTTTGGGTGAACTTTCTCTACAAGCTGCAAAAATGGCCTATTCTGTATTTCCATATACTGTATTCTGATATCAGACAAATACATTTGAATACATGCAAACACATGACCACTCATATTTAAGTAAAGAACGCCTATTTGGTGTTCAGATACTCAGTCACAGTGATGTAAGAATGAGGAACGAGAATAGATGCTATTATGTCTGCCAAACCTTGTGTTGTTTCTGGCTGTGTATAGCATCTACAGCTCTGCAGATCCTAACGTGCAAAATGTTGTTATCGAAGGATGGGAAAAAAATGATAAAATAAATGTAAAAATTCATTAAATTATGAAAAAAATTGTAATAATGCTTTTTATTAGAACTAAATATCAGTGTTTCACCAGGCCAGACCCAGTAATCTGGACCAAAGATGGAGGAGAGCTGCCAGACCTGGACCATATGATTGTCGAAGGAAGAGAACTCACCTTCACGTCACTCAACAAAACCGACAACGGCACCTACCGCTGTGAAGCCAACAATCACCTCGGCACCAGTCAAGCTGAATATAAGCTGGTTATTTATGGTGAGTGACAGAGTAACATCTGAGTAACATGTTAAGCAAGCACAGCCCTTGCAGAAAGCATCTGCATCACTAATCAAGCCTACGTTTCTACTCTGCAAGTAACTGTCATTTTATAGTGAAGCACTTTGAAGCTGCAATGCCTTGAAATGATTGCTTGTTTGATAGATCAACAATATTTAGTTGAAAAGGCAAAATGAAAATTCATATTTTACTCATTTACTCACTCTAATGTTTTTCCAAACTCATATGATGTTTTATTGTGCAGAACACAAAAGAAGATATTTTCAAAAATGTCAGTTGTTTTGTTCATATTATGAAAATCAATGGAACCCCAAACTTTTTGTCGCCGTATTTGATGTTGTCCTTTTATAACCGAGTTTTGATTTGATTTGAAAGTGAATTAATTTCAATCCGTTCATCATTTAAAATTATTGTATTGATTCAGAAGACTCGTTTAAATGACATTTATGGAACTTGAACTTTTTGGGTCTCATTGACTTTTATAATATGGGCAAAAGCTAGTATTATTAACATGAGTAAATGATGACAGAATTTTCCATTTTGACTGAAATAAAAGACGTATAATCACCTCTGTATCATAAATATTGCACAAAAGAAGTGTACATATGCAGCAACCCACTTTTCTCTGTCGTTCTCTGACTTCGCTTAAGAGAATGAGTTTCACACACTTAGCATGACAGTAAAGCATGATGGGTCTCGCTACAGCCTGAGGTTCAGAGGCTACACTGCGTCCACATCTGCCATCTCTTTCATCAGAGGCAGCTGTGCGGAAACGCTCACAGGCTAAGAACGGATATGACTGTAAGCATCAAGCGGAAGAGTCTCCCCTGCCTTCTTGACACTAAACCCCCCTAGTCCGGAAAATTCTTCCTCAGGCTCTCCAGTCGAGAAGTTACTTTTCTCTCACTTTCTCCTTCTACCTCGACTTTTGTATCCTCCCACGGGCCATCTTAAGAAGATTTAATTAGCCGTTATGGTGCAGTGTAGGGGTCCAGTCAGTGGCTCATTGAAATGTCAGGACACTATAACAACAAGGAGAACCAAAGCTTTTAATGATGTTGATACTATAAAACTGACACCTTCTCTGTAGGAATAAAAAGCTAATTGGGTGTCACATATATAAAGCACCATGTCTGAATTCATTACTGTCTTTTTAAATGGCAAAACATGATGCCGTCTTTCCATCGGTGATTAGCACAAAACCCGGAGCAATATAATGGTCACTGTCCTTCATCAAATCACCTATCTTGTATTGTGCCAATTCCAAATGCAATATTACCTGTTCAATATGCAGCCAAATGCTTGATATTCCAGGCAGAGGGATGCCATGTCAGTGGGGTACTTGAGAGGTAGGTATAGTCAATATTATTATTCAAATCTCACCCTTAATTAAAATTGGGCCATGACATTTAAATAAGATATTAGAGCAGGCCAATAGTATCTAGACTGTTTGAACAGGTTTGAACACTTTAATAATTCTCTATATCCCCCAACTAAAAAAACCAAGAGCCAAAATCTCATTATTTGCTATTTCCATAAGCTGTACTTTTAAAATGAGAGCAATTTCTGTTATAAAGTTAGGGTTTTTTTTAAAGTGAATTTCCGCAGTACTAGCTCATCAAACAGAAAATAATAATGAATGTTTTTAAAAGTTTCCCCAACACTTCCACTATCTATCATTGGTTGTTTAAACAAATAGCCACTCCCCAAACTCACCCTATTGGTTGATTTAGTGTTGTTGGGCTGGCCGGATCATCAAATAAACAAAGCAATGTTTTGAGACTATGTTTATACTTTTTGGAAAAATCAGCCAATGAATGATTTACTTGTAGTCTCTGTTCCCTGATCCAAAACATCACTCCAGCACTTCAACCATACAGAGAAAAGCTTACAACCCTGCCATCTGTGAGTCGTTATTATTCCAGTAATAGAATCTTGTGCCAAATGACTTGCTCTTGAGAAATTATCAGCTACTGTGTGTGTATATGTTAAAGCTGAACATGTACCTATGGAAGCAGAATAGTCTCAATTATAATTCACGCAAAAAACATCATTCACACATGCGTAAACAATTTCACATGCATGAAACCTAATTCACGTACTCACAAAAAAAATTCACGTGTGTAAAAAAAATGTGTATTCACAAAAAGCAATTCACATGCGCAAAATAAACTTAAATATTCATAAAATACATTTCACAAATGCAAAACACAATTCGTAGATATACAACTGTGCACAAAAACCTTTGAATGTTTAAAATATACGAGCTTATTCTTGAATGTGAATGTGCAAATCGTCATTCACGTACGAATCGCCTTGGATTTGTGTGTGTGTGTTTTTGAGACTTTCCTGCCAGCGCTTTACTGGTAACACAGAGCACTCGTACTCTTTAGCCAATCAGATTTAAGCTTATCAACCGACCAATCAGTATCACGTGAGGGCGGGCCTACCTGCATGTTACGTCATCAGGTTTCGACCACAGTTCATGGCTGAGCAGAGGTATGTGCAGTTGATCAATTCATTTCTGTTTACTGAAGTTATAGTTCGAGATCAGTTGAAGCAAGTTTATTAACTGCTATTTAGTCCACATGTGAACATAAAAATGTATTTTAAGTATTGATGGATTTTCATGTCCTGTCCACCACACATTCAACTGATGATAATGTAGCCTATGTAATGACGTGCATAGAAGACATCGGTTTTGTTTTAAGCAGCATATAGTAATCCTGAAAAATGCAGAGAAACAAGTGTTTAATAATTTAACAACAAATGGCAAATAAACAATGGGTGCTCATTAAAATAGGTATATTCACTATTTAAAGAACAATCTCGATGGGTATTGATTGACACCAGATGATTGTTTTGTGATCATTGCGTGATTGTTGTAACATTAGCTGAGAGCTGTCTGTACCTACAGCTAAAATATAACAAAACAGGCATATTTTTTTGACACGATATGGGACATCTGATTACCACAACACTTGCTTACATCGGTTAATAAGAGTTAATAAACTATTGCTTCAACTGATCTCGAACTATAACTTCAGTAAACAGAAATGAATTGATCAACTGCACATACCTCTGCTCAGCCATGGACTGTGGTCGTCTGGTCGAAAGCTGATGACGTAACATGCAGGTAGGCTCGCCCTCATGTGATACTGATTGGTCAGTTGATAAGCTTAAATCTGATTGGCTAAAGAGTACGAGCGCTCTGTGTTACCAGTAAAGCGCTGGCAGGAAAGTCTCAAAAACACACACACACAAATCCAAGGCGATTCGTACGTGAATGACGATTTGCACATTCACATTCAAGGATAAGCTCGTACATTTTAAACATTCAAAGTTTTTTGTGCACAGTTGTATATCTACGAATTGTGTTTTGCCTTTGTGAAATGTATTTTTTTAATATTTAAGTTTATTTTGCGTGAATTTTTTTTGTGAGTATGTGAATTAGGTTTCATGCATGTGAAATTGTTTACGCATGTGTGAATGATGTTTTTTGCGTGAATTATAATGACTATTCTGCTTCCATGTGTACCTAGCAGATCATTTCACACGAGCAAGTAATTTTGCACCGGATTTTGCAACCCTGGGATTTTATTATTAGAATGATAACGACTTGAATAATATCTTTTCACATTTCTCTGTATTGTTGAAGTATTTCTCCATCTCTCTGGGCAGGAATATACTGTTATGTGCTAATTAACTTTCAGAGGGGGAAATCTTTTGTTTGTTCATTATTAAATGAATTATAAATAATGTTCTTTGGAAACAAAGACAAACTTTATCTGATCCTTTTCACAAAAAAACTCCCAAGGCTCCAGCCAAGCCAACAGTAGTGGTGTTTGATACGGCAAAACGTCTCGGGTTACGTATGTAACCCTTGTTCCCTGAGAAGGGAACGAGACACTGCATCGGTGACGACACTAGGGGAACGCCCTTCAGCGTAGCGCGTCTGAATTTATGAATGAAACCGAATCCAATCCTATTGGCGTTGCGTGATGACGTAGGGTGTGACGGCATATGCGGATGTACACAAAGGCACGCCGGCACACGGAAGATGTCAGCTTTTGCTATGAAGCAAGTGCTCCAGGCGGGGTGAGGTGTGGCGAACCGATGCAGTGTCTCGTTCCCTTCTCAGGGAACAAGGGTTACATACGTAACCCGAGACGTTCCCTTTCGAGGAACTCGAACTGCATCGGTGACGACACTAGGGGAACGAGATACCCACTATACCACAACGAACCCCGCTTCATCCTAGTGTGAAGCTGTCTTCAGGCACAACTTAGGACGAAAGCACTCGTGCACCGGGTGTAGAGGGAAGGTCCAGACTGTAAAACCTCATGAATGTGTGCGGAGTGGCCCAGCCAGCCGCCTCACATATGTCATGGATAGAAACCCCTGAAAGGAGGGCTCTAGAGGACGCCATGCCTCTGGTGGAGTGAGCCCTCACGGCCATAGGTGAAGGCAAATTGCGCACCTGATAGGCCAGGGAAATGGTCTGAACGATCCAGTTGCTGATGGTATGCTTAGAGGCGGGAAGCCCCTTCTTGGGCGACCCAAAACACACCAGCAACTGGTCCGACTTCCGCCATGAGGAGGATCTCTGTATATAACATAGCAGTGCTCTGACAGGGCAGAGCAGGTGAAGTCTCTCCTCATCCGCCGTCACATGAGGTGGAGGATGAAAGGCCTGCAGAACCACAGGCCGTGCCACATTCGATGGCACCTTGGGCAAATAGCCGGGCCTGGGATGCAAGATGGCCTTAATGTTGCCTGGAGCAAACTCCAAGCACTCGTTGGAAATAGAGAGCGCCTGAAGGTCTCCTACCCTCCTCAGAGAAGTAATGGCCAACAAAAAGACCAACTTAAACGTAAGGTTCTTGGCCTCAGCCGACTCCAATGGTTCGAAGGGGGCCTCGGCCAGCCCTTCGAGAACCACCGCCAGGTCCCAAGAGGGAACCCTGGTGCGAGCCGCAGGTCTCATCCTCCAGGCTCCACGGAGGAAACGTACGACCAAGTGATGCCTCCCCAGAGGGCCATCACTCAGAGGAGCGTGGAAAGCCGCAATGGCAGCCACATAAACCTTGAGTGTGGATGGGGTAAGCCCGGCAGAAAAGCGGTCTTGAAGGAACTCCAGCACTGAAGCCACTGGGCAGTGAACTGGGTCCAGATCACGCTCTCTGCACCAAGTGGAAAACACATTCCACTTAAGGCCGTATAGCTTCCTCGTGGAGGGAGCTCTGGAAGTGAGTATGGTTTCAACCACTTCTGTTGACAGGCCGGCTTCTAGGTACTGTGCCCCCTCAGGGGCCAGACCCACAGTTTCCACAGCTCGGGCCGAGGGTGGAGAACTGAGCCCCCTGCCTGAGACAACAGGTCCCTCCTCAGAGGGATCTGCCACGGCGGGCCTGCCAGAAGCAGGATGATGTTCGAAAACCATACTCGGGCCGGCCAAAACGGGGCTACTAATAGTAGGCTGACCCCGTCCTGACGGACCCTTTCCAGAACTGCTGGGAGCAGAGCGATTGGGGGAAAGGCATACAGACGCAGCCTTGGCCACGTCTGCACGATGGCATCCAACCCCAGCGGGGCTGGATGTGTGAGGAAGAACCACAGTGGACAGTGTGTCGTCTCTCGAGACGCAAATAGGTCCACTTCCACTGGGCCAAACCTCTCGCATATTAACTCCACCACCTCGGGGTGGAGTCTCCATTCCCCGGGCCTCAGCCCCTGCCTCGACAGCATGTCTGCTCCCAGGTTCTGGTCCCCCGGCACATACATCGCCCTGAGAGACGACAGTCTCCGCTGGGACCACAGGAGGATCTGATGCGCCAGTCTGCACAGAGGGCGCGATCTCAGACCCCCCTGACGGTTTTAAGTAAGAAACCACCGACATGTTGTCGGATCTTACTAGGACATGGCGACCATGGAGGTCTGGCAGAAAGCTCCTCAGAGCTCGGAACACCGCCAACATCTCTAGGCAATTTATGTGCCAAGAGGAATGATGGTCCTGCCAGAGACCTCTCGTAAAGTGGCCGTCCATGACCGCGCCCCAGCCCGAGAGGGAGGCGTCTGTCGAAATAGATATCCGGCGACATGACGCTCCCAGCCTGGGACCCTGGGACAAGAACCAAGGCTTCTTCCAAATTGATAGGGAACGAAGGCATCTGCGCGTAACCCTTATCAAGCGGAATGGATTCCCCCTCGGGGAAAACCCCTTGGCTCTTAACCACCACTGTAGAGCTCTCATATGTAGCAGGCCAGAAAGTATCACGCTGGACGCTGCTGCCATGAGACCCAACACTCTCTGAAAGTGTTTGACAGTGATGGTTTGGCCTAGCTTTATCCTGGACACTGAGGTCAGGATAGACTCGACCCGAGCAGGAGACAATTGTGCCCGCATCGTGACTGAGTCCCACACCACTCCCAGGAACGTGGTTCTCTGGGCTGGTGTCAACACGCTCTTCTTCGTGTTGAGTCTCAACCCCAGTCTTTGGATGTGGGCGAGGACGACATCTCGATGCCGAATCGCCAGCTCTCTCGACTGGGCCAATATTAGCCAGTCGTCGATGTAATTGAGCACCCTGATGCCCTCGAGCCTCAGGGGTGCTAGAGCTGCATCCATACACTTGGTAAAAGTGCGAGGGGAGAGTGCTAGGCCGAATGGAAGAACCCGATATTGGTAAGCTTCGCCCCCGAAAGCAAACCTCAGGAACTTCCTGTGAGATGGAAGGATGGAGATGTGAAAATAAGCGTCTTTTAGATCTATCGTGACAAACCAATCCTCGGATTGGATTTGACTCACGATGGTGGGAATAGTGAGCATCTTGAACCTGAATCTCCTCAGAGACCGATTCAGATGCCTTAGATCTAAAATTGGACGCAACCCTCCATCCTTCTTGGGAACTATGAAGTACCGGCTGTAGAACCCGGACTCCCTGACTGGTGGGGAAACATGCTCTATGGCCCCTTTTTCCAGCAGCGAGCGAACTTCTTGTTCCAACACCAGACCCTGCTCTGGGTGCACGGCTGTCCGAACCACCCATTGAATTTTGGTGGGCGGACCCGGAACTGCAGTCTGTACCCAATTTCTACAGTGCGCAGGACCCATGGCGAAATATTTGCGAGGTTTTGCCATGCCTCTGCAAAATTCGCCAAGGGAACCAGCCCCTCGGGGCTGGTGTCCGGTGTTTTGTGTGAGTCCTTGACGGCACCCTGAAGCGGAGGACCGGCAGGAGAAAACCGACAATGAGTCACAATGCGCGAGCTCGAACGCTGTCTGTCTGCAAGCCTTTGGGGCAGACAGATGGGCGTGAGTTCGCTGGGAGCTGGCGTGTCCCGAAGCGTCAGAGACGGCGGGATACTGACGCCAACCCTCTGAGGGCCCGACGAGAGAGGGGACCTCAGTCGCTCTCTCTCGGGGGGGGCGGCCCTTTGAGGCCTCAGAGAAACTAGGACCTCTTCCCCTTAGCCTTCCTAAACTGAATAACGGTCCTCAGATCCGTCTTCTCAGGAGGCTGAGGGTGTGAGCGTCGACCAGATTCCCAAGCTCTATGAGGGGGAGCTCTGGAAGCAACGCTCGCCTTCTGTGCCTGGCGGTAAGAGGAAGAGGAGGGCTGCTGTGGTTGCTCCTTAGCAGCCGCCCTCCTAGACCTTGAACGACGAGGGAGATACCGCTTAAAAGCTTCACCCTGCTTCTTTGCATCTTCAAACCTGTCCACTACAGCGTTAACAGCCTCACCAAATAGACCTGAGACTGAAACGGGTGCATCAAGAAGGAAGCTCCTATCCTTCTCCTTGATGCCCGACAGGTTGAGCCACAGATGTCTCTCCGTGGTCACCATAGCAGACATGGAGCGACCGATGGCACGGGCCGTCTCCTTGGTAACCCGGAGCGACAAATCTGTGGCTCTGCGAAGCTCAGCGATATCATCTGGAGATGGACCCTCACCTTGGTCTAGATCTCTTAAAAGATCGGCTTGGTACGCCTGCAAAATGGCCATTGTGTGCAGGCTCGCACCAGCTCGACCCGCCGCCATATACGCCCTGCCCACCAAAGCAGATGTGGTGCGGCAAGGTTTAGAAGGCAATGCTGGTGACTTCAGGGATGATGCAAGGTCGGGTGAAAGGTAGCTGGCTAGTGCTTCCTCAACCCGAGGCATCATCCCGTATCCCTTATCCCTAACCCCAATTACATCACTGTAATTTAGCATCGGGGGGTTAGACAGGCGCGATGAATATGGCCTGTTCCAGGATTTACACAACTCGTTGTGCAAATCTGGGAAGAAAGGGAGAGACCGGCGTGGAGGATGCGTGCGGTGCTGCAGGAAGCGCTCATCAAGTTTGCTCTTTGTACGCGCTTCCTGCTGTTCTTGTGGCCAAGAAATATCAAGCTTGGCCACAGCCCGCGTCAAAACCTCCACCAACTCACTATAGTTCGGTGCCGGCTGAACAGGATGGTGTGTGAGAATATGATCCTCATCCCCAACACTCATCACGTCTAATTCCTCAGAATTAGACAGCTGTAGAACTGCAATATCATCCTGATCGGGAGAAGCCGCGGAGCGGGCTCCCGAACGGGGAACAGGGGAATCAGACTCATCAGAAGAGAAACGAGAATATGCCTCGGCAGTCTCGCCCTCAACCAGATCTCTTTGCGATCCCCACGATGAGCGCCGTCGCATTGCCTCGGCAGATGCGGGACCCGAACCGCGGGGAGAACGCATTTGGCCATCATCTTTAAACAAAGCCAATCGAGAACGCAGCACTCTCACAGAGAAAGACTCACAATGAGCGCAAGCAGCCCCCTCAAGAGCCGCTTGAGCGTGCTGTCTTCCCAAACATGACACACACATCTCATGTGTATCCCCAGCCGTGAGGAAACGTGGGCATGGGAACACACACTTTCTGAACTGTTCGCTGGCCATACTGAGCTTCAAAATAGACAAACAACAGTAAATAGTACTCACAAACACAGAGCGCTTGCTGAATAGCAAAAAGCTGACATCTTCCGTGTGCCGGCGTGCCTTTGTGTACATCCGCATATGCCGTCACACCCTACGTCATCACGCAACGCCAATAGGATTGGATTCGGTTTCATTCATAAATTCAGACGCGCTACGCTGAAGGGCGTTCCCCTAGTGTCGTCACCGATGCAGTTCGAGTTCCTCGAAAGGGAACTTTTACTATTGCTCTTACTTAGAGCTAGGCTTTTGTTGATATTCCTATATGATCAAACCCTTTTCAATACTGAAAGAATTAAAGTTTGATGTGTAAAGTCATCTTGCACCTCATTCATGCCACAAATGTAAATGATACCTGTGTGATTGGACAATAAACCAGCTGAAACAAATCTCATAGGAAGCCAATAAGCAATGGCAATGCTCTAACACTCATGACACCTTGGCAACAGCCTAGCAATGCCTTGAGTTTCACATGGCTCAACATCACTTACATTTTCCTCAGAGAATGCACAAGTCTAGCCATGAGCTGCGGTTTACTAATGTCTGCCCTGGAACCTGTGCACTGTCTAATTTATAGTTAGCCAGAGCTGGTTGCTGCTGTGCAATTTTAAAGCTACTGTATCAGTTAGATTACTCTGCTTGTCCGCTTGAGTCCATTAGTATGAAGGCAGACTGGTGATTTAGCTTATCAACTTGAGCCCAAAACTCCTCTCCTGTCCTTATCACTGCACTAAATATGCTTTATGCATGCAAAACGGCTGCCAGCATTACACTGTTTGTTAAACCAGTCACATTCAAGAGGCTTAAATGATACCTGCTGTTTTAAAAGCATAAATCACTCCAATTCAACGGCACCTTGAAATGATTATGAGTGAACGTTGCTTTTGCATATATATATATATATATATATATATATATATATATATATATATATATATATATATATATATATACTGTTCACAGATACAGACAGATTTAGTAGCATCTGCTCTTTTGCATTTTTAAAGATGCTCTTATATTGAGATCTAAGCTGCCCTGATATAAGGATATTAGGAACAAAAGGCTTGTTATGGTGATTGTTCTTTACATTTTATCTATCATTTCAGCAGTGCAGACCGCTTTTGAATTTGATATTACATAAAATATTGATGCCTTTCTCTTTTCTACCATTTTTGTGAGCAAAACTGTCATTTTGCAATCATCTAGAATGGCTTGATTATATTATACACAAACCAAACCCATTATCCATAAACATCATAAAGACATACATTTCTTGAATGTCAGGTGTTCTTTACATGCTGTTTTTTTCAATAGTTTATTCATATGTGCATTGTTAAATTAAACCCATTCAGTTTTTATTTGCATTGTGTCAGCATACATCTATTATTTCATTTGTTCCATTGTTATGGTAACGTTTTCTTCCCCCTTGTCATTGTTGTTTTGTCTTATGGCTGTCCCTTTCTGTTTACATGTTTGTTGTCATTGTTTTTTGTTGCGTACATGACAGATGCCCCCACCACACCGTCACCATCCACAACCTCCCCTGCACCCACCCTCCCAGACACTACAGGTCCCTTAGACTCCAAGAATCTCAATTCTGCTGTCACCGGTAACAGAGGTACTGTACAATCCCACTGCTCTTCCTCCTCATCCTCCTCCTCACGCACTTCCCTCTCCATCCCTATATCTCTCTTTCTTCTCCCCAAGCTGGTTTCTTCTGACTCGAGTCTGCAGCTGCAAGGACATCTGGAGAGAAGTGTTTTTGTACCCTGCAGTCACTCTGCACCTTTGTGTGTCCTCGCTTTGTTCATATCTCTTCCATTCACCATTCACATTGTTCTTTCTAGAATCTCAACTGTGACAGTTTGAGCCCTTTATGTGTCTTTATCTTTTTTCAACCCATCTTATTAAAGGTATGAATCAACGAAACAGTACAAAATGCCTCATTGTTTATTCACACTAGTGTCGTTTCAAACCTGTATGCTTCCATTGAACACAAAAGGAGAATTTAAGAATCTTTACAGAAATTCCCCTTTGCTGAAGCTCTTAAAAAGGTTGTTTAGTACATCAACTAAGCCTGGTTTCACCTTGGTAAAGCAAAATATCAGGGCTTGATGCTTACTTTTCCCCCTAATAAGCACATGTGAAAAGTTGAAACATTTAGCAGAGCAATTAAAAACTTTAGGAGTGCAGTAAATAATTATCAAATCGAATAACTGTTATAAACAGATACTAGTGCAATACTAGTAAAATCTATATGGTGTATTGAATAATATTAAATAATGTTTTGCCGACTGCTCAATCAAAAAGATAAAATATGCTCTCTCTCACAGATATCTACATGATATGAACAAACCCTATAAAGTAAACATTGTCGTAATTCATCAGCATCTCAAGCAATCTACTGGCATGGTATTAATTGCTTTTAACTGCTCTATAAACCACAAGACGGTAGAATGCATTTTGCTTTGAAACATACAGTGCTACTGCTCGCATTTATTTGATGAAATCATAGCCTTTTGAAGTTTAATCACATTAGGCTGTATCATGATTCACGTTTTTTCATTCCCAAACTTAAGCCCTCTTAAAATAATAATTCAGACGTTTGATATACCATTTAAGACTTTTTTATGACCTGCGGGGACGTTTGCACCCATGCTCCTAAATACATCTATTTTTAGTCTTTAGTTTTGAGCCTTGCCACTGGTTCTTACATGTCGTATATCACAATGTCAAACAGCATATGGGTTTGGGACAAGTTTTGGGGGTGAGTAAATGGTCACCTTAACGATCCTCTACCCTGGAGTTTATGCATCTTTAGAGTATCTGGACAACGGTTCCCATCAGTTAAGTACCTAGACAGCAAGTCTGGAGGCATATGCCATTTGACATAAGTGTTCTTTAGATCCTAGCCATGAATGTCCGGTCTCAGGGGTATCAGGGTCTGCTTTGTTTCTTGTTTATGAATGCTTCAGCTAAATATAGACTCTGTGATTTATAAGGCGAAAATAAAAAAATTCACAATCCCCGTGGACTCTCCAAAGGGTCGTTTGAATGTCTACCTATTTTTGTGCCACTTGTGAGGGGTGCAGCCCTGTTGGTGCAACTTTGAGGGAAGTTTTTGCACAAAAACAAAATGGCTGTGTTTGTATTGTATAGCATCGCCGTTCCATTCTTCAAAGTGGCTTACTTGGTTAAATTTGAGGATTACTTGAACTAAACATGGGATTTTGTAGAAGATTAAAGTTTATCCTGCATCTGTATGTTATCAGCAGGCTGACTATTCCTAAGGATATCCCAGATATATGCCAGGTTATGCTGGAATTATCCTTTAACTGCATTGTGTTTACAACCAGAGTAAAGGAATCAGCTATTTGTGAAAAAATACCACACATACTTATGTCTTCCGTCGAAGCGAATTTTTCTCTGAGCTTGTAATGCTGAACGTCTGCAATGTTAACAGATCTTATTTCTCTAAATGCATTAGCAGCTCATTCTCCTGTCTGCGATCAATGGGGGCGTACCAGCGGCGAATTTCTGGCCTCATCGTTCTGCCGGGCTTAATGGGAATAATAACTCTTCCTCAAAGAAACACAGGGCCCTGACGATGCCATCAGTGCGCCTCCCGTCCCTGTTAAATCTGCCAAATGCGTTTTTATGGCTTGCAAATTAGCTCTGACCTTATGAAGCTGAAAGGTTGAATAAAGTACTGGGGATGCTGAGAATTTTAAAATATTTACAGCTCACTTTTCATAATCAGCATGAAAGCGCCCTGCCGTAGACCCCTGCGCTATTATTGTCCCACTGAGACACTTTTACAGGGATAATGATTGGTCATGCCTTTTGTCTTTGGACAGGGAGAGGAAAGTGCAGAAATGTATCTGTTTTAGGGAGGGTCTGGGTTTAGGTTCATTAGCCAAGGCCAGAAATGAAAGGGAGGACAACAAAGCGCAGCAGTTTTGCGAAATTATTACAAAACTTTTTAAACTTGTCCAGCGTCTGCCAAGAATTATCCGCCTTAATTGGATTTAACTCCAGGACATAAACAGAGAAGGGTCTATCGTGGAAGTACTGAAGTTTTTGAAGCTTTGAAATATGTTGGCTTGAAAAAAAAACCAATTATTTCGAATTATGTCCTATTATTTCCGCTGTAGGTTACTGTGGATTCCTCCAAGACCCTTTGTCAAAAGAGACACGTTATACACGGAAACGCCTAGCCTCCTGCAAGGAGTCTCTCAGTGTGGAGTGGAACATATGTTTCTTGAAGCGTTGACCAGAAGCCTAGCAATTACTCAACATGGCCACACCGCAGGAGCATAATGGGCCGACGTGGGCCTGTCAGTTGTGGCCTGGATACTGCCTTGGTCATGGGCTGTAGTCCCAGTAAGAAGCAAACAAATGAGCAATCCTAAGAGAATCATTTACAAGTTCTAACACTTTGTTCCTGGTCTGCAAGCAATGTGTGCCGCCTTGGAAAGCTTTGTTCATCCAATTAGTGCTTTATGAGAAGTCTAGAGCCGTGTTTTAGATTCTTGAGTTATTTCTTCAAGTCATATGAACAATTGGAGCTACGGATGTGTGAATCACAAGGCGAGGGTTATCACGATTCAGCGCAGGAGGAGCCCTGATGATCTTCAAGACTTTTTATAGACTGTGCCAGTAAAATTGTTGCATGGCATACAACCGTAAACCTAACGCCATTTCACACCGCAAGTGTCAGCGGTGCGTGAGCAGCGCGTATTTTTTCCGCCGTGCATGTTAACCATTGATAAAAATGACCAACTTCTAAAAACAAATTTATAGATGTCTTTGTAAAGAATTGCTCGCTTATATATGTAGCTTTGGAGCCGCTGCTGTGACACTGTACAAACGCTTCCAGTGTGAATACTCTCGACGATGTAGTTACGCTGACACGCTGCTAAAGCGCCGCTCACGCTTGCGGTGTGAAACAGCCGTAATACAGTTTAAGAGAACTAGGGGGAAAACTTAATTCTATATTGTTCCTTAATGCGTTTGACGTCCCATGTATAAGAGATTGAAAGGATTGTGTTCTCGTTTGGTTAGCAAAAAGCAAAAAGGTGCACGAGCCTGTAATTTTATGATTGAAGCAAAGTGATGGAAATTACAGTATATTGTAACTTTTTTTCCTAACAAAACTTTTTTTGGAAAAAGAGACTAAGAACAAGAAGTATTTTAAATGTATGAGTGCAATGTAGGCTTGCAAATATCATCAGTTTGGTTACATTTTTCTGATTTTTTTCGGAATTTGCCACATAATCTCAAATATGTTCCCGTAATAATTAGCACAACAAAATAATGTTATGATTGTGTGATCATCACTGTTATGTGTGATGGCAAAGCATACACACCCAGGGGTGCGGCAACAATCTGAAAATCAGCTTGGCTCATGAATATTAATTAGGTGACAACATTTGTCCTTGCTAAATAGCAGGTAAGTGACCGCTATAGTAAATTACCACTTACACAGAGTTGCTTGGTCTTAAAGTCTTTGAATTGTAGGCTGGTGCAATTTTCTTTCTTGGCACAGCAGCAAAACTCTTAAAATATATTATTTCCCAAAAAGTGGAGGAATATCTAAAATATCTAAAAGCGTTATAATATTTGCAGTGCTCCTGGGTACAATCCATCTCTTCAGCTTCACAGACATTACTTATCCTGTCTCAATTTACGATAATCATTACAGACAATTACTTTACAGACACATATCCAGAAAACGAATCCCAAATAGGGTTTTAGAAGTGTCGAGTGAGGATTTCATCTTGGAAATCATTCATCCTGCTGCTTATTCTCAATAGAAGGGTGAAAATGATTTTGAACTTTATATATGAACATCTTAGAATTATTGATTTGAACTGCAAGAAAGGTATGTTCCAGGATAAAAAAGCGTTTCCTCAGAGGGGCTGCCAGAGAACACCAGCAAAAATAAAAAAAAGTCTCTGTTTAAATGGATAAGTCAAAGTTTCAGCTGTTTCAGCTACCGTGTCCCTGGAGGGTCAGTTAAATATTGAGACTAGAGTCCTGAGCGCCCTCCTTTCTCTCCTTTATGAAAATGACACAACACAGGAGGAATTAAAATGTAATGCAAAGGTCTTTTTCCTCGGTCACGCAGCACGGTTATTGATGATCTGTCACATTAAGTCATGTCGAGGGAAGACTTATGGTAACAATTTAAAATATAACAGGAAAGGAAAAAAGAAAAATCATTAAACTCTGCCACCGAATATGAATTACGAATAAGACTCTCTTCATTCATTTAGTTTCCGTGGAAAGAAGACACTTTAAGTAATCCTCTAGAAGCCTTGAGCTGCTTTAATTTGCCGAAATAACCACTCTCGCCATTTCCCAGCATTCACTGCAGATCAAGTGACAGCCTAATTATGAATGTTACAGTGTAAATTCTCCAAATCATTCAGTATTTTGCCTGCTCTGTCCTCTCGGTGGAGAACACCTATTTGTTTTCCTTTTTCACCCTATTTGGGTTCAATCATTGTGTCTCTCTCTAGACTCGCTTTTTCAAGCACAATTAGAAGCTGTAATTTGTTTTGAAAATCTAATTAAACCTTGCTGACCAACTCAGCGGTCACCCTTTGCCCCCGTTTGGCTTTAGATCAACTCTCAAGAGAATCCGGTATGTAAATCAGCCCTCTAAAGATTCACGGGTCATTTAAGAGGCTGCTGTGCTGGGCAAAGGGATGTGAAAGATGGACAACGAGCATTTAGCCTTTTTCCCCTTTCTGCGTGGATGGAGAATGGATGGAATGGTTGATTTGGATATTTAATGTTTAATGTTTATTTCCAAGATTGGGCCCCCATGAGGGCCACAACTCGAATACAACACCCTCCATTTCTTCCTGGTAACAATTTTCCATTAGACACAATTGTCAAATGTTCTATTTCAGCAGAAAATGGGGAATAGTTATTAGTGTTAATTTTGTCACCTATTTTTAATTTAGTCTTAGTCTTAGTCTTGTGCCAAATGTCCTTGTTAGTTTTAGTCATATTTAGTCATTCACATATCTTTTTTTGTTAGTCAAGTTTTAGTCGACTAAAAGTCTCATCATTTTAGTCAAGTTTTAGTCAAAAGAGAACTCAAGGTATCTTAGTCAAGTTTTAGTCAACTAAAAGTCTCGTCATTTTAGTTTAGTTTTAGTCAAAAGAGAACTCAATATATCTTGACTGACAGGTTACAAAGGTTTTTTTAAACTGTTTTTGGTTGCCACGTGACGTGTCTCGTTTTTCTGTTCAGAGCAGAAATAAAATAAGTATAGGCTACCCAGAAAAACTGAAAAGAATAGGCCTACTGTACTGTAGTGTAAAATACAACCTATTTACATTCTAGGTTGGTCTTGAGAAATAACAAATGAGATTAAACAAGGCTTAACAATTAATATTTCTGCTGTTACTTCGGATGATTATATATATATATAACATGATATTATTTAGATATTTTTAATTTAAATGACTATTACTATCATAATTAGATCTATCTTTGCAACAAAAACAGAAGAGACAAGCATTATTTCGGCCATTTGGTTTGTATAATAGTAACTTATACAACTACATTTGGATTATTAGAAAATGTCGAAATAACCTGACTCTGGAAAGTTTTTTCGCATTCAAAGGCATGTAAAGGGAACCATTGACACAGAGAAGAAAGAGTTAAAACTTCACATGTGCTCGCGCTCATGACCGCTAATGAACATCTGAACACAAACAATCAAATGCACATCGACGGATCTTCCTCTGTCTGTTCTCCAAAATGTAATCAAATGTATATTTCTGCAAGCATTTTTAAACTGTTTAACTGTGTCTACTCTAAGGCAGGCAAAGGCATTCGTTTTCGCCACTGCACAATGCACACACATTACCGCGGGATGGCGGGTGTTCATTTCATAAACTGTATAAATTAATGTAGGCCTATATGTCCAAAAAACGGGTAATGTCATACTTTGTAGTAGTGCTATCGTGGCGTACTATTCTGTTTGGTTGTAAAATGTATTACCTGAATGAAATGAAATCGTTTCGTCCTGTGGAATTTCACATAGCCTACAGCTTACGAAGATGTTCAACTAATAAAGATCTTCATCGCTGGCAAAAATATGATGCATTTGCAGATATGCTTTCACTTGACTACTATAGGTCCACGGCCACTTTTGCTGTTCTTAAATCCGAGTCGAGTGTGAATTGAAAGCGCTTCAGATGAGTCAGTGCGTGCAGGAAACTGAACAGATCATTCAAACTGATTCGCGAACCGATTAAGACAGATCTGCCAGCTTGTTTGATGAAGTCTTTGAACAGAATCGACTCAAAAGAGTGATTCATTTGCCACTGGACAAATTCATTGGCAGCAACAGGAGTATGAGACCTGAGCAGCAACAGCGCGAACTCATTCGGAATATTTTGAAGGCGTAACAGTTGAATATTCTATCTCATCATGAAAAAGTAGAGACGATTGTAGACGAAAATGGAGAGAGATTTTACCTTAGTTTTTATTTTATGCAAAACATTTTAGTCTCGTCTTTTTTCGTCAACAATAATGCATGTTAATTTAGTCTTAAGGCCTGTTCACACCGGGACGAATTTCGCGCGCGTTATTCGCCGACGTTTAACGCCTCGTGACTAAACAAAGGGCGCCAATGTGAGTGTTCACACCGACGCGTAAAACGCCACGCGTAAAAGCGTCATTTTTAAAAAAACGCCTCGGGTTCGTTTTTTTAGTTTGACGCGCCGCTTCAAAAACTATCCGACCAATGAGATTGGCGCTTTTGCTCACGTGTCTGGAGCTTCTGAAGTTACAGTAAAACACGACCTGGGGGCGCTCAAACACAAAACAGTCTTGGCGAGCACAAATACGTAATGGCAAAGAAGATACACAGCGTCCGTCTACTACACTCTGCCTGGAAGAAATAAGACGAGGAAGATGCAAGGTCAGATGAATGTAGAGCTGCTGGTCTTGTTGGTGTCTATATAAAGAGACACAAATGAGAATAAAGAACTGTATGACAAACGCGACAAACTTGCTCTCTTCTTCTGAGTGACAAGCGAGTGTCAGAAGCACTTTGTGGACCGGGGTATTTCTGTACATTAAGCGCCATCTAATGTCAGGGAATGAATTTGCATGTTCACTCGGCTCATCGTCAGCGAAAAACGCTTGGGTGTGAACACAAAAAACGCGTTGAAAAACGCTGACGAATAACGCGAGCCGATATTCGTCCCGGTGTGTACGAGCCTTAAGTCAGCGTTTTTGGACATTGGTGCAGTCTCGTCATCGTCTCGTCTTAGTCATGGAAAAAAAGTTCGTTGACGAACATATTTAGTCTCGTCTCGTCTGACGAAATTAACACTAATAGTTATATTAAACACTGCTTTAAGCCATTATTCATCTTTATTTATTTAGTCAGAGACCTCTAATATGATTTAATTGGCTGGCTGCCAAAGTGTTATGAAGAGAAGTGAGCCTGTACATGCAGGAAGAGAACAAGAACTATAGGATCTTTAAGTCTGAGGCAGAATATTCATATGCCCTCCAGACAAAAAAGACACTATGTCCATTAACTGGGAAATCAGCCAAAGCTGCTTTTAGATTGTTTAAGGGACTGTAAAATTCTCATGAAATTCTTATAGGATGTTTTATTGACCTGTTTCTAAGGCTTGTGGGTCCCAAGAAGGTCTATAATACCTAGAGAAAGCCAACCATTAGAATTCCAATTCATCTCAACAGCAGTTTCTCAGCTCATGTAGCTTTTTGAATGGTCATAAATGGAGAAAAATGTTTTTTACCCACAGAACAAGCTAAAAACCAATCCAAATTGTCTTATAGAGTACAGTACGTTTACCATGAGATATGTCAACATTGATCCTCTGTTTCTGATAGAACATGTGCAAACTTTATTTTCATTTCTGTGCCAATGGCATCACCAAATGGTATTGCAAAAATAATCACTGTTACTTTCTCGCCTCTGTTTGCCTTTGGCTGTTTAAACAGATAACCTCACACCACAGGTGGAGTCAATGTACTAATAAATGGCTTACAGTCATCACTGCATATTAAAGGTGCAGTATGTAATATTGACAACTACGGTTGAAATGGATACTACAGTTCAAATTCAAATATTGGAGAGAAAACAAAAAATTGTTTCCCCCGCCCCCTCCTCCTCCTCAGACTCAACGCTTACGCGGGTTGCCAGATTGAGAACACGCAAAAGGAGCAAGTGCAATTGACAATAAAAGCAAAAAGAGACTTACATCATAAGTTGAGTTGATTTATTCATGTTTTAATATGCCTCTGGTCATTGAGCTTTTTGGATGGATGGCGATGCTGTTTAGTCGGGTAGAATCTGTGATCTCTGACTTAGTTTGTTTGCTGGCTTCCCTGGCTACAATACGCTGTGTTTTCCGCCAACTGGCAACCTGGCGTCTCAAAATACTGTTTGGTAAATTGGCAGTGGGTGGAATCACACAGACCAAAACAAATACAAACATTCTGACAAGGAATGCACATTTCAAAGTAGCATAACTGGTTGTAGCATTGTTTTTTTTAGCATTTTTCCTAAATATATGAAAATACACAGTATATGTAACAAAAATGTAGTATATCATCTTTCAATATATACTGTATAAAACTTAAAATTTGCATATATAAAATAAAAACTGTAAAATTTTAAAATGTTTAAGCAAAATAAGTAAACCTTATTCTGAGCCTTAAAATTGTAAATAATCAATTTAAATGTGGAAGTTTGCAGATGTTCTCAGACACTGAGGACTAATGTTGATGTATCTCATTGTAAACAGCTTAATATCCAACCGAGTTTCTAATCAAGTCTAATGAGCTCACACTTAAACTCATAATTTGGTTAATAACGCCATCTTTCCATTCCACTGCATTTTACAATTTATGCGTAATTTGGTTTGCTTCTGGTTGATTGTGGTGGAACATTTGAATCCAAGAGTCAGAGCAAATCATGCATACAGCAATCAAATCATAAATGCCATTGAATAGCTTGTGCTGGATTTTCATATAGGTGATTTATTGGGAGGTTTCCGTTCAATTTGCTTTCCGCATAGACTCGTGCTTTGAATGAGGGCGGTGTTTTGATATGTTACAATTCTTTCTGTAGGCCAACCATCTTTCTGCACCTTTCAATTTGGAAGCACATCAGCAGTCGCCCTGTAAATGTTAATTTCCTGTGTTCGATTGTACCATGAAGGTGAAGCTTTCCAGTTCAGCACTTTCTCTGTCGTTGTCCTTCAATAGCCCACCGATGTAAAGAAGATCACCGAAGCGTTAACGTTCGCTTCCTACATCCATTTTACACCGAGCCCACACTCACGTCGCCCTTTAAGGCATTTATACAAATATCAAGATTACCGTAACAATAATCTCCTAGACAGCATGTGCCGGTCTCCCGAATTAGCATGTGGAGTTAATGGTAACGCTCACCTTGAAATGTCATCCCGACAAGAGCGCAACATGGCCGCCCCTGCTGCTCCTGCCCCCCCGAGGCCTCTTCGTAACCCCCTACCACGTGGGTTTGTTAAAAGAGTGCCTCCTGCGTGTTTTTCCCTCGGAAACGGTTTTCTTTAAGAATTCATGTGACCGCAGGGGTTCACGCACCGGGTGCTGTTGATGTTCTCAGCGTTGTTTAGCCATAGCCGGATTGAAAGCCTCTTCTCAGACGTGCCGCTGGTGAGTTTATATCCCACACCATCAGAGCGGTGTGGTTTCACTGCCGTTAATTTTTTTACATTTGCCAGAGCCACACAATGCAGGGGCCAGGCAAAGGAATTGTGAATATTAAAATAGGAATGTGTGTGCACAGTGCTTCAATATTAAATCATAAGGGAAGGACTGTCACAGGCCTTATTAAAATGTAATGTGTACTGGGGGAGAGGAAACATCACTTCTCTGCTGGTGGATCTCGCTACTTTAAGCGCTATGTTGTGCGTGTCTACATGGACAAACACTCTGATGAGTTAAGTTTGTGTGCACAAGGAAAGAAAATGAGAAACTGAAGAGCAGGGTCAAATAATAAGGGAATTGAGGAGGAATATAAAGCATGACCCGAAGGAAGGAAACACAAAAGATGAGTTGGAAAGTACGTATCCAAACAGTTGTAATTGTACATATTTATATGAGGAACATTTCCTCATATTTTTGACCCTAGTGGAATAAACATGCATTTTTATAAATACCTTTACATGACTTAATAAAAATATGGGGTTTTCTTCAAATTAGATGGTGGTTAAAATGTATACAATTTATTTTTTCACTTTTTTTCAGTATTCATCATATATATATATATATATATATATATATATATATATATATATATATTTTATATATATATATATATATATATATATATATATATATTGTATCTATTTTATGTTTATTAAAAATATATATATTTGTGGCATAAATATTGTTATTGTAAATATAATATACTTTTGTTTTGAGTTACAAAAAATTACTCTAGGGATACCACAATATGATACAGGTTGCATAAAACAAACCTTAAAATTTAGCAAATTATGAAATTAACATCAACAAAGATTAATAAATGCTGTAGAAGTGCAGTTCATTATTAGTTAACTAGTTAATTAATGTTAAGTAATGAAACCTTATTGTAATAGCATAGTTCGAGATTAGCAGGCCTCTCACTGTCAATGGACTCGCCCTAGGATAGCACTCAGCATGGCAACCCCACTGCGCAGCGCGTTGATAAAAATAGAGCGAGGACAGAGAAGGGCTAATTATCACAACACCAAGAGATGTACTTGAGATTCACAGTCTAATGTTCAGGGACAAAAGTGTCTGAACACATACCAGTACAGAGATTTAGAATGGAAATGCCAACCATTTGTTTTGTTACTTTTCTCCTAGTTAGACAGGTGTTGGCGATTTCTGTTTCGGTGAGATAACTCTACCATTTTGTTAGAAAAAGGGTAAAAAGCTGAGTCCGTTTGATAGCCGAATGCTGATGTCACACGCACCTGTGGCGAAATACTTTTTGGGACTTAAGTTAAATTTGATTTATTGATGTCATAAAAATTGAGAGAGTTTAATACCACAGCCTTTCACTGTTGGAAATTCAGAAACATGTGCTGTCAGATACGAGTAGCCGCTCCACATTTCATATTTCAGCGAGCCGCTAAAAGGGTGATAGGGATCTGCACATTTTTTATGTTTTTATTGTGATTGATTGTCACTGGGAAGTCAGATGCAGCTTGTTGGTTTTATACTCCTCTTGTAAACACAACAAAGAGAAGAAATGCTATTATTGAGAGAGAAAGAGAGAGACTGTGAGATGTCAATCAGAGGGATGGAGTGGACGCGCCCAGCCGATGTCGATCCGAGGTGGGATTCTCCATTACTGAAATGGACTGTTTGAATGGCTCTCTGGCCCTGAGTTTATCCCGGCTTTGTGTGGCTGATACAGTAATTGCAGGCAGTGATTAGGAAGCTCCCGCAGAACAACGCACAGCCCGGATTAAACACACACGCTGGGGCAGATGCAACGCATGCTGTCAATTATAATATACCACTCCAAATGGCACTAAGCGGGGAAATAATAAAGAACCACAGCTCACAGAGAGAAAGGAGATGGGCCCATTTTTTAAATTAACAATACGCTCAAAGTTCAAGAGCGTTTTCTGGTCGGGATGAAATGAAGTCGCCCACAATTTGAACAGCAGGTCTTGTCTTCTACAACTACACTACACCCTTAAAAAAGAAGGTTCTTTATTTAGCATTGATGGTTTTTAACCTTTAACATCCATGGAAACTTTTCGATGAACAAGCAGTTCTATTATAGTGGGAAAATGTTCTTTATATTATTAATATGTTCTTCACACTAAGGAACGACTCTTCAGGAAAGATGTTCCACTGGGAGATTTGCTCCTGGAGCATCAGTGACCCCATTGAAAGGACTTTTGACCATGTAATGTATTTTGTTAGTTATGAGCAGCTGATGACAGACTGGAAAACACTGTGTGTTTGTTATGGCTCATGTCTTCCTCTTTACTTTCATTCTGTGCATGCATAAAACCCTGTCCAACCCCCATATGGCTTGATCTGTCGGTTCAGAGACTTTAAACTCCTTGAGCAGACAGGAGAGGGCTGAAGCTTTAGTGCAAACTATCTGTTGTCAACCTTCTGATATTTTGAAAGTTAAAAGTATGAATAAATGAGAAAGGTTACCAACAATGATTTCTGCTCCCCTCTCTCTCTCTCTCTCTCTCTCTCTCTCTCTCTCTCTCAGATCCTAATGCCCAGAAAAACGTGCCAGATCACGCTCTAATCGGAGGAGTAGTCGCTGTTGTCGTTTTCGCAACTTTGTGCTTAATTATTGTATTGGGACGCTACCTGGCACGGCATAAAGGTACGATTTTCCTTTACTGTATGTTAAATCTAGATACAGTGATGCTCAAAAATGCCTTATCTACAGTGAGCTTCAAATGTCTGAGACCACCTGTGATTTAAAACCTGCAAATAAACAGTTTTAGACATTTGAATAATTTAAAATAAATGAAAAGTAAAATTGATTGACTCACGCTCAAGCCTTCCTGTGTGTATATGACTTTCTTCTTTCAGCCAAACACAATTGGAGTTAAAATTAAACAATATCCTGACTCTTCCAAGCTTTATAATAGGAGCGAATACTTGAGATTTTGAAGCCCAAAAAAGTGCATTCATCCATCATAAAAGTAATCCATACGGCTCCAGGGGGTTAATAAAGGCCTTCTGAAGTGAAGCAATGTATTTTGTAAGAAAAATTTCCATATTCAAAACTTTATAAACTAGAATCTGGCTTCTGTACTTGAGTCAAGTTCCGGCCGAAGAGTGAACTCTGACCTGACGCATGAAGTATTGATGAACGCGGAAGCGCAGAGGATAGCAAGCAAAACAGACCACCGGTCACGAATTAGAAGTTTAAAATGAGAATTATTAAGAGAAGCTTGAGTTTGTTGCCCAGCCTTATTTGTTTGATCCTTGAGAGGCGTCTAATCTCAGCTAAGCTTACGCTACACCTCCAGTGCATCCAAAAAGTATCCACAGCGCTTCACTTTTTCCACATTTTGTGATGGATTAAATTATTTTCCTCAAAATTCTACAAACAATTCCCTATGACAACGTGAGAGAAGTTTTTTTGAAATCTTTGCAAATCTCATGTACATGCATTCACAGCCTTTGCTCAATACTTTGTTGAAGCCTCAAGTCTTTTTGAGTATGATGCTACAAACTTGGCACACCTATTTTTGGTCAGTTTCTCACATTCTTCTTTGCAGAACCTCTCAAGCTCCATCAAATTGGATAGGGAGCGTCGGTACACAGCCATTTTCAGATCTCTCCAGAGAGGTTCAATCGGGTTCAAGTCTGGGCTGGGCCACTCAAGGACATTCACAGAGTTGTCCCGTAGCCACTCCTTTGTTATCTTGGCTGTGTGTTTAGGGTCGTTGTTCTGTTGCAAGATGAACCGTCGCCCCAGTCTGAGGTCCAGAGCGCTCTGGAGCAGGTTTTCATCAAAGATGTCTCTGTACATTGCTGCATTCATCTTTCCCTCGATCCTGACTAGTCTCCCAGTTCCTGCCGCTGAAAAACATCCCACAGCATTATGCTGCCACCACCATGCTTCACTGTAGGGATGGTATTTGCCAGGTCGTTTCCTCCAGACACGATGCTTGCCATTCAGGCCAAAGAGTTCCATCTTTGTTTAATCAGACCAGAGAAATTTTTTTTCTCATGGTCTGAGAGTCCTTCAGGTGCCTTTTGGCAAACTCCAGGTGGACTGTCATGTGCTTTTTACTGAGGAGTGGCTTCTGCCTGGCCACTCTACCATACAGACCTGATTGGTGGAGTGCTGTAGAGATGGTTGTAGAGAAGGTTCTCCTCTCTCCACAGAGAAACGCTGGAGCTCTGTCAGAGTGATCATCGGGTCATTGGTCACCTCCCTGACTAAGGCCCTTCTCCCCCGATCGCTCAATTTGGTCGGGCGGCCAGCTTTAAGAAGAGTCCTGGTGGTTCCAAACTTCTTCCATTTACAGATGATGGAGGCCACTGTGCTCATTGGGACCTTTAATGCTGCAGAAATTTTTCTGTACCTTTCCCCAGACCTGTGCCTCAATACAATCCTGTCTTAGAGGTCTGCAGACAATTCCTTGGACTTCATGGCTTGGTGTGTGCTCTGACATGCACTGTTTACTGTGGGACCTTATATAGATGGGTGTGTGCCTTGCCAAATCATGTCCAATCAACTGAATTTACCACAGGTAAACTCCAATCAAGTAGTAGAAACATCTTAGATGTTTTTCAGTAGATTTAGATCAGTAGATTTTTTTTCCCCCGTTTTTAATTTTTAATAAATTTTCAAAGATTTCGAACAAACTTCTTTCACGTTGTCATTATGGGGTCTTGTTTGTAGAATTTTGAGGAGAATAAAGAATTTAATCCATTTTGGAATAAGGCTGTAACATAAAATGTGGAAAAATTGAAGCACTTTGAATACTTTCCGGATGCACTGTACATCATGCGACACAAGGAGGGACATAGCTAGTGATTACAGTTTATAAAGTTATAATTATGGATATTTTTCTTACAAAAACGAATTACTTGTGTATATTTATATATATATAAATATATATAGCCTACACTGAAGTAATGGCTTCTGAAAATTCAGCTTATTATTTTTTTAATTTTTACTTATTTTAGCTTATTATTTTCAATGATTAGCATGGTCACAAGTAGTCTCAGACTTTTGGACACTAGTGCATATATAGTGAGGTCACTTCTTATAATAGTAATAGTATTTTTCTGTGACACTTTATTTTACAGTCCTTGCTACATGATGTAGCCAATGTAGTAATACACATAAATTATGCATAATTACATGCAACTAACCCTAGCCCTATAGTAAGTACACATACAGTAGTTAATTATTATTAATCACATAAATATATAATTACACTTTAACACGGACACCTTCAAATAAAGTGTAACCTATTTTTCCTACATAAACTTGCCATTTTGAAGTTTTTGAAAATCACATTGTGTCAAATCAAGAAATTGTGTGTGTTTCAGGCACGTATTTGACAAACGAGGCCAAAGGAGCGGATGACGCCCCGGACGCAGACACAGCCATCATCAATGCCGACGGCAACCACGCACACGCAGAAGAAAAGAAAGAGTATTTCATTTAGACTGCAAGTGGCACTGCGCTCCTCTCCCTCCTCTCATTCCTTCCCTCCTTCCCTGCACAGTGTAGGAACTTCTTCAGACAGCAGCGGAAGATTCTTCTCACACCTCTTTTCCATACTGTTTGTTGTTGTTTTGTTTTGTTTTTTCATTTCAGTTTGGTTTTCTTTTGCCTTTTTCAATAACAGCTCACCTGCTTACTTTTTTACGAGCAAATTCTTTGCTGAAGATGTCACCTTTTGTAATCATTATATAGCTGTAAAACACCCCCAAAGTAGTCCAAAAATGTCTAAATCTCCAAATATGAAAAAAAGCAAAGAAAATTTTCTGCAGCCATCTTTCAGTAAGGACTCGCCCTTCATTCTCTCACAGTGCCTAAATACAGATGTCTGCTGAATTTCAGTCAATGCCTTTGTTTGTCAGGCCTCTGATTGGTTGCTTGCTTTTATCTTCAGCGTTATGATTTTTAAAAATGTTTTGTGGTCTGTTATTGTTTTAATTCATTTCTACTTTTGTTTTTGTTTTGATTCATGCTGAATCCATTTATTGTGCTGTTTCTCCCAAAAAAAAAAAGATGTACAGTAGTAAAAAATATACTCAGACTTGAAGTGAGGGAGGTTCCCTTTTTATTCTACAGATTTTTAGGTGTTAATAATGTTATCGGTACGTAGAGACGCTCCATTCTCCAAAAGACCATTACATGATGTGAAACTGACAGCTCACACTATGGCTAAAATCAGTATTTTGTACTTGAACTGTAGATATTGGTACGTAAATGAATAGCTCCACAGAAGGTCTCAGTGTGTTCCACCGAAAATCACCTTGTGTTTTTAAAAATTAGGATAAGCAGTTAGGTTAACCAGCTCTGGTAACCAAATAAACCATAGCGGGTTAGTGAATTAGCAACCAGGCAAAGAAAGAAAGAAGAAGCCCAGTTGTGTGTGTTTGTGTAGTATGATGATGCATCTCCACCGCTTGGTTTTTATGACACTTGCTTCTGTATTCCTGCACTGATCGGCCCATAACAACAGATCCATGGTCGAGGCGGGAAACATCCGTACGTCATCCTTCAGCTGTTTACAAAACCGGTGTGCCGAACACAAGATATCTCACAAAACAAAAAGTGATACTTTAAAAGGAACAAAAATAAGTAGTGCGCTACTATTTCAGTGCTCTTAAACCTTCATGTCATTGGTCAGATCAATACAGTCCATTAAAGATCCCCAAAAAACTTTGTATGCAAACGAGAATGTTGCCGATATGCAACTTTCATAAAGTGTCACCCACCTGCTCATTCCACAGCGTGAGGTTTAGGCCAAACAAATAAATAAGCACAAAACACCTTATGAGTGAGGTCTAATGCAACAATCATGACGTGAAAATAACTACCTTTGATTTTCATTACCCAGACTGGACATCAGTACACTAAAGTCATGGATTGTGTTGATGGTTGGAAGTGTTTTTGAAACAACAGTCTCTTTTTTTCCGTTCTTTTGTTGATTTCTACGATGAATAGACAACCTTGCTAAGGCTGTATAATATATCTGCTAAATGTGGTAACTAGTGAAAATTGTTGTTAGACTTTGGGATCCCTAATTCCATCAAGTTTGTATATTAGCTGATCTAAATATTGGTGGGGGAAAAAAACTCTTCTTTTTTCATCTTATTTGTTATTAAAAGATTATTCACAACTTCACAACCTTTGCTATAGCTCAAGGCATGTATATACTGTATAAGTATCACGGTTTGGGGAAACATTTTTGAAAGATAATTTTTTTTGTTTGACTGTAAATTATTTAATTTTGCTTAATTAAAAACCACTCAATGAGTATGGCGGCAATTGTGACAGCAATGGGATACTTATTAAAATGGCAAAGCTATGTATTTGTCGACATTTTTACCTGATGTTCGTTTCCTGTAAATGATGACGATTATTGTTCATACTTGGCATTGCTTTCGCAGTCTGTCTCTGTTCTCACATAGGAAAGAAATCAGTGAAGCTTATAAAACCAATAGATGGTCAAGCCTTACATGTTTGATAATAATATATTTTCATTTTAGTCCTAATGCACCACAATGACACATATCACTTCCATATACACGTATGTAACTCAAATGTAATTGTCTTGTCACATGTATCCCTAATATGTGTGAATATATTAATGGCTAGGAATATGGTATCCTTTGACAGAGCCAACAGTCAGATTGCATACGACTTAAGGCCAAACCGTTTATCAGTGCACAAAGAATCAATTTAAGCCTTATGAAATGAAACGTACTGACATGCTACTCAAGCCACGATTACCTTTCATTTATTTCTCTCTCTGTGGATTGGCTCAATGCCGTCTATCTGGCATAATAACCGCTAACAATGTTTGGTACTTGTCTGTCTGATCGTGACACTGACCTAATGCTGCTTTTGTGGTCAGTAAATCACATGCTATTATCAAGAAAATATATTCACTTGCTCAGATTTTGACCCGTTACAGAACATACTCAACCTTTCTAAGAACTAATAAATCAGCTTCTTTTATCACCATAATTGCCTCTGTGTTTGTAGTGGGAGCTTCATGTTGTTTTGTCACTTCAGCTCTTGCGGGTTCTTGTCTCATTAAAGACTTGTTGTTTCTTTTCCTTCAAACTTGCCTTTTTAAAATTTTGCATGTTATTGTCACCTCATATTCACATTTTAATGCACCAAAATGCATTTCCAGTTTGTAGTGATTGCAGTGGAATGTTTCATAGCTAAAACGATGGCCTAAAACTTTTGGATGTAACATTTTGGATAACACCTGGGATTTATTCAGTAAATCAGTGACAATTTGCCATTTTAGTCCCAGTTTATTTATTGCAGTTGGTGTGGAAGGACTATTAAAACACGGACCACTGTTCTGTTCCAAAACCTAGAACATGTTCCCGATGCAAAATAAATGTAATATTGTGTTTATTGGTGAAAAGTATTGCAATTAATTACAAAATTGTTCTTTATTAAACATTTGTTTGCGCTAGGATAGTTTAATGCTTATTAGATTATCATGTCATTAGCTTCCAGCATGCTAACTGCAAACTCTTAAAAATCAACTGAATTGCTGCCAATGTTGATTGTTCAAAATTGGTCACTTATGAGATGATATTACAGTTAGGATGCTGCCCATGTAGGCAGCTCACTAGGTTTTGGAACAGAGCTCATGTTTTGTTTTTGGAGTCTGCAAGTGACAACAATTTATGTACAACTGTTATGTCACTGAACATTATGATCAGGAAAAAAAATGGTTCCATATGTTCACATAAAATACACCTGGTTTGTTTCTCCTCCTGACAGACTATACCAATTATATCAAAAGGCAGAATAACAAAATCTTACCTAAGAAAGAACCATACAGCATTTATGATCACAGTGATATGTGGAAATAGTCCAATGCACTCACTCGATAATCGACCTTTTTTAGTTTAGTATATTTCATACACTGAAATTAAAGCATTTGTGCATCTAGCAAAGAGTCTCTTTAAACAAACCCCAAGTTTATGAAACACAACATTAACACTGTAAATCAAAAACTGTTAGTGTGTCACCCAATTATTTCATTTTAATAATTTGCATTTTTTTGCATCTCAGGTATGAATCAAGTGTTTGTTTTTTTCCTTTCTAATATCGTACAGGTAGCTCATACCTAATGTATTTCTATTTGCTTAATCATACTGCATTTACAACATCATTATACTCTTACGTTTTTCATGTGTATGCTTGTTGCTTCACATATCTCCAATTCATGACACACTTGCTGTATATCGTTTAAACAAATCCGCATAATAAAGCAAAGCTGTCCAGTTGCTGTAACGAGCTGTTGCAAAACTTAGACCGGAAAAAGATGCACACCAATTTAGCTAGTAATGTGTTATACTAAGAGGGCTGTTGTCACACTACATGTAGGTCAAGATCAAATAGTTTGAAGGAAACTGTGTTTTGCAGTTTTTCACATGACCTTGCTAGATTTAGCACCTGCACCGACGACACCACAATGATGTTCTAGAAACGTCTGTAGTTAAATTGTAAAAAATAAAACGCTATTTAAATTTCACCACGTTCCTCTCACGTTGCAAAACAATTGTGCGTGCCAGTGAAGCAGATGTAGTGGGTAGCATACTGTGCACTGGTAGATCGAGTACCTGGTTTCTAAGCGAATCGGCCTCTCTAGCTCTCGAAATGATAGTGGCTTCAGAACACGAAGGGTTTGTGCTTCTTGTAGCAAGCTGAAATGAAAACGCCTCATTTGGTTTCTTTTTCTTTTTTTTCTTTTTTTAAATGTGTTCCTTGGTGTATTCATTTGATTCGAAATTCGATTTTAAGCCTAATTCACATGTATGGAATGAAATTGTTAAATAAATAAATGCCAAAATTTCCTGTTTGTTCTCACTTACTGTCTCAATACAACACAATGAATCTGGATTTTCTCCATTCATTTCTAAATGTCTGTTCATATATCTGCAAAACCAAACAACATTATATAATAGACCTTAGCACAAGCATCTACTGTATTTACAACACCCTAATGACCAGCCTAGCAACACCCCAGCAACAAGCCATCACACGGAACTGCCTATCAGCACTCTGGAATCCACCCAGAACACCCTAGCAACAGGCAGGGAACACCATAACAACAAGCAGCCAGTTAAACTTAAACACTTAAGCTTTCGGGCCAGTTCACACTAGGAACGATAACTATAATGATACGGATAGTTCTAAAAAATTGTTCTAAATATAAAAGAATAGCAGAGTCCACACCACAATGTCAATGTTTTTTTTTGAGAACAATAAAAACATTGACAGCCAATCAGAATCCATCCTACTGAACTTGAGCATTTAAAGTGGCAGGCAACAAAATGGCATGTGCTTAGAATAAACAGAGTGATATCGTTCGCTGGTGTGGACGCTCATAGTTATCTTTATCTGTATAGTTGTCGTTCTTGGTGTGAATGGGCCTTAAAAATGTTGTTGTTGCATGCTCACTGCATAGGTTTGTCTGAGCTGCAGGATGTTCTGGAATGTAATAAAACGCAGACATGGCTGCTATCATGGAGTCAGATACAAACTATGAGAGATAAAGACTGCACCAGACACCCGAGGGGAAGAGAGACAGCAGCCCTCAGGGCAGGAAACCTTGATCATTGTGAAATTACCACAGGGGATGTGTCTTCACTTCTACACACACACTCACACGAGGTCAACCCACCACAAAAACCATCTCTGTCATTTCAAAACTGCCTCATAGCTCGGGTCTATTATGACTAGGAAGATCAAGACTACACACAACAGCCAAACAATATTTTTAGCTGAGTAAAGAAACACATGTAATAGTTGTATTACATTTATCATGAGACATATTTTGAAATCCAGAACAACCACAAAGACACAAATGTGATGTTTTAAATTATTTCTACATATCACGTTTCACAGATGAGGTTTAAGACAGAAAATAATGTGAAGTTTTTCAAAAACTTTTTTAGCAAACTGAGGCACAGAGAAAAGTGGTCTGTGGAAAATCAACATCATGCCACAGGTGCCATTGATAGAGTTTAACTTGTTTTGAACCCAGAAGATTGCTTTAATAATGACTATTATCTGAGAGAGAATCAACTACTTTTTAATTAAGCAAGTTGAATTAACTTAATTACTTAAAATAATCGTTGTAAGGGTGAGTAATCATAATACTCCTTGAAATCGACAAAGTAGAATAAAACTAAATTACATCAAGATTTCTGGAATTAAATCTACTAAATGAAAGCTTACCTGTCTAATTTGCAATACCAGATAACCCCTTACCTGTCGCCCCCCTTTTTGACAATCGAGTGCAAAATGACATACCCATAATAAAATGGTTGTTGCTAATGAGTCCTTCTGGCTACACACAAAACCAAGGTATCATTTAAAAGCTGACACTTGACAGTTTACTATGAAATACTAAGAATTGCTCTAGCAATTACTAATAGAAAGATAAAGAAGCTCAAAAACAATGGAAAAAAATATATTTTTGTATAATAAATTTTTATGAAAAAGAAAATTGCTTAAGGCAAATATGTACGGGCCTGGAAACACAAGCAATCTAAAGCCATAGTTCTTAACAATGTAGGTTTCAAATTTGAAGTTCTTACAAGCAAAAATGATTTTTTTACAAGCATTTATTTCAGCGCATGTCTAGGCACCTATCCAAAAAGGCCACTTGGAGACTCCAAAGGGCCACTTGGTAACCAACTTTTACCATGATCTATAACATGTTTTTTTGATCCTTTCAATATATTTTCTTATTATAATATGACAAAGCATAACTTGTATACTGTCTCTGGTGTATTGTTTACATCCTAATAGTTTATAAAAATGCATTTATGTGCATTTTTGGAAAGGCTCCAAAAGGACCATAAAGTGACACTTGGCACTTGCTTATAAAAAGTATATATAACAAAGTCTTTGTTTACTACCAATAATTTAATGGTTGTTTAAAGAATGACAGATTATTTAGCACAAAAAAAAAACGTTTTATTAATTTATACATCTCTATATAGTTACAAACTATAGTTTCTTAGTTATTAGCAATCAACACAGTGATAACATTTCTCAAAAAAAATGAATACATAAATAAACAAATGTACTACTTACAAAGTATTGCACAGTTTGGCAGTGCTGTTCTGTTGATGGTTTGTCAATTAGCCGGTAGTTAGTTCACCCGGCGGTGTCCAGCACACATAGAGGAGAGTTTTACCACAGGTTTGTCAAGCCCACTCGTCCACCCGATACATATACTCTCACAGTCCCTATTGCGAAATTGCTATCATTCTTTGGACTAAATATGAAGTCACACTAGGAGGTTGTTTTGTGCATGATAATTAGGGAGGTAGCAGAAAGCTGCATCACAGTTGTGACACTTCACAGGAGAATTCCGGTGGCACACCTTACATATGCGTCTACCTGCCCTGCTGCCGTTGGTGATGTGCACAGGACTGTGACACCCACAAAAAGTACGAGAAGGAGGGTCAAAAACCTTGCTTTTGGTGGGATGTCCTGCCAGCTCGTCTCTTTCTTCCGTTCTTTCCTCTTGAACTTCTGGAGGCAGCTGAAGATGTTGCAGCCACACATGGATGCTTTACATGTTGTCCAGAGCCCTCTGGTTCCCAGTCATCATCTGAAGTTGTCTCACTGTTAAATTAAACAAAAAGTATTAGAAATACACTTAACATAACTGATTATCTTACACATGAATACATGCATATTAATGCCTTTTCATATCAGAAATTCAAACAATCATTCACATACAGCAATCTTCCTCTACACCCACTCTATTGTTGCCCTGACTGCTAATTTGCACTACCAGCTTTGAAAATAAAATCTGTAAGGATGATTCACATACAGAAAATTCACCTCCATAGCCACTCTATTGTTGACCATTAACACTACCAGCTTAAAGATTTTATATTCAAAGAATCATTCACATAGAGCAATCTACATCCATAGCCCCTCTATTGTTGCCCTGATTGGACATTTACACTAACAGTTTACAGATTTTATATTCAAACGATCATTCACATACAACAATCTACATTCATAGCCCCTCTTTTGTTGCCCTGATTGCACATTTACACTAACAGCTTACAGATTTTATATTCAAATGATCATTCACATAGGCTACAACAATCTGAGTCCATACCCTGCATATTTACACTACCAGCTAATAATGAAGACTGTGATCAGACAATAATAATGCCCTAAAATGCTATTTTTTCTCTCTCACTAAACATTACTTTACTTGCTTCACATTATTTGCTTACCACACAGTGCTGGGCTGCCTCTTTCCTCTTGAACTTCTGGAGGCAGCTGGAGATGTAGCAGACACACGGAGGCTGCACGGACGCATGTTGTCCAGAGGCCTCTGGTACCCTAGCTATCATCCTCTGAAGTTTCGTCACTGTTGAATTACACAAAAGTGATTAGAAACACGCCTAACACAACTAGTTACCTTACACACATATAATTACATTTTCTTCTATGAATTTTTTTGTTTGAACTTCGTCTTGCGTTCTACATACAAAATAATAGCCTATAGCTAACGTTACAAAGTAATGTTGTACATGGTTTCTTCTAATTCAGCGCTTGAATAACAATTTCACTGCATTTCAATGTACTTATAAGCCGCAATAGTGCAGAAAATCAAAAACAGAAAGCAATGTAACACAAACTCACTAAAATGTTTAGACACTTACCGATCTAAAACTGGATCGCGACCTTCCAAACACATATCCTCTTCTCCGGAGTCGACGCTGGATACAGCCCTCTCTTCTGAATATTACACGGTTTCTTCATAACTGATTCGCGAAGTTATTCCAATGCAGCAGCAGGAGAAAATAACTTCCGTCCCCGACGTGAACGCATTGAAGCAGGCGAATGCAAACAGAGCGGCGAATGCAAACAGAGCGACTGCATCAGAGTGAGCGAGAGAGCAGGTGACCTCTCTGCGTCACGACAATCACGTGTGCGCAAATTTCCAGGAAGCAAATGGTTGCGCAGACAAAGGAACACTGTTATAAACGCGAGATTATGCAAATCTGCACATTGGCGTATTCGTTATGGCATAGGCTTCACACTGGATGACAACACAAACGTTTCCCATTGCTATTGGTTTATTTTTTACTACATATATTATCATTATGCATGATCATACGTCACCAAAACCGCCTGTCATCCTTCAATACTTTCTAAAATTACATGGCCAGTTTTCATTGAACATCTTCTGGGCCGACCTCATTCATTTCCAGACACTCCACTAAATACACTGATATGTTATGTTTCATTGAATAATGCGCTAGATGTGGAGAGTTCGTCGAATAAACAGGACAACGCCCTCGTGATTAGCAAATTTCAGGATGTAAACAATATACATTCTATGGACATTTTTAACAGTTTGCATATTTTTGGACACATTTTTACCATGGTGATCATATACTGGACTCTTCCCAAGGTAAAAAGATCGATGTCATCATTATTCTGCCAAGCATTACATTTCCACAACACAAAAAAGGTAAAGACCCCCCCTCTCTTCATAGTTGTATCTTATTGTTTATGTTGATACAGAATTACAAAAAACGGTTGCAAAGTTATCTTGATTGTATAATGCTTATAACGAGACGAATATACAGTGTCGTATCTTTCAAACAATGTATTGGTTAACCTTATTACTTGCCAAAATGATATTGTAAACACAAGATAAATGTAAACAATAAAAGTTGGGATCACCGGTGATCCCATGCAGAGCAAGGGGATAAGATGTCTTCCTAACGGACTCTAAACTCTAAATGCATTCATGCCTGTTCTGAGAGCATTTCCTCGTGCTGTTGAATATGGAGGCAGAGCATAATGCGTTTTGTGTCAGAAGTGAGAGAAGTGAATGATATACTGTCTGAGGTATGAGAGTTTCACCTTTCCCATCAATCATTCACCGGACATGTGACCTTCTCCACTGATACTTTGGAGTGATGGGAATGCCATCCATGACAAGAAACCTTTTAAAGGGGTTTAAGACACCCACAATCTTTCAGAGGATTGTAATACAGGAGCCCTCGACTGCAGATATACTGTATACGAGGCTTCCTGTGGAATCCTGAATTGAATTGTTAGCAGGAGTTCAAATGGATTTGGAATGATGTTGTGCCAACTTTTATAGAAAAGTAAGTCACTTTCATAGAAAAGTAAGAAAAATGTCATTTTAATGTGACACTGAAGACTGGAGTAATGGCTGCTTAAATTCAGCTATGCCATAACAGGAATAAATTACTTTCTAAAAATATATTAAAAGAGTAATTTATTTTTAATAGGTGGTTTGCAGTCACGTGATTGTGTTGACGCGCGAAATTCAGATGGAGGGCAGGAAGTGAAGAGCGCAATGGATGAGATGGAGGAAAGTCCGTACTGTACTACTTTTGAGGCTATTACAAGAGAAATATATAATTAGAAAATCGAAACATATGTTGGACATGATCCTTACGTTATGAAGAGGACCGATTTTCAACTGAATTGAGAGATTTGCCTGCCATCAAGGCGGTAGATATCAGCAACTACCTCGTCTTACAATACAGACATACTTTGACTTTACAAAGTTTGGAAACTGGTAACTGTTACGTTACACAAACAGCCACATAAGTGTATTTAAACACCTGAATTATGTAATTATAAGCCACATAAATAATGTATTAACTCACATTTGACGAAGTGATCACTGCGCACACACACACACGGGCATTTTCCCATTCGGCTCCTCCCGACCGCAGACGTAGGTTCTCTTACGAGAGGTTCTCTCGTATTGCGTAAGCTAGCTTACGCTACGGGAAAGATTCCATCTTTCTGAGAAATTGAAGCCAAAAATTATCCTATAATTTTGTATCCATTGTCAACGCAGTTCAGCTGCAGCAGACCATGAGAGGGCTAGCTAGCCGCTCATTGGTTCGCTCACGGAGAACTGCTTAAGCCTATGAGGGAGCGCGAGTGAACCCGCGACCAATGAGAGTCTGACTCGCTCTCAATACGTCACCGCCCGCCGAAACGGGTGTGGACGAGACTATAAATATCCCGAAATAGGCTGAATAATCTGATTTTTTCATCCTTCAGCGACGCACCTGCATTTGCTGATCCTGAGAGAGAAGCCGCCGTCGTCGAAAAGGCACCTTCTAGCGAGCGTTTGGGAGACTGAGGAAGCCGGCCGTCTTCGCCACCTTCAGCCGTCCTGTGAGCTAGCGCCATCCGACGGATTGTATCCTTTTTACAAAATGCTTCCTATATATTGTTGTATCTAAAAGAGCGAGCGTCTTTTTCAAGATGTCTCGTAAATTTTCTGGCGGCTCTTGCCGCGCTCCCCTCGAGGCTGGGGACCGCCACCTCTTCTGCGCTCTCTGCCTCGGATTGGAGCACGCCGAGCTCGCCCCCGCTGTGGCGGCGGCGAGCTCTGCGAAACTATGCCATTGTTGACCCCGCGGGCTCGACTTCGGCCACTAAGATGCTTCCGTGCCGCCTCTGACTTCGCCGCGGAGAAAGAAACGCCGCTCTCAGAGGCCGCCGGACCCCCAGCCGGAAGCGTTCATCCCGCCGGAGCTCTCGCTCCCGCTCTCCATCTCCGCCGCTTCCGGACATACAGCTGCCGCCGAGTGGCCGCTCTGTTGCCTCCGTTGACGCCGCGGACACCAAGGAGACATGTTCGCTTCTCGCTTCAGACGGTGAGGATTGGTCGATTCTCACGCCTCCTCGGCCCGAGAATCAACCGGGACCCGCGCAGCTACTTCCACCAGCGCTCGACTCCCGCCGCTAAACGGGCTGCGCCCTTTCTGCCTGATCTGCACGCAGAACTCACGAAGTCCTGGAACGCCCCGCTCTCTGCTAGAACTCGCTCTGACTCTTCCACCCCGCGTCGCGTTGTGGACGGAGCCGCAGAGAAGGGCTTTATCTCCATTTTCCCTGTAGAGGACCTGGTCGCCGCACGTCTATGCCGCCCTCCGCGAGATGGCGCTCATCACCTGTGACCTACCCGCTAAAGCCTGCAGTCCGACTTCAAGCTTTCAGCCGCCGGCCAAGCAGCTTCTGCACCCCATGTCTACTACAGAGTGAGGTACTTCGTGAATGGGACGAGAGCGGGGGGAAAAATCCCCCTTCAGTCGTGGATTGAGGATTTCCCGCGAATTTTGTTCTGCCTCGTCGCGCTAGCTCCTCTGCAGGCCGCTCACGTGACCAGCCTCCTGCACGAGCCCCACCCTAGCGCCTAGCTAAACACAGTCAGACTTCTCAGCGACACCAGGGCGGCCGCCCTCGCTCTCGCTCTGACAGCCGCCACAGACCGCGGCCTCCCCGGGGGCCTCGGCAGAGGATCGCGCTGAAAACTGATTACTCGAAGTCTGCCTAGCGTGGTTGAGAAAAAGACGGCGCTCTCCCGCCGCGGCCGGATCGCCGTCAAAGTTTCGCCCTCTGTTAGTCCCCGCTCACGCGGCTACTACAGCAGTGTACCCCGCCATTACCAAGCCGGTATCCCTTCCCGCTTGCATGAGCACAAACGCCGTGTTTACGGCGTCCCAGAAAAATCTCAAAAAGAGCGTAAAAGCCTCTTGTGTAGAAAATGTGCCCACAACACTGTGCTCACTCATACACAAAACGCCGTGTTTACGGCGTCCCAGAGAAATCTCAAAAAGAGAGTAAAAGCCTCTTGTGTAGAAAATGTGCCCACAACACTGTGTTCACTCATACACAAAGACACTCCTGTTCCCATGTCTCACACAGGGTCCACTCTCATAAAGCAGTCCCAACCCGCTCGAGTTTCAGAGTACATAAGCGCGCCCACGAGGCCCGTCAGCTGCGCGTCCCACCTCTGTTACACGGTCCATAAACTTGTGTAGAGAATGTGCCCACAACACTGTGTTCACTCATACACAAAGACACTCCAGTTCCCCTGTCTCACACAGAGTCCACTCTCATAAAGCGGGCCAAGCCCGCTGAGTCTCAGAGTGTATAAGCGCGCCCACAAGCCCGTGTGCGCGTCTTACCTCTGTTCACTCTGTTACAGGGCCCATAAACTCCTCTCCGAGTGTACGTCCCGCTGTTGTAAACACTATCAGCGCGCTCACGCAGCCCGCGAAGTGCAGCGACGGGGACCATGTAGCCATTCACCCCCTAGCGTCACGCTTCAAAGCGTGGGAAGCAGTGGGTGTTAAACACAATAAAGCTAGGCTATCGCTTACAGTTTTGGCGCCGCCCTCCTCGCTTCCGAGCGCGGCTAGAAACTACTGTGAACCCAGAAGCAGTGACGCGCTGCTCCGTTCAGAGATAGCAATTCTGTTGTGCAAAAAGGCTATAGAGAGGGTGCCTCTGGCTATGAGCGAGTCGGGGTTTTACGGCCGTTATTTTCTTGTCCCCAAGAAAGACGGCGATCTCAGACCAATATTAGACCTCAGATCGCTGAACAAAGTTCTCATGAAGAGACCGTTCAAAATACTCACTATCATAAAACTCCTCGCGCATGTGCGCCAGGAGGACTGGTTCATATCACTAGATCTGAAAGATGCATACTTTCAGATCCAGATAAATCCCCTTCACAGGCCATTCTTACGTTTCGCCTCGAAGGCCAGGTTTATCAATACACCGTCCTACCGTTCGGCCTATCCATAGCACCCCGTATGTTCACGAAGTGCATGGATACGGCGCTCGCCCCCCTGCGGAGTCAGGGGCTGCGAATACTGAACTACTTGGACGACTGGCTGATTTTGGCACAATCTCAGAGAGAGTTACTGTCTCATCATACAGTTCTCCTCGACCATCTGAAGTTTTGGGCCTCTCTGTCAACTGGACAAAGAGCGTACTACAACCCAGTCAGACTATCTCCTTCTTGGGTATAGAGCTGGACTCGGTCACGATGACGGCGCGTCTGTCAACGCAGCGCGCGCACCGTGTGCAGCGTCTCGCCGCATCTTTTCAGATGAACAGACTCACGCCTTTGAAAACATTTCAGAGAGCGTTGGGCTGTATGGCCTCAGCCTCCGCGGTGCTCCAGCTGGGGTTACTGCGCATGCGCCCGCTTCAGCTTTGGTTGAGGAGCCGTGTGTCTCACCGAGCGTGGACCACGGGCCACCAGCTGATGAAAGTAACGCAGACCTGTATCACAGCTCTGCAGCCATGGTCAGTGGCAGAATGGTTTCAGCGGGGCGTTTCCATGGGGACAGTTTCACGCCGAAAAGTCATCTCGACAGACGCCTCCAACACGGGTTGGGGAGCGGTCTGCGAGGGCTCACCGGCCTTCGGCCCCTGGTCAGCTCAAGAGAGCCTCCTACACATAAACTGTTTGGAGAGGCTGGCGGTCGAGAACGCGCTCATGCGCGTTCTCCCGCGCATTCAGGGCCACCACGTGCTGATCCGTTCGGACAATATAGCCGTGGTCTCTTATATAAACCGTCAGGGCGGAGTCAGATCCAGGAATCTTTTCCAGCTGACAGAACGCATCTTAGTTTGGTCTCAGTGTCACCTGCTCTCGCTCAGGGCGACGCACGTGCCGGGACATCTGAACGACGGTCCAGACAGCCTGTTCAGGAACCCCACTCCCCCCGGGGAGTGGTCCCTGCATCCTCTTACAGTTCAGAAACTGTGGCGTTTATTCGGCAGAGCAGAGGTGGACGTCTTCGCCTCGGCGGAGAACACCCACTGCCCAATATTTTCTCAAGGAGCGAGGACGCGCTAGCCCAAACCTGGCCCAGCCGCCCGCTTTATGCTTTCCCTCCGGTCTCTCTGCTACCACAGGTGCTTCAGAGAATCAGAGAAGCGCAGCACTCGGTGCTCCTCATAGCCCTGCGCTGGGAGGGTCAGACTTGGTTTCCGGAGCTCACGCAGCTGTCACAGACAGCGCCGTGGCCCATTCCAGTCAGAGCAGATCTCCTCTCCCAAGCTCGCGGCACGATCTGGCATCCCCACCCAGAGCGCTGGGCGCTACACGCGTGGGTGATCAACAACTACCCGTTGCTTTGCCAGAGGGAGTGTTAAACACGATCATGCAGGCTAGAGCGGCTTCTACCAGAAGGCTCTATGCGTCAAAATGGTCTGTGTTCTCAGAGTGGTGCACCGAAAAGGGTCTGGACCCACGGTTATGCGAGGTTCCCTCCTTGCTAAATTTTCTCCAAGAGATGCTGGACAAGGGCAGATCCCCGTCCACTCTTAAGGTGTATGTGGCAGCCGTCGCGGCGTTTGCTGAACCCCGGCGCGGCCAGTCACTGGGCAAAGATGGGTTGGTAGTCCGCTTCCTCAGGGGAGCTAGAAGGATGAACCCCCCTTCGCCCCCCTTCGGTGCCGATTTGGGACCTTTCCATAGTTCTTGATGCTATGAAAGCTCCCCCATTCGAACCGTTAAACACCGTGGACCTAAAGTACCTGTCGCTAAAGACCGTTTTTCTACTCGCGCTCGCGTCAGTAAAACGGGTGGGAGACCTACACGCGCTGTCCACCAGCGCGTCCTGTCTTGAGTTCGGACCTAATGACTCCTTAGTCGTTCTCAAACCTAGGCATGGCTATGTCCCCAAAGCGATCGGCACCCCGTTCAGGGCACAAGTTATATCCCTATCGGCTCTGCCTGCATCCGATAGCGAATCTGATACTAATCTCCTATGTCCGGTCAGGGCCCCGAGATTATACGTTACTCGCACTGCTCCGGTCAGACGATCCGAGCAGCTTTTGTTTCGTTCGGTGGGCGCACCAAGGGGTTGGCCGCTTCGAAACAGTCCCTATCCAGAGGGATTGTTGATGCCATTGCAGCAGCATACGCTTCTAAAGACCTGCCATGCCCTCTGGGCATCAGGGCTCATTCCACTAGAGGCATGGCCTCATCGTGGGCATGGTCCAGCGGAATTTCCATTCACGACATTTGCGTGGCAGCGGGATGGGCTTCCCCCTCCACCTTTGTCAGATTTTACAATCTGGAAGTACCCGTCTTGCAGGCTAAACTACTAGCAGTCTAGTATGTTTCAGCTCCTCTGGTTGAGCTGCACTATAGGGGGTTAATTACACAGACAGAGTTCGTTCTGTTCCCTCTCTATAATGTGCTTATGTACTACACAGTCACCGGCCCGCTCCGCTGGCCTTTTGTCACATGTACATATATTCATTCCCACTTACAGAGTTCCCCGGGGTCCCCCCCCTGGGACTAATAGTGGATGCTTAGCACGCACGGCGTTGACCAGGGGTTCCCGTAGCGTAAGCTAGCTTACGCAATACGAGAGAACCTCTCGTAAGAGAACGAATCGGTTACCTAACGTAACCTCGGTTCTCTCTAGATGAGGGAACGAGTATTGCGTTCCTGGCCGTGCTTGTGCTACTGGCGATTTTCGCTTCAGTATATGAAAAAAACAGATTATTCAGCCTATTTCGGGATATTTATAGTCTCGTCCACACCCGTTTCGGCGGGCGGTGACGTATTGAGAGCGAGTCAGACTCTCATTGGTCGCGGGTTCACTCGCGCTCCCTCATAGGCTTAAGCAGTTCTCCGTGAGCGAACCAATGAGCGGCTAGCTAGCCCTCTCATGGTCTGCTGCAGCTGAACTGCGTTGACAATGGATACAAAATTATAGGATAATTTTTGGCTTCAATTTCTCAGAAAGATGGAATCTTTCCCGTAGCGTAAGCTAGCTTACGCAATACTCGTTCCCTCATCTAGAGAGAACCGAGGTTACGTTAGGTAACCGATTCGTTTGCAAGGCATTTTCCCCGGTGTTTTTCTGTCAATTTCTTGTATTTTTCCCCCTTATGAACAACAACTTTTGGCACACGATAAAAACTCCTCGTGGTTTGATCGATTTGAGCAACCATAAACGATGCAAAACATAGGCATTTTGAGTTTGTTATAGTGCTTCCTAAATATAGAAAATCACTTCCTGCCCTCCATCTGCATTTCGCGCCATGGCAACGCAGTGGCGTGACGTCACGTGAAAACAAGCTATTGTAACAATATATCACAATATTACTTTTTCTCTTTTTTTCATCAAATAAATGCATCCTTAGTGAGCAAAAGAGACTCTTTCAAGTTGGCTATATGAACATATGAACATAAGATCATATCTGGTTATACTTTATTTTGATGGTCCCTCTTCATTCTTTTGACTATGAGTAATGTTGCACCTACATGTCTACTAACTCTCATTAGAGTATTACACAAAAAATGCTGGGTTGCATATGGACAAAACATGTATTTTAAACAATGTATTTTAAAATGTTGAACGGTTGTGTTTGTCTATACACTTTAAAAATGTGGGGTTGTTTTAAACCCAATTTTGGGTCAAATATGGACAAACCCAGCCATTGGGTTCAAATTACATTTTTAACCCAGTGTTTGAGTTTGTCCATTTTTGACCCAAAATTGATTTAAACAACCAGCATTCTTTAGAGTATGACCCAAACATGGCTTGAAACAACCTAGCATTTTTAGAGTGTTGTTGACTAGGCTGGACTGTTAGGGTTAGTAGTTACCTAGTCAGTATAATACATGTTGGTGGAGCATCAAATTAAAGTGTTAGCAGATATCAAGCAGACAGTCTACTAATATTCTAAGAGTTAGTTGACGTAGTTGCAACGTCTAAAGGGGACCATCAAAATAAAGTGTTACCTCATATCTGTCCTTCGTGTTTTATTAAGTTGCCGATTAATTGAATCTATTGCTAAATACAGCACTTTAAATGCACATGTTTTTTTGTGATTGTAACTTTTCATTTATTTAAGGCAAGTTACACTAACTACAGGGAGTGCTCACCTTGGAGAAATCTATTGGAAAGTGCTTCATTTAAGGGAACAATGGTGATAGAGATCTCTCAATATCGCTCCAGTTCACCAGTTGACCCCAGTGAAGTCACCTCCCTTTAACCACAAAAGACTTCCAGCACCCTATTCAGTATCCGAAGCAATCAATCATCCCACGCTGTTTTCTCCAGTCTTTTTAACACATCATTTTTTTAAAACTTGACTGAAATTAAATATGATTTCCCAAGCAGCACAAAGCATCTTTCAATTTGGATGTATGCATTGATTTAGTAGTCATGTGAGAACAGCTTTTGATTGAACACATTTTAATGAACAGAACACTGAATTCAGAATGCAGACATAAACATGCATGAAAGCCAATGCTCTCACGTGTTGCAGCACTTGCTCTGTGTTGTGCCACAGAAGCAGGGTGGAGAATGTAGTGTGTCTCCCGTGGAATGTGTGCCTGCCTGCCTTTACCCTCATATTGTTAATGCAGTCTTGTGTCTGCCAGAAATTCTCCCTCAGCCTGAGCTTGAAGCAACAACGGGCGGCATACACATAAACAAAAGAGATGGACAGCTTCTTGTTAGCAGCAAGAGGCTGTTCAGACATACACAGACATACATGCACAGACACATGGAGAGTGTACATTCAGAGAGATGATGTCATACATATTCATCCTCCACTAAAAAAAGAACCATCGCTGTGTCCCTGTATGGCTGCATGGTGGAGATATTTTCCCTCATATATACACAAACATTCTTTAAAAGGATAGTTCACACAAAAAATATATATTTTTTACGGAAAGTTGTATTTTTAAGAATATCCTCACGACTCTTTTCAATATAATTGAAGTTAAATGTGGGCTGGGGCTGTCAAGCTCCAAAAAGATGGAAAAGCGGCATAAAACTATTATAAAAGAGGACCATGAGATTCATGAATCGTTCAGTTTTTCGGAAGTCATATAGCTTTGTGTGACAATGGAAGTATATATATATATATATATATCACACAAAGCTATATGACTTCCGAAAACAAGAAATACAGAATATTATAAAATTGACAAAAACACCAAAAATGACAACAACAAAAAATAAAAAAAATATATAAACTTGAATAAAAAAATACTACAAATTCATTAAAATATAATAATATATATTTAAAATAATACTGGTTCCACAGGGGGGGAAATCAAATGGGTTTGAAACAGCATGAAATTATTATATTTTTCATCCCTTTATAACAGTAGTCCCTAGAGCCATTTGTGATTCTGAAAACCTATGTAGAATTCATTTACACTCTCTTTATCCTCTCATCTGACTGACGCCATTTTGGCAGTTACAGTCATTACCCTCTAAAGGGTGTAAGAGATGTAACCATTAATATTAAAACAGTTCAACTCCATCGAGCGTATGTCTACCTCATTCACCTTGGGCCTGTCTAGGGAGCCAGTGTCTTATTTTACATTTTTATGTATGGCATGTCTTGAGCAGATGGTATCTGTATGAATATGGGCGGCTTGTCACCCTTTCTTATCACCTCACACCCTTACCTGACGAATATCACTTCCTGAAACAAGACCCCCTGCAGGAAGTATTGGCAGAGGCCGAGGTGTGTCAGCCCGCTCTCAGTCGGACACTCCCAACCCAGACGTGACCTTCAGCGCCAAACTCTCTCAACTGTCTTTTCAAGATGCGAGCTAGAGACTCTTTCTGTCTGGTTGGTTTAGCATGCAGAGGTTTATTCAATCAATTACCACAGCGTTGCTTTAATGCTTGTTAACCTTCCCTACCACCGGTGTTCAATCGAAAGTCATTTCAGCATCCATTCTACCCGTTTTATTCACATTGATAATACGCCAATAACTGCTGTTTATTCAGCATCGATCTAACTAGTTTTTCGCCTGAGGGAAACGAGCAAAGTCACTTTGTTCTTTAGTAAACAGCTGCAGATGAAGCTGGTAAAAACCACGCTACGCGAAATTGAAACCAGTCCGTCACGTCCTGTATTCGCCGTCTTTCATGTCTGTCCATCCTTTACTTTTTTTTATTTGGTTCTCTGTCATTGCACTGCAAAACACGCAAGCTTGCCAGAAACCTCGGCACACGTTTGGGAAGTCATTGCCCTCCTAGGGGAATAAATGTGAAAAGCCTCATTTTGGCCGTCCTTCCCAGCACACATTATCCTTTGACTTATTTTCTCCCTTTTTCTTTCAAACCTCTTCCTTTTTTCTATTTTCATGCTTTCCTGTAGCTCAAACAGTAGAGCGTTGGCGCTTGCAACGCCAAGGTCATGGGTTCGATTCTCAGGGAAAGCAAGAGCTGATAAGAATGTAAATGTGTATCCTGAAATGCAATGTAAATAGATTTGGATTAAAGCGTCTGCCGAATGCATAAATGTAATGTAAAGGTAATGCCGGTAAACCATTGACTAAAATAGTATACTAACATAAAAGGCGCTGTTTCTGCGGTAAGTTTTTACTGTGCACATATACATTTTCAGTATGCATTGAATTGTGTTTTGTGATTGTTCTTAAAATCGTTGATACACACATTTCACGTGCAAATTTGCACATGCTAAGTGAATGAGACACAGTGCCTGTACACTTTTGAAGCGGCCTTGGCTCACAAAATATTTTTCCCATAGGGATTTTTTAAGAATGAAGAAAGTCTTCATTAAAGTGTTATTAGCCATGAACAAAACCAACCAGCTACGAGGTGAAACACAAAATTAAACTTTGATTTGAAGCAAAAAAGTATTTGAAATTGGGACAAAGGTAATTGTACAAATAGTTATCCTATATTGGCTTATACATATAGTATATGTTTAAGCGTAGAAAAGACTTTTACCTCTGAAACCTGGCTGTTGCACTCTGTACTTTCCATTTCCAGTGTGACTAATCAAACCATTGTCATTGTCATCAAACAGACATTGTAACAGCATACTAACATACTAAGCTAACTATTTCTGGAGTAGCTATAGCCTATAGTATGTATTCTCTTCACAGAATGCAAATACCTGGATAACTTTGCTATATACACTTTATACAACACACTGCACCAAATATCCCACAATGAAATGTGCTCGATTGGACATTCCAGTCCCATACTTTTTCCACTCATTATTTTATCTGCCGAGCTAAAACAATTTAACATGGAATTGAATTAAAATGAAAAATAACAATGATGCAACATAAATTAACATTAAAAGAACATTTCTAAAATAAGGTCATGTGAGCTTTGAAATATTATCAGCAAAATGTCATAACAACAACAAACTAAAAAAATCACTCCACACTCTATTTTTCAAAAGACGTTGGTATACAGTGTATACAAGGCATTATTCAGAAAGTAGTCAACTATTATTCCTTTCCAAGCCGTACTGATGAGAGGGCGGCTGGAATTACACAAGCACACAGTTTGATCGATCCTCCCTCTTGATTTTCCATTTCTTATTCGTGGTGTCAACAAGATGAAGAACTTCCATCCCCTCATCTCTATATTTAAACTATTCTCTAGTTCTTCCTAATTCATCATGGGCTTGCTGCTTCCTCATTGGGAACTAATGGTTTTGTATAGCATGTTAGTTCATTTTGGACAGCCATGTGTGTTAGTTCGGGCTGGTGTAAATTATTCTGCTATTTTTTGTCATATCAAAACACATGGTTATAGTTGCTACAGTAGCAGATGGAATTAACCCTGAAGATATGTAACACATTCATTTCACATTTTGCTGAATTGTGTCTATTAATTCAATTGTGGCAAAATCATAATAATAATTGATAAAAATAAAAAAGTAAAAAAAATCATTTATAAATGATACTTTAAATGTATAAAAATATCAAACCATTATACTCTGCACAAATCAAGTCATTTCCATGTGGAAAGACCCTTTGTAATTACATTGCTTGTAGCACTAAATGACGGCTCTTTGAATCCTTAGTGCAATGCATGGTGGGTTGGGACTGCAATTTTAGAAGAAATAAGCGATTAATTTGACATAGCTCTTTTGCACAAACCATTAGGGAATGTCTCCTTTTTTGCAGGTCAGCACAGGCTTGTGGTAAGTTACTGCCATCTATGGTCTGAAAGGCTCTTTTCAATCAAACATATTCTTTTAGAAGATTAGTGAAGGTATGAGATTCATGCCTCAAAAAAATTCAATATGCATAATAATACACTTATATTTATGCATAATAAATGACAGGGGATTCTAGACAGAACGCATAAAGCAGCAACACACAAAGTCTATAGGGAAACCATGATGTTGCACCACATTAAAGGAATAGTTCACTTCAAAATGAATTTACTCAGCCTCAAGTTGTTTCAAACCTTTATGAATTTCTTTTGAACACAAAGGAAGATATTTTAAAGAATGTCAGAAACCAGACAGTTGATGGACCCCATTGACTTCCATAGTAGGAAAATAAATACCATGGAAGTTAACACAGTCTCATCCCAAGAAGTCATATATTGACGTCTTGGGACGTCTTTTGACCATACGTCAATATCCGCCTTTTTAGGGTACCCTTAAACGTCGGTTAGATGACGATCCTGGGACGTCATACAACTGACGCTTTACCTTTAACGTCAGTTAGGTGACGGGGTAGGTTTAGGGGTAGGTTTAGGTCTGGGGTAGAGTTAGGATCCGATAACGTCATCTAACCGACGTTTAAGGGTACCCTAAAAAAGGCGGATATTGACGTATGGTCAAAAGACGTCCCAAGACGTCAGTTATATGACTTCTTGGGATGAGACTGCGCTGTGGAAGTCAATGCGGTCCATCAACTGTCTGGTTACTAACATTCTTCTAAATATCTTCTTTTGTGTTCAGCAGAATAAAGAAATTCATACAGGTTTGAAACAACTTGAGGGTGAGTAAATTATAACAGACATTTCATTTTGAAGTGAACTAATCCTTGAAGTCATGGAATAAGGAATAATGTTTCTGGGTCCAAGCCTCAATGAGCATTATTTATTCATATCATACATTCAAGCTAAGATAAAAAAAATTATTTTAAAAAACTCACTATTGTTTCCAGGCGTCCCTGACTCTATATTTGGCGAATTCCAGGCGAATTGACACTATTTGATCAATTCATACAAGATGAATCACTGTCTGGCCTTGTATTAGCACCATTTGTTGTTTGCGTTTGGCATCTGATAGTATTTGGACCCGGAAGCACTGATGCATGACATCAGACTTAAAGGTGCTCTAAGCGGTGTCACACGTTTTTTTTTGGCCGAAACATTTTGTCTCACATACAGCAAACATCTCCTCACTATCGCTGCCTGTCCCCTGAACACACTGTAAAAAAACATGGTCTCTGCAGACACCCCAGGATCCACAAACGGCACCAAAAACAAACTGGGCTAACCCGCACCACGAAACATAACAAACTGTTCCAGCCAATAACTGACAAGAAGGATTTGGGGGGTTAGCATGCGCGGATGAGGAGGAGGAAGGGTCTAGCTAGCCGCCGTTTTGTTTTGACAATACTTCGAACGTCAACCAGAAGTGACGTCACCCGACAAGAGCACCTTTAACAAGACTGGATAGATTCTAAAGAGAAACCATGATGTTGTTCCACATCTACAATAGATTTTATAAAAAACCATAATGTTTTATCACATCTGTACAGTCGCTAATATATTTGAAAAAAAAAAACAATGTTGCACCACATGTTCTAAATCTAGGCTGGTCTTTTGTATGTTTTGTCATATTTCTTCCCTTCTTAAGTGTCTCCAACACATTCTATCTGAATTAGAATGACTGGCACACAATTGAGATCTGCTGCATTCTAAATTCTCTGTGTCCACCTGCCTGATTTCAGAGGCAGGGGTATCTATCACGCTCCGATAGCATCTACATCCAGCAGGCGTTTATTCTGTCGCTACTACTCTGCAAGCTAATGAATCAGGGGTGGACCAAACTCTACAAAGAGATCCTATCAGGGCCTGCCACAGTGAACACAAGAAAAATGTATGCAGCCTTTTATTATGAGACAACTCAGCGGGGTGATGGATGGGCCAAATTTAGCCTCAGCAAACTTCACTGAGCTTCTGTTGATACTGGCTGATTAATGACTGTGTGATCCGTTCAACAAAGGGAGGAAGGTGGAGGAAGAGGAGGAGAGATGAGATTGAAGGAAATGTCTCTGATATTAAGTTTTATTGACTGAAGCACGCCGCTCGACACGAGGTCTGGAATGCAAACAAGTTGGCTGCCTAGTTAAAATAATTCGCCATTGACGTCTGTCGTGTTGGGAGAAGTTTGAAACTTTTCCAGGAAAACGGGCAGCCAGGATGATTCTCCAATTGATACATTTGGAGAATGGAGAATAAAGATCTCCCATGGAAGTGGTCATCTGGAAACTTTTAAAAATGCTTGGCTGCCCACATCAATCCAAAGAGGTCTATAATACCTGTAGAAAACCATCCATTAGCATTCCCATTCATCTCAGTGGCAGTTGTTTGGCTGCCATATGCAGCCCCGGAAGAATCTTTGTCCATTGGTACTAAGTGATGAAATAAAATATAAAGTATGATGTAATTATTTTACATTTTTGCTAGCATAATGGTGTAGTTCTACCAGCGGCTGTACAGCTAAACACATTGAATCAATAATGATGTATAATTGAATCAAAAGTCCATAATTTTTCATGGTCTACTAACTATTCAGATCCATATCAAGAGGGATTTTCAAAGGGCATTGAAGTCATCTGAAAGTAATGTTTCAGGTAATAGCCCCGGTGTCCTTTGTAAATATTTATAGAAGATGTCCTATTAAGATCATGAATGGGGGTCCTAAACCCAGATAATCTGTAAACAGCTCTTGTTTAACCTCAGTAATTTAGTTTCAAAGGTAAAGCCTATGGACCAATCAATTCGATTTCATTTCAATCAAAATCTAGACTATTTTACCTAAAGTGTCCCATCAAACATCAGCTGACTCTGGTTTTCTGAAAGTCATAAGCTTATTCCAGGTGCAAAGTTCATAATTGAAAAGCCCTGAATCTTTTACAGTTTGATTGTTATGCTGATTGTCTCCATCATGCCATCTTTTTTTTTTTGCCACCACATTCCCATCATCCCCATGTCTCTGATTTATTGCCACTGCTTTATTAATTTCAAGTGACACCGAACTTCCTGAATGGTGATGGATGTTCTTGATGCGTTGTATTGATCTACCCAGAGCTCGAAGACAAAATTGTACTCTTGGATGACTTGCAGAGATTGAAAAAATTTATGTCACCAATCTTTTCATCTGTTGCTTATACCTTAATGTATTAAAAAGGACTGGAGATGGAGATGTCTTTTCTCTAAACACATAGCAGTATTGAAATAATGGTCGTTTAGAGCCTGCTAATGCAACATAAATGAAGGATCTTAATGCATGCCAAAAAAGTTGTTAGAGAAATTAGAACAATATAAATGAGGTGCATATAATAATAAAGGGATGTGAGAGGAAAATTGCCAAGCACTTATAAATATCCATAGATACAACACACACAGTCATTTATTAGTACCTTCAGCCCTGAAAGCACTTGATCAGGTTTCAGGGGGTATTTGGAAAGATTTCAGTTTTGTAAGTATGATTTTAGACTATAAGATATACTCATACTATTCAAAAGTTTGGGGTCATAAGTCAGGTAAAAACAGTAATATTGTGAAATAATTATTTTAAAATGTAATTTATTTCTGAGATAGCAAAGCTACATTTTCTGCAGTAATTTCTCCAGTCTTCAGTGTCACTTTTTTTATCATAATTTATTTGTATGCGGTATTATGATAATGAAGCAAAAGCAACTCCTATTTTATATTTAATGACAGTTGTTTTAAAGATTTAAAGCAATGTATTTCAGTATAAAGTCATGTGTTCTTACAGTCATACTGCTCTTCACTTACACTGCTTGTGCATGGAGTGTGAATGAATAGAAATTAATAAAAATACCACTTATGTCATTTTTTTTACCTCCAAGCTGTGCACATATTTTAAGAGATGCCTTACAAAGCATGAAGGGACAGAAATAACAAAAAAAAAACTAGAAATGGGTGAAAGCTGATGGAAGCAGCATTAGACTTTTCTAACATAATCATCCCTTGTTTAAAAGCTTAAAAAGGAGACGAGAAAGTTCGAAGGAATCAAATTGCAAAAATCTAATCCACTTCTTGAAGCTAAGCTGCCAAGTCCAGCACAGCACTCCGAACATGCACCGCTCAGCTTTCATAAAGTCCGTTCTCAATCCTGTCCCCATTCTGAGTCAATGAGCGCAAGGGTTTGGTCGGCCATCACCGCCACAACAAGTACAATAACCAGGTCTTCTGCTGACTGTTGACAATTTTCTCGAACAATTAAAGCACAGTCTGAGACTCATGTTCTCTTTTCTGGGTTACTGAGCGGGCTGTGTTGCTACTGAAGCCTCTCCCTCCAGGTGTGCTCAAACCTGCCATGGAGCGTGTCAGAGAAAGGAAGCCCATGGGAGACCATTAAGCAGCAGCCTTTCTCCCCACCGAGTGTAACAGCAGGTGGGGGTAAAAATAGTGCACCATCTGTTAAAGCAAGAGAGTCTGAATATCTTTCCCAAAACTCAGCAGGGACTCAATTAAAATGTGCATTTTCCACAGTGGCTAAGGGGAAAAGCGCGGGCCACTCCGTTCCGTGCAGGCGGCGGATACGGCCCCCCAGGCGGAGCGGGGTCCACATTTACTGCTCGGGTGACAGAACCACAGAGAACTGGGCCATTCGCTCCTTCCAGCCAATGTCTTTCTGTTTGACTTCCCAGTCCTTCAAACCTCTGAAAAAGGATATGGCTTTTTTTTTTAAATGGTTAAGTGAAAAATGTTTAAAGGCTCATGACACCTGTGGTTTGCCCTCATGTGCATTCTAACTTTATTCCAACTGCCTCAAGAAATCAAATTACACAGCAGCTTGGAAAATCTGGGAATTTTTTTTTTGCCGTGGATAAATCATAATATGGTTAATCAGATTTGAATGTGTTGGGAGTACTGAATCGTAGCAGGTGCGGATGCTGGTCTGCGCATGCGCATTCGCAGTCACCACACAAGGGTCTAACCATTACCCACTCCAAAATCTGAGCCAAATTAGTATGAATGTTCTGGGTGCAGGCACAAGTACCACCTGGCATATGGAACAATGCAAGTAGTTAGACGTTTAGTCAAGAGACCACCTGCCAGCCAACCAACTCCAAAATCAATTCTTCTTCAACATGTAGTCAAATAATCAAAAGTCATTGACTTGAACAGAAGCTGCATCGAAAGTTTAAAATGTTGCCATCACAGTCAATGGGGAACGACGACTGTTGATAGGAGATGTTGATGTTAAGTGATCCTTCCTGTCAGTTTTGGAGATGAAATCTGTCTGAAACTGAGAAATGACATTATATGTAAAATAAGTTTCAAATTTGAGTGTCCTTTCTGTACATTTCTCATCTTCAAAATCAAAAGTACTGAAATGGAATCATTTCAAGTCAAGTCAAGTCAAATTTTATTTCTATAGCACATTTAAAAACAACAGAGCTGCGCCAAAGTGCTGTACAATATTACAATATGCAATTTAAAAGCATTGAAATAGACAAGGCAAAAGACAGGTTTATACATTTAGCACCTGATATAATTCATTCAAAAGATTCATATACAGTCAATCAAGCAGTTTATTTAAAAGCACTAGAGAATAAATACGTTTTAAGAGCCGATTTGAAACTTGTTAGTGTCGGAGCAGACCTCACAGCGAAGGGCAGACTGTTCCAGAGCTTAGGAGCAGCGGCAGAGAATGCCCGACCACCCTTGGTTTTGCAGCGAAAGCGTGGGACAGTTAAAAGAAGCTGATTACACGATCTAAGATTTCTTTGGGGAGTGTACATAGTCAGTAAATCACATATGTATGTTGGTGCAGCACCGGATAGCGCTTTGTACACCAAAACTGCAATTTTAAAATCAATTCTTAACTTAACTGGGAGCCAGTGTAAAATTTCTAGGACAGGAGAGATGTGATCTCTCTTTTTGAACCAGAATCATTAAATTCCTTACAATGGAATTTTGTTTTAACATATTTTTCGAAAAGCTCTTGGTAACCATTGAACAGTGCAATTTCACATACAATTTTTATACATTAAGCAGTATTTTGTGAATATCCTAGTGCCAAATATAAAAGATTAACAACTTGTGTGAGTTACCTTAATTATAATTAATGATAATTAAAAATAATAATATGTAACGTCACTGCACCAACGTGTCTGTACTAGACCAACAAAGGTGCTTGTTATGGGTCAAGTGAAATGGAAAAGCTTAGTCACAAGTTTTGACCTTGTCACGTGTCCTTTCCATACATTTCTTTCCCAAAAGTTATAAAAGAATCATTAATGTAATCATTAACAAACTAGATTTGTTAGGAATCTGAAATGAAACCAGAATTACACTAAACTCCTTACACTTCTCATCCCTTTCCATAACACTTCCAGACTCGTACTGAATTCTGTAATCTGTGGCGCGCAGAGGCCTTTTATTTCTGTGTAACACAGCAGGACACGATGGCTTACACTTCAGTGCTGTGTTTGTGCACTTGTGAAGCTAAAAGTCTCTGACTATTCCTGAGCCACTGCTTAAGCAGAATCCATAAACACAGCAGAGGCTGCTATCTGTGTCCGGCAGCTGAATATGTGTCCTTACTTAATCCTGCTTTCTGGAAGCGGTCTCCGTAAATCACCTGACAACGGTAGCATTATTGCTCGGAGGGCTTCGCAGAACGGGAACCGGGAACTCAAACGGTGCAAGAGAGTTCAGGAAACCGGTAGGACTTTTATTAAAAACATCTTTCACTCGTAGATAAATGAGATCACCACAGGGGCAGGACAAAAAAATACTGGACCCATTTTACTTCAGGTAAATCTTTTATTTTGGGCAGTTTGTGTTTAGTATTTTGTAAATATTTTGGTATTTTCTTCTGAATAAATATTTTCTTTCAGTCAGAAGTTAGTCTACTAGCTTAGCATAGTGCTAACTGCTAACTGTTTAAAAGGGTTATCATCATCACAATAGTTTTTGATCAGCCATTAAGGAAGGAGAACAGAACTTGTAATAGTGATTCATTTATCACAGAGAAAATGGAAGGTCAGGTTCAACGCTTTTTATTATGGGATACAGTAATTTAAAAGGCTGCATCTGAATACTAATACTTCCCTGCTAGACGAAAAACAGTATATAATGCTAAAGAATAGTAGGCCTATGTCCAATATTTATAGATAGTATGTGATTTTTTACATAGACGAAGAAGTATGCCCTGTTGAAAACTACATATTGTGGCAAATATTAATTAGCAAACATGCTAATTGGATCATTAATTAGCAAACTCTACACACTACCTATTACTGAAATAGTAATAGTATGTTAATATGATATCATCTGTCAGGAGTTAAGCAGAAATAAAGCAGATGAGACAGAGTAATGAACTTCATCCATCTTGTTGGCTCAATTTACTTACGTTCTCACACAGTACGTCCTTACATCACTTCAGGTACAACCTCAACAGTTCTCACTTCCTGTTTCAAAATAATAGCTAGTCCACAACACAATTTTACTTATGAACACAACAGTTAGTGTTAGTCGGTTACATCGGTCAAGCTCACATCAGCTGACTCTCGGCTTATCTAAGTCTACCTATTGAAATATGATGCCTATCACAGCATCCCATATAAGGTCTATTCAGTAGCCTATCATCGGCAGCTTTGGCACATTGCTCAGGAGCTAATTAAATGGCAAATCTCTGTGGACGAAAAATAGTCAACTGAAGGAATCCACACAATAAGATTTCACGTGAGGGACGTGTTCCCCATGCGGGATTTGCATCATATCTAAACTGTATGCTAATTGTCAATCATCTTTGACGGTAGTATTCCTAATGGAATTATCACTTATGCGTTTAACTCCCTTTTAGACATACACTCGGGAAGTTCCCTAAGCACTTCCCCTCAGGGGAATCCTCACCGCCATTTTGAAGTGAGTTCAACTTTGCCAAGTGGGCGAGGGAAGTTTATTTGGACATACCTTCGACCCCAAGGACCACAATGCAACAAGATTTTAATGTCACACCGTTGATTTTGGAGTTATTTTAACATGTAACTGCATAATTCACTACTAAATTTCTGTAGTTTTCAGAACATTATTACTGGAAAATGAACAAATGCTTACTGTAGAACCTGTATACAGCATGTTCATGTAGATCTGCAAAGCATCTTGGCCAAATTTCATCAGTCTGTTTCAAAGTAAATTCAATTTCAAAGTAAATTCTACAGTAGATATATTTTTACTGTGAAACAGTCATTTTGAGCTTGATTTTTCTCAGCAACAGAAACCGACAAGATTTCACACTTCTTCAGGACACTTCAGCAACTTTGCTCCATATTTTGCAATGTTAGGCCTACATAGAGAGCAACACCCTTAGTTAGCTGTGCATATTATTACAAAGATAAACTGTTTGCGCACAGAGATTTGACAGATTTTTTTTTTAACTGGAAACATTTAATTGATAAAGTCATCAGTTTGGTGAATTAACATTGTTGGATAAAAAATACTTTTTAATTGTATCCACGCATGTATGTGCGTGTTTGCAAAGTGTGCTACCCGTTTCTCGTTTACTCTTGCTACCGCGTGAGGAATTAAATACCGAAGTGGGCAGAGGTGAAAGAAAATGTAGCAACAGGTACTGCCTTAAGCTGACTGTTATTTTATACAAATATAGTTTATTGTGTTGTTATTTTCGTTTGTTTAAATAAACAGCTCTCGTGCTGACCTTCGTGGCCTTCAAAGGATGCAGCCTCTGAACGCAGTTTTAGAATCTAAAAAGCAGAATTCGATTGGCTGTGATTGCTCCAGCCACCAAAGAATTTGTTCAATAGCTCCAAATAGTTCGGAAAGGCGACAATAGCTGTTCAACCCTGTCCTCTTTAATAACAATAGATTGCTCAGATGATACTTTTTCACTCCACTGAGCAAATTATTTACTTCATTCACACCATATGGGCTGTGAATTTAGGGCCCAGTCCCTGAGGTTTAGAGACTTTAGATGCTTGTCAGCACAGCCACGTGAGAACCGTTGTCTGCCATTGTCATCACACAAGACAGCACAATGTGATCAGATGGTCCAGACCTCATCACTTCAGCCACGAGAGACGTGAAACATTAGCTCCAAAGCCATGAATTTGCAGAGCAGCTGATACCCTGCTAGACAAGATGTGACTGGAGCTGATGTGCTGGTGTCAACTGTAAATCAGTGCAGAAGAGCGACTCCCTTTTCAATAATGACTACCAATAAACTGGCTGACTGACACTTTCTCATTCGGTTGAGTCCAGTGCCTGTCTGGCTTCTATCAATCTCGAAGTTACCACTTCGTCCTCCATCTGATCCCTTTCTCTGAAAACAGCCGAGTTTCCTGAGCTGAGGGCAATTACACAAAGTAATATCCGACTGGCTATAAAAGTGAGGCTTCTAGGCACAGGTTTCTTTTTCATGAAGCAACTTGCGACAGTCTTCATGTCAACTTCACAACTTTTTGTATCAACCTGATTTTCTTGGTGAACACAGAGGCCAGCTACCTGGGGTTTTAATTACTGTTTTTCAATTAGTGTGTGATTCCAACCACCTGCAGGTGCGTCTACACTGCCATGGCATAATGGCTTTCCGTTAAAACTAATTAGGACCTGGGGAGAGGGACATACCTGGGCAAGCAAACAACTGTTGAGATTCAGGTGTGTGCCAAAGTATGCAGGTCCTCCATGGACTTTTTACTAATTGCATTGCTTTAATACATACATGTCAGATAGAAATTACAGGTTATATATCAACATTTTTTTTAAATGTGGCCCTCAATTGACAGCTACGCAACTACCACTTTGACACTTTAAAAAAGTTCATAGAGAGATTAAACTAATCCATATGAATGGAGCAGTTTAGTCCAAAATTTCCGATCACTTTATATGATGAACAGATTGAATTTAGGCTTTTATTCACATATAAACAATCAACTCACACATCAGTTGTGGTAATCGAAGCTCAAGCATGTTCGCTTGACGTCTGAGAACCAATGAGGTTCATGTCTGAGCTTCAACAAGAACCAGTAAGGTTTGTTCTCGCACGTCAAGCAGGTTCGGTTGAGCTTCTGTTTATGTTCGCTGATCAATATATCTAAAAAAACAAGATTCTGTGATTGTTTCTGAAGTGCGCGAGACCAGTGTGAAATACAGACTGAACGGAACATCAGAACATCCCATCGCCGTATGGCCAGATATGTAAACTACTTTTCTCGGCTGGATAAAGCAAAGCAACGTTCAATCTGGCGGTTTACTTTGCTGGATATAGCAAATGATGACAAGTGTTAAACAAGATAAATGGTGTATGCTTTATTTCATGATAAGTGTGCGATTAATCGCGATTAAAAACAAAAAACAAGGATTATTCCTTTCGTTTAGACAGGGAAAAGCATGGCACATTTCCCCAAATGTATTTTTCAACCAAATGTATTTTTCATAATTCACTAAAAAATTATGAAAAGACGCATTGAGAGAAATAGTTGGATACCTTACAGCTTGCCAGTTGTTTTTGAGCCAGTCGTATATCAGCAGAATGAGTTGGCCTGTGACAGAGCTCGGAGCGCCTTGGATCTCGACCCAGAGATGGGCGTCCAGATTTCCTGGGCCGCTTGTACACTAAGCATTCCAATAGGATGAGAAATGTTGTTTGCTTTAGGCCACAGTATATCACTCTGCGGCCTTGCCACTTCGTGACAACTGTGACCTTGTTAGAATCTATAAGTGAGACATCCACTTTCAAAGAGAGACATGTATTTAGAAAGATTAAATCAAACCAACCTCAAACTATAATCATACAGGAGTATTTTTGTTAGTTTTGTTTCTGTATTTAATGATGGCAATAGAATTTTAAGGGTTTCACTTGAAATTCAAAGAACTTCTAGACAAGTTCACAGTTAATTTCAGTTTGCTCTAAAAAGACATTAGGCATACTTATTCATCTGTGTGAAACATAACTCTCGAATCCATGAACGAATGGATGAACGAATGAACGAATCCACCAGAATCTACTATGATTTCCTATTTCTGGGTGTTTAACCAACAAAAATGTGCCAAACCAAAGAGACACCTCATTCTTTTTTTAAGAAAGCAATTACCAGTGTTCAATTACCAATGCACCATTAAATGAGCATTTTAGATTATAAATCAAGGTAATTGGCAATTAGGATTTGCTTAATGGTATAGAACAAAAACAAAGTTACTTAGATTACCCTAATAATTCTCATTTCGGAATAAAAAAGCATCCCCCACCCCAGCCGTCTCGCTGACTTTGATTGTAGCATCTCATACGATACGTACTCCAACCTTCTCGACAGCAAACAGCATTTCTGCCACCGAGCATGTCATAAACAGGGCCTTATAAAATTGCTTTCAGCATTACTGTCATGTTAGACACTCTCTCCCTTCAGCTCCCCGTGAGGCGGCCGCCTCGGGCTCCTGCTCCATGCTGAGCCTCTCTGATCTCAAGACCTAGAGGCTATGACCTCATTAGCATACTCCCGTAAACAGACTACGCTTTCCGTAAACAACAGCCCGGCTCGGCACAAACAACGGATGATACGGGCAGAGGTCGTCCTCACCCACTGAACGGCGAGCGACACTGTGGTTTCGCTCGTAATGAGTAGAGGTTGGAATAAGGGGACCATGGTAGTTCTGGGGCCGGTTTTCTGTTTACAAATACACTAGGGTAAGTAATGATGCATTTGCCTCAGCCTATCCTCTCCTGCCTGTGTCCGTTCCTTCACGTGGTGGGCCGTTCGAGCCGGTAAAGCTGAGGACTGGCGTTAATGGCCTCTCTCTTAAAAGGCTCTTAGCTGAGTCGCAGTCCTAAGCCTCTCCCTGGGCTCTCCATTTGTTCTACCTCCGCAGCCCAGTCACGGCAAATAAACAACCTGAAGCATGGAGAATGGCATCTCTTCTCTCCTCTCCTCTCTAATTTAGATATCCCGGCTTCACAGCTGAGAGAGATTAAAGAGTGTGGCACATGGGAGTCGGCCCACAGCCACAGCGAGAAGCCATCTGGGTACATATCGCAGCCCTTCCACCCGGTTTCCTCACGCCCTCCAGTCAAAGAAAGAGACCGGCTGTATTGTATGTACTGAAAAAGATGTCTGCAGTGACGGGTGAGTATGGCAGAATGCATGCAGAATTTAAAGACAACAGTAAGAAAGCAATAAGACATGGAGTGCATTATCACAGTTAAGGGGGGTTGGAAGACAACATTGGAAAAATGTGCCAATATCTACAGAAATTCCAATTTTAAATAATTGGCCGTCCCGAAAAAAATGTCCCTGTCAATGACGCAATATCCGCGCTATCCTCGGTTTCCGCTCGTACTGCCATAGCCATGACGTAACCATGGCGACAGACGTGGACAGAGCTTCACGAGTCACGACTTGACAGCGACACCGCTCTTGCACATACTTTATTGGACAGGTGAGCAAATGTACATAAAACAAATCAATGTTATATAGCTCAACATGATGAAATGTTAGAATATGATCAGTATGTTATTCTAATGTTGATCTAGCTGCTAGTTTCATATAGCAAACAAACTAACACATAGAATAACATTATAACTTTAAACACACATTTAAATGATGTTTAGTGTAATCCAGCACTTGCGGGTAGTTCGGTAGAATTAAATTTCCTTATTTCTTTATATCCGCGGGACTCGCGTATGCCGCTGATATCTGTCTCTTATTAGCAATCGCGACCCGCTTGATACTACTGTAATGTTAAAAAACATGAACGTTTTCACTCATCCATAAACATTATTAGATCCATCAGCTTGACAGCAAGTCCCATCATTCAGCTCATCACTGCATCATCAACCTCCGCCTTTGTTATTGAAAGAGGTTAGCGACCCCTAGCCGTGGAAAAAAATGTACATATTGTAGCTTTAAAGGATAATTCCGGTATTTAGTACTTTGTGTCTATTTTCTAGTTTGTTTTGGATGAACTAGAGTGGTGGACACAGAAATTTTGACGATGGGTCCTTCTCGATTTTTTGACTATTTTAGAATCGCCTCTGACCGCTTCAGAGTGGCTGTCTATGGGCATGCACAAACATGTCCTTAAAACAACCCTTAACGTTCGTTTTCAAAACTGTGCAACTCACCGAGTGGTTAGTGGTGTTCGTTGATGATTAAAAACAAATATATCGGCGCAATGTATGATTTCAACCCGTGTTATTTGCTAATAGTGGAACTATTTTTTCCGATACCTTCAAACCGCGTATAAACTTCCGCTCGATATTGGAGTCTGAAGCGTCAGCACACTCCCGACCACTTGATGGCGACAACCACTTTGCCGTACAAGGACGCTGTACGGAACACGGTGTCTAGCGCATAGACCTTCTGAGAGACGGAGAACCGAGCGAAAAGACAACAACCAAATGTAAACAGACCCCTTTTCCGTTTCCGGTAGCGCAGTAATACAATGAGCAATGAGTCCTCCAACAGACATCAATGCGATTTTACAAAATGGCAAATAAAACACGACTACGCTACTTGTTTTGGAACATCAACGAACACCACTAACCACTCGGTGAGTTGCACAGTTTTATTATCCTTTAATTGTGCAAGAATCTGAACATAAATAAAAGACATGCAATACAATTTAATGTAGCAGAGTTGAATAACTATATAATAACAATAATGCATTTACATTACTTTGTAGTATTATATTGTAGTTTTGTTTTGTATTTATTTTGTAGTTAATAGTGTTGTCACAACACATTTATAATTCTGAGTCAGAGGATGTGAACAGCTCCGAGTAGAACGTTCATTTAGAGTCTACAGTAATAACGACATGGTGTTAATGCGGTAAAACATAATACGTATCACCGTGCAACTTATAACATGGCTGGTCCAATGAGATTTAAGAGCTAGAGCCATGTGACTGCATTAAATATTGAAAGCTTTTTCATCATTAAATATTTCTCACTTGACTGCATTAGCAGATCAGAGGATATTTTGTTTTGCAGTAGAAATCAATAACTGAGTTTAGTGCAAGCTGAACGTCTTTTTTTATTTATTATTTATTTATTTATGGGACAATGCATATTCATGAACGTACAATCGAAGTTGAACGTAAATACGCCAGATTTAGCACAATGCTAATTTCCATCCGTAGTCCCAAACATAAACAAATACAAACCAAAAAACAAACGAACAATATACATATCAACACACACAACACATATGGAGAATAAAAATAAAATGAAAAATAAAGTTCCTATACCTTATAGAGAATTTATTGTAATATCCATTTAGAGTACATAATTGCCTGTGCGTAGACATCCCAGAGTGCTTATTATAAATATATAAATCATCTATCTATCAAATTCTACCTTCATACCAAATGATTACATTTTTGATTGTTATTCAGCCATCTTTTAAGATGTTTTTTAAATGAAACAAAAGTGGGACTCTCTCTAATTTCCTTTGGAATACTATTCCAATTTGTGCAGCCTTTAATAGAGAGGACATTTTGTGCAAACGAAGATTTTCTAAATGGTACTTCACAATCCCCCCGGGTAAATGATCTAGTCCTAGTGTCACTATTTCTCTTTTTGATAAAATCCCCCAGGGGTGGTGGGGCGATTCCATTCGTAGATTTATAAATTAGACAGCTACTTTTAAAAAATTTAAAATTTTCAAAATTTAGGAGTTGATACTTCTCAAGAATTCGACAAAAGTGAAACGACTGTGGTTTCCTGTCAAATACCTTAACTGCTTTTTTATATAGTTGATTAATGGGTTTTAATGCAGTAACTCCAGCAAAGGACCAAACTGTGAAGCAGTATTCAATGTGGGATAAAATCATACAATGGAGATAGGATTTAGCAGCGTCGGTTGTAATGTAGGACCTAATTTGTTTGTAATTTTGTAAATTAAATTGTATAGTATTGGTTACCTTTTGTATGTGCTTTTTGAAAGTGAGGTTTGAATCTAGTATAACCCCAAGGTACTTGAACTGGGCTACCAACTCCAATTCCTCCCCTCCCAAAAAAAACTGAAGATCTACTTCCTGTTGGCGATTGTTTAGTGAGTGCCTTACATTCAGTTTTTACAGTATTTGGCTTCACAGGGGTTTTTTTTTTTGTAAACATCATCACAACGGTCTTTTTGTATTAAGAGTGAGACAAATTTGATTTAGCCAGTTTTGAACCTTAATTAGTGAATTTGTAAGATTTGTGGCTATTATATTTTTATCTTTACCATGAATGAAGATCACAGCGTCATCCGCATACATCTGCACATTACAGTCCAAACAAGCAGCCGGAAGATCATTAATGTACATTGAGAACAATAAAGGACCGAGAATCGAGCCCTGTGGAACTCCAACATGATTGCTAAGGGAAGGAGATTTAACACCATCTATATTAACACATTGTATTCTGTTTGATAAATATGATTGGAACCATGATATAGCATCTCTAGAAAAGTTAAAATGTGTAAGTTTAGTCAACAGTACTTGATGGTTGACTGTATCAAAAGCCTTTTTAAGGTCTAAAAATACAGCTCCTACACAAGGACCCCTATCCAATAAATACCTTAATCTGTTCAATCAGAACGCAATTTGCTGTCTCAGTGGAGTGATTGGGCCGAAAACCGAACTGCATACGATGCAGTGGGGTAAAACCTTTATTTCTTCCACTATTTCTACGTCTTCCAACTGGCTAATTCTTGTCAAGTCAATAGCCAGGAGTTTGGATAAATCCTCCCCTTCCAGCAGTGGGTAGAACAAAAAATCTGACTGGAAAAGTGACCTCCTCGTCAAACAAGGGCATTTTCTAATATAGCCAAGTGTGGAAACAGACAACAACAAAAAAAGAAAGCTAGAATGAACAGCAGAGCCGGTCTCCACTAGGGGTCAGCCAAACCACTGGCCATGCAAATTGGCTACTTTAATGGCAATAATGAAAGTGGAGAGAAGGAGGAGGAGATCTGGCCTGGTTTCATTGTACTGGCAGAGCAGTAGTGACATGCTGCTATTTAGAGAGCTGAAAAGAAGCCTACAGCACTGAACTGAGGCATGACAACTCTGGAAGTACCAGCCGTCCTCAAATGGGTCAGGATGGACTGAATATTAACTAGGCCCTGCGCACTAGTTCTTGCAGCAGCATTATGCAGAAAATTGAACATGCAGCTCTGGCCCTGCCCACGCTTTCTGCAACACACACACGCTTTATGAAAAGGCAGGAAGAACACTGATTGCATTAAGATTATAAGAATAATAGGAAAGAGACTTTTCTGAGACCTAGTGGCTTTAACAAAGGGAGTTTGTTGATCCATAGTGCACCACTAAGGAACAATATACAACATGAACCTGAGTGTGTTCAACCCTCAGTTCACATTCAGATAAAATGTCAGCATTTAATTTTCATTAAAGTTCAGCTACTACATTTTTATCCATCCATGTATATATCTCCACACAAATATCTATCTATACCTACCATATCTTCCAATATAAGTAATTAATCTGGCATCGAGGATACAATAAATTACATTTTGCTGAAGGCTTTGGTTTGACCATTTTTACAGCAATAACCATCTCTTGACACTGAGTGGAATGAATAAAACATCTCTGAAAGAGGATTTTAAAAAAGCATCAAATCCCAGGCAAACTTGCATTGACACCATCTAATGCTGCCACCTAGTGGTTCCCATTCATCCGTAGCTTCCTTGTGGAAAATCAACAGTGAGTTGAACACTTGACGCTTATGAACACTGATGGGCCAGTTTTTTTAATATCAAGGTCTTAAAATACCACATCATCTCAGACCACATCTGTGAATGCATCTGTCATGTTTAATTACCTAATGACTTCCAAACAAGCGTGTAAATGGAATCAAATTCTCCATTACAACAATAAATAACTAAATGGCAATTGAGATAGACCTGAGACCTAAGAACCACTGCCATTTTGGCGCCAGCAGCTGCCGTCTAATTGGTCCTGTTTCCAAGAACTAGCAGCTACGGTGTTAGCATTTTACAGAAACACTGAAATTGCTATTGGCATCCTGGGCCTAATAAATCCAATAAAAGGCTTTTGCGAGACGAAATCAGGAGAGGTTGTTGTGACAGTGCTCGTTATATGTGTGAACTCTGAGAAACTTTCCCCGCTAATTCTAGAATGTTGACCTTTTCTCTTTCTTCTCTCATTCCATCTTTTTTACTGCTGACTTTTTTCTGATACATCGTTAACCATTAAAGCAGTCCTCTCAGCACATAAGAGGGACAAAAATGTATGCGTTTCCTCGCGTAATATATCCTGAGCCTTCCGACAATACCGTCTTCCCGGTGCTCATTGTAGTCTTTACCGCTATTGATTTTTATCATAGATAAGGCAACTAAATCTCCTCGAGAGCTCTAAATCCTTCCACTCTGCACCCAGAAGCATTAGCTTCCTCCTCATGCAACCGAAAATGATCTTTTCTTTCTGGTTTTGGGGACCTCTGCCCCATCCTCTCAGGAGAAAAGCCTCAGTCACGGCGTATAGGGCAACAGATACAGGCAACAATACAGAATGAGGATGACTGATAGCAGCTAGTGCAGGCTTTGCATTTAAGACATACATGGGAATACTTGTGTTATTGTTAAGTATATGGATATATACACATTCAACACTGTAATTACATTGCAATCATCTATATATGGAGATATTGATTGTTGTAATGTAATTACAGAGTAAATACACTGTTATAAGACTGTTATAACAACAATGTGTAAACCGCGTGGTCACAATGGTTGTGTAGAGGAAATCCAGATCAAAGGCATCGCCTGTCCCACTTGTCATATACTTACAAAAGCTTCAATAACATGAACACGTTAAAATTTAAACATGGCTAGAGGAGACACATGGGTTTGTTCATATTTGTTTCAGGCAGTGCTCTGCATCATGCAATACATGTGGCTCTTCAGTGGGAATGTCTATTAAATATTAATAGCCGAGCAACAGATGGATTTAGATGTGCTTTGATCACCAACCTTTTTTGCCTCTGAAATTATTCTTCAATATATGTCTTCCCTGCGTAAATGCAAACTGCAGCTAGACCAAGAGCTTCAATAGAGCATTTACCATGACTATGAGGAACAGACACACGCACAGATAATATGACAGAGTGACTGACACAAGCAGATAACATAAAATGACATATGATAAACAGTAAGGCTGAAAGTATGATAAACATCTGTATTTCAGGACCACAGATTGTGTGTCATGTTACACAATCCATGACTACTAAAGATCTAGCAAACATTTTTTTGCTGCATACAGCATTGCGTCATCATACAAAATATAGGCTAATCAAACTAAGCTTAAAAGCCCAAACTATGTCCATTATTTCTACACAGGTTATCATCCATATGGTCCCACATTTACCAGAGCAAAATACATTATTTTCCACATTAGCAGAAGCTATGAGCAGTATGATTTCACCAGAATCAATGGCAGATTTATGTATCTTCCCACCATGGACATTCAAATTGAATTTAAAGAGATAGTTCACATGCAAAAAAATATATATTTTGTGATTATTTACCTAGGTCTTTCCAAATCTATATGTGGAAAAAATATATTTATTTCAGAGAATAACAACCAAAATTTTGGGCCTTTGCCTTAACAAATGTATCATATGACTTTTAAATATAGCATATAATTAATTCTGACTATTTTTATGATGTTCTTTTTTGGAGCTTGACAGATGTGTTGTGGAGAAGTGTCAAGATTCTTCAAAATACTGTGTTCCACAGAGAAAATATTACATGAACAGGTTAGTAAACGACAGGAGGATGATTAAATAATGACAAAATGTAAATTTCTGAGTGAACTATTCCTTTAAGGCCAGGAATATGTTTGTTCAGCCTTAATTGTCCTGTCCAGTTGTCTTTAAGTTCGGCACATAGTTTTCTGGAATTCCGACTGTTTATTTCGCTGTTTGTGATGGATGTTGTTGGATACATCTTCAGAGTTAGAAACTAAAAGGCCATGGTAATTTGCAGCACTGCAAAAATCATATGTACAAAACAAACAAACAGAACATTTCTTTCCGAGTCAGCTTCGCCATGGACGTCATTCACCTATTATTTGTGTCCATGGAGACAGAGCTTAGAAGAACGTCTCTCTGCACAGAGGACACGTGGATTTGTTGCTAGAAGTGAACCATTTATACTGTGGAATAAAAGAAAATGGAAACAACCAGTCAGTGAGGAACGAGAAGCGCACGAGAACATTCAAGGCTGCACATTTTGCTGATTCTGAAATACCTGCAGAAATGGAGTAATAAATGGAGACGGATTGAGAACTTCACCACGGAGGGGAAATTATTCAATTTATACTGACCTTCTATAGGGTTTTAAACCTCTGATATGAAAGGGATGCAGTCACACTACCAATGCAAACATTTTTTAACATTTTAAGAACAAAATTGAGCCCATTTACTTTCTGAATACAGTTGAATATCCTGTTTGACTACACAAGTCAGATTACCGAAGTAAAATGGGTTTCATCTTGACCTGCAGATATTCTACATAGTGATGTAAATTGGAAATTCGTAAAACAACATTAAATGCTCAAAACTACACTTACTACTCTCAGTGTTTCAAAAACATTCATCTAAAAATAACTACTATGGAAGATCAAGAGATGGTGTATGCGGCACTCACCAGACAGGCAGAGTGGAACTTCTTTTTGCAGGTACGGCAAGCTTTCTTTGGCAGCGAGTAATTGGATCCATGAATGACAGAGAAGCAGATCATACAGTCCTCCACCCCTCAAAACGCTTGTCAACATTGTTCTTCCACAGCGACAGACCCTCCAGAATACTGCCATTCTACCAGAAACAACACATCATCTAAATTAGTTTGGGCATTTTCTGTTATTATTCTTATATTAAGCACTATTTGACTGTTACTCTAATAAACCAGTTCAACTGGGCCAATTCTAACCTAAAGAGATAAGGCAACATTTACAGTGGCTTCAAAAAGTATTTGGACACTTAAAGACAAATCTTTAAAAAAAAAAAAAAAAATTAAAAAAAAGGTGGCGGCTTAGATGTTCTTTGTGTACTTTTGGGGAAGATATTTTAGCTTCTCTGTAACAGCACTGCCTTGAAGTATGACAGAGTTTTAGTGCCAGTTGGTTTTTTGTTTTTTATAAGATTTTCAGAAGTTGTCAAATTAGGAAACTGAAAGTTAAATTTTGCATGAAGTAGGAATATTTATAGGTGAAAAAACAATATTCTGAGATAATAATAATGAATTAATTCTTAAAATTACAATTTCGCAAATGTTTCTCAATTCTTTTATACACTATGTTCAAATGTTTGGGGTCATTACGATTTAAAAAAAAAAAGAGAAGTTAATCATATTCATTCAGAAAGGTTGTATTAAATTAATAAAAAAATAGCATTTACATTTTAATTACATTTTTCTTTCAAATAATTGAACTTTCTATTCAAATGATGCTGATTTTATTTATTTTTTTACAAGATGTACAAATGTACAGTTTCCACAAAAATATGCAGCATAACTACTTTCAATATTGATCATCATATTAGAATGATTTCTGAAAGATCATGTGACACTGAAGACTGGAGATATGATGCTAAAAATTCAGCTTTGCCATGACAAGAATAAATTACATTTTTAAAATGTATTCAAATAGAAAAAAAATATTTGTTAAAAATATTTTACAATATTACTGTTTTTACTATATTTTTGATCAAATAAATGCAACCATGGGAAAAAAACAAACAAATCTTACTGACCCCCAATTTTTCAACGGCAGTCTATAAATCTTTTTTATTAAATTAAATATTATTACTGTTTTTATTAAAAGGTTTATACAGAGAACATTTACACTTCCTGTACCTGGTGTGTGAGGTACGTGCTGAGCTGAAGCATCCAATTGCGCCACTGCTGAACGGCCACACCCACTCTCCGCCCACTCTCCACTGAGATAGACCCAAGGGGATAATTCTGAGGCAGCTGAATCACCAGCTCGATGAAGATGTCTTCGACAGAGTAAGTAGCGATCACCTCCCGCGTGGCAGAGCGCGCTTTCACCTGTGAACACAAAACACATCAAATCACAATGCAAAAAAAAAAACACTTAAGCACAGAGCATGTTCTTTTCCTGAAGTAAACTCTCCACCCTGGCTTACCATCATGTTCTCAAAAGTCTGGGTGCTGGACTGCACTGAGGCGATCTCCTGCGCAGACAAGACGCCGCTGACGTACTTGCTGGTGAATTTATCCACCGTGCTGAAGACACGTTTCTCTTGGCTGTTCCACCACAGACGCACCATTGCGGGCAAGTCCTTCAGCGCACCATAGTACACGGAGCACGCCAGATGGGGAACCTCGAACTGCAGACCTTCAGTTTCTACAACACACACACACTTAGTAAGATGATCTCAGATATGAGAGAAATGTTATAAATCATTGGATGTCAACTGATCTGTTGGTCTGGTCTGATCAGGTCACAGGTAGAAGGTGGTGTTGGTATTGTTAACTAAAACTAAAATTGTTTTCGATAAGTGAAATAAAACCAAAATAAAACAAAAATTTGATGAAAAACATACTGTAAAAAAGTTGACAACTGAAAAAAATCAGTTTAAATTCTAAAATGACTCAACCTGAAATAACAAATAAATTATAGATAAATAGAAATATAAAAAACACTAAAAATGAACTTACCAAAACTTAAAAAAATAAAAACAAAATTGTTTAATAAATATATAATAGTATATAAACAATACTAACAAATAAAATAATTGCGCCAAGTTACAATACATTTTTTTTTAATAAAAATTATTTTCATTAATATATTTATTAAATTTTAGCAACATTTTTGTTTGCAATATTTTGGCAGTGAGAACCACAGTTATTAATGTTCTGCAACATACTCTGAGGGGAGAGAGACAAAGTCTCAGTGAAGAAGGTTTTTGGTTCTTTGCTTGAGGGTTCTGCTGGCTGTCCGGGCACTGATAGGTTCTCTGGCATCAGACGGAACAGGTGGAGCAGTAGTTTATGAAGAGAACGAGTCTTTTTCAGGTGCAGGGAGTATTGAGCTCGCAGCTGAAACACAAAGATAGATGTTTTCGCTATGCAAAAGACATTTTGCTTGCGTTTCAAGTACTGTGGCCTTTCTTCACATTTACACAGCTTTCATCTCCTAAGCCCTTTCTGATCCTGTGACATTATGACTCAATATTTCTGTCACAATGAAATGGGCATGTCTGAACGTCAATTTAACCTCTAAAAGGTCTGTGTTAGAAGTGTATCAGAAAGGATGAGGCAATGATTGACAGCTTTACAGAGCATTATCACTGATAATTTACTCACATGAGATGAAGAAGCCTTGAAAAGGTAAAAAGGAGTTTCCAGGACAGAAGATATCCCAGAATGCAGCAGTGCTCCATACTGAGGGACTGTACAACTGCAAACTCGCCCACCTGCACACCACCTAGAATATTCTCCATTAGCTCTTCTGTGGCAGAAAGGATGCTCATCAACGCTGCCGGAGGAGACCTGCAGGAAGTGCACACAGTAAGTATCTCCTAGATGTGGGAGATGGGCATTAAACTTATGTATAGATGTATGGATGGATGACAAATAAATAGTAATAATATAAAAACATAATTTACAGTGGAAAAACAGTAAAAGGACATTCCCAGAGGTCACATATGATTATACTTTATATAAACAATTTTTCTATTTTATTCTTACATATTAATGGTACATCAGGGTGTTTTGTTTTATTTAGATCTTTTTGCATTATTTTAGATATTGTTGATATTAGTTAATACAATAAATAGATAATGCATTAATAAACAATAAAATATTACTAAAAAAATAATTTAAAAAAATAAATAGTTGATGAAATTCATTAAATAATAATAATATTAATATGGATGGGTGGATGTCAAAATATCAAACAAAATGGCATCTATTTAGCATTAAATGTCCAAAGACTTTTGGGGGGCACTGTGTGTGTGTGGTTCAGATAAACCATGAGGAAAACAACTTATAAATCATATAGATTGATGTTTTGGGGGGGAAAATGCAGAAAGTTTTCTTTGATGGGTAGGTTAGGGTTAGTGGATAGAATACACAGTTTGTACATTTCAAAATCATGTCTAGGAAAGTCCATAAAACATGAAAACTCAACGCGTGTGCGTGTCTGTGTGTGTGTCTTACAAGCATGGTTCTTCTCCATCTTCGGCCTCAGATTTAGCGCTGGCACTCTCGCTGTCACTCTCTGGCAACAAAGGCATCACCCTGTAAGACACGAACACATCACTCACATTTCTCCTGAGACGACATGACGTCATCGCTGAGGCTCATTCAAAGTCTTGTAATGGACATAGCATTACAGCAACAGCACAGAGGTGATCTCAGCTAACCCCCTGGAATATAAAACTGTTCCTCTCCCAGAGGCTTGTGCTCTCAATGAAGCATATTTAATTAAAGCCAAAGCAGAACGCATTGTGGATTAAACTTCTTCCGTACAATATGACCTTAAGGCTATGCAAAAACTGCCCGTCCCTTGGAGTATTCATTTCAATTACATTTACAATTATGTTCTCGACAGACACTTTCCCACCAAAGCAACTTACAGGAAAGTCCATTATAGCGTTTCTGCAGACGCTGCAGAACAGGTAGAAAACAAAGATAATGTCTAGGTGGTAAGACACATACTGACTCCTTAATGTGGTGTTCTACACTTTTCATTTTATTTTTTACCCTAAAGTCCAATTATAATGTTAAACAAGTTTTCTTGCAGCACAAACAGTTGTAACTTAGTTTAACATGACCATTTTCTGCCCTCTCGCTGACCCTTTAGTATTAAACGGGTTGTTTTTGCTACTGTACCTTTAAGAGTTTGGTCATGTTAATGTGCTCATAGTTGCTGATCATATAAAAGGGCCTTTAGAGTATATCTATGTATTATGTTGAACTAAAAGTGAGTCTTAAAGTCTTAAGTAAAAGAAGGTAATAGAGTCTGTACTTGTGCAGGATGTGGTAGACAGCGAGCTGTAACGGGCGGGCTTTGAAGAGCAGCAGGGGCGAGAGGGTATTCAGCAGGGTCTGGAGGGGCTCCGGCAGACTGCTCCTCTGGTCGGCTACAAACCGAGGAGGAAGTTTATTCTGTGTGAGCAGCTCCACGGGGATGTAGGTAAGAGCCTCCCCCATCGCCCTCAACACCGGCAGGGGGAACAAAGGGTCATCGGGCTCTGCAAAGTCCGCTGAGACAAAAGTTTGACATTTCAAGCAGTCTGTTAACCAAAAGACATCATGTTTTCATTTTATATCAAAAGTGTAGATTCTTTTTCTATACAAAAACATTTTTTACAGCGTAATTAAAACTCAACAAAAGATTATGAAAAAAAACGGGAAAAAAGTTACATTGTTTAACTGTAAGTTACTTTACCATCAACTGTATTGTGAAAAACTGTAAATGGTTTATTATAACATTATATGCAATTTTACTGTAAAATACTGTCAAATTTATGCTTTTTGCAAGAAGAAACTATGAATAACCATACAATTTATGATGAAAAACATAAGGACATTACAAGAATTTAGGGTTTGTGTTCTTTTAGGTTATATTTATATATATATTATATATATATTTAGTGGTTTAGTGTCATGTGTGTTACATGATGATGTTTTGCCTATAATCCATCATACACAAGTATTGGCCATGTTGGTGGTAACAATAAGATCTATAAGATTTGTTAACATTAATTAATGCATTAACTAATATGAACTAACAATGAGAAATATATTTTTACAGCGTTTATTAACCTGTTGATGTTAGTTAATAAAAAAATTATCACAGTGCATCAACTAACGATAACAGATATACAACTTTTGATCCAAAAAATGTATGTTGTGATTAACATTAACTAAGAATAATAAATGCTGTAGAAGTATTGTTCATTATTAGTTCACATCACGGTAACTAATGTATTTAACTAATGTTAACAAATGAAAACTTATCGTAAAGTGTCGCCAGTGTGTTTTAACAAAAGGCCGCTTACAATTCATCATGTGGGTTTCTATTATTACACCTGTAAATATAATATTAATGGTATATTCAATATTTTTAAATTTTATGAAATATGCAATTATAGGTTGTAAAATATACCAATATGCCATCCTGTAATACCAGAAAGATTGTCACCATATTTTTCATATTGCAACATAACAGTTACCCTTTGAAAGCGTAACTCAACATTGCGTAGCTACGCTGCAGGAACTCCTTCCTTCTCCACTTCTAGAGGTATGTCTTCCGGGATTTATGTTTTGCTGCTGGCTGGTCTTCTCAGAACAGCTTCGCCAGATTTTACATCCTGGATGTACTGTCTGTGGCGTCTCAAGTGCTTTCGCGAGTTAAAACCCTTACATGTATTGTGAACTGTTCTAGTTGTACGCAGTGGTTACCACTATATGCTGTTGACTACATGTTGTGTATATGGCTACTAGTGTTTAATACAGTTGTTACCGCTAACGCCGTTGACACTGTTTACTTTCATGCTTGAGTGCTTATTGTGTTGTATCTGGCCTGGAACAGTGCAGCCTTCGCTTTCATTGCATTTTTAAATGTAATTTTGATAGGGTTGGGAAAAATGTCTCATTGATCAAGTTCCACCTATCAGATGCGAGAACTCCTAGTGGCGCGGCTATTGGCTACTTTCTGTCTCTTCCGTGGCTGGGGTAGCTTGGCCCCGTTTTCTCCTTATCTTCACATGGCGGGATTTAATACAGTTCCCGCAGCGTAGCTACGCAATGTTGAGTTACTGCTCTCGAAAGGGAACGTCTCCGGTTACTATCGTAACCTTGGTTCCCTAAGAGGCGGGAACAAGACATTGCGTTCGCCGCTGTGTTCGCTATTCAATAAGCTGTGCAGCGTTCAATCGTGATCTTGACGCGATTGTCGAATCCATGCATTTTATACTGCCCGCGAGCCTGTCAGTATTTGCATACTTCGCAACAATTGGCCAGCCTTTCCAAGCTGGCGTTAGCCCATAAGATTTCAACAAAAGTGGAGAAGGGAGGAGTTCCCACAGTGTAGCTACGCAATGTCTCGTTCCCACCTCTCAGGGAACCGAGGTTACGATATTAACCGGATGCATTTTCTATCGTAAATTTAACAGGCTATTTTTATAGTGATAGCATGCTGTGCTTTAGCTGTTAGACTGTTTGTATGGTTAAATCTTCTCAGAAAAGTTGCACTTTATATGTTTTCAGTCGTATTTTTGAGAGGGCATGTCTGAAACATTTACATTTCCAGTCAAAAGTTTTCTTTTTATACGATTTTTTAAAATGTATTCCGCACATCATATTGCCATGTTTTCAAAAAAATATTAAGAAGCACATCTGTTTTCAACGTTGATAACAATGATATACATTTTTTTGAGAATCAAATCAGCATATTAGAATGATTTTTAAGGATCGTGTGACTGAAGACACTTAAGATATAAAACAATTCAATTATATAATCATTTTACAATACTACTGTTATTATCTGTAAGACTGAATGGTAGTGTAAATATAAAAAAGTAATTTAACTACAAACCAAACATTTTCTTGTTCAACCACAAAAGTTCTTGTTAAGGTGACTCACTGGGGATCTTAATAAGCAGTGGGAGCAGAAGGTTGTGAATTCCCTCCAAAAAGAACTCCTTCCACTCTGAGGTCAGCTCTGGAAGAAGTTGCTCCACACCAGCAGGAGGCGATGTGAAAAACTCACTCAGTCTCACAATTAGCTCACAGTTTGCACACACAAACAGCTGAACCCATGGATTCCAGAATACAGCGGTGTTCTCACTGGTAGTCTGTGAAAAAGACACAAATGACATTTGCTTGGATTGCCGTCCGTATGCAGAACGGTTCACAGATTAGGCGTGATTATTTATAAAATGAGCCAAAAAGCATCTCAGATCTTATTTACACCTGGTGTTAAAATAAGATCTGTTCTAAATGCCGATTTTGATTTTGCACTGGGGTAGAAATATCTGGAAGGGACAGAGAGTGTGTCACTTTGAGTCTGTATATTGCATAAAATCAGTGTGAATGAGATGGAAAGAGAAATATCACCTCAAGCCATGCCAGCATTGAGCAGAGCAGGAGATCCCAATGAGTGTTTCCGAAGACTGTGGGAGAATGATCCACCATCCAGCACAGGAAACGCATAATTTCTACTGCCAATAAGAGCCCTGCAGCGGAAACCTTTCCAAGGTCACTGCAAATGGACACAAAGAAAGGAGAATAGATTATTAGACCCTGCATTATCTGAATCAATGGATATAAAATAAGACTGTAAAAACAACAAACTTGAATATTTTTGTTGCTTTTTTGGCATTGCTGTTATACTTATACTTTATTACTTATTAATTTTATATAGAGAGATATAAAGAGGGGATAGGAAATATTTTTTGGTGATTAACATAATCTAAACAAAAACTAAAAGCATTCTAACCCAAATGTTTATATTTTGTATTTCAATTTGCTTCCCATTTTTGATGACAGCTATTATTTTTCATTACACATAAACTTTATATAATTCATTCATTTTAAATTTAGCATTCTTTATTTTGAAAGATTTAAGGGGATAGGATATTTATTTTTCAGTATGTGTTTCATGTTATTTCTCTGAAAGCATTGTAAGAAAAATGTTTATATATTATTATTATTATGTATCATTTCAAGTCTAAATCTAAAATGGTTATGGTAGCTGTTTTTATTACTGCTAATTATTTTTCTATTTTTTATTTTCTACTTAAAAGATATAGTAAAGCGGGTATAGTTAATAATTTTTGTTGATTTCTCTGTTTTTGGCATTATGTTATTTTTCTTAAAGCAATAAAAATGTACATTTTTTGATGCATTATTAAAGGGGCCATGACATGAGAAATCTAAAAATCTGTGGAAGTTTGCGTGACACTAATGTGAAACCAGACTTAATTTGCATATTTACAGTGTCTGAATAGTAAATGTGTGAACAAGTGACTGATTTTAGCTGCAGCTTTAACATCTATTTATAATGTAGAGGGCGGGAAGCTTCAGATTCTAGAGAGCATTTGATTGGACAGAAAATCTGATGAGAAGCTGAAGTGATGTCATCAAAATCATTTATCCATATTGGCGGAAGTGAGAGACTAAGTTTTGAATGCTTATATCTTCTAAACGTGAATTTTGTCATTGTTTTGGAGCACACTAGCTTATAGATAACAGTAAGGCTAAGAAATTCAAAAGTCTTTTGTGTGGTTTGTCTCTTGTATTGTACTGTTTGTTAAGCCCTTGTCTAAAGACAATTTTCTACCCCCTGTGGGGATAGACAATAAATCTTTTTGAACTTCATGGACACTTTAAAATGTCCTCCTCATTATAAATAAAGCATTTATTTAATCAAGCTCCAAAAACAGCTTGTTTTGATATTGGATAACTTGTGACGTCACACGTGTGTAAATACATTTGCCTCTAGAGCAAAAAAATCAACGAATAGTTTTAGATAATCGCACTATAGGCGGGGTATATATTTGTTTTTTGTGCAATAAACTTCATAACATAAGTGAATCTCAATGAATAAAATAAGTCAATAAAAATCCATGTCATGACCCCTTTAAAGATATACATTATTACTCTAATATGCTTTTTTTTACTTAAAAATGTGGAAAGAAGAGCAGAAAGGGAAAGTCTTGAATCCTGCATCACCCATGAGCATTACGGCCATAGCTCTGACATTCTAAATATGACTGCCATTGCTGTCTTCCTCATTACAGAGATACACATAGCTGAGGCTTGGATTCACCTGTTGAAGAGAAACCACTCCTCTCTACTGTTCCTCCATTCGGCAATTGTGTCTACGACAGCCAGCAAGATCTCTTCCTCCACATCCGTGTCGGCCTTTAGACAGCAGAGCAGCACGGCCAGACAGCCTCGCACACCTACACATTCATTTTTCACATCAGTTATGTGAGTGAGATTGGTGTTGCTCAGCCTATGTGACTCATCATGTGCAGTATGGATATGATCTGTATCTCACTATCGATGCAATCCTGCTCTCCGTCCTGCCAGTTAAGGAGCTCTGCGACACACAAGGCGATGAGGGATTCTCTCTCTTCACTGGCTAGAAATGGACACAGCGCCTGCACGGTACTCACACTGTGTTCTGAGAGGGGAAAGAAACTGACACACAAACAAGCCACAGAATTATCAGGAACGTTACAACCTGGTTAGGCTGACATTTCTCACAAAACCACAGTGGTAATAAACAGCAGTACTCATGTGTATATGTATAAGCTGACTGGCTGAGGTTCCTCTGGGTCCTGAGAAGGGTCACATTCATACATTTCTCACATCAGCGTATGCTGTTTAACACATTACTGCTGCTGCAGCAGCCTAGAGAAACTACTAGACTTGTCTCAGAGGCCAGTGCTATGAGTATTGAATCAGCTATTACAGTTACAGATACTAACGTTCAAAAGTTTGAGGTCAGAAAGATTTTTTTTAAAGGAATTATATACTTTTATTCAGCAAGGATGCGTGAAATTGACCAAAATGTTTATTTTTGGTTATATTAGGTTATATTAAAAAGCACAACTTTCAACATTGATAATAATAAGAAATGTTTTCTTATTAAGCACAAAATCAGCACATTAGAATGATTTCTGAAGGATCATGTGACACTGAAGACTGGAGTAATGATGCTGAAAAATCAGCTTTCCATCACATGGAAAAAAATGACAATTTAAACAGCTATTATATATTGTAATAACACATCACAATATTACTGTTTTTATTGTATTTTTAAAGCAAATAAATGCAGCCTTGGTGAGCATAAGAGACTTCTTTCAAAAACAAAGAAAACGTCCTACTTTTCTATATTGCCGTATAAGCCCTTGATGTCACTTGGTTCCATTTTGCTTTTCTGCATATATTTTGCCAGAGATAGTGACCAGAGAGAGCCTTCTTCTTGTGACCTGTGATTAAAGAGATAAAGGGGTTTTAAAATGTTGCTTTCTAAAAACAAATTAAACATTTATACAAAATCGAGGCCATTATTACTAATGAAAATTCACATTTCACCTTGTGAAAAGCATGTCTATAAGAGAGATTTTGCTCAGGCTGTTGTTGTGGATTCTCTGCTCTAAACTCCAGGACTGAAGCAGGTTATGATATTCAGACACCATGAGGGTGAGAGCTCCATTTCTTCACACCACTGAAGTCCATAGAAAATCTCTGAAACTACATATTTGTAAAAACAAGCACAAAAAAATACTATTTTAAAAAGAAGAAAAAAGAGAAGAAAGAAAGAAAAGAGAAGAAAGAAAGAAAGAAAGAAAGAAAGAAAGAAAGAAAGAAAGAAAGAAAGAAAGAAAGAAAGAAAGAAGAAAGAAAGAAAGAAAGAAAGAAAGAAAGAAAAAGAAAGAAGAAAGAAAGAAAGAAAGAAAGAATCATTCATTTTACAAAAACAATGCTACCAAGAGCTAGGCAAATAAATAAGTCTCACCTATATATTTGAGATCAGGAATTTCGGAGAAGTCTGCCTCCATCTGCAGGTCCTCAGGTGAAGCTGCAGTGAGGATGATTCTGCCCAGTAATGCGCTTACACACAGGTGCGTGGGAAGCCGGTTAGACACTCTGATCTTCCACACGTCCATGCTGAGTTTTTCACCAGTGACTCTGAGACGCCCACACAGCAGAGGGTGTCTCACCCACTGCAGAGATGCACGAAGACAGATACATAAAAACAATGACAAAGAAACAGTATGTCGAGAAACTATCTTCTATACTTCAATATTTCGTCTCAAAATGTGTGAATGTCATTTGTAATTGTCTGAGGACCTGAGGGGGCAGGGCCCGTCTAATGCAGCTCCACTCATCTTCAGTAGGAACAAGACAGCAGATAAACTGAGACAGGAGACAGCTGGTCTTCTGGGCCGAGGCGATGGTCTGAGCCAGGCTCTCTACAGTTTGCACCAGAACCTGCAGACTGACATCAATAACAGAAGAGATTTAGACAAGCTACCACACCATTCAGACATTCAGCCATCCAAACTTTTTAAAAAAACAAAAAAGCAACAGCTTTTGGAGAAAGCACATTTATCTTAAGATGGTTAGAGAAGGCCAAACCTTTTGACAGTCAGTGGTGTGGTGAGCAACTGACTCTTAACCCAGAGAGCAACGTTGTGGAGGAAGGTACCCTTTGTGACCCCTGCGCCCAGGTGAGTAATCAATGATTGAATGCCGGCAGTGTAGGCGTGCTGAAGCTTCAGAAGAAGAGCATCTGTCGGAAAACACCACACATGCATTTAAAAGAAACGTGTACAAATGAAGAGAAAACATTGTGTAATATTTGAAGGTATTCAGAATTCATTAAAACATTCAGAAGCTTTTTTTTCACACAAGCTACAATTAAATGCTTTCTTCAGTCTTCACCTGAGAGGTGAGTGATGGTTTGGTCTTGTGCACAAAGCTGGAAAACAGTCATAAGCAGCTCCTCTGCAGAAGCCAACAGCAGGCAGCCCTTAACCGAAGAAAAGAAGGTGGCAGCCACATCAGAGATGAAAGTGACCAGCGGCTCCATGTTTCCGGCGTCAGACATGCCCTTTGCTTCTGACAGGGTGGCGTGAAGCTTGTCAATGATCTGCTCGACATGCACCTTACCAATAAGAGGCTCTGCAAAGAGAGGGTGAAACAGTAATGTTTTCTCTGAAGAAACCCAACAGTTGAAAAAGTATTTTATGTCAATTTAACTCCCATAATGAGACCTGGATAACTGTTCAAAAGTTTGGGGTCAGTATGCTTTTCTTCATCTTTCATCTTTTTATTCAGCAAGGATGCATTAAATAGATTAAAAATGACAGTAAACATTTATAATGTTACAAAATATTTTTAATTTCAAATAAATTCTGTCCATTTTGCATGCCATTTTGGTTTCCACAAAAAAAAATAAGCAGCACAACTGTTTGCAACATCGATAATATTAAGAAATATAAACAGCAAATCAGCGTATTAAAATGGTTTCTGAAGGATCATTTAACACTGAAGAATGGAATAATGATGCTGAAAAAATTTATTATATATTCGTGTTTAACAAATATTAATGTTTTACTGTATTTTCGTGAGCATAAGAACTTCTTTCAAAAATATTTAAAAATATTACCAACCCCAAACTTATGTTTCTAATAATAAGTAAATAAAGTAAATAGGGTCAATTTTGTCTTTAATTCCAAAATGTGGTAGATCAGGATGTAGTTGCTGAGTAGTAACGATATGCAGACTTACCATTATTGTGGTGCTGTGACAGAGCGAGGCTGATGAGAGGCCAGCCGTGTACATGATGGGATGATGAAGAAGGAGATCCATGCAGACCCATCACACACAGCTCTCCAGCCAGACCCACCAACCTCTCCCCTAACACAGGACCCCTCAGCCAGCCAATACACACCTCCAAACGGACAGGGTCTGCACATGCCTGGTGTCATGAAAGTCAAGAGTATATTTAGCACATTTTTTTTATATATAAAAAAACACTGTTAAATGTAAAGCTAAATGTCACCTAATTGAAAAAAACCTTTAATAAAAACACGTACCTTTTCAATAAGTTGAAGAGTCACGTTCCAATTCAAATCCCTCTGTTATGAAGAGACAAATAATTGATTATTTATGTTACATTTGTAAAAGTGTAAATGTCTTTTAATGGAAGAAAAAGCTTAGCATTTAATTAAAATGCTTTTGAAAGTCTCTAACACCAAGGCTGCACTTATTTGAATATTATTACAAATATTATTAAAACTTTACTGTCACTTTTGGTCAATTTGATGAATTCCAGCTGGGAAAAAAAAGTATTAATTTATTTTTAAATCTTACTGACCCTAAACTTTTTAACGGCAATGTTTTTTTTTTTTTAGCAAATATAAACATACATTTCTAAAAATAAAAATATATGTTAAGTCTGGTAAAACAGAAAAAAGCCATACTTGTTAAGACCCTTTGTACAAATGTTTAATGTTATATTATATTATCCCTGTAGCATCCCAATATGGGTCTCTTACACTGATGTGGTTGAGGATCAGTGTCTTGTCATCACTGGAGCTGCAGCACTGCAGGGAACTGAAAATCATGTCCACCAAGAAGTCAGTGTCCTTCCTGCCATCCTGTTTTAACCATAAAGCCACTCTCTGCAGGAGGAAGCGGACAGCTGCATTCTCAGCAAGCGGCCTGAGCTCCGACCCCATTTCAGGCTTCATTTCCTCTGGCCTCAGCAGCACCTGGAACACCTAGGGCTCGGGAACGCCCCGAGCAGCTGAGACAAAAACCGCAGGTGCCTTTCCGACTCTCGTTCACTCACGTACACCATGTTGAGCTCCGCCAGCTGGCACACCAAATCCAGCAGGTGTCCATTTCTCAAGGGACGTCTGTTCCTCCACCGCTGGAGCTTCCATCAGAGGTTCCTCCCTTTGGCTTCTTTCTTCCTGGTCTGTGATGCAAATTTTCACCGTTTTTTTCTTCTTGGTCCGTTTACTGGCACTGTTCGGGTTATGCATAATCTGCAGGAGCGATGCAATGCCCTCAAGGGCGGTTCGCTCGGCCTCTTCGCAGTCCACGCAAGTTGTGCACAAACGACCCAGACCCTCCCAGAAGTCTGACAGCAGTCTTTGAAAGGTGGAAGCCTCTTTTCCAACTATTCGCTTTTCCCAAGAAAGCAGCATATCTGAGACCTGAGGAAACAGAGGACCCGTCTGCAGCGATGGGTTTCCCATAGCTCTGTCAATCAATGGCAGGAGCTGTGGAGAGAGAGATCAATGCATGAGACATCAGCATGTTTAGAGAGATCTTTTGCTTGTGACCCACAGACCTGTTCTGAGATCAGCATGTTCTGGATGCTTCTCTGCTCCTGCTCGTCTCCGGCGTTCTGCAGGATGATAAACCGCAGACACTCCATCGTGGCAAAAATGATGGCTGCACTCTCTGAGGGACTAGAGGTGGCACGCTCACTCGACAATCTGGACAAAACATACCAGCATAAATAAAAACTGAGTGTAATAATTATAATACAAAGCACAATAATAAATGATATGTATTCTGAATTAAAAACATTTTGCCTTTATAAAACTACACCATTCTGTTTAATACTAAGGGTCATGCGAGGATATATAATTTAAGCAGGCAATTCTGCTGAAATGACATGACTACATGAATGAATGACTACAGAAATAAGAATATGACTTTCTTTACCCCTGAATGACGGATGTGAGGAATGTTCTAGAGAACTCCAGGTCGGGCTGTGTGACCTCTGCTGGCAGTTTGCTTATAAATGGCAGCAGGTTTGGATGCAGAGATGTTGCAAGACCTCGACCTCCTTCTTTAAGAAGCACCCAGAGCTTCGGCATCATGCCTTTCCTGGCACTGACATGCGTCCAACAGTTCTGCACAGAGTTCACATGACGGCAATGAATTTGAATCACCACTGACAATAGGCCACAGATAAAGGTGCAATAAAATTTCTATTAGAATGCGAAAGATTAACACATTGATTTTAGAATGAATGTGGGTTTATGATAGAGCTTTAAAATGTGTGTCATATTATACATTATTTTTGTTATTATTTAAAATTAAATGTTATACAAAAAAATGATTTATTTACACCATTCAAAAGTTTGGGGTCGGTAAGATTTTTTTTATGTTTTTGAAAGTATCATATGCTCATCAGGATACATTTATTTGGAGGGGGGGAAAAGCCATTTCAAATGTAAAATTTTTGTTATTCCTGTTATGGCAAAGTTTAATTTTCAGCATCATTTCTCCAGTCTTCAGTGTCACATGATCCTTCAGAAATCATTCTAATATGCTGATTTGCTGCTCAAGAAACATTTCTTATTATTATCAATGTTGAAGAAGGTTTTCAATGTTTTCAGGGTTCTTTGATGAATAGAAAGATTCAAAAGAACAGCATTTATTTGAAATAAAAATCTTTTATAACATTTTAATTGTCTTTACTGTTATTTTTGATCAAATTAATGGATCACAGCTGAATAAGTACATTTCTATATTTGTTTATTGATCTTTTTTTAAAATCTTACTAACCCCAAACTTTTGAATGGTAGTGTATATGATCATTTTTTGATTATTTCAGTCTCACATCAACACAGGACATAATATGGAGGACCGCCTCCCACAGAGGAGGCAGCACCATCGGGTCTGTGTCGTCGATTGATAACAGCACCGCAGAACACGCTCGGGCCGCTTCTGCCTGGATCAGCTGGGGTGTTTGTTCACACATGGAGGCAATCAGCTCAAAATACGCCCCTCGAACCTAGAACAAACAAAAGACAACTATGAATCCCGTTAAAACATCTGGTGTGAATCATAAAAAAACAGCTAACAAATAGCACAAAGCAATAATTCACATATATACTTTGGTATATCTATCAATATTTTGATAACATTGCAGTCTTCATTTTTCAATCCTCAATGAAAGCAAAATAGTGTGCGTATATATTTTAACAACCATTAAGATAATATTTGTTGTTTAATATACAGCTATGTTGAGGGGGATTTTGGACCAGTGAGATTTTAATGTGAGTGTTAAGCACCATAAATAAAAACAAAATAAACAACTAAATGTCTTGTCACATGTTGTTTGTCATGGTCGCAGCTGTTTAAGATACACCCTACACTGCTCACTTGTGGGCTCTTGTGTTTGCTGTACTTCCAGAATTTGCCCTGTGTGATGAGTTGGATCAGCCGCTCATTTAGCAGCTCTCTGTCCTGCTCAGGTAAAATGCTCAGAAGTCTCTTCAGGGCCAGCAGAGAGCTGGTCAACAGACGAATGTACTTGGCCTCTCGCTCCTCCTCTGGCACACTCCTGCACAAAAAAAACAACAACACTAAAACTACATATTTAAACATAATTAACATATATATTCAACATATAAACTAAAACTATTATTATCCGTGAGGCACACACAGTGTATATTTTTTTTTAAATATCATAAAATGACCAAAAGCAAAACCACAGTCACATCAGGTTATTTCAGTACATATCATACACTTACTGAGGGTCACTGAGAGTGTTAGCCGTTTCTTTCAGCAAATTGTCTTGGAGTACCTGAGAATCACAGAGGATGTATGTAAAAAGTGTAGCTAAGCAATGTACAAGTATTAGTAATTCTGCAGATTGTCATTTTGTCTCACTATGATCCTAAAGATGAGCTTTATCTTACACTCAGGACTTCATCTTTACAGAAGCTGATGGCCTCTGGTTGTTTATTCAGGGGAAATGCGGCCTGGAAAGCAGCGCTGGCGGCTGAGGCTGCAGGAGAGTATGTGTCACACTGAGAGATGAGCCAGTGACCCATGATGCTCTTCAGGTAGGGGGCCAGATTCCTCTTCACTTTTAAAACCAGCTGCTCAAATGCCTGCTGTGTGGCCTCTCGCACACGGCGGTCATGGTCCTGATAAAATTATATAATAATAAATACATATGTTTAGCAAACAGATGAAAAAAATGGCTGCCTCTAAATACAGTGAGGTCCAAAAATCTGAGACAAGCAAGTTTCTAAATTTATGCAAACATTTGAAACATTTTTATTTAATAAACAATAGTTTATTTAATTATGTAATGAACATTATAATTTTAGACATATAAACATGTATAATGACGGGCTTGTCATTGTTCTCTCACCACTGATATTCGGCAGTATATCCGAGGCCAATATGGGAGGACACCTTTTACAACATCAGGCTGTCGCTCTTGACACATTGCTCCAAACTCCTGTACTGCCTGAAATACACATTTACCAGCATTTATGAGCCATTCAGTTTCTGAGTCAGTGAAATGAAATGTTTATATAAATGAATATTGGGAAATAATGTGTTGTGGCATTCTTTCTTTTACTACATGACATGTAACCTTGTCACAGTCTTCAACCTTTAATCCGTTAAAGGTGCCGTAAAAGCGATTTCTGAGAAACGCCGTTGAAAGTGGATCAGACTGAGCACCATAAACACTTGTAGCCAATCAACAGTAGGGAGCGTGTCTGTCCACTCAATTCAATTCAATTCAATTCATACACTCATGATGGTTGAGGAGAGACAGTGAGAGGGAGATTTGAAGAAAGACTGTAGAAAGAGAGATGGCTGAGAGACATTACAAATGAGAAAAGGTCAGAGGAATATCACTGGAAAAAGAAGGGTTATGATCAGGCAAGAGCTTCAGGACCCGTGTTAATATTAGAAAAGCTTTCCAGTGCTGAAGAGAAATAAGCAGGAAGGCCTAAAAACGGACGCAGAGGTTGCATTGTTTCTGCTCCATACATGAGTGACATTGAAGATATAGCCTACTGTTGTTGTAATGTTAGCTATAGTAACAGGACAGTTTTTAGTGTTATTGTTTACTTTGTCTGGAGCTGGTGTGCTGCTGGTGACTAACAACAATTTGACAACAAACTGATTTGAAATATCAACAGTGTTTTCTCAGAAATCACTTACAGCCCCTTTAACTGTCACCCCGCTTTTACAGCATAGATATGAACTTAAATGTTTGTAACTCATGAATGGTTTGGAATACAGAGGGTTGGTCTCTTTTTTTAAATTTGCACTCAGAAGTGAAAGCACTTAAAAAAAGTATATAAGTTTAATCAAAAATGTAAAGAAATATATACATTTTGTATTAGATTGCTCAAACGTACCGTTGTATTATAGTTATATTACGTCGGCCTACTGCTCAAACGTAAAAAAAAAAAAAAATTGTATACTAAATATATATTCTACAAAATAAAATTGATAGGAAATCAAACATATCTAAGATGTTTTCCAAATTTGAAGTTTATATTAAAAAAACTGAGCCCACTAAAAGGTTTTAAAAAACCTTTTCCAATAGTATCTGCATATTCAATTTCAAAACGGTTTCATAGGATGGTTTTTGACTGTTTAAGCTTTCAAATGATAAAAACGTGTGCTAAATATCCCACTATCTGGACAGTGAGAGGTAACAGGCTATGAAAATATGTGTGGGAGACCCTGACCATGGTGATCCACATTTTTGAATGTTAATTATCACTGATCAAACACCAAACAATATTTATTTGGGACACTAGACTGTGAAACAGTGCTCATATCAATCACAACAAATGATACCTTAAATTTTGTGACTGCATCTCTCTTGGACAATTTCCGTAGAACCATGCGGAAGTCTGCATCAACTAGATTGTCTATCTCCTCAGCCCCCTGTACTGCAGGAACATATCCTGGATCATTGGAGGTTGAGACACCGAATCCCACAAACCCAGGTACAACACCACTCTCCCTGGCCAACAGATCAGCAGCTCTGCCACTGCTGGACGGCTGAAAGAGAGAAAACACAGGGCTGTCATTACACATTCATGACCATTTCATATCTAGATGACTATGGCCCAATGGTATAGGTAATCACCATCATAATAGGTTGCTCAACTAATGCACTTTCCTGTTTTTATTAGCTTGCCTGTACAGATTAGAGTAGCACCTTCTTTATCGTGTTTGTCATGCTCAGTCCTAAAGGACTGTTTTAAATGTGCTTTATGAATAAAAAATGAACTAGAACTTATCAACAAAGTCCAGGAGGATCCTAGTTTATTTTTATTTTTAATGGGAACTAAGTAATTAACTTTCTGCCTGTTTACACGACAAACACGTGACGTCAGGACTACAAGAACACAGGTTTACATATCAGACACGACAACGAAGATCTTACCAAATCTAATGTTTCATAAACATAACTTTTATACAATAAGATAAAGCAAGTACATAATAGCAATTTGTTTTAGCGAGCTACAGTTAGTCATGCTGTCACAGTTTACAACACTGGCCTGTTATTCAGTCAACTACACTGACTTTAGATAATTTCAACGAGTTGACTTGTAGTTAGAAAAGATTAGTAATTGAATAGCTTTCATTGGTCTTACTCGAACATTTCCTTTCGTTCTCTGTTTATTTTTGCCACCCATTCTCGTGTCGGTTGAGCGTCTGCTTTTCCGACTTCAGTACAGTCACACTAGGCGCGCGGTTATGATGTCACGCACACGCAGTTTGCGCGCGTCCAAAATACTGTTAGCTGCACACGTGAAGTGAGCTGTGATCCATAACGACAGGTATTTCTGTTTTTCTAGATGGATAGTGTTGTGTTATGTATACATATGGAATTCCTGTTTATTCCTTCAATTTATAATAGTTTAACTGACAGATATTTGATTTGAAAAATAGCTTGTTCCATAGGTTCCTGCCTCACGTGCTTTAAAACTGATAGTGTTTATGTCGATGTGTTTGGGGTTTAAAGGGAAGGATGAGCGTGGACGTGGAGCGTGTGTTGATCCAGCTCCAGGATGAGAGCGGTGAGGTGCTCGGATCCCCCTTCGATGTGCCGCTGGACATCAGCCCAGACAAACTACAGCTGGTCTGCAACGCACTGTTACAGAAGGTAGATGATGGACTGGAGTATGTGCTTCAAACATCTCACTGAACTTAAACTTTTGAATTGTAGTGTATACCTGTCCTGAATGCGTAGTGTAGTGCAATCTACAAAGTATAACAACACTTCTATATCCTAATGTGTTATGTTCATTTTGTATTTGACATAGCGTGATAGTATGTGGCATACTTCATCTAAAACAATTTTTTCTGATTTTTGCAAAGTAAATAATGTAATGCTTATAATTACGTTTGATTTTTTTTATGTTTAAATATATATTGGTTACTTGGAGTATAGTCTCTTTTTTGAACTATTTGAGTGAATTGCAAAAAACTAAAAGTTAATTCTAATGTAAAAGAAACCGTAACCAGCAAGTAAAATGTACTTTTCCTTTTTTCCTACATTTTAAAGTTGGCATGAAATGGAAGTTGTGATAGTCTCGTTTCCCTAATGTGACATATATTCGAGTGAAAGGCTTGTTGGAAGAGAAAAATGTAGGGTGGGACTTGATTTTGTTCATCGGGAACACGCCAGTAAACATGTCATAAGAGAAGAGATGTCGCTGTAAGAGGGAGGGGAATTTATTTTGATTTAAAGATCACGAGGGAACCTGAATTTCTAAAAAAAATCATGTTCATGGATTAATCATTTATAATAAATACTGCAATATTCCATTAAAAAAAGTAATTGTCAGCTACCGATTAAAATCAACAAATCATTGTTAAATAACCATCCTTTTGCACAGTGTATTCTGTACAATAAAATTGAGTTATGAATAGCTTTTGCCTGAAAACATATTTTGTTGCATTACATTAGATGACTAGAGGCTGGTTATATGAATGATGCAGCTTTTATCCTATCATAACCCTATCTTTTTGTCTGTCTTCAGGAGGAGCCTGTGCCATTCCTGTTCTTTGTTAAGGATGCAGAGGTGGTGTCGTCCCTGGGCACTTGTGTGGAGACGTTGGGCCTGGAGACTGAGCAGGTGCTGCCAGTTGTGTACCAGCCGCAGGCCGTATTCCGTGTGCGGGCCGTGGCTCGATGCACCAGCTCTTTGGAGGGCCACACAGAGGCCGTCATCTCTGTGGCATTTAGCCCTACAGGAAAGCAAGTAGATTAAACCGTAATATTACATGCTAATTTATATAAAGACAGATTCATATATAATAAATCAGACTGAATGCATCCAGATAAAGCTTTTTTTTAATTTTGTGGTTATTTAGATATCTGGCCAGTGGATCTGGAGACACGACAGTGAGGTTCTGGGATCTGAGCACAGAAACACCACACCACACTGCTAGGGGTCAGTTTATCACATAAGCTTTAGATGTTACTAAATACAGTCAATTACTTATACAGTTAAGTTAAACCAACCTGACATTCTGTTCGTCATGTTTCATAAGGCCACACACACTGGGTTTTATCCATTGCCTGGTCTCCAGATGGCAAGAAATTAGCATCAGGGTGCAAAAACAGTCAGGTGAGCATGTCATGTTCATTTTAAGTCACTGACATTCCAGTGTATTATATGTTAATTAGGTCTAAGATATTGTTTTGTATCTGATGTTTTTGTGCAGATCATCTTGTGGGATCCGATCACAGGAAGTCAGATTGGAAAGACCTTAACAGGACATACAAAGTGGATCACCTGGCTGTGCTGGGAACCTCTCCACTTGTGAGTTTTGAAAAATCATTTAGGACTTGTAATATTTTAGAGAATTTCCATTTTTTTTTAATTCTCTGCATCAGCTGATAAGATCAGGATGTGAAGAGAGTTTCAACCAGTATAAAAAAAGTGTTTATGAAAAAAAAGATATTAAATATCTCTGTTTAACAGTTCTGTCTAATACATATTTAGACTAAATTAAACTGTATGCATAATAGAAAGGAAAACACTATCATCTACATTGACATTCTGCAAATACCCATTAATATAATTTAAACAGGCCTTTGAATATTTAATAAACATTTAATTTCACGTATCTTGCAAACTTTGGCAAATCCAGCTGTGAGATCTTGTGAGGTGTGCTTTTGTATTTCATTTGAGCAATTTTTATGCATGTGTTTTTAATATCATATATATCGGCCAACCGGCTTTTAAAGATATCGCCACTATTTGTAATCAAAGTATTAATACATGTCTATGTTTTATATTTGTTCATTTGCATGTTTACTTGATTTTAGCTCTACAGTGAATCCATCAAATTTATTTTAAATGATAATAATGTATTTTTATCATTTAATTATGTTTTAAAATGATTAAATTATTGTTAATTTAAGAATTGTTTAATTCAATTATAATTCAGAAAATTTAATAAAATAACAAATTTGATCTAATTTCACTCCATCACAGAAACCCAGAGTGTCGGTATTTGGCTAGCACCAGTAAAGACTGTACGATTCGGATATGGGATACGGTTTTGGGCCGTTGTGATAAGATCTTGACCAGCCACACACACTCTGTGACGTGTGTAAAATGGGGAGGTGATGGTCTCCTGTACACCTCATCTCAGGACAGAACTATTAAAGTCTGGAGAGCCAAAGATGTAAGATCTTTCCACTCATAAAGGATCAAATATAACTTAACCATGTTTACTAGGGATTTTGTCTGAATTATGGTGTGAATATCTGCTCTCATCTTTTCCGCAGGGAGTTCAGTGTCGTACATTGCAAGGTCACGCTCACTGGGTCAACACGTTGGCCCTCAGCACCGACTACGTTCTGCGCACAGGAGCGTTCGAGCCAGCTACCGCAACCATAAACCCTCAGGATCTCACTGGATCATGTAGGTTTCAGCATAGCAATGGATTTATTATTGTACTCTGCTGTTCAAAAGTTAGGGATTGTGTAATTTTGAAAAATGAACACCAAGGCTGAATTTATTTGATAGCAAATACAGTATGGTAATATTGTGAAATATTACTACAATTTAAAATTCCTGTGATTTATTTAGTCACATGATCCTTCAGAAATCATTTTAATATGCTGATTTGGTGTTCAAGAAACATTTATTTTTATCAATGTTGATAACAGTTGTGCTGCTTCATATGTTTGTGGAAACGGATGCATTTTCTTTCAGAATTGTTTACTAAATAGAAAGTTCAATATAGAACAGAATTTATTTTTAACATTATTAATGTCTTTACTTTCACTTTTGATCAATTTAATGCATCCTTGCTGAATAAAAGTGTTTATGTTTTAAAAATCATATTGAGCCTAAACTTTTTGAATGGTAGTGAATGTAATAAGGATCATTTTGTAAATATAAATCAATTTTCCGCAGTGGACGAAATCAAGGAAAAGGCTCTGAAACGCTACAACAACGTCAGAGTGAGTGATACCAGTCTATATACAGTGGAATTATGATGGGAATTATGTATAAAAAACTAAACATTTGGTCTTCTAATAGGGAGAAGGCCATGAGAGGCTGGTGTCAGGATCAGACGACTTCACAATGTTCTTATGGAACCCAGCAGAGGAGAAGAAGCCAGTGGCCCGTTTGACAGGTCACCAAGCGCTGGTCAATGAGGTGCTATTCTCCCCGAACACACGACTGATCGCCAGCGCTTCCTTTGATAAGTCTATAAAGATCTGGGATGGAAAGACAGGAAAGTAAGTAGGGTGGTCACAGATCCCTGATTGATTTGAGACTTTGGCTATGTTTAGATTAGCTTACTACCATATTTATATTATAATCACAGTATTTTATATTAACACTAATATAAGTATATACAGTTGTATGTAAAGTTTGTGCATAGACTAGTATTCGAATATTATATATGCCAGGAATGACTTACTAAATTACACTTCACTGGGTATCCCACAATGCAATGCACTTTCAAAAGTTATGGCATTGTAATACAAACTACTGTTTGAAATGTTTAATTTTACATATCAATTATTGCTTCACATATAAATTTTACAATATAGTATGCAGTAAGCTTGTATTCCATTCCAAACTGTCTGTTGCTGCATCTGAAATTACAGTCTTTCTGAATAGGTACTTGAATAATTAATTACGTTGCGACGTAAAAAAGTATTTGTGAATGTATATAGTATGACTGTAATCCGGATGTACTTTGTCATTGTCATGTGACACATCAACTTTAGTTGCGTTGCTTCACGCACTGCCATTCCCGTGGCCCCATGGGAAAGTAAAGCATCTATTGGATATGAACTTCAGAATCTCACCACAAATAGTTAGTCATTCAGGTACTTTCTGACCCTATGTTTTATGAAAACTGTGAATTCGGAAATGCTACTCTTCACATACTGTTTTTCTCCTACTGTATAGTATGGAAGTATGTGATTTCGGATGCAGCCTTTGTAAATGGATTCATGGTGGCACAGAACCATAGTGTACTTCCAGTAGTGTACACTAGGAGGCACTCAGATCACGTCAGCAAAGGCATATTTAGCTTGTTTGCACATGGCAACAACACAGCCAGTATACACAGTGCACAGAAAAATATGTTGTTCTGTTTTCTCTGACCCTGTGAAAGTCTATTAAAGAACTTTAAGATTTTTTTTTATGTTTCCCAGGTACCTGACCTCCCTTCGCGGTCATGTCGGGCCAGTGTACCAGGTGGCGTGGTCTGCAGACAGCCGTCTGTTGGTCAGTGGCAGCAGTGACAGCACTCTGAAGGTGTGGGACATCAAGATGGGCAAACTGAACGCTGATCTGCCTGGCCACGCTGATGAGGTAAGACCGTGAATGGATTTTGTTCAGAAGGTAGAGTCTTATGCCTGGCTCACACTACAGGAGTTTTGGGCCGATTTAACCCAGATTTTCCCCTCCCGAGAATCTGAGAAAAAATCTTGAGGACCTCCGATTATTGGGTAATCTGAGGCGTTCACAGATCGAATTTTGCACCTGCCGATCTGCTTTCACAAAAATCGTGCCCGCCCCGATCATATCAAACATGTTTGATATTTAGGCCCCATCCACACTACTACGTTTTCGTTTAAAAACGGAGACCTTTTGCTACGTTTGCACCTCCCGTCCACACTAAAACGGCAAAAACGAAGACCTAAAACGGAGAAGTTTAGAAACGCTGCAGACCCGTTTTGCGTTTTGAATCTCCGGAGGGCGTTTTAGTGTAGACGGCTCAAAACGGAGGACTTTAGAAACGATGACGTAGACGCTCGCGCTCGGCTCTCTGATTGGGTGTCATCATCCTTACCTGATGCTATAACGTTAACTGCCTACATGCGCGGAGGAAAGCTATTATTCAAGCGATCTGTGACAATTCCCGTGCCGTGTGCAGCGGCGGTATCGACCGTACATGGAGCGTCGGTTTTGGGTTAAGCCGGGAAGAACCAGCGCATGCGGGATAATTTTATCAATGAAGTTGTGGTTCCTGAGTAATGGTGTTTACACCGGCACGCGCATGCCCAGTGTAGATGAATGGTCACGTGATGCGCGTTTTCAGTCGTTTTTATGTGGACGGAGATCGCAGCTAAAACGCTAATGTGGACGGAGATCGTATTCGTTTTAATTCTCCGTTTCTAAACTAAAACGCAGTAGTGTGGATGGGGCCTTAGGATTTTTAATCCTAATGGATGAGCAAGACTGTGATTATGTCAGTACTGTCACAATAGCCAATAAGAAACAAGTAGGGCTGTTGTGGTGAAGGAATTTCCCTTGAGGAAATTTTGAGTCACTCAACAGCGCGATATGCGGTAGGCCTATTATCGCCATTTATTTATTTATTTATTTATTGCTATATAAATAAGTGGTACGCACATGTTCAGTATGAAAACGAAACTAGACAAGAGTGTTGAAACAAAGTGGAGTAGGCTAAACAGAAAATAATGTAACAATAAGGGTCCACATAATATAATAACAAAACATAAACCTGACAATAAGCTAACTTTACGAGAGGCTTTCTGCTGATATTTCACCAGTATCGGCATTGCTCGTCTCTGCGCATCCTAGACAGGCTGTCACTCTGCGCAGTAACATTGTTACAAGAGACTGTCTTTGAGTGAGTCATTAAAGCTACAATTGTAATTTTTTCCCGCCGCTAGGGGTCGCTAACCTCTTACAATAACAAAGGGTATTGGTTGATGACGCATAGTGGAATTATGGAACTTGACATCATGCTTAAAGGATCTAATGTTTATGGATGAGTGAATACATTGATATTTTTAACATTACAGTGGTATGAAAGCAGGTTGCGATTGCTAATAAGAGACAGATATCAGCGGCACACGCGAGTCCCGCGGATATAAAGGAATAAGGTCATTTCATTCTACCGAATTACCCGCAAGTGCTGAATTACCGTAATACTCACACAGTTCAGTTTATTAGACGAATGAATCTTGTGAGGTAACGTAGCGCTGTTTCACTTGGTCTACACACTATCAAACTAAACTGCATTTGAGTGTGTTGAAAATTATAATGTTATTCTATGTGTAAGTTTGGCTGTATGAGACTAGCAGTAAGCTAGATCAACAGCGCTGAAGCTGATGCGTCACTTTATAGAGATCAATGGCATTGATTCGTTGTATTGACCAGCGCTGACACCATTCATTAGAAATATCCTTAAATGTCAAAAGGATGATTTTTTTAAAGATTTCGCTTTCCTTGGGCACGGCAACCTTTTCACGAATATGACTTGATCTGAAGGACAGATATTTTGTTTACATCCGCTTTTCCGCTCCTGGGGGCTGTTCCATAAATGAAGCTTAGAAAAGCGGGGATTAAACTCCAAAACCGGACTTGAATGAGCCTAACAAATAAGTTGGGGCTAAAGTGGTTCTATAAAAGGTAAGTGAAGTTCACGCAATCTCACTAATTTGATCCAGGTTTATCTAGTCTAGATAATTGCGTGTGCACGCGTTTCTGAAGCAGCCCTAGAGGTCGATCGTGGATCAAATCGATAAACAGCATATTTACTTACATTTAAACTTACATCTGTAAATGTTAGAAAGTCGTGCAAATGTATCCATTTTGCTGCTAATCTTCATATTGAACGAGCGCTGCTGCGCGCATGCGCGCCAAATAGGAGCGCAATAATTATGACTAAAATATACATTTTGCTTGGAAAATTGATATGCGATATTTTACAACACGAGGATTATCTTCTAATTATAATAATTTATCTTTAGGAAGTTGGTTAAGTTGCAGTGAACTTCTAGCTCATTACACTCATATATTGTATACTTCTAATAAAAAAAAGAAATTGAACAGAAGTAGCCTAATTCAGGGAAATTTTTTTTAAAGAAACTAAATATATAACGATACAAAATATGGTTTTGGGTATAGGATCTATGCTACGTAATAAAGAGGATGTATAGGCTACTTATTTAGAATGCTGAGAATTACAGCTTTTAATGCAATAATGTTTTTGAGAAAGCAAGAATCCTCAGTTTTAAATGAGTGGTTAGATTTGGTTTTAAAGTACATTATGGAGAGGAGAACATTAAATTAAGAACAAATGTATACATTTTGAAAAGATATGTGCAACTCCAAAATCAAAGAATATTCCATAAAATAAAGGAATATATATTAGCCTACATTAACTACATTTTTATGTAACCTTCCCTTTTATTTCTAGTTATTTGTTATTTTATTTATTTACTTATTTAATATTGAATATTTGATATTTAAATAATATTACTTGAATAACTATTAGGAATTATGTGTCATTATAAGAGTTTGATATATGTGAATGTTTTATTTTTATTAATATTTATTTATTGTTTTAATTATATGTATGTGTTGGTATTATCACAAAAGAAAAAAAGTAGAAGCAAAAATAAGGAAAATTTATTGGGGGAAATATGATGTCTTTAAATGAACTGTCCATTTGTATAATTGTGTTAAATATGTTTGAATTGAAAGACATAATAAAGTACATAATAAATTATTTTATATATATATATATATATATATATATATATATATATATATATATATATATATATATATATATATATAATAAGAGACAGTGTAGAGAAAGAATTCTCGATAACCGAGGCACTCCTTAATTAAAATGTCTTTATTACAAAAATGACATGTCCTAAATAGACAACATTAAAACGCCTTATATATGTGTTTATATTGTCTAAATTGTAGCCTTATTTAAGTTGATTTTCTGTATACTGTGTATTTATTTTTGGACTAATAGTGGTTAATAAAGTCCAATAATGGTATTAGAGTCAGTGTTATCATTGGTTTGTCGTCATTGTGAGTCTGTGTAACAACGAGGTGTGCTGACGTTAGTCTGCTGGACAGAGTTTCCAGCATAAGTTAGCCAGGTAACTGGTTTGGAACTTTTTTAAAGTTTTGATTTAAATTGAAAACCGAATCTACCCAAAATAAGCCTGACTAACCGAAATAAGCCTGGCTTATACTCTAATCTTGGTTTATGGAACAGCCCCCTGATCTGCTGCTTGAGATCACGTGAGGCGCTTCCTCTGGCACGATAATCTTAATAATTTTGTAGTGTAAAGATCTGCAAAGATTCTCCTTAAGTGTGTGCTGCAACCAGATTTCACAATCCGTTAGTATTTTAAAACTCCTGTAGTGTGAGTCAGACATTACACGAGGACCAGAGATTTAGAACGACTTTTATTACTAATATAGGATTTTATATATATTTTAATTTAGCTTTTATTTTATATATTCAGTTTTCATTTTAATTTCAGTTTTAGTAAGTTTGTTATGCTTTGTCATTTTTACTCTCTTTATTCTTTTATTTCAGTTTAGGAATTTTAATACTTCAACTTATTTCAGTTAGTTCACAAGGCAAAATTTCTCATTTTTATTTAGGTTTTTCATTTAAATGTATACCAGCTTTATTTAAATTAAATTATTTTTTAATAATTTTAGTTAATCTAACAAACCCTTTTTTAAAAAAAAAGTTTTAAAATGAAATATTAGGATTCTCAGTTGTTTAAAACGTGAAAATACTAGGGACATTTTTTTTTATATAAAATGCATGTAAAAGTAGAGTAAGATATAAAAATATATTTTTTATAAATAGGCCTACATTTTTATCTATAGTGTAGAAATTGCTTCTTTTTTTTGCCATATCTTAATAAATAGTTTACAGTAATTTCCCCCATCTAGAAATGACTTTATTTTTGGTCTCCAAGCAGTCACCTAGCAACTACCCAGAACACCCTAGCGACCACATAATGTGCCAAAAACTCTGAATACCTTAACATCATAGCAATGCCTCGGCAACAACCACCCTTGTGTTAGAGCTGGATGTTATGCATGGACAAACACCACTCATCTATTTTCTTTTATTGCTCAGGTTTTTGCGGTTGACTGGAGTCCCGATGGACAGAGAGTGGCCAGCGGAGGGAAAGACAAGTGTTTAAGAATGTAAGTGACTCCTATATCTTGTACAGATTAATTATTTCCATGTCGCGCACAGTATAGGAACACTTGGCATGTCTTATCGTCTTTTCTCCATTAGATGGAGGAAGTAACCCGGAGAAACCAGCGGCCTCGGGCTCTGCATGCTACAGCCAATCAGGCGTCTCGAAGCATCACCCCCACGGGACAGTGAACAGCAAGTGTTGGAGCACTAAGCCTTAGCCTATTTGTCCAACGAAACCACTCTGACAGCATCACAATAGCTGACATATAATGCTCACTGATTTGTCGGGCCAGATAGCGGGAAGATAAAACGCCCGATACACCACTCAAATGAGCAACTGCCCTGTGGAAGTGCAGGCGATCTGACCCAGTCTAATCTGTGTAATCTTTCTAACACACATTCTTTGTAATTAACTTAATCCCTAATGCTGCGATACAGGCGGCAGTAACCGGGTCTGTTCCAGTGCCGAGAGATAACCAGCATCGTCACAGTGGACCGCACTACGTCAGCAGAGACGTTTTCTCATTAAACAAGCAATAAAAGGATTTTTATGTGGTCCGTGTTGTGTGTGTGTGAGACTTTCTTATCTTGAATTAACAACTGTAGCATCAAAAGCAGTTTGTTATCGCACAACAGGTTTATGACGTAAAGAGCCTTAAGATAGAATTCAAAGAGTTAGGATCAATTGATCAATAGATCAATATTAGCTACTCAATAAGGTCACAAGGACAGGAAACTGAACCTATTTGGTTTATTGAATCTGTGTGACGTATTCAGGATTTGTTTTGAAGAAGCACTGCTTATATATGGGACACAAACACAAAAGTAGCTTAACTAGTAAAGAACAGGCACTCTTTTTGAGGAAATGTGTTAATGAAAAAGCTTATAAATTACCAAAAAAAGCTGCCATTTACATTTTATAAAAAAACGCAAACGAAATATGAGTTATAATGACTCGGTACTCGAACTTGAACATCCTGGCCTTGATGCCATTTATGCATGCAATTTTAATATCAACAGGAATGTCTTGGCCTCTACCGGTTTTGAGATGTATGACAACATCAAGATACATATTCTTACAAAAGCACATTTAAACCATTTCCAGTGTAACTGTAAACTAGGGCAAAAGAACATGTGCATTACATTGATATTTCTGTGTACTTAGTAGTGCTTTTTTGTTTTCATGCCACATGAGTGGATTGTCTCACGACAATCTCTTTAAAAGCATGGTGGTGGTGAGAAGACACTTGCACGATTTTACCGAAGAGTGCAAACTGATGATATGCTTTTCATCCATCAATAAATATACTGTAAGCAACAGGTTCCTTCTCATTGCTTAAGGCCTTGGTTTTAACTATACAGACACAGATAGATGGTTTAAATCCTCTGGGCCAGAGGTCACGGTTCATGTCTGGATCTTTAAACTTGACTGACGTGGCCAACTGTGTCTGGATAGTTCAATCTGTCTCGATCAGTTCTGCATCCTGGTCTATCTTCAGTCTGTTCTCCAGACGTTGTTCAGCAGCTTCACGACTTCCTCATAGAGAACAAAGACAATGGCAACGTCCAGACACACTCGGCCCAATCGTGGGACTGTGCCTTTGTAGAACCTGCGATTCAAAGCAAGAAAAGTGTGAAGAAGAAGAAAAGAAAGTTAAAAGGAAATAATATTTATGAGGAAACATACGCTTGAGGGCCTTCGTTCTTCAAAATCTGGAATGCGCAATCCATGGTGCTCTTGTAGCGATGAGCCTCCAAACCCTGACAAATGGATTATAAAATGTCAACAAGTGGTATTTAAAAGTAGTTTTCTTGTATTAATTTTAATGAATTATTTGAGAAGCTTTTTGCTAACCTGCATTCTAGTCTTCACCACATCAAGGGGTGTGTTCCCCAAAACACTAGCCGCCCCGGCTGTTGCTCCGAACATCGCTGTAACCAGCGGGTGCATGTCACGACTGGGGTCATCTCCTGATGATAAAGCCAAGATGATCAGTTTTCATTAATCACCCATACTTATTATTGATGGATCTCATCCTCACCTTTGTACCAGTTGCGCAACAAGTTCATAACATAAAAGCGTATCGCCTGGTTGCTACCCTGCTTCAGAAGCGTAGCAGTCAGTCCTTGATATGTCCCTCGAACACCTACAAACACGGAATAAATATATTACACTTTTTTAACAAAAAAAATTATTTGTTAGATTTTTCAAAAAAGTTATAATTTATATATATATATATATATATATATATATATATATATATATATATATATATATATATTAGTTAAAGGTACAATATGTAGGATTTTTCGCCACCAGGGGTCGCTAATCTCTTACAATAACAAAGGCGTATATTGATGAGGTATATTTCACATTAAGCGGAATTATGGATCGTCAAGCTGATGGATCTTTAATGGATGAGTGAATACATTGATGTTTTTAACATGACTGTGGTATGAAGCACGGCGCGATTGCTAGACGTATACCAGCACCACACGCAACGCGAGTCCCGTGGATGTAAAAGAATAAGGACATTTCATTCTACCGAACTACACGCAAGTGCTGAATTAATACTCACACAGGTCAGTTTATTAGACAAATTAAACTTGAAGTAACAGTTACACTATCACACTAAACGGCATTTGAGTGTGTTGAATGTTGTTAGTTAGGTTGTTTGTTGGCTGTATGAGACTAAGTAAGCTAGATCAACATTAGAATAACATACAGATCATATTCTAACATTTCATCATGTTGAACTAACATACATGCCAACTTTTGAGTTCAGCTTTGCGTGAGACTTCTCGGGGGGGGGGGGGGGGGGGGGGGGGGGTATTACGCAAGGTCTCTCTCTCTCTGCCGTTCGCGCGCCCTACGTGGTTTGAACATAGGGTTTGAAGCACAGTCTCTAGCTGCGTCTCAGTGTGCATACTATCCATCCTAACGGACTTTGGACTTGAGCTCCGCGAACGGCGACGGACTTTGGACTTGAGCTCCGCGAACGGCGACGGACTTTGGACTTGAGCTCCGCGAACGGCAACGGACTTTGGACTTGAGCTCCGCGAACGGCAACGGACTTTGGACTTGAGCTTGGACTTGAGCTGCCTCGGGCCCTGGGTACTCGGTACGCAGAACCCAAGGCGTCATACAGGTGACGCTCGTCTAAATCCGACGCACATGGCATCCTTTAGCGTATGAGAAGCAGATCCCAAGGCGTCATAACTGTAACCCTGCTCCAGACCTAAACCTGCTACGTGTTATATTGACGCTAAAGGATGCCATGTGCGTAAGATTTCGACGAAATGTAATATGGCGTCACCTATATGACGCTAAAGGATGAGAATGCGTTGGATAAACTCATCTTTCAGGCATTTGACCGACCGGTTTGACTCTTCAGCGTGAGAAATCGGGGGTGTGGCGTGTGCGCGTGTGAAACCATTCAAATGCGGGTGTCTCACGGCCAATGCGTGAGAGTTGGCAGCTATGAACTAAATAACATTGATTAGTTTTATGTACATTTGCTCGCCTGTCTAAAAGTAACATGCAACACTCGTGTCTCTGTCAAGCCGAAGTTAGTCGCGGACGTGGAGCTCTCGGCTTCTCAAAAGATGTTGATCTTCGTTTTAGTCTTCTTTTTGTCTCAAAGTCTGCTTGCCATGGTCCATAGTGTTTGAACAAAACAACAACAGTGTGAGCATCCTAGGCATAAGCCAGTTGTCAATGTCTGTCGCCATGGTTACTATGGCAGTACAAGGTCAAACCTAGAAACCGGGGGTAACGCGGATATGACGCCATTTACTGGCGACTCCTCACCCCTGCTCACACGCCCCGTTTCCTTGGTTAAAATCGAAATTTTCTCACGATTTACAAATAGTTGGAAACATTTGGGATATTGTAAGTAATCAACTAAACAAAATATATAACATTGGCCTAGTGGTTTTTGGATATTTTACTGCAAAAATCCTACATATTGTACCTTTAATCGTTATAGTTTTTTATATTTTATTTTCTACAACCCCCATACATTTTTCTATGAATGGTCCATCTCCTCCTACAGTCTCTATTAATACAGAAATATGTTTGTACTGGTTTGTATAAGTACCTTGATCTCGGATGATTTCCCGTACGCCGTGGAAGAACCCTCGGTAGCGTGGCCTCAGAGAGCACTGGTCATGAATGAACTTCACCTGAAAATAATACAGAAAGGGGATATATTTAGTAAGATACAGAAATCAGAATGTATGAACAAATCAGAATGTATGAACGCAAATCAGAATGTATGAACGCAAATCATTTCTCCTTCTCTGTGAGTAAATCCATCATGATTATACAGTACACTGTGGCTCTCACAATAAACAGTATGATGTGGCAGACAACTAGTTGTCCAGTGCAGTTCCATTTTTTTTTCAAGAATGCAGTTCTGAAAATGTGCAGGTGTCAGTTTGGTTAAAGAATGGGGCTGTCATGCTCATAAAAAAAACAAAATGCTGTATGAATCCAACCGTATGATGGAGCTGCCATAGTAGCCACTAGCTAGTATCTGCTCTAGAGTTTTGTTTTGTGGAAAACATGATAGGGTTTTAGAGATGAACATAAACAGTGTGTAATCGATTATGTTACAGCCCCGATAACCAAAATAGCTAGTTACAGTCCCACCTTGACTGTCTCCATGGGACAGACCACCAACACCGCTTCTGTAATTCCCGCTCCAAGCCCACACAGTAAACTTCCTTTATTGTCAAGCCGACCTGTGGCGTCTCTCATCGGGTTACTAAGAACCTCGAATGTACCAAACCTGCCATAATGTCAAAATCAAAAGCGTAAGCAAAAGACACACTATTCATGCTAAAACAGGCAAAGACCAATGTTTCTTACCGTACTGCAGATTTCGGGATGGATCCATAAAGCAGTGAACTAAGCCCTCTATACAGACCTCTCAACCCATGATCCTGCACTGTCAGCTTAACACAATCACCTACGCAAAAAGACATGTTACACAATTTTATTTACACATTCAGTTAATATACATTAAGCAAAATCAAACGAGGAACCGTTGTGATGTCATTTCGAAGAATATCAGGCCAAAAAGAAGTTAATTTGGAGTATATTTTGCCAAAGTGAACTTTCTGGAAAAGTTCGCTCCAGCTGGTAAAATTATTCAAGCTACTATTGGTCAGTGATGATTACATAATAAGTAGATGTGGCTCTGGGGCTCCGCCTTCTTTGACGTGAATTTTTTTTTCAGTTATTTCCTTCAGTCCATCAAGGTCAAACACAAGTAAGGTTTGTGTAAATTAGAAATGTTACCTCCGGATGCGACGACCTTCATCAGTTTAAAGATTGCCTAAATGTTTGCAGGTTACTTATAAGCATTGGGTTTAAATCCAAAATATTGGCAAATAGGCGCTTTTACATTTCGCTTTGAAGCCAAATCTTCCGCCATCAAGTCGTGTCAGTCAGCTCGCCTCACTCTCATCAAGTGATGAATGAAATCTGACTCCTGCTGCAGATCTGTGCTGAGACTTTTGCTCAGCGCACACTGAATTGAGCAGACGTTTCAGTTGTTCAATTTTTAACTGTAGTGTCTGTTCTCTAACTGAACTACATAATTTTTTTTACTATAAAAAAAAATCTAAACAACAGTGGGGGGCGGTGCCACGGTAGGCAAGTGATGTAATCTGTGTGGCTGAACACTGGTAACACAGACTATCGCAGTGAGCCTAGTTCAAAGTGACCAAAGGTGAACCACTATCCTCCAACCTAAAATTAATTTGCATCAGATGAGATGGACATATTTCAACTCCTGGACCCAGGCAGTGCAAAATTGAGGGCTGATCTATGGAAAGAGTCTATATTGCCAACAACCTACAGCAGCTAAAAGAACGTCATCTGGAATCCAACCAACAAACATGAACTATGCTCGTCATTATATCTCAATTTCCTATTGTCAGCCGCATTGTCGCACGTAACAGAAGCAGGAAATTGAAGTTCAGTTGCAATGAAACGAAAGTAGCAACAGATCTTTCTTCTGTATTGTGACGTACATCTGAGAAAAATGACTCATTATTGGAGAAGTCCTGCTCAAGTCACAAGAGAGAAGTCTGTTGTTTTCACCGAAAAGTCCAGTTATGAAATTCTGATTAAACATTAGGAGGACAAAAAGAAACATGTACACACAATAGCATGCTTTTAGAAATTAGATATTGGTGATTTTTCATTGCCCTCACCTATGCCTCGGTACGAGGAGGGTTAGCTCTTTCATCTAACTGTAGTTGGGTCTTCACGTACTCCGTTGGGAATGTGATGCAGATCTCAATGCCTCCTGCAATGCCACCTGGGTAAAAATAATATCATTAGTAAATAAAGCATGCCTAAATTGCATTCAGTGACATCTATGATTTGTTTAAGCTTACAGTTGTTTAACTTCCATCAAGGACAAGTCAGTTTCATACAAGGTCATGTTGTTTTAGTTGTACTTGATTGTTTAAAACCCAATGTATGCAACACTGTAACCAAACTAGTTTTGTGGGAATGTTGGAATATGGTTAAGTTCAGTTGATATTTATATTAATAAAGCATACTGTTTTAACTGTCCAAACCTAAACAATTAGTAAACAACTGAAATTTCTGCAAGCTACTATTTGGTTGACTGTTTACCCAGCAATGACATGCAGGTCATGAACTAAGAGCGAGTTTCACAGTAATGGCAGACTGTATGGAAGGGGACGTACCAACGTGGTCACGCGTGACTGTTGTTGTGGGCTCGCGCATAATAGGGTATCGCGTGATTCACCAAAACATTAGCGCTTGTGTGCTTCTGACACCAACACAAATACGCATGTACCTGCAAGAATAGCCTTCCACGGATGGGTGATTTTTCTCCCTCCGATTGCAGCGGCCGCTAGATTCCTCTGGCCTGGATAAATTTGGGGAATTGGGGTAAAAGTGCGCGTCGAGCCCCCGCCAGCGGAGGCAATCCGGGTCAGCGCTTCAGGATGCAGTTGCGATGTGCATCCTCGTCTCAGTATAGCATCTTTGCACGGTCCCTCCGAAACAGAAAACGGTTTATACAAAGACGACATGATTTAATGAGGTTTTACGCGCAAAGTGAAAATCTTTGTTGTGTGTGACGACGCGCAGGATGCGTCTGCCCAATAGGACGAAGACAACACACAATCACAGAAACACCACTCCGGGGCGTGGCGCGGCGAGAAGCTCATGAATATTAATATAGAGGTCATGCAGCGAGCTCAGTCATTGGTCCGTTTTAAACATTTTATTAACGTATTACTCTACTCATCTTATGTAATATTAATAATTTGTATTAGCCGAAACAATTGGTTCAGTTGTATTACCTTACATCCATACCTACATTCTAGCGGATTTTTATTTAATTTAATATAATGTTTGATCAGAAAATATTTGTTTACTTTAGCAAACAGGACAGTTTGCATAATATCAGAGATATTGAACTGTATCTCACAATTAACACCATGCAACAATAATAGAATATGTTGAATTTACATGAATTCAATGTATAAAATGTTTTCAAACGAATAATTGTAAGCAGTGGTGTAGTCTAGTTTTTTGTAGTGAGTATACTGTGATATACATATACTGTGATATGTGATACGAATGAACGACGGTAGTTTTATCAAATGAAATGGTAAAATTCTTGTGAAGTGACTCTCATAAAAGCTCTGCAATGAAGTTCAAATGTGTGCATGTCCTCCTCATAGACGCTGAAAACACCACGAGTGTCACGCGCGCGTCAGTGTGTAGTGTTCAGTGTGTAGTGTTCAGTGTGTAGTAGGCTAGAGCACACATTGAGCGCTCATTCACAGAAACACGCAGAACATTCAGAGTTTATTTCAATAGCAGTCTTTTTGAGCTTTAAAGTCCCTGTAAAGTCAAAATTAAGTATGTGTTCTGAGTTTGTCACACCACAGAAAAATGTGTTATTAGTCACCCAGCCAAATTTGAATGATAAAAAAAGCCAGCAAGTACATAAAATAAGCTATCAAAATCTTGAAAAAATGAGCAGTAATCTCTGCTCTCAAACGGTGGGGGCATGTCCGCTGGCTGAGCTGAAACCACGCCCACTCGCGGGAAAGCTGCCGTCGCCAGCTCGCCACACTCAACTCTCCAGCCGGAATGGATGCTCGCACGGTGGGCACGCACTGCCGATGATGGCACCAGTTGTCGGCGCGACGGGAGGATCAATGCTGAGGCGGGAGTCGGTTCGGCCCCATTCACCACCAGTAACAGCGGATTATCAGTGATTCCCAGTTGTCTCCGACGAAAGTTTATAAAACTATCCCGTGTAAAATGATCACTTACAGAGGCGGGTTTTGGCGGTGATCCTCAGCTCTCTCCATCAAGGTGGCTCTTCACAAAATTAATCCACTTCTTCTTGATGTAATCGTTTTTCGGAAATTTAAATAAGGACACCGATCTGCTTTGTACGTGATCCGGTAATCGCATCCAGGTACTACGCATTTCTGTGACGAAGGCATAGCTAGCTAGCAATCTGTAGGCTGTTACTAATAATAGTCCAGCAGCTCGAGGGGCTCCAGTGCGTCATCAAGTAGGGGCGTGTCCAGGAGCTCAGGGGCTCCAGTGCGTCATCGAGCCCCCTTTTAGCCCCGCCCAGAAAATCCGGAAAATAGCAACGGTGAAAAACTGTTCAACGGTCTAACTCCACAATTCAGTACTTCACAGTTCACAGTCTTTGTAATATGTTTTAGTGATACATTTCTAACATTTATAATGTGTTTAGAATTTTTTTTTGAAATTGCCTTTACAGGGACTTTAATATTCATAGACACTTAGTAAATATCGAGATTTGATTCTATCATTAGCCTACTTTTGATTTATTCATTCAAAAATGGCTAAATTGCGTGACGTTCCGCTTTACAGTAGCCTAGGTTATTTGTTACATTTGTTGCTGGCTTCCGCGATTCGATCCGTGTCGCTGCGCAAACACAGACGTCACGGCGGGGTGAATTTATGAATGAAAATTCTTTCACAAAACGATGTTGTTACGAATCCTCACGCGTTTTAAAGTGGGTATACGGAGATCTTTGACATTTCCTAGTGGGTATACGGAAATCCTTGACATTTTCTAGTGGGTATACGGCGTATACCTGCGTATCACGTAGACTACACCACTGATTGTAAGTACTAAAATGTTGACAGCATTCGTCAAGCTCGACCATTATAACCATAATAACTATTATCCAAGTTATAGGTAAGACAAAGGATCAAACAAATAGCCTATGTGTTTATTAATAGGCCTATGTTTAGTAGTTTACTAATAACTACAAAGCCAATTTTGGTCTTAAGCAAGTCCTTATTGTGTGGTGATTTATTTAAGCTAAGATTGCAACCCTGTTACCCATTACGGAGTAGTTTGATTTTTTTTTTTATGCTGATGCTTGTTTATTTGTTTTATTTTGCTAGAAATTGCAAAACTCGTGAAAGCAAGGCTTAGTTATAATTTTCTGAAAATGAAACACCTCATTTACTGAGCATTAGTTTTACATTTGTAGCCATTTTATGGTCCTACATGGATCTTATATTACTTGGTTTGGTCTCATGTTAGGGTGTGAATGTTGTGGGTGTTTGTGTTGGGTGGAGGCTATCGGTGTGAAAGTTGTGGGTGTTTGTGTTGGGTGGTGGCTATCGGTGTGAATGTTGTGGGTGTTTGTGTTGGGTGGACTGGTGGCTATAATCGGTGTGAATGTGGAGTGCAAGCTTTATTTTCCGCGTGTTTGCATGTTTGTTGCTCACACATGCAAAACTAACACAGAGACAGTTTATTCAGCTAATACAAAAGTAGTGTATTAGCTGCCCATGCAGAACAGGATACTGACTCCAAGGATACTTTTTACATGAATGTGGTTGCGCTGAAGCAGCGCAGATGTGTCCCTCAAATGCTGCCAGCAATTTCCCACATTCCTATTGAGAGACAGGACCAGGACTGGAGATAAGAGCTCCAATGTGACAATGATGGAGGCGGGTTTTGCTCCGTCGCTCCAAGTGAAAAGACATCTTTCTATTATATTTTATCAACTGAAGCGGAGCTTAAATTGCGATGGAGAAGAGAAATGAATAGGTGGCTTGAATTGTATTTGTTAAGTCAAGCAATTTAAAACTCTTATATTTTCTTCAGACTGTTTGCATGTGGGTAGTTATTCAATTCAACTTTGAACAACACATGCACCCAAACAATTTTCTTTATCTTTTTATCATCTTAAAATTTTTCACACACAATTCCATGTGATTTTCTGGATTTTGGAATCCGTATTCTAGTATTCTATTCCAATTGAAAACTTAAAGGGGTCATATAATGCCATTTTTGTACAAGTTAATATGAAACTTTAGGGTATAAATGAAAACTTTGTAATCTACTTTTATTAAAAATTCTCATTAGTATTGTAAGAAAACACTCATTTTACCTGCTCAAAAACAGCTCTGTTTTCAGCACGCCGTTTTAGTGTATGTGCCTTTAAATGATAATGAGCTTCGCTGACTCCGCCCCTCTGTTTTGTGGGCGCTGTAACACAACGCACGTGGAGTGTTGACTTGACAACAGTTGAGGGTTTATAGAGCTTGGCAACGTGACGTCACGCCATAGAGCGCCGCGGTGGCTGATGGGTAGTGCCGCCATATTGTGATGCCATCGCCGTTCCGCTGTTAATCTGGCAGACGCGAATCCGGACCGTTCATATATATAAAGTATACATCCATATTTAGATACATTTTAAAGTAATGGGAAGAACTTGTTGTGTTGTCGGTTGTAATGTCCGTTCACACGACCGACAAGGTAAGAAATTAGACAACGTATTATCTTTCTTTAGCTTTCCCGCCTGGAGGCAGAATCAAGGAAGCTATGTATGTGTCTGATGTGACTAAGAGACGCCGGCTGTCTTGGATATCAGCCATAAGACGTACACATCAAGTTTTCCAGCATCCCAATATCTTTAAAAGTGTGTTCCAGACACTTTTATTCAGGTGAGTGTCAAAGTATTAGGGACATTTTACCTCTGAATGGTTTTCTAATGAATTAGTTTGACACAAATATTATTTTCTTATTGATTACATGTCCCTGATTGTATGTAACATGGTATTATAATTTCTATAAGAAATATAAGCAATTTTTAGGTCAAAATGTAGTGAAAGGAAAGTCCAGAATAACCACCAGGCACTTATATAGTTATAAAAAAAAACTACTTTAACATAGGAGATTTTACAAGCACATAATGGTGGGTATATACCACCACCTTTATCTACACAGTTAAAAAAAATAATTAATCGATATTATCTCAAATATTAAATTTTTATATCATAATATTTTAATGTGACAGGACTGACATTTAGGACAAGATTTGTTTGTGTTCTTTAAGTATTAGTAAACATTCCTATTTTAATTTCTTATTATGATTTTAATGTTAAATAAGGTGTGATTTTATTTAATATGCATCTTATAATGTATATTCTATGTTGTTTAAAAATAAGTTGTTTCACTGCAGTAGTTTTTTTTCCTGTATTTATTTATTGATGTCTTCTTGAAGGTAAACCAGCATACGAAATGGATGAGTCAAATCCGGACTGGGCTCCAACACTGCACCTGGGACACTCTGAAGTGCGTGCTACTGAGTCAGACCGGTATTCTCGTCGATTACAACGACAACAAATGACCGTGCCAGTAGCAGGAGATGACGGTGAATCCCAAATGCAGGGAGAAACCACTGCAGAAGATGAGGAAGCACAAGAAAAGGAAGGTGATGACCAGGCAGAGGCAGAAGTGGCAGCAGATGCGGGAGGTGGTGACCAGGCAGAGGTGGGAGCTGTTGAAGATGAATGTGGAGAATGGGCGGATGTGGAAGCCGCAGAGGATGAGGAAGGTGGAAACCAGGCAGAAGATGAAGTGACAGTTAAGAGACAAAGGACAGAATGTCAGTTCTGTGAGCGCAACAGTGCAGAAATCAACCGTCTGTTGCAGGAGAACAGGGAGCTTAGGTGTGAGCTGAACAAGAGAAAGATGGATGAGGACTTCTTAAAGGGTAACTCAAATAAGGTCAGGTACTACACAGGAATTCCATGCTTTGCTATTTTATTGTCATTGCTCACCAATGTTAAGGCTTTCCTGCCCGTTACCAAAAAGTTGTCATCCTTTCAAATGCTTTTGTTGACACTCATACGTCTGAGGCTTGATCTTCCTGTACAGCACCTTGCCCATCTCTTTAATGTTTCACGTTCAACTATTTCTACTGCCTTTACTGACACCATAGATGTTTTGAATGCACGGCTTAATCCATTGGTGTGCTGGCCAGAGAGGCATTGCTTACAAGCTACAATGCCACATCAATTTTTAGAAGCTTTTGGGAAACGTGTTGCTATTATAGTAGACTGCTTTGAAATACGCACAGAAAGGCCATCAAATCTAAAGGCACGTGCACAGGCCTTTTCTCATTACAAAGGTACACACACCATGAAATACCTCATTGGTATTACACCACAAGGTGCCATATCATTTATTTCCAAGGGATGGGGTGGGCATGCCTCTGACAAGCACATAACTGAGAACTGTGGCCTGCTTAACAAACTGTTACCTGGTGACTTAGTGCTAGCTGATCGAGGCTTCGACATCAAGGATAGTGTGGGGATGATGTGTGCAGAGGTCAAAGTTCCTGCGTTCACTAAAGGAAGATGTCAACTTGATGCCAAGGATGTGGAAAACACACGAGCGATAGCACACCTGAGGATTCATGTTGAAAGGGTGATTGGTAGTATGCGCAACATGTACACAATGTTGCATAAGAGAATACCTATTAATTTGTTACTTCCATGTGAGGGGGAGGAGATGACACTTCTTGACAAGATAGTGAATGTTTGCTGTATACTTCTAAACATGTGTCCCAGTGTGGTTGTAAAACCAGATGAAAATGAAAAATGTGCATGTTAAAACTGTTTCATTTGAATGTTGTAAATATGTATATTACTGTTGTAGACATATTAGTTTTGATGACATGTTTGTAAATACTTCTATTGAAAACAGATGACACAATATGATTTTGCAGAAACTTGTTTAATAAAAATGAAATTTGCAAGTACAAAAACAATTTCTTTGGGGGGTGGAAATTTAGTTGAATTTTTCCAGCGATAAATGTAAACATGTCTATGTAAACATCTTCAGAAACTGCAAATATATATATTATATAGTGCAATCATGTTGAGAACAAACTTTATATATATATATATATATATATATATATATATATATATTATATACAGTACAATCATGTTGAGAACAAACTTAATATATATTATATAGTGCAATCATGTTGAGAACAAACTTAATATATATATATATATATATATATATATATATTATATACAGTACAATCATGTTGAGAACAAACTTAATATATATTATATAGTGCAATCATGTTGAGAACAAACTTATATATATATATATATATTATATACAGTACAATCATGTTGAGAACAAACTTAATATGTATTATATAGTGCGATCATGTTGAGAACAAACTTTATATATATTATATACAGTACAATCATGTTGAGAACAAACTTAATATCTATTATATAGTGCGATCTGCGATCATGTTGAGAACAAACTATATATATATATATATTATATATATATATATATATATATCATATACAGTACAATCATGTTGAGAACAAACTTAATATCTATTATATAGTGCAAACATGTTGAGAACAAACTTAATATATAGCCTATCTATTATATGCAGTGCAAGACCCAGACTACATGGCTGTGCAAGTGAGCTTATAGTACCTGTGGTGTATTCTTTGAGTAATATTTGGCTACAAGCTCTGGAAGGCAAAATTCCTCAAAAAACTTTTGTGCTTTCTGTAGACGTAGATCCCAGAATTCCTGGTCTGGAAAGACCCGTACTACAACAAAGTCATCCAGAGTCCAAACAGCAAGGTCAGAGTGGTTGGATCCAGTGACAAAGATTTGCGTCTGTGTCTGTGTGTAATAACGATGTGTTTTCGGATCGACATTTCCAATAAAGTTGATTTTTTCAACATAGCGTTTCTTGGCGTCCGGTAGGAGTTTGTCTCTGTACAATCCACCTTGTTTTAAACTATTTTTTAACATACTCAAATAGATAATTCATACAACCAACATGTGTTTCTCTATATATTGTTGCTTGGTTACCGTGGGTTACCGGCTTGTGTGGCCTCACAAAATGGCGGATACTCCCCACAATACATTGCGCGATGACGTCGCGGTGACGTCGTTGGCATTCTCTCTGAGGACACATCTGTGCAACCGTATCAGTTTGAACCGGAGTCGGACCCGAAACAAGATGACGGCCCCGAAGAAGTTCGACAATTTAGGCTCGAACAGGACGTTTCTGAATGGTTGGTAACAATGTCACTTTGATCTATTTTTGTATGTACTGGCTGGCAGGGTAACGTTAGAGTTGTGAGATACAAACGCTATGTGTTTAACGTTACTAATGTAAGTTATAGGTTAGTTCGTTGACAGATTTATGTTGAAAAACTTTTTTTTTTGTAGATTGTCAGTGATGCGTGACGTTATCTCAGTGTTAGCTACAACTATCGTGACTGAAACTGACATGAGGTCCTGTCAGTAATGATTCTTGCCGTAGTTGAAGGATACCTAAGAATTTGTTGTATGTTTATGTTTAGTGCAGTACGAAAATGTTTTATGTTTTAAGAAAACTTTTAAGTACATCTATAGTATTGTAACTGCATTGATATTCCTGTCAACCTGTTACGTTAACTGTAACACCTGCGTACACAGTTTTTAATAACACAATAACTATAACGCGTTTTTCATTAAACGTGGGATTATGAATTATATTGAGAACGTCGTAACGTTACATAGAATACATGCCGTAATGTACCCTGAGTGTAAACATTAGCCTCAATCATCGTGAAGCGTGCAAGGGATTTGCAAAGATTAATATAAAGGTTACTTAAACGTTACACTCACTTCTTTTGGAGGTCCAGCAGGAACACGAATAGTTGGTACCGATTCCTTTTTCAGTAGCAGCTTCTTAGCAAAACCTGATTTATATTGACCCTCGCCTCGTTTAAAAAGCAGTCTGGTGAGAAATGATTTGTGCAAACATGAGTGCATTGACGTTGCTCCTCGGAAATATTCCCTTAAACAAAACTCAGCCACTGCGTGAGTCTGCGTCTTCAGCGGTTCGGATTTAGGAACATTAAAATGACTGTTGTGTTCCTTATTACACCCAAGAACAGAACACCACAATCGCTTATGCGCCATTCTGCTCCAGTGCATCAACAATGACGAACTATGATTGACATCTCACTCAGGAGCGAGGGCGGGTCTGTGTTGAAACGCTACTGTCAATCAACAATCGTGGGAGGGGCGTGCGAGCTTGTGACGTCACAGGCTCGAACGGCTCGATTTGAGGCAGGGGAAAACATATAAGGAGATTAAAACAAAACCACTGGATGGATTTTTATCATTATATGATGGCTGTGTACAGGCACTGCCAACACACATTTCAGTACAATCAACTTGTAAAAGTGCATGTACCATTATATGACCCCTTTAACATATTGTCTTAGCAGTGAGACCTTACTGTTGCACCCCACTGAGGCTGCTGGACCTTTTGAGCTCAGAATCAAATTATTTGATGGTACTTTTTGAGACCTTCCTCTAACTGCTAATTTTTCTTTACAACTAGGTATTATTCACTTTGACTCCATTGAAGTTTACTGCTATTGATATAGAAACTGTTGGTATTGGTTGGTTTGGATTTTTCGCAGAAAACCTATACTTTCTCTAGTGTTATTCCTATCACTGAATGTTCATTTCATCCATCCATCCAACCATCATCAAGTCCGTCTAGGATTACATGAAGAAACAGAAAAAAACTGAGACAGACTAAATCCAGAAGAACTGCGGCAATGTCTCCAAGACGCTTGGAGAAACCTAGAAAATATGGCTTTTCAAATCAATTGATGTTACTTGGTTTTAAAATTCTAATAGTAACATAATACATTGCAGGCTTGTTTATATGTGAAATTGAGTTGTCCTGTCCTGTCCTGTCCTGTCTTGAATTAAATTAATTGTGGCTGTTATTCTTGTTTTGCCTCATATAAGCCAAAAGGACACTTCTGGCTTCAGAATGTTGCTAGACTCAACCATGTTGACAATTATCTCCAAGTGTGAATTCTTAGCTTGAGGCAACTTTGAGTCACCCAGGTTTTGGCTGCCTCAGATAACACCTGAAACATGAGGTTTGTGCTTGAGATATGAACTCTGATCTATATAAATATTTAAATACATTCAGTGAATACGAACTTCTCCAGCCTCAACAACTCACAACAGACACTGATATATCTAATCACCAGGCTGCATTGATTATGGAATCCATTATCAGTTTACCGATCCTGAAATAAAGATGACTTTATTTCTGAGAATCGGACTCCATAAAACAGTGATATCTGCCCCAATAAGTCCTCCTCAAGACCTGTTTTTAAGTATTAATAAATAAAATACAAACAAATCGAGACTCTTAACATTGTTGACAGTTTTAATGAAGGTCTATACAGTGCATACAGATTTAATGTATATGTAATATGTATATTTTTTGACATACATCCTTAGTAAATACTATTTGACAACATTGCACATAATAGGGATGCACCGAATGTTCGGCAACCGAAATTATTCGGCCGAAAATAGCAAAAAAAGCACTTTCGGTGTTCGGCCGAACAAGTAAAAAGGCCGAATAAATTTGACCGAACAATGACGTTTTTGATGACGCGATCAAATAGTAACCAGCGTAGAGTGAGAGGCGCGCGCTTTATAAATGCAGCCAACATGCCCCCTTTGAGGAGAAGAGAAAAGAGAAGCTCATCTGATGCGTCTGTGGCAGACGTTGTTACTTGCAGCACTAAAGCGTCTTTTAACCCTCTAGTTGACAAACGCGCTGGATTTTTTTCACATAGCAGCAAAATAGACTTAAATACTCCGTCATTTATGGTCACTTAAATGCAGACTTAAGAAATATGAAAAAAAAAACTCTTAAATGACTACTTGTGTTCCACTTACAATCGAAACAAAACTGTGCTTTTGTAAAATAAAGAAAATAAACAGGGTGTGCTTTCTGCCTCTGTCTCCGTTAACTTTTTTTTCTGGAGCACGTCTCTAAAAAACTCAGCCAATACAATACTAGTCACACAGGCAAAGGCATATATCTTTATAATCATTGTCTACTTTTAAACGATCTAATTCAAAGCGAAAACAAATATTCTCTGTTTATGTAATCTGTATGAAAAGAGAGAGATGAAAAGAGTCGTTCTCATGGCAACTCCTTATCTGCTAATCGCCACGGAGAGCGCGCGCTATATTGAAACCCAAGTGATCCAGGCAATCCATGCAAACCTGTCAACGCCCACGATAAAGTTTATGTAAACCGCAAAAGTAGGCTTATGTCTAGGACAGTTATTCATTTGTTGTGGGTTCATCCACTTTTGCACTTTTCAATGCACTTTTTTAGTTATATTCTTTCAGCAGTCAGTTATAGGCCTAACATAGGCTATTCAAGAAGGGGGGGCTTCAAAGATGGCCAAATAAAAATATAGTTTTTATTTTACTAATTTATTTATTTTAAGTTATATTGTGCTTTGTTTAAATAATATCTGCTGGAATGTTAAAAAAAATTCAGTGTTAAACAAATTGTATTTTTGGAATTTGATGTTTTTCTCAAGACAAAATAGTAAAAAAGCATATTTTTACTATTTAATTAAATGCAATGGTGAAAAAATTGGCAAAATAAATGGAAAAATTGTGAAATACCGCGTTCGGTATTCGGTATTCGGCCTTCGGCCAAGCGTTTCATTATTATTCGGCTTCGGCTTCGGCCAAGAATTTTCATTTCGGTGCATCCCTAGCACATAATGCATTCACATAATTTCAAGCTTATAATTGTATGAATAAAATAAGCACTGCAGTGAAGAGTAAAGACAAGAAGACAAGACTCGATTCGATTTCCTCACTGTTGACAAATAAAACAGTATGTAATATAATGCAGAAATAAATAATTGGATTTCACTTGTAAGCAGTGAAGCAGTTGACCGTTGTTTTTGACCTCAAAGAACAGTAATACTGTATTATTGAAATGCAATTATATTTCACACAGTCCTGTCCTTAAATTGTTTACAATGTATTACTAAAAAATATATTACAATTTATAAATAGGATTTAGGTAAAATAGGATTGAAAAAAAATATCAACAATTTCACAGCTTATTTCGTAGCCATCAACAGACGGAGGTCCAGCTACTGGAGGTTTTATTAAGATGAACTGTTTCTCTGCTCATCAAACAACAGACATTTTACCTGCACAAAAAGACAGAAATCAAACAACAGAGCAAACAAAGTCAATCAAATGTACAATTCTTATATAAATCACTCAATAGTGAACATTTATTTGCATCATTCTATTTTTATGTTGTGTCCAATAACCGATGAACATCATAAACAACTAAATGAAGAATAACTTGAAGCAAACTCAGTAAAATCAGGAGTACAAAAAGTGTTTGTGGTTATAATACACTCACCGGCCACTTTATTAGGTACACCTGTTCAACTGCTCCATAATGTTAATATCTAATCAGTCGATCACACGGCAGCAACTCAATGAATTTAGGCATGTAGGTCAAGACGATCTGCTGAAGATGAGCATAAGACTGGAGAAGAGAGGTTATGGTGCTTTTTTGGTGAAAAATTGTGTAAGTTTTTTTTTTTTTTTTACTTTTACTTTATTGGAATGGTAGGAAACTAGGGTTTGGCATTTGCTATGTGAAAACAAAACAAAAATCTTGGGCATGATTCGAAAGGGTTAATGGTCCTGAAAAAAAAGTCACTTGTGTCAAAAATGACCACACTGGAAATAAATGGGAGACGAATGAAAACGTTTGGTACTGCCGTCAAACAAAATCTTGTTTTTGACAAAAACAAATTTTTTGAGATATCAACCTCAAATTTGGAACACAACTTGTTTAGGTTTAGGGCATTGATTTTGCAGTTTTAGAGTAAAACGTGTTTTTGAAAATATATATTTCATATAAAAAATTTAAATAGTATTTTTGTGCATTATTCATAACAATAAACGTAAAATTCTTTTTAAGTTAACTTCTTAACTTTTTTCACTTCAGCAATAATCTTCCAAGTGTCATTGAAAAGATATCAAAATTAAGTCTATGCTCTAAAGCATTCAAGATTTACCATTTTAAGTTGGAAATTTCACTTTCAGGTCTATGCTCAAAAAGTGAATAAATAATAATATAATTAAAGGAGTCATAATGTGCAATTTTCACTTTTCCATGAGAATCAATGTATGTTATGATTGACTAACGATTATACATTGGCCGGGATGCCGATATTCAAAAGTGAAGCGTTTGTTTACCCCAGGGTTCTTAAACTAGCCAACGTGCACGCGCACTCAAATACGAGATTTCAATTTCTCCCCCGACTTGACGTCAAGACGGGGCCGGATATACCATATATGGACACCGCAGAGGAGGCCCGCCCTGCCCCTCTCCCCATCATATTCAGTCAAGAAAGATGCAGAAACGTAGTGCACACGCGAGTTGCTCTGTGGTATTAATCCACATTCTAATGTTTTTTCTTTACCCAAAACTGACCAAACTACAAGGGACCAGTGGATGAAATTTATTTTTAATGACGCTGTTCCAACAACCATCTCAACTTGCTCAACGTTAGGTGTCTGCGCTAAACATTTCACAAAATAATCTTTTACAAATTTGGGGCAATATCAGGCGAAGTTGGCATCGAAGCTACGTTTGGAAAAAGGTGCCATTCCAACAATCAGGGACTTGCCTGAATTTGAAACGGTAAGACTGTGTTTTTATTACTATATTTTGTGTAACAAACAGCAGCTAACTACTAATGCGGTTAATGTATGTGATGTAAACACGGGGAATGGACTCTACGAATGCTAGCCACATCTTTCCACTTTGTTTTACACTACAGTAACGATGATAAAATGATACAGCTATTATTTAATATAATCGTATATAATATAACAATGACAACATAACATTGTATTGATTTTTATATATAATAGATAAGGATAGATAAATTGAAAAAACAGTCAAGAAATAATAAACATAAAGAAAAACGTAACGTTACGTATGAAAATTATTGAATGTCTAACCACAACGTCAAAAAAGGCAAAAACAACACATTATAGCAAACGTTAATCTCTATAACCACTGTAAACTGGAAATAAAGTAGACTACATCTCCGTTAATGTAATCTACATTAAATTAAAGCTAAACTTATGTGGTTAGCTCGTTACTGATGTTAATGTATGTATGTCTCAGTCAAAAAAATTGTCTTTACCATTCAGAGACATGCTGATGTAGACGTCCTTCCATTGACTGTTGTTCATCTTCCGTTTCCCGTAGGTCGCGGCCAGGTCGGGTTCATTCACAACTTGCGCCATGATCTCTTTTTGGAATGATATGCTGAAGTTACCTGCGGTGTCAAGCCCCCTCCTTCCTGCCACCAATCAACGCGCCCCTCATTTGCATTATTAAAATGACCGTCCACGACAGCCAAAACCTCGCATTAGATCTCGCGAGACAATAATGCATTCAGAAATAAGGGTCAAACGAGCTCTGTGTTTATTTTTTTCCAATTTTTCTTTTTTAGAAGGGCATGAAATGACTATAGTAGAGCGTGGGTATCAAAGTTAATACTACATTATGACTCCTTTAAGTAGCATACAATCCCATAAAAATACAAAATATTTAATAAAAACCATTATCAAACTAAACTATAGTGCATTTTTGACTGCCACGCGAAGAGCACCAGAGGGTTAAGTGACTTTGAATGTGGCATGATTGTCGGTGCCAGACGGGCTGGTCTGAGTATCTCTGATCTACTGATTTTCACACAGAACCATCTGGTTTACAGAGAATGGTCCAAAAAAGAGAAAATATCCAGTGAACAGAAATGCCTTGTTGATGCCAGAGGTCAGAGGAGAATGGCCAGACTGGCTCGAGCTAACAGAAAGGCAACCATCACTTAAACATTTACAGCCGAGGTCTGCCGAACAGCATCTCTGAACACACGACACATTGAACCTTGGAGCAGATGGGCTACAGCAGCAGAACACACACCGGGTGACACTCCTGTCAGCTGAGAACAAAAAACTGAGCTACAATTTGCACGGTCTCCCCAAAATTGGAAAATAGAAGATGTCCTAGTCTGATGAGTCTCAGTTTTTGCTGCGACATTCAGATGGCAGTGTCAGAATTTGGTGTGTAAACAACATGAAAGCATGGATTCATCCTGCCTTGCGTCACAGTTCAGGCTAGGGAGGTGTAATGGTTTGGTGGATATTCTCTTGCTTCTCTTTGGGCCCCTTAGTAGCATTGTTTAAAGGATTACTAAGGTTTACCTAATAAAGTGGCCAGTTAGTGTATTTACTGGGTTAATTATGAAAGTCTGAATTTTGACTTTTCATCCCATAGGACTTTTGTTATTTTTTGCAACATATGTTTATTTATTTATAATTAAAGTATGCAGTATACAATGTATACAGTAAGCAGTACAATAGTATTCCATTTTGAACACAACTGTGTCTACTTACTTCATGCCAGCGCAGTGTATCAAGTGGCAGCCCAAGATGGCAGTGAGGACAACAGCTGACAGAATCCATGGCCACCTCCTCCGCTTCCCCCCTCTTCATCTCGCTTGGCCTATCAGTGTCCCACAGGGGAAAAGATACAGAGCGAGAGGAGTGGGCTACTCCAAAATGAGGCCTAGGGTCTCGCTGGTAGTTCAAGCGCTCACCACTGGGGGGCAGTGTTTGATCTTCACTGTCCACCTGCCGCTAAAACAAAACTGTTACTGAACTGCCCCATCTAGTGGACAGATACGGGAATGACACGTTGTATTTTGCTAAGCTAACTCTCTCAGCTACATAATTTACAACCAGCTGAGTTGGTTGCAACAAGATCCTGAAAGCATGCCAGGTCAAATGAAATCTAACCCCTGAGTCTATCTAGTGTCATAAAGGCTGACAAACTAGATCATTAATCTATTAACAGCATGCCCTATATTAAAAACATGAGCTTGTCACTGTACCTGAGGTATGTTGAGGTCTTCAGTGGGTTGAGATTTCAAGCAGTACCAACAAAGTTCAAGGGCAACTCCTGTAGTGAAGTGCACACTCATTAACTTAGGCTTCTTCGTGTGCCAATAAGATCTTTAAGCAATAATTCACTAGCTCTAGCTATAGTTTTATGTCTACTACAGAACAAACAGCCCAAAATAGCCAAAAGTAAATAGGCCTGTACTGGCCATTGTTTCCCATCACCACCTGAGTAAATATAATTTGCATTTCAGGATTGAATATTTACACAAGGACAAACAGTTAAGCATTTTTAAATGTTTCTTATCCGTATTATCAGTGAGAAGCATTTATCAGCTGGGTAACAGTGACAGGTTTAGACATACTCTGTGTGTGTACAGAAGTCGCTGCCAAGGCCTGTGTAATGTTTGGGGTCTGACTGGATTCAGGTTTCTCCTGTGTAACACTCTCACTAACACAACAGCTCCCTTCCTCGCAGGAAACGCTCTGTCAAGCAGCACAAAGAAAGAGAAGGATTAGCATAGTTTAGGGACAGTTAACACATTTTTGCGTTCATGTAAATGTATACTTGCTGCTTTTAGACGTTCAAAGACGCCCAAAGTTCAAATAAGAAAATCAAATGAGCTGAACTTTTAAAACTTGTCTCGCGACCATGCGATTCTTCTTAATTTCACTGCGCTGTCTTGCATTTTGCATTGATTTTTAACTGTTTTATGTAAACATGCACACTGCCCCTCGCATTTTAAGAAGCCAAGTTAAAATCAATAAACATAGGGAAGACGGGGGCTGCATCAGAAATCACATACTTCTCTAATTATAGGGAAGAATAAAGACAGAATTTTTTTAAGGAATTGATGAGGTTTCAAAAGGCAGTCAGATCAGCTGCGAAGACAATGCTGAAAGCTAGTGGTGAGAATTATGAGACCTTAAACAATGAAAATGTTTGTGTTGTTTGTATGGAGCCATTTGGCAGCTCAAATCCAAAGGAAATGTGGGTCAAATGTACCCAATGCAGTTTCTGGGCCCACCAAGCCTGCACTCCAGGGTTAACAACATTCATTTGTCACCATTGTGACTCTGATTGAATATTCACACATAGATAAACAGATTCACTCATTGACAGTGTTTTTTACACAGGTGCAATGAGTCAAGTGTTCATTAAGCATCAATATTGTTGAGGAATTTTGTCCTATTAGACTAATTCACACACATGCACACACTCCTGGGTCAAACAGAAAGTGGATTTGTTCAGTTACAGAGAAAGAGCCATTGTTTTGAATTGTTTCATTGAACATATTTTGTTAAACAAAATATGTTTTGTTTGCCTTTGGCTTGCTCAGTTGGGGATATTCAAATTAATTAAACAATCATACCATTGATCAGCTCTACCAAACTTGGATGTCCTTTTTGGATGTCCAGTAATAAACAAACATTGTTGAGTTATTTTGATTGATACTGTAAAGCAGCTTTGATACAATCTGTATTGTGAAAAGCGCTATATAAATATATTTGACTTGACTTGACTAAACATATTGCATAATGTGGCCTCTGTTTTTGCATCTTTTGTTTAGTTGAATTGTTACTTCTATAGCCTACAATACATCTTACCCCGGTATAGTGAGGTTGTAACAAAAACACACCATGTATTTGACATCAACTCAAAAGGGCTGTGAGATTCTTACAGAGGTTTGAATTTGTCTTTTGTAGTAAACAAATGTGGGTAGGCTACTTTGTAAAGGGAGCACTCAACAATTCAGTGAGTTAGATGCTGAAGCAAAAAGTGTTAAAACCATACCCGGTCTTTCCTACATGAATCAATAAAAGTTCAACTTTTAAAACGTTTCTCGAGATCTTGTGTTCTCTACTCTTCCATGTCCCTGTGCTTTTTCGCGTTTTGTGTTGTTTTTTAAAAAGCCTAAACATGCGTGCTGTGAAGTTTAATTAAATAAAAGTTTAACGTTGTTAACATTAAAGTTTAAAACGCGTCTGACCTCGAGTTATTTTCCATTTCACTGCGCTGAGTTTCGCGTTTTTTTAAACGCCAGCACCATAGACTGTAAGGCCAGAACGCATTCTGTGTCAGATGCTCTTTCTGACCAATCAGAATCAAGAATTCTAGACCGCCATGTAATAAGCAACAATGTCAACAAATTAATCTTAGTTGAAACTGTATGGAATTATAATCATTGAAATATTGAAATATTTTCTCTCACACACACACACACACACACACACACACACACACACACACACACACACACACACACACACACCCCACACTAAGTACGCACTACTATATAACTAAATATAATTTAGAGAATAACTGCTACATGGAAATGTCATCGTTATGAATCTCTGTACTGATTGGTCCATTGATAAAGAACAACTCTGACCTGCTGCTGTTGATCCTGTAGAGAGTTTTGTTCCTTGTTGCTGTGATCACTCGAACTCATTCTGTATTTGTGTAAGAAAGACTGAGTGTAGAGATTAAAAGCACATGTTGTTTTTGTTTATTTTTATATTTGAATATAATCCGTAACACATGGTTTAACTTCTCACACAGTGCCTAGATTGTCTAGTCTCAATTCCTGCTATTTACCCCTCACGGGGAGGTTATCAATTAATCCATCTGTCTACGAATTACACTCAAGAGGCTTGAGTATCCCCAGCAGAGACCTTTTAACGCACTCTGACACTAGCCAAAACATCAGCAATTAAGTGTTGTGGAGCTCACTTACCCCACTTGGTCGTCATTAACCATCCCCGCCATCTCACTGACCTCCAGTTTCCGTGGGACAACCTGTTTTTGTTTTATCCGCTCTCTGGTTCTCTCTCTCTCTAACCCCTTCTTCCCACGAAACGGAAACTGTGGCTATTCAATATTTGATGAATCTCAATGGCTCACAAGCAGATTTGCTGTAAAGAGTGACAGCAGTGGAGCTCAGGTGTCAGGCCTCGTCTGCCTCAGTCAGTCAGCAGTCTGGACTCCCCAGCTGAGGATAAACACCCCTGAGGGACATTTTACCCCATCTGCCACAAAAGCACTTGATGTAAACATCAAATGGATTACGCCCTAGAGACAAGAGGTCTGTTTGCACACACAGTGTGGACCTAATATAGTACCAAAGAGTGAGTGTTGGGGGCCTGTGGAGCAATATCTATGAGTGTGTGTTCAAGTGTTGTCCCTGTGGGCTTTTAGAAAATAAACTCTCTTTAAGCACACTTTATCACTCTCATTTAATTTGTCTCCTAACAATGTCTGACATTGAATATGCATAACTCACAAAAGAATTCTGTCATTTGTTCTGCATTGATATTACCGTCACATTGTATATATTATGGATTGTATTAAATAACATTCTTGTGGTATTTTATTGAATAGCTACATTTTAATGTATTCTAAATATGTGCAATATTTAATTAGTACTTTTCACATCATTTATTAAATTACTTAAAATATTGAGTTCATACCTTAGACTACCGTAATATATCTGATTATCTTAGATAATGTGTGTGTGTGCGTGTGTGCATGCGTGTGTGTGTGTGTGTGTGTGTGTGTGTGTGTGTGTGTGTGTGTGTGTGTGTGTGTGTGTGTGTGTGTGTGTGTGTGTGTGTGTGTGTGTGTGTGTGTGTGTGTGTGTGTGTGTGTGTGTGTGTGTGTGTGTGTGTGTGTGTGTGTGTTCCTCTTTCCTTTGTAAGTTTAAAAGCTTAAAAATGCTGCCTTCTGAGGACGCATCCCAAGGTATAAGGCATCAAGGCACGTCTGAATCCAATGTTAGCTTCCCGTCTCCTGAGATACCTACATATCTGATAGAGATTTGAAGGCAGCATAGATGTGCCCTTCGCTGCCTATGATATCCCACAATCCTGTGCTTTCCATTCTGTGACAGTTGAGTAAAGATGAAAAAGTAAAGAGAAAGTAAAGATGACATCTGAAAGTCAAGGTTGGTGGTCAGTTTGAGTCTAAAAGTACGTTATTGACCAATGTTTTCAACTTCTGATTGCATTTCAAGTGAGAAATGACTATTGTAGTAATTAAATATTTGGTTCGTGAGGTGCCTTTGTGCGCAGGTTTCAAGGTTTCCTAGTGTGTGCCAATTTGCCTGAATCATGACTTGACTTGTTTCCATATCTATAGCTCCCTATACGCTGTTTATTTAAGCCCTTAGATCTCTTGGTTCTTTGTTATCCAGAAACTGTAATATATAGGCATATATACTAAACAAAATTATAACCTGTTTATAAACGCAAAACTTTGCCCCCCCCCATTTTTCATGAGCTGAACTCAAAGATCTAAGACTTTTTCTACACAAAAGGCATATTTCTCTCAAATATTGTTCACAAATCTGTCTAAATCTGTGTTAGTGAGCACTTCTCCTTTGCCGAGATAATCCATCCACCTCACAGGTGTGGCATATCGAGATGCTGATTAGGCAATTAGGCAGCATGATTATTGCACAGGTGTGCCTTAGGCTGGCCACAATAAAAGGCCACTCTAAAATGTGCAGTTTTATCACACAGCACAATGCCACAGATGTCACAATTAGCGTGCAATTGGCATGCTGACTGCAGGAATGCCCACCAGAGCTGTTGCCCATGAATTGAATGTTCATTTCTTCCACAGTTAATTCATTACCATAAGCCGTCTTCAAAGCGTTTCAGAGAATTTGGCAGTACATCCAACTTGCCTCACAACCGCAGACCACGTGTAACCACACTAGCCCAGGACCTCCACATCCAGCATCTTCACCTCCAAGATCGTCTGAGACCAGCCACCCGGACAGCTGCAGCAACAATCGATTTGCATAACCACAAACATTTCTGTCAGAAACCGTCTCAGGAAGCTCATCTGCATGCTCGTCGTCCTCATCGGGGTCTCTGACTGCAGTTTGTCGTCGTAACCGACTTGGGTGGGCAAATGCTCACATTGATGGCGTCTGGCCCTTTGGAGAGGTGTTCTCTTCACGGATGAATCCCTGTTTTCACTGTACAGGGCAGATGGCAGACCGTGTATGGCGTCTTATGGGTGAGCGGTTTGCTGATGTCAGCGTTGTGAATCGAGTGGCCCATGGTGACGGTGGGGTTATAGTATGGGCAGGTTTATGTTGTGGACAACAAACACAGGTGCATTTTATTGATGGCATTTTGAATGCAATTCGGGTTAACAAGTTTGGTTTCAATGTAACCACGGTTGGTAAGCGTCACGTCTATGTCAATGTTCATGTTTTTAAGTTCATGCCACGCCATGCTTTTGATTTATGTTTGTAAATAAACTGCACTTGGGTTTTCTCTACAACTTGCCTTCAGTGGAATACTTTACACTGGGTTAATGAAACTTTTAAATCTTATTTTTTGTGGACAAAAAAGAAAACATTGAAATCTATTACTTTTAACCCCTGGGACAAAAAAAAAGTGGCCATAGCTAAAGAAACGACCCTATATATGAGAGTGTTCAGTGCTAGAGGAGGCAAGCAATGAGCTTGTTACTCCGAAGGTGGTCCACCACTTTACAGAGCTGCTGGATAAGTACTTATAGAGGGTGAGTCACTCAGACCTTCACCTTTATTCTCTCGGTTTCACTCGCTCCCTCCATTCTCTCTGACTCTATCAGCTCCTCAACCCTCTTCACCTCCCCATTTCTTTTTTAAATGCGGCAGGCACCAACCCAACCAGCAGATGAATGAAATGTTGTTGTTTTTCCACTCACAGTTAACCTTCTGCAGGTGTTTCTGCAGAGCCGATCGTTCGCGATCAACACTTTCCCGTAGAATCAGGGTACTATTAGCTTGCGTGGAGCAGACGTAGTCATAATACACAGTTTCTATACTTCTATTTACATCAATACACTTTGGAAAAGATAACCAGCCACATTAATCAGACGTCAATTGATAGTTATGGCATTCTTCTTGTTTTACTGTCAGAGAATTTAAAGCTCTTTAATGGAAACATGAGTGCTGGTGCGTGCTGGGAGCCGAGAGCTCGACGCCTGTGCGCCCCTGCCAGTGCTGTCAAAGAGCATTCTCCCCCGGCGGGTGAAATGGAACATTTTGAATTGATTCAGAAAGAAAATCATTTCACACGGTCTTTAATATGAAACCTCTAGTACGTGACATATTAAAGCTGTATGCCCACATATCCGCCGCCATACATTACAACATGACAGAACAAGCTACATTTGAAATCGACGAATGCTGTTTGATGCCAAAAACTGGAGTAAATGCAAAAACATCCCGTGAGACACAACGGCAGACACTGGCAATCAGCTCTTAACGGACACACTGACAGCTCTTACGGCGAGAGCAGAGGGTATAATTGAATGGTAATTACATGGTAATTATCATCATGCATAAAGGTTTGGCATACAGAAAAGGATTGGGGGGAAGAGGAATTTTTTATTTTATCTCTTTTTTTTAACAACCTCTCCGAGATTTGAAATGATTCTGTTCAATTATGGCTAATCACTAAAATCCAGGAAGGGCATAAATGGGGGTTGTCTATCTACAAAGGCAGCAGAGAGCTTCAAGGCACTTTGAAGCACCTTAAAGCGCGTGTGTCACGGAGAAAAGTTTCATCCGAGAGTGTTTTTTTCCCATGCCGTGTTGTTCGGCTTGGCAGAATGCATCATTAGAACTGCTGTCTGAGTCACAGTCATTATCAGGCACTTTTTTACCTCTGAAGTACTGGCGCCACTGTCATCAGTGCATCAGGCTGTGTTTATGCCTGATTTTTGCATGCGTGCGAACACGAGCAACAGATGGAGAACATGGGGCCGCAGTGTACATTAATGACTCGGAACGTTTCGTGTGTGAAGGCTTTGAATAGTCAGGCTTCCATTTATAGTAATTACCGGCATAACTTAACAGACTCTTTGCATATTTCAATGAAACTGTTTCAAAATGGAGGTTGAGGCAGAATGTAAGTGGCCATGACTCACCAGCCTCCGACAGCAGCGCCGTGAGACTTCTCCGCACTTATGCTCATTCACGGCCCTCTGCGTTTTTTTCCGACACAAAAGCTGAAAGAAAGAAATGAGAGAAACACATCAGAGGCTCATAAACGACTGTCCCCCATAGCCACTGCACTCTGGTCACTAATGGAAAATTTTCAAGCGGTCGTCTGCCGTCGCAATGGTTAATTTGCAGTGGGATTGACCACTAAAGGCAGCTGGAGCGAAAGCCACAGACGTTTAGAGTGCATCAATACAATAATGAATGTCTGTTTGGGGTTAAATCCCATTTAATGGCGTCCTAACCAAATGCAAGTGTAGCTTGAATTAGAGAGCAAGGTGTGTTTGCAGGTTGCCTAATGCAGGTGTTTTTTGAGCATAATTGAGTTCTGCATTGTGTCCAAAGTCAGGGTGGTGTGTGTGTGTGTGTGTGTGTGTGTGTGTGGTGTGTGTGTGTGTGTGTGTGTGTGTGTGTGTGTGTGTGTGTGTGTGTGTGTGTGTGTGTGTGTGTGTGTGTGTGTGTGTGTGTGTGTGTGTGTGTGTGTGTGGTGTGTGTGTGTGTGTAAGAGAGGGAGAGGGTAAGTGCTCGAGGTTCTGCAGTGGTGCATGGCAGTAGATGACTCACCCGTCAATCATGTGACTCATTAATCACTGCAGCTTTCTCTCTCCCCACCCCTCTCTTTCATTTGGTCTCAGTGTGTCTCCATGTCTATTCCCTTCACATTACTCTCCTTTTATTATTCTAAGTTCTTTTTATTAGCGAATGACTTTCATCTAGCAGTCTCATTGAACAGCATCATTCTCAGGAGGTTGAAAAGACGGATTTGCTTTTTGCTAGTTAAAGACGCTTGCATTCAGATCTTCTTTCACATAATTCTCTACATGTTTTGGTCTCATGTTTGGTAAACACGTCCTATATATTTTATCTTAATAATCAGAACTTGTTTAAATGAACATGTTTGTTGCGGAACATGAGTAATGCAGTAGTGACTCATAGAGCAGCATATCTATCTGTTTCATTAGAGATCTTATCAGGCACATATAGGTATGCGAGTAATTGGAGAATAAAATGCGTCTCTATAGTCAATCGGTTTGTGTTTTCAGTGTTCGGTTATAATACAGCATGAGAAAATGCTTGTGGAAAATACAGATAAAATTCAAAGAAGTACTGGGCATGCTGGTTCAAACTCTCTGTGACGTCAAATGCAATTTATGCTACAGGTGAGATAAGAAACGGCATACGTTGTCCTAGCGAGAACCCTCTGTGGTACAGAAATGTATTAATTTCTGCTCAGGATCTGATCAAAGATGTTCCAATAAGACATTTGTTAAAAAAACTGTCTTTAATAAAATAATTGCTTTTATTTTCGTTATATAGCAAAACTAGTAATCAACATGCTGTTATTTACACATTGCACACACATTTGTTTATTTGACACTGTACAACTTACAATCTGAAAGTTGACAACAACAAATTCCTTTCACAAGACAGTTCACTGATGAAAACACTTGCTATAGTAATTAGAGTTGTCTTTCTTTGTTTTCTTTTTTTTATTATTAATTTTTAAAATAATCACAGTTTGATCAAGGAAATTTTCCCCAAATTTGGCAGATTTTTTTTTTTTTTTTTTTTAAAGATGCAAATACAGATAGACGTGCAAACTGTTCACCCTCAGAGTATTCCTCACAAACTTCAGACGTTTTAAAACTCATTTTTAGGAACAAACATTTTACTATACAGCGTTCTGTTGGCTCCCAAGACAAAGATTCTGTACTCAGTGGTTGAACATTGGAGGTAACCCACAGTAACAGGGGCTTTTTTAAAATGTCTTCCAAATTTTGGCAAGATGTGAAGTTGACATTAAATCACATGTGTACAGGTATTCCACCAAGTAGATTGACAGGGCACTGACCTAGCAAAGATATTCACCATTTTGCATTTCTGTGAATAAAATGGAAGATTTCCTTTCAAGCACTGTTTACAGCCTGCATGACAGAATTCTTTTTCTTTTTTTCTTTCTTTTTTTGTGGTGCAAGACCTGCATGCACATGGATGAGCTAAAACAGTGATCAGTATTAAGGCAATAGGAACATTGATCAAAACAATCCAACAGACCTTCAGGAAAATCCTGTAATAATTGGACAGTTACTTGTTTGTGTAATTAGTGCCATAGCAATTATTACTGCGCCCTGCAGTGTCAAGATCTCAACCACAAGCTTTACTTTTCAATTAATCAAGTGTTTCCTAAAGAAAATAAATCTTTGTATAAACATGGGTCTCTTGCATTTTGGCACCGAAAATGTTTTCATTTGACCATTTTGTCTGCTTGTTTTTGTTTTCTTTTTGTTTTCTCTTTTGAGTGTTTTTTTTGTCCTTTTTTACATGCAAGAGAATCAAAAACATACCTGAATGAAACCTTACAAATTCACCTGTGTATTCTCTCACCAAATTAAAATGTAAACTGCGAGAGAAACACAAATGAGTGCACGCAGAGAGGTTCTGATATAGCAGCACCGTCTCTTCCGTTCCTGATTTGGAATGTATCAAAACACAAGAGTGGAGAAGAAACACCTAACTGTCTTTTCACAGCCCTGTCACTCAAATTCCCTGTCAGCTTTTTCTCCTCACTCTTCCATCGCTTGTTTCATCGCTTCAGAATATCCTGAACTCGGGACTGACTAAAATAACCTACGGTTGTAATAAATCTTCTCAATGAAGTTCTCCAGTTCTTCATCACTTTCCTGCGGAGACTCCGGCTCATCGTACACATAGTCTGGTGGGTAGATGTAAGAAGGGGCTCTCCCACTTGGAGGAGAACGTGGTTTGGGCATGGGGAGAGCCTGGTAAGTTCGGGGATGGGGTAGAATGTAATTAGATATGACAGTGCCCGGTTGTGGGTATTGCTCTGCGAGCGTTGAGGGCTTGCGCCCATTTCCAGTCCCTCGCCTTTGGCCTGTCTCTATACCTACGGTTTGGAGGCTTCAGACCGTATCCCATGGAGTCCCCAAAGTTGTAGTCAAATGACAGAGCAGGATTTGTATAGAACCGCGGCTTTGGGGGCGGGAAGAAGACAGGGTAATAGGCTCGATATGGCTTCTGATAATAGGGGAACGAGGGATAGGCCAGAAACTGCTTCTGTGGCTTAAACCAGTAGTCCTGTTTGCTGAGCTTGCCTTTGTTTTTCTCCTTGTACCATTTCTTATATGGATCAACTTTATAAGAGGATTTCTTAGGTGACTTAGAATATTGATTCACCTGAGGCCTTGGCTTGGCTTTGAGAGGAACTATAGGGCGGAAACGAGGGGTGTTACTCGGGGGTAAATCTTTCCTCTTTTTCTTCTTCTCCTGAACATCACTGATTATTTCAACCACATCGTCAGCAGGCAAGTGCAGCTTGCTGGAGATCTCGATCAGCTTGTCGATGGTCTGGGGATCCATTTCATCGTCATCGTCGCTGTCCTCCACCTCGTTCGAGCGCTTGTCCTCGGCTACATTGTTTAGAAGAGCCGCCGCCTTCATGTCTCTCATGTAGGACGATGCTTTCTGCTTCCTGCCCATGTACTCCAGCAGCATATCAGAGGCAATGTCCGCCAATCTCTGCTCCTCCTCACGTGCCTCCTGCGCCTCCGCCTCCTGCCGACTCACCTCCTCCTGCTCTGCTCGAGCCTGTGCCTCCTCTTCTTTGCGGGTCAGAATCTCCTCCTCCTCTTCTTCCACAAAATCGAAACCATCCATGAAGTTTCTGTCGAGCTGGGATGGGTTTCTCGTTCGCTCCTCCTGCCACTTAAGCTTCTTGGTCGCCTGGGCCAACTGCTGGTTATAGGCTTTGTAGCCTTTTAGAGGTGGGAGGATCTCATTGTCTTGCAGCCCGAGGTCAATGTTTTGGAAATAGCCCCTGGCTTTGCGCTGGAGTGTGGCCACATTAGACTGACTCTGCAGTTGCCAGTCTTTAGCCGCATTCACCTCGTCCTCCTCCTCAATCTCACTTTCATCCTTTGGCTTTTCTTGCCTCCCGTTTTCCTCACCTGGCTGTACTGCCTCTAACGATTTCTCTGTGTCCTGCTCAAGGTCTCCCTGATTCCTTGTTGCCTCCATTGCGAGTCCTTCTTCAGAATCCCCCTGGGTCATCTTCTCTCTAACTGGGTGGTCGAGAGCCTCAAGCAGAACTGAAGCTAGAGCACTGGCAGAGTCCATATTTGAGATATGTTCCTGACCCAAGGGTTTCTGCAGCAGGCTGTCCACTTTCCTATGTGTCCAAGCAGCTCCTTCTGCTGCCCCCGGGTCCTCTTTTGCCAAGTGGAGAGCCTCATCGATGCTGCTGCTGCTGACTGAAGATCTCTGCGGAAGTGCAGGGGCAGCCAGGGCCAGCAGGGGGGTGAGGCTGAGGAGGACTAACAGGAGAGCTGAGGTGCTGGAGGGGTAGCAACAGCAGAACATGACCATGCAGAGAGGACAGGATGGGGGAGAGGGGAGCACCTTACAAAGATAAAAAGAAAAAAAAATGTGATTAATCTCTGTGGTTTTTCTTTTTCTGAGCATTAACAAGACTGTCGTTTATTTTAACATTTAGTTGCTAGAGCAGCACAACGTGCGTGCGCGGAAATCTGTTTAATTTAATTAGTACGATCAGATATTAAATCCTGCAGTTGTTTTACAGTACTACGTGGCCAGCGAAATACAGGATCACTTTTTAAATCAAATTAATTTTGACGCTTTAATTAAATTGAGTCCACACAGAAACCACGAATAAAGGAAAGATCGAGATTTCCTGAATGCCTCTTCACCGATCACTTTTTTGAGACGGATTAGCGAAGCACCACAAGACTGAATTTGGTAAATAATATAAAACTACACAGTCAGTGGAAATTGTCTTTCTTAAAAAAAAAAAAGACTCGAACGTGTATGAATGAAACATTATACATTCACCTGTGCTCTCATCAATTCAAAATGTAAGCAGCAAGAGAAAATCTACCATGTCAGTCAATCCAAGCAATCATTTATTTATTTGTATTCATTAATATAGCCTACACACAGTATGATTTGGATAAAATTAATGCTATCGTTTTCTTCTCTCGATTTTCAAAGAATTAACTGAGCGAACTATAACCTTAAGATTTATTTAAAATCTGCGCACACAATCACTGGGTATTTTGTTAACAAAGAAAATCATAGACATCACATATCAAGTTTATATTGCCAGAAAGATACAGATACGGATCTTGAATTCTTGCAACAAAAAAGGCGTTTAGAAATTTATGAATGAAACGCTTGTTGATCGGTTGAGCTGTACATCTTTGAATGACTGAGATTCAACAGCATGCAATCTCAAAAGTAAATATCAGCGGAAAACTTATTTCTAGCCCTTTATAGCCTTTCTTTTTTTACAGGGAACTATCAACAAAATATAGGGTGAATAAATATAAGAAAGTCAGTGCACTTACTCACCTGATTTCACGAACAAAATAGCTGGAAGTCAAAACCTTGTGCTTCTTGGATGAGGCTTGGAAACAACCGCAATCCTTAAATTCATTTATAACTTGAGTTAAAGTAAGTTAGCTTCCAAAAACAATTATTCGAAACACACTTCGGTCTGTCTTGCACTGTTGAGAGATGAATGCGAAGCGTGTATTTTTTTCAGGACCACGGACAGCGCAACTCCCATTTGTATAGACGCGTCTGGACACGTGATCGACGAGTCATAACTCCGCTGTTGACGTCAGACTCTCCATTGATAAGAATTTCGTGTCTCGTTTGAACTCGGAGGGTACGCTACGGTGCTCTGATGAATGAACAGAGATTGCATGAATGAAACAGTCTCTCCATTAAAAACAGAGCTCTGTGGTACACAGTGAAAACACTGTTAAATTGACTCATACAGAAACTAAATCTGAGTTGATTGGACACTGACGATTTGCTTTTTTGAACATTATAGATCTAAGTTTTAAATTTTGTTTATTTCCAATATTTATATATATATAAAAAAAACGTATTTATATGGTATACTATGTATCCAGCAGCCTATAAATTGACTCTGTCAATTACTTAGTAGACCCTTTTGGCCTGTTGATTGTTTGTGAGGTGTCCTTAATCAGAGCTGGAGAGACACCGAACGGTTGCACCCACCGTGACGCAGGCGGTTCAGCTTCACTGCTCTACTTCCGCTCAATTTCCCGAGCTCGTTCAATTTTCCGCTCTTTGTCTCCTGCCGCCCCTGACTTTCATCCATCCATCTGTCTCTTACGTCATTCTCATGTTTTCACATTAACATGTCTTTTTTTTTTAATTGTATGAATGTACAGGTAAGCCTCAGTTACTCCCTTGACCAACCAACAATCCAGAAACAGTCAAGACGTTTCCAAGAGCAACCTATACTTTGGGTTGCTATCTATCTCTTGATACCTATCTCTTCTCTTCCAATTATGCGAGATAAGAATTCCGTATGGTGTGGTTTTAGAACCTTTACATGAATACTGTAGGTTTTAGGAATAGGCCTAATTTGAATACGTTCGCGTGGCATTGGAGCCAACAGCAATCCCGCCAATCACAGTTTATGATTCGTGTAATTGGATTAGTTGCAGTGCTGATATTGAAGTCCCACGAGCCACACTCGAAATGGCAGCATCAAAGCTGTCTCATTATAGAGTGGGAACCTTATTTCAATATTTTCAAAGGATGCATCCAATAGACTCGTGTTTTTGAATTGCCATGAAACGTTAAAAAGACCCTTCCTAACCCTATGTTTGTTTGCTTTTTATTTCATTTTAGTACTGTTATTTCCAAGTAGCCAACTTAATCAGGTTGATGAAAAAAAGGTTCAAATTAGAACCAAAGGGGTTTGCATCCTGGTGTTATTGCAGAACCTTTTTTAAATTTTAAGTAGCCTGCCTTTTTACCATGCATGTGGTGCGTTAAAGAAACGAATACTTGATTCTAAAGAAAATATCATGAAACATAAAATAGAACACTTTAAATTTCCATGTACAGCCAAGTTTGCGAAAACTAAAATGATGGACTGCAGAACCATAATTTTAAGGGGGGCACTTAAACATAAAACAAATGGTGCGTTTTACGCTCCAGAGAGGTAGGCTATACGAGCACGCCCTGATGGTATAAATATTTTTCAACAGCTATACAGTGCCAAGAAATAACTTTTGTTATTTAAGTTGACAGAGAAAATGACCTTTTATTCTTTACAGAAAATGCGGCATCCAACAAAAGGGTTCAAAGGAAAGCGCGAATGGCTATGAGTGTGAATGCGTGTCCTTTCTACCTTGATGGCGAATAATTTAAGAGCTCCAAGGGCCAAGGGTCAGATTTTGATACGGCTTGGCATTATCGACTGCCACTCAGCATTAGCGCAGTTGCGACCCTTAACCAGCGCTCTCCATCCCCCGCGCTGACTCACCTCCTCCTAACTGCCCATGCACTTCATACAGGACCCAAAATGCCCACTCAAGAAGAGAATGAATACTTTATATGTTGAAACTTAGGTCGAACAAAGAGAAATGGCCAAAATAGTGGATTAAACCGGTTTTTAAGCTTTTCTTGGGTATATGGGATGATAGGAATTATGGTTCACACCTGCACAAGGAAAATATTCGTCAAGACTTTGAGGGTTCTGTAGACACGTTGGCTGCAGTTATGAAAATGTATGTTCAGATGCACTCAAAAAATGTCCACCGCCTAATGGAAATGACATAACACGCTCATGAATAAAATAATTCATACTCCCACGAGACTGAAAAAAAGCATCGTCCTGGGATCGATTAATTCTCCCATTTCACATTTTACTCAGCTGCGGCTCGAGCTTAATGGTGTGTGTAGCCCAAGCATCGCGCCCACACACGAGCATTGCATCTGGTTTGATGGCAAATTCTCGTAAGCGACTGCTCTCTTGAGGCTATGGCTTGGATTTGTCGAAAATGTCTGACTGAAAGGTACCTCAGTCCGTGAGCCCCGTGGCACATTTAATCACTTGAGGTTGACGAGTCAAACTCAATAATGTGGGCTAAAATTACACGTAAACATTGACAATGAAGAACCGTCCCCATCGAGACAGTTCATTGTGTCAGCACGCGCTCTTTGATCATTGTCACTGTATAGTAACTTGCGGGCAGCAATGATCTGTTCGCTTTATTTATTCTTTGCAGTGTGCTATTTCAAAAATGTCGACCCAGGGGAGTGTTTGACTGGAATATCTCAATATTTACAGTTTGAACAGTTCGTAACAGCAAATGAAGCGTAGGCTACTCCGTCCTCGCATGCGTAGTCATTCATACAGCTGTTCCGCGCGCTTCACGTTAACCAAAAGTGTTTACCGGTATTGTCGCGTTGTTAATTGAAGAAATATTTTAAAAATATTTTATGTCATATGATGCCACCAACATGTTCATTATTTTCTGTCGTAGAAAACGACATTTTGCGTTGTAATAAATATAGCCTACAGTCGATTTGTTGTCCGCTTAGCAGTTGTGCTTTTTAAAAAAGCAGTTGTTGAAACGATAAAATAAAACAGGCTATTCATTCTAAACTTAAATTAGTCGTTTCCTCATAAGCTGTATTTACATTCAGCATCTCGTGCGTTGTTGTTTTTCGCCGAATTGTGCGATGAAATCCTTTGGTCAGTCAGTGACATATTACGTCGGAGGTTGGCTTCGTATTTGGAGTTAATGAGCCGATTGATATCAGCGAGAGTCACGGTTCCCTGCCATCAATCTCTCTTTCTTTCACGGGGAGAGAGGATGGATCAGCTCGCCCATAACATTTGGACTTGGTGCAAGCGATGTTCAAATAAAAGCATTTACATTTGTTCAGTTAGATAAAAAAAACAGTGATGTCTCGACTTTTTAAGAGACAAAAGTCAACACATTTAAATCATTTTACGTATTTTGTGTGGTCACCCCTTCCAAAAAATTAAATACATTTCTCTGTTAACTGGGTTTCACTCTATATATATATATATATATATATATATATATATATATATATATATATATATATATATATATATATATATATATATATATATATATATATATAAATATATATATATATGTTTTGAATAGCCTATCACTGACTTAAATGTCGACAGAAATAACAGAGAAAATATTGTGATATATAGCCTATAGCCTAAAGTTAATATATTTCTGCATGATCTTTAGCCTATTTCATTCACTGAATATAATCCATTAGCTTTGCACATTAAGGGAAAATCACCAAGGAGCTCGCAAAATGTATAAAGATCAGACCTTTAAATAAATGCAAAAATAAAAAAGAAAATTATTTCAAAACAGAGGCTATGTTATAAATAATATTTAAAAATAGAGGGAGAGAAACAGTGACAGTCGGGAAGACAACAGTGACTCGTATAGAAATATAGAACTCTTATGCTTTGCTATATTTAGTGTAAAATACGAGTTCATACATATTTGTAGATTCGTCATATGGGCCTACAACCCAATTTATTTTTATTTGTTTCTCATTTTTGCAAGACAAAGGACACCACACGGAATGCTGATATATTTATGTCAGGGAATTTACGTATTGAATTATATAGCTAGACCTAATTCAAAATTTTACTTCTATTTCCACGAAGGCCGTCTAAGACTACATTAGTGACTTTAATAAATAGTCAATTTAGTGTAGCCTATAGTAAAGAGTGCTTATTAAACTGCTTTGTCTGAGTGTACATCTCCTGGAAATAAATCCAGTAGAGGGCGCTAACATTACGTGGTACCAAGCATTATGGCTTCTATGTGATGCGGCTGCCCATTCACATTTAAAGTTGGCATAAAGGCAAATATTAGGAGAGAGAGAGAGAGAGAGAGAGAGAGAGGAGAGAGAGAGAGAGAGAGAGAGAGAGAGAGAGAGAGAGAGAGAGAGAGAGAGAGAGAGAGAGAGAGAGAGAGAGAGAGAGACTATCAAACTGTTTTCATCGTTCCAGATTTAAAAAAAGATAAGGTAGTCTATGCGTCTTTTGAAAAAGCCTTTTGAAGATAAAAGTCTATGGAATACTCAAACGAGCGAGTTAACTATCATAAAAATAAAGATAAGAAAAAAGATAACACCGGTCTAAAACGTCAACAAGAAAATGTTATGGCCATTCAACAGTTAGGCAGCCTTGTACCCTACAAAAAACGCATTTCCCCCGCACAAATTAAGTCACAATTAATTTAGACCCGACAGTGTCAATGAGAGGAGTAATCCGATTATAAACCTGAAGGTCAGGGTAACGTCTTCGTCACTGTTTTCTGCCACATGTTCCGTGACTTTCGGTGTTTACGGAGCACGCGACGCGCGCATGCGCAGCTCAGCACAACACGCATGCACCGCGCCATAAACATCGGGTGCTGATGACACGAGCGCAATAGTGTCCTCCAAATCTCCTTGTAGAAACTAAAACTGTTATCGGTTATCAGCACGGTACCGAACTGGAAGGGAAGTAATTTGAAAGATACTTTAAACTGGGTAAATTGCTGATATGACTCATCCAAGACACCCACAAGCCTCTGATCAAGCGAATGGGAGGGAGGGGAACGAATGTGTAGCCTATGTGTGAGTGTGAGTGTGAGTGTGTGTGTGTGTGTGTGTGTGTGTGTTTGAGAAAGAGAGAGAGAGAAGAGAGTGAGAGAGAGTGAGAGAGAGAGAGAGAGAGAGAGAGAGAGAGAGAGAGAGAGAGAGAGAGAGAGAGAGAGAGAGAGAGAGAGAGAGAGAGAGAGAGAGAGAGCAAAAAGATGAATGGATGCACACCATCAGTATGCGATACATTCCCTGAGCCAAAAAAGAAAGATTATAACTGAGCGAAATGTAGTCACGTTTTCTGAAAATTCACTGAGGAGCTCTAGACAGCTGTTTCCCCTCTCTCGTCACTTTGACACCCTCTATAACCCAAATGTCTGATAATCCAGATGTTTAAAGGTGCATTGCGCAACATTTCATGTTAAAAATACCCGTTTTTTTAACCCATACATGCGTAAACAATTGCCTGATGGGCTGAATGAGCCCTTCTCTGATCACTGAGATTGCCTCTATAGTCCTGTACAGTAAAATAAATAAGAGGGATTCGGGCTCGAATCTGAGACTGGGCGTGACGTCATGCGCGTTCACGCTCACCAGGCGATGTCTCGGAGGTTTGTTATTGTTAGCCGCCATTCTCCGTATCAGCGAAGACAACTCGAGCGACAAAACTTTAGTCAACTTTCCACAAAAGTAGAAGATGGATTCAAAGAGACCGGCTTGTAGTTCATTCCAAACCCCAACGCAAACTCCACGTAAGACAAAGAAAAGAAAACTTTTGTCTAGTTATTGACCAAAAGGGCCAAATTGGAGTCAGGCGTCGGAATAAGACGAGACGAGAGTCAGCATCGGGAAGGCTTTCAACAAATGGATAGATCTCCGGTCTGCTCTAGGGCTCAAACGGGATCCTCAGTTGGCTGTTTTCTTGATAAAACGGTAAGATATACCCCAGTCTCTAATGTCTGATGCGGCAAATCTATGACAACAAATGACGATGCGTAAAATGTGTAATGCTTTAGCCTAAGCTAGATAAATGTACAATCAGAATTGATTTGACTACGTTACCATTGTCAGTGAACAGGTTCATAAACTAGGAATTGTCCTCGGAAGAATAGTACAACATGAAACATAAAACATGTCCCATAAAAGATGCTAACTATGTTTTTGTGTATGGCCTACCGGTAGCCTTGTGTTCTTTGCTAACGTCCTTTGCCTGCGCTCTGCTCTTCTATCTTCTTCCATCATATTACTTTAGACTTTCCACCATAGTCTTTAAACGCCGCCGTTCGTACTCCGTTATTAAGGTCCCGGTAGGCAGAACAGGAACATTGCGATAGCCTCCTCCATGCTGGTTTGTTGTTGTTGTATGTGGCGCCCCCGCCGCCGTGCTCGCGTCACTCCCTTACTCCTCGGTTCTGGCCACTGGCCAGTGCGACCGCAAACAGCAAAACCGAGTTTGGGGGAGAGTAGTTCTTAGAACTGTTTAGAAGTGGACAGTTCCTATAACTAAGTTCCTATAACTACTTGTTGTGAAAGCGGATATAGTGCCATTTGATTGTTTATTACCTGGAGACATTTGAGTGTACTTTGTTGACCAACTGTGTATGGTATGATTATTATTTTAAGCTTTTACAAATTAATAACTTATATTGTTCATGAACGTGTTTCCATAATAATACAATCATAAGTGGATACAGTAAACGCATAAAACAGTTCAACATGGAGATAGATGGAAACAAAAACTGTTTTCTTCTACCCCCATTTTCCCCTCACACATAAGTGTGTAATTTACTCAAATGCCTTTCCTTTCATACATGTAAAATGACTTGCAGATTTATAACTTTATAACCTCTGAAGACATTATGACTGTGAACAAAAGATTTTTGCGGCTGATGCTCCTTTGGTTATGAACAGCTCGTGCTCGTGCAAGCGTGCGTGTGCGTGTGCTCCATGAGCGTGCACACCTCTGGTTGCAGTTTCGCTTGTCGCCAAGGGGGTGTAGTTCTGCAAAAACTCAGAGACCTGCGTTATGGACCTTTAAAGACTGTTATGACATGAACATGTGAACATGACCACAGGCATCAATGAAATATGTAGGCTAAGTGAGCTAAGGAACTAAGGAATTTGGTATTCGTATTGCAGCACGTTGTATTTTACACTAAGTCACTTAATGTGTTTTATTGATCAAATTGCTCTAAAAGTGTACTTGCCCTCCATTATGCATATAATCAATCACAATAATACAAAGAAGGTGTAACCAAAATAGACTATGATTTCATATTGATTTGTAAAGGAAGCAGGGGCGATTTGAAAAGTGAGGGGATGCAATAAAAGCATGGACAATTGATTATCTCCCAAAAACTGTGAGGGGAAATAACATGGATATTTCTTAATGCCCCCCAGTTATAATGATAATATGCCTCAGTGGAGAAGAGTGAGGAAAATGTTTGTTGCCTTTAGACTTTGCGAAATGGCACATACAGAGTTGACTTGATCTGATAATGAGGACGGCACCACATTAACATCACCATTATCTGTTTTTGTGTCATTTGACATTGGTGTGGCATACGTATATGAACGTACGTGAGTGAGCCTCCGCACCAAACTCTGATTGCGTGTCTGTCTACAGGCAAGGAGAGCGATAACATCTGTGTAATTTCAACATGATGACGGGCCCCACGGGAGCCAGCGCAGGAGATGATCTGAGTTGAGCTAAGTACTATTAATCGTTTAATTACCACTGGCTGATTCAGTCCATCAAAGCCCTCTCTGCATCGCCTCATACAAATTCATCCATTATGAGGTCATTCATGCCCTCGTCAATCAAAACGCACAACCCCCCAACCAGCCATCGTACCAGATTGTGTTTTTACAGTGTGCCATGACTAGGTGACACGAAAGAAACAGTAGCTCTTGCCCTACTCAGTCAGTGCTCCACTCAGTGAGCCAGATGGCTGTGTTGGTTTAGAGCAATATGTTTAATAATGAGGCCTATTATAACTGGAGATTAGCGCATAAGCCTCGGCACAAGGATGAAAGATTCATTGAGGATATTTGGATGAAACAGACGGTGGCCGGGGTCTGGGAGGATGAAAGAATGTAGTTGTTGTTGCCTTTGTGTCTCATTTGTTGACTGAATCACCCATCAACTGTGCAAGAGCCGCATTATAAAACATTATATTCCATCTGCATTCATTGCGGTAATATTGCCTCTCAGTTTATAATGGCTTTCCTCTCTACAATCCAAAGGTATTATAGTCTCTTTTATTACTTTATGTGAAGAGGAGTGTTCGGTTTTAGGATTTGTAAACATATGTCCCGAATAAAACTCTTTATGCTTGGCTTAGGCTACTTGCTTCTCCACAAGTGATGTTTAGTAATGTTCAGTCTGCAGATGACTGACTTCTCAACATCCCTTGCAGGCTCATATGATTTATTTGTTTATGCAAATGCCATAGAAAGTAGACCCATAGGTAAGCAAATAATAAGAAATAGCAGATATACCATTTCTGTGGCTATAGGCATATATAATCAATTTTAACAGGTACATATCAACCATACTGTGGAAGTTATATTTGATGCAAACATAAAGCTGTGAGAGAGAGATGTTCAGTGGGATAAATGCTGTTCCTTTGAACTATCTATTAATCAATGAATCGCTGTTCCCACACAAAAATTAAGCAGCACAACATTTCAACATTGATAATTGATGGGGAAAGTTACTTTTCAAAGTAATACATTACAATATTACGTAACATAAAGACGTAACTGAGTTACTTGATTACATGTTATAAAAATTAATGCATTAAATTACTGTTGTTTTACTTTTTCTCACCTGGGACGGGCTTGCTTGTTTGTTTTTAATTAAAAAAAAATCTATTTTTGGCCAACATAAAGGCCTTTCACACAAAAAGTGAAATGAATAAGCCGCCTCAGGCTGAAATAAATGCACATTCACGCCTCTACAGTAAAAGTGAAGCTTAAACAAACCTCAAAGTTCAACACTTTTACTTCAGCAATAATAACGAAACACAAATGTGATGTTTAACTAAAGTCATTTTTTTGCTTATTTGTGTACTTAAATTGGATCATCGAAGGTCAGCAGTAAAGACATTGGTTAAAAAAATTGAGATTAAATTCATCACGTTTGCATTTTACTGTTTTTATTCACATTGAGGAATCCTGTGAATCATGTGGTATACATGTGAATCCTTAAAATATATATTCAAATGGAAAAGTTACTTTATTTTGTAATACACAATATTACTGTTTTTACAGATTTTTGATAAAACAAATGCAGCCTTGGTGAGCATAAGAGATACTTTCAAACTTTTGAACGGTAGTGTATACACACACACACACACACACACACACACACACACACACACACAGATAATGACACAAAATACATTTGTGTTCTCTTACAGTCTGAATCAACTAGGCTGCCTGTCGGATTATTCCTGTAAACTGCATCTTGGTGGGTGGTTTTTAAACAGTGTTTAAGTACAGAAAGGTGTCCTCTGGGGAGCAACGACCTTGCTGTCCCAGATAATGTTTTGATAAGGACATACCTGCTCCCCTACATCACACCATCGCCTCCGCTAACTCGCCCACACTGCCTCTCCATTCTGAACCTCTCTTGAGGATGAGGAGACCAGATTTCAAAACCACGCAATATTTAAATGAACAGATGTAGCCAATATATCATAAACTCACAATGTATTCACTATGATTTAAGTCTCACTTGGCACATGTGAGGCATTTTTCATTTATCAAAATGTTAAAGTAATCACTTTTTATGACGATATTTTTGGTTTACGTAAATGAAAATAATATTATTCATTGTGTTTACTTAGAGAAACTGTGGCAAACTAGATTCTAATTATTTATTAGCAATGAACATCTTGAATATACTTAGCAACGATTAAAGAAAATAAACTTTTAAACAAGCAAAAACAAAACATACTAAGCATCACAGTTAAATGCTGAAAATACCAGCCCTACTCTTTATTACGTCCAAGTGTAACCAAAATATAATATCCTACAGTTGATGTACGCACTTGTTCATGTTTAAAATAAATTAATATGCAGTATTGTGAGTAGAGACAATTTTGAAGTCAAACGTTTTTAGCGTGACTCTTAAGGTCATGGCACATCTGCAATGGCTGAGCAAACTGAATGAGTCACAGCTTTGAGAATCTGAAAAGTTATATTTCCGGTTCCTCTTTATTTACATGGGTAGCCAGCTCACTCAGCCACTATACAGTCACTTTCGTTTTAATAAAAGAATAGATTTCATTTGATTGTTTCAGCAGAATCTTTGAGAGTGTTTAAATGGCTACATCAGTATGTTGCTCCCCATGCATATCCACGTTTTAGATGAAGCTAATTGGATAACCACGGCGAGTTAGGTGCTAAATTGCTTCTTTTTTTTCTTTCTTCAGGCAATGAACTTCTTTTTTTAGTCAAAGCCAACCAGGGCAGTGCTCACAATTACATGACTCACGGATTATGATTGGCCTTCCCACTTCTTCCAAAAATTTTTAAAAGGACAGAATAGTAGCATATGACCTCAAAATCTACACAATACTGTAATTTAAGCAGCAGCAAAGCACCAAGCATGTGTGTAACACTTATGATCAATTTATAGACCCGTTTCTGTTTGCGCAATTACTCGTAAACGTATACAGCTCCTTGCTTGTTTTGGTTGCAGCTGTCAACTTTGGATAACGTAGTGATTAAAAATGAGTCATATATTGAGTCAGGCTTTTGTTTAGCTTTTATAGTAACTCATGTTTATCTCTATTACATACAATTACACTCTTGGCAGATCACCTTATATAAGGTAACTTGCCAGTACATACACACCTGTATATCGCCTCTTGTGACGCATCTTTGATGCAGGACATACAAGACAAACATCCATGACTTCTTTGTTTCTTTCCTTCCTTCTTTTTACTTTCTTTCTTAAACTTACCACCATCTGGACTTTTGGACATCCATTTTATTTCAATCGATTTGATGCGAATGGAAAAAAATAGAATAGAGAATGCAAGAATGATAAAGTGACTGAAAAGGATGGAAGATAGTGGAAAAAGTAGTCAAATTTTGTGGGAGAGAGACAGAAAGACAAATGCAGAGTGACTCGCGTATGGGGGGAATCGGTCAATAAGTGAAAAAACATGTGACTAGAAAAATCAGGGGGGACATTGGGGAAAGGAGACGAGGGATGGAGTGGCAGGGACTGAATGGAGGAGGGTAAGAGAAAGAGGTACAAGAGGGGACGGGGGAAGAGGGGGATATAGAGATAGAGGGAGGGCTGGTGATCCTCAGGGCTGGATGACTCACTTTGCTGCAGCCGTTTGTGCGTCACTGGCGCAGGGCTGGAGGAGGAGATAGTAGAGAGGTCTGCACATTTAATTACAACCTGCCAATTTATATACAGTGTACACACACATTCTCTCTCTCTCTTTCCCCTTGCTGTCCCCCTATAATGCCAACATAAGATAACATAAGCGTTCAAAGACCCCCACATCTATACACATGACAGTTTTTCAGGCCATAAAATCTCTACATTCACACTGATGTGTGCACACAAACCCACTCATCAATGCAAGTGTAGATTTCCGGCAGCTTGGCATTTTATCAAAAGAGATGCAGATGCAGACAGAGTGTTTACAAGGATGTAAACCATCACAATTCCAGGTGTCACACTATAAATTAAACGAAACGGATGGAGAAAGCCAGGCAAACACATCCCAGCTATGGCTTTAAATGTATCTTGCGAGATAGTAAAAAAAACAACATCTGACAAAAGTCGTACTTCAAGTGGAATGAACCCTCAAAGATCATCGTCATCGCATTAACAGATAACGTCTTTTAAAAATCACGATGGCTCCGGGGCTCTGATGGAGCAGACTATTCTCTGAACATTTCCATCTCGCTGACATCGCCTTGAAGCTAGGCGAAGACACACATCACGGTGAAAGATGGGACTTCAGGTTATAACCCGCAGTCTTGGCACACAATAAACTGGTATAAAATCCGTTAAGATTGGTTTTCCCCATTTCCCAACTACTGTGTCTTTTGTGAAACAATGGGAGCGTGTGTTAGTACAGCTAGAGTTCCCAACTAGGGGTTACCAACTAGAGAGCATTGTTGGGAAAAATTATCATAAATTATAAAGTGAAACCCTTTCGACACCATTGGCTCTGTTCTCATCCTCCTTCTAAACACACAGCACACTCACTCTCACACACATACGGTCTCTCCCTTTGGTACACGCCTCAGCCTCCTTGAGCGGCAATTACCCCGTGAGTGCCCATGAGCCACACTCGCTAGACAATAGCCGCAATCAGCCGCCCTTTCTCGAGCCGTGCGCTCTGTTCCGGCTTTCTTGTGCAAGAAGAGAGCAATTTAAGCAAACAACAGCATTCCAAAGAAATCACAAAGACAGAAGAGACTGCACGCTGCGCCAATGATTGGCCAATGCGGCAGCGCGCTCTCAAAGAACACGAGAGCAAAACATAACACACCACCATTTCATTTCAGCTCTAATATGGCAGCTGCTGATTGGACTGAAGGGATTGTCGTGCTTTGGTATAAATACCCCAATGGAGTGACCTCAGACAGCGAGACTCCGGTCATTGTTCAATCAGAACTGAGTGAGCTGAGTGCGAAGCCATTGGCTCCGTCACTGAAAACATGGCGAACGAATGTCAGGCAGATTTTGCTATGAATTGTTTGGTGGGGAGGTGGGGGTGGGGGGTGGGGAGAAAATGACTTTTTAATTGCCGCTATCTCAAAAGAGATCTGCTCTAGCAGGCCGACATGCAATTTCAGAAAATACAGAATAGAAACCTTCTGAATGAGTCAGGGTTTAGGTGACATCATAAACAGCTTGCCATTTCCACGCTTGAGCTGCACTCATTTTCAGTCAAATGGCTTTGAACGCTTCAGCAATCACCCCTGGCTGTGAAATAAAGGCATTTTGTGTCCTTTTAAAATAATTCTTGATGGACGAGTAGCACACAAGTATAATGAAGCAGATTACAGACCCGCATGCAGCAGCTCTGGCACACAGTCCTTACTCGTCTGACAGTTTAATTCCCGTGTAGCGCGTGGCGTTTATGATGTGTGTTCGTTTTTGCGCACTCCCACTTCCACGTTCTTTCAGGCACCAGTGTTTTCATGAAAAATATGAAATGGCACAGCAAGCTGTTGTAAGCCTGAGGTGTTTTAATACTGTCAGAGCGCAAATGAGCAATAACAATCACGTAGACGTGATAAATGGAAAAGAGAGGATAACAGACTGATATGGCGAGAAGAAATCGCAATGGAGAAGACAGAGAGATGGATGGGGGGGGGGGGGGGGGAGAAAAGTGATGAATTGATGCCAATGTGACGTTAAATGGAAAAAGGGCGGAGTGGGAAAGAAAAAAAAAAAAATGTCCTAGGCGACACTCACAATAAATCTCAGATTTGAGCCGATGCTCTGCACTGCCGCGTGCCCACTCGCTACGCAACGCGCTTACACGCTCTACACACCCTGTGACATCATCGTGACAGAGCGAGGGGTGATGTGTATTGTCCGGTGATTGGATGGCGGGTTATTCTGATGCTAAACACGCATATGAAATTGTCTTTTCACATTAGTAAAGTGACCTATCGGGGACGGGCTCTCATTTTACATTTAGAGAGCGAGAGTGAAAGAGACAGACTACACAGATACAGAAAAAGAGAGACGGGGACACAAAGAGACAAAGAAAAATGCACGAAGAAGGTGAGTCACTACTAAACAACGGTCGAAAACAACAAAGTGGGAATTTGCTTTTTGATGACAAACATTCATTGTCATCATTTCGGTTGTCGTACAACAGTACTTAGACACTTTGAAGTTGAGGTTAACAGATCTAACATATTTAATAAACAAACACAGAACATATAACTACACACATTTATAAATAAATATTTTATAAATATACAGAAATTTTGCTTTCATCTGAACCTTTTTGATATAAGGGATCAAAAATGTGGAGGTTAAACAGGTTTAAAGAATGAAAGGAGATGAAAAAGAGGTATCTTAGACCCCCTCCCCACCCCCCACAAACACACACATACAAACACATATAAACACATAAACTGTTAGTTGGTCTGTCATCCTAAGCTTTGAGGTATAGCATCAGAACCAGGATTAAAGCGCACACACACACACACCTCGGTGAGCAGCACACACACACACACACACACACACACATACACAGTCCCCTATCAGGCAGAGCACATAAAAGGGACAGATGTAAAAGGAGTGTGATGGGAGAAAATTGTCTTTTAGAAAGGATCACAATAAAGGAATAATCATATGTGCTGCTTGCACACGCCAATCTAACCGTCATGGGCTGAAAGATAACATAAATGGACACGAACATGAAAAAAGAGAGAGAGAAATTTATATTATAGTTTATGTTAAAGTATAAACCAAGACGTACAGACGTAAGCAGTCAGCCATTTGGCAAATCCTGGTATTTGCAGAGGTTTTATTCTCTCCTCTCCCCCTCGGTGAATGGTTAATGTGTGGTGTGCATGGTGGCGTGACACAGCTGCAGTGTGCTGGTCTGTCATCTCTGCTGGTTATTGTGTCTGAGATTAGCCTCTCCCATTCTGCCTAAAACCCTAAGGGCACTAGAGCCGAGACGATGGCCGTTATCACAGCGTGCACAGTCTTTATCTGGGAGGCCGAGATGACGAGCAAGTGCTGTCACATGCGTGTTTGGCTGCACAGGTGCCCGTCTGCGACAAGACCATGTAAGCAAGCAAGCGCGTTCATATGTGAAAGTGTGAGGCTTAGGATGTGTATGAGGCTTTTTTCTTGTCCATTAATCTTGATTACTATATTTTTATTAGAATATATTGTTTCAATACTTATTTAGATTTAGATATATATATATATATACACTTATTTTTATTGTTGTTGTTTTTTAGCATTTTTATCTAAAGCATTAATAATAATAATATTATATAAATATTTAGACGCATTTAAAAAGGTCACAAGACTTATTTTTATTCTTTTTATTTTATACATTACTATTGTTATTAATAATGAATATTTAAGTAGTAATATTATATTATTTGTACTTAAATATAATAATAATAATAATAATACAGCAATAAAAATAAGTGTTATGGCCATTTATAAATACATCTAAAGATAATGTAATATAATATATTATATTTAGAGATTTAAAAAGGCCATACGATTTATTGTTTTTATTAAATTCACCATTGCTTTTATCATTATATTTGTAATAAATAAGTATTAATATAATATAATATAGATGTATTTTGTAAAATACAAATTGCAAATTAGTGTTTGTGGGTGTCTAACTATTGCAACAAATTTTACTGTAATGTTCTGATAAAATCGTCTGTGGTTTTATTACTGCCTGAGTAGGGTGTACATAATCCTTCAAGATTTTCAAAAATAGCACAGGAAAGCAGTAATCCTTAAGAACAAAGGTGCATAAATTAGAATTGTCCCACTGAGCAGATGTTTATCATTAGACGGGCGATGTGACTCCGTCAAGACAGGCCTGTAATGAAACACTGGCACATGTTTAAAAGATGCTTAGAGGCAGCTTAAAGCAGAACAGTCATGATAAACATCTTTAATTTACAGAACATCTAATTCCTAAATGTTTGACTCATACACTTAATTTGGCTGCGGATTCATTACTCACCATTTCCAAACTGATGGAGCCCCCGCCCCCATCTAAAGCCCATCTTTCTCTCCTCCTCCTCCCCCTCTCCCTGTCTTCCTTTTTCCCTCTCCATCACACACATGGCCCTCAATGAAAATTAGCCCAATTTAGCCCCTCACTAATGGCCCATGGTGCCCGTCACCCTACAACTAATGGCACTGGGTCTTTTCCTTCATTTATGACCAGCAATTAAGTCTCTGTTGTTTCAAGGCAAATTTGCACACTAAGAGCCCCAATTTTTAACAATTAATTCTGTCGTGCTCATACAACGTGGCTTTTAATTACTGTATAAAAAAAGCAAGCAACTGGGACTGCAGCCGTGATTCATGATGTTGTGGAGGCAGATTCAGAAATTCACAGATATTTCACAATGTGCTTCAATCTTTTATCTGGATTGTTTGATTTTCCCTATATGACATTTTTAAAAATGCATTTCAGACGTTAAATTAAAAGCGTCAACAAACATCTTATATAGTAATGTTAACCTAGAAATGATTATTTGTTATTGAGTAGATCGTTTGGTTTGTTTGAAGTGATTTAGTGTCGTGGCAGCATGCAGTCCCCAGGAGGAACCAGAGGTTAAATGCGTTTTATGATACAATTATCCTCTTGAGACCCAGCAGTTCATTTTTCTGTCCATTCGAGTGGACATTTTTGTTGTAATATCTCTAAGACTACTCTTTTCACAGATATAATAATAATAATAATAATTCATTAAATTTATATAGCGCCTTTTCTATATAATATATCATAATATAATAAAAAAATATAATATAATATAGACCAGCTGATTGCACATTATCCCACTTATTAAACAGCTATTTAACATACACATTAAAAAATGTGTGTTAATATTAATTTGAATTTAAATTATTTAATTAAAAGGAACACAGAATAGCCTAATAGGAGTAGTATGCAGTATGAGCTGAGTGTGAAAGTTGAAGTAGCAAAGCAATAACACAGCTGTATATAAAATATTCCAATCCACACAACATAACAGGAGACATATCAGAGTTCAAAAGAGGACAAATTGTTGGTGCCTATCTCGCTGGCTCATCTGTGGCCAGGACAGCAAGTCTGTATCAAGAGAGCTATGGTATCCAGGGTAATGTTGGCATACAACCACGAACCACATCCAACAGGAGTAACTGCCGATACAAGGGGAAGCTGTCTGAAAGGGAGTCCAGGTACTAACCCGGATTGTATCCAAAAAAAAACATAAAACCACAGCTGCCTAACTCACTGTAGAGTTAAATGTGCACCTCAACTCCAAAACTGTTTGTCCGGACCTCAATAATAATGGTCGGGCTGATAGCCAAACTTTTGGTCACTTGTGCCAAAATGTCACTTTCATTGTTGCCACAGTGCAAATCTTGGGGTGTGGACAATGTGAAACATGTATTGCTCTCTGATGAGTTCACATTCACTGTCTTTCCACGATGTGGAGAAAGTGAGAAACCCCAAAGAGTGTTCACCTGGACTGTTGCGTCCCCAGAGTGAAGCACGGGGTGGATCAGTGATGGTTTGGGCAGCAATATCATGACATTCCCTACTGTGCTTGATGGCCGCGTCACTGCCAAGGCTTACCAAACCATTCTGGAGGATCATTTGCACCTAATGGTTCAAAAGGGACTGCCGTGTATCAGCATGATAATGCACCAATACACAGCAAGACTTGTGACAGAATAGTTTGATGAACATAAGAGTGAATTTGAACATCTCCCATGGCCTGTACAGTCAACAGATCTAATTATTTTTTAGCCACTTTTTATTTTGGAAGTATTTTGGAGGAGCAAGTCAGAAAAAGTTTTCCTCCACCAGCATCATAGTGACGTGGCCACTGTTCTGGAAGAATGGCTCAAAATCCCCTGGCCACTGTGAAGGGCTGGTATCTGTCATTCCCAAGACAAATTCATGCTGTATTGGCCACAAAATGAGTATATATACACACACACACACACACACACACACGTTTGTTTTTGTGACTTATGAGGACATTCCATAGGCGTAATGGTTTTTATACTGGACAAACTATATATTCTATCCCCCTAAACTGCACCTATCCCTAAACCTACCCCTTACAGGAGACATGCTGGATTTTAACATTTTAAAAAAAACATTGTTTTTTATGTTTTTTAAGCTGTTTGAAATATGAGGACGCATGCAATGTCCTCATATTTCACGTGTAAGTTGTAATACCAGTGTAATACCCATGTCATTATACACATTTGTGTCCTCATATATCACAAAAAGCACACACACACACACACACACAAAAGTAAGAGTATAATATAATATAACATAATAATTCAATATTTTATATGAACACACAATGAAATGATAACCTTAAAACAAACAAAACAAATCCCAAAACTGAGATCTAATTGACACTCCATTTTCTGGATTACACCTGTTTGGGATTCTTGGCAGCTAACTACTCACTAAAAGTAACATCTGCTTATTTACATATTCAAAGAAAGCTAATTACGAAAGCAAGAGCCATTCTCGGCACGAAATGCCATCAAGCAACATGCGTTCACATGTCATTTCACTGGCAGCATTTTTAGATTCTATTCTTGGAATTCAATAGAAGCTTAACTTCCAGCTAATTGACTTAATTGCTTATCGTCGTACCTCAAAATTAGTATGATCTCAGACCAGAAGTCCTTTCTGCGCATTTGTGCGAGTACAAATCAAGGATGTCATTTTTAGTTACTGAGTCAGAGCGTCATAGTCATCAGCATATGAGACATGACAAAAACACCTGTGAATGTGAAGTGAGGCAGAAGAGTATCCATGAGTCAGACTCTAAAAACAAAGCATACAGCAGCTCCAACACAAACAATCTTTTTTAACAACTTGAGTTGAATTATTAGAGGGGACCTATTATGCCCAGTGCACAGAAAGCTGGCTGTCTGGCGTAACAAAGTTTTCTTTTACGTCTTATTGCACTTAAACTGTCAAAAACACACAAAGTTCACATAAACACAGTCAGCTATGTCTGTGAACGTAAACCGCAAATAAAGAAATTGCATGTGTATGTGTATTAAGATGAAAGCAGGGTAATATACTGTACCTACTGCTGTATATTCTGTTAACATGAATCAAACAACAAAAGTAAAACAGAAACACACTCACTGCTCTTGAATTAATTTCGTATTGGAATACTGCTGTTAAATATTCTGGTGAGGAAATAAACATGGCGACTGTGTACAGCTCACTCAGGGCGGAGTCTATGCTAATAGGCCAGAGCAGTCGTGGGCGGGGCCTAAGCATATGTGACATCACAAAAGCTAGAATCTGCAAACTGCTTATTCTGAGACACTGCTTATGATTTATGGGGGTTAAAAAAAGATGAGTGGGTAAGGTGGTTACGCACACACATTTATGTTCAAACACCATGTAAAAGTGAATTTTGCATAAAAGGTCCCCTTTAAACTACATTTGCAATAAGGTTGCAATTGTTTTACCAAAGCAGCTCTGAAGAAAAAACATGTAGTGAGCTTAAGTTCAGTTGCACTGAAGAAAAAACTGGTGTATAGGATTTACTTAGAAATAATTTCACTCATAAATTGCTAGTAAATTTCACAAGGAATTACAAAGAAACTGCATGTAACAAATTACGAAATTTGATATATATATAATATATTAATTATATTAAAATATTAATTATTTATAATATATTTTCTTGTAAAATGTACTCCAATAATTTTTTATTTACTATGGATTTTTTTTAAAAATAAGGTGGTCAAGTAGAGATTTTCTACAATGTCAAAAATGAAGGTTCCATGCCATAAATGGACCTTTAACCGTTCTTAAAATAATTTTTTCTTAGTGCAAAGACCATTTTTTATAATCAGAAGAACCTTTTTTCCATATGAAGAAGCTTTTGTGGAATGAAAAGGTTCTATGGATCTTCATGTAACCACCAATGCCAACACCAGTCAGTGTTTCATGTTTCTTTAGGTAAAACATTTGCTTTCTCATCATAAATGCAATTTAGCAATATGAAACATCAAAGAGCCATTGAGAACATGGTATCAACCAAAGCACCTGTCCCATCTGTCCTTTATATGCACAGGTCCAACAGAGAGGGGCTCTAAAGGTGGAGAGGGCGAGTGGGTAACTGCCCACTCCTGAGCATCATCAGAACAGGACTTACAGATGAATGGGCCACCAACCTCAGGCAAGAGTGTAATCAGCAGAAAATAAGAGGCAAGGGGGACAGATTTGAGGGCATCACCACGTAAACACCTACACATGCACGCACTTATGCACGAACGCACAGAAACCCACACGCGCTCACGCCCCAGGGTACCGCAGCATCTCCACTGCAGTGTGTCAGAACGGCTGATAATCCTAACACGTAAGCAGCTGGCAGGACGAGAGCGACATGGGAAGTTGGTTATTACTGTTATCATCATAACTATTATCATTATCAGCCCGAGCAGCAGCAGGTCCCCTTCATCTGGGAGCGGTGCGTCATACGGCTGGGTCGAAACCATGAAGTGCCAGGAAGCGACCTGCGCTGAATGTAAAACACAAAGACTGGGGGAAAATAGGGTTGATTCACTCTATTCTTTTTCGATTTCTCTGCCTCTCCCTTTTTCGGTCTCCCACCCCCCCCCTCCTCCTCTCGCCGCTCTTGCCCTTCTTCTCAATTTGATGTTTTTCTTGCACTAGCACAGATCCATTTCTCTGCTTTTTAAGGATTTGCATCAGTCTCCTACTTCATTTGGGACACTGTGCCATTATGAAGCACCTACATGTCCTGTCATACAGCGATTTTCTTGGCTTGCGCCCCCTCGCCATGTATATCACAGGGCCACGCCACTGTATGCTGGTGGGCTGAATGAACAACCAGCTGTCTTGTCTCTCTCAAACACCTTTTCTTTCTCTGTTCCTCCCCCTCTGAACGACATTCGAACCCCCGCAAGAGTTTATTCGCGTTCTTTGGAGACTAGCATCTTATCTCTGATTGGCACGTAACGGAGGGCGAAAGGAATCGTCATATTTGGTTTTTTGGTCATCTCCCACTCCGACAAGCCACAGCCTATCGCTGCAAACACCACACACAATGCCCGTCATCACGCTTTAGGGCGCCAAACCAGAGAGGGTGATTTACTGCTGCCATCAAGTGGCCTCCTGGGGAAACTAACCTGTTGCTCATAACGTTTCACAATGAACCTGAAGTGTATGGAGGCCCAATTCTGCAGAAATAAAAAAAGAAACATAAATAAATAACATAATAATAGGAATATAAAGGAATAAAAGACTTGATTCATTTTTATTAAAATTATTATTTTCTGTATTTATTTATTTTACTTTCTATTCAACATTTTTCATTTATTTTTACTCTTCTGTGTGCAACATGGAAATGGGAAGCATGGTAGTACTGCGTTTTCCATATCCCTAGACAATCATCAGCATGCTCAAAACAGCATCTGGATTAATTATAACTCAATCTATTTCCTATCTGATTCATCTAGTTCATTTAAGGTAGGTGTCACGCTTTGATGTGTTTGAGTTCTGTTTTGTATCTTGGTTTCCCCTGTCTTTGTGGTTTTTGGTTTAGTCCTGTTAAGTTTTCCCGCTCCTCGTTTGTGTTCAGTTTCATCACCTGTGTTCTGTTAATTATCCAATCATTTCATGTGTATTTTAGCCCTGTGTTTTCTCCCAGTGTTTGTCGATCGTCGTCCATGTGTGGTTGTGTTTCTGATTTCCTGGAGTTATTGTTCCTGTTTAAGTTTGGAAAGTTTTTCATTTTGTTTATTAAAACATTTATATTGAAGCTTTCGTGTCCTCGTCTTCAGCACCTGCACAAACCCTGACAGAACGATCGACCCTAACAAGAAAAAAGGGATGAACTACGAACTTTGTGTCCCACAAGATGGCCGGTCTCTGGAGGAATATGCGGAGATATATCTCCATCTTCTCCGGGACTTTAATTGGGACGAGGAGTCCCTTACGCACGAATTCTGGAGTGGGATGGACGATACCCTCGCCCAGATACTGTTATTGGGAGATCTCCACCTCCCTTTAGTTAAGTTTATTGCCCGTGCGCTGTGGGTGTGTGGTTCCTCACTCACCGTGGGAGACATCCAGCCCGATCTCCACGGCCAGCCAGAGCAAGAGCCCATCACCTGCACGCCAACGCCTGAGCCCATCACCTGCACGCTCCCACCAGAGCCCATCGTCTGCCCACCAGAGCCTGCACACCGCATCAGCCCTGCCGCCAGATCGGTCCTGGACTTCCCCGGCTGATATCCGGTATGACTGATCCCCCACTGATATCGGTGCGACTGGCCCAAAAGAAGGCGGCCGAGGCTGGGGTTCAAGTCAGCCACATCCAGCCAGAGCCTGAGCCCGTCGCCTGCCCGCCAGAGCCTGAGCCTGTCACCTGCCCGCCAGAGCCTGATCCCAGCCCGAGTTTCCTGATATGCTGGTCCCGTCCAGCCCCGAGTTTCCTGATATGCTGGTCCCTTCCAGCCCCGAGTTTCCTGATATGCTGGTCCAATCCAGCACGGAGCCCGTTGACCCAGAGCCAGAGCCCGTTGACCCAGCGCCAGAGCCAGAGCCCGTTGACCCAGCGCCAGAGCCAGAGCCCGTTGACCCAGAGCCAGAGCCCGTTGACCCAGAGCCAGAGCCCGTTGACCCAGAGCCAGAGCCCGTTGACCCAGAGCCAGAGCCAGAGTCCGTTGACCCAGAGCCAGAGCCAGAGCCAGAGCCCGTTGACCCAGCGCCAGAGCCAGAGCCCGTTGACCCAGCGCCAGAGCCAGAGCCCGTTGACCCAGACCCAGAGCCCGTTGACCCAGAGCCCGTTGACCCAGAACCCGTTGACCCAACGCCCGTTGATGTCAAGTCAGTTCCCGATCATGAGCCTGTCCTCCCCAAGAAAATTTTGGGGGGGCGCCATACGCCTTCGCCGGGGCCGGCCAAAGATCCACGGAGGCCGGCCAAAGATCCACGGAGGCCCGAAAAAAATAACACCGCCATGGCCACCCGAAGGGTCCTCACCGCCATGGCCACCCGAAGGGTCCTCACCGCCATGGCCACCCGAAGGGTCCTCACCGCCATGGCCACCCGAAGGGTCTGCACCGCCATGGCCACCCGAAGGGTCTGCACCGCCATGGCCACCTGAAGGGTCTGCACCGCCATGGCCACCTGAAGGGTCTTCACCGCCGGGGCCACCTGAAGAGCCTGCACCGCCTTGGACGCCCGAGGGTCCCACAGCTCCGCCTTGGACGCCCGAGGGTCCCACAGCTCCGCCCTGGACGCCCGAGGGTCCCACAGCTCCGCCCTGGACGCCCGAGGGTCCCACAGCTCCGCCCTGGACGCCCGAGGGTCCCACAGCTCCGCCCTGGACGCCCGAGGGTCCCACAGCTCCGCCCTGGACGCCCGAGGGTCCCACAGCTCCGCCCTGGACGCCCGAGGGTCTCACAGCTCCGCCCTGGACGCCCGAGAGTCTCACAGCACCGTCATGGCCACGCCCACAGCCTGCACCGTCGTGGCCACGCCCACAGCCTGCACCGTCGTGGCCACGCCCACAGCCTGCACCGCCGTGGCCACGCCCACAGCCTGCTCCGCCCTGGAGGCTTCCTGGACCTGCACCATGCCCTCGTCAGCCTCCAGGGCGCCCACCCTCCCACCCCTTTGGATGTTATACGGCGCGAGGACGCGCCTTCGGGGAGGGGGGAGGTACTGTCACGCTTTGATGTGTTTGAGTTCTGTTTTGTATCTTGGTTTCCCCTGTCTTTGTGGTTTTTGGTTTAGTCCTGTTAAGTTTTCCCGCTCCTCGTTTGTGTTCAGTTTCATCACCTGTGTTCTGTTAATTATCCAATCATTTCATGTGTATTTTAGCCCTGTGTTTTCTCCCAGTGTTTGTCGATCGTCGTCCATGTGTGGTTGTGTTTCTGATTTCCTGGAGTTATTGTTCCTGTTTAAGTTTGGAAAGTTTTTCATTTTGTTTATTAAAACATTTATATTGAAGCTTTCGTGTCCTCGTCTTCAGCACCTGCACAAACCCTGACAGTAGGCTATATTAAACTAATTTTTATAAAATACACGACAACTTTACTTTCTAATGCAATTACCTTTAGCATATAATCATTTTTGTTTATAGCAATAGAGACTGTATTTACATGGTTTCAGGCATCCCAGAGCTGTTGCTCACTTTTTCAATAGAAAAGTAAAATGTTGTCAATAACTTGGTCTCACAGGGTTTCAAGTAAACACACTCTCCAGCAGTGGGGTATGGCTGTCTGTAAATAACATTAATGATTATGGATGTCAAGTACATAATTGACTGAGGAGGTGGACGCAGGAGGTTTATCTTTCCTAGGGGGGTTAATCAGGTTAAGTACGTTGGCATATGTGTGCTTGAAGCTAATCCTGCCTAATCTGAGGACATTATCTTGATACATATCTGAAAGGTGGAAAGATTAATGCTTCGGAAACAAAATGCAAACCAGAGATGTGACAAGAATATGTTATCTGGATTAAAAATTACTTTATGTTCCTGGCTCACGTGCCTGTGGGAAAGGACTCCTCATCCTCTTGGGGATTTTTTTTTATACTTCATCGGATATGACTGATCAACAAGCCCTTGAACAAAGCCTCTGAAACTAATTAAAATTTCATGGCGTCTTCTAAAATAAGCATACATGTAATAAATGAATATATGTACTGTAATGCAGCCACATGTTTCTATCTCTCTTTCTCTATGCATCATTCTCATTCACTTAAATACTAAAGAACGACCTGATTTTTTTTTTTTGCTATTATATATATATATACATATATGCGTGTGTGTGTGTATGTGTGGATATGTGATTGTGGTGGCTGAATGGTTCAGGATGTGGGCTGCATGCTTTCACAAGGGTAGCAGGATCATTCTGTTCAGTATTATGGAGTGATCCATAAACTAGAGACGACAAGACTTGAGCATTAACATTGGCTCAATGTTAATAAGTTATAGTACTCTAGGGATGGGACGGTATGAAAATTTCATATCACGATTATAGTGACCAAAATTATCGTGATTATCAATATTATCACGGTTTTGATAAAATGAGATGAAAGTGTTCAAAAAGAACTTATACTCACACTGAAAACATTTTAAAAAGTTTTATATTTATTAAATCTACAAACAACAAATAAAACAGCAGCTCTATGCACTTTTTAAAGCAAGATTCTATTCTGTGGCATTTCCTTCCTTATAATGACCGTCGTCGCACGTGGCACATCAATGCATCACGCGCTCTCTCATTTCATTAATACAACTTGCCGTCTTGAGTCTTGCGTCTCCGTTTTTGATTGTATTGAAAATGAAATCAGAGATGATTTATTATTTACAGAGTTTGATAATATTGTTTTGATCATCTTGTCTGGATGATTTTGTACGCTGTACAAAATGGATTTAACAGGTAAGATTTAAAACATTAATCTCAATTCGAATATGTCCCCGTATGTGGTAAACAATATATTTATTGTAATAAGTGTACAATAAGTATACACTTATTATCTTTTAAATGTCACTCTTAATTGAACGTGTTCGTTCGTCTTTGGCTCAAAGCACTTGCTGAGAACTTTTCTTCACGGAAGCTTAAAGGGATGGTTCACTTTGAAATAAATTTTTGATATGTTTTAGCTTACCTCAAGGGCATCCAAGATGTAGGTGTCTTTGTTTCCACAGTATTTTCAATTTTGATATTTTTAGGTCAAACTGTAATTGTCTGTCAGTCATATAATGCAGGTCTATGGGGTCCACCTCAAAGAGCATACACAGAGAAGTCCAAATTAAACATGATTTAATGACTCGTAAATGTAAGTACACATTGATGGCCTAAGACACGAAACAAGCGGTTTGTGTGAGAAAACGAACAGTATTTATATCGTTTTTACCTCTTGAAAACACAGCCACGTCCAAGTGATCTGAGGTTGCGGGCACTTCGGTCTTTTCCGGAAAGCACCGGAAGTGATCTCTTGCGCGTGTACGTCACTCATTGTTTATACAGAACAGAGATTGTAGGTAAGACGGCTAATTTGCGCTTATCCGGGATGTTTAAACCGTCGTAAAAGAAAACAATAAAAAAAAAAAAAAAAAAAATTGTATGAGTGACGTACACGCGCGAGGTTTCACTTCCCGGCTCTTTCCGGAAAAGACTGAAGCGCCCGCGCCCTTAGAACACTTGGATGTGGCTGTGTGTATAATGGTTCGTTTTCTCACACAAAACGCTCGTTTCGTGTCTTAGGCCATCAATGTGTACTTACATTTACGAGTCATTAAATCATGTTTAATTTGGACTTCTCTGTGCATGCTCTTTGAGGTGGGACCATAGACCTGCATTATATGACTGACAGACAAGAACGGTTTGATCTAAAAATATCAAAATTGAAAATACTGTGGACACAAAGACACTACATCTTGGATGCCCTTGAGGTAAGCTAAAACATCAAAAATTAATTTCAAAGTGAACTATCCCTTTAACATTTATTTCAGTGAGTGAGATAAAATATTTCAACTCATAATTACATTTTGTGTCCAATTATTTCCCAGACGCAAGTTAGTTTTGGTATTGGGGTCAAAGTTAACTTGCCTTGCGTTCGCGGTCACACAAGACGCATGTTCGTGCCATAGACATAACAAATACATAGACACCCTATTGGCTGCTGGAGCGTACGTCAACGGCGCCACCATATCAAGGAGGGCAACTTTCCCATACCTCTCATTATGGGAATTGAGAAAAATGCCTGTTTCGTGCGCTCCACGAAATTTTGTGAATTACCTTTCACAAACAAGACTGAATTTTTTTTTCTGGTTGTATTTGGTCATTATATAATTAGTAATAGTAATGTACACCACGTACAAACCACTGAAATCGGCTGATAAATGTAAACGTCGTTATTATTGTTTTTATCCAGGAAAACCGCAGCTCAAATACTTGCATTTGTTTACAGTGGAGTCTTGCCCTCTGCAAAATGGCGGACCCGTTGATGTATCGCAGCAACGTTCCCAACCGGTCAATAGGGAGTCTATGTATTTATTATGTCTATGTGTTCAGCAGACAGGGTGATGCATCCTCGATTAAGTTTACCTTAGGACTTTTGTAAAAACCAAAATATGACCACACCTCAGATTTGGTCCTGAGGTGGACCAAAAAGGCTGGAAAATCTCCCGAGCATGGTCACTGCCTTCCACCATTCCTTCTCGAAAAAAAAAAAAAAAAAAACTTTGCGCCCTGCGCGCCTGCGTCAGACTGTGAACATGATTTATAGTAAATTATTAAAATTGCGATAATCAAACACGGTTTTAATGATAATTAAATTTTTAACAATAATAATAACCGTCAGTACATTTTATCGTGGTTTATAGTGAAACCGGTAATCGTCCCCACTCCCATCCCTACACACAGCCGATCCTTGACAAAAGCCATAAGGCACACAAAACAGCTTACTCTGGGCAAAACCGCCCACTTAGACAAGAAGAGACACCTAATCAACATGTATAGCAGCCAATCACAGTTTGCTTTTACATAACAGTAAGGGAAAAGTTTATCTCAAATAGATTATACCACAAATAAGAATGGCAATGGGCTCTATGCACGGCGGTATTTCCGGTGAAGGGTTAAGGATGCTCAATAACTTCCGCCGATCGTAGAGTCCAGTGCAATACCAAGAATTTATATTGAATTTTATACTCCATGGTTATACTAAAGAAACGTTAGTCACAAAAACAGACAAAACAGACACCCCTCGTTGTGTTTATGCTTCTTTTTAAAATTATATTAAATAAACATAACTATACATAAAATTACATCTAGACATATGACAGTTTCGTTTCAAAGACGGGAGGACAGTACATTTTGAAGACTCTGCCATAATCCCGCTTTCCTCGGTTTTCCTCCGCTTTAATCTCCCCAACCGGAAACGGATGAGCATCCTTGCGTCAAATGCGGAACTTATGCGTGCATATAGCCTATTAATGATGTTCAAAAACAAATCCTAAAACAACCAAAGAAGATCTGCATAAACCAGAAGGAGCGGATATAAGTTGTTTATGCAAGATTAGGCTAACGTGATCACCAAACATTCAAAAGCAAATATAGGCTAAATTAAAATTGCCTAATGTTAGAGAAATGTTGAACCCTGGAAGAGGTATAGGACTGTGCAAGCTTTAGGGGTGATGATCTACTCGATCTACTCCATCTATGTTTTAATAATTGTTCTGAATTAGATCCGGATGACGTCATTGACAAAAACGTGATTTTCTAAGCTTTTTGCTAAAAATGTTGTTGGTTGTTAATAACATTGGTGGGGAATGAGTTGATAGTGCCAAACCGCATATACAAAACATATAGAAACTAAATATTCCTGGAAGTTGCGTTAAGTTAGCCAATCAGATTAGGCATCAGATGAGTGGACGGTCAGCTAGTGCAGTGCTTCTCAAACCTGTCCAGGGGACCCTCCACCACTGTATATTTTCTCCCTTATCGGACACACCCAATTCAAGTCTTGCAGTCTGTACAAATGAGCTAGTGAGTTGAAACAGGTGTGCTAGTTGAGGGAGAAATACAAAATGTACAGCGGTGGGGGGTTCAGGACAGGTTTGGGCAGCACTGAGCTAATGCATTGCCTGAGGCTACTCAACTCTGGCCCTCAAGGTTCAGGGTATGTTTACACAACAACAATGTATTAAAACCAGAAAAGTTTATCCTTTAACAACATTGTCAAAACGATCGCCGTTCACACAGATCCGCATAAAAGTTGGCGATGTCACTTTGTACAGAGACACTACACTCCTATAGACTGAACATATAAGATGCATGTGCATGACGTCACTGCTTTCAAAAATTCGCATATTTGACGTTTGAATGGAGACAATAACGGTATCGTTTTCAAAAACTTGCACTTTGAAACCTGTTTTCAAAAGTTTGCATTTTCAGGCCCCCAAAATGCCATTGGTGTGTAAATTAACAACCAAAACGCATAAAATGTTTTCGGTTTTTAGTTGAAAACGGTGTTGTGTTAAGTTAACTCTGCAGAAAACCACCTCAAGGGCCAGAGTTGAGAACCTCTGGGCTACGGTATAAAAGTCGATCAAATGGAAGTAGAAAAAGTTATTTTCTTCCATATTCCATGTACACAGGAGTACATTAGAGTGAATTGAATGTTGCAAAAGATAAAAAAGGGGACTGTTGTTGATTAGATGGGATTGGGGCAGATCTGAATGTGAGGTTTTAGTGGATTTTGAGTGGGGCTGTGTTTACTGAATGATTGGAGAAGTTCGGAAATTTGTCACCAGAGAGGAGTCTGTGGTTTCATGGAAGATTGAGAAAAAATTACGAGGTCAAAACTAATTTTAAAAAGATGAAAAGCATGACTTGTCCACAATAAGATCTACAACATGCATTTAGCAAATAGATAGGGTGAATTTTCATTGCATGCCAACTTTAAGGCCTTGAGCTTTTGTGTCCTAAATGTGAAATTGAATCTGTCAAGTGAATAACTGGGAAAATATGCAAATCACTATCAGTAACTAAGTATTTTTCGACACCGGTTTTAAAGCTAATATCTAAAACTGAACAGCCTTGGAGCTTCTACTGTATTAGCGTAGACTGGTTTATACGTTACCAATCTCATTTGACTATTTTGAACAAGCTATTTGAGATTAATCATTCATGAACCATAATTGTGGAGCAAATAGTTAAATCTCCCCTAGTACTATAAACATGTCAATGATCAGCAGAAATGAAGCTTATCTTTATCTGTGAGGCCTGTGTCCATCCTGCTCTGAAGACTAGACATTCAGACCAGAGAAGCTCTGATAAAATGCCACCATAAGATCAGTGAGCCTGATAAATGTCAGTAAACTCCAAGTTTACTTGAGTCAAAGACATAACTTTGAAAAAAAGAACAGGATGATATTTAGAGGCAGAAAACAGAAGAACTCTGTACTTGACAGAAAAGATAACCCTCAAAGTACATACTAGTGATTGATGTTGTATCTACAACTTTTTCTTTCCAATAAATTATAGCCAGTAAAGTTTTAGACTATTAACATTAATATTAACAAGTAGTAAATGTAGAGATGTTTATGGTTTTTGCTAGATGTTTAGAACTGAGTCGTTTTCATAAAGGTCTTGAATAGCATAGGCCTTTTATACTCCAACACACAAAAAAAAGACTAAACGCCTGCGGTAAATTCTGCATAATTATAATCATGCAATTTAAACTTAATTAAATATAATTAACTTGAACATAATCTTTATGGTGATTTGCAATGTAATGTAACATCCATTGCTCCACTCAGTGTTAATATCCAATTTAGTAATAGTAGTCATCAATTATGGGGGTTTTATATAAAGTGCAGAACTGAGTATTATGAATGCTAAACATGAATGAATGCTTTACAGTTAAGTTTAAGTTTAAGCCACCACATCAGAAGCCAATCTGATCAGTTACACTGTCCTGTCAACCAGGGGTGTTTCAGCAGGCCTCCCATCAAATTCACTATATTTTGATAATGTTATGGAAATGGATATACATACTTTTCACCTGCAGTACACAGCATCCAGCTTCATTGTTAAAACGATAGAAGACAAGTTTTGTTTCCTACATTGGATATTTGGTAAATAACCTCATATAGCATTCTTTTTTGTTTTCAGTCCTACAGTATCCTGTTGCTATTTCGAAGTGAGAATTCAAATGATTCGGTGCGTGAGTAAACTGTCTGAATCAAGCTGAATCGCCAAACCCGTTGAACAGTTACATCAAAAGAGTGTTTCATTCACAAAATAGGCCTATTATCAGGGGAAATGATTCTGTCATTGAATGGTCAGTATATGGTAAATCTGACCATCGTCAGGCAAGGATTATCAGTATATTTTACAGCGGCACAGTATTTCACTGGGCCAAGTGACACTTCCGATGCAACATTTTGCGGTTGCACTTGATTTTACAGTACGTGTACAGTACTTATACGTAGGCCTACCTACAGTGTACTTACCTAAGGTACTGGGTAATAACTACATAGTCTAGGTTAAGTTAAGGTTTAGGAGTATGTTCAGGGTTAGTACCTAATTATTACCCAGTTATTGTAATCACTAGGCCTGCTTCAAAAATACAGGTGCTGGTCATATAATTAGAATATCATCAAAAAGTTGATTTATTTCAAGAATTCAACTTAACGGGTGAAACTAATATATTATAGACTCATTACATGCAAAGTGAGATATTTCAAGCCTTTATTTGTTATAATTTTTATGATTATGGCTAACAGCTTATGAAACACACAAAATCAAAATCCCAGAAAATTTGAATATTGCATGAAATCACACAGTAATTACACAGGAATACCATGGTCATTGAACCAGGTATTGGTTCTTTTGGCAGTGTGGGCAGGTGCAAGTCCTGCTGGAAAATGAAGGAAGCATGAAGTGCTCTGAAAATGTCCTGGTAGACGGCTTTTTAACTGCGAAGAGGTTAAAGATCGCAAAGCAAAAATCAACAACAACAAAAAAACACTTTCAAATAACATTTTAACATAGGGATGTCCTCAGTATAGACTATTTAACATGCTTAATATTTTGTTAACATATTGTTTTAACAATTGTTTATTTTCATATTTGAATTCTGATTTTCATATGATCAAAGCACAGATTCCAAATAATTAAATCTGTCTGGTTCATATATCATTACAATATTACAGGGAAAATAAGATATTATTTTTGCATCAAGACATAATTTCTAGATAATTAAAAACACCCCCTCCTTAAATTTCCAAATGTTAAAATCTCATTACTGTAATGTGAAAAAAATTATTATTTAAATATGCATTTATACTTTATATGGGTTATTTTGTCACTGCTAAAATAACAGAACATTTATCAATATTTGTTTACAATGAAAGATCAAGATGCATTTGAACTAATGTTAGTTTCAGTTATATTCAGTTGGTTAAATAAATTAGCCAACTTCCAAACACCCATTCAACTGCCAGCAAAAACTTAAACTAACAAAAAAAATCTAATCTACACATAAAGATGTGATTAAAAACCCAAACCTTTATAAACAAGAGCTTAGGTTAGTTTAAGAGTTAGCTAACGTTAACTTACCTGAAAACCGTTGAGATGCTAACGGACTTTTTCCGAATACACTAAACTATTTCTATAAAGTAAATATTCCACAGATGTGTGTCAATAACACGTAAGAAAGGTGTCATGAACAGTTGTGTGTATTATTTGTGTAATTTTAGAGACTAAACTCACCAGAAAGTAGTATAAACAACAGCGAGAGATCGAGTTTTGCTGCTTGTCAGTTGCAGTGGTGCTACGTCGTTTCCATGGCAACTCTGCTCCGTTCCAGTGTTAAAGGGGTCATATAATGCTATTTTGTACAGCTAATATGATTCTTTATTAGGGTCTAATTAAAAGTTTGTAATATACTTAATTAAAAATTCTTATAGTATTGTAAAAAAAAAAATTATTTTACATGGTCAAAAACACCTCTGTTGTCAGCACACCTTTTAAGTGTATGTGCCTTTAAATGATAATGAGCTTTGCTCACCCCGTCCCTCTGTTATGTGCATACACCGTTTGTAACACAATAATAACACAATAACCATAACGCGTTGTTCATTATAAATGTGGGATTATGAATTATATTGAGAACGCCGTACATAGAAATAATGCCGTAATGTTGCCCTGAGTGTAAACCTTACAAACGTTACACTCTCTTCACTTCTTCTGGAGGTGCAGCAGGAACACGAATAGTTGGTACCGATTCTTTTTTCAGGAGCAGCTTCTTAGCAAAACCAGCTTTATACTGACCCTCATCGATTATAAAGCAGTCTGGTGTGTGAAATGATTCGCGCAAACATAAAAGCATTTACGTTGATCGTGGGGAATATTCCCTTCGAAAACAAACTCAGCCACTGCGTCTTAAAATGACTGCTGTGTTCCTTATTGCACCAAGAATAGAACACCACTTCGTTAGACTCCATTCTGCTCATAGCCAGTGCTCCAGCAGCGTACTTTTCAGCACGACACCGGTCCGCGCGGACTATGATTGACAGCTCGCTCATGAGCAAGGGCGGGTCTGTGTTGAAACGCTGCTGTCAATCAACAATCGTGGGAGGGGCGTGCGAGCTTGTGACGTCACAGGCTCGAACGGCTCGATTTGAGGCAGGGGAAAACATATAAGGAGATTAAAACAAAAACACTGGATGGATTTTTATCATTATAGATGGCTGTGTACAGGCACTGCCAACACACATTTCAGTACAATCAACTTGTAAAAGTGCATGTACCATTATATGACCCCTTTAAGCGACTTGCATGTTCAACGCGCACGCCCATAGTCAGTCAAGCAGCATTTACATAAACATCTAGAATTAACACATTTAGTCTACACATGAATAAAAATCTCAATTTAAAACTCACTCTGAAGTTCTCCGACCCGCTCATATGTGCAAATGACACTCCTCTACCTGAAGTGGCACTTTTATAATTTAAGATTTTGTATTGTTTTTATGAACACTCAACCTCCTTAATAATAATAATAGATACCACATAGTGGACGTGAATGCATACCCCTTTAATGATTTATATAGGAGACCACCGACATGTTGTCTGTGCGAACAAGCACGTGATGGCCCCTCAGGTCCGGAAGGGAATGTCTCAATGCATTGAAGACCGCCATCATCTCCAGGCAGTTTATGTGCCACGAAAGATGATGACTCCTCCAAAGACCCTGAGCTGAGCGGCCTTCCATTACCTCTCCCCAGCCCGTGAGAGAAGCATCTGTCGAGAGCGATACTCGATGGCAAAGAGCTCCTAACACTGGACCCTGGGATAGGAACCAAGGTTTCCTCCATATAACCAAGGCACGGAGACACCACGTGTTATCTTGATCATACGGAGTGGGTTCCTCCTCGGTGAAAACCCCTTGATCTTCAGCCATGTAGTACAGAATACGTATGCCCTGCAGTCTGAGCGGAGCTAGAGCTGCATCTACGCATTATGTGAACGTGCGGGGTGATAGAGGTAGACCGAATGGAAGAACCCGATACTGGGTAAGCGAACCTTAGGAACTTCCTGTGTTGTCAAAGGATGGAGACTTGGAAGTATGCATCTTTCAGATCTATCGTGACAAACCAGTCCTCGGATCTGATTTGAGTCACGATCTGCTTCAACGTCAGCAATTTCAATTTCTTAACTGAATGATTGAGAAGACGAAGATCTAAAATGGGACGCAACCCCCCATCCTTTTTTGGAACAATGAAATACCGGCTGTAGAACCCTGAGTCTCTGTTGGCCGGAGTAACCAGCCAGAGACAATTTATATAGAGACATGTCACTTCCTCAGTCCTCAATAGAAATATATAGGGAAAACCCGTAACTAGTCAATCACAGACATATGTGTTGATTTCTTGAACGCAATAATGGCCAATCAGAAGAAACATTTAAGATAGACTTCCCTCACCGCTCAAAACAGACTTTTTTTTCAGAGCTGAATTCTGTTTGCTGGCAAATCCTCTAATATAACAAACAAGTGTATATATTATGAAAGCTTCATTGATATTAACAGAGATGTGTGAGATCTCTGTGAACTGATGTCAGCTTTTTAGGGATTATTATGGGAGCGCACTTTGCACGCAGTCATGCCAAACCATGCACGCAGTAGCCCGCTTGCTTTTTTATTATAACAGTGGTTTGTGTGTTAATTCTTTATTACAAATAATTGATCAGGAGCATTTATGCTGATGTGTATGGTGGCGACACATAGGCTAACTTGAAAGTATTTGGAGGTACAGAAAAAAAATTTTGTGGGCGGGAGCGGGACAAAACATACATGTTGAGGGTGGGAGAAAGTAATATAGAAAGTAGTTGAGAACGTCAGTTATGACGAACTACGTATTAAAAAATAGTCGGGTTTAAACCATGCTCGGGCTCATAATTACAGTTAAATGCAGGGCCGGACCGGGCTCGGACACAGCGGGCTCGGGTAGGGTCTTGCTTGATTTGGCCCGATCTAAAGCTCTACCTCGGGTAAGTTATGCGAACACTTACAGGCACGAATCAGCCGTTTGTCCTTGGGGAACTTGTGGAGCCTCTCCCCCGTTTTTGATGTATTCGTACATCCCGCACAAACACAATCATTAACCATTTTTGCTTGCTAGGTCTCCAATATAACCTGACTCCAGCTTGGAGCATAGACAGTAAAAGCTTGGAGTCCCTGTAATGACGTCACGCCCAGCCTAGTGGAAGGGAGGGGGCGTGCTTAAAACCACTGTAAAACATTGGTGGGCGGTTCTTATCTTTATGTTTAGTAAGCACATTGCATTATCTTCGTGAAATATTTTACCTGCAATTTACACTTTAAATAAATAGAACAGAATGTCAGGGCTTTACTGAGTCATTTGTAAACACAACAACAATAGGCAGCATATTTCCCCAAACCTGCAGCTCCTGTCCATAACAACAACCAGACCGTCCTTCTGTTTCCGGCGTGACGATCGAGTCTGTCCCAAAAATACCTCTCAATGTGCCCTAGCGGAATCGCGCTAAGGGCCTATAGGTCTGCACTACATGACGTCACGAAGTGTGGACTCTGAGGAAGTCCACAAGTCTGGAGTGTGCCATTTGGGACAGGGCCAAAAACGTGCACTACGTGGAGAACGTGCGTTTTAAATAGCAGATCACACGTCGTGGACGCGCGTTTTGACGCAAAAATCGCGCATTTCTGACGCGCGTTTTCGGTAACCACAAAGCGCGCGTTCTTACGGCAAATCGCGCACGACGCCTGAAGCCTTGTTTATACTCGACGCGTCCGCAAGAGCGCGAGTCTCCGCAGACTGCGCGCGCGTCTCCCCAAACGGACGAGGCGTTTATACTCGACGCGCTCGCCGTTGTACTATTCTGTGAAACGACAGGGGGCGACTCGAGAAATTGTCCTCTAAACCAGCAGGAATCAACCATGAGAAGAAGAAAGGTCCACACGTGACAATGTTTATTTTAGTACACCAATACCACACTACAAAAAGAATCGTGTAAAACCCAGTAAACCCTAAGATTATTAGGTAATGACAATAAAACAAAATATATGGATATGAGAATGTGTATACAGTATAACTAAATTAACAATATCTAACATATTTTCTAATTTCACTAAAAATTTCATTAAGTTTCGTGAACATTTTTATTAAACATGGACCTTTATGTTCAATAAAATACTTTTAAGCTATTGAATGCTCATTTTTTAAATGTAAGCAACTTATAGACGTGCAAACTGGGTGCCGGTGTAGTGAGATGTTCGAGCTCGGCCATGATTCGGCTCGAAGTCGTTCATCTTCGGATGCGGCGCCGCGCGCGTTGTTACAAAATCTGCCGTGCACACCGCCAGGCGAAATGGGCCCTTGCGCACCCAACGCGCGCGACCGCCCACACCGCGATGACGTCATTTTTGCCGCGCGCGCTTCGCGCTCTTGCGGACGCGTCGAGTATAAACCAGGCTTGACCAGACGTTTATGAATACTTTGGCTTGCCATACTAATACACGTTAGCTCACTTCTCAGTTTGCTTAGCGATCGCCAAAAAGTGCACAAATCACACATAAAAGAGCCGAAAGGAACGCCATACATTTCGAGCGCCATAACGCTGACCAAATGAAGACGTCGTCACAACGTGTTAGCTGGGATGGCACTAACTTTTTAAATACCATGTAGCCTAAATATCATAGTAGCCTATCTGATAGCCTACCATCAGAGCACCAGCATAGCCTAGCCTACTATGGCAAGCCGTTTTAACATTTAATCATTTTAACCTACTAGTCTCTATTTTCATGCTACTAGTACTTATTTTTTAGATACTAGTATCTATTTCATTAAGTACTAGTACTTATTCATTAGCGACTAGTGCTTATTATTTAGGTACTAGTGCTTATTCAATAGATACTAGTACTTATTCATTAGATACTAGTGCCTTTTCTTTGGATACTAGTACTTATTCATTAGATACTAGTCCTTATTTATTAGATACTAGTACTTATTCATTAGATACTAGTACTTATTCAATAGATACTAGTACTTATTCATTAGATACTAGTCCTTATTTATTAGATACTAGTACTTATTCAATAGATACTAGTACTTATTCATTAGATACTAGTGCCTTTTCTTTAGATACTAGTACTTATTTATTAGATACTAGTTCTTATTCATTAGCTACTAGTACTTATTCAATAGATACTAGTACTTATTCAATAGATACTAGTACTTATTCATTAGATACTAGTACTTATTCATTAGATACTAGTACCTATTAAATAGATACAAGTACTTATTCATTAGATACTAGTACCTATTAAATAGATACTAGTACTGATTCATTAGATACTAGTACTTATTTCGATAGTCACTAGTAACTATTCTTTTGTTACTAGTAACAATTTTTTTTTTTTTGCCATTGACTTCTATGGGGATCTGTCATTTAGATATCAACTATTCAGTTCTGACTAGTATCTATTCCAATTGTGACTAGTACTTATTCATTAGATACTAGTACTTATTCATTAGATACTAGTACTTATTTTTTAGATACTAGTACTTATTCATTAGCTACTAGTACTTATTCAATAGATACTAGTACTTATTCATTAGATACTAGTACCTATTCAATAGATACTAGTACTTATTCATTAGATACTAGTTCTTATTCATTAGATACTAGTACCTATTCAATAGATACTAGTACTTATTCATTAGTTACTAGTACTTATTCATTAGATACTAGTACTTATTCATTAGATACTAGTTCCTATTCAATAGATACTAGTACTTATCAATTAGCTACTAGTACTCATTCAATAGATACTAGTACTTATTCATTAGATACTAGTACGTAATCATTAGATACTAGTACTTATTCATTAGATACTAGTACTTATTCATAGATACTAATACTTATTCATTAGATACTAGTACTTATTAATTAGATACGAGTACTTATTCAATAGATACTAGTACCTATATGGCAAGCCGTTTTAACATTTAATCATTTTAACCTACTAGTCTCTATTTTCATGCTACTAGTACTTATTTTTTAGATACTAGTATCGATTTCATTAAGTACTAGTACTTATTCATTAGCTACTAGTACCTTTTAAATAGATACTAGTACTTATTTATTAGTTACTAGTACCTATTAAATAGATACTAGTTCTTATTCATTAGCTACTAGTACTTATTCAATAGATACTAGAACTTATTCAATAGATACTAGTACTTATTCATTAGTTACTAGTACTTATTCATTAGATACTAGTACTTATTCATTAGATACTAGTACCTATTAAATAGATACTAGTACTTATTCATTAGATACTAGTACTTATTTTAATAGTGACTAGTAACTATTCTTTTGTTACTAGTAACAAATAATTTTTTTTTGCCATTGACTTCTATGGGGATCTGTCATTTAGATATCAACTATTCAGTTCTGACTAGTATCTATTCCAATTGTGACTAGTACTTATTCATTAGATACTAGTAGTTATTCATTAGGTACTAGTGCCTATTAAATAGATACTAGTACTTATACATTAGCTACTAGTACTTATTCAATAGATACTAGTACTTATTCATTAGATACTAGTACCTATTAATTAGATACTAGTACTTATTCAATAGATACTAGTACTTATTCATTAGATACTAGTACTTATTCATTAGATACTAGTACTTATTCAATAGATACTAGTACCTATTTATTAGATACTAGTATTTATTCCAAATGCCACTAGTAAGAATTTTTATTTTACTAGTAAGATTTTTAAATGAACTATACAGTGGCCGTTCTGACTAGTCATAACATAAGACTAGTAAAAAAGCAGTTGTGACTAGTAAAATAAAAATTCTTACTAGTAACATTTGGAATAAGTACTAGTATCTAATAAATAGGTACTAGTATCTATTGAATAAGTACTCGTATCTAATTAATAAGTACTAGTATCTAATGAATAAGTATTAGTATCTATTGAATAAGTACTAGTATCTAATGAATAAGTACTAGTATCTAATGATTACGTACTAGTATCTAATGAATAAGTACTAGTATCTATTGAATGAGTACTAGTAGCTAATTGATAAGTACTAGTATCTATTGAATAGGAACTAGTATCTAATGAATAAGTACTAGTATCTAATGAATAAGTACTAGTAACTAATGAATAAGTACTAGTATCTATTGAATAGGTACTAGTATCTAATGAATAAGAACTAGTATCTAATGAATAAGTACTAGTATCTATTGAATAGGTACTAGTATCTAATGAATAAGTACTAGTATCTATTGAATAAGTACTAGTAGCTAATGAATAAGTACTAGTATCTAAAAAATAAGTACTAGTATCTAATGAATAAGTACTAGTATCTAATGAATAAGTACTAGTCACAATTGGAATAGATACTAGTCAGAACTGAATAGTTGATATCTAAATGACAGATCCCCATAAAACGGCTTGCCATATAGAAGTCAATGGCAAAAAAAAAAAAATGTTACTAGTAACAAAAGAATAGTTACTAGTGACTATCGAAATAAGTACTAGTATCTAATGAATCAGTACTAGTATCTATTTAACTAGTGCTTATTATTTAGGTACTAGTGCTTATTCAATAGATACTAGTACTTATTCATTAGATACTAGTGCCTTTTCTTTGGATACTAGTACTTATTCATTAGATACTAGTCCTTATTTATTAGATACTAGTACTTATTCATTAGATACTAGTACTTATTCAATAGATACTAGTACTTATTCATTAGATACTAGTCCTTATTTATTAGATACTAGTACTTATTCAATAGATACTAGTACTTATTCATTAGATACTAGTGCCTTTTCTTTAGATACTAGTACTTATTTATTAGATACTAGTTCTTATTCATTAGCTACTAGTACTTATTCAATAGATACTAGTACTTATTCAATAGATACTAGTACTTATTCATTAGATACTAGTACTTATTCATTAGATACTAGTACCTATTAAATAGATACAAGTACTTATTCATTAGATACTAGTACCTATTAATATGATACTAGTACTGATTCATTAGATACTAGTACTTATTTCGATAGTCACTAGTAACTATTCTTTTGTTACTAGTAACAATTTTTTTTTTTTTGCCATTGACTTCTATGGGGATCTGTCATTTAGATATCAAACTATTCAGTTCTGACTAGTATCTATTCCAATTGTGACTATACTATTCATTAGATACTAGTACTTATTCATTAGATACTAGTACTTATTTTTTAGATACTAGTACTTATTCATTAGCTACTAGTACTTATTCAATAGATACTAGTACTTATTCATTAGATACTAGTACCTATTCAATAGATACTAGTACTTATTCATTAGATACTAGTTCTTATTCATTAGATACTAGTACCTATTCAATAGATACTAGTACTTATTCATTAGTTACTAGTACTTATTCATTAGATACTAGTACTTATTCATTAGATACTAGTTCCTATTCAATAGATACTAGTACTTATCAATTAGCTACTAGTACTCATTCAATAGATACTAGTACTTATTCATTAGATACTAGTACGTAATCATTAGATACTAGTACTTATTCATTAGATACTAGTACTTATTCAATAGATACTAATACTTATTCATTAGATACTAGTACTTATTAATTAGATACGAGTACTTATTCAATAGATACTAGTACCTATTTATTAGATACTAGTACTTATTCCAAATGTTACTAGTAAGAATTTTTATTTTACTAGTCACAACTGCTTTTTTACTAGTCTTATGTTATGACTAGTCAGAACGGCCACTGTATAGTTCATTTAAAAATCTTACTAGTAAAATAAAAATTCTTACTAGTGGCATTTGGAATAAATACTAGTATCTAATAAATAGGTACTAGTATCTATTGAATAAGTACTAGTATCTAATGAATAAGTACTAGTATCTAATGAATAAGTACTAGTATCTATTGAATAAGTACTAGTATCTAATTAATAGGTACTAGTATCTAATGAATAAGTACTAGTATCTATTGAATAAGTACTAGTAGCTAATGTATAAGTACTAGTATCTATTTAATAGGCACTAGTACCTAATGAATAACTACTAGTATCTAATGAATAAGTACTAGTCACAATTGGAATAGATACTAGTCAGAACTGAATAGTTGATATCTAAATGACAGATCCCCATAGAAGTCAATGGCAAAAAAAAACATTTGTTACTAGTAACAAAAGAATAGTTACTAGTCACTATTAAAATAAGTACTAGTATCTAATGAATAAGTACTAGTATCTATTTAATAGGTACTAGTATCTAATGAATAAGTACTAGTATCTAATGAATAAGTACTAGTAACTAATGAATAAGCATTGGTATCTAATAAATAAGGACTAGTATCTAAAGAATAAGCACTAGTGTCTAAAGAAAAGGCACTGGTATCTAATGAATAAGTACTAGTATCTATTGAATAAGCACTAGTACCTAAATAATAAGCACTAGTCGCTAATGAATAAGTACTAGTACTTAATGAAATAGATACTAGTATCTAAAAAATAAGTACTAGTAGCATGAAAATAGAGACTAGTAGGTTAAAATGATTAAATGTTAAAACGGCTTGCCATACACTGTATAGTTCATTTAAAAATCTTACTAGTAAAATAAAAATTCTTACTAGTGGCATTTGGAATAAATACTAGTATCTAATAAATAGGTACTAGTATCTATTGAATAAGTACTAGTATCTATTGAATAGGTACTAGTATCTAATGAATAAGAACTAGTATCTAATGAATAAGTACTAGTATCTATTGAATAGGTACTAGTATCTAATGAATAAGTACTAGTATCTATTGAATAAGTACTAGTAGCTAATGTATAAGTACTAGTATCTATTTAATAGGCACTAGTACCTAATGAATAACTACTAGTATCTAATGAATAAGTACTAGTCACAATTGGAATAGATACTAGTCAGAACTGAATAGTTGATATCTAAATGACAGATCCCCATAGAAGTCAATGGCAAAAAAAATTATTTGTTACTAGTAACAAAAGAATAGTTACTAGTCACTATTAAAATAAGTACTAGTATCTAATGAATAAGTACTAGTATCTATTTAATAGGTACTAGTATCTAATGAATAAGTAGCCTACTAGTATCTAATGAATAAGTACTAGTAACTAATGAATAAGCATTGGTATCTAATAAATAAGGACTAGTATCTAAAGAATAAGCACTAGTGTCTAAAGAAAAGGCACTGGTATCTAATGAATAAGTACTAGTATCTAATGAATAAGTACTAGTACCTAAATAATAAGCACTAGTCGCTAATGAATAAGTACTAGTACTTAATGAAATAGATACTAGTATCTAAAAAATAAGTACTATGGCAAGCCGTTTTAACATTTAATCATTTTAACCTACTAGTCTCTATTTTCATGCTACTAGTACTTATTTTTTAGATACTAGTATCTATTTCATTAAGTACTAGTACTTATTCATTAGCGACTAGTGCTTATTATTTAGGTACTAGTGCTTATTCAATAGATACTAGTACTTATTCATTAGATACTAGTGCCTTTTCTTTGGATACTAGTACTTATTCATTAGATACTAGTCCTTATTTATTAGATACTAGTACTTATTCATTAGATACTAGTACTTATTCAATAGATACTAGTACTTATTCATTAGATACTAGTCCTTATTTATTATGGCGCTTTTCCACTGCATGGTACGGTATGGTTCGGTTCGGTACGGCACGCTTTGGCGCTTTTCCACTGCATGGTACGGTACGGTTCGGTTCGGTACGGCTCACTTGTGGTGCTTTTCCACTGCATGGTACGGTACGGTACGGTGCGCTTCGGCGCGCTTAAATGGTACCTGATCTGTTGAGGTTCCAAGCGTACCGTACCGGTACTAAAATGTGACGTGAAACACTGCAGATCACTGATTGGTCAGACAGACAGAATCGTCACTACCAGCGTCATTGGATTTGCGACACGAGACACTAAACCCGCTATACAGAGTCATATAACCAGTAGACAACAGCCAACGCGGTAGCACCTGTTTTTTACTTACTTGAAACAAAAGAAGAGATCAACACTTTAAAAAGGAAATGGCTGAATCGTGGTCGAGGTGCAGACAATCCTCTCGTTGGTTGCCTAGGAGCGGGTCCAGCGAGAGCTGGATGGGGCAAAACAGAATGAAAAAGTGTTCCAAGTAGCAGCTAGCTCAGCTCAACACGGCTATCACCGGACCTACAAACAGTGTAACGATCAGTCCCACCCACTTTGAATGGGTACTAACTGCAGTGGAAAAGCAACCGAGCTAGCGAACCGAACCGTGCCGTACCGAGTCGTACCACGCAGTGGAAAAGCGAAGCCGAACCGAACCGTTCCGCGCCGAATCGAACCGTACCGAACCGAGCGTACCATGCAGTGGAAAAGCGCCATTAGATACTAGTACTTATTCAATAGATACTAGTACTTATTCATTAGATACTAGTGCCTTTTCTTTAGATACTAGTACTTATTTATTAGATACTAGTTCTTATTCATTAGCTACTAGTACTTATTCAATAGATACTAGTACTTATTCAATAGATACTAGTACTTATTCATTAGATACTAGTACTTATTCATTAGATACTAGTACCTATTAAATAGATACAAGTACTTATTCATTAGATACTAGTACCTATTAAATAGATACTAGTACTGATTCATTAGATACTAGTACTTATTTCGATAGTCACTAGTAACTATTCTTTTGTTACTAGTAACAATTTTTTTTTTTTTGCCATTGACTTCTATGGGGATCTGTCATTTAGATATCAACTATTCAGTTCTGACTAGTATCTATTCCAATTGTGACTAGTACTTATTCATTAGATACTAGTACTTATTCATTAGATACTAGTACTTATTTTTTAGATACTAGTACTTATTCATTAGCTACTAGTACTTATTCAATAGATACTAGTACTTATTCATTAGATACTAGTACCTATTCAATAGATACTAGTACTTATTCATTAGATACTAGTTCTTATTCATTAGATACTAGTACCTATTCAATAGATACTAGTACTTATTCATTAGTTACTAGTACTTATTCATTAAATACTAGTACTTATTCATTAGATACTAGTTCCTATTCAATAGATACTAGTACTTATCAATTAGCTACTAGTACTCATTCAATAGATACTAGTACTTATTCATTAGATACTAGTACGTAATCATTAGATACTAGTACTTATTCATTAGATACTAGTACTTATTCAATAGATACTAATACTTATTCATTAGATACTAGTACTTATTAATTAGATACGAGTACTTATTCAATAGATACTTATGGCAAGCCGTTTTAACATTTAATCATTTTAACCTACTAGTCTCTATTTTCATGCTACTAGTACTTATTTTTTAGATACTAGTATCTATTCCATTAAGTACTAGTACTTATTCATTAGCGACTATTGCTTATTATTTAGGTACTAGTGCTTATTCAATAGATACTAGTACTTATACATTAGATACTAGTGCCTTTTCTTTAGATACTAGTACTTATTCATTAGATACTAGTCCTTATTTATTAGATACTAGTACTTATTCATTAGATACTAGTACTTATTCAACAGATACTAGTACTTATTCATTAGATACTAGTCCTTATTTATTAGATACTAGTACTTATTCAATAGATACTAGTACTTATTCATTAGATACTAGTGCCTTTTCTTTAGATACTAGTACTTATTCATTAGATACTAGTCCTTATTTATTAGATACTAGTTCTTATTCATTAGCTACTAGTACTTATTCAATAGATACTAGTACTTATTCAATAGATACTAGTACTTATTCAATAGATACTAGTACTTATTCATTAGATACTAGTACTTATTCATTAGATACTAGTACCTATTAAATAGATACCAGTACTTATTCATTAGATACTAGTACCTATTAAAGAGATACTAGTACTTATTCATTAGATACTAGTACTTATTTCGATAGTCACTAGTAACTATTCTTTTGTTACTAGTAACACAATTTTTTTTTTTGCCATTGACTTCTATGGGGATCTGTCATTTAGATATCAACTATTCAGTTCTGACTAGTATCTATTCCAATTGTGACTAGTACTTATTCATTAGATACTAGTACTTATTCATTAGATACTAGTACTTATTTTTTAGATACCAGTACTTATTCATTAGCTACTAGTACTTATTCAATAGATACTAGTACTTATTCATTAGATACTAGTACCTATTCAATAGATACTAGTACTTATTCATTAGATACTAGTACTTATTCATTAGATACTAGTACTTATTCATTAGATACTAGTACCTATTCAATAGATACTAGTACTTATTCATTAGTTACTAGTACTTATTCATTAGATACTAGTACTTATTCATTAGATACTAGTACCTATTCAATAGATACTAGTACTTATTCATTAGGTACTAGTACTTATTTTAATAGTGACTAGTACTTATACATTAGCTACTAGTACTTATTCAATAGATACTAGTACTTATTCATTAGATACTAGTACCTATTAATTAGATACTAGTACTTATTCAATAGATACTAGTACTTATTCATTAGATACTAGTACTTATTCATTAGATACTAGTACTTATTCAATAGATACTAGTACCTATTTATTAGATACTAGTATTTATTCCAAATGTTACTAGTAAGAATTTTTATTTTACTAGTCACAACTGCTTTTTTACTAGTCTTATGTTATGACTAGTCATTATGACTAGTGGCATTTGGAATAAATACTAGTATCTAATAAATAGGTACTAGTATCTATTGAATAAGTACTAGTATCTAATGAATAAGTACTAGTATCTAATGAATAAGTACTAGTATCTATTGAATAAGTACTAGTATCTAATTAATAGGTACTAGTATCTAATGAATAAGTACTAGTATCTATTGAATAAGTACTAGTAGCTAATGTATAAGTACTAGTATCTATTTAATAGGCACTAGTACCTAATGAATAACTACTAGTATCTAATGAATAAGTACTAGTCACAATTGGAATAGATACTAGTCAGAACTGAATAGTTGATATCTAAATGACAGATCCCCATAGAAGTCAATGGCAAAAAAAATTATTTGTTACTAGTAACAAAAGAATAGTTACTAGTCACTATTAAAATAAGTACTAGTATCTAATGAATAAGTACTAGTATCTATTTAATAGGTACTAGTATCTAATGAATAAGTACTAGTATCTAATGAATAAGTACTAGTAACTAATGAATAAGCATTGGTATCTAATAAATAAGGACTAGTATCTAAAGAATAAGCACTAGTGTCTAAAGAAAAGGCACTGGTATCTAATGAATAAGTACTAGTATCTAATGAATAAGTACTAGTACCTAAAGAATAAGCACTAGTAGCTAATGAATAAGTACTAGTACTTAATGAAATCGATACTAGTATCTAAAAAATAAGTACTAGTAGCATGAAAATAGAGACTAGTAGGTTAAAATGATTAAATGTTTAAAACGGCTTGCCATATAAGTACTAGTAGCATGAAAATAGAGACTAGTAGGTTAAAATGATTAAATGTTAAAACGGCTTGCCATAAGCCTACTTTATAGGGAGTACGTATAAGCTACCATAAACACTTTAACTTGAAACAAACAAACTGTCAATAACTAGCTTGAGTTACTTCAGGTAACCGCTATAGTTTCAGAGATGTTTATCTACTCGATTTTTAGATATAGTATTTGTTTTAAAAGTGGCAGAGTTAAAAGTGAAAGTGTGCCTTTCTTTTGATTTCATTGCGCTTTATCATCCGCCATGCTTTAACAGTCAGATATGCTACTGAAAGAAACGAGGGAAATGTGGAACGTTGTATCGTTAAACTGGTAAAGAATTGGCAGTGGCGTGGCTACAATGTGAGTGTGTCTCGTTACTGATAAGAACTGACAGTTATAAAGTGAGCATGCCGGAAGATTTTCCTTTCAGCCAATGCAGCCTTCCCACAGCAAACAACAGAGGAGAAATCCACATTGATTGGAGGCAGCTGACTCAAAGACATGACCGAAGTTCACATTAGTGACACATTATTCAACTGTTGTGGTGACCAAGCATTTCTTTTCTAAAGGCCTTCAAAATGGGGGATTATGCTCGCTAAATATGCTCGCTAAATCTCCGCAGTAAACAGCTTTGTGTGTGTAGTGTGTGTGAGTGATTACCGGCGGTGAGTTTTCCGATCCAGAACAGGTAATTGCTTCTGACTCATATGAGACCTGCAGGTTTGCTGATAAAGAACGACATTGCGCATGCGCACAATTGTCAAGATAAAATCCATCGTTTATTTGTATAAATTACGAGAAATTATATAACATTGGAGGGTAAAATGCTTTGGGATTTTTTAATTTATTATTGTCTATTAGCCTAATTTTTGTGTCGGTTTTCCTGTAGCTCTGGAAATGGAGCGGAGGAGTAGAGCTCGTGTAGCGGTGATAGGGGCAGGGCCGGCCGGGCTTTGCGCCGCTCGACACATACTGTCTAGGCCCGAGACCTTTGATCCACCCGTAGTTTATGAAATGACTGATCATTTTGGTGGGACCTGGTTCTATGAGGAACGAGTCGGCTCACATGACAGTGTGTATCCCGTCCACAGCAGTATGTATAGGGACCTCAGGTAGAGCAATAAATTGAGCATAATCCTGCTGAGATGCATTTTAAACCTTGTGGTTTTCATCACTTTTGGGCTGGTTTAGACTAGTCTAGATTGTCTGATCTCCCAGACTGACAAGCTGAACCCTATTAAAGTTGCCATGTGACAACTGAACCCATGAAATGGAAGTTGCAATAGTTTTCCAACTCCCTTTCTTTGGATGTAATGGGTGGAGCTTGACTTAAAATGCAGTTGTTTACTATTGCTGCTGGTGACGTTTTTTATTAAAGATTATTAGGGCACATGATTCATTTATAATAAATATTTAATTTTAAAAAAATTCATTTCATTGTGACTTTGAGCAAATATCCTATAGCAAAATAATGTTCTCCTCTATTAAGTGCACACCAACAAAACAAAGTCAGCAATAGACAGACCTGACCAAGCTGACAGAACAGAAAAACAAACCAGTCTAGGTTTAAGATGTGTCTTTATTTTGAGCAGGGAATTTATTTGTTTTTCATTTGTGTCCAATTGTCATGCAACTTTATGTACTTTAAAATTCCATATCTGTTTTAAAGAACTAATTTGCCTAAGGAGGTTATGATGTTCCCTGAATTTCCCTTTGATGACCACCTGCCTTCTTTTTTGCACCATACGTCGGTTCAGCGGTATTTGGAAAAATACTGTGAGAGACATGATATCGCACGTCATATCAAGGTATGTGTTTGTCTTTAATATAAATTCTGTCTGTAATGAAACTTAATCATTCTCTTACTATTTTTTTATTTTAATGCACGAAATGTGGGTTGACAATACATTTTTAGATTCATTAAAGCCTAAACCAGGAGACTAACCATCCAGCGTGTTGTTATAAACCAGTCCATCACCATTCCTATGACTTGACCTAAACATAATGTTTCTAGATATTTGAGTATTGAAGCAGGTAAAACTCCATAATAATGAGAGAAATTGATGGTATGGGAAATATAGGATACAAAATTAATAGTGATGTTTATTCACACAGTGTGGCATTTAACAGACAATATGGATAAATCATCAGGTGACAAAGGCATGTGTCCATGTATTCTAAGTGTAAAATGCCATTAAAAAAGTCTGGTATTTACTGACATCTCTTTTCATAGTTGCTGGAACATGATCATAGTCTTACATAAACTGTATTAGTTGAGTATCAACAGCTATTAGGGTAAAATTGTTCATCAACTAGTGGCCAGAAAGTTGAGATCATCACTGATTGCCTATTGATCAGGGTTGTATAGGGGCCGCTGACCTCTGCTTGTCAGACAAAGACATCAGCGTCACCACAGAAATCGAAAGACCCGTCAAGTGTGTTTAGAAGCCACAGTAGAAACGTTCTCAGTATTAGTATTTTTCTTACCAACAGAAGCAAGAATATTGCTTATGACAGACTGCTTTGTCCCTCACAGTTCAACACCGCGGTGGAAAAGGTGAAGCCCGTCTCCATGGAGACAGAGACGGGGGGAGCTGTGACGTGGGAGGTAATATCGCACCGCACATGTGGAGACCGGAACACGCAGACATTCGACTCAGTGTTCGTCTGCAACGGGTGAGGAATGCCATCTTAAAGAGTCCTTTTATCTCCCAGACATGCTCAAATGGACACAATTGCATCTAATCTCCAATTGCAGCTTCGCAGCGATGTTCTAAATGCATAGCATTATTCAAATAGTAGCATGTTCATTTACCCCATAATATTCCCAGAGGCTTTTATCTCGCTGAATTCTCTCAGAGGTGATGTGAATGGGTATTATGTTATGCATTCATGTGGCATTTGTGTGAGGGAATTCAGAAGACCACAGGAGCCCTTTAGCGTCTCAGCTCTGACTCATATTTCCTTCCTCTATCTGCAGGCATTACTCCGACCCCCACCTGCCCTACATTCCTGGAATAGAGCATTTTGAAGGTACTACAAATGCATAACCCTAAAAGCCCCTACTATTAGTCTCATTACACTCCTGCATCTCCCCTTTTCTCTCTGTCTCTCATCTTCTTATATTTATCTTTGCCTTTTCCCGCTGCTGTTTTGTAGGGAAAGTCTTACACAGTCATTCGTACCGCTATCCTGAGTCCTTCGCCAACAAGTCTGTTGTGGTTTTGGGGGCCAGAGCATCTGGTGTGGACATTTCCATTGAGTTAGCCCAAGTTAATGCTCGGGTTTGTGGCTTAACTTCTTTTTTTACAATATTACACAACCATTTTAAGTGGCTTTGTTTGGTTGTGAATTAGAGGGTTGTTCTCCCAAAAATGAGAATCTGTCAGTATCCCGCCAAAGTATTATTTTTTTCATAATTTTTCAAGAGCGGAACACAAAAGATGTCAGTTTGTGCAGCTCTGAATGATGACAAATGCTGTGCTCCAAAAAATGACCAAAAGCAGTCAAGTCCATTAAAGCAGTGTTATTTAGTATATATTAATATGCTATTATAGTTTTTTTTTAATTATATTTTGAATTTTGTTTTCTTTTTTATAATTCCTGTTTTCAATTTAATTTTAGTTAAATTTTAGTCATTTTTATTAGTTTCTTTTTTTTGAATATGTCTATATAATTTTTTTGTCATTTTTATTTAAATCTTAACTAAATGAAAAATGTTAGCTGAAATAAAAGTTTTCTTTTTATATTATATTTATTTTAGTTAAGGTTTATTTTATTTCAAGTAACAACATTTTTTTATGGTTTTAGTTAATAATAACTCTGCTTCAAAGTCTTTTGAAGTCATACAAGAATACAGAGCAGTATTTAAAGGGATAGTTCACCCCAAAATAAAAATTCTGTCATCATTTACTCACCCAGTTGTTCCAAACCTGTATGAATTTCTTTCTTCTGCTGAACAAAAAAGATACCAAACAGTTGATGAGCCCCATTGACAAATATGCTATGGAAGTCAATGTGATTCATTAACTCTTTTGTGTTCAGCAGAAGAAAGATTTTTTTCCCTGATAATCTGTTACACTCGGATGTATGTCACAATAAAGTAAAGATCTGTCACAACATCTGTTCCATCGCTACTTTAAACCTTCCCGTTGTCCATTTTTATTGCATCAAAAAGATCAGCATGACGTTTTCTTCTTTCATTTTCACAAAAGACATATGGGTTTGGATCAACTTGAGGGTAAATACATTTTAATAAAAACGATTTTGCGATTGCCATATCCCTTTAAATCAAAATTTATTTGGGATTTGTCCATCCTATCCATATCAGTAGTTCAAATGTATAATCTTAAACACTTGGAACTGGTCTTAGTATCTGAAAGGAGTGAAAAGAGAAGCTGGCCTCTCTGCTAAAAATTGAAAGTAGAGTTTTCTCTCTTTCTCATTTTAGGTGATTCTAAGTCATAGCACACCAACTATGTCCTTAAGTCTGCCTCAGGGTATCCAGCAGGCTACGTCTGTTGTTGGGGTCTTGGAGAATGGATCTTTACAGTTCCAGGATGGATCAGTGACCCGGGCTGATGTTCTTCTGTTCTGTACAGGATACAACTTTAACTTCCCTTTCCTTTGTCCATCAGAGCTAGGCCTGGACATACAGGCACTTTTTGTGACTCCGCTCTACAAGTACTTGCTGCCCCTGGCTTCCCGTCTATGTTTTTTATTGGCATTTGCAAAATTATTTGCCCTTTCATACATTTTGACTGTCAGGTGAGCAGAGAGAAAAAAACTGGATGGTTTGATTAGTTTGAATAGTGAATGTGATTCATTCTCACTGTAACAGTATCATTTTTATTCATAGGTTCAGTTTGCTCTTGCTGTTCTGGAGGGCTCGGTAAAGCTGCCCACCCAGGCAGAGATGGAGAAGGAGGTGCAGAGAGAGATGCAAAAAAAACTAGACACAGGTGTGCAGGTGAAGCACTTGCTCCATTTGGACAAGGATCAGTGGGATTATTATCTGGATCTGGCCAGGGTGGCCCGGTTCACACCCCCTCAGCCAGTGTTTCAGAGTCTATATGAAGAGGTGGGCAGACAGAGGAAGAAAGACCCACAGAAATACAGACAGATCAACTATAGGCTCATTGATGCCACACAGTGGGAGCTTTTGGAAGCTTCGCCAGAACAGACTGAGTTTAGCAAGAATTTGAGGAAAATTAATTGAATTGCACAGTTTTCCTATCATACCTAAGATGCTTTCTTTTTGTAGGAAAAGAAAGTCTGTAGAAATACTAAAGAAAGAAAATTAATGATTCTTAATAATTATACAAAAAAATTAGAGATCAAAGTTAATTTGATCTAATTAACAAATTAGGCCAATCACATTGCAGCAAATCAATGCATTTAGGCAGACGATCTGCTAAAGATGAGCATCAGAATTGGGAAGAAAGGTGATTTAAGTGATTTTGAATGTGGTCATGGTTGTGGGTGTCAGACGTGCTGGTTTTAGTACATCAGAAACTGCTGATCTACTGGGATTTTCACGCACAACCATCTCTAGGGTTTACAGAGAATGGCCTGAAAAAGAGAAAATATCCAGTGAGTGGCAGTTCTGTGGGCGACAATGCCTTGTTGATGCCAGAGGTCAGAGGAGAATGGCCAGACTGATTCAAGCTGATAGAAAGTAACTCAAAAACCACTCATTACAGTCTGTAGAAGGGCATCTCTGAATGCACAACACATTGAACATTGAAGCAGATGGGCTACAGCAGCAGAACACACACCGGGTGACACTCCTGTCAGCTAAGAACAGGAAAGCTCCTGTTCTGAAGCTACATTTCGCACAGGTCTCTCCAAAATTTGACAATATCTCCTAGTCTGATGAGTCTCAGTTTCTGCTGCGACATTCAGATGGTGTCAGAGTTTGGTGTAAACTACATGAAGCATGGATTCATTCTGCCTTGTATCACAGTTCAGGCTGGGGTGGTGTGGAGGATATTTTCTTGCCACACTTTGGGCCTCTTAGTACCAGTTTTAAACGCCACAGCCTGAGTATTGTTGCTGACCATGTCCATCCCTTTATGACCACAGTGTATCATCTTCTGATGGCTAAGATAACGCACCATGTCACAAAGCTCAAATCATCTCAAACTGATTTCTTGAACATGACAGTGAGTTCACTATTCAAATGGCCTCTACAGATCTCAATCCAATACAGCACCTTTGGACATGGTGGAACGAGAGATTCATGGATGTGCAGTCGACAAATCTGCAGCAACTGCGTGATGTTATCATGTCAATATAGACCAAAATCCAAGAATTACGACAGTTCTGAAGGCAAAAGCCAGAGCCCAACCCAGTACTAAGGTATACCTAATGAGTGGGCATGATTGAGTGTATGTATGTATGAAAATTTACAATGTCTAAATCTATATCCATTTTGTTTTCTTTTATTTTCAGCATAACAAATATAAATAAAATATTAGCATTGACTAAAGTAATTGAAACATTTGATTGTAGAAATTTCTTAGTATTTAGTAGCTACATGTTTTTCTTTTGTTTTAAAGACAGCATACAAGTGCAGGAACTCCACAAGTAATACAGTAGACCCACTTGATGGCTCCTGACTGTAAAATCATTAGGGTCAATCATTGCCATCACTAACCCCTATACATACATGTAGGCCTAAATGGGTCAATGGCATCACTCCTTTTTTTGTCCATGTAACTGTCCAGAGATTGTAAAAAAAAGAAATGGGTCTCAAGAGGCTGATATTGCTAGAAAAAAAATGTTGGCTTAAATATTTTTTCATTATCTTTTTTTTAAGTCTGTAAAACCATTTTGTCGATAATGTAAAATATTTACTGTTTACTTGAAAGTAGCTAACACAACTTAACATTTTAGTCATTAAACCTTAAAAAAAATAAGTTTTTCTTAATATTCCTTTTCTTTTTTACTGTATGATTCTGCAAAATTAAATGATTTCTGATGTTTTTTGAATGTTTTAGTTCTCTCACTGCATCTTAACTCATGGCAAATCAACAACCTCGAGCTCCTCCAGAAATGTTTAAATATTTACATAGAGATGCGATGTGAAGTTTATGTTAGGGTTTAAGGGGATGTGATTTTCTACATAATTGAAGCATTGCATCACAGCTTTCATCAGCAGTGTGAACACGACACAGTCCCGCAGACTTTCCCATCTGCTCGCGGTCTTCATATCCCAACATGTGAAATCGGACACCTACTTTCCCAACCCTTCCCAAACAGTCTTATCTGCACTTCCAGCTGTCACTACAACAGTATACAAAACATTCGCGCAATTCAAACTTTAACAGAAGCAACTGACTCCACAAGTTCAGAAGATCGACATCGATAAAAAGTCGCCGTTTGCTTGCGGTTTAAGAAAACAGGAGAAGAAACACGGACGGAGGGCGGGTGGAAAGCCAAATCCAAAGGGGTGTTTCCTCTCAAGCAGAGGAAGCATTGAAGTAGGGAGAAATAATTAACAAAACTGGGCGAAATGTTTAAATACATTGACGTTTAGGTGACAGTCGCGATGTCGACATCAGTTTTCCGATAAAAGGTGAGTGAATTAATGTCATCATCTTTCAGTAAAGAAAACAGGAACTGGAGGGCTCAGCAGCGATCCAACTGTGTCACTTGTAAAATGAAGTATAAAGTGTATGATTGATAGAAAACATAAAAATCTCCTGAAGATTTGTTTTTAAAGATGCACGTATTAGTCATGCGTCACGAAGCAAACAGAAAAGCTGCTTCACTTTAACGTTACTGTGACTGGGCTGAGTTGTTTTCTCTGAAAATAAAGAATTTTAATGTAGCATGTGTTTCCTTTAAAGCTCTGGAATGCAATAAGTGCCTTGATGTCTTAACCTCCTGAGACCCTGCGGCCTCATATGAGGACATTACATTTTTGCCTCTTGACACAATGATAATCAAATTTGTAAATCTTAAGACATGTTGGCCACATTTAGGGGCACTGCCCACACCATTTTGTTGTGATATAACAACATTACACCACTGTCAGTGAGAAGAAAATGACCCTAAACCTAACCCTTCTAACCCTAAACACTTCTACACCAGTTCCCGAAAGAAAAATGACCCAGGTAAAAAATCTATTCAAATTATATGAATGAAACAAATGTATTTATGTACAATACTGTCTCTATCATCATATGGGGATTAAAATTTGACATATTTTATTAATAGTAGCACTCTAGGTCATCAGTAAATGTAAAGTACTCATTTGAGGACATTGGGAGTATATTACGTTATCCCCTTACTGTCACCGTCCCACCTGGTACGTTTGCCAATATATATTTAGAACAATAATATCTTAGTAAAAACCTAAAGTAATATTGACAAACTATATATCATTTGAAAGCTTACAATCTCTAGTTTTCATAGTTGGTGGCTGTTTTTTTTTTAAATAAATTACATAAGAGCAGTAATTTATCAATTTGCAACAAGAATATTTCATATTCATTAGGCCTTTATTTTGAAACAGAAAAAAACATAAATAATCATGAAAGATTGGTAGAAACCTCAGTTTGTTTTCATGCCAAGAGTTCAAACGATAACACTAATTAAATGTTATGAGGAAAAAAAAGGTCTGAACATTTTTAAATATAAAGAAAAATATTATGAATTATCAATATTATCATTTGTGATGTGCTCTTTTTATGTTTATTAGAGGTTGAAATCAAATCAAATACTGCCAAAACACCCATACTATTTCTGAATAGGATGTATACTTAATAAATTGTATGAAATTATGGAAAGACATGGTTCAGATCACTCAAAACATATGAAAATGGAGGCGCCCTTATATGGTCAGTAAGGAAGCTGGCTGCCCATCTAGTGAAAAAGTTTGGTACTACGCCCAAATAAAATCTCACTGAAAGCTCATTTTTTGAGATATCAACCTAAAATTTGGAACACAACTTGTTTAGATTTTTGGCTTTAATTTTCTAGCAGTTTTAGAGTAAAATATATTTTATAATATATAGATTTTACATAAAATATAAATAATTATATTTTTACATTCTATATTTTCATAAACTCAAACTTATTTAACTTTTTTTCTCTTTCACTTTCATAATTTATATCACTTCTACAATAATCTGGCAAATGTCTTCTTAAAAACAAGACCAACCATATGTCTATATTCCAAAGCATTCTTGAATCACAACCATTTCAGTTTTTTTTTTGATTGTTAGTACTGTGTCCTCACATGAGGACATCATACGGTAAATTATAGACCCACTGTCCTCACATGAGGACATCATTTTCTGCAAAAACTACTTCCTGTACAAAAACAAATTTTAGTTATTATATTTATAAAGGTCCTACTTATCCCAAATAGCAAGAACAATTATAAAATGCACACCAGGCAAACGCTCGGGTCTCAGGAGGTTAATTTTATCCCTCATTATGTGTAAACAATGAAGGGCAGATCCAACTTGTAGCTATATGTTAATACAGGCATTATCACTTGTAGCCTATCTATGTAACTTTACAAAAATGTATTTTTTCCCTTCTGTCTCCACGAGGAGTCTTTTGGCATATCCCATATCCCCAGCCATGTTTCCAAATTCTCATGTGTTAGGAAATATGCCCCAGTTTGATTGCTTAATTTCAAATTTGCTATAAAACTGTCAACCCTGTTGCTTTAGGCATAAATTTAAAGGCCTAACTTTTAAATGCGTAAATAAAATGTATCATAGTTTTCACTAATAAGCACCAGCACAACTGTTTTCAACATTGATAATAAGAAATGTTTCTTGAGCAGCAAATCGGCATATTCAAAGGATTTCAGAAGGATCAATTCTTCTTTGCACCACAGAAAAAAAATTAGAAAAACATTATTTTAAGTTGTAATAATATGTCACAATATTACTGTATGTAGGCTACTGTATTTTTGATCAAATAAATGTGGCTTAGGTGACCATAAAAGACTCAAAAACAACTCAATAACAAAAATAATCTTACCGGCCCAAACTTTTGAACAATATAGTGTATATTACATTTTAAATCTTGAATTGCCACAACTAACTTTATCACTTAAAGATTTTCTGATAGGATGTTTAAAATCTTAAATAAATGTGCTTTAAAAAAATAATAATAAATCAGCATATTATAATGATTTCTGAAGGAACGTGTCACTGAAGACTGGAGTAATGATGCTTTACATCACAGAAATAAATGATATTTTTAAAATAATACTAAAATAGAAAAGCATTATTTTAAATTTAATAATATTTCACAATATTACTGTTTTTTTCCTGTATTTTCAAATCAAATAAATGCAGGCTTGATAAGCATAAGAGACTTCTTTCAAAAACATTTTTTTTTTATTTGTCCAAACTTTTGACTGGTACTGTACATGTATGTCTATATAATATATCTCCAAAATAATTTAGCTTTATAAAAGTTTTTGAAATTATCTTAATTCTTATATTTCATTATATTGATCATTTTGTGGCATTAAATGCATGTGGAAATGGATGTGCTTTAAGCCTGTTTATGCTGAATTGGCATAACTCTCCAACGGATGGAGGAGAATCCAGACAGCGACAGGCATTATGAGAGGACCACAGATGACCCCTCACCCTCTGGCCAGGGGACCAAACAGAAGAGTGATGAGACCCCTGGGTGATCACGACCTACCCATCATGCAGTGGGAGGATTTAAGTTTACGGATTGCAGAGCTAGAAAGGCAGGAGGAGGAAAGAAGGACAAAGGCAGAGGTAACATTTTATCTGGGCTTTATATATATATACACTACAACTTTTTTATGTTTGCTGCATTAATTTGACCTAAAATAGAGTAAAACAGTTCTTATTATTATCAATGTTGACCTTGTGTTTTAGAGTCTGGGTTTGTCAGAGCGAGACAGAATACTTGGATGCTGGACAGGGTCAAAACATCATTCACTCCACCGGGAGCCATGGGCAGATGAGAACGACTACAGTCCCTGCCGTGTTCCTGTCATAACGTCAAGGTATTACGCATGAGCGGGTCCATAATGTTAAGACGCTGTTGTTCTGATGTTTCTATTCAAATGTGCACTGTGTGTTTCCATCAAACAGATTTAATAGTCCTAAAAATCTTCAGCTCTGTTTCATCAACAACAGTGAGAGCGAGGGGGAGGATGACGAAGGAGCATCTAGCAAAGAGGTGGGAGGAGATAGTCGTGATAGTAGTTTCCCTGAGTTGTATCTCAGGTCATGATTTATGAGGCTGCAAAAAAGCATTAGGTTTTTGTCATCCTCAGAGCTCATGTGAGGCGGAGGTACGTGGGAGTTGCTCTCTGGGGCTAAAACAGGAAGTGAAAACAGCTCTCAGGGCTCTCAGAGACAAGCTATTGGCCGAACAGAAAGAGAAAGAGGTGAGGGGTTTCAAAGGCATAGTTCACCTAAGAGTATGGTCTGTCTGTCTTCCGTGGAACACAAAAGGAGATGTTTTAAAAGTGGAGCTTGTAATGGGGACTGTAGCTTTCAAGTTTCAAAATTGATTCAAAAGCACCATAAAAGTATCATTCAAGATATTTACTTTTATGTTCCACAGTATAAAGTTAGACAGGAAGTAGATGATGACGGAAAAGTGGCCTTGTTTCCAGAAGTAATTTTCTCTTTCATGTTCTTCAAAAAAAATCTTCAATAAAGAGTTCCTGTCATGAACCAAACCAACCCGCTCTGGGATGATTCACATTACAATATTTCATTTGAATTATATAATATATCGATATGTTATCTCTTGTGCTCAACAAGGCTGCATTTATTTGATCAAAATTACAATAAAAACAGTATTATTGTGAAATATTATTACAATGTCGAATAACTGATTTCTATTTAAATGTATTTTAAAAATGGTATTTATTCCTACGGGTGGGACAAAATATTGTTGACCTTCTTCGTAGAATACTATAATCGATTCGCTGGCGCCAAATATCAAAATTTAATTAATAACCGAGCACTTACACAGGTATGCACAGCGTTTTAAAGCAGGCATCTAGCAGCGAATCCCTAATATATCCACTGATAGACGCCTGCTTTCAAACGCTCCTGTGTATGTCCCATACCTGTGTAAGCTCTCTGTGAAGAGCGTCAATGTCTATTTACAACAGTTTTTGAAGCATTGATCATTGTAGCCAATAACAGACATATATTTGAGCGTGTGAACACAATGGCCAATCAGAGGTGTTTAAGAATCCGCTCAAAAGTGCTCAAAATGCTAAGAGGAAATGCTGGTATCGTCACGTTTTTAAAATTTTAAAACACCCAAGTTGGTACCTTTGACAAAACTATTCCCAGGTTTATTTTAAGGAAGCTAGTAAACACTGAGATGTTCCCATGTTTAAATAAAAGAGGTTAGCAAATTTTGAATATATTAAATTTTATATTAACAAGTTGATTAGCAGTTAAATGTGTCAGTTTACTGTTAAATGTTAAATTCATGTTAAATTTACTTCAAATGTTAAATTTAATTTACAGACTGAAAAACTTTGTGTGCTGTTGAGAAAAAAAACTGCAATTAATCTGTTTACAGGCATTTTGTTTTCATAGACAGATATCTTGATGTATCATTATAGGATTGTCTAGCAATATAGATTATCACAGAATTGCTGTATCGTGATATTATCGGTATCGTGAGCCGTGTACGGTGTATCGTATCGTGAGGTACCCTGTGAATCCCACCCCTAGATCCCACTTATTCCAGTGATACACAGCTGAATGTTCAGCATCATTACTCCATTCTTTAGTGTCACATGATCCTTCAGAAATCATTCTAATATGATGATTTGCCGCTTAAGAAACATTTCAAAACAATTGTGCTGCTTAATATTTTTGTGGAACATTTACATAGAAAAATGTGATACATCAATTTAATGCAGTGGCTTCCAACCCGGAGGCCACTAGGGGGCCTCAGCAAACTTTCAAGGGGACCTCAAGATTACTTTTAATTTATTGTTATATAAAAATAAATGTGTGATTTGGGAAAATCATGTACATTTATAATATCTTTAAACGCCATAAAAATTTCCATCCATCCATTTTCCAAACTGCTTTGCCCATGGGTATTTTTATAATGAATATAAATGTTGTCCATTCAGTGTGTTTTTTGTGTGACTGTCTTTGTGGTCATTCATTTCTCTGGTGTTTATTTTTTCATATTTTTGTTTTAATTTCAGCAAGAAGTCACCCACAGTAACGTGAACGTAAGGAGAAAGATTCTTAGCCTTAGCGATCTGCAGACATGCTCTTTACTGCAGCTGAATGCGCTCGGGGCCTCACTGAATGAAGACATTCAAGGTATCTTTTTCCTCAAGAGTACAACATTTTAAATAAAAAATGCCACTCACAAATGTGTTATAATTTCCATGCTTCTTTAAACACTTATCCTAAATGGTTTGGCACCTTTAAAATGATTTTGATTTGATTTGTGCTTTTAGATTTGAGCTCAGAACTGGTGAAACATCTTGTTGTACGAGACCACCTTCGGAATAAGCAAGATGCGTTGCTCCTGGATGTACAGGATATGACGACATTGTGAATGATTTTTATTTCCAACAACTGCATAACTGCAGTTCAACGTTGGCACTTTCTGAAAGCAGTAATTTGCTGTTACTCATCCTGTGGACTAACAAGGCCAGAATATCCTGTTTGTTCTTGAAGAAATGTAGCCCTCAAAGAAACTTTTGCTAAAATGTGAGTCACATTGATTATAGTCACAAGTTTTATTGTGAAAAAGTGCCTTAATAACAAAACCCTAATGGCTCTGATTCATGTCTCATCACTTATGGTTTAATTTTGCATCTGTAAATAGAGAATATAACAAGCTGCTGTCAAAGCCATATGTGATCAATAACTGTGATGTATTAATCATCCGTTACATTAAGCATTCCATTGAAAAACAGTGTATGTAATCGTCATAGGAATATAAATGGTGTGAATTATGCTGTGTCATATGAATGTGCCTTACAACTTTCCTTTGTATCAAACTTATACATGAGAATGAATATCTCAGTGCTAAATATTTCACAATAATTTAATAAATCATTTATTTTGTATTTTATACAGAGTCGTCAGCCTTTTTGTGTGCTTGGAAATGCAAGTAGTGGAATCATGACAATAATGCTATTCATTCTCTGCAAAAAATTAAGAGATACTTAAAGTCGATATGAAACGGAGGTTGCGATAGTCTTTTCTTCTCTATTGTGATGTATATACAGGTGAAACAGCTCAAACAAGAAAAAAATGTAGGCTGGGGCTTGATTTTGTCTGGGAATTGATTGGATGGTTGTGGTCTGCTATTGGTCGATCTCATTTGAGTGACAGGTTGTCCCGCCCTCAATGCAATAAATACATCATCAGAGAAGAGATGTCGCTGCAAGAGGGTGGGTCAGTTTGATTAAAGATTAAAAAGGCCTCATGAATTGAAAAATAATAATAATGTGCCTACTGATAAATCATTTCTAATAAATACAACAACAAAAAAGGAATCAATTTTGATTATATTGACTTTACGGTCGTTTTGGGGTTAATCAGACTAGAATAACCTTTTGTAGAACCTCTCGATAACCATTTTCAGGTGCCTCAAGTATCCTAGAACAAATAATAGATTAAACTTTTTTTTTTAAAGTTTCTTTTTAATGAAATTAATATTTGTGTGTATGTACATGCACACAATATATACAATATGTATATGGTGTTTTTTTCAGTAACACTTTAGTGAGGGGGTACATAAAACAAAAAAAGTTGGAAAATGCTGCTTGTTATACATTTTTAAAATTATTTGTACGTATTTGTTTAGCCCTGGTAAGTTTTACTTAATGAACCTGTGTGTTGAACATAAATGTACTCAACTGCATGCAGCTCAGCTGACTGACCATTAAAGCACAGTGGATGGATAGAGAGAGAGAGAGAGAGAGAGAGAGAGAGAGAGAGAGAGAGAGAGAGAGAGAGAGAGAGAGAGGAGAGAGAGAGGAGAGAGAGAGAGGAGAGAGAGAGAGAGAGAGAGAGAGAGAGAGAGAGAGAGAGAGAGAGAGAGAGAGAGAGAGAAGAAGGAAGCACACAGAATTACTGATTGAGACATGATTAGTAAAATTTTGCAGATCTGGATAGTAAATTGATAAAGTAATTTGTAATCAGAGACTGTAGTTGCAGTGCAGCAAAACGTACACAGCACTGAACTTTTCATCCTGACCTTTTATCAGATGCGTGAAGAAATTAATGCATTTTGGCTGCACATTGGAGTTACCTTTTTCCTTGACCTTTAAACAGGTAAGATATTTCATATAGATCTTTCAAAACAAAACAAACATTGCTTTAATACTTAGTGTGTGTGTGTGTGGGGGGGGGGGGTGCTTTAAATGAATAAACATTACCTATATAGTCTTATATATCTCAATAATACTTTAAATTTCTCTAGTTTACATTTTCAAACTTTTAATACTCAAATCATGGTGTTTATAATTGATATGCACACTTTTGTGTTGAACTGTACGCTGGATTGGGTTTCCGCTCAGCGATTCTTGTCTGAATGAATGAGTATTAATTATTTACTGGAACATACCTGCAAGAACACATGATAATACCAAAGCTGCCTCTGTAGTACAGGGATATTTATTAAGCAACAAACTCAAGTATGTCATGAACCAAACATGGACATTGTTATTAGTGCTTCATGTTATGTAGGTACTATGCATATAGATGAATGCATCAGCCATGTCTTGACATAAATTAGGCATCTTTTCATTGCAAACGAGGTCAGTTAGGTCAGGAAGTGACGCGTGTTGATACCTCTTAATTTGTGCAAAGACAAACTGCAAAGCAAAAGAACTTGTCTAAAACATGGGACACAAAAAAAATGGGGGATGGAAAGATGAATGAAGGGTTTGTTACTGATTGATGGGGCAATAGACCAGAAGTGGCCGAATCAGCATTATAGACAGAGAAAGTTGAAGGGCTGAGTCATTGGTCAACCTGCAGTTTGCTGGGACTGCAAACACGAAAGTTCAGATTTACAATGCAATCACAGTAAAAATATGTAACGTTCATCTGTTTTCTCTATCTCGGAGCGATGTCCTCACAGGATATCCTGAAGGTTGAAGAATGTGGTGCTTCTAGATTGAGTTGAAGAGGTCCAGGGAAGACGGTGATGTGGCTTTGCGGTTACGAGATCAAGGACAGCAGATCATGAAGACCACGGCTTCAGTCTCAGTCAACGCATCGGTGCAGGCAGATGTTCGAAACCACAGCGCGCTGCACAGCTGTAGCATCGACGAGTCCTACAAGTATGTCATCTTGCCTCTGTGCTACTCCTTGACCTTCTTGCTCAGCCTCGTCCTGAACTCCACCGTCCTCCTGCGGTCCTACCGGTGCAAGAGTGGCCGTCAGTGGAACACTTCGCTGATCTACATGGTCAATCTGGCCTCCACGGATCTGATGTACAGCTTCTCGCTGCCGTTCCTCGTGGCTAGCTACGTGATGCGTGACCACTGGGTTTTCGGAGACTTCATGTGCAGGCTGGTGCGTTTCTTGTTTTACTTCAACCTGTACTGCAGCATCTTCTTCCTCACCTGTATATCCGTCCATCGCTACATGGGCATCTGCCATCCGATCAGAACCATCACCCTGGAGAGCAAGCGGGTGGTTAGAGGCATTTGCGCTGCCGTTTGGGTCGTAGTGTTCATACTTACGTGCCCCATCGTCCGCTTTGCCAAAACAGGGGATGTTTTGAGGAAACTAGGAGGTGGAGTGAACGAAGGAGTCGATTCTTGGTCGGAAGGCAGCAGTGATGCTGGAAAAGTCGAGGTGGAGGTATACAGGAACTGTTGGGATGACGCAATCGACACAGAGTTTTCCGAATACGTGCCTTATGGAATCGTTCTGCACCTTCTGGGCTTCTTTTTCCCTTTTATCGTCATTGCGTGGTGCTATTCGCAGGTGGTGCGGACCATTTTCCTGACGCTACATTCCCAGCCGCAGGTGCAGGAGGAAGGGGGAATGTGTGGTGGGGTGGAAGGGGTCAAGGACAGGACGTCCGTTTCCATCTCGGGCTCTCAACACGCGCCGTACCTCAACAGGCGACGCAAGTCCATCAAAACCATCATCGCCATCACCATCCTGTTCGCATTGTGTTTTCTGCCCTTCCACATAACGCGCACGCTCTTCCTCGTCCTCAAGGAAACGAAGGCCGTCGAGTGCCAAACCATGCGGATGGTTTCCATTTGCTACAAGATCACTCGGCCCCTGGCTTCCTGCAATTCCTGGCTCAATGCGCTCCTTTATTTCCTAACAGGAGAAAAAAGCTTAGCCTGCTGTGGACGGGCCGACGCCGGTCATAACACCCACCTTCTCTGGCCTTTACAGATTCTTGGAGGACAGAAAGAGGCTGAGGATCAAGAGCAAGGCTGTTCACATAAAGCAGACGAAGCTCAGGAAAGTGACTCGAAATCGTCAGGAATAACATAGATGAGGTTGGGAATGCACAAAGGGACAGACCTACTTTAAATGCTCCAGATTTCATATTATTTATTATTCATTAATATCACCGAGTAATTTCACACAATCTTGAGTATTACAGGAGGTTTAATGCTAGTATGCGACTGAGCAGTTATAACCAGCCACCTTTTTAAACATTATGTTTTTGTGTTTGTTTGTTTGTGATGGATATTTGGTGAGTAAAAATGTAAAATCAGTAAATATTAATAAAGTAATAATTCATCAAAAAATGAAATTTGCATTTCTCAAGCACTAAATAAGTTATTAATTGCTGAGTGACCAGAAGTGAAGTACTGTTAACAGGCCAAAATAATAAACAAAAGAAACAGGAAGTAAAAAGTTACTAATTTACATCTTGTGACAATAAAACTGATTCGCTCACACTATTAGCAAGACATGCCCTGATGTTGTAGAGATCCTGAAACGGTTGAATTGCACATCCCTAGAATGTAAGTTAATAAAAAGTCGTTTTAATACATCTCAAAGATAAAATCACACTTTGTCTAAATGGAACCTTAAAAGCACAAAAAATTTCACCTCCTTGTAATTTATTATGCCTCATTTATGCTTGAATTTGTGCCAATTCATAAGCAACACCAGACATTTGGTTTATGAATGGTAGTATAGAATTAACTTCATGAATAATTCTATTTTGTTAAATATGTTTGCCTTAAATACAGTTCTGAAAGAAAATACACACGTTCCCTATAAATGGTTACTATCGAGAGTCTAAAATTTATAAGAATTCACCATTAAAAATGAGAACCAGATATTTGTTATAAATGTAATTCATTAGGTAATGCATTACATGAACCACAATGAAAATATTTCTAAAGCATTCATAATACATGTTTAACGTTTTAATTAGTTCATGTATAAAACAAAGCATGAATGAACAATAGCACAAATCAGTATGAACCAAAATTAATAAATAGTGTGAAAATATTTATAGTTCACAATTAGGCTACCTAAAGCAATTACTAATGTTAACAAATGAAACCGTATTTCAAAATAGTGCTAATACATCTATACATCAAAAGCTTAATTTAGCTTTAATACAGTTAAAATACAATTTAAATACAGTTTTAGAGCATTACTGATGTATTATAGTTTACTATGACTCTTTTGGATTGATCCTCAATGAAAATAACCTTAAATGTTTGCAATTTTCCTTTCTTTAATCGTATTAATTTAAATTTAAAAAAGATTAATCTGAAAAGCAAACTCTACATATCTCACGAGGCCAGAATAATTGGCAAAAGAATATGCAGTAAGCCACATATTCACTTCTCCTGAGCACAGTGCTTGTGCGATTCTCTTGTCTACCAGAGCAAGGCGCTGTTGTACAAGGGGACGCACAATCTCTATTTGGTTGCGGGAAATATGTTTTATTTTCTAAATTAAGAAATGACCAGAAAACTTTTAATGTATCCCGTGTTTCGGACTGTATCAGGAGACACTTTCAGACAAGGATGCTTTCACCGACAGAGCCGACGATCACATGTTTGATCGGGATTGTGTTATGTCATTTTTCCGACTGCTTAAAAATCTAACGTTAACTTAGCAGGTAAACTTGATAAATAAGCCGTGGCATAAAGCTTCATCTTTATCACAACATTTGACCGAAAAGACCCGAAAGCCTATTTTTGGACTTCTTTGATCTGTGTTAATTCGCTTATGTGCTGTTTGCGCTTGTGGATGTTTTATTTACTCTGTTTGGATAAGTTGGATTGGATTAAAAAGCCAAAGGACCTTGTCGAGTTATTGGCTGTGCATTGAAAATAGCGCTGAATGTACTAAACTAATGGTCTGAATAGGAAAATGTTCCTTAATGCACAGAAATAACTGTATACGCTTCATGTTTACGCCGACGAAATCAACCTGAGGAGTTTATACCAAGTTTGTGCGCGAACCGATAAACCAGCTGTAGCGCGAGCTCACAGCTGTTTATCACATTACTGTACAAAGCTGACTGTGTTTCATTTCAAACTTCAACAAAATGCGATAGACACGGGAAATCAGTCAACCAGTTAAATTGGATCGGGTATTTTGGCGTGAGGCCTGCTGGTCGGGCTTTTGCCGGGGGAGAGTTGGTGCTCTGGCCGCTTCAGGGGGCGTTCAGCCCGGCCGTGAGTGACGCACAGCCTCGGTGCCAGAGGACGAGCTATGGAGAGGATGGAGGTGGACCAGTGCGCAGGCGCAGGAGGAGCCCTCCGAAGGTCGAACAGCGCCCCCATGATCACGAACGTCAGGTGAGGGAACTGCACTCATTGCTGGGGGAATGGACAGAATAAATCCACCCGGTTTCACACTGACAAGGTTTAAACCGAGTGCTTTTTTCTAGGGCACGTTTATAAAAGCTACTTAAAGGCCATGTTGCAGGTTAAACACCACTGTCGATTAATGGGTACATAAAGCAGTTAAGATATGTATATAAAGTTAGAAATGTCTCCAAAATGGTGTTAAAGTCCAGTTTTTGTAGTTTTTGGTTAGTGACGGTTATTTTTTACGCGACTCGGCGATGACGTCACATGAGGTAGACGCAGGCTGCAGGCAGAGGCGCGCTTCAGAATCGGTTCAGTTACAGTTCTCATGGTTCACAGCCGAGGAGATCGATGTTCTCGTCAGGGCTGTAAGACTCGTGTTTAAATAGTTTTCCTTATAATAATGCATCGTTTGCAAAAAGTAAAATGCATCTGTGTAGATGAGAGAATCATTTACAGTGGATGCACGTTGTTCACTCTGTATTATCATGGCCAAGCATGCGCGCTTAAAATAGCATCTGAATGTACGCGCAACGCCACAGACTTTAGACTAGGTTAGGGTGACCAACAGTCCTGTTTTCCCAGGACATGTTCTGTTTTCACGTCCTGTTTTAGCTGTTTTTTTTTTTTTAATTATGAAAATGTCCTGGTTTTCAAAAAACTTCTGGGAAAGATCAGCTCTAAAACAAAACATAGATGGGCAAACAAGGAGGATGAGGATTGAGGAAGAAAAATATGATAAAGAGGAAGAAAAAAATATACATTTTGTTAGTTCATTTTTGTAAGTTTGTGAGAGCTATTTTTGTTAAATTTGGAGGTATTGCTTTTAGTTATTTCTTATTTATATATTTATTTTTCTAATACAGATGAGACATTATTTCATTCATTCAAACCTGTAATAAAACAGGCTTTGAGAAGCCTATCTGAATTTGTGTCTTGTAATAAAACCATTTTCTATCCATACAGAGGAGGCATAGGCTACTTTAAATATACTAAAATTAATAAGGCATCATTGAGTAAATTTCGAGTATAATTTGAGTATCTGTTTGCTCGGCCGAGTGTCCTGCTTTTACCTCTATCTCCGGTGAAAATGTTGTTTGCAAATGTAGCTGACGACGAGTAGGCTGGTCATGTCTTCAGTGTGATGAGTATGTTCATGGTTTATGTTTACTTTACCTTTTTATTTTTTACACGGAGTCCTTTGAACAACAGCTATAGGTGACAGGAGATGTGTTGCATACACAATAAACATGCATCAGATATGTTTCCAACATACTTGTAGAGTTTAAAACTTAAGAATCTTTCCTACTTATCCATGGCAATACCGGTACACTGCGTCCAGGCAGGCTATACGCTGGGCTTATGGAGTTTTAGGCAGGAGTATAAAGAAGCCTCTCGTGTGGTTTCAACCATCAGACAACAATTCCAAAGTTGTGACCAGACCTATCAGGGCTTTCAATTGCCTCGTTTGGATGAAAATGAATAAAAATAATAATTCCTTATTCTGTTGTGATCGCCCAATTGCCCTCAAAATGTTATAAAGTACACAGAACACATGGATTTTTATAAGAAAAAAACTGTTTATTGGCATTGCTTGTAATGGTTACTAAACATTTACTGAACAAGGACAAATATTACTGAACAAAGACACAGGTTGCAAGTAAACAAATCTATATAAAAAAGCCCACTGATGAAGGGCTAGACCTGAAATGTTTGCACATTGTTTCTTTTGCCTGCAATAGTGTGGTCCAGAGCCATAGAGAGAGAGTTACGACACTCCCATATACCGCCATAGGAACTCTGGAATGAGGAAGTAAACGCATCGCGTGTGGTGGAGCAGCCAATAGTTCCAAACATTGATAGTTCCACCATTGAACCCCATTCATTTTCAGAGCTTCCGAAGTACGCTCGCTGGTAAATTAATGAAATTACTGTATTTTTTTTTAACTTTTACACACATTAGCCGACCTCTCGTGAATCTAGTCAGTATATTTTATGTGGCCAGTTTTAGTTAATGTTTTAGATAATGGGTTAATTGCAGCTAGCTATAGCTTACATGACCAACTCTTCATTTAAGTTAACTAACTTATGGTAACCTGAAGTATATACATATACATAACCCTAACCCATTTAAATAAATGAATTTGTGTGTGTGTGTGTGTGTGTGTGTGTGTGTGTGTGTGTGTGTGTGTGTGTGTGTGTGTGTGTGTGTGTGTGTGTGTGTGTGTGTGTGTGTGTGAATATATTATGTGTATGGGTTAAGGTTAGTTATGTGTGATTCAAATATACATGTGTACTGTACATCGTATACATGTATTTGTGTGTGTTTTCTGATATGGTTTAGTCTATGATTAGTGTAGGACGAAGGGGTACATTAGCCATACTGAAATGAATCCTGTTAACAGTTATGGATCATGTTTAGGAACATAGTTAATTCACTCATTAACTATCTCTCCGGTTTCAAGTTTATATTTACCGAACATTACTGCAAATTTGTACATGCACACTTATATTTTGTTGGTTGTAATTCTGAACGGACCACCGCTCCAGACCTCTTTGCGTGATCACAAAGGTAGGCTAATGGCTGAATCGGAATTCAATTGAATTCAATTCAAATAAACACGGGAATCAATAGCCTAAGAAAAAAAGTAATGATTTTGTGCAAAGTAAAACCAAAGCACCGAAACCACCACTAAATGAGATGACAGGGACAGAAGGAAAGAAGATAACTAACAACTAAAATAAATAGGGCTAGGTAGAGTCTGACGGCCTCCTCCTCAGGAACCTGTTTGAAGGATTTGGCGATGGGGGCGGCCAGGTGCATCAGGACAAACTGGCGCTAACCTCTCGAAGAGCTGCAGGTGAATTGGTGTAGCTTTCCCAAAGGGCCTTCATTAATGATGTTGCATAACCTGCAGACATAATAATAATACTGTATAAAGATCATTGCCACTAATGGAAAGTTTGAAAACACATGAAATGGTCCTGCATATGAATTATAGCAAACATAAACAGTAAACAGAATGTTATGAGATTGCCAGGGATTGCCAGTAGAGTGGACCCTGATATGCGCTACTAAATGAATACATAAAAGAAATCCAGAACATATTCGATGATTTGAATGTTACTATTAAATGTTTACACCAATACTAGTGCTAATACATGTGGTAAAGTTACATAAACTCTATGAGGTAGTGAATTTACTGAGAGGTAGCTAAACTCTGAAGTGAGAAGTGGATAAACTGTTTCTGACATAATTTCAGCGGTGGGTAAACTGCGTTTAGCCTCCACTACAGCCCTGACGACACGGTCACGGTCAAATGTGAAAGAGAACCGTAGCAGTCTAACACAAAACCCAAACGTACGATTGCGAAAGCCGCTTGATGATCATTACCACTGGTCCAAACACTAGCCATGAAGCTTTCATAACGACATGGGCATTTAGTTCAGGGCAATTTTGTTTTGGCTCAAATTCGTGAATCACGAAAAATGCTCTTCTAATGTCAGAGTGATCGTGCTTGTAGTGGAGGCTGTGTCAAAGGGAACACGGTAGCTATAACGTTACAAAATACACACAGAGCTAGCTAACACGCAGCTTGTAAACATTAACGTTAGCATGATGAACTTACCGTGGCAATATCTCGCTTGCGGCAGACGGTGTCTCTCGGCCTCGGGACAGGGCAAGCAGAGAGGTTTGCATTCACAGACGGCACGGCGGTAGGAAGTAACTTAGCCATCCTCTCACTCTTTAAACCAAGTGAGACCATCTTGGCATCCCCTGAGTGGTAATCCTCCTCTTTGAAATGCGTGCTGCATATTCTCGAGTAACTGCGGCGACAGAGCTAACGTTAACTTAGGTGAAAAATCTGCTCGCCTAATCTTGACAAACTGCACCCAGCTTCGGAAGATCTATCTATCTATCTATCTCGATATATTTACTTATATCTGACACTGTCACTCTTTCACTAGCTAACGTTAGCTACTACTCGCGGGCTTTCGTCTGTTGTCCAACAGCGTACCTCATGTGACGTCATCCAATGCATTGTGGGAGAAATTAGAATCCTCGCTAGCTGTTAGCCAAATGCTAACATATCACCTACTTTCCCGTATTATATTTCTTTTTTGTAATCCCCTACAACATCAAATACAACGGATAACTGTTTAAATGTTTATTACCAACTAGAAAACTGCCAGAAAAGAAAAAAAAAAAAACCTGCAACATGGCCTTTAAATCCGTTAATTAACCTAAAGCCTAATCCTGGTTTAGTCTAAACCCTGTTTGTGAAACCGGGCCATGATGTTTAAAGGGTACCTATTATGGCATTTAAAATGTTCCTAATAATGTTCTGGGAGTCCCCAACAACAGTTTTACATGCATGCAATGACAAAAAACACTTTTGTTGTATTATAATATGCATTTATTTTTACCTGATTTGCTCACCGACTCCCTAATGATTCGTTTGACGACTCATTTGTCCAAACCCCTCCTTTGCGTGACGCTAATCGGCGGTGATTGGTCAGATGACGCAGTCAGTTATATTTTGCGTCAGCCCAAAGCTTAAACATATTGATAAAGCACTGCAGTACTACAATACGCTTCACATAATTTCACATATTTCAAAAAACAAAACAAAATGACATTGGAGACCTAGAAGCTGCTGAGCGTAACTCTCACTCTCACACACACGCACACACACACACACACACACACACACACACACACACACATATAAAAGCAATAATTATTAATAGTACTTACAGGTTGTGATTCGGAGGAGGAAGCTGATCTAAATAAACTTGGTATTGAACGTTCCTATATCAGCCGACTCGCGAATCCACACTTGAAAGCATTTGTGTTTGTGAAGCGATCGTCATTACGCGAACACAGCTCAAGGTGGCTATACTTGTGTGGTATAGTTGTAAATATAAACTCTAGCCACTGAGTCTTCACATGCTCGTCTCTGGGCAGTGAAAAAAAAAGTTTGCTTTTGATTCGCACTTCAGAACAGAGTCTCATCGACATGATGTTTTCACTGTTTTCTCTGTCTGCTCGGCGCGCGCACTGAGTGGGCGTGTCGAATTCAAATAACTTGTACAAGTGACGTACGAAAGCTAGAGAGAAAGCATCGTTTGTCTATCGATTCATATCAGCGACTCAGAGTCGTCTCTTACTTTTGAGAGACAATAACTTTGTATACGGTGAACTTTCATATTTAAAACTTTGCAGGATGTTTTTGTTCACTTAGATCTATGTTACACACTACATGAAAGGTAATTTTCAAAATTCCATGATAGGTACCCTTTAAAAAGTAGGCTAATATACACTGCAAAATAAGTTGATCCCTAAACAAATGTATTATTTGAAATATCCAACTTTTAATTTCATTTCATTTTCATTTAACTTTTTGCACTACAGTGATGGGACGACAGTGTTTAGTTCTAATAGTTCGGCTCGGTATCGTCGGAGCAGCGTGTCTGTAAACCCGAGCTTTCCCTCCCGGGTGAGTGTTCATATAGTCTGAAAATCAGTTTTGGACATTTATAAAAAAAAAATAAAAAAAAAACTGTAAGTAAATAATACATTACATTTGTGTTGCAGACCCTCCCTCTGTCCCCATTCTCCCTGTCATGTGAGAGATCCGAACACAAGAGACAGGTGAGAACTAAAGAATCGATTACTGCGACGCTTTAAATCTGTAGCAAAGTTTACATGTATGTGTGTTGGCTGATTTTACTTTATAAAAAAATTATATAGCCTATATATTTTTTATAATTATGTTTATTTAATTTTCATTATTATAACAAAACAACAACACAATAACATAAAAATAAAGCAACACCAATAGCTCAGATTTTCATATAGAACTACACACCATAATAAAACAGATTAGAGAATAAAAGCAATAACATATTTCAAAAAGATGGAGAAGAGGACAACGATTCAATGTCCTGAGAGTTATACAATTACAATATTCCTTGTAATATAATAGGGCGAAGATGAGTTTCCAAATAGTCCAGATATGGGGTCCAAGACTTATATATTATTATAAAACTGGCATGGTTTTTTATGTAATACATAGGTAAGACACTCCAGGGGAATCAACTCAAAAATAACCTTATGGCAACCTTTAAGATATGAAGATTTATCACTGATCCAATTAAGTACAAAAAAAATCTGCCAGCAAAGGATATAACATTAGCAGATGAAACTGCATCCATTAGTAATACCCAACACCAGTGAGACTGGGTCAAAATATTAAAGATCTTTTATATAGCCTATATTTAGTTTTGTAAAGAGATTCGTCAGTAGACAATTTATATTTGTCTACAAAACTAATTTCAAGCATTTAAACATAAGCATTGGAAGTTTTTTAAAGCATGAGAAATATTCAATCAAGTGAGGTTTTATCGTACACTCCTTTTCTTCCAGATTGAGAACATGGAGCTCACTTTGAGAGGGAGTTTACAGAGACTAAGGTAGCTAGATATACATAAATAAACAGTTTATTATCAAAATATCTTTTTAACTGATTCTGTGCCCCCTCATCTTAGTGCCTCATCTGCTGTTCCCCTCCCTCCTGCGAGTCATTGGCATGGCCATCTGTCTCCAGTGAGTATTTCACTCTCTTCAGGTTCATCAGTCTATCCGTTGTCATTATTTTTAGTCATCTCTCTCTGTATGTCCCACGCAGGGATTCCATTCCCAGGACAGCGGTGTCACTCCTAATTCCTCACCCAGTCCCACTCGAAGGTTTCGAGGGTAAGTTCGTGAATAAAACCACAGTATTAGTGTGTATCCTTCAGAAGTCAATACTACTAGGATTGTTTTTCAGAATTTGGTCTCATATTTATTCGTTTCAAAATGTAAGATATCGAAATATCCTTTCTAAACTAAGTTTTTGTTGTGTTTTTGATTAAACAGAGGATCTGTGAGCTCTGGAGTGAGATGGCCAGTGGTTGCACCTTTGAAAAGGAAAGGTAGTAATATTCTGAATTATAACCTGTTGTTACAGATATAAAATGCATTTGCAAAAGAACATTTGAATCTGTTATCAGATCTATAAGCTATAAGCACTTTGAATGTTTTATTAGCAACATTTTCTTTGCATGGAGTAACTAAACCATCAGTTAAAAGTTTGGGGTCGGTATGATTTTTTTTATGTTTTTTAAAGAAGTCTCACTTAAGGCTGCATTTATTTAATATAAAAAACAGTAATATTATGAAATATTATTACAATATTACCTGCTTAAATATGTAATTTATTCCTGTGATACAAAGCTGAATTTTAGCATCATTACTCCAGTCGCCAGTGTCACATGATCCTTCAGAAATCATTCTGATATGTTGATTTGGTGCTCAAGAAACATTTCTTCTTCTTATTATTATTATTAATAGGTTTTGTTGTCATTACATTTTCTGTCTATTTATTTTTTTCATCTTCTCCAGGTGGAGTGGAATCGGACGGTCCGCCTAAAAAGCTATTTGTCGCTGGAGTCACAGACCCCGCTCACATAACCAGTTACACAGTCAGGTGAGTCTTGTACAGATGCTTCAATAATAAACTGAACAGAATCTCATGCCTCATGAGTACCAACTTCAGCGCTTAATGACTCTCTTCAACATACAGTGTTTCCCAGTCAGTGGACTCTTCCTCTGGGACCGCTCCTGTCGGTTAAACACCCCGGCCAGCCCCCTGTCCCTCTCCCCCCCGCCCCCTTCACCTCACACCACCCCAGCATCTAAACCTCAGTATTCATCACACCAGAGTCCAGATCGCCAACTTGTAGAGCTTTGGACTCAAGGTGTAGTTAAATGAAGACCAAACGTCAACCTTAACTCAGTTCTCTACCTGTTTTCCTGCTTTTTATTTTGGTGCTTTGATGAGTCTTTCAGCTGAATCACTTCTGAAGGAAATTCGTCCTAGTCGTGACTTTGATTTTAGAGGAAATAAGATGCAATATAAGAAGACATGGATGTTTCTGACACGACAACATGTCGCTGCAGGCTATCATGTAATTAGTGAATAATTATGGATCTTCGGTGCCTACAGAATAGTGTGTTGTATATCTGCAATAACACACTCAATCAAAGTGGCGAACCTGGACACAAAGACCCATTCCTCAGTGTACAGACCAGTTTTGCTCTTCTTTGCTTTCCTTATGTTGTGGCAAAACACTTTTGTATTTTGGTACATCTTCAGCTTCCATTAATGGGGTCCAACAATCTGGGAAAATGTCCAGAATCCATTGAAAAAACGAATGAGGATAGAGAGTATTAAAATCAGTTGGCCGTAGAGGTCAACTTTTTGTGTAAATGTGTATAAATATGTGAATAATCGAATATTATTTTTTTTTTCATTTATCCGAGGGGTCTGATATCTGTAAATATGTTTATTTTTCCATATAGCTTTTAGCTCAGACTGAACTTTGTAAGTTTGAAAAATATTCTTTAAAACATTTGAAGTTATACCAGCGCATTCAGGCAACTCCCACATTTTTATTCGCTTGACGCTTACTTAAAACAAGTACTGTAAAGACTAGACGTCTCACATCGCGTCGAGAATCCAGTGTTGGAGTATAGGCAAAGCACTTTAAGTGAAAAGTCCACATCGAAAACTGACATAGAGCCTGAGAATGTATCCCGTCTGAGACAAGATGCTTTATTCAGTGTGAAAATCATTAGTAAAACTGTTTTTCCATCATGAAACCCTAAACGAGAAAATTATGTACAGAAATTGAGGATTTGAGATGCAAGTGGGTTGTTGTATTACAAAAGCATTTCTACAGTGATTTAATAATTTTCAGCGGATATCATACTCTTCCTCTTGTACTTTTTGCACAGTGTTAGATATCAAAGTTGCTGTTACATGAGTGGGATCATATTTACTTTTATTGTAAAGCACCGGGTTTATTTGTTTGAATCCTTTCACTTGGGAAACATTCAGTTCTTTGAGTGAGCCGAGTTTCATAGTGTGCTCTTCACAAGATGGATTTAACTCGTTTTTTACTCTCCTCTAGCTTTTAAGTTGATCTACTTTTTGTGTGTATCTGCAAGTATCAGATGCAGTAGGTCTGGATTCTGGTGTTTGAGCTGGATATTTTATTAGGCTCGTTAAAAATGATTATACTATCCAAAAAAAGTCACATGCTGCAGTTAATTAAACTGGAAGCCCTCCTAAAACAAGTGTCCCATGATACTTCACAACGTTATGCAAATTATGTTGCTTGTGGTGTCTGTTATATTGTTATTTATGGATGTGTAAAGGCTCTGGTTGCAGTACATATAATATCAATGTAAAGATTTTGTCACCATTCTTGATTCCCAAAGTCTTTATTATATTGACACCGGCAGCTTGCTGGTCTGTAAAGCTGCACGTCAGACATTTGAAGCTGTTCCTCTGTTTCCATATTCACATATCAGGAGGAATAGGACTCTTTCTTCGCTATAAAGTCATTGCCTTGTATTTTACTCATTTAGTTTTTAATTCACAGTGATGATGACAATGCCTTACAGGTTTTGAGTCTTGAAGTTTTAATTCCAAAGTTACTTGCACTGTTTGTAATTTTGCAATTTCCAGTCGAGGTCCTTGGAATTTCAAAGATTGATGCCAATGTATGTGGGTCTTTAAAAGTGATTACAAATGTGCAATATGCATTAATGTTGCTGGAATTAGTATTTGTCACATTCACCGGGATAATCAGTTTCATATATTTATCAAGAACCTGAAGGGAAGACTTGAGATATGTTTGTTCTGAATGAGTTTTTTATTAATTTCCCTCACAATATGTACAATGTCTTTTATTTTTCGGATTTGCCATAACATCTGTTGTATCTGCGTCAGAGATGGTCATGATTTGTGTCTTTTGTTTTCCTCAAATGATTGAGCGCTGTTACTAAATGGATTGTGAGCACACAAAAAACAATGTAAAGAAATGCCAAAGCCGATAGATTATGACTATCAGTTGTTCAAGTTGTAAATATATTCTAAAAGCCAGAAAAAAATTTTAAGTGAAAGATGGATATTTTTTTTGACATATTAGTAGCAAAAGTAAATTTATCCCCCATCACCCAAGATGAATGTCCAATTATCGAAGAAATATCATTTATCATTAAATTAAATGTATATGAGACCATATATTCTAATTATGAAAAAGATCATAATAAAAACTCATTTTATTGATTTGCATGTTGTCTTTGATGCTGAGTTAAGACTGATTTTTAATATAAAATTTAAACTGGTATGTCTTGTGTGTGCAGTTGAAATGACCCGTTTAATTATGTAAAATAATATATACATACAATTGAAGCTGCACCTAGCATACAGTGGAAAAAATGGTACAATTCTATTTTTGATTGCATGCTGTAACTTTTCCATTACAGTGAGCATCTTACGTCACTTCACAAAGAATTACTTTAGTAAAAAGGGCCTATTAAAATACAAAAAAGTGTTTGACACCACTGTCCTGTAAACCCCTTTTCAACTGCGGGCAAAGCAGATCAAACAACATGAACCACAAAAAACATTTTCCATCTTCCATTAGATAAAAAAAACTCATAATACTTCACTAAAATGGGTAGAGAATGGTTGGTGATGTAGTAGAGATTTGGTCTGGTGCTATTTGGACCCACGGAGGAAAAGGTATAATGTGCCAACTGCTGCTTTCACCATTCTGTATATCTCACGCTCAAACTGCAGAATCTTTACATGTGTTGTCCTTAATAATCTTTGTCCATGTTGTCCTGAATATCACTGACTGACCAATGAAAATCAGCGGGACAACAGGGGCAAATCACTGGAGTTCATTATTAGACTGGAGTCCAAATTCAAGCTCTCTGTCAGAAAAAAATAGGAAAAGAAAAGTTTGTCAACAGCAACACACAAGTCAACACACTTTCCCACTTGTTAAAGGTGATGTAAGTTTTTTAATGTTATAATACATAATCTTAACCCAGTTTATTGTTCATTGTCTGTTTCAACCTGGTATCAAGATGTGTTTTGGTCGATCGGATCACAAGTGGACAACACACAATACAGGTGTAAATGGGGTCTAAACCGTTTTGAGCTTGTCCACTTTCTACCACTTAAAGAGGTAGTCGAAAATACATTTGACCGGATTGTTTTCATAGTGTAAAACTACATACTTCACCTTTTAAAGGAATCATTTACCCAAAAAATAATAATTGCCATCATTTATTCAACCCTCCTTTCTTTCCAAAGATGTCTGACTTTCTTCTGTGAGAATTACATTGAATGGAACTAATGTTTTCAAGCATCAAAACTGAGGCAAAAGCACCATAAAGGGGTTTGGAACAAAATGAGGGCGAATAAATTATGTCATTTTTGGGTAATCATCCCTTTAAATGGATTTAAAATAAGACTCACCTTGGTCGAAGTTCGGTTTTTTAGTGGAGCCCTCTCCAAGCCCCTCAATATCCACCAAATCACTGTTCACATCGGAGTCATTGAGAGCACTCAGAGTCACATCTGATAATAAAGAGCCAGTGTATTAACAGACATATAACCGCATTTGTAAACTGATATTGTTAATGATATGTGCTTTCATTTTTAATCCCTTGTATTCAGAAAGTGAGTCACCTGCTGGTTTAGGGTTTTTTATTGCTGGTTGTAAAGATGAAGAACTCTGCAATCCAGTTGTGACAACAACCTGCGTGGTGGGAACAGTGATCACGGTGGGGGCCACGGATGCAGGAGGCAGTGCCAGCGTCACTGTGGTTTTCTTCATCGTTTTTTTAGGTGACTCTGCGGTGAGAGGAACCCTGCTGTCCTCGTACAGCTTCCTCTTTACTGTGGTCTTTATCTGGGCACTACAAGAAGACAAGGAAAAAAGAGTGAATGGTTGGGGACATTTCATTTAATATTCAACAATATTATCGATCTGCCTGTATTGACACCATTATATGAGAACTGAACTGAGCTGGACGATGACATCACGTTTTCTCTAGAGCGGCTAAATATATAAATTAACTAAATTAATAACTTTTCTACAACAAAAATGAATCTGAGCTCACTGGAAACAAACTTTGTTGCATTATTTTCCTGTTATCTCTATAAAGCTACTTTGAAACAAACTGTATTGTAAAAAGCGCTGTATAATTAAAGGTGACTTGACTAGATTTGTGGTGCAATATTATGCATTTATTCAATCAAAAATGCAGTATAAACAGTAATATTGTGAAATACAAATGTTACATATTTAACAAGCATTTTCTATTTGAATATATTTTAAAATGTAATTTACTCCTGTGATGCAAAGCTGAATTTTCAGCATCATTACTTCATTCTTAAGTGTCACATGATCCTTCAGAAATCATTCTAATATGATGATTTGCTGCTCAAGAAACATGAATTATTATTATCAATGTTACAAATAGTTGGGCTGCTTCATATTTTTGTTGTAATTAATTAAGATTTAACAACAAATCTTCGGATGAGACGTCCTTCGGATCCTTCGGATGAGACGTTAAACCGAGGCCCTGACTCTCTGTGGTCACAAAAAATCCCAGGATGTCTGGCCAAATTTGCCCCTTGGCCTCTGTCCATCATGGCCTCCTAATAATCCCTATATACTGATTGGCTTCATCACTGTCTCCTCTCCACCAGTAAGCTGGTGTGTGGTGAGCGTTCTGGCGCAATATGGCTGCCGTCGCATCATCCAAGTGGATGCTGCACATTGGTGGTGGTTGAGGAGATTCCCCCCCTTCTATGTAAAGCGCTTTGAGTGTCCAGAAAAGCGCTATATAAATGTAATGAATTATTTTTATTATTATTAACAATACAATTTTATATTTGAATTTAACAAAGATGCAATTAATTGATTAAAATGACAGTAAAGACATTTATAATGTTACTGTTAATGTTGTTAAAATATTTATATTTCAAATAAATACTGTTTTGAACATTCTATTTATCAAAGAATCCTTAAAAAAAATTCAATCAGTTTCCACAAAAATATTAAGCAGCAAAAAAATGTTTTTAACATTGATAATAATAAGAACCATTATTAATGATTCATGGCAAATAAAACATTAATCAATCGATCAATAAATGGGCACTAAATCATCATATTAGAATGATTTCTGAAGAATCATGTGACAGTGAAGTAAGGACTGAAAGAATAATGCTGAAAATTCAGCTTTGCATCACAGAAATAAATTACATATTCAAATAGAAAACAGCTATTTTAAAATGTAATATTTCACAATATTAATATATTGATCAAATAAATGCATAAGATACTTTAAAAACATAAAAAATCTTAATTATTCCAAACTTTTGACACCCAGTGTATTTATTATTTGCCCTAACAATGTTTTAATAGATCCCAGCACAAAAATTATTTTTTTAAACTATTTCATATTCAATTTATTATTAAAATTAGAACTTTTTAATATTTTATTTTAATAATAATAATAATAAGACAATTATACAACTATAACTTAATACACACTTACACCGTGCGTTCCTTTATGACTGAGCTGATGCTGTTCAAATCTTCACCGAAGCGGCGGACTGCAGATCGCAGCATCTCAATCTCCGTGTCGGTCCATTTGGCTCTGAGAGAAGGGAAAATTAGTCATTTATAGAACATTGACTATACTTAAACAATAGAACAAAACTAATTCAACTATTTAACAGGAGAGAAGAAAAGAATAGATTTGAAACAGTGCAGACGCAGTTTCAGCATCTCACCCTGCAGGAGAAGAGTCAGCGACGGGATGAAGCTGCATGGTCAGTTCGCCTAGTTTAGAGAATGCCGAGCCTGCAGCCGAGAAGATCTCACCCACCTAATAGACATTTATGGCTTTATTATATATTTATAAATTACTTAAGAATATGTATGTTGCTGAACGACGCAAGTGTTTTACCTTTGTGGAGGCCGAAGTCATGCTGGCTGAAATAAAAAGAACTGACACAAATACAAAACCAATCTAGTCGAGTCTCAATCAGCGGCGCTGAAAAGCCGGTTTTAAATGACCGCTGCAGTCATTCGGCGACCTTGTGTACGAGAAAATAATGCTAACTTTATTATATATCTAACAAAAAGTCTCTATAATAAGCATGAACGCAACATAATAGTTCGAACTAAAAATTCCCAGAATACAATGCGCTTCGAAAACGAGACGTGTAATTGGTCAGCCCATGGCCAATCAAATGATTTCAAACGATCTGCGCAACATCCGTACGAAAACAGCCGAGTTTTGCCGAAAAAGCTTTACGGAAAAAGTCGAACAAACCCGAACGCCGCTGATATACATCACGTCGATTGGGTCGAGAGAAGGCTAGAGGCAGGCTGTCATCCTGGATGACGACTGGATGTAGCATCATTTTTCCAGTTTTGAGAGGAAGAAACTGTGGGTGATCTCAGATAAAATGCCGTCGCTTTTATTCTGTGGGCCCAAATTGGCCGCCTGTGGGATCGTGTTAAGCATCTGGGGTGTCGTTATGCTGGTAAGGATTAGCTATAGTCTTCGTGACATCGCTTGCTAGTTGTAGCTAATGGGATTCACCCCCAACGACAGGAATATTTTGCCTATGTGTACTTGGATCTTCCCTGATAAGATAAATGCGTAAAATAGTAATATATTTGCATAAAAATATATTTTCAGTCACCTATTTATCAGCAGAATATATCAGAAAACAGCAGGTGTTGGGATCATAGGACGTAAAGGCCTTGATAGCTATTCTTTACCTCCTTCACTTGACCATTTTTCCGTCCTTTTTTGTCTTTGTTTATAGATAGATATCATTTTGTGTGCTCTTCCACAATTAATTCCTTAATATTAAATATTCTTAACAAACCCTGTTTTTTAATAATTTATGCACTCTTTTTTTTTCAGTCAATGTTGGGAATCTTCTTCAGTGCGAAATCCGCTGTGCTGATCGAAGATGTTCCCTTTACTGAGGAAGACATCCGTGATGAGTGAGTTACTCTCCCCTATCTTTATGTCCCAGATAGCTAGATATAAATTTTTAAAAAATGAAAATGGCTGTTTCCTCAAAAATATTAAGCAGCACAACTGTTTTCAACATTATAATACAAAATATTTCTTGAGCAGCATATCATATTAGAATGATTTCTAGGATCAAGTGACACTGAAGAGTGGAGTAATGCCAGCAAAATATTCAGCTTTGCCATTACAGAAATACATTAGATTTAAACATATATTCAAATAAAAAAGTTATTTTTATATGTTAAGAATATTTCACAATATTAATGTTTTTACTATATATTAGATCAAATAAAAATAATGATAAGGGCTCACATTTTGAATAGGCTGCTTGTGTAGAATGAGAACTGGCAGATCCTGAGCTGATATGACATTTCTACATGCAAATGTTTACTCATGAATGCATCTTCTCTCAACAGTAAGAATCCACCACAGACAATTTACGGACTCTACAACCAAGTTGGAATCAACTGCTTCATTGCCGCTGCCATCTATGTAGGTGTTGGCGCAGTGTCTCTGTGTCAGGTTCGCCTTAACAAGCGCCAGGAGTACATGGTCACATAAACCCAGACAATTTCAAATTCAACTCCAATTCCTAATTATTTATTTTTAAAAGACTTCTCAACAACCTAGGAGGAGATTTTGCTGTGTTATGTTGTCTAAAATTGATATATTTGGAGGTCCATCTTTAAATACTAGATATATTGATATTCTAAGGAAGACAAAGTGTCCAAGTCATACAGTAAACAGGCACCAATACATGCTGTGTGTATATATATGCATGTCATGTGTTGTTAAATTCCATAAATATTCAGAACATTAAGGGAAGAAACTTTGACTCCACGTTCCCTATCATATAAATAAACAGAACAAGCTAAAGTTGTCTTCTGATCAATGAGCTATAAGACACTAAAAACAATGGGTTGATGTTAGTAGCTTGTGTTCATGTTGAATGTGTGTGTATGGTGGACTATTTTTGAATTCCCATCCTTGTGTGTGTGTGTGTGTGTGTGTAATATAAATGTCTATTATTTTATTGATGTACACCCTGCAACCCTTGTGCTTTGTACTTGATATTATCACACCAGTAATGAACAATACAAGATAAGTGAATGGAGAGTCTTATGTTCCCTTCAATAAAATACTAGTGAAAAATAATTTTATTGGCTTTTTTTTTTGTCACGCCTATAACATTTCTCAACGAGACAAAAGCTTTGGTGCTATTACAACACAGGGAAGATATTCAAAGCAAATCACTGGGTTTGTCATACAAGATTTCCTAATATGTTGTTTGTGAAAAGTGTTGTTTGTAGATGGTATTCAGACAGGTCATGAAAACATATAAACACTTATGAAGTCAGCTGGAAAATATTACAAAGTACCGATCTATTTAATGTCTTTACGTCTGTGGATCAAGCATTATTTCACAGGTACGTCCCAGCTCTCCCAGTTTTACACGGGCATATTCTGCACGGTTTAAGGCCATCTGACAGTCCTTTCTGGCTGAGTATGTCGATCCCTCATGAGGCTGACCTGTTGCCACCTTTACTCAGAAAACAAGAAATAAAAAAGTTAGTGCATCACAGAGGCAGTCAAAGTTTTTCCCCAATGCTATATGTTTTGAAAGATAGATAGATAGATAGATAGATAGATAGATAGATAGATAGATAGATAGATAGATAGATAGATAGATAGATAGATAGATAGATAGATAGATCAGGATGAATATATAGATAGAACAATAGATGTATGGAGAAAGAATGATAGCTGGATAGTAACACACATACACACCTGTGTCAGATATCGGATCTGTGCACTCAGTTCATTCTCAACTCTGTTAATGGAGGTCTGGAACTGATTCAGCTGTCGGTCTAATAAACTGGCATTGGCCTTCTCTTTAGAAAGCTCCAGCACAATAGTTCCTAAAAGACAGATTGTTACCATTCAAACTGTATACTAGTTTAAACATATACAAAATAATAAATCCTAACACTGTAAAGCTGTAATGTTTAAGCAGCTATATTTATAATGACAGACAGTTACAAAACCCCTAATTTAAAAAAAAAAAAAAAAAAAGCCTCTTTCGGCCAAAGCTGGTTTGCTCACCAGGTCTAGCCCAGTTGGTCAGTTTGCTGGGTTTAAAGCAGGTTTAAGGTTTTGTTGCTAAACCAGCTTGGCCAGACCAGTAAACTAGCCTAAATCAGCGAAGACTAGAAACTATTTTAGGATGGTTTAAGTCAAACCTGCGCTCTGCAGCACTAAGGCAATCTCCTTCTCCACATCTTCTAACGCTCTCAGCCTGTCATTAGCCATTCCGAGCACACAACCTAAAGAATACAGAGAAAGGATAAAGCACAAACATACAAAAGACAAGCGCTCAACTCCAACCTGAACATGCAGAATTATTAACGTTAACTGCAACAGACAACACCACACACATATATACAATGAGTTTAATTATTGAAAAATTAAAAACACACTTCAGAAATGTATGTTTGTAATATAATTGAAGTCTACTTACATGTATATTTAAGCAACGAACGTTAACTTGACGAGATAATTTATTTAACCACTGATTGTAATACACAAAGCACTCGTATATCAGTATGTGGGAAGTACGGAAGCCGTAGAAGAACAAAAAATAATAGAAACGCGAAATCTGCCGAGTACCGTAGTGAAAACTAAACAAGGACATGTTTAACTACTAATTAAAGCGATTTGCACAACATCTGGAGAAAATCGTCCACAGAAATTGGTTGTATAGGGCTGTAAGTTATATTCACTGTGAAAAACGCTGTAATGATACATTAGACGAGACTCGAAAGTGAGAAATAGGTGAATTGTCCATTGCTCGAGGCTCGAGCAGACATGGAGTCTTGGAAGAGTCACGTGCGCGTGGAGTTGTTTCACAGAGACTGTAGGCAAAGAGATCCTTTCTCTGGCCTTTTCGATAAGGGTGAGTTTAATAATGCTGTCAAATATACATAAACAAGCTTTAAGAACTGCTGTGCTTCAGTAATGACTGGATGCTCTGACAGTGTCCAGGCTGGAGGAGATGCTGGACTTTCATATCAAACTCTGGCAAGGCAGGTAACACAACGCGACATTATTTAATTTCTTGACTTATTGGCATGAATTACATTATGCATATCTGGTGTATGCAATTGACACACATCGCAATTTACTATGTTTTGTGTGCTGTTATATTTGATTCAGTTGCAAAGAAAACAGATGCCCAAATGAAGGCGGCACACTTTATTTGAGAGTGAATGAGGTGGAATTTCTTAATCAACAGGTGAGAAAAATATCAATAAACATCACTGATAAACTGCCTTATTGGTAAAACTCACATTTTATTAAGGTTTATGTTATGCTTAATCTTTATGTTTATTTTTTATCTAGGACTTTAAATTTTATAAATATATTACCGTTCAAAAATTTGAGTTCAGTAAGTCTCTTATGCTCACCAAGGCTGCATTTATTTGATTAAAAATAAAATAAACAGTAATATTGTGAAATATTATTACAATTTAAAATTATTTATTTATTCATGTGATGCAAAGCTGAATTTTCAGTATCATTACTCCGGTCTTTAGTGTCACATGATCCTTCAGAAAGTCTAATATGCTGATTTCATACTCGTTATTATCAATGTTGGAAACAGTTGTGCTGCTTAATATATTTTTGGAACCTGTGATACTTTTTTTTCAGGATTTATTGATGAATAAAAAGTTAAAAAGAACAGCATTTATTCAAAATAGAAATATATTCTAACAATGTAAATCTTAAATATCACTTTTAATCAATTTAACACATCCTTGCTGAATAAAATTATTCTTTAAAAAAAAAAAAAAGAATATTGACCCCAAACTTTTGAATGGAAGTGTATATTGTTAGAAAATATTTATATTTTAAATGCTTTTTTAAAATTTTTTTTTTTTATAAAAAAAACGTTTTATTCATTAAAGAATTCTGAAAAACATACATCAATTTTTTTTTTTAAATCTTAAGCAGCATAACTGTTTCCAACATTGATAATGAATCAGCACATTGGATTGATTTCTGAAGGATCATGTGACACTGAAGACTGAGTAATGATGCTGAAAATTCAGCTTTGATCTTATAAATAAATTATATTCAAATAAAAAAACATTAAATTGTAATAATATTTCACAATATTACTGTTTTTTCTGAATTTTTTGATCAAATACATGTAGGCTTGATTAGCATAAGATACTTCTTTTAAAAACATTAAAAATAGTATTGTTTCCAAACTTTTTTGTGTGTGTGTGTGTGTGTGTGTGTGTGGTGTGTGTGTGTGTGTGTGTGTGTGTGTGTGTGTGTGTGTGTGTGTGTGTGTGTGTGTGTGTGTGTGTGTGTGTGTGTGTGTGTGTGTGTGTGTGTGTGTGTGTGTGTGTGTGAGAGAGATATACACCAGTCGCTCACTACTAACCATGGAATACCCTTCCACATCTGTCTCTTTTCAAGCTCAAGCAGAAAATAGCAGATCTGACCAGCAACATATACCTGAAGGAGGCAGAGTTACAATACTGTCACTCACAGTAGGTCAAACAGCCAGTTACATCTTGAAAAAGATGATAAAATCATCCAGACAAGCAGTCCTAATAGGGTTATATCATGTCTTCCTGCTGTAGAGTTGCCCGTTACAGGACCGAAGCGGTTTTGTTGGCCCAGGGGGCTTCATGTCTGAAGTCAGATCTGGAGGAATATGAGTATCAGCTGGAGTGTCAATCAAAGGAACTGACAGCACTGAGACGGGAGCACAGCACACTGACAGAGGAGATGGCTGCCACAAAACTCCAGGAGAAGGAACTCCTAGACCGCTGGTTAGAGGAGAAAAAACAGGAGGCCGAGAGGATTAATAAGCACAATGCAACGCAAGAAAGGTAATGTTATACCGTGATATGTTATTATTGCTTCCTCATTGCTTTTACTCAGAAATGACTTGCAATTCATTATATCGTCCACTAGGTGGCAACGTTTGGCTGTTCGACTGAAGAAGCGGTATCGGGTCAGGTCTCGCCTTCCACCGTGTGTAGCAGCTAACACTAACAACAGCCTAGATATCAAGCCGACCGAGTCGAACATTTAGCGTCCTCTTTCTTGAAACAAACATAGTTATCTAGGAATGTGAATTGTATGATGTTTCTGATGATATACTGAAATATCTTAAGATATCACTCTGACCCCATTGGCTGATGTTTTTTCTTGCTTTAAACAAACTCACTTCATTTTGATCAATTGTTAAACAAGACTTGAGATATTAAGTATTTTTGCTTTAGTAAATATCTTCATTTAAGAATGTTTATTGTGCTGGAAAACCATAAGAAAATATTTTTTTGCAGTGTGAGAGCAAAAACCTTTAATTTTCTTAGCGAAATACTTAATTCAAAAGTTAGTAATAAAGCTTACTCTTAATACCCCAAATTTAATAACACAGCCATGTTGTATTTTATTTGTTTTATTAAAAAAATTAAATAAAAAAAGATTTAAAAGAAAATGGCAAACAGTGTATCCTGTGATTATGAAAACTGTTAAAACAACAAATTTCCTTTCTCCTGAGGGATGTTAAATCTCTATACATCCATTAGCTGTTTCTTTTTTTTACCAAATGCAGCAGCCCAACAAATTAAAAGCAGCACTTTCATATATTTACAACCTGCAGAAAGACAATATTTGCTCAATCGCATATGATCCTCACAGCAGCACAGAGAGACATGCATGGGCTCTTTTCCATTATGTACACAGATCACAGGAAAATCAAGACGGTCTTTGTAAAGGAATAAATATGGAGCAATTTAGCCATCTTTACAGATTGGCTTGCTGTTCATAACATAACAGTTGGCACAATAGAGTATAATTATCACATGCCTATTCAAAAAGGTATGAAATTCCCTGGAATCCCCTCCTTAGCTTTAGACAGGTATATTATTAATAAGCCATTTACTTTTCTCCACTTTTTCCCCCCAATTAAATGTCCAAATACTGCTTGAATCGTAATGAGATGAAAATAATTATTTCTACGTTACACCCTTAGGGAGACAAGAGATGCACAATTTGATGTGAAGCGCTTCTGTTCTTGGTGAATGAGATGATAAAAATTCAGCAGTCCTCCTCCTTGTCGATTACTCCTTTTAACCGCAAGCGAGCAAAGTCCTCAAATACGATGTCGTCGTCTGGGGTTAAACTGCTGTTAGAAAGAGTCACATGGAAAACAAAGCTTAAAACTAGAGGGAAATCTGATCATTAAGTTTGATATTGATATTAAAAATTCTTGCTTACTTTGTGTCAAACACTATCAAGTTGGTGTCAATCGGTGGATCCAACATTGGAGCAGCTGTTAAACAAAAAGAGTATTATTAAATTATTAATGAAGGTGTTATTACTTTGACTGTTCCACACAACCTAGTTCAGTGCAATCAATGTGGTGTTTTGTGTTTGACACAAACCAGAGTTTGACTGGAAAAGGGTGTAGTCTGCAGGTTTTGGATGCATTAAGACAAAAGGCAGTTCCACTGAAACATCCCTGAATGAAAGAGAGATGAAACAAAACCAACACAGCCATTATTTGAAATACTTGAGGCGTGGAAGAGCTCTTAAGAGGACAAAATCAAAACTAATATGTAATGTGCTCGTATGTATACATACTCCTTTTAAAAGAAAGGAATGCTTTCATTCAGTATGTATGCATTAAATTGATCAAAAGTGACAGTAAAAGGCAATTATGTTACAAAATATTTCTATTTCAATTAGATGCCGTTAAATAATCATGAAAAAAAAATATTCTGAAGGATCATGTGACACTGAAGACTGCAGTAATGATGCTGAAAAGGATCACAGGAATAAAACTGCATTTTAAAATATATTAATAGAAACCACTCATTTTAAATGGTAGTAATATTTCACAATATTACAGCTTTTACTGTATTTTTGATCAAATAAATGCAGTCTTGATGAGCGTAAGATCCTTTCAAACCTTTCAAAACATTAAAAACAAATCATACCGACCCCAAACATGTGAACAGTAGATTTGTATATATTGTAGAATACGATTTTTTGGATTCTAACATTTTCATGACAATTAAGCCACATTCACTTCCATTGAAACTGTCATTCTGTAATCCTCAAGGGGAAAGTTGATTTTTAAATATTTGCAATTTGGAAATCACAATTTGCCATGCTTAATTTCATCCAGTTATTATCATGTGAAGTGGTTTTATCATATAAATAATAAAACAAATATTAGATTCAAATACTACAAACATTAGTAAAGTTCCTTACATCATTTAACTTGTTTATTTTAGTAAACAAAAAAATATTGATTCTACACAGGATCAGTGTAATATAGTTGTTATTCGATCTGCGTCATCAGTGTTCGCGGCGGCCATTTTGTTGACATAGAAACCACGGCAACTGTCAGTCTGTCAATTGACAAGCGAGGCAGCGTCGGTATTATCCATGGTATTATGGCTGTATTGTTTTTAAAACAGCGCGATGGTGTGTTGTGTAATACACTGCTGTTCTAACAACAGCAATAAGAACCCCAGAGTTAGTTTTTATGCGATACCGACTGTCAGAAAGCGTGAAGGGAGTGAGACAGAGGAGTTGAGCCAGTGCAGGAGAGACTTGTGGCTAGCTACAGAAATAGGCTAAACTCCCAACTCCCCACAGCAAAGTCTGTTCCCATCATTTTACCACAGGTAACGTTATTGATATAGAGCATCACAGTCCCGCCCACAGCCTGAGAGAGCGTTGGTGCGGAAGTAAATTTCCCATTCATTTCTCCCATTGACATTTTGTAAAATCCATATCTAAAGAGTATAAGAGCATGTCTGAGGATAACCAGCTACGGCTGAACTCATAAGCATACAACATATCATTTCGAGTGGAAAATCCAAAAAAAGTCAAGGGTACAAGCCTGTGTACATATTTTCATTTCCGAGCAAAGGAACTACTCCTCCCATAAACCACCGCGCCTCACTCAAGTTGACTGAAAGCCACCGTGAAAGAGCCTTTTGAGTGACTTCCAAATCTGACGACGGCAACGTGAACTTTTTCCTCCAGTGAATTTTATATAGTGAATGTGCAGAGAAACTCATTTTCCTCGATTTACTGAAGCTTATGCACATGCTAAAACATTGAGCATCTGGCTCGCTCACAGGCTGTGCTGGGGCAACTGCACATCCAATGGCGCGGGGTCGTCTCTGAGGTGCGACCAATGAACTTAGCCCTACGTCATTACGCGATCTTCAGTCTTCACGCGCCTTTGCGGGGTTTCAGACACGTGACACGACTTCCACCAATCAGATGCATCACTGTGGGATTGTTCAGGATTGTGGGTAATGAAGTACTTATCCAATACATCGCGAATAAAAGGGATTTATCTTAAAACAAGGTTAGTGCCCCATGAACTTTTGGCGTTTATATGAGCATATACAATCACTTAGTACAGCCGTAGCTGGTTTTAAGTCTACCATGAATGGTTACGTTTTTATGGCTTATATCCCAAATGTCAATGGAGAAATTGTATTGAATTTTTACTTCCGCCACCGGCTGTGGGCGGGACTGTGATGTCTATATGCCTCATTGATACTAGGTAGGGAATTAGTGCTTGTGTGATACTGTGTTATTTTGTTACAACGATCCTAGTAAAAGTTAGTCTGGAGCCCTGCGAAGTGTAACATTATGCGGATACTGTATGAACGAGATTAACGTTATAAATATCCAGATAAGTTACGGCTGGCAATAAGGACGGATCTTTACTTAAGGCTATTGGGTCTATTTGATATGGGTCCACACCAATCAAGCTTATCTGCGTGCGGCTAGGGGCAGGACAGATGTCATGTCAACAATATGGCCGTGGTTAGCTACTTCCGGTGTTTGCGAATAAGGCCTATAGGTTTATGTGGCCCAAAATGGACTATTTACATTACAACATGTAGTTCTTTGGGTTTAAAGCTAAAATATGATCTAGACATTTCTTAGTGAGATTCATCCATTCATGGCGTGTCATGTGTGTGTTGAGATTAGTGCTCTAACTATCGAAATCAGACAGGGAACACCAGGGTCAAGTTGAGCAGAACATTGAACACCATGCAGATCTCCTTTTTAATGGCAAACCTAGAGACACTACAGCAAGCCATCAGAATGCACAATGGATGTATTTACCTCTCCAGCAAGCTGCTTAAAAGCCTGACGTGACAGACAGATGGAGGGGAAGGAAACAGACAGAGAGAGATACATAAAACAATGGGAGAGTGACAAAATGATTCAATAACCAGAACGAAGCAGCACAGAGAGGCGAGAAATCAGGGAGAGAATATAAAGCTCGCACAGCATCCTGGAAGAGAGTTTTAACAGCTAAAGCACAGCACACTAATTAAGCACCTCCACTGAAAATATCAAAACCAAGATTTAGAAGAAATTATAGAAGAAAAAAAGTCTAGATAAACTAGTCATACATACACAATGAACTACATGCGAGATAAAAACTGATTGATTATTATTATTTCTAAAACAGCAGCAACATGTAACAGTCTTTGTGTGGAGGACTACCGACCAATCAAAACTGCTCCCCGGTGTGTGACTGTAGAGAGGAAGCAGGTGTGACACATGACTCACCCTCCACGGGAGACCACCAGTTTGACTTTGACCCGATAGGACACCAGGACACCCAGAACTTCCTTATTACTCACATCCTTCACACTGCAGTCAAACACACAAACAGAATCAGTCAGTCGACTCTTTATCCTAAAAAGAATTCAAGTCAACATGAAACCTACTTTCTTGAAATGAGGGACTGATGAATTGTATACAAAAAGTGTATTAAGAAAGTGAATAGGGTCATGTGATTTCATGTTCATTACTGTACAAAGGTTTGAGGTCAGAAAGGTTGTTTTAAAAAAAAAAAAAACATTATTCTGCAAATATGGATTAAATTGATCAAAAGTGACATTAAGACATTTATAAATGGTACAAAAAATCTAATTTAAAATAAATGCTGTTTTTTTAGCACTTTCTATTAATCAAGTAATCTGAATATATGTTAATAAATGTTTCTTGAGCAGCAAATCAGAATATTAGAATGATTTCTGAAGGATCATGTGACACTATAGAGTGGAATGATGCTGAAAATGCAGCGTTGCCATCACAGAATCAAATTACATTTTAAAATAATTTAAAATTGAAGAGTTATTTTAAATAGTAATAATATTTCACAATATTACTGTTTTTATTGTATTTCTGATCAAATAAACATTTTTTAAATCGTTTGAACAGTAGTATAGAGTAGACTATAACCACAAATTGATTTCTTACTTGTCATTTACTTTATAATTTAGGAAACTTTTCATTTTGTGAACATTTGGTTAACTAGCCTGAGCTTTGCACATATGCCTGTATATGTTAATAACATGTTGCATGTTTGTAATTCTACAACATTACAATCTTATAAGAAAAAATATGTATGTTTTATACATATTTTTTCATAGTAGCCAGCCAGTGAGCATTATGGGTAAAATGAGCTGGTTAAGTACAGTAATACTCACATAGTACTGGACGCCAGGTTGGTGTCCTCATGTTTGAGTTTTCCATCCAGTGCCAGCCCTCTCTTCTCTCGATTGTTGTTGAGAGTGGGTGTGAGTGTGTACACTTTACAGAATGTAGAGCTGGATGCCACTTGATCGCTGCAGAACACGGAGAGACATTGTTACCCATGTACACGTCATTAGAAAGTCAGCAAACAGACATGTCACTTTTGGGCAGGTTTGTTATCCCAATGACATCTTAATCATAAATCTTGAATAAATGACAACTAAAAGTCCAGATAATCATTTCAAAACACCAACATCTATATAGTCTAAATAAAATATGCTTACTCCGTCTCTATATGAGCAACTGGGCATTTGTACTGCGCTGTACTGAAGAGACAGATATCAGCATACTGTCGTACTGTAGAGACACATATGCAAACAGAACAGTAATATGTAAACAGATCATAGATGATGAGACTGATATGAAAATAATGTCAAACTAAAAAAAACAATAGATGGGCTGATGGCTGTGACTCACCTGATATTTTTACCCTTTTGACAGTCTTGGTTGAATTATTGGTAACATGGACGTTAACACTGATGGGTTCTCCATGGTAATACAGCTGTGTGAGAAGATAAAGGTTAATTACAGGTTAAATATTTCTAACTAGTATTAATCTGTGTTGAACAGTGTTACCTCTTTATCTAATGAAGCCTCTAGGTGTAAAGACCGGTCTGACATGAGGAAACTCCTCGTCGTCTCCACCATCGGCTGTGGGCCGGGTTTCTCAGGGGCGTACTGGACTTTACGAATCACTAGTCGCACTGAATTCCTGTTAAGGAAGAAATAATAATATTAAAATAAGATCAAAACTTCCTTTTTCGAATTGTGCGAAAAGTCAGAATTGTGAGATAAAAAGTCACAATTGACCTTTTTTATTTTGCTATTCCATGGCAGAAGAAAAAAAAAACAGAACTGCGAGATGTAATATCAAACTTCTGAAGAAAAAAGTCAAAATTGCAAAATGTAAACTCAGAATTCTGAAAAGTAAACTTACAGTTGCGAGGAAAAAATTAGGATTTCAAGATGTAAACTCACAAATATGAATGTATACCTTGCAATTATGAGATATAAACTTGCAAGTGTAAAAAAAAAGAAAAAAGTCTGAACTGTAAGATAAGAATTCACAATGACCTTTTTTATTTTTTTATTCTGAGGCGGAAACAAAAAAACTATTGCGAGACATAAACTTTGCATAAATTTGCAAGTACGAATTCATACCTTGCGATTGTGAGTTGTAAATTCACAATTGTAAGAAAAAAGTCTAAACTGTGACATAAATGCGCAATTGTGAGAAAACATTGAGAACAAATGCATCCATTCAAAACAAATGATAATGGGTCAAAAAAAGGAAGGAAACTGCAGAGAATCAAACCTTTTGTGATTCTTGTCTTCCAATGATTTGGCACAGAAAGCCCTGATCTCAAAATCCACCCCACAGGCCTGGAGCGAGACAGACGGAGGTAAACAAAGGAAGAGTTTGCCCAAGCTTTACAAACAGGATGTGTGCAGAATTGGGTGACAAATCTGAAGGTGTTAGATGGAGTTTGTTGTGTTAAAAGGAGCTGTGTATAAGTGATAATACCTTTCCTGTGTCCTCAGGCCCGGGCTGCAGGGTAACTGAACATGGCAAGTTTTGAGGTATCTGGAAAACAGATAAATATATTTCCACTTCACACACCCTCTGATCAAATACTGTACCATACCCATATAGCTGTGCCAATTAGGGATGGGCAACGATTAATCGCGATTAATCGCATTCAAAATAAAAGTTTGTGTTTACATAATATATGTGTGTAGTCTGTATAATTATGTTGTATACATACATGATACACACATATGCATGTAATATATTTAAGAAATATTTGCATGTATATACATACAGTATATTTATACATAATTTATATTAAATATAAATATTTTATATATTAATAAAAAAAAATTCTAAATATAAACATGCATGTGTGTGTATTTATATATACAAAATAATTATACACACTTCAAATATATTATGTAAACACAAACTTTTATTTTGAATGCGATTAATCACGATTAATCGTTGCCCATCCCTAGTGCCAATATTAAAATTACCAGCCGATACAAAGCCATAATTATCTCCATGTTACAGCTGATAACTGATAAATGGCCAATACTAACACTTTACAGGTCTCATTTGTTAACATTAGTTAATGCATTAACTAACATGAACAAAATATTTTTAACGCATTTATTAACCTTTGATAATGTTAGTTAAAAATGTTTAACATTATTAATATTATAACAGATACAACGATTGATCCTAAAATTGTATTTGTAAATGTTGAAATTAACATTAACTAAGATTGTATGCATCTTAACAATATGTAAAAAAAAAAAAATAATAATAATAATTGCTAAGTATAACACTTAACAGTGTTATTAAATTATTAATAATATATTTTTAATATAATATAAATGAATATGTTATTAATAATTAGTATATCTCCGGCATCTCTAACAAATATAAAATGCAGAAATAGCCTGTGTTCTTAAAGGCAGGGAGAGACTCACAGTGAAATGGAAAGGATAAGCATTCTGGCCCAGTTTCTTCAAAAGTCTCTCCTGCAGACGGCTGTGGGGTTTGGATTCCTCTGGAATAGGAGGATAGGCTTGAAAAGTGAAGATGTAAAGGTCTTTCCGGAAGGAGAGCCCTAAAACGTCAAGGTCCTCGCGGCCATACCGGAAAGCACAGGTTAAAGTCACAAACACTGGAAGAAGGATCGAATAAAGTATTAGGGATTATTACAGAAAACACCACAAGTGGGACATCATTTGCATTTGATGTGAAGCAACATGAGATAAGTATGGAAAACATTAACTTTACAAACTTATCAACTGGAAAACTAAACAGCTGGGATGCACAATATATCAGTATCATATCATTTATTTGTGCACACTAATTTCCCTATACTTACATTTAGATTACCTTTGCCATCATCTAATGCTCACTCAAATCTTTAAAAACACTGTCTGTTAATGTAATCTTTAGACAACAAATTTCACTTTTAATACTGTACTTTGTTTGAGATGCTAAAAATTCATTTGAAGCACTTATCTATTGATTTTAATTTTTAGGTTTTTATTATTTACACAAAACAATATAGAATTTTACTATCTTCGATTTATCGGTTACCGGCCAAGACATGGAAATAATTATTGGCTTAATATCGGTATCGGTCAGAATTGTAATTTCAGTGTCAACTAAATTTTCATTCATACCAAACAGCAAAGCCAAAGATGCTTTCCGGCTCACCTTTTCTTTCTTTGAGATATTCGGGTTCGATCAGCATCACACCATCTGTAGCAGAAGGACAAAATGTTGTATGTCAGTGAACTTTAATACCTTTACTTCTCCATTTAAATAGAACTGAACTTTTTATCTTAAGTCACTGACCAACGGGGTCTACATGATCAAGATGATCCACAAAATCTCTTTTCCCCAGGTAAACTGTAAGCTGTGAAAACAGACAGAGTTGGAACTACAACTTGTGGAAACCAAAACTGTGATAGTGTGATAGAGAAAGGTTTTACCTTGCAGTTAGGACTGGACTTCTTGAAAACCCTTTAGAACAACAGAAATGTATGCATAAATAATGACAGACATTATCAGAGTTGATCGTTTTGTACAAATAGGTGGAAAGTAACTTAGTCTTTTAAAGTGAAGCAGATGGCAAGAACCAAAAGAGCAAACAAATGGTGGAGAGCAACAAATGGCTTAACTTGGAGAACTTTGCTTGCTCGTAAAGTCCAGTAATACTACGATAATGCTTGACAATACTAATAATACTGTTTTCATGAAATAATTAGAAAGAGCAGTAAGAGAATTCTGCATAGACCTAACATGAGCAGCTGTTGTTAGCTGCCTGGCTATGCAACATGCATGCTAAAGGGTGAACTGGCTTCTTGAAGACTTTGGAAATGCTTAAAATACATTTCTAACAAAATTATGAAGATTGAACATTTTTAATATAATAAACGTATATATTAGGTGCTGTTTCTCCATCATGCTCAGTCAAGTTATCCAACCACGTCCATTTACAATACAGCTAGTATTAGCTTTCCTACTGTTCGCTTCATATTTGAACAATAATAATCGCAAAAATATATTTTTTTGATGCCTGAGGCTTTAAAAAATACTCACCGGGTGCCTGCCTTGTCCCCCATTATGAGGGAGGAATTGGCTGTGGGAATTTGTAGAGGAAAACACAGCTATGGCACAGAGTGTAAACAGAAGCTCCTGTAGGTGTTCAATCACTCCCTGGCGGTGGGCGGAGCTACGGTACGGGCGGGTCACGTGAGTTGCAGCAGTGGATACACGGATCAGAATCGCAGTAAATAAATGCATTATTTATTTATCTATTAATATACTTATTGAACTATACATATTAATCATATCTATTTATTCGTATTGATTATATTAAGTACGTAATTTATTTATTAATTATATACTTATATGGTACATTTAGTATAGTCACACAATATATTTTTTTCCCCAAATTAAAATATACAGCAGTGAGAAAATGTCATAGCTTTGACGCATTTTTTTTTTTATCTAGTACTAGTAGCATTGTGCGAAAGCATCAAAGGAGTAATATTTTCTCTGAGTCCATGTACCCGACAGTGTAATATCTCCACAATCATTGTCTTGGTGTGCCATTTACGTGGAAGATGGTTGTGTTTTCTTTATAATTATAGCTTGAAGGTAGAACACTGCAAAGGTTTCACAACACACTGGTTTAAACTGATGAGGGAATTTGATAGATCTGCACACAAATGAGATGTCAGAATGTATTTTAGCCCTAAACGAAGAAACAAACCATCCACTTTTTCTTAGTGAAACTATGAAGCCATTTTCTGCCAAATAAGAAAAACATGCCTTAGTAAATCATGATGAATAAAAGATACAAAAGTCAGTTAAAGTCAGAGTCAAGTATACGATAAGGTAAAAACTATGGCATACTAGGTGGCATAACTATGACATAAAAAGATGAAATTGACAAAAATAGTCAAAATTATGAGATACTAAGTCATAAGTGAGATTAAAATATAGGAATTGATATACTGTCATAATTATGAGATACTAAAGTCTTACAGAACACACAAAATGGTGAAATTATGTATAGTTATGAGAAATTCTGATTAAGTCATAATTATGAGATGAGAAGAAAATGACAAAATTGCTGACTTACAAATTCATTAATATGACATCCTAATTTCGATTTTTACTCTTATAATTTTACCTTTTATGTCATGAATTTAATTTCATAATTTAGAATTTTTCAGCTTCTAATCATCATGAATACACTCTTATACCTGTCTTTGCATGAAGTTTAATTAAAAATACGACAACAAAACCAAACTTTTTTAGTAATTTATTTGATATTTATACACCAATGGGCTTATTTTATTTGACTTAAAGCACAGGAATGGCCAGTGTTTCACTTTTTGTTTAGCTATTCTGGACACAATACTGTTGTACCTCCAAATATGTGTTGGTTAATAATAAAAAATAAAAGGAACAACCCTGTGAATCTGTTCATATTTGATTTCCCAACAAAATAATAATAATAAACTTCTGTGGATGGGTAAAGCACAAAGCAGTTTCTTCAATGCCTAGCGATGTGCTGTACATATTAAATGTTTGTTCCGTCTGGTTAGTTCAGATCCGTATGGTGTAGGAGTCAGAATGAGTGACGTATCGAACCCAACGTTGTGACAGTCCTGTCTGAGTTGGAGAGAGTCGGAGGAAGCGGATCTGAAGACCCGTGCAGGTTTGTTTGGGCAGTTCGAATGACATACTGACAGGGCCGACTTCCAATAAAGAGGCAGAGCTTAAACCAGGAACGTCCACCTGTGGGATCAGAATATACATTATCAGTGACAGTGACTGATGACAATTTGCGTCAAACAAATATTCGTATTATAACATCACCTTGAACAGTGCAGACAACTGCGCTCCTCCAGGAAAACGTGGGATCTCCCAAAGCAGGGCTTTGCTCTTCGGCTGCAGTTCCGCAGTCTGGTCAGGACTACTGAGCTCCTGAGACATACTGTACAGGATGGTGAAGCATAAGAGGTTAAACATGCTCCATAAAACGGAATTACACTAATAATCATGGCGATGCATAATCTGACCTTATAGAGCCTTTAGGCACAGGCACGGTGATGGAAACATTAAGGGCCGTACTGCAGAAAAAAAGTAAAGAACATGACTTGTGATGTAACTGTGTGCGATTATTTACATATTTTGATGGATTGATTATGTAATTTTCCCCACGTATCTAATGTATGGCTTTTTATATGCATTATGCAGCATGTCGACTAACCTTTTAGGTGGAAGATCACAGCGAAGTTTAAGAAAGATCAACACCCTGCAAAGGAAAATCTATTAAAGCAATAATTACAGTTATTATACCACAGTTTTTTATGCAAAATGAAAAAAGTCACTAATTTATAATAAATAGAGCAATTAAAACCGTAATAATAATAATTAAATATCCAACTCACAAAGAAAATAAATGACTGAATATTTAATTTATAATATTTTTGATTTAAATTAATCTTCATATTAATTCACAATTGCAAATACATTATGTATGAAAAGGACAAAATGAAATATACATCAGTTTACAGACCTGTTGACATAATCCTTCTCTATAGAGGGGAATAACTGAAATGGTGGAGCACACGGCAGCTCATCACACAGCTGATACTGCATCACTGTTTGCTGAAGAGGAAAAAACATCACTAACTATCCATGCAGGAATTACACTAAAGTCTAGCGACAATTTACCTCTCCTTGGCTGGGACAAACTTTCAATATTCTGAAAGTATCAAATTCATCCAGTTTAACAGCCTGATGGAATCTGCATTCATCTACACGCACAGCTGAACTATAGCCTGGAGAATAGAATGAAACAGATTTAATCACGCTTAAAGGTGTAGTAAGCCATTTCTGAGAAACACTGTTGATATTCGAAATCAACCCAAAAAAACACACCCATCCCTTCATTGCTCTACCCTCAAAAATGTCCACTGGCACATTTTTATTTATAAAGTCATTAACGGTAATTTACCCAGCTATCTTACTAGTCTGTTGACCTGGAATCACTCTTTTTTTTACATTCTCCGCTCCGTTAACAATTCTGGCTCTAAATATCCCACGCATTACAACTGAATTTGGTAAGACTGCTTTTAGTTATGCTGCTCCTTCGTGTTAGCCTGGTTAAAACCAGACCCTTCTCAGTTGAAACTGAGGCTACGTTCACACTGCAGGGCTTAATGCTCAATTCCGATTTTTTGAAAAAATCCGATTTTTTTGCAAGGCCGTTCACATTTCCAATTAAATGCGACCTTTAGTGATCTCCTGTGTGAACGTGAAATGACCCAGAAGTGACCCGCATGCGCAGAAGAGTACTCAACGGTCAACGACGTCACTTGCTGTTTGCGGAAGTACCTAAACATGAATGTCAACAGTGGAGCTCGTTTAGCAATATTAAAGTTATTTTCCCAACAGAGCCAGCACAATTACAATCTTTTCGTTTTAAGAAGAAAATTAAGAAGGAGGAGAGCGTTTGAGCGCCTTCGATTAACTCACGGGAAGAGACACGTCTGCGGCAGACCATAACAGTGCAACGCGTTGGAGTGTATTGACAGGTGCGTGCTATCGGTGCTATCGTACGATAGCTAACTTGTTTATCTTCTCATTCCTGCCTACTTCAACGCAGAATTATGACGTTTGCCGCATATCAACGGCGTGCGGGTCGGATACATGCGACCTGGCCGTTCAGATTGAGGTCGCATTTCAAAAGATCGGATACGTATCGGATTTGGACCACATACCCAAGTGGCCTGGGTCGCATTTGAAAAGATCGGATCTGTGTCGTTCAGACTGTCATGAAAAGATCGGATACAGGTCGCATAGGGGCAAAAAAATCGGAATTGGGTCGTTTCAGCCTGCAGTGTGAACGTAGCCTCAGTAAGGGTCTGGCAAAGCTCCATAGACAAATCATTTCCAAAGGGGCGTCACCAACGGACGTCCCTCAAATGCCTCTTGGCGCAATTGGATAGACCTAAAACCAATCAGAGCGATGAAGGAGATGACATATGCAGAGGGCTCTCGCTAAGACAGTCTATGGCTAAGACCCACCCATTCGTTTAGCCACCAACGGGGCTCGTTGTTATGGGAAAGAGGAGGCGGAAACCGGCGAACATTCACACATTTTAATGATAAAATAAAACAAATACAAAGTCCCTCACGGTCGACTGCCGCCACACATAATAAAACAAAACATCAAATAAAATTCAGGCCTGTCCTCTCTCGATCTTCACTGTCGTCGCTCCTCCTTTTATGCTTCCGATATCATATTTTTTGGACATGAAGGCTTTGAGTGTTGTACTTTGCTCGGGTTTTAACGAAAAGGAACATTTAAAATCGGTTAAAACAGACGCGATAGCTGATTCGAACGAGTGATGTTTGACGACGGCATCCATCTTTGTAATGTATCTGCTTCAAAATCCCAGCGCTGTCGTCATCGTGTAAAGCCCGCCCCAACGTTTCTGATTGGTGCCGCGATTTCGGCGGATTGGAAATGGGCTTGAATGAGCTCTTTGCCAGACTAACTTTCAGAGCAAATCTAAATTTGCCGGAAGTTGTCTGGGTTTTCCCAGAATTACACAATTACTTAAATGTTCCAAATTTGAACAATGCACATGTTTTCAATGACCACTTTAAGTCATTCTTAAATTGTTTTACATCTACTGTAAATCTGTTTTGTTTGTTGTGTTCGTTCATGTGATTCTATGTAACTTGTGTAATTGTTGCCCCAGGGCTCCCTTGTAAATGAGATTTGAATATCTCAATGGGACATCACCTGGTAAAATGAAGGATACATAAAAATAAATAAAAATAAAAATGCACAAACATTCAATGCAAAGTGGATGTCTCTTTATCGTAGCTGAGATGATGCAAAATAATGCTTTGTGAAAAATAAAGTGATGATGAATAACGAATGAAAAGGAAAATCCAAAAATTAATATACTGTACAAGTCTATACAAGCAAGAGTTTGTTGCTAGACAAACAATGACACTAAAAACTGTCCTGTTGCTATAGCTAGCATTACAACAACAGCATATCTTGGTTCTGAGAAACATAGCGAAACCAATGTTACTAGGGGTGGGAATCTTTGGTCACCTCACGATCCGATCCGATTCCGATTCTGGGAGTCACGATCCGATTCCAGAACGATTCTTTATCTACCATTAATTTACATAAGTAATTAAGTACTTTTTAAAAAATAATTACAATTTTTTTTTTATTAAAACAGTTGTATGTTAATAATTTTAAACTAATATAACAAATAATAAAGAGGAGCATAGAAAAATATAACAAACAACAAACAAAAAGTGCTTTCAGTAGCCTATAGATTACCTGAACGTTTTCCATTCAAGAACTGTGAGTGATTTTTCTTCATCTTTACCATTGTTTTTTACTATGACATCATAGACTGCGGGAGATCTATTAAGCTGCATTCACGCACGCATCTCTTTTGAAATAAAATAAGTAATGTGGTGTGTTCTGTCCGTTTAATCCCTTAAGACATAACTGGCTGTGTTTACGTTAATTTTGCACAAGTAGCCTACATTAAACCACTACATGGAGTCGCACAGCCGCATGCGCGAGCAGTCTCACAAACAAAGCGCGCGTCAGCATTTGAAATTGAAAGCAGCCTTCTGTTAGTGAGGTTCATATTTTAAATATATAAGTCCACTGCATTCCACATAAATGATGACTTCGTAGAGCATTTGCAAGGAAAATACCGACGGGCGAGACAGCACACTTCAAGTGTAACATCAAAGAAAGCGCGCGTCTCTCACAGCGTTTCCTGTGCAATGAAGCCTGCGAATGTCCTTGTAATTCGCTTCAACCTTTCCGAACTTTATGAACTATTATTTTACGGAAGGTTCGAGTGGTCTATGTAGGCTATGTGAGGAATTGGAAGCAAGCAGAATACGCGTGTTTCTAAAGCAAACTCAACGTCATCGCACATCTGGTAAATAACTACCGGTAAGCTAAGAATCGATTCTGGAATTCTCAGAATCGATCCAGAATCGTTGGAGAGAGAATCGCGATGCATCGATGGATCGATTTTTTCTCCCACCCCTAAATGTTACTCACGTATGGAGCAGAAACAACGCAATCTCTGTGTCAGTTTTCCAGCCTTACCGCTTCGGTCTCTCCAGCACTGGGAAGCTTTTCTAATATTAACACGGGTCCTGAAGCTCTTGCCTGATCATAACCCTTGTTTTTCCAATGATATTCCTCTGACATTTCTCATTTGTAATGTCTCTCAGCCATCTCTCTGTCTACAGTCACTGTCTCTCCTCACCCGTCATGAGTGTATGAATTGAATTGAGTGGACACGCCCCTACTGCTGATCCGCTACAACTATGTTGTGGTGTTCAGTCCGACCCACTTTTCAACAGCGTTTCTCAAAAATCACTTACTGCACCATTAATGAAAGATATGTGTGGTGTGTGTATTGATCAGTGTTGCATACTCAACCTTTTAGCTGGGACTTTCCAATATTAAGCTCTTCATTCAGTCCAATCCGCATCTCTTATGGATGAAGAAAAGAAACATACTATCATTGAAGGGAAGATCATTTCACAATCTGCATTAACATGGGCCGCAAGATGTAGCCAACTCACCTGAACAGGTTGGAAGAAAGCATTTGATTCTTATCTCTCCCTGAATATCTGCTTTCATTAAAACTCCCTTAAAAGAAGCATAAAATGTAAAAGATTAGCGATTTAAGTGAGGAAAGCAATTAGCAGTTTTATTTTAAAACATAATTCAAGTTGTACTCACATTGGAGCCAATAACCACAGACAACCTCTCTATCACATCCACAAAGATCTCATTCTTTCCACCCTGCAGCCAGAGAGAAAGAGAAACATACTAATTTCCTAAGATCATCACATGTAAAACTGACGAATCAAGGAAAACTCACCTGCTCTCCTCGACTGGACATTATAGGACGACTGGCTGCAACACTAGGGGCCACTTTACTCTGTTGTGTCTCAGCCCCAAACTACAAAATATAAAAATGTAAATGTTTCAGTTATTAAGATTTAAAAAGAGTTATATGGTTAATTTTGGTGAATAACCACTAGACAAATCAAGATTTAAAATGATAAAACAGCTAAAAATCAAGATTTAGGTTGAAATCATATTTCTTCTAAATGAAAAGGAAAGTCAAAAAGGAAAAATAACTTATTCTTTTGTCATGAACATATATATTTTGTGTGTGTGTGTGTGTGTGTGTGTGTGTGTGTGTGTGTGTGTGTGTGTGTGTGTGTGTGTGTGTGTGTGTCTTTTGGCATCATTTAGATACTATTATAGTTTTTATTAATATTTTGAATTAGTGTTTTTTTCATATGCTCTAGTTTCATTTTAATTTTAGTTAAACTTTTAGTAATTTTGTTGCATGACATTTTAATTAGTTTTTTTTTTTAATATGTCTATAAAGTTTTTGTTCATTATTATTTCAGCTTAGGTTATTTTAGTGCTCCAAGTAAAACTAAATGAACATGAAAAATGTTTATTTTACAAGCTCTAAAATATTTTATTGGGTAGAAATGACTATTTGTACAAAACTATTAAAAAGAAAACCTGTAATCAAGTCATGTAAATAATAATTGGTAATCAAAAGTGTACATTGTAAAGAAGATTGTGATTTGAACTATGGATTTTAATGATTTTATTTAACACTCCTGGTTCCTAAATAAGAGTAAGATTGAGAACCACTGATTTAAAGTAAGATTCACTATTATAATGGAGCCCAGTCTATTGGTAAAAGAAACACAAACAAAAAACACTAATATATTTAGAAATAAAACGTGAGAGAAAAAAAATTAATAGCAAAGATGCCATAACATAACAAGATGCCATAAAAGACCACAACAACACAACAATAACTTACCAGACCAACATTACTGAGGTCAAAGAGACTGAAGGGTTTGGATGACACAGCTTCTGTCTGGATGAAGTTTTTCAGTATGTCAGTTGAGGTCGTCTGTATGTAGCCAAAGTCCTGATGATCAGAGACATATAGGAAGGATATTTAGTGTTGTTGTGCTTTAAGAAATTTGTTTAATGTAAAAAGAAAGAAAAAAAGAAAGAAAGAAAGAAAGAAAGAAAAGAAAGAAAGAAAGAAAGAAAGAAAAAGAACATTTACCACCATCTCATCCAGCAGCTCATAAATTAGAGCAAAATTCATCCGCACTGATTTCTCTGACAAACTGCCACAGTAGTCCTTTGTAAGAGCTGCTAATCTGAGGGACATAAAACAGTTGCTTATCATCATGCCATCTACACAGGTAACAAATAGCTGTAATAATTAAAATAATATGGTATCACTGATAAAATAAAGATTTGTTGACCTGTTGAGGAACTCAATAATGGTGAAGGGGATGGGTTTGTCTTGGTGGAAGCCACCCAGTACAGCCCACCCTGCCTTACATGGATGAAATGATGATCTTTGTGTGTCTGCAACAAGATAAACAACTGTAAGTACATAGTCAAAATAATGCACTGCAAAATCATTCTATTTTTAAAACAACTAGTCAGACATCAGATGCCCAAACCTTACCATGACAACCGGAGGCTGATCCCCACTAAGAGCTGTGACCATCTCATAGAATACATTGATGGAGTCTTTACTGGCCTCTCCTCGAACTGACACACAGAATTAAGAAAAACTAATATGTGTAAATTATTAAATATTTTGGCACATGACTCTTAAAAGCACTACAGACACTACAACCAGAGAGACACACACTACCATTCAAATAATAATATTATTTTTATGTTTTTGAAAGAAGTCTCAGTTTCTCTTCATGTGACACTGAAGACTCCATCACAAGAATAAATTGCATTTTAAATATATTTAAATGGTTATATTTTAAATTGTAATAATATTTCACAATATTAATGTTTTACTGTATTTTAGACCAACCGAAATGCAGCCTTGTTGAACACTTCTTTCGAAAACATTTAAAAAATCTTAATTATTCCAAACGTTTGACCTGTAGTGTAACGTTAAACACAATACATCTTACAAATTAATAAGCCAGTGGTAAGGATACAGTCTTTATATATGAGATGATCTCCCTTTGATGACAAGATGAAAAATTGACTTATCATTTTCTTCAGCACACACGATTCTTTTTCATATTATTAAAAATCAGTCTGCTCTCTCTTCTGCCGTCATTTGTATTCTAAAATGGTACAAAATTAACCCGTTTAACTGCTCAAATGTTTCATCACTACTAGCTTCATAAGTGTAAACAGCCGGTTTGTTCTTCTTCGTTAACTCTAAGGGACGTTTATTGCCATCTACTGCCATCTACTGAGTTGGAGAATGAACCGCTCCTCGACAACGACGCCTTGAAGCTACTCTCAAAATTAACAGCAATGAATGTAAAGTTTGATTTTAAGTTATTATTTTTTTATATAAATGTATTTTGATGTAGAGGAAAGGTTTTGAAGTCTAGGTGGCACACAATGGGTAGCCTAATAGTTGAACGATCGAGTAGTCAGTCAGGTAAAATCACAAAACACTGCAATATGCCTATAACTGGCTCAATGTTCTTACTCGATAGTGTTTATAAATGTTAATTACATTTGTCGTAAGATAAAATGTTCAGAACTTAAATCTGAATCTTGCTTTTGACAAATACAAACAGGTGATAGTTGAATGAATGCACTGAAGGGTGAATGTAAAAAAATGGGTGAATAATAGGGTTTACTTTTTAATAGGGCATCACTTTTCATTATTTCTCATGAGGATGAGAGTGAACTGAGGGTGAACGTACAGGACCTGTGTGCAATAACAGCTTGATGCTGAGTCCTGCTGTTATTTGATCATTATCATCATCAGGTACCCTCTGTTTTCCTGCATATCTCAGATTCCAGCTCTGTTCGATCACACCTGTTTAGCAAACTGCTCTCTAGTTTTCTCCGCCTTCAAGTGTTCTGATCCTTCTTCTCTCCTGCCGCCACATGTGCAACATAACACATTATGGGGGGAAAAACTGAAATGCAAAAACAGTGACTTATAGCCCCTTTCCTTAATTAACATATTAAACCTTTACCTAATTTTGAAACCATCAGTGTAAAAGTTCAGAAGATTTGGTATTTTCAAGAGGTATTTGGTTCAAGATATGTATTTTTTGGTCCTCGAGTCCAAAATTAGAGCTCCAGCTGTTTCTGTTGGAGTAAAGGTTTAATTTTGTGCGGCGTCTCTAAAGACAGGGGTGCTTATGTTATCATCACCTGAACACACACATCTGAGTTATTTTTCAAACCAGACAGCGGAGATGTTGAAACTATGTAGTGCTGAAGCAATGACTTCTCGACCCTGTACCAAAAACACGCCTGAGGGAATAGATTTACAACATGTCATATACATAAATAGATGCCTTAATGGTGTGATTTATGCCATAAGATCAATCAAACAAAATGCAGATGTACCTGTTCTAACAAGTTTCTGTAAAACCTTACTGGTAAAACCTATGTAACTGAGACTGTAAATAAAAAGGGGGAACACACACAATATACATTTTACAAGTTTTTGACCTTTAGTTTCATTTGAGCTTTTATTATAATTTTTTGGCCCACAAAGTATAGGTGATAACTAAGTTTTAAATGATTTTAAAGTGTGTAAAAATAAACTGGGTGGTAAAACAGAAGGGAGGAGCTTCTTGATCTCCACAGCCAACACAATTTAAGAATGCGATTGCTGGTATTGAGTCCAGTATTTAAAGGCTTTGACATTTGAAATTCTCATATCTGGACAGAGACCAAAGATGAGACAGAAGGTGAGTGATTTTGTGTGTCTTTCAGTTTTCAAAGTTAGGAAGTTAGTCAATTACATGCAGAACAAAATGCTTAGATGTACAAACCTTAGTTTACATGCCATTTTGTTATAGCAATTATGTATTCCAATTAATCTAGCAGTGCCACATATGTAGTTCATGTCTTGTTTTATATATCAACATCAACTAGTACATTTCAACAGATTTGACTAATCAGTTGAGGAAATGCTGTAGGAGATCTCTTTCAATGTTTGTATGGTAAAATAAGGATTGTTAATAATACAAAAAATGTTTTCAGGTGACATATCTGCTGTGGCTTTTTGGGGCTCTGCCCTGCTTGTTTTTTCTGCCAGGTATGATTATTATCCAAAACCTCAAGAAATGAATATTCAGCTAAATATATATTAAATATCATTTAAAATATTTTCGCAGTGTCGCAGGCCACATCTCTGGCAAAAGTCTCCAAGGACATGGGTAAGATTGAAATATCTCAAATTACATTTAGTGCCTTCATTTTTGCCAGTGCAACACCATTCATGTATGAAAATGGTCTTCTAGACTATTCCATCATAATTGATATTTTAATTATGCATTTTTACTAATTTCTCTTGCAGCAACTAATCCAGCAGTCAGCATTGACTCTGAACAAGCCCATGATTTTCTGGCACATGCACGTCTGAGGAGAGCCAATGACCCCAACTGGCATCGCAAAAATCCAGACTTTCAGTCTTACTATCGTTACTACAGCAGTATTGGCCACATTGAAGGGGTAAGAAGAGCATAGTTTTTTTGTTTTTTATAACTTATTATTGATTTTAAAAATACACTTGTAGTATTAGCAGTAAATAGCTGTTCTTGAACAAATGAATGATGCCTATTAAATAAATTGGTATAAATCTAATCGAATAAGTCTAATGTTATATTCATTTAGTAAAATATTAATAAATCTTCCTCAAATTATGATTCTAATAAGTGATAAAATATTGTTTTGACTTACTCTTTAAGTTATATCGGTACTTCAAGGGATAGCTCACCCAAAAATGAAAATTATGTCATAATTTACTCACCCTTGTATCGTTCCAAACCCCATAAGACGTTGGTTAATCTTGGAAACGAAAAATGAAGATATTTTTAATGAAATCTGAAAGTTTCTATCTGTCCCTCTATTGAAAGTCCAGGTAACCAAAACTTAGAAGATCCAATAGGTTATAAAGGCGTCACAAAAAGAAACCATAAAATGTGTAGCTTAATCTAAGTTTTGGGTCTTTGGTGTTGGATCTTCTAAGTTTTCAAATATTAACCAAACGCTCATGGATTTGGAATGACTTTAATGTGATTTAAATGATGACAGAATTTTCATTTTTGGGTGAACTTTCCCTTTAAGCTTTTGCCTCACCCAGCAATATACACCATAAGTAAAAACAGAAGTATTGTCTACTGCACAAAATAGCTTTATTTCTCTGGTTCAATCTTCTATTTTTCTCTTCTAGCTCTATGAGATAGACAAACTTCGAATGCTTTACCAGCAGATGCGACATCTGGAGCTCACTTATGGCCCTGATGCACCCAAATACCAGAATGCCCTCGGTCTTCAACTTAAGCCGACGCCTCCACCCACGACCCAGCCTCCACCACCTACCTTACCACCGGTCTCCAAGATGAATGTCATGTACCTGTGTAATTCAAAAGACCCCCAATGCAAGCCACATATTGTGTACCTTCCCGCTGGTGGGGTACCTGTACTTTGCGATCCACGTTACCACCCAAATTGTAAACTTAGCCCTGTCCAGAAGCCCCCGTCTCCACCTGTAACTGCCTCAGAGCCAGTGACGTCTGCCCCTCCTCCTTCTCCACAAAAATCCACTCCACCTCCTCCTCCAATAATTATCAAAGGAATGGAGTATGACTGTGATCCCTACTGGGACCCTGACTGCCTCATCGACAGTCCTCCCAGGCCAGTAAAGATGATCGAACCGCAACCAGTGCTCCCAGCTGAGAAGTTAAAACCGGAAACAGGGAACAAAGAAATTTCCACCAGTGTACTTCCAGTTCCAACCTATGACCCATATGACTTCAATCAAGATCTATATGATCCATTCCGCCATGGAGCTCCAGCACCTTGATTTTCAAAATTGCATTTAATAATTTACCCTTAGCCTACATTCATGTTTTTAATCACCGTGATGATGTATAATTTCTTAAATAAGGTAAACCATGTCCTTGTTTATAATATGTAGGCCAGCTAATGTTGGAGCCAGAATAAAGAATATGGACACAGTTATTACATGATCCCCATCTTTTTCTTTCTTTTTTTTTTTACATACAAAGAATATTGATTTGTTTTCTTAATTATTTTTTTATATTATTTATACGTTTTGTCTATTTGTTTATTATTTAGGCTATTTAAGCCTAAATTATATGTGGGCACTGACACCATCAGGTCATGTATGGAGAGGAAACGCTTATAGGAAAAAAAGATTCTTTCGTATTTCAAAACACATTAGTCCTTAACCCTTTCATGCATAAATTATGATAACCTCAGTCAGGATTTTTTTCCTATGTGTTTTTATTGCTCTTAGGGCATGAAAAACAAGATTTGATTTTTAATTTTTTTTTTTAACAAATTTTCCAAAGAGATTTTCAGATGTCCACTTGAGTGGACATCATGCATTTATGGTTTAAACTGAAGAGATACTATATTAAACATAATACAATAATCAAACCGATAAAGTATGTGTATTTAACAAACTAATCAATACAATTATATCAAATCATGTGAAAACTATAAAATATATACAAAAAATATAAATCCGAAATATTGCAAAAGCAATTGAACTTCATACAAGTTGCACTTCGTGTATATTTGATATCAGAACATGAGGATGTGATTCCATCAGAAATTTCTACTGCCTGTGAAGGTACAACTGTGGAAACCACTCAGATGCTCCCTCTAGTGTGCCAGATTATGTCAATTTACCTTTATTAGCTGATAATTCTGATTATGTTCAAGATAGACACATTTCTAGCATAGGCCTCTTCTGAGAAAACCTAGCGATACGTATTTTTCAATCTCATCTGAAATTAGCAGTGTTGGGGCATGCATAACGCATTCAGATTACTTTTTTATGTTACAAGTAAAGTAATGTGTTACAAGTAACATGCATTACATAATCAGATTTGTTTTAATGTTACAAGTAAAGTAATGTATTACAAGTAACATGTATTACCTAATCAGATTACTTTTTGATCTAACAAGTAAGGTAGTTAATTACAAGTAATGTGCATTACGTAATCAGATTACTTTTTGTTGTTACGAGTAAAGTAATGCATTACAAGTAACATGCATTATGTAATCAGATTACTTTTTGGTGTTACGAGTAAAGAAAAGCATTACAATATCGTACATTACGAAATCAGATTACTTTTTGATCTAACAAGTAAAGTAATGCATTACAAGTAACATGCATTACGAAATCAGATTACTTTTTGATGTTACAAGTAAATAAATGCATTACAAGCAACATTCATTATGTAAACACATAACTTTTTGATCTGAGAAGTAATGCATTACGTAATTATATTACTTTTTCGATGAAATGAGTAAAGTAATACATAAGTGACATAAATTATGTAATCACATTAACTTTTTTCGATGTCAATGAAATTAACATTCTAATAATACAAATACATTTATTTACAGTCAAAAAAAGTCACTGCAGATTAAAGGGTACCTATCATGGAATTTTGAAAATTACCTTTCATGTAGTGTGTAACATAGATCTAAGTGAACAAAAACATCCTGCAAAGTTTTAAATATGAAAGTTCACCGTATACAAAGTTATTGTCTCTCAAAAGTAAGAGTCGCTGATATGAATCGATAGACGAACGATGCACTTTCGTACGTCACTTGTACAAGTTATTTGAATTCGACACGCCCACTCAGTGCGGGCGCCGAGCAGACAGAGAAACCTGACAACAACATGTCGACGAGACTCTGTTCTGAAGTGCGAATCAAAAGCAAACTTTTTTTTTCACTGCCCAGGGACAAGCATGTGAAGACTCAGTGGCTAGAGTTTCTATTTACAACTATACCACACAAGTATAGCACCCTTGAGCTGTGTTCGCGTTATTTTAATGACGATCGCTTCACAAACACAAATGCTGTAAAGGACTCGTGAGTCGCCTGATACTGAAGGAATGTTCAATACCAAGTTTATTTGGATCGGCTTCATCCTCCGAATCACAACCTGTAAGTACTATTAATAATTGTTGCTTTTATGTGTGTGTGTGTTGTGTGTGTGTGTGTGTGTGTGTGTGGGGTGTGTGTGTGTGTGTGTGTGTGTGTGTGTGGTGTGTGTGTGTGTGCGTGCGTGTGTGTGTGTGTGTGTGTGAGAGAGTGAGAGTTACGCTCAGTACGCTGTTTTTTGAAATATGTGAAATTATGTGAAGCGTATTGTAGTACTGCAGTGCTTTATCAATATGTTTAAGCTTTGGGCTAACGCAAAATATAACTGACTGCGTCATCTGACCAATCACCGCCGATTAGCGTCACGCAAAGGAGGGGTTTGGACAAATGAGTCGTCAAACGAATCATTAGGGAGTCGGTGAGCAAATCAGGTAAAAATAAATGCATATTATAAGACAACAAAAGTGTTTTTTGTCATTGCATGCATGTAAAACTGTTGTTGGGGACTCCCAGAACATTATTAGGAACATTTTAAATGCCATAATAGGTACCCTTTAAAGATACAATATGTAACATTTTTGGCCACAAGAGGGCGCAGTTTCCAACAATAACAAAGGCGTATGTTTATGACGCAGTGACGAGCTGAATGACGGTACTTACTGTCAAGCTGATGGATCTAATAATGTTAATGGATGAGTGAAAACACTCATGTTTTTTAACATTACAGTGTGAAGCAGGTCGCGACTGCTAAAGAGACAGATATCACACGCGAGTCCCACGGATATAAAGTATATCACACGCGAGTCCCACGGATATAAAGGAATAAGGACATTTAATTCTACAGAACTACACGCAAGTGCTGGATTACTCACAGGTCAGTTTATTAGACGAATTAAACTTGTGAGGGAACGCAGTGCTGTGTGTCACTTGGTCTAACGTTACACTATCACACTAAACGGCATTAAAATGTGTGTTGAAAGTTATAATGTTATTCTACGTGTTAGTTCGTTTTCTATAGCCTACGAAACATAGCAGCTAACGTTAGATCAAGATTAGTAAAACGTACTGACCATATTCTAACATGTCATCATGTTGAGCTAACGTTAACATTGATTTGTTTTCTGTACATTTGCTCACCTGTCTAATAAAGCTTTCAAGTCGTGACTCGTGAAGCTCTGTCGAGTCCAAGTTAGTCGCGGAAGTGGAACTCTCGGCATCTCAAAAACGCCCCGCTGATATTGATCCTCATTTTAGTTCTCCTTGTTTGTCCCAAAGTCTGCTTGCCATGGTTTATTTTTGAACGAAACAAGAACTTTGTGCCGCTAAACGTCACGCATTACGCAGTTGTCCATGTCTGTCGCCATGGTTACATCATGGCTATGGCATTTCAAGCGGAAACCGAGGATAGCGCGGATATTGCGTCATTGACAGGCGACATTTGTTGGCCGGGACCGCCATAGACATAATATAATAGACCTTATTCGCAAACACCGGAAGTAGCTAACCGCGGCCATATTGTTGACATAACAACTGTCCTGCCCATAGCCGCACGCAGATTTGAGTTGAGGTGAGCAGTAGCCTAATGGCTTCATCTCGTCGGTATCAAGAGAAGATAAGCTTGATTTGTGTGGACCCATATCAAATAGACCCAATAGCCTTAAGTATAGATCCGTCCTTATTGCCAGCCGTAACTTTTAACCGGATATTTATAACGTTAACGTTCATACAGTATCCGCATAACGTTAGCTACACTTCGCAGGGCTCCTTTACGATCGTTGTAACAAAATAACACAGTATCACACAAGCACTAATTCCCTACCTAGTATCAATGAGGCATATAACGTTATCAATAGTCAAGTCACCTTTATTTATATAACAGTTAGCGCTTTTTACAATACAAATTGTTTCAAAGCAGCTTCACAGAGATAACAGGAACATGTTATAATAGTATTGTAAAATTCAAAATTAAATGTCCCCAATAACGTTACCTGTGGTAAAATGATAGGAGCAGACATTGCTGTAGGGAGTTGGCAGATTAGTCTGTTTATCCTAGCTAGCCACAAGTCTCTCCTGCGCTGGCTCAACTCCTCTGTCTCACTCCCTTCACGTTTTCTGACAGTCGGTATCGCATAAAAATTAACTCCGGGGTTCTTATTGCTGTTGTTAGAACAGCAGTGTATTACACAGCACACCATCCCGCTGTTTTAAAAAAAAATACAGCGATAATACCATGGATAATACCGACGCTGCCTCGCTTGTCAATTGACTGACTGACAGTTGCCGTGGTTTCTATGTCAACAAAATGGCCGCCGCGAACATTGATGACGCAGATCGAATAAGGTCTATACATAGACGCCCTATTGGCCGCTGGAGCGCACGTCAACGGCGCCGCCATATTGGGGATGGCAACTTTCCCATACCTCTCATACTGGGAATGAGAAAAATGCCTGTTTTGTGCGCTGCTTGGGGCTGTACAAATCGCCACACAATTGAAAAAAAGCTTTCGAGGAATTATCTTTCACAGGCAAGACTGAACGTTTGTTTTTGGTTGTATTTGGTCATTATTTAATTAGTAATAGTAACGTTCAGAGGATAAATTAAAAAATACTACTGTTATTGTGTCACGAAATGTAGTTTTAATAGTTTTTCAGTCGACAATGTAGTTGTTTAAAGCTTAAATATGTGGTTTGTTTATAAAGATAGCGCCTATTTAAAAATTTGATCTGACGGTTTCGGAGTTGTACGACGCGATCACCGGGCGCTCGGCGCTCATTAAGCCCGCAGAGGACAGCCTTACCTCGGCCAGAGCGTCTGAAGTTTGCCGCCGGCTCGGATGCCTCTAGTCTAGTGATTAAACATGAGATATTATTCGTCTTGTGTATATCTAACGGGCGATCTTTGGTCTCATTAATCTATAAATGGTTCCCTGGTAAATCGTTTTGGCTGAGGGCAAAGTGAAGTTTCATAACTTTATATTTAGGCTTTTTTAACGTTGTATCCTGCTGTATGTTTGACTGAAGCTACTTCTGCTATTACTGATCAATAAAACTGAAATTTAACAAAAAGAGTTAAATATTAAATATAAGTCACTATTTAAAGGGTCATGAAACCCCTCCTCTTTCAGCTCAAGTCTAGCTCACAATCTTTTTGAAAAATGCAACTTAAATGGGCGTGGATGCTGTGAGAAGAAGCGAGGGAGTGGGTGTGGTTTGGCCATCACTGTCATAGCCAGTGGCCCATGCATATCGACTGTCACTAAAAAGCAGTGGTAAAACGTGAGGAAATGCTAGATTTTTTTTATAGCTGGCAAAGTTAGGGCCGTTACATAGTCAACGCGAGCTACGCGAGCAAGCAACGCGAACGACGCGAGCGACGCGCTCCCTTTCATAGTCAAAACAGTGGACGCAAGCAGACGCAGGCATCACGGGCGATGCGTGAAATGCAGTACACCGCTCACGCAACAGGGGGTAGTAGAGTAAATTTGTCACAGGCACTTTTCCAATCTGTTTTCACCATGGTTTTCACCTTATCTACGGTCTTTCCCATCGCGGTTGCAACCTCTCTCCAGGCATCTTCCAACTCTATTTAATTGGAGTGTAATTACGAGGAACTGTCATATATGACAGCAGATGACACTCGGGTGTATGGTAAGAGGCTCTTCACAGATGTTTGTTTGTCATTGTATTGTCTGAAAAAACATTTTATTATACAATATAAATGCGGATGTATACGCTCGCATAATTTGTCCTCTTTGCCCGCCATTGTATTCAAACCTTCTTCTGTAAACAAAATATACTTGAATTAATGTACAATACTTGCAATGTCGCCCCCACAGACAACGCATAGTATTGCGTGCATCGGTGCGTCGCGTATCAAAAACTAGGACGACACATTTGGCTACGCATCGACGCATAATGGCGGCCGAAGCGTAGCGATGCGTAGCCTTGCGGACGCGTATGCGTATCAATGCGTTGACTATGTAATGGCCCTTAACCCTTTAAGTGTCACCGGCCCACCGGTGGGCCCAAATTCATTACATTTTTAAAACAGTAATATCCTATATTAAACCTAAACTAATATTGACAAACTATATATCATTTGAAAGCTTACAATCTCTAGTTTCCATATTTGGTGATTGATTTTCAAAATAAATTACAGAGAAGCCATAATTTATCAATTTGCAACAAGAATACTTTCATACTCCAAAGGTGTTTAGACCTTTATTTTGAAATAGTGATGAACATGAAAAATTATGAAAGAAGGGTAGAAACCTCAGTTTGATTTCATGCCAAGAGTTCAAAAGATAGCATCCATTCAATTATTTTAGAAAAAAAGACCAAGTTTTAAATATAAAGAAAAAAAATATAGATTCACCATTTGTGGCAGGAAGCTATAATGCACATGCGTGTTCTTTTTATGTGTTTCTTAGAGGTGGAATTCATATCAAAATCTGCAAAACTTCTCATATTACTTCTGAATAGGATGTCTACTTCATAAATTTATTGAAAATTGTGGAAATAATGGCTCAGATCACTCAAAAAATATATGGAAATGGAGGCGCCCTTATATGGGCAGTAATGGAGTCATCTAGTGAAAAAGTTGGGTACTGCGCCCAAACAAAATCTTACTGAAAGCTCATTTTTTGAGATATCAACCTAAAATTTGAAACACAACTTGTTCAGATTTTTGGCTTTGATTTTTTTGCAGTTTTAGAGTCGCCCAGGTTTTGAAAATACATATTTTATATAAAATATGAATAATTAAATTTTTTACATTGTACATTTTCATAAACTCAAACTTCTATAACTTGTTTTCTGTTTCACTATCTCAATTTATTTCACTTCTACAAAAATCTGCCAAATGTCTTCTTTAAAACGAGACCAATCTTATGTCTATATTCCAAAGCATTCTTGAATTACAACCATTTAAGTTCGAAATGTGCATTTTCATGTATATTCAAAAAAAGGGGGGTGACACTTAAAGGGTTAATGTCTAATGAAATACACTGACACTTTATTATTGTCCTTTCAAAAGTAACTAAATGCCCTGCTACATATATTAGCCTACAGTAATCGTAATTCTATTTTAAACATATTAATGTAGACTACATGTATAATTATAATGTCATTATAAAATATATAGTTGTTTATATAGACACTAAATGCATATATTTGAAAATAATTAATTTTCCGCTTAAAAAAAAACAACGTTCTGTGCATAGCCTAATATCTACGCGCCCGCTGAACTCCCATAATAAAGATGGCTCTGTGAGGACTTCTCATTTTAGACACACACACACACACACACACACACACACCTCTGAAGGGATAGAAAAGTCCTCGGGACTTGGTACCGCATCACTCGCAAGACGCAACCTGCATTGGTCGTCAACAAGGCGAAGTCCACCATTCTCTCTCGAGGAAAATGTTTGCGGCACACGCTATAGTTTAGATGTGTCCGTGGTTGATCAAACCAACCGCCCGGAGCCAGAGTTTAGCCCTGGCAGCATCGCGGGGAAACATATTCAAACCACTTGGACTTTTGCACCACGAAAACAAACACTGCGTCCCATGATTGTCTCTCTCATCTAGGCTACTACGCGATATCACAATTTGACATGTCTGTTATTGGAAAGATCCACGTGGTGTCATGAATAATTAAGAGACAATGTCTTCTCATAGGATATGAACTCAGTCTCATTAATAATTATGAGACACCGATGAGTCATCAACGCACTAACAGTGCACGGCCACGTCACAGCCTGTGACGTGGACACGATGAAGATTTTAAACCCGGAAGACGAAAAAAAGCGGAAAAAAACTAAAATTTAACAATTTTAACCCTATTATTAAATCTAACAGATGCTAACATTGTCTTCAATGGTGTTCAACACACATACCTCTGTTAAAATCTCAGAAAATTTGGTTTGGGGTTTCATGACCCTTTTAACTTATTTTTTATTGTGTATATTCTGTAATTGATATTTCTTATTCTATTGCTATTATTATAGTATTATTAATACACCATATGCTATTATCAATATTTTTGTGATTGTATTATTGTATGATATTATATAATTATACTATTCATTACTATTTTATTTGCTGTATACTATTTGTTTATGTTATTGACTAAACTATTTACTATTACTTCTCACAAATGTTAGTTGTACCATAACATATGTATTAGCATGGATCCATCAGTTATCTTTGTTATTGCTCAAATCTGGTCAATCACAGAAAATGCTTTTTCCACAATAAGAAAACTTAAATTATATCTCAGTATGGGGGTCTTCATCATTCTTATCCAAGAATAAAAAGCCAGATACATGACAAGTCTGAGCTTTGACCATTCTTTATTAAAACAAATATTTTACAAGTGTAACTATTGAGATTTTAAATAACTAGAGATGGAACTTTTTGTACACCACATACAAACCACTGAAATCGGTTGATAAATATAAAAACAGTTTTTGTTTTTATCCAGAAAAAACGCAGCTCACCCTTGATTACAGTGCAGTCTTGCCCTCCGCAAAATGGCGGACCCGTTGACGTATCGCAGCAACGTTCCAAAGCGGCCAATAGGGCGTCTATGTATTATATTATGTCTATGGGGACCGCCATAGACATCATATAGGTAGACGCCCTATCGACCGCTACTGCCTATTGGCACGGACGAGAATTGGAGCCGCCATCTTAGACCGGTCATCCGCTCCGCTCAGTGTAATCTGAATGGCAGGTGAAATGAGCTGTCAGCGCATTAAATGAATCATATCTCACTGAATACTGAACTGATTTTCACGCGGTTTTTTTTTTGCTGCAAAGTTCATTCATGTAGCTATGATACAGGGCACATGGTTCGGCATATTTTAATATCCATAGTAGGCTTAACAGTAATATAATATTCTGCTATAAGATATAAAGTGACCAGACACAATATGTGTGATGAAGGATATAATGTATTTTATAAATCACACACTATAAATATAATAAAGAAGCAGAAACACATAGTTGCATTAAAGTAAGATATTTTAATAAGTTGAAGAAACAATTTATGATTTGTGACACGCACACGAACAGACGCACATACACACGAACAGACACACACTCTCTCTCTCTCTCTCTCTCTCTCTCTCTCTCTCTCTCTCTCTCTCTCTCTCTCTCTCTCTCTCTCTCTCTCTCTCTCTCTCTCTCTCACACACACACACACACACACACACACACACACACACACACACACACACACACACACACACACACACACACACACACACACACACACTTTCACACACAGACCGAATCCACTGAACGCAGCCACCTGTAATAAAAAGTGAGAAGAAGCTTTTCAACGTGTTTCTAAAAATTAAATTCGGACAACATTAAGCCTATACCTTTTTTATTGTATGTGGATGTGGGAGGGGAAAATGTCGAGACTAAAGCCCTATTCGGATTCTTTACAAGGGTATATGGAGTAAGTTAATGTAATTTTACCACAGGACTTCTGTAATATCAATAGCCAAATCGCATATGATAAGATATAGGTTATCATAGGCTACATTGTTTCCTGATATCATGTGCGCAAACACAAATAACCTATACAACAGGGCAGTTGAATGCTTATCTGATAACCTAAAAGCTGTAATTATTACTTTAACAGTTAGTTACCCCACCTCTCCATGCCGGGTGAACACCGGCTGATGCAGTAAACAGCATTTCACGACGATTTCAGTACAGTAATAGCAAATATCCTTGCTCCTTCTCGATTATCTGGTAATATTCTATTCACAAAATACAACCAATAGTACGGTAATGTTAAGACTTACTTGTGAAAAGCCCTATTTTCGATGGTCCGGCGATTAGAACAGGAAAATACTCCACAATGCTCTGGCATCTTATCTGCTGCCACGCAACGAAACTAGGAATATGACCGGTTCAAGATGGCGGACGGATTTCTCGGTTTCCAGCGGCCAATAGGGCTTCTAGTCTCTATATGATTTCTATGGGGACCGCCACTTATTTAAAATTGGAATTTCTCTGAAATAAAAAATATCTGAAGACTTTTGGGATATTGTAAGTACACATCTGCAGGAAATATATCACACTGTGCAAGTGATATTTGGATATTTTATTACAAAATTCCTACATATTGGACCTTTAAGTATTTTCAAAAACAATATTCACATATGAATTGTATATTCAATATGAATTGTAGCTGAAATATAGCCATTGATGCATGAGGTCCACTATAGTGGACAGGTGATAAATCTGATTTTTCTCCCAATCTAAAATCAAAACTTGGAAATTTTGACTGTCATATGACTCATTAGATATTGCTTGATGCTGCAATATTTTTTTTACCTACAAGAGTCTCCTAGGATAGAAGGAATGGTTGGATATTCCGGAGCAACTTGGCATGTCTGACTGACCATTGGCCATCTCGGTTTGGAGGGGGAAAAACTCGAAACACAACGGCTTGCAACTTGGTTGGATGATGCACCAGGGTCCACTTAAGAGATTGATGTGCAACTTTGCCATCAAAACCCTTGCAAATTCAAGAAAATGCTTTTTTAATAGCTGTCCACTGTAGTGACCACTATGCGTGAAAGGGTTAATAAATATAATAAATCAATTACAAAAAACTGGAAATAGAATATTGTCTCCATTTCTAAACCATTTTCTAGATGGCCGCATAGGGTAGCGTGGCCGAGCGGTCTAAGGCGCTGGATTTAGGCTCCAGTCTCTCTGGAGGCGTGGGTTCGAATCCCACCGCTGCCAAATATCTTTTCAAAAGTTAGGAGGCTATCCTGACTCTTTTAACATTACGCATGATGCAGAGCACAGTGCCGTATCTTAGACAGACTTCTTTTTTACATATGTCTTCTCTTCAGGCATTTTTTTGATTGGTAATCTTTTTACAAAATCTTAATATTTCTTACGTTCTCAACAAACGCATTACTAGTGTCTTTTTGTCTAGTTTCGCTTTAAGCAAACTTATACAAGATTTTGCTAAATTCAAAAGGCACCGCTGGGATTCGAACCCAGGATCTCCTGTTTACTAGACAGGCGCTTTAACCAACTAAGCCACGGCGCCTGTATGCACTTCCGTATAAGGTAGTTTTTTCAAAACACATTATGATCACTTATTTTTGATTTATATTTGGGGTTTTATTAGTGACAAAAAGCCGCTAGGTTACCAGAGGAGCTAGAGCATTTCATGTGTAGAACAAAGTGGATTTAACCTTTGTACCTTTCATAAAAGTACGATAAACCCTGGAAACTGATAGCTGGAAAACATTCTCACTCTTTAGGGGTTACCTGTTATTGTTTACACGTAGCAAAACAACTAACTGAAAATAATTCGAAGAGGATGGGATTCGAACCCACGCATGCAGAGCACAATGGATTAGCAGTCCATCGCCTTGCGGTCACCTGCGCCGCTCACATCATAAACATATAAGATAAATTCAGGCTAAAACGCATTGGTTACTATTCTTTTATGTATACTCTACAACAGTGTGCATAAGTGCATGTACACTAACTACAGTCCATTCAATGGTTACATGTTAACCAAAAGGAGAGAATTATTCTATTTTTAGTACCATCAGTCAATAGTGGATCAGAAAGGATTCGTTGAGGGGTTGCAGCCCAAAACAAATACGGAATATAATCACGTATTCATAGAATCCAATCATCATGTACTGAAACCTTATTGCTAAGGTAACAGGTAAGGATATACCTCACTGACGTAACTGAGGATAGGGTCTCGAGCCGGTTTTGTAAACCAAGCATGTGTTTTAAACCATGGTTGTGATTCTAACTCAGTTAAAGGATTCAAAATACAAAACAGGTATTTCATCATACATTTAAGTACAAGTAGCAGATGAATGCTTTGTGTGATTTTTAAAAGGTAAACTAGATGTTAAATTCAATTTCTTTCCGCTCTCATGTTAACACGCTTGTGTTTTCCTGCGATCCCATTGGTCGATTTTAAAACCGATGGTCTTTTCGCTATTTATTGACAAATAGATTCGTGTACTCATTAAATTAATACATACACCTATACTATTTGACATTTGCATCAAAGTATTTTATGAAACACGTAAAATGTGCGTTTATTTAATTAAAAATAACAGTTAACATGAGTGGAGAGGGGGGCTGACGGGCTGTGGGTGTTCACACATAGGCGGAAGCTGCGTGAGTCACTCTCCAGAATTTAAATGTTAATACAAAGTTCCAAGCAGACCAACTGATCAAGGACACACTTTTTGAAATAAACGTAGAAGCACAGTTCTATTACATTATATGATGTGAAAATATTTGTTAAGGCTTAAAACATTGGTAGATTTGCATTTATGTTATCGTTACATCCATTTGTATTATATTAACGTTTTTCTTGTAGGCATTATTATTATGCATATAGCGTCATCTAGTGGTCGAATAACCATAGTATCGTGTTATTGAAACATGTCCACGTATTATTTTAAATTAAGGATACATTATATCATTATTTTAATATAACCTGTAGAGCGATGTAATTGATCATAATATGTGACTGCTATAATAAATAACGACTATCAGTACTTTTCCTTATGGATGATAAGCGCTATAACAGTTATATATATATATACCTGAATATAAATTTTGAAAACACTTTTTTTCCTTTTAACTTTTAAAAAAGTAACCTTTTTTAGTGTCGTAGACAATTTGTTACATTCAGTGGTAGCGTGGCCGAGCGGTCTAAGGCGCTGGATTAAGGCTCCAGTCTCTTCGGGGGCGTGGGTTCGAATCCCACCGCTGCCAACACTTTTCACTTTTCTGTTTTCTTTTGTAGTATTACATTTTAAAGACATTTTTATGTCATACAGTAGATAAGATCGTAAGGCACAATAAGTAGAAATATTTAGAAACATTCACTAATTTTAGTGCTAAAATGAAATTGCATTGGTGACCCATGTGCTATTGGGATACGTTATAATACTATAGCCTACCGCTTCCAAAGTTTTAAAGTGATATCTAAATGTTTACATTTTCCCCAAAAGATAACCAACCAGTGACCACACGCAGCCCGAAGCCCATTCACCCCTTCATAGACCGCCATTTTGTTTGTTTCAGCAATCCTTATAAATAAATTAAACACAGGGCATGTTGTGCAAATACAATCTATGGACCACCTCCCATGTCCTCTTACAAATCCGTCTTAATGCGTTCCACACGTATAGCATAAATATGACCGGTCCCATCTTGTCATACTGTCAACATGCAATACATCCTCCATCTCCTGTCTCTCATGGTCAGTGCTTCCAACCTGCAGCTTCCCGGATGACGAGTGACGTCAACGAGCCATCTTTGTTCCCCTAATCCGAGCATCTATTTTTTATGTGTACATAGTGACAGAAGCGAGTAGCGGTAGAGCGCCCTTATTATAAAAGGAATAATAGCGAGGCGCGGCACATCGGTGGAAATAAATAAATACAAACCTTAACAAACATACAAGGAATACCGCTTTACTGGAATAACCTGGAGAGTGCATTATTTATCCGGGAGACGGGGAGAAACGCCTGAAGCAGCGCGTTCATCCACACTTCTTGTAGACGCACATAAAACCCGGTTAAAATGTGAGTACAAATTCACTACAATTATTTTTTTTTTTTTTTAATGATCTAATTACGTTTTAGAACCTCATTATTTTCTCAGTTATTACTATACTGCCATGGCTAATAAAACATAAACGTTAATAGATTTAGGTACAAATAAGCATACTTCATTAGGCTATTGTAAGTTTATATTTGATTGTATACGCATTTTTCTACGTCTATTATATATTTCAGGAGACTCACTGAATTCTAACGCGCGCGCTTGCTATATAATATAGTCTATATAGGCTTCCAATGGCCAATGTTTTTTCCATTTCAGTTGCTACTACTGGCATACTAAATGTGTCTCTATTTATTAAATTGTTACCACGGAACTAATTTATTTAGTATAATGTAGATATCTTTCGCTTTATTATGTGTGGACTGGAGTGAGCGACAGCGATAGAATCACGCCTAGACACCGGATTGGACTGGTTTGGCTGGAATTGGTCGCGCGCTTTTATAAAGAAAATAATTTATGAATTAACATAATGTAGCTATTGCATTTAGGCTATTTGTCCACCCTGATCTCTGTCCAGATGATAAGTTCGATGTCAATTGAAAAAAGAAAAGAAAAAGGAATTTGTCTCAATTAGCCCAAGGCCCAATGTAGGCTATTTCATTCCTGGCCTATCTTTTCACGAAAGACATTTAGATGAAGATGATGAAAAATATACCTCACACGGTTAAAAAAAAAAAAAAAACATCCCTTACGTAGGCAGTATACTAGAGGCGTGATACTCCACGCGAGTCGTGGGGGTTGGTAATCGGACGGTCATGCTCGTGTTCAGTCAAAGGGGCCGATACAATTTGTTATATTTTCGAGTTATTATTATTCTTTAATCCACTCAGCACGTTTCTATGGAGCCAGGCATTTATATTCATTGATATTTGGTTAGACTGACACAAAGGGCGCAGGTGTTCCTCTGCAGGAAAGATGGCCGTATACTAGTATTTTCTAGACACGCTCGTTTAACTGGTTTAAATAATCGAGGCTTTAAATGGCGCATATCTTCATAATATATTGCCAGCCCCTGTCCTATTGGATACTTTTATTAAGGCATCACTGGGTCTGGAATGTGATATTTTGATATAATATTTTGGAGGAATAGCCTACTGTTGTATTAAGGTAACATTTGCCTACACAATATAAAAATAGATACATGTCATTTGGTAGCAAGTGTAAACATCTGGTCCTGTTATTTGAAAAAAACGTTGATTGTGACGCAACGATGACAGAGATACAGGTAGACACTTAATGAAGGCCTTGTGTGGGGGTGGGGATGTCCCCCATCATTCATATGACCCTGCCTTTAACATTCAAGTACAAGGAAGAGCACAGAAACAATTGATCAACCTCATATTCATGTAAAACTACAGTAAATGTACAATGCTTTCCCACTCACAATTAGAATTTTTCTGCGAGCACCGGAAAAAAGGCCTGGTTATGTTTGGTGTGTCATTTCATTAAACTCACGCATGACACATAACATCAGACAAGGCATGACACAAAACACATTTTATTTTTCTTGAGAAATTTACATCGCAGCCATCAGATAATGAAACTACTAGGATTTTGTCTACACCTAAATACTGCTGCTAATTTAGCATTGAATCATGGCTGAATCACATAGGCTACTATTTGTTCTTAAAGCCTATGATGTATTTGAAATAAATCAGAAAACAAGCAGTAATACATGTGTCTCTGATTTGTTTGATTAAAGTCGACTTACAACGAATCATGATTTGATTTTAGACATGAAATATAAATCTGAGTTGCCAGAATGTTACTGATACTGAAATTAAATATTTTCCTGTCAGTGAAGGTGAGAGGAGCCAAGACTTTACATCTAAATATAGGCTGTTGTAAATGAATAGGAGCAGAAGTAATTGAGAATGAGAAAAATGGCTGGTAAAGATCCCAGTAAGAAAAGGTATTTCCTTCCCTGAAAGGAAAGTAAACCGGGATTAGATCTAGGGATCTTCCAGAGGTGACCTTTATACAGAGTTTTGTCTTCCTCTGGTGGATGAGAGTGGCATTAGCAAGGAGAGTTTTTCAGAAATATCCTCATTTCTGTTAGTGAAAGGCAGAACATTTCAATGTAATTACAACAATTATTAAAATACATTTAATTTAGTTTAACTCTAGTCTTTACAAAAATGGCAGGTGAGAGAGTGAACAGCAGCAGCTAGTCTGCATGAGGGTGCAATAACAATATGTAATATTGGTCGTAAATCACTGTACTAAAAAATACAAACATGTATTATTGTAATATTGTAGTATAGAGGAGTGACTGTACTGTATGTTGATTTGCAGGTCTGCTCCAGCCCCTGCCGGTGCTCCAGAAGGAGCTAACGCTCCTCCTAACCTCACCAGCAACCGTCGCTTACAGCAGACACAGGCTCAGGTGGATGAGGTGAGTTGACCCCATCTCTTTATCTTCAGTCAACGATAAGTGCATTTTCAGAACCAGACCGGCATTTCTTCAGAGGAAGCAAGGGAGGCAATTTCCTAAAAAAAACTGGATGAGAAAATAATCGATATTACAAAAATAAAACAACACAAATATGCAAAATGTGACATTAAAGCTACACTGTGTGATTTTTACCACCATCTAGCGGTGAAAAGGTATATGACCATCCAGTGAATATTAGTTTCTGTTCCTCTCAATTCCCATTTCGTTTTAACTCCTACGGTGGCCAATGTAGTCCAAGATTAACATGGCTTCCAGTTCGAGTGTTAGGCAGTTCGAGTGCTAACCCACGCGTGTTAAAACGCGAAAGGCGAAGCTTGAATTAATGGGTTTGGCTAATGTACTTTCAAGATGGAGGGGCAACATGGCGTATTGTATATGGCATATTATACACTCAAGAGAATACTTTATTACTTGAACGAAGTAAATATACATTAATGAGCACATATATTTTTGAAAGAACTAAGTGTTTTTAGCTAAGAATAAACTAAAAAAGTTACACAGTGTAGCTTTAAAAAGTGTTTTTATAAAGTAACACTGTCCAACATCTCTTTATTATGTAATGTTTATTTAACCAGGAAAATGAAGTGTAACAGGGACGTCCCTGTTACACTTCATTTTCCTGATATATATAAATATTATATTCCATATATATTAATGTGAGGACTTCCTCCTCATTTTAAAACACCACCGCACACCACTGCACAACAGATGTAAATAGGGATGGAACATTTTACTAAGAGTCCCCTTCATTGTCTTTCAGGTGGTGGACATTATGCGTGTGAACGTGGACAAGGTTCTGGAGAGGGACCAGAAGCTGTCAGAACTGGATGATCGGGCTGATGCCCTGCAGGCTGGAGCCTCACAGTTCGAGACCAGCGCCGCCAAGCTCAAGAATAAATACTGGTGGAAGAATGCCAAGGTAAACATCACATAGCCTTGAGTAAGACTGAAAAAGGCAATGTATTTCATGACAAGACAACTAAATCAAGCAAACAGCTAACAGTAAACCTTAAATTAGTATACTGTTTTAAAATGAGAGTCCTTTGTTAAAATAATATTTAAATGAAAACAGTACCTGCTGCCAATAACACATTATTGGATCACATGTATGAATGTTAGATCTTAATAATCTACTTTTTACTGCTTTTAACTCATTCTCGCTCTTTTTAACTCTTTTCTTTAGATGATGATTATCCTGGGGGTGATATGTGTGATTGTCCTCATTATAATCATTGGTAAGCAATGAAAATCTTCTCATTCATTTTTAAACGAATGTTTTTGGGTTAAATGCAACACAGACTTAATGTAAAAAAAGTTTATTCCATAGTTTTATTTAAAGGGGTTGTTTGCCACTGACAAGATGGGCTTTAAATCAAATTTAACTACTGGCTTGGCAGTAGAATACAGCGCTTTTAGTTGTTTTTCTGGATCAGTGTGAACGGGGATCGATTTGTACGCAAATTTATTTTATGGAAAAACCTTTCAGTTTTTAGTACATCATTATCGTGTAAACGCATCTGAAGCCTTGTCTGTGAAACCGGGCCACAGTGACTCACGTTATATAATTATATTTCTTATTGTGATTTTCAAGTGTTGACAATAAATGATTTCCTTCTCTTCACAGTGTACTTCAGCACCTAAAAGCGCAATGTTCCTACCCCACTCTGAGCTCATGAACGCCCAATTCCAAGCCACAGAGAAAACCCTCCCAAAAAAGATGAGAAAAAACGACTTCTCACAACAATCAAATGATTTGCCCTCAAAGAGCCTAAATCAGCCCCTTCCCGAGCCCTCTTGCCCCCCCCTCCCGCCCTCCACTGCCTCACAGCTGGGCCCCTGTCACTCCTCGTTCGTCCTGTCAGTGAGTGTGTGGCCATGTATCCTCTGTAAATACCTCCGGCTTTTCTGAAATACTGTTCATACTCAAAACTCCTGATAACTTGTGGCAACGACAACCGATAAAAAAAGAAATCACAACCCTTAAAATACGATAAGATTATACAGTATATATTCCAAATGTTCTTTGTAGAGTTTTATTCTGATATAATGGTTTTTTGTAGTTTGTGTGTGAGTGTGCATTTGTATATTTTTTTAAGTTTTGTAAGACTTATTTTGCTTCAGGTTTAAACTACTGCCTCTTAATCTGGATGTTTGTATCTTGCACGCTCTATTTCACTATTTCTTGCTAACTGAGTATTGGTGTATTTTTGCACAAGCTATGGACTCTCTTAACCAAGGTACTAAATTAATATCCCCAAATTTTTCCTAAGTCACAACCACTCTATCTCAGACCTACACGTTGCCCCCTCAACCCCCTTTCTTTCTTTCTTTCTTTCTTTCTTCTCTTTCTTTCTTTCTTCTTTCTTTCTTTCTTTCTTTCTTTCTTTCTTCTTTCTTTCTTTCTTTCTTTTCTTTCTTTTCTTTCTTTCTTTCTTACCAACAGTACCTACTTTATTAGTGAACTGCCACAACAGACTGGACCAATGACTGTAGATGTTTATCTTAATTTGATGTCTTTAGTGTCTTATCTCTTAAACATTCCTTAATAGCAGTGTAGAATTATGCTGTCTATCAAACAGAGTAAGTGTATTTATATTAAAGAATTCCAAAACAGGTCTTAAACAACCTCAAGCATTTGTAACAGTCAAACTATGTTTTGACATGAATGGTTGTAATTAATCGCACAAAAAAAAAAACAAAAAAAAAAAATTCACATGGTTCAATTGCGCTGTAAGTGACATGAAACAAAATGAAACCAGGACCTGATTCATTCTGCTGGTAAAGATTTTCAAGGCCAGAGAGTCTCCAAACGGGTTGGGACTGACCGAAAAGGGGAAATAGTATCATGCACAAAAAGCTTGTTTTCCGATGTCGCTTTTTAACTGGTTAGACTGCAGGTCCGACTGTGAGAGAACCATGCGCTGTGTAACTTCCTCACGGCAGAACAACTGCCAAACCGATGCACGAGTTCATCCTTCTGAAAGCACACAGGTTGATCTTACTACTTCAACGTGAGCTAGTTTCGACAGCTGTGGGTCTCTCTCTTATCTCTAGATACTGCCTTTTTATTTAGTCTTTCTTTGAATTTTAGTAATAGATTTGTAAATGATATTTTTGTGTGTGAAGCAGGCAGGAAAGGGACCACGTCGTTTCAGGACTTGACGCTGCTGCCGTGTGCACAGCGAGCACTTTTGTGTCCCTCACTATTATCCAGTTTGCCTGTTTGTTGAGTTCAGCTGTAGTTTACACACTGCCAAGCACCTGAGGGGACGGTTTTTTTCTTTATGTGTTTTTGTTTTTTCACCGTGCCCTTCTCGGTTTGCTCACGCACACATATAGGCCTACGCCTCCATCAGCATCAACCTTCAGTCTCATCCGCCCAATCTGTCGACAAGAAGCGAGCCAGGCGTGAAGTGTGCGTCTGCACGTGAACACCCCCACCCTTCTCGTTTCTCCGTTAGCTTTCCTCCTTTCACACTTTGATTCTGCCTCTAGCTGCCCGTCGCTGTAAATAGATTTTGTGTGTGGAGTATTTCGGCTTCATCCTGAGATTAGGCTGCTTAGACCTCTGCAGGTAAAGAAAGGCTGTTCACATGGCAACCTGGGGGGAGGGCATAGATTAGCAGATTGATTGTGACAGGAGGCGGAGCCACTGGGTCGAGGGGTGGGGCTAGAGGAATGATTCCACTGGTGTGTTTATGGAAAAGCCTGATGATTAGAGCAGAATTAAGGGGATAGTTCACGCAAAAATGAAAATTCTGTCATTATTTACTTACCCTAGAGTTCTTCTGAACACAAAGGAAGATATTTTGAAAACAAGTTTGTAACCAGGGGCACCACTGACTTCCATAGTAGGAAAAAAAATACGATGGAAGTCAATGGTGCCCCAGAACTGTTCAGTTTCCTTAATTCTGTAACATATTTTCTTTTGTGTTCAACAGAACAAAGAAATTTATACTGGTTTGGAACAACATGAGGGTGACTAATTGATGGCAGAATTTTATGGGTGAACTATCCCTTTAACTGTAATATTTCGAATTTATGGTTTCTAAACAAACAAACGGCTTGTTTCATTTTCATTTCATTCATTTTTCTTCTTTAAAAGGAGATAGCCTTAGTTCATTTCATTTTTTTTCATCTTTGCATGCTTATTCACTCCTATGTCCCACGAGCTATTTTAATGAAAAATGACCAAAGACCATATTATTATATCTCGCTTATACTGCCAACTGCCATCAAAAACAGGTTAAGAGACAACATTTCCCCAGATCTCTGGTTTTTAAAAGCCTCATCCAGCAAAAGTTCAAGAAATCCCCTATCGCTTTGCATAGTTTTCAATCTATGTTTATTTTACTAGAATATTTAGTATCGGTAAACAAGTGACAGTGATTGCTAAACCACGATCCGACTGACAAATCACAGGCCTGATATCTGAAACAATGATAGCACAACTTCTCCTTTAGGTCTGTATATGTAATGCTGAGTATTAAAAATGACACTTTGTAGCTGTTTAAGAAGAAAAAAGCAAAAAAACAAATCTGTATTGTTTTGTGTTGTAGTGTGGGCTTCATCTGGGGGGAAGAGGGTCTTTTTTTAGATTTCACATTTAAGGCATAAACAATCTGGAGTTAGATGTTATTAATATCAAAATCTCTATATTATTTTTGGCAAATATAAAGATTTTTCTCCCGGGGGTTGTAAACATTTTAAAGGGATCTGTAACTAATAAACTACACGCATTGGGGTAGGACTCAAACAATACAAATTAATCAAAGGATTCTAATAGGGGACTACTACAAATAATGTATGTGCTATACTGTTTTTCTTTGTGAGTGTATGAAGACATTTTCTTTTGTCTTGGCACTTACTCTATGTTTTGTTCAAGACCGTGGGTTGAGAGGGATGGTGGGAGTAGTTTTGTCACGCCAGCCTGTTAAAGACGCTGCTTCTTCTTTATTGGGAGGGAACCAATGAAGACGCAGAACTTTACCGGACAGGGATTTCTCCATTCCTCACATCGTACAGTTGTTTAGTCTTCAGTTGTTTACTTTATTTTAAGCAGAAATTAGTTAAGGCTTCACAGGGGTGCTCTTTAGCACAGCTTCATTGTGCTTAGTCATTATTATTTTTTCTATAATTTAATTTTAAATATAAGAACAGTGACCTATGACATCCTAGTAGGCTAATACTGGAAATTGAACCCTGCCTTATTATTGGTTAGCGTGTCAAGAGTTTTTCAGAAAGCTTGTACAGACTGAAATATCAACTTTAATCGGTTGGTATTAGTTCAGAGATGTTTTAGATGAAAAGCTATGGAGTTTTACAAGAGTTCAAATCATTTTCGAAGGTTTTTGGGACTGAATAAAGAGTATAAAGAAGCAGAATTCCAGAGGGGGGGCGATTCCATAGAGCTTCGTGGAGGTCTAGAAATGCATCGAACCAAGAGCCAAGTCGATGTATTGATAATTCATTTGTTTATTTATTTGATTTATGGAGTTTTTTTGGGGAGGAATTACCCCTTTTTGTCTGGCCTTTTTGGAGGGACTAGGCTGGAGGATAATGGGTAATGCGATCTTCACAATCTGACTTTATGTTGTTGTTATTTTATTTAATTTTGTATTTATTTGTGGCATAAGTTATAGTGGACTGCATTAAACAGAACGAAGTACATTGTAACAGGAAACCATTTGGTAACCAGACATACATGAATTCAATTGTAGAGTAAATCTGTCAATGTCTATATGGATGAACATCTTGGGAAAATATATATATATATAAATATAATATATTATATTGCAAAAAAAATGACAGTTATGATGACCTGTGTTTATTGTTCCAAGTTAGAAATTAAAATGTGTGTGTGTGTGTGTGTGTTTGAAAACAATGACAACATAAAAAATAAATATATAATAAAAGTGGGTCTGTGTTGATTTTTTTTTGTTAAATAAAAGTTACCAAAGTGTACCGTGGTACTTTGTGTACACATTACAACTAATACCATGGTTGTATTGCTTCAGGGTAGAAGTATAAAGTATGCAAATATCTTTTTACATTAATATTTATTAAGAATAACAGTATTAATTTTATGCATGACACTGCTGTTATAAAACAGTTCAAGTTAATAAAGAGCCTTAAAGGAATAGTTCACTTACATTTTTTTAATTATGTCATCATTTACTCACCCTCAAGTTTTAAACCTGTATGAATTTCTATCTTCTGCTGAACACAAAGGAAGATATTTTGGGGTCCATCAACTGTTTGGTTACCGACATTCTTCAAAATATCTTCCTTTGTGTTCAGCAAAAGAAATTAATAATCAACAGAAAATTATGACAGAATTTTCATTTTTAAGTGAACTTCTTTTAACTTGCCTTTAGGGCACAACGCGTTGACTGTAAAAAGTAGGCTATAACTATCAGAAAGTCACAATTATGAGATAAAATTCGAAATTAAGACATAAAAAAGGTCAACATGACACGAATGCTGAATTCAGAACAGAATAATAAGCTAATACTCTGTCAGAGTATGAGTAGGCATAGCTACTAGTCAAAACAGATAAAACTCGAAATTATATAAAATTCATAATTACATAAAAATCTAAATTGTTAGATAAAGATGACTTAATCCCTATTTTTTTTGTATCATAATTATATCTAAATCGTAATTTATTCCGCTTTAAAACTGCCCAAGCATAATGAGCGTATCCGAGAACAGAATAGCTGTTTGTTCCTGTTTTGAATAAATCAGCACGTTTGGGCACCATCAGCCGTAAATCAAATTGCATTTATAATCGGCCTTCCAATCGTCCCAGATTTAGATTCAATGACCCACTGATACAAAAAAGATGGTTATTTTTCGCCACCTACTGACGTAATGTATAACATTGCACTACTGAACCCCCCACACCATTTGCACAGAAACAGCCGTTTATTATAGTAAAATAACCTCTTTAGGGTGATACAAAACCTTATGACCCTGTCAGGGTTGCTTTTACGATAATGACTACCCTGTACCAAGGTAACGTTATCTGCTATAAAACTATGGCATCACCCAAGCACATTTTGAAAAGGGTGTCAGGGTTATGAAGTCAGTCTTAACAGTAAACACGGAACAAATGTGAAATTATTAATAATTAATAAAATAATACATTTATCAAATTATTTGAGAATTTTCTCAACGATCATCCACAAATGTGTCCAATTGTGATTCACTTAGGCCTACTCACAATATACCTGAGCAGCAAATGAAGGGAGTGCACTGAGTGCATGAGAGACATCACATGCTTACCATGGCAAGCCGTTTTAACATTTATTCCTTTAAACCTACTGGTATCTATTTTCATGCTAGTACTTATTTTTTTAGATACTATCTATTCCATTAAGTAGCCAACTAGTGCTTATTCTTTAGGTAGATAGTGCCTATTCTTTAGATATTAGTACCTTTTTAAAAGATACTAGTTATTCATTAGATAGTTCTTATTTTTTTAGAGACTGTTACTCATTTATTACTAGTACTTATTCAATTTGAACTAGTACTTATTTATTAGATAGTAGTACTTATTCGTTAGTTACTAGTCCGTATTAGATAGTACTTATTCATTAGATACTAATACCTATTAAATAGATAGGCCTAACTGGTTCTTATTCAGATACTAGTAGGCCTACTTATTTTGATAGTGACTAACTATTCTTTTGTTAGTAACACATTTTACATTTTTGCCATTGACTTCTATGGGGATCAGTCATTCACATATCAACTATTAAGTTCTGACTACTATGTATTCCAATTCTGACTAGCACATATATATTAGATGGGCCTACTAGTAGTTATGCATTAGGTAGCCTACTAGTACTTATTTTTTAGATACTAGTACTTATTCATTAGATAGTAGTACCTATTAATTAGTTACTAGTACTTATTAATTAGCAACTAGTACTAATTCAATAGATACTAGTACTATTTATTAGACACTAGTATTTTTTGTTATTGTTAGTAACTTATCTTAGTCACAACTGCTTTTTTACTCTTATGTTATGACTAGTCAGAACGGCCACTGTAGAGTTCAATTAAAAATCTTACTAGTAAAATAAAAAATCTTACTAGTAACATTTGGAATAAATACTAGTATCTAATATAGACTATATGTACGAGTCACAATTGGAATAAATACTAGTCAGAACTGAATAGTTGATATCTGAATCCCCATATGACACAGATCCCCATAGAAGTCAATGGCAAAAAAAATTAATTTGTTACTAGTAACAAAAGAATAGTTACTAGTCTCTATCGAAATAAGTACTAATGAATAAGTAATAATATCTAATAATAAGTAGTAGTACTAATGAATAAGTACTATCTAATGAATACTAGTACCAATTTAATAGCACTAGAATCTAATGAATAAGTAGTAGTAACTAATGAATAAGCACTAGTATCTAATAAATAAGGACTATAGCTAATGAATAAGTACTAGTATCTTTAAAAAGGTACTAGTACCTAAAGAATAAGCACTAGTATCTAACGAATAGGCTAGTAGCCTACCTAGAATAAGCACTAGGCCTAGCTAATGAATAAGTACTAGTAGGCTATCTAAAGAATAGGCACTAGTACCTAAAAAATAAGAACTAGTAGCATGCATGAAAATAGATAGTATAGGTTTTCAGGATTAAATGTTAACGGGGCTTGCCACACTCCCACATGTGTCAGGTGGACAGACACGCGAAGTTCTCACGGGCACGAGGGACAACTGCTCCGCTCGAGTGTGTTGATGTTGTAATCACCATAAAAGACGCGCAAAACAAACTGTAGAATGCAATAAATAATTTAAGCGATGCATACAGAATTATTCACAGACTCTCAGGGTTATTTTTCTGACTTCCATAAAAAATTGAAATGTATTAGTCATGTATCGCATTAGTAAAAAGCCAACATGCACCTCTACAACGGTTAACACGGTTGAGGGAGGCAAATTCCGTCTTTACGTCCACACAGATCAGAGGGAAGCTCTGCTACAACGTGACAAAGGAGAGCGGAACAATCAAGGCCCCCGCCCATATGTCCAATAACAGCGCGAATTTCAAGTCGATGGGCTGGGTTTATGCACAGTAGGCGGAGTTATGGCAGTTTAGTAGCCAACGAAAGATTGTTTAGAGAGTTGCTGGTAACACGTGAATTTTTTTCCCCCAAAACAAGAATGATAGTGGTGTCCGCACACGAGTTGTTAATATATCCTCCAAGAAGAGAGTTACTGTACTGAACTACTGCTTTGCACTGGCGTCATTCGGATAACAAGCTCTAAAAAGCAGCTTAAACTGCTATTCGGATCAACAGAAATACTTTAACAAGGTAACGTGTTGTCATAATATTTTGCTTATTGTGTCGATAGTCTTGGATGTGTAGGGTAGACTGGGTACAGTTGAGACACAGGTACAGTTGAGACACCTTAACTTGCGTGCGCAGCAAGCATAAGTTGTGATTTTTGCTGTGCACATGCGTATTAGTGTCCTCTTTGGTCGTGGGAAATTTGAACAATGGACGCATCTCCGATCCGAAGATATCGGCAAAAGTTTTTTTTCTAAGGTAAGCCGTTCACTTCACCATGCACACTCCAGAATGAATAGCTTATTATCCTTATGTGACTGTTAAACGTAATTGGTGTCATCACAAACGTTATTCAGTGCTCTAAAAACTGGCATTTTTCATGTATTGTGTCATGCAAGATCATTGCAAAATCTAGAGAAATGTGCGAGGTGGCCAGCGGGGTATGGTTGAGACACAGTGTATCAACTGTACCCCCGCTAGATTTCTATTAAGAAACACACTGTTTAGTTGTTCAGTGTTATGATAACAGGTTTAACGTCGTAATTAGCCAGCATAGGACGGAAATGAAAATAAAATTTGATATTTGTGACATTTAAACTGTGTATTAATAATAAATATATTAAATATATTGTTCCTGTTTTATATATTTTAAACAGTGCTAATTTAAATAAAATTAAAGAATTTAAATGGATGAATAAATAAACATGTTGCCCAATTGTTTTTTTCTTTATTTGTCTTTATTTATTATATGTGCAATGAACATTTAGTTACCTTTACATCATTAAAAATGGGTGTCTCAACTGTACCATGGTACTGTCTCAACTGTACCACATATGGGTACAGTTGAGACAAAGTTAAGACAAAAGCACCTTATTTTTATGAGCTAATTGTGGAAAATATAAACTACTTATGGGTATTATTGATTGATAATATCTTAGTCTACAATCTAATGAAATGTCATGTGGCATGTCATGTAGAAATTCACTTCTTTTCAGTATCTATTTTTGTGTGAAAAATCAAAACGCAAAAGGTGTCTCAACTGTACCCAGTCTACCCTATAAGTGACAGTTTAATCTGTATTTGATAAAGAAAAGCGCTTTAAAACACTTTTTAATAGGAAAAAAAAATTTAATAGACCTATTATTGACATTTCCTGATGGCACTGCGGATCGATAATTGGTAAACATTTTTATGGTTATTTTGGAATGCTCCTGGGATTACCATTGTATATAAGGTATTTTTACCTCGTTATTTCCCAGCATATTTTAATAACTAATTTGATTGTCTGTTTCAAATATATAGTATGGTTTTGATGTGCTTGACTGTATCAAAATATTTCTCATTTCCCAATTCCCATCAACAATTTTATCTTTTTATACCATACAGAAGTGATTGTGTTATATAATTGTTTAGCTACTAGTGATTTTAATTATTATTTACAACAATAATTAGACTTATAAATGGTAATCATTGAAAAAATCGCTGTATTAATATTAATTAGAAACATATTAAATCAAATGTATTAAATATTTATTTACTAATTAAAATTAATTTTAAACTGAAAACCTCTTACATTTACATTTAGGATACACAGTGTTGGGCAATAAAATAGTTTCTGCATGATCTAGAGAAAGAAAATAGAACTATAAACACTTATTAATATATATGTATATACATACATTTATGAACATAAATATGCATTTAACCCCTTTCCTCGCAACTGAAGCCACAAGTCTGCTCCTACTTCATTTCAAATTTGAGGATGTTATCTGTAAAGCTAGGAATTGTATTAAACATTTTCTAAGACCATGTCTTGTGTTTTTAGAGAAGGATGTAATAAAAAAAAAACTATTGCTCCCTTGCAGTCTGTTGTCTATGTCTGGTGTGGCAAACTTTCCTAGTCATGTTTCTATTGTTCTCACTCAACAAACCTTTCACACCTCTGCCGGGTAAGAGACTTAATCTCAAAATTCTTTTGACAAAATACATCAAAACACACATGTGCAATATAATATGTATGTACATGTAAGAAGTTAAAGTTCAGTAAAGTAAATATTTCATTGACTATCCACCAAGGGGTTCAATGCTGAAGACCTCTGTGTTCTTCTTGAAATCAAAGTTGAAATTCATATCTCTCAGTGTTCCATTGATGCTTATCCTGTTTTTGTTATTGTTTCCCACCAGATTGTTTGCAACATTATGATCTATTATGCGGATACATCCAGGACTAGGGCAGGAGATATTTAGGATAACCTAGGAGTTCACATGCACTGCTTTTTCAGAAATTCCTTACAGATGCGCAAAAAAGATGTTATATATATATAATTATTCTGCTTCATTATGAGTAATGACAACTTCCAAACACCTTTGAGCTGTACCACTAGTACAGGGACAGGAAGAACACATAAGGATGAAAGGGAAACCCACAGTAATGCTTCTCCCGGAATGACTGACAGCCAGTCCGTCCGTCCCGGGCTGGACATCCTAACATTACCTCAGCTAACACACTCAGACGACACTGATGCCCATTCCAGCGGGAATGACTCGACCGAGAGGGAGAGCGAAGGACACATGGGAAGAGAAACATCCACCTGCAGCTCTCACAATGGCAAGGGTTCAACCACAGAGACTACAGAAAGCAAGAGGTATGTGATATTTAAATCAATTGATCAATTTATTCAAAAGGACTTTTATATGGTAGGCAGATGGTTAAAGTTGAAAATTGATTTCTGTTTCAAGTAAATGCTGTCTTTTGAACTTTCTATTCATCAAAGAAGTCTGAAAAAAAAATTCCACAAAACATTAAGAAGCACAATTGTTTTCAGATTTGATAATAAGAAGAAATGTTTCTTGAGCAGCAAATCAGCATTTTCGAATGATTTCTGAAGGATCATGTGACACTGAAGACTGGAGTAATGATGCTGAAAATTCAGCTTTGCCAATTAGAAAACAGTTATTGTAAAATGTAATTAGATTCCACAATATTACAGTTTTTACTGTATTTTTGAACAAATAAATGTCTACCGCAAACATTTGAACAGTGGGTGGGTGTACGTATATACCGATAAAATAGCTTGAATGCCATTGCAAAGTCATTTTATATATGTGTCTTAGCCAAGTGTAAACCTGTTACTTCTCTTTGAACCACTTTAGTCAGCAAAGAGATAAAAACATTCTGGGGTGGAGGATTGATATATAGGTCACACATTCAGTTTAATAAGCTAATTGCAGCATTTAGGTTTATCTTGGTACAGTTTGTTCCCAGAAAACCTTTTAATTTTTTTAAAACCGGTTGAGGCACAAGGATTGCTACGCTAAATCATTAAAATCATACGGGCTAATCTCCCTCATTAAAATGTCTCTCCTCAGCTCAAATGGAAACAGTCCCTCCCCTCCTAGCAGCTCGATGTCATTCAGTCCTTTGAGTGGCAGCTCGGAGCAGGATCAGCCGACCTCCCTATCAGCCAGCGCTGACCGTGCGGCCCGGCTGCAGACCCAGAGAGAGCTGCTGAAGGCCCTGCGCGAGCTAAAGGTCCGCATGCCGGCGGAACGACGCAGGACGGGCCGATCTAGCACCCTAGCCTCCCTGCAGTATGCGCTCAGCTGTGTCAAGCAAGTGAGAGGTGAGTAAGAAAACAAAAACTTAAATTGCATCTCCTTGTTCTGGAATCTGGGTGCCAATGAAAGGGTGTGTTGTGTTCTTCTGTAGCTAATCAAGCGTACTACCATCAATGGACTGTGGAAGAGAGCCATGGCTGTTGTTTGGACCTGTCGTCGTTTACTATCGAAGAGCTAGACAACATTACATCAGAGTACACCCTTCAAAACACGGTATGAGTGGACAGGTTACCTCGTACACATCAGGCTGTGACCCTTTAGAAGAATCTAATGCATTTCTGTTATTTCTTTCTCTATTCCATCCTAGGACACGTTCTCTGTGGCGGTGTCGTTCCTCTCTGGTAAAGTGGTGTACATCACATCCCAGGCGGCCTCTCTGCTGCGCTGTAAACCCGAGAGGCTTCAGGGGGCTCTGTTTTCGGAGCTGCTCGCGCCTCAGGACGTCAGCACCTTTTACAGTAGCACCGCTCCCAGCCGCCTGCCGGCATGGTCATCCTGCGCAGGCACCAGTATGTTGAAGTTTTTTGACTCTGCATATATAGTGACCAGGCAGAGTGCGTGAAACTTATGTAAACCAGTTACAGACAGTGCTTCATTTGTAAACGAATTGAACAACATTTAAAAGGCACTCTGACCGACACTTACCATACATTTTCAGATTTCCCAGAACGTACAATGACGTCACTAAACGGTGGTAGCACAACTAAATAAGAGCATCATTCACAAGATTCTGCATGGCCCTAACTATAGCCTATTTTATTATTCTATCACAATATAGCTACGTTGTAGTTGAGACCAAATGTCATACATTTGATCAGTGATATTCTCTCTCACCAACAACGTCGTCGCCTCCTTGATTTCTGACTAATCTAACTCCCGTTGCTCATGTCTCCTGCTATGTAGCATTGCACGATTAATCATATCGCAATCGCGATGTTCAGCCTATGCCATTATATGACGAAAAATGTTGCGATTTTATGAAATAAATAAATGCATGTGGACATGGGAAACCCATTCTCTCTGAGAGCTGTTTGCACATTTTCTACACCGCTAATAAAAAGACCAATCAGTAACACACATCCACTTTCTCAGAGATTTTTTTTTGTTGAGAGAAATCGCGAAGCAAATAAGACACTGACACCGACACCGACTGACTAGGCAGAGCAGGTTACTTTTGATAGGAAACAAATTCTCAGCTCTCAGATTCTGTCAATTTTATTACAAAATTCAAACATAGCATTTTGGCGCTTGTAAATGTGACGTGACAGATTGTGGTAGTGAACCGAACATCTCTTACTCTTTACTAGTTAATAGTAAATAAACACGGATGAACAATATGTGTGTTGAAAGATACAGTACAACTTACCGAAATGTTTATGCCTCAGTAGGTAAAAAAACTATTCGAGCCGAGTAGTATGTCTGAATCCAAAATATTCATAAAACAGTTGGCGAAAAGTACCTAAATTACCTACTACATCCAATCATACTACAGACATTCGTACTAGAACATACTTTTTTAGCGGTTGTGAAGTTAGTTTCAAACCAAATGCAGTACCTTCTATACAGTATGTGATAGGGCTGGACGATTTTGGCTAAAATCATAATCGCGATTAATCGAACAAGTCACCTCGATTACGATTATTGAACGATTATTTAAAAAAAAATCTCATGTCACTGGCAAGGCTTTTACTGTAAATATGTTTACGGTTATTTTTTCTAATGAAAGAGTGCATAATTCTATCTTTGTGATTCTAAAATAAGGAAACACATAGCTATTAATGCTTAAATATTTCAAACATTTGAATTAAACAAAGCATACAATGCTTGAAATAAAAACGTCTTATAAAAAACGTAATTTAAGTTTTAATGTAAAAATAAAGTTTCCTAAAAATGTAGAAAATAAACAACTTTTAAAAAGTTATTTTTGTAAACAAAATAAATAATTGTAAATATTGCCATCTTAAAAGTAAAATATAACTTGTATAAAACTAAAAAACAAATCATTTTCATATTGTGTAGCATTTGTAAGTGCTTGTGTTAGACACCTGCTTTGTGGAGGCACTTGCTGAGCGTTTGTCAGTCTCTCTCTCTCTTTGAGCAATGCAAACGTAATGTCTCAGCAGCGTCTACAGTTTGCTTATGAGCTGCGATTTCTCTCTCTAGAAACCACGCTTGTGCATTTTTTTTCTCTGATTCGATCATAAACACGCTGGCGAACGATCCCGGCTTCAGCGTCATCACGACGACACAATGTTCAGATTGGCTGTAATTTTGTTACGCTGGGAAAAATGAGTATTTAATAAAGTTCCATTTGTGTACAGCCTCACAGGTGGACTGTGCCGAGGAAAAGTCAATGTTTTGTCGGATCAGCAGAGGTAGGGACAGTGACGGCAATGAAGTGAAGTATTACCCCTTCCGTCTCACGCCATATCAGCTATCACTGAGGGACTCCGACACGTCCCAACCTGAGCCCTGCTGCCTCCTCATCGCTGAGAGAGTTCACTCTGGCTACGAGGGTAAAACAAGACACTGTCAATGTCAAATACACTACCATTCAGAAGGTTGGGGTCAGTAAGGTTGACATTTTTGAATGAAATTAATGCTTTCGTTCAGCAAGGACAAGTAAAGACGAAAAGATTTCTATTCTAAATAAATGCTGTTTTTTTAACTTCTATTCATCAAAGAATCCTGAAAAAATGTATCATGGTTTTTACAAAAATATTAAGCAGCACAATTGTTATCAACGTTTATAATAATAAGAAATGTGTCTTAAGCACCAGCTCAGCATATTATAATTATTTCTGAAGGATCATGTGACACTGAAGACTGGAGTAATGATGCTGAAAATTCAGTTTTACCATCACAGGATTAAACTTCAATTTAAAATGTTTTCAAATAGAAATTGTGATAATGTTTCACAATATTTACTGTATTTTTGATTGAATAAATGCAGTTTTGGTGGGCATGAGAGACAAAAACATATATTTTTTTACAGACCTAAAAACTTTTGAATGGTAGTGTACTTACTGTATGAGACCCAAGCAATCTCACTGTTATGAAAGCATAATCTTAACACTTAAATACTATGCATGTTGACGAGAAACTGGTCTGATTCACTTACCATATGGTAACTATAGATTATAATAGCTTTAAACATTAAAAATTTAAAAATGTTTACAAATGCCCTTTATTGAAAAATCCCCCTTACTTTATGTAAGTGTAATATTGACACGCCGTGATAAAATAATCACGCCGTGCTCGCTGTTGTTTTGTGTCTGTTCTTATATTTTTCTGTTTTTCACATGACAGCACCTCGTATCCCAGCAGATAAGAGAATTTTTACCACCAGTCACACCCCAAACTGTCTCTTCCAAGAGATTGATGAAAGGTTCGCATTTTGCCTAGAGCTGTCTCTCATTTTTACCATCCATGTCTCTTTTGAACTGTTACATAAACCTCCTCCTCTCTCATTTGCAGGGCAGTGCCATTACTTGGTTACATGCCTCAGGACTTGGTGGGGAAACCGGTGCTTATTTACTTGCATCCAGAAGACAGACTCCTTATGGTGGCCATTCACAAGAAAAGTGAGTTGGTCATTCTAGACGCAGACACAATTCTATGTACTAACCCTAAATTCTAATACAATTCTATATTTTCATCCTTTCTTTATCAGTTATCCAGTTTGCAGGACAGCCATTTGATGACTCGCCCCTGCGTATGCGTGCTCAAAGTGGGGAGTACCTGACCCTCGACACCAGCTGGTCATCCTTCATCAACCCCTGGAGCAGGAAGGTGGCTTTCATAGTGGGACGCCACAAAGTTCGAACGTAAGTTTGAACGTTTTTCTCCCGAAATCATACAGCACTAAAGGAAAAATTAGCGTCCCAGCAACCACATAGCAACGCCCTAGCAACCCCTCAGGCATGATGATAGTGGTGCATGGGCATGCACTCATATGAGCTAATCTACTGTTAAGTGGTTTCACAAAGCTTGTCTACCATCACTTCCTTTCTGTAGGAGTCCATTGAACGAGGACGTGTTCACTGCCCCGGAGGGTGGGGAGGTGAGAACCATGTCCCCAGATGTGCCGCAGCTGAACGAGTTGATCCACAGGTTACTGGTGCAGCCCATTCATGCCGGAAGCTCACAGGGGTACGGCAGCCTGGGCAGCAGCGGCTCACACGAGCACCAGCAAGGTGCCACTTCCTCCTCTGAGAGTAACGGACATGCTTCCGAGGACCAGATCAAGCCCAGGAAACCAGTGAGAATATTTATCATTATCAATCCAGATGTACACATTACAGCATTTAACATTACATAATGAAATAAAAACAAGCATACACTACCGTTCACAAGGTTGGGGTCTGTACAATTTTTATAATGTTTTTTTAAAGTAATGTTTTATGATCACCAAGGCTGATCAAAAATACAGTAAATTGTACAGTAAAAACGGTAATATTTTGAAATATTATTACAATTTAAATGTAGTTTTTTTCCTGTAACGCCAAAGCTGAATTCCCATTATCATTCTAATATTGTTCTAATAATCATTCTAATATGCTTTTTTATTTTTTTTATTTTTTTGCACACATACAATATACCCTTGTATATTATGTGCCATGTCAATCTTTATTTCCTCATTTATTTCTTCCTAGATGACGTTTGAGCAGATTTGTAAAGACATGAACATGGTAAAGGCCAGCAGACAACAAGTCTTCATTGAATCCCGAAACCGACCGCCAGCTCTCAAACAGGGTAGCTTAGGTAAACATTGCAAATATGTCAAATAATAATGACCTGATTCATCTCTTTAGCCTGAGGTTGCGACATTATTGCTGTCTTATTTCAGAAGCACTGGCAAAGGCAGCAGACACAGCAGAAGCCTCTGCTAGAGAAGGTCTGGCATGTTTAGCACTGTCTAGTCCACCTAGGAAGGAGCTGCCCACCATCTACTCATACCAGCAGATCAACTGTCTGGACAGCATCATACGGTGATTTTCTCACTTATGTTTCTGCTTGTACCAGGATTTGAAGATTTGTTTTGTGTGATTTTTATTTTATTTCTCCAATTTCATCTTATTTTAAGAGACAAAAGATGTTTTAAAGGTTTATGTGTGAAGTTTGTTTATTGGATATGTGGTGGTCTTATGTTTTTCACTGTGTTGTTCAGATATCTGGAGAGCTTTAATGTCCCTGGCACAGTGAAGAGGAAGTGTGGCTCATCTTCCTATACAACCTCTTCTACCTCTAATGATGACAAACAAAGGGAAGAAGCTAGAGCAACCAAAGGTTAGTAATGGATTGCTAAAGGGTAATGGGATATTTACCCAAAACATCCTATAAGTATTCAGAAAGTCAGGGACGGTGAGGAAGAATAATACAATCAATCACTATTGGTATTCCTTTAGTGTCAACTGATGTCTGTGGTATGTTCTCTCTAGCTGAAGTTCACACTTTTCTTTTGACATAGCAGAGACTCTTGTGGTGACTGAGGGGTCAAAGGTTGTCCCTACAGCACCAGGACACCCCCTAACCCCCCTGGCTCTGCACTGTAAGGCAGAAAGTGTTGTCTCTGCAACTTCCCAGTGCAGTTTCAGCAGCACCATCGTTCACGTTGGTGACAAGAAGCCACCTGAATCGGGTATGAACACTTTTTTTCCAGTCTATTCTTGTCATCGATCTATACATGGTATGTCTTATATTACATTAAACGTCAGGCCGTGCAAAAGCAAGCAATCTCCTCTGTTTGATCTACATCCAGACATGGTTATGATGGAGGAGCCACCAACCACCCCAACACCTTCCACGTCAGCTCCACCCACTGCTGTTGCCTCTGCCATGCCTGTGAACCCTCAGCAGACCCCGTCCCCCACTGTTCCCGAGACAGAAAAGGAGAAGGAGAGAAGAGGTGGAGGAAGTGCAGGAAAGGGCCTCACAAAGGCGATGTTATCCACACACACCCAGCAAGAAGAACAAGCCTTCCTCAACCGTTTTAGAGATGTCAGCCAGCTGCGGATGGTCCAACCCAGCGAGCCACCACAGCGCAGAAGCACGTCTACACCTGGGACAAAAGGTAACAGCATTGTATAGTTGTTAATAGGTTGTATTTGTCTGTCTGACTAATGTTTTTGTCTAATCTTTAATTATTTGGCTTGTTCTGTCTAGAAGTGAATAGCTCCCAGAACTATCCTTCTGTAGATAACAACAATAGTCGATGGCATGGCAAAAGAGGTGGGAAAAGACGGAAACACCAAATAGAAGACAACATTCCCTCCCTTTCTGGATCTGGCCCCTATAGAGGATCTAATCCTGCAGCAATAACTCAACCCAACTTCCCCTCAATCCAGCACTCTTCCACATCTTGGCAACCATCTGTGGCACCCCAGACAAGTTTTGCTCCCGTGATGACCTCCGTTCCACCAGGCTACATGCCCATGTTTCCCATTTCGTCGCCTTTCTTGATGCCCCAGATGGGAACTTCCTTGCAAGCAGGAGTCCCTAGCTTCCCTATGCAAGGCTTTCCTCCAGTAATGCCACCAGTCATGACCTTCATGATGCCCAACTATATTTTTCCACAACTTGGTAATCCAGAACCACAGTTGAACCCAGCCAACTTGCAGCTCAGTGGGCAACTGCCTGCCCAGATGAACCCCTTGGGCCAGTTCCCTTGCTCTTTTGTTCAAACGAACCCTGGTGTACCATCGTTTAATCCTGCAGTAGGGCAGTTACATCCATTGGGCTTTCAAATGAATCCCACTATGCCTGCAGTGATTCCCCAGCAGTTCTACAACCCAAATCCCCCGTTAATTTTCCCCAACTCTCCATCAATGCCAGCAGGTTATGCCAACACTACACTACATGGACAGTCTCGTTCCAGCACACCCCAGTCCACCGGGCAACATGCTGGCGAGAGAGAAGGGACGGGTCCCCTCTTTTTCAGTCCCGATGTTCCTCCCCACTCAATCTTCTACAACTTGAGGAATTGCCAAGCAACAGAACAGATGCTACGCTACAGACTCCACCCCCAGGAGTAGGAGCAACACAAGTTGGTGGAACTGTGGTGCCGAATTCCTGCAATCGCAGCAACAGCAAAGATGCCAAACTAAATAACAACGTAAGAATTAAGAACCGTTTTAAACTCATTTGTTTTTAATTACCTTGCTTCCTGGGTAACTTTGAATTAACTTCTTTTAGCATGAAGTCAATGAGTCAAACCAGGACTCCATGTCGACCTCCAGTGACATGCTGGACCTACTGCTGCAAGAGGACTCCCGCTCAGGAACTGGTTCCGCCGCCTCAGGTTCTGGGTCTTCAGGGTCTGGGTCTAGGTCATTTGCCTCTGGATCAAATGGGTGTAGCACATCTGGAAGTGGCACTAGTGAGTAATTTACTCAAGTATGCTTCATTCTTAAAGCTATAGATCACCCAAACTCACCAATACTCACCCTCATGTCTTTATACACCTGTATGACTTTTCTTCTGTGATGGAACAAAAATGAAGACATTTTTAAGAATTGTACTGGTTTTCTTTTTTCCATGCAGTTACAATGTATTTGTTTATTTTATCTCAGGGAGTAGTAATACAAGCAAGTACTTTGGAAGCATTGACTCGTCAGAGAATGATCACACTCATAAACCAGCATCTGGGGATCTGGGAGGGGAACAGTTCATCAATTTTGTCCTGCAGAGCCCCATCTGTCTCCTCTTGGCCAACACAGATGACAAGGTTATGATGACATACCAGATTCCCATCAAGTAAGGCCATTTTTACCAAAGTTACTTCCAAACCTGTTCTTACAACTTTGTTATATAGAAATAACAAAAACCTTGTTCAAAGATCTTGATTCGCTAGTTCTGGTGTATTTAATTTAGGTTAAAAAATGTTATTCTGTCATTAATTACTCACCCTCATGTCGTTCCTAACCCGTAAGACCTTCATTCATTTTCAGAGCACAAATTAAGATATTTTTAATGAAATGTGAGAGCTTTCTGTCCCTCCATTGACAGCAACGTCATTGCAACTTTCAAGGCCCAGAAAGGTGGTAAAAACATTGTTAAAATAGTCCAAAAGTCAAGTCATCCTCATTTATATAGCGCTTAACAATGTAGATTGTTTCAAAGCAGCTTTATAGAGATAAACATATAATTTAAGGTAACAGAGATTGGTTTGGTTTTATAGCGGTTCTTGAATAATGTTATTTCCAGCTAAAGTTAGTTTTGATGGATTCAATTCCGTCGAAATGATAATTTGTTATTAAAATGGGGGCCAATAAGACGACACCATTCTCTCTAAACAGACTTTAAACGAGAACCTGTGATAAACGCTGATGGTGTTCACATGCGCATTAAGAATTTATTCTATAGTTATATGCGTTTGAATATATGTGCGCAGGTTTGTAATTCCCTACAAACCATGCCTAAACAAACTATTTGTCTTGCCTATAAATTTGATGCAGAATTTTATTTTATGTTATCACTTCGGGTTATGAAGTCCACTTCATAGTCCATGAAACTAGTTCAACCTTAACTAAAATAACGACTTTATACAATATCTTCTCTTCCACGTCATTGTCCTACGCTGTTGACGTAGTGTATGTGACATGAGGGTGAGTAATTAATGACTCTTGTGAATTTCTAATGAAATTTTTGGGTGAACTAACACTGTAATTATAGTACCGAAACTCATTAAAAAGCAAATTTGGTGAGAATAAAATTGACTCATATTTTTCTACCTATTTCACTCCCTGACAAAGAATTGTTTTACTATTAAGTGTAGCTTAAACTCTGCCGGAAGACAGAGTACATTCATTTGTATGTGTATGTGTACAGAGACAGAGACTCAGTACTGAAAGAAGACAGAGACGCCTTGATAGCTGTTCAGAAGCATCAGCCTCACTTTACTGAAGAGCAGAAGAAAGAGTTAACTCAGGTCCACCCCTGGATTCAAACGGGCTGCCTACCAAAAGCCATCAACATTACAGTGAGTAGTTCTTAACAAAAATGATGCTAAGTCTGTACCAACATTTTGCTGCTTTCTAGTTCTAGCCAGATTCTGATGCAGTTTTCACTGCATATATCTTTCACAAATGAGGTAATTACCCAGAATGCCTTGCAACAAGCTCGTTCAAGATTTTAATTCAAGATGGTGGATAAAAGAAATGTCAACTCTAAATATATAGTGTTCTGAACTATTGAAAAATTGATAGCAGTAGTTAAATCTAGTTATTTTTTAAAATATCCTTTACCATCCAAGAATTTACCCAACATTTGTGTGCGTTTTAGAGTGTTAGCTTAGCAACATGCTAACATCTCTAACGTCTCTAATGTGCTTCACACTTTTCTTCACAGTCTTGCACAGGATGTGCAACTCCCCCTGATTTCTTGACTCCTCCATTCGATTTGGAATTTCATGAGATGGATCTCAGCATGGTTTTGAGAGAAGAGGCCAAACAACAAGATAAACTTATCACTGCAGAAACAGCCTTTCCCTTGAGCCCCCCTTCATCTGATAATGAACAGATAGACACTCAGGCCAGCATGAGCGTGTAGGAGTGGGCCATGGAGGAGGTGAAAGTGACATAATCAGCGAAAGTGAAGATGGACTACAGCGTGCTGGATAGTGATTGGTTGTGCTTCTGCCTCATAGATTTTTAGGACCAAGTTGAATTTGGACCAAGCTGAAAGTGTGAAAAATGTATAATTTAACTGTTATCCTCTCAGATGATGTCAGTTCAATCAGTATATCAATCTGAATAATAGAGAGAAGAAGGGAAAGACTTCCTTTAATTTTTATAGCTTAAAAAGAAATGTTTGAGATGTTAACCTTTTGCACTTGGTGGATGTTAGAACATTGTTGCACTATATTCTGCTTCCAGGTTCTTATCATTATTCATGAGCCTGCCTGGACTTATCCTATGGCAGGCGCTGTTTCAGAATTATTCATGACACCATGTGACCTTTTCCTATTACAGGCAGTTCTTCATGAGTTATTGAGTTAATAGAATTATGAACCATTGGACCAGGAATTTACTGATTTCACATAAGTTTGAAATAAGACAGTCTGACATTCATAGCCCTTTTTACAGACACTGTGTGTCAATTCTCAAACCGTTCTGAACGATTCCAAGGAATTATGGCACCGAAATGCAAACTGTTTTGGTTTAAAAGAGGTATGATAGGCCAGAAATATCCTCTAACCAAGTTGCCAATGCATTTTAAGTCCATTGTCCCGTTGTACGATATTAACCTTCAGATGTCTGTTTATATATCGCAGTTTAGAATTGCAATCTTAAGACAATCAAAATACAATAACCCACAAAATTAAGTTTGCTTAGCTAAAAGGATTTGGGCTCACATACTTGCGTTCCAGTCCATCACAAACGACATTTTTTACTGGTAGTGGTAAAGATTTTTTTATTTGTTCATATTCAAACAACTGGATATGATTTACAAAACAATGTATTTGAAGGTGCTTTTGATACTATGAAGTATCTAATAAATGTAAATAAATAGATTTTAAATAGAGATGTGTTTACTTCTAAAAGCCTCACGGATGAGCTTGACAATCCCTTTGTTTCACTAGATGGTCCATAGAAGCACAAGAATAGTCTACATGTACTATTTTTATCTTGTTCAGTTCCTCAACAAATGCAGGATTTTGCTCTATTATATATATATATAAAAAAATATATTTAAAACAACAAGTCAGCTACTTCCCTTGTTTTCTGTTTCCCGCAGGTTAGTCTGTGAGTGTTTTTCAAAAGCTTTTCTGTGAAAGCAGACAGGCCCAATCAGTTTACATGCAGTAAAGTTCTCTTTAAAGCTTCTGTTAAATGTGCAGGAATTGTAAATTGATTTTGTAAATTTGATTTGCCAAGTCCTTGATTCCAATTTTTTTTACTCAAACATGATTGAAAATTGTATTTTTCTGCTTTTAAACTAAATAAATACATGTTGTGTTTTTAGTAATCTGCTTTGACCTTATGATGTTTTTATTTTTTTATATATATATTGTTTTTGGTAACATGACTGAATTGATCTTGGTAGCCACTAGAGGGCACATTGTAACATACCGGTATCTGGTTACATCCACAATTGTCTCTTCAAGCTTTGTTTTGAATTATCTTCACCCAAATCAAATATTTCCAAGATTTTGACTCCTCTTTCATTTTCCAAAGGCAAATGTTTTCACAGCCCAATTGAAATATGTGTCTGGTGACATAAGGAGAAAGCATTCCACTTTCCCTGCCTACGTTTTAATACTTAAATCTGCAGTTTTCTCCAGCTCAAGAATGCAGTTCATGGCTCTCGTCTCCATATCTCCAGATTAGCAAAACTGACAGGTTTCTGTAAGCTCTCCTTGTTGATATCTATGAATATTTACATAGAACTCTCTGAAAACCCTGAGATATAGAGAAGCAATGAGCTGTTTGTTGTTGACATTGTGTGATAGAAGGTTTCATATTCAAACCATAATGAGAGAGGAGATGACTGTAGTGGCATGATACATTCCAACAAGCTGTTTGTGTATAATGTGGGATGGCAGTTCTGCATTGCAGTTCTATTTAATTCATGTCCACTCTTTTTAACTGATTTTTAATGTAATTAATTTCATAAATTAAATGGCATATGTTAAAGAAAATGATCACCCATTAATGTCATTCCAAACTTGTTTTCTTTCTTCCATTAAACACACAAGGAGATATTCTGAAGAATGTTCATGCATTTCTTTTCCTACAATGAAAGAGCTGGTGAGCTGTCACCCTAATGCCGGGGGCACACTTATCGACTAACTGAAACATTCTAAGACTGAACTGAGCAAACTTACAGACTGTTTCCTACGAGTGGAGCAGATTTTAAACACCGACTGTTAAAAAGAAACAGTTAAAAAGAAACACAGACTGAAAAAAAGAGGGAGCATATTACCCCTATTCTACGCTCACTACATTGGTTACCCGTGCGTTTCAGAGTAGAATTTAAAGTACTATTATTAGTTTATAAATCTTTAAATGACTTAGCACCAACTTATTTAACTGACCTATTGACTGAATATAAACCTGCAAGATCACGACGCTCATCAAATTAGGCTCTATTGTGTTGGTGTGCCGCCCCAAAATCGAGCGTTTTACATCGCTGCCCCAAGGCTTTGGAATACTTTACATTAGCTTAAGACAAGCTCCATCTCCTCTGACTTTTAAATCCAGACTAAAAACTTTTTTATTTCTTGAAGGCTTTCGATTAACATTGTATGTTGTGTTGTAAATGATATGATCTTAGGTGATTTTTAAGTTTTTCTTATTATGTGTTTTAATGTTGTGATTTTATATGCTTTTTAAGTTCCTGTGTGATCTTTAGGTCTTTTTCTGTCATTCTGTCTTGCCTGTTGGTTATTCTTTAAATTAACTTAATTACATTGTGAAAAGCACATTGGTCAACAGCTGTTGTTTTAAATTGTGCTATACAAATAAGTTGTCATTGTCATTGTCATTGTTAACACCGACTGAACGCAACTATCTCTGACAGTCGTAGTATCAAATTACATTAATAATCGGCCTTACAGTCGTTAAGTGTGTCCTTGGCTTAAGTCAATACATTGTGCCATATTTGACATCAATAACACTAAACACCATTGGCTCTTAAATTTTGTAACTGAATATAAGTTAATCTTCTGAAGCCCTTATGAAATTTGAAAGCGTTTGCAAATTTTATTTTTGTCAATAATGACATACTCTGTCTGTTCCTCACACAAAGCAATTGTACACTGTAAAACATAATCATAATTTTAATAGTAAAACTGCAAAAATGCTACGATAAAAGCCTGGTAATTGGTTAACAGTTATAATAAAACTATAACAAATCTAACAGGACAACTGCACCTGCTCACGCAGACATCACACATCATCAATGTGTTCCATAAGGATATGAAGAGTTATAGTCAGACAGCCACCGAGCGCCACAAACAAACAGCAGCTGCCTTTTACAGTTCCTCCTGAACGAGCTTGTGCTGCATTCACGTACCGTAATTACGAGATGTCAACCAATGACATTCTTTCAGGAGCTGTTCACGTCCTCAGACTCGGATTTATGCATTTCTATTATCAACGCCGAGATTAATCTGCAGCAGTCAGGTGGTACAAGAGGTCTGTACGTGTTTTACGGTCATTATTATTGTAATGTTATCTGCTTTTATGAGATAATTTAACGGTGCATTGCAGACTCTGCTCTGACTGTGTTAATGTGTTTTGGAGGAGGCGTGGCTTTGAGGAGCGCTCTGAAGGAAGGGTGGGATCTTATGCTTTCAAAAGCCTTTCCGAAATTGCCTACCCTACCTTTAATGTTTATTGCATTATTTTAGTGTCATGTGTATACTTGTTTTTAACTGCAAATTGAAGTTAAATCTGTAAAACATAAGTAGTTGCTGTTGTATTTTTTTACGGTAAAGTTACCACAGCTGTCTTTTTTGAACCATAAATTTCCCTTTTTTATGTTGAAGCACTTAAAAGAAAACTCCAGAATATAGCACATACTTTTATTGTGATTTGTTGTCCATTTTGGAGCTCAGCTGCATCCATCTCAGAGCAGCATGAACATTCTTTAAAATATCTCATTTTGTCTTTCGCAGAAGAAAGTGAGCCACATACTTTTAATTGTTAACAAGTCTTGATATAGCCTTGTTTAACAAGTCGGAGCATAATAAGAGCAAGAGCCATTTTTCTAAATCCATGTTCTACTGCCAAATATAATTGTGAAATAACTGAAACCCCCTCTCCCCCCCAGACCTCCCTGTCTCAAATGATTCCTCATACAGTTTCTAATTCTGTCTGGTCCCTTTGCCAACAATACATTTTGATGGATTGTTTTTGCATGCCTTGACCTTCCCTCAGGTCTTCAAGCCATTATTGGCCCAACACCACCCGTCAGGCAGACCTCACACTCCTCCACCCCCCAGCAAAGTCCCACGTCACCACATTCTTGTGCTGTTGCCTGCATCACAACTCCAAGCACATCCCAGAGAGAACAAACGCAACCAGATGCCAAACACAACACAGAATTAGCAGCTTCTACAAAGGATTCACATGATACAGTTTGAATGTGTTTGCATATTTTGGATTGTACTGTGCTAACAATGCTTAACTTTAGATCGTTTTTATTGTTCGTTATATATTAAATGGTGGTGACTAGATATCTTTATGCAGTCCTCCTTTGAGAACTGATGATCTGCTGTGATCTTTTATGAGATTTATATTTCTTCTGAATGTTTAATGCAGATGTTCCCCTGTACAGGCCCCTGTAATGTCGATGGAAAGGCCAGCCGCAACCGAACACCATAAGGGGTGAATTCTTCAAACAACGTGACTCATTCTCAGACACAGATAGATAACATGAATGTGTTCACAACATTGAGGTCACTTATCCTAATTACAACCAGAAGTGCCTTTTAATCTTAAAGGAATGTTCTGGGTTTAAGTAAAGATTATTGGACAGCATCTGTGTTGTTGAAGAAAATTATATCAGTCATTCATCAGTTTCTGATGCTGTTTCAAGAGAACATCTATGTTGTTATTTTTAACTATTAACAATAGTTTTTTTAACTGAATCATTGGATGAATTATCAAATAAAATGTAAAACTTTAGAGATATGTTGTCATGGAAATCTAATTGAAATAAGTTAAAGTACTAAAACAGAAATAAAAATAAATTAAAATACTATTGTTGGTTTAACTTAAAAGAGTAAGTTACCTGGAATTTCCTTAAAATTTTGAGTTAATTGAAATAAAAAAATGAGTTAAAAACAAATATACAGTAATAGTAAATACATAAAGTAACCCTGCATAAAAATCAAAATTGACCTTATTAATATTTTTGTGTAATTTTATTGTGTAATTCATTTGTATTCCTACAAAGGTTGTTTCCGCCAGTATATAGTAAAAAATGATAAGAACGTTTGAAAATCAGTTGTGAAAAATAAAATTGCAATTATGCAACATAAAGTGACATTTATGAGCAAGTCGCATAAAGTCACAATTACCTTCTTGCTTTTGTTTTTTCCTTAAAAACAGACTTCCATTTTCATTCTCAAATTAGAATACTTGTTACACCCACCAATACCACCTACAACCGACTAACAATATTTGAACTTTTTTAGTCGTGGAGATAATGAAATATGCTAATATCCTAAGGACGTGTAATTGGAGTACAACTGTTAAGGTTTGTAAACACAACCTCTTGATCTCTAGAAGAGCCTCTGGCGCTGCAAGCAGCCTGCAGGTCACACTTAAAACCTGACAACCAGAGCAGCACGGATAGCTTCTCTCCAAAGATTAAAACGACTTTAAACTCATATAGACTTTCATTTTCAATTGCTTCCTTGAGTTTGCATTGCATTTCTTTTCTATCCTGATTTTGTTGATTTTGGTCAAAGTGAATGAGGCTGATACTGGCTCTAACTCGGCTTTGAACATCTGGCTCTAATTAACCCCCCCCCCCCCCCCCCCCCCCAATATAGCGTCACTTTCCCACTCCCTCTACTCTTTCCTCAGCATCCCTCCCTCCATACCTCCTCCTCTCTGTGTCATGTGTCCCGTGGCTGCGTTTGCATGTGTGAATCTCAGTGCTGAGGAATATGGAGCGTTTAGCTGCTGTGTGGAATTTGGGGATTCTTCTATGTCTGAGTTTTGGAGGGGCCTTGTGTCAGACCACCAACTATACCAGGTGAGCGGTATAGGGCTTTGGGTGGGAACAAACTAAGTGTGCATGTCAAGACAGCTCTTTGCTGCCATAAATAACTCTTTTTACAAACCTTTTCTACTGCAGGAGTTGTTTAAACGTTCTAGCTTTTTTAAGGTGTTTATGTCTGGTATAAGTGTCATTTTTATACTCTTTAATTGCATGGAGTGTGTGCATGAATTCTCGGTAATGATGAATGTATTGATTACAGGGTGATGAAGGGTTGCAGATGGAAGTACTTTGAGTTAGTGTGGTTTTAAGGTGAAGCAGGTCCAGCGTTCCCTTGCAGGGAGCTCAGTTGCTTTTTCTGAAGAAAACAGATGGATAATTTACTAAACAATGACTAGATTGAGTAATATGACATCCTTATATAGTCTGGGATTCTGAAAAACTTTTTATGCTATTTAGGAGAAATAGTTCATCCAAGAATGAAATATCTAGTCAACCCATACGACTTTCTGTCTTCACTGGAGAAATTTAGTAGAATGTTTATGCTGCTCTTTTCCATACAATGAAATTAAATAGAAAGAAGGCCAAAAAAGTACAAAAAAACAAACATGCGCTTCACAATCACGACGTAAAACAACATCTAATTTTGTGTCCACTCATGACGAATAATTTTTTTCAAGTGTGCTTCTTTTAAACTAAAAATAAGAAAGTATTCTATTTTAATAAATGAAAAATGTAGTTATAAATTACTCTTAAAAGTATACTTTTATACTCTAAAAAGTGGTCCAATTTAGTCTCAAGTAGTATTGATATAGTACACCTAAAAATATACTTCAACTTTACAAAGGTAAACGTATTTTTTGTAAGGGGTGCGATAGTTTTAATAAAATGGAGCACATTTATGTTTTTTGTTGCTTTAGAATGGAAACCTTTTTTAAAACTCGAACAGACAAGTTTACACTAAATGCTAAACAAAAAAAGTATTTTAATTTATATAATAGTTGACAATGCATTAATGAATATTTAGCTAATAAAACTGTAGATATGCATCCAATCCAGTGTTTAATTATGAAAAGTCCTCTAATAGCCTATGTAAAAAGACTGAAAAAGGACAAAAAGTACCCCCAAAAAGACACTGGTGCTTCACAATCATGACACATTTTTTGTGTGCTCGATCATGAGGCGGCTGGATTAAATGTGTGTGATTTTAATTAAATGCATTTATTTTAAAGAAAATATTTTCTTGCTAATTTTTATCAACAGTACATGTTTGAAAAGGTCACTGAAAGGATAAAATGCCGTTAACGTCCCCATTGCTGATTGAAGAGAATCTGTCTCAGACGAGGTCTGTGGGAGTAATGACAGTTTTTTGGTCTGCTTGAGTGTTCTGGCTCTGCACCATTACATTACAAAAGAGCTGTGTTTTATTTTGCAGTGTCATAGAGTTTAAGTCTATAAACATGTTGCTGTAAACGTCTAAAACATTTCTCAACATTCAAAAGAGATTTTAAGTTGTCAGTGATCTTAGAAATACTGCCTGCATGTGATGTTGTAAACACTGAATAAAAGTGTCTGCCTCTCTGAAACAGCTTTGAAAAATGTTGCCTGCCAAGCTCATCATTTTAAATATTTAAACTACAGTCAAACTGTTCTTTTGAAAAAAAGTTGTTAGGCACACTAACTGTAAGCTTCTGTCTGGAGACAATATCTAACTAACTTGATGTAATTTGTATCACTTGTGCATTTTTCTGGCACAAATGAGGTTTTAATGAATAATTAGGGTGATTACATTAAACCTGAACAGATCAATTTACACTAAATGCTAAACAAAAAAATGCAAATACATTCTAATTTAAATAACTGAGTTGAAAATGCACTATATTATACTAAGAACTAATGCTGCTCTTAAAAATGCAGAAATACTGTACATAAACAATTTATTATTATTATTATTATTATTATAAGCCTCCTTTTAAAACCAGTTTTCTACATTAGTTTTATGGCTAATTGCATCAACAGTCAGATTTACTATTTATGCAATGGGACAATTGTAAGCAACTTTTTAAATTGATTTTGTAAATCTTTCTGTCATTTAATAGTTTAACTATGCTTCTCATGATAAAAATTAAAGCTATAAACATTTTATTTAGCCATATGTAGTGAATAATAATAATATCGTAAAACTGGCATCTTAATAGCTTTTGGTTAGTATAATATTTTCATCCTGGATGTTTGCAATAACTCAAGTTTTTGAGTTGTTGTACTGTAGGTTCATCTATGTGCATCTGTTTGTACTTTGTGAGATGTCTTTTGCAATCTATGCCTTGGTCAAGCTTTTAAACTCGCCTTCATGATATAAACACTGTGCAATTGTGCAATATAAACACATTCACATCAGCGTTTTATTATAGTCAACAGAAATCCCTCTTTTTCCCTCTTCCTCACTCTCTCAGGCCTGTGTTTAACTGTGGCGGTGATCTGTCTGGAGACTCAGGCTTTGTGGGCAGTGAAGGATTCCCATCATTCTACAAACCCAACAGCAAATGTACCTGGCACATCACAGTGAGTTCACTTTGAGTTCACACTCGAGATTCTTCGTCATCCTGGGGCTGTATAACAGAGTAAAAGCCTTGACGTATCTCTGTTCCTTTGTTCTAGGTTCCAGAAGGCAATGTGGTCATGCTCTCCTTCAGGATTTTTGACCTGGAGGCTGACCCTCTCTGCCGCTACGACTATGTGGATGTGTATAACGGACACTCTAACATGGTGCAGAAGCTCGGGCGTTTCTGCGGAACGTTCCGGCCTGGGGCTCTCATCTCCACCTCCAACACCATGATGGTAGAGATGGTATCAGATTCAGAAACAGGAGGGAGAGGGTTCCTGGGTTACTTTAATGGAGGAAAGCCACATGTGGATGGTGAAATTAAACATATTAAATATTAAACATCAAATGTGTTGCGATCAGTGTTGGGGGTAACTGATTACAAGTAATGCGCATTAGATAGTCAGATTAAAAGTAAACGCATTAAAAGTAATGCATTACTTTATACATTTTCATATTTCGGTAAAAATTCTCTCACTTCTCCATAATATCAATTAGAAATGTACACTCATACATGCGCTGGAACTAACAAAATGTATAAAAGTAACAAAACACATTACTTTCAACTTTCAATAAAAGTTGTAATGTTATGAGATCTTTTGGCATAGTAGTCAGGAAATATTCTAAGTGGTCAGCATATAATAATATTCTAAATAGCCTAAATGTGTTTGAAGATGAAAAATGAATGTGTAGGCTAAAGTAATCCATTACTTTGTTTAAATCGAGTCTCAGCCAGGTGAGAAAAAAATATACTCAATAGTAATGTAATGCATTACTTTCCATAAAAAGTAACTTAGTAACTTAATTCGTTACTTTTAAGGGAGTAACACAATATTGTGATCCATAATAGTAGGCCTAAATTGACTGTGCCGTTCCTTCAGGTTTTTCATTTTCAGACAAATAACTTGATGCTGGAAACGTTGTTTTGACTTGAGCTTTTACATATTAGAAGGTGAATGTTGGCAGCTTCAATTGTCTTTCTTTTCTTTTCTTTATGTCAGAGCATCAGTTTTGTGGCGGGAAGCTCACAAAGTCTCAGGGCACAATCAAAACTCCCAACTGGCCGGAGAAAAATTATCCACCGGGCATCAGCTGTTCCTGGCTTATAACAGTGGAGCCGGAAATGGTCAGGAAAAACAACATAAACCTGTCCTGCTGCTGCAGTGATCGTTTTCAGTTAATATTTCAATGTTGAATTAGTGGCGGCATGCCAGACATTTTTGCATCCTGTTCATTAAATGATGAGGAATAGGTCTGTCGGGAAACATTAACTTGGGCTATCTAATGGGACCCTATTGTAAAGTGTTGTGGTGTTGTGTTTCAGGTGATTGAGGTGAAGTTCGATAAGTTTGATTTGGAGTCTGACACGTACTGCCGCTTCGACTATGTGGCGTTCTTTAACGGAGGAGCGAAAGACGATTCGAGGCGCATCGGAAAATTCTGCGGAGACACTTCGCCTCAGTCAGTTATCTCATTCTCTTTCACGGTCATCTTATCATTTATATAGGCTACGTCCACATTAATCCGGATAAATTTGAAAACGGAATTTTCATTTAAAAACGCTCTCCGTCCACACTAGCGTTTTTAGGCGTTTTCAGACGTTTCAGTGTGGATGAGAAACTTATAAATTCACCTTACTGCGCATGCGTGAAACCTCACAAAAGCTCACTGAGATGATACAGATGGAAAAATAAATAATAAAGGTATCGCGCAATTCTTCTAACATGATAATTTTATTTAGCAAAATATCTCACCATTCACTGATGCGTCCAGGTCGCACTCAGTCACCATATGTTTGGTCTAAAACGCGACTGCTCTCCTGTATTGCCGCAGGACAGCAAATGTGAGTACATTTTCTATCATCTGTGCAGTACTGTGATATGAAGAGTGTGCAAAGTAACATATTATAGCAACTTTGTGAAAGTGAATAGCACATAACAGGCACAATACCGGTAAACATCATGGTAAACATCTATTGGTACAACATGGATCACATGACTAAACTTACGTCATCGTTTTCAAATACCTCCGGCTTCACAGTCCACACTACAATGCGAAAACGGCGTTTTCAAATTTATCCACTTTGGAGAGCGTTTTCCAAAAGCTACGTTTTCGTTGACTTAAAACGCCGTTTCAGTGTGGACGGAAGGCCAAAACGGAGAGAAAAATATACGTTTTCAAACGAAAACGTATTAGTGTGGACATTTCTATTGAAAAACTACCACACACATTCATTCATCCCTGTTTTTTGTGTCCCACCTACAGGAACATTGTTACCAATAGCAATGTGTTATTGGTGCAGTTCGTATCTGACCTTAGCGTCACATCAGACGGATTCATGGCGTCATACAACAGCATCCCACGTAGCCTCCGTACTCCTACTGCAGGTGGCGATGTTGCGACAGGACCTAGAGTGTCTTCCACACCCACAAAACCTCGTCTCACTCCAGTCAAACAGGAGAAACCTGTTGTGTTGACAACAGAAGCAACAACTACAAATACTACTACAAAAGCTCCCGAACAGCTAAAGCCTCGACCCAAACCTGTTAGACCCATTGAACCTGTGAGGCCTCCAGTCCCTAAACCAGAGCCAGATAGATCCAGACCCTGTAAGCCTGAAAATATAACAGTAGCCTAGCAAATTATGATGGTTACAGTTGATCAAACTTGTTAGACAATGTTGAATGCTTTTTTTCAGCTACAAACACAAACCCACTGTGCACAAAGACATGTAAAAGAGATGGAACCATCAAGACCAGCTTCTGTGCTAGTGAATTTGGTAAGTCATTTTACAACAACCATTAAAAAAAAAATAAAGCACACAGAGGGAACTTTTACACTACCATTAAAAATTTTGGTGTCGATAATGTTCAATGTTTTTGAAAAAAAAAAAAAAACTTGTATCCTCACAAAGGCTGCATTTATTTGATTACAAATACAGTAAAATATTAATATTGTGAAATATGATTGCAATTTAAAATAACTGTTTCCTATTTTAATATTTTTAAAATGTACATTCTGTGATGGCATAGCTGAATTTTCAGCATTATTCATCCAGTATTCGGGTGTCACATGACCCTAAAGAAATCATTCTAATATGCTGATTTGCCGCTCAAGAAACATAAATTTAAGTGTTGAAAACATTTTAAAACTGTGATCATCAGACAGAACTGATCAACAATTTAAAAGTCTTTACTATAACATTTGATCAATTAAATGCAATAAAGAAAAAATTCGGAATAGTATATGCCTACTGTATATGCCTTAAAGGGACAGTTCACCAAAAAAAGAACATTCTACCATCATTTACTCACTCTTTTTTAATTCCTCATTTTTATCAATAATATAATATAACATAATATCATATATAGGGTTTGTAAAGGGCTGAACTATCAATCATTCTATAAGAGTAACCTTTTATTTCTCTCTATTACTCAGTGATAACCGGTACGTTGACAGCATTGACTTCTGGACCTAGAGGAAGTATGCAAGCCACAGTGTCCTTAATTAAGGCCTATAAGACTGGCAGTCTTACAATCACCCAAGCTGGAGAATCTATGTCTGTCAAACTTGTGATGCCCTGTAAGAAATGTCCCTTGCTGCGCAGAGGTATATGGCCACATATGCACAGATAAATACACACCGCCAATATGCATTCTTTGGTCTTTATTGCTCATTAGTCATTAATGGACTACTTGCACAACTACTACACAAACAGTGAAAAGATTGACATTGAAAAGTGACACAGAATGATTACATTTTTTAATCCAAATAAATAAATGTTTGTGGTATAATATACCTTCTCCTGTCAATGCAATTTTTAAAATCGTATTGCGGACAGCCATTTTAGGTGGCATTTGTTCAACTCATTGACCACAGTACATTGAAATTAAACAATTTAAATAATAAATAAGTGAGACGTACTATTTCCAAACGGAAATGCGTCACGAAGCTCAGTGCAAGTGGTCCATTTCTTACAAATCAAATGATCTATTTATTGACAAAACACTGTCTCTTCACCAGGTCAAAACTACATCCTGATGGGTCAGGTGGAGGAGGAAGGCCGTGGTGTTCTCAATCCCGGTAGTTTCACTGCCCTGTACAAAACTCCACACCACAAGATGTTGGCCAGTATCAACAACCAGCCATGCTGATCGCTCAGACCCATGTTAACACAAGCAGCCTTCGAAGCAAAGACACTAGATGTAATACAATGCATAAGGACAGTGATTAGACAATGGCCCAAAACTAGTCTTTAAGAGTTTTTTTTTTGTCATTGTAACATAATGCTCAGGAAGTTACACTCAAAAATTCTGTACTGTTTTCATTAAACTGTGGCGCAATTCAAACTTCAGCTCAGAACTGAATATTATAAAGCAAGGATATTTTTCTTACAATTCAAAATACACAGAGATGTCACAAATTATATTTCTAATTTATGATGTCTTCTAATACAGGATTTATATAACACATTAACGCATTGAGACTGTGTTGTTTTATTGGGATGGGCTTATTCCTTTCACTGAAAGCTGCTTTTGGTCCAGAATACACTGACACTGACTTATGAGCACATACTAATCTGATGATGTGGTAAAAATAACACTTATCTCTTTCTATTCCTCCTCCCTTCTCTGTTTCTATGTTCAGAATAGCTTACTACCATACATATTGTAGCATGGTCATTTTGCTCATTTATTTTATGCATAGAACACCCAAATTTCCTACTATATTAGCCAAATGTGCTTCAGTGTTGGTACTGTTCGAGGTAATGTAACTTGTTCAAAATTAACCAAATTTAAAAGAGTCAATACATCATCAATCCTACTTCCAAAAGGTGTTTAGCCTTACCCTGGTTAAGGTAAGCCTATTATAAGTAATTATATTTTAGCCTGTCATGATCAAGTCTGGAGAGTTTTCTGAGGAAATTGCGTACGTCACAGTGCGTCTCGACATATCCGTAAATAATAATAATAAACATTTACACAATACATAGAATTCAACTCGAAGTGCTTCACAAGCATACAATCACACAATGTAAATATAAAAATATTCGAAAACAACTATAAAAGTTCAGCATATAAAATAAAGTAAATTGGCAATATATTTTGACCCCAATGTCAATAAAAAATCAACTAAATAAAACAACGAGAAAAAAATAGAATGTAAAATATAACATAAAACTGACTTAAGTTTTTGTTCATCCACTTTACAACGCTGGACAGACAGCTAGACAACCTCTCTATTACAACAGTGTCTCTGAACCTTAACTGAAGTGTAATTGTATATCATCAACATAAAGATGATAAAATAATGTCATGTTTCTGAATTAATTATGCTGCCCAAAGGGAGAAAATAAAACTGGCCCAAGAATTGATCCTTGGGGAACACCATGTAATATTTCATATGTCTTTGAGATACAGTCACCTTTATTAACTAAAACGTTTTGAACCAATTTAAAACATTATCAGAGAGACCTAAAAGCTTTTCCAGTCTGTTTAAAAGAATACGATGATCAACCATGTCGAATGCTGCACTTAGATCTGAGAGTATTAAAACTGATGTATTACCTTTACCTTATTTAATCTCAGATCATTTGTTACCTTTAATAGTGCTTTTTCTGTATTATGACATTGTTTGAAACCAGACTGAGTGTAATCTCAAATAGTTTCTCAAATAGAGAAAAGTTGGTCTGGCTACTTTGACGTGTGTATGGTGTGGGAGTGTCATGGGTTAGTTGGTTAGCGAGAAAGGTTGACATTGAGTACCCAAAATCTCAAACATCTGTTTTTAGAAAAAAGCCGAACAAAGGAGAGTCTGTTGGCAAAAAAAAAAAAAAAGAGAACGTGGGCACTGGGCAGAGCTCGTAATAACAAGAGAATCAATATTGGCTTGGCTTTTTTCGGAGATGACGAGAACTGAGGAATTTGTAAGCGACGTTTAATGCCGTTTTTTTTATTACTCAACAGGTGAGTAAAGTAGGCTATTTTATAAAGGATTAATTGCCATTAGTAGTTTTCTCAGAGTTCATTAAAGGTCGTATTAATCTGCACAGTCAGTCACGCAGAGCCAAAGCAGAACCAAAACAAAATGCATGCAGGCTTTGTGGGCCGTGAAGGATTCCCATCATTCTACAAACCCAACAGCAAATGTGTCTGGTTACATAAAGGCTACATTACTGTGCAACACGCTGTACCCCAGTATTAAATAGCCTTTCTGTTTCTCTCTCAAGCAAAAATCATGGGTTTGTAGCGTCATCTAGTGTCAGAAATTTGGACTCAAAAACTCTACAAAGAGAGCAATTTATAACTGCAGCTCTGCATAAAATTAACATGTCAGCTTCATATATGCATCATACAATCTTAAGAGAAGCTATAGGCTATTATAGGCCTATATCATCACAGACATCAGACACTTTAAAGACATCCATCAACGTCACTTAGTCCTACTTAAAGCGGATAATGACTTGCAAAGGCACTATGAAGCTAATTCTCATCCTATGTCGGGCAACCAGGGAATTTATATCCTGTCTGCCCTCTCTGCGTCCCCTGACGACAAAGGGCCACTCTGCCATCTCTTATCAGAACTCTGGGTAATGGTTTTGTGTTTACACTGTGAAATTAAATGTTGGATGTTGCATGACAGTAAATCTACCCAGCCAGATACGTTTAATGTTCATCCCAGGATTTAGGATTATGAAGAGAACATTTTAGAACCACCAAAACATCCAAGGTATCTCTAGTCTTGAGTCAATACATTGCAGATTAAAGGAGAGGATTAAACCAGCAAAGAATAAGTTCATATATTGTGTTTTCATAAATGATAGGATGCAATGCAAACAAACAATTAAAGAGTAAAGTTCAAATTATATTATAATTTTAAAACACACACCTATTGTAACCTATTGATGTTTTCTGAGGGCTTTTATTTTGAAGCATTGACTGGACAGGTTAAACAAATAATTAAACAGTGTTACTGTAAGTTAAAAGTCAATACAGTCACTATGGCTGATTTAGTCCTTTGCTTATGTATGTAGCAAAACACCCCCAGACTGGAAAATTAAATGGGTGAATCTCACAAAATCTGTCAAGAGAATATCAAGGTCATGTTTTAAACGTAAATTTTTAAACAGTTATTTTAAAAGTTTGTTTGCACAATCTTTCTTTTTTTTAAACGTTTTGAGTTTGTTTGGTTTGGCTAATCTGGTACACAATGTAACTAGTTATGTTCAAAATGAACTACATTAATCATCAATCATGGTTCACTAAAGCCTATTATGCGTGTTTATAATTTTATGTCGTGATGGTTTTGGCGGAAAATTACGTACAACAAATTTCTCCAAATTGTAAAAAGAGAAAAGTTGCTCCTGCTACTTTGACGCATATATGGTGTGGGAGTAACATTGTCACAACGGTCACAACAAGCGAGAGAAAGTTTATATGCCAATTAAATCTCAAACCTCGAATCACCCGTTTAAAAAAACGGAGGAGAGTCTTCTGGCAAAAAGAGGTCAGCAGAGCTCGAAATGAGAATCAACATACAGTTTATTTAACCGCTTGGTTGATTTTTTTTTTAAAATTGCTCTCATAGTGGTTGGAAAAAAATACAAAGTAAGCCTTTTGCAGATAATTTAATTTGGTAACATTGTCATCTTGGAATATCAAATTTGCTACTTTTCTCATGCATTGATTGGTATTTATTCATCAAAATCATCGCTACCTTTACATTTGATGTAGTCTTAACTTAAAACTTGAAATTAGCATTTGAAATCTCACAAACAGAAACTGCGTTTGAATGAAAATGACAAAAATGAACAATATATAGGCCTACAGTATATATATATTTCTCCTTTAACAGAATCAGAGAACTACTAAACTACTATTTATTACTAAACATATATACATTTTATAGTAGAATTCCAGTGATTAGTACAAAATGTTATCTTTTTCCTGAACGCAATCATGAACCTCTGAAAAACCCATTTTGTCATCTGAAAAAAAAAAAAAAACAACAACAGGAAATCATACATTCAGGACCAGATATCATGACAAAATGCACATACATTGTATCATTTACAACAAGCTTATTCCTTGTTTTTCAGTTCCACGTGGCCTGCATCACTCTGTCTCCCCTGAAACATTTCATTTCATTTCAACACAGTAAGTACAAGACAGGTGAATGCCAGGTCTGGCAAGAGGGTGGAGGAACCAGAGGAAACACTGTGACATCTTTAATAAATATAAAAGATTTAGTTTAATTACACACGACGAAACGGTCTTGTAGATGCTCATCTACACAGTTCTGGAGTTCTACAGGTACAAGGCAAGGGATTCTGGGAAAGGAGCCCAGAGGTCAGCAGGTGGCATCGATAATATTGCCATCCATCTGGTGGCGATAAACTACTCGTGCTTTGTGGGAAAAATAGACGGGATGTGTGGCGCTTTCCTCTCCGTCGTAACCCCAGGAGACTGTTGGAGAGAAGCCAGGTTGCACCTCAACAGATGGCACTGTGAATGCAAGAGAGAGAGAGAAAATTAATATTGAGTATTGAAAGATGGTTTGACTTATATCTTTATTATGTTTGGTCAACAATGCAACTTGCCAGGCGGAGGAGGGCACAGCCTGCCTTTACCCCGGTCTTTACAGCGCTTGTACCAGGGAAAACACTGCAAGACTTTTTTACCCATGATGGTTTACCCAATCTAGAGATCTGGAGAGAGAACATAATGTATAAGATCAACTGACTGAAGAACATGGAGTTTCAATGCCATTGTGTTTGTTTCTTCAAGCTTATCTCGCTTCTCCGACTGGAACATTAGCCGAGAGGTGAAAGCAGGAGATTGCTAATAATGGCTCAAAGAAACAAAGAACTCATTCATCTTGAGAGGATTAATCCTCAGTCGTGTCGGAGACTTGCACTTTACGGTATATCACTTGAGCGGGGCACGGAGTTGTGTTCCCTGGCCCATATTGAAAAGCTGGAAAAACCGACCAAGAACAACCATCTCTGACTCCACAATTAGCCACAATGTCAGTGCAACACATAAATCTTAACTACAGGAAGAGAACTGCTATATAATAACAGACCACTTCTGTTACGTATATAATGAGCAGCTCCACCCGTTTTTTTAGCTCTAGCAGAATGGGACTATGATTTATTTTGTCATCTGTAAATCATTAAAAGTTCTATGTGACAAAAATGTATTGTATATACAAAGGAATATCTCTGAGGAGACCAGGGAGGCAGTGTCTCAAAAAATTAGATGAGAAAATCCATTTTACAAAAATAAAACAACGCAATCACTTGTTTTTCTAAAATGACGACACCGACACCAGCAGGTAAAATTACAGCACAAGTCTGCGTCTCTCTTGCCTCCTCTGAGCCCATGGACTTTCAACAGACCCCCTAAAGCGTGTGGTGGGTTTGATGGGGGAAAGCCACGTGAGAGGAGGCAATGCCTCCATCATGCTATGATTGGATATGATTGAATATGATTGAATATGATTGGTTCGTGCGATAAATCCTGCCTTTTGTTTTTGTGTGCGTTCTCGAATCGGCCTGAATAAACAATGATGTTTTTAATGGGAAAACTAATCAAAAGGTAGGCCAAGTAAACAACTAACCCATTTAGATATCACTGCTTTATGTCACGTCAAAATCAAACTTGAAATGGCCTGAAAACATAATGACTGTGAGGTTTTTAATGAGAAATCAGCTTGGAGAAATTAATACATCTTCGTTTCTGTCACAGACTGTGTTTACCGAGCATGACTGATGATCTGAAAATTATTTGTTCTATTAAAAAGAACAGCTAAACATCCGTTCACCAATACATATATTTAAATTGTTACTGCCTTATTTTTGAATAAATGTAAAAAATGCTTAAGAACACTACCTTGATGAGATTTTTTTTTAACTTGGTTTTAATAAATAAAACATTAATTACACTGTTAATGTAAAAATACAAAATAAAATTGCATTTGGTTTCTTTTTTTATGTAATGTAATGAAAATTTGACAACAATAAGTTTAACTGGGACATGAATTTACATTTGTTAGATTAAAAAACAAATGTGAGAACTTTCCTCCTCTTTCAGAACACGTCTGCATGTCACTATATATATGACACCCCTGACATCATGTAGTTAGAAACTAGCCAAGACATTGTGGTCAATGACAGTCTACATCCGGACAGCCAAGAGATGCATGAGAAAGAGGCTTTGTCGTTCTGTGAAAGGTATCTTACATAAAACTCTACAGAGGACAGGCTAATCCCTCATTTAAGAAAATCAAACTAGAGCGACTTACACACATCACAGATCAAATGAGTGCAAATCCAGATAAACATGAGCCCATCATAGAGAGAAACACATTTTGTTTATAACATACAAATGAGTAAAATATAGTACAGGCTTCTAAATAATAATAAACTCTTAAAATACGGAGTAGATATGCATAGTCTGGGGCTAGGCTATATAATTAAAATATAATTCATATATTTTATACACACACAACATACAAAATAACAGGACATATTAAAATGTGTAAGTAGCATATTACTGTATTTTATGCCAAGCACATTTCTGCATACTGCATTTAAGTTAAAAAGTTGTTGTTTTTTTCCAAAACACTTTGCCTACGTCACACATTCCAATTAAAGACACTTTAAACAGCACTTGTTCCAAACGTACCTGTAGAGAAACAAAGTGGCGCGCGTCTCATCCAGTGATCTGACTGATTTGCTTCGTTTGAAACTCTGGCTCCATGAGATTGTGCTCGTGCTGGTCCCTGCAGAGATAGTGTTAGGGCAGCGAGCATTCCCGACGGATAATGTCTGATGATGCTGTACTGACTCTTATCTGCCCCTCTGTTCTGTTACCTCGGTTGCGTATTAAAGCTTTGATTGAGCGTGCGCGGAACGACATGGGAAATTTCCACCGGCCGATCGAGGCTTTAAATAACTAATCCTGAAAGCAACAACAAACGCTTCTGAGCTCAGAAGTGACTGGCTACATTTTTTTCTCAGGAAGCTGCCATAACAAACCTTCAAGTGCATGCAATAAACTCATAAGTCACTTTAATGACATTAAACCAGCTGTTAGGGATTTTTTTGCCCGTTGTGTCTGACAAGGTCCAGTTCTCTTACGAGAGTATCTCTCGTACTGCGTAATATCTTACGCTATGGGGAAACACTCTTTCCTCGAGATATTGAAGCCAAAAATTATCCTTAATTTTTTAATCATGCAAAACGCTTTTGCAGCAGCAAGCAGACAAGGGCGAAACAGCTCGCGCGCCCATTGGCTGCCTCGCTGGAAAAGCTGCAGCCTATCGAGTGAAGGCACTGCGTGACGTAATGACGAATGAAGACGCTTCGCGCTCATTTCGTCATGTCCCGCCAGTATAGGCGTGGTCTCACCCTATAAATACCCCTCGATAGCTGTATTTCTCTGATTTTTTCATTCTTCACGCGAAGCTCACGCATCGCGGGATCCAGAGTGAGAAGCCGCGCCGTTGACTTGTAGCCTTCTCAGCGGGACGTGCCATCTTCTGAAGTCGCTGGCCCAGCCGCCTTCAACTGCCGTACCTGCTGCGCTTTCCGGCGTACTATATCCTTTACTCTGTCACTGTGTGTGTGTGTGTTTGCTTACGTGACGCAACACCCATTATATGTTCTAAAAGAGCTGCGTCTTTTTAAAGATGCCTTTCTGTGGCTCGTGCCGCTCTCAACTCAGCGATGAGGACCGTCACGTCATCTGTGTGTCCTGCCTGGGTCATGAGCACGCTGCTATCGCGCTCGCGGATGGTGGATGCCCGCACTGCGAACTTCTGCCTATGGCGACTCTGCGGACTCGCCTGGCGTCGTTCTCTGAACCCGCGTCCCAGCCGTCTGTGCCGCGCCGTAAGAAGCGTCGCGCCCAGCGCGCTCCCGAGCCTTCTCCAGCCCGCCAAAGCTCGCCGGTGCGCCCGCCTGCTTCGCCGGCTTCACCTGAGTCGCTCCCGGACGGACAGCGCCCGCCGTCTGCCGCCGCTTCCGTTCCCGAGCTGGACGAGCCTGCCGAGGTATGCTCTCTTGTGGCTTCCGATAGCGAGGATTGGGCGAGCTCTGTGGACCTCCCCCCCGCTGACGTGTCTAGCCAACCCTCTGTGAGGAGACCCGGCATTGAGGCTGAGCTGATGCGTCTGCTCACCCAGGCCGTAGAGAGCATCGGCCTCGAGTGGGAGGCGCCCGCCTTGCCGCCGCGCAACAGACTCGACGGGCGCTTTCTCAAGAAAGACGAAGCCCCGTCTAAGTCTAGGGCCGCCCCCTTCCTCCCTGAGCTCCACGACGAAGTCGCTAAGTCATGGACCGCCCCGTTCTCCGCCAGACTGCGCACTTCCACTTCTGCGGCCTTCACTTCTGTCACCGGCGCGGGAGATTAAGGATATCTCTCCATTCCTCCTGTCGAGGCGGCGGTCGCGTCGCATCTCTGCCCGCCCTCTGCGGGACGGCGCGCGCAGACGACGCTCCCCTCTAAAGCCTGCCGGGTGACTTCATCGCTGCACGGACGTGCTTACACAGCCGCTGGACAGGCGGTCTCAGCGCTGCATACGATGGCGATCTTGCAGATCTACCAGGCCGACCTTCTCCTTAAACTGGACGAGGAAGGCCCGGGTGCGATCAACGTGGCGGATTTACGAGGCGCTACGGACCTTGCTCTACGCGCCGCTAAAGCCGCTGCTCAGGCCATGGGGCGGAATATGGCCTCTCTCGCCGTTGCTGAGAGACATCTGTGGTTGACGCTGTCTGAGATGACGGAAGCTGAGCGCTCTGTATTCCTCGACGCGCCCATTTCCCCTGCGGGCCTCTTCGGATCTGCCGTCAAGGATTTCGCGGACAGATTCTCGGAGGAGCAGAAGACTTCGCAGGCCATGAAGCACTTCCTTCCGAAGCGCTCGAGCTCCGCTGCAGGTCGCTCTAAGCAGCCGTCTGCTCGCAGCTCGCAGCCTCGGCCTGCATCGCCCGCAGCCGCCGCTACACAGCGCCGCCAGGCCCGGGATCAGAGACCGCGCTCTCGCTCTGCTGGACGCCGCCCCGCTCAGCGCGGGCCTCGGCCGAAGATTGAGCTCAAGCCCGAGGCCTCGAAGCTTTCCTAGCCACTCTAAGAAAGCGACGGTGTTCGGAGCCCGCTGCGGCCGGCTCCCCACCGAAAAGATTCGCTCGTTCAGTTCCTTGCGAAGTGACTGTGCCAGTGTATTTAGCAGTGAAGCAGCCGGTGTCTCAGCCCGCTTGCCTGCACAAAAAAGCCGTTTTCATGGCTACCCAGATAAATCCAATAAAGAGTGTATTTTCTGGTATGCCGGCCACGGCCGATGGTGTTATGAGTGTTGTAAGAATGCCCACGCCCCAGTGCCCATTCCCACACCCAGACACAGCCCGCCACGGTGCGAGGCGAGCACACATAAATCTGACTCAGGTCGATTGTGCAAACAATGTAGCGATTGCGCCCATACAATGCCCGCTCACGCTGCATGCCCCGTGTCCCTTGGTTTCTGTAAAAACGAAACCAACACACAATCTATCGGCTCCGGCCGAAAGCGTGCACAGTGCTGTAGATGTGCCCGTAGGTTTGCGCCCACATCCTCCCGCAAGCACGCCGAATCCCACGGGATTCGCCCCGCTCACTCTCGTTATGCGTCCCGCCATAGAGATTGTGAGCGCGGCCAGACTGCCCGCTGTGCCCAGCGCGCCCCCCGCCTCGAACGCTGTAAACACGGCGTCGTGTTCCCAGGGTACCGGGGCTCTCGAGCCGTTGCCAGGTCACGGCCAGAGCCCGGTCTGCATCCTACCCCTAGCTACTCGCGCAGAAGCGTGGTCGGAGCTACCCGGGGTATCAGACTGGGTGCTGAACACTATAAAGAGAGGCTACTCGCTACAATTCGCACGACGTCCACGCCGTTGTACGGCGCCCGTCGAGACTTCGGTGAAAAACGAAGTATCTCATCTACTTCGAGCCGAGATAGCGAAACTACTGAGCAAAGGGGCCATAGAGCCCCTTTCTCAGGCTCAGAGCGAAGGGGGCTTATACAGCAGATATTTTCTGGTACCGAAAAAAGATGGGGGCTTCAGACCCATTCTAGATCTGAGACAGCTGAACAAAGCGCTTGTGAAGCGCCAGTTCAGGATGCTTACGACCAGGAAAATCCTCGCGCAAGTGCGCCAAGGGGACTGGTTTATGTCGATAGATCTGAAAGACGCGTATTTCCAAATACAAATAGCGTCCCATCACAGGCGATTCTTGAGATTCGCGTTCGAGGGCCAGGCTTATCAATACACAGTCCTGCCGTTCGGCCTGTCTTTGGCACCCCGTACATTTACGAAGTGCATGGACGCGGCTCTCGCGCCCCTGAGACTTCAGGGCATGCGAGTTATGAACTACTTGGACGATTGGCTGATTCTAGCTCGATCACGGTCAGAGCTCATAGAACACAGGGCCACAATGCTCGAGCATCTCGAGACACTGGGCCTGACGGTCAACTGGGAAAAGAGCCTGCTGTGTCCCAGCCAGAGAATTTCTTTCCTGGGAACAGTGTTAGACTCGCTTTCCATGACGGCACGCCTGTCACCGGAGCGCGTACTAAGTATTCAGCGCGTCGCGGAATCCTTCCGCCACGGCTCCATAGTCCCGCTCAGACGGTTTCAGAAATTGCTGGGCCTGATGGCCTCAGCATCCCATGCACTCCAGCTGGGCCTGCTTCGCATGCGCCCGCTGCAGTGGTGGCTGAAAGCACGGGTCCCGCCCCGGGCATGGTCCACGGGCAGGTGTCGCCTCAGGGTCGACCAAAGGTGCGTTTCGGCTCTGGAACCCTGGAAAGTAACCAGCTGGTATCAGTCTGGTGTGAGTCTGGGGACCGCCTCAAGGGTGAAAGTGGTGTCTACGGACGCCTCCACCACGGGGTGGGGAGCGCTGCTCGAGGGCAGACCGTTGGCTGGCCTATGGTCAGAGCGGGAGAAGCTCCTTCACATAAACTGCTTGGAATTGATAGCAGTCGACAAAGCGCTGCGGCGCTTCTGTCCCCTGGTGAGGGGCCACCACGTCTTGGTCCGATCGGACAACAAGTCAGTGGTGGCGTACATAAATCGCCAGGGCGGCCTCAGGTCCGCACGCCTTTGCAGGCTGACGGAACCCCTCTTGGTCTGGGCCCAGCGCAACCTACTTTCTTTGAAAGCGGCGCACGTGCCTGGGCACCTGAATACGGGTCCAGACATGCTGTCCAGAGACAACGTCCTGACAGGAGAATGGTCGCTGCACCCGCAGACGGTCCAGCTCCTGTGGGAAACGTTTGGCAGAGCGCAGGTGGACCTGTTCGCGTCCCGCGAGAACGCTCACTGCCCAGTATTCTTCTCAAAGCGCAGGGACGCGCTGGCCCATACTTGGCCCAGCGGTCCCCTGTACGCTTTTCCCCCGGTCTCGCTCCTGCCACAGGTGTTGGAGCGGATCAGGGAAAATGGATGCCCAGTGCTGCTTGTGGCTCCGCTCTGGACGAACCAGGCTTGGTTTCCGGTCCTGATGCGGATGACCAGCACTGCCCCGTGGCCTGTACCGTTGAGGAGAGATCTCCTCTCTCAGGCAGAGGGCTCGATTTGGCATCCTCACCCAGAACTGTGGTCCCTGCACGCATGGGCCATTAACGGGTACCCGCTAGCCTCCCAGAAGGAGTGCTAAACACGATCGCACAGGCTAGAGCTCCGTCTACCAGACGGCTCTATGCCTCGAGATGGTCGGTGTTCTCTACTTGGTGTCGAGCCCGTGGCTTTTCACCCGTGGACTGCGGGGTTGAGGAAGTGCTTGCCTTCCTTCAGGAGCTGATGGATAAGGGAAGAACCCCATCCACGCTCAAAGTGTACGTGGCGGCCATAGCAACGTTTGCTAAACCTGTGTCTGGCCAGTCACTGGGGAAAAATGACTTAGTCGTGCGTTTCCTACGAGGGGCTCGGAGAATGAATCCTCCCAGGCCCCCTTCAGTCCCGGCTTGGGACCTTTCCACGGTCTTGGAGGCCATGAAAGGCGCCCCGTTCGAGCCGATCCAGCTGTCGGATATGAGGCACCTGTCCCTTAAGACGGTGTTTCTATTGGCTCTCGCTTCAGTGAAGCGTGTAGGGGACTTGCAGGCGCTTTCTGTAAGCGCGTCATGTCTGGAGTTTGGGCCTAACGACTCAAAGGTCGTACTCAAACCGAGGCACGGCTACGTGCCGAAATCCCTCAATACACCGTTTAGGGCCCAGGTGATTTCCCTGTCAGCCCTTCCGGTTCTCGATGAGGAGAGGGACGCGAGTCTCCTTTGCCCTGTCAGGGCGTTAAGGGCTTATGTGTCCCGCTCGGCTGGGTTCAGGCAGACCGAGCAGCTTTTCGTTTTGTTTGGCGGCCGTTCTAAGGGACTCGCCGCCTCAAAACAGAGCCTATCCAGATGGATAGTGGATGCCATAGCGCTGGCTTACACTTCCAAGGGCCTACGGTGCCCATTGGGTGTCAAAGCGCACTCCACGAGAGGCGTGGCCTCGTCGTGGGCATGGTATAGCGGGGTCTCCCTGCAGGATATCTGTACGGCTGCGGGCTGGGCCTCGCCGTCGACATTTATCAAGTACTATAACCTGGAGGTGCCCGCCCTACAAGCTAAGCTTTTGGCGGTCTGAACTTCGGGCTTATTGGCCGCCAATGCGGCTATGTTGCCCTTACGGGTCAGTGTCCCTACGGGACTTTATAAAGGAGTGATGCTTTAGCCTCTCCTCCTCTACTCTATGTGAGTTATGGTGATTATGCACTAGATGTGCCCCGGGCTTTGCCCCGGGACTCTGGTGTTGGATCCCTGTCCGCACGGCGTTTTGTATGGGGTCCCCATAGCGTAAGATATTACGCAGTACGAGAGATACTCTCGTAAGAGAACGTACTCGGTTACTAACGTAACCTCGGTTCTCTCTAGAGAGGGAACGAGTACTGCGTATCTTGCCGTGCGTGAACTATGCTCTGGTTCGCTTCGGTGTACAAAATCAGAGAAATACAGCTATCGAGGGGTATTTATAGGGTGAGACCACGCCTATACTGGCGGGACATGACGAAATGAGCGCGAAGCGTCTTCATTCGTCATTACGTCACGCAGTGCCTTCACTCGATAGGCTGCAGCTTTTCCAGCGAGGCAGCCAATGGGCGCGCGAGCTGTTTCGCCCTTGTCTGCTTGCTGCTGCAAAAGCGTTTTGCATGATTAAAAAATTAAGGATAATTTTTGGCTTCAATATCTCGAGGAAAGAGTGTTTCCCCATAGCGTAAGATATTACGCAGTACTCGTTCCCTCTCTAGAGAGAACCGAGGTTACGTTAGTAACCGAGTACGTTTTCTGTTTATCACGGAAATTGTAACTAAGAAGTCTATTTTTAGGGAGTGATATTATTGTAATTAATAGGCTAGTGCAAAACCGCTGTTAAACACGGCCCGCGCTTTTTAGCCAATCGGAAAATTTGGAGATGGCACCATGTTTTTTTCTTTCCAGAAAATATAAAAAACATAATTTTTATTTTATTTTGTTTGGTGCCACAGAAATCATTTACAGCTGCTTTACCTATTAAATAGAATTAATTGCAACTGCGTAAATATTGTGTGTGTGTGTGTGTGTGTGTGTGTGTGTGTGTGTGTGTGTGTGTGTGTGTGTGTGTGTGTGTGTGTGTGTGTGTGATGATGAAAGGCATTTCAACACTCAAATTTACTAAATAGCTTCATTACAGAAATCTTGTTCATCAGTCGGTAAAATGAATAAACCAGAACTGGGGGTTTAAGTGGGACGCAGGATCCTGTAAAATAGAAAGGGGTTGTGTATTTACATACATATGTGGTGTTTATTGTATTGTGTTTTATTATTTGATGTTGATGTGTATTGATGTGAGACAGTACATACTGTGGGATGCTGCAAGACCATTTTTTGGAAGAGATTCCAACCATAAAGTGAAAATTGATTGAATTGAATTCATACATTCATCGTTGGAATGTTTTATTTATTTTATTAGTAAGAGGTGTTTGTACAGTAATAAAAAAACATTTTTACAAAGACTTCATAGTTTCTTATTCATGTTAAATGTATGAAAATTCACTAAAACAGGCCTAAAAAAAATAGTCCCACCTCTTTTCACCATTGTATAGGTTGAGTGGCTTAGCCAGTTAAAAAACTAAAAAAAAGAAGAAAAAAAAAAGAAAGAGACTGACACTGAATAAATGCACAATAAAAAAAAATAAAATAAAAAAGTATTTTGACAAATTAGCTGAGAACGTGGCCCTGCTTGTATCGTCATCTGTTTGGTATTATTTGGGCTCTGTGTGTGACCTATGCAATGGCTATTCACATTAAATTCACCGGGCTCTTTTAGGGTTTTCAGGCTGCTTAAACCTCAAACCCACACGCTTCCCTTTCCCTCGCTCTCTCCCGCCCCCTGCTGGCCACAGCAGCCCCCCAGGCCTCGATGACCTGATGCAGGCAGGTTCTTGTAGACGGCCCGGCTGTAGGGGATGAAGCACAGGCCCAGCTGGAGGTGGCGGGCCATCCTGCAATAAGCGGCCAGAGCCAGAACCAGGAGCGGCGCCAGCAGCAGGAACCCCACTACCAGCAAAGCCACACAACCTCCATCGTCCAAGAGATCTGAACAGTAGACGGAAGTACCGTGGCGTTGAACCTTTGGAACAAAACGGGGAGGGTTAATTAGCAAGAAAGAGAGGTATAGGGCAAAGTAGCCTACTATACACATTGTCCCTGTAATATATTGTCTGATCAGATAAGAGCATGACTACATTGACCTGCGATTATTAATAAAAGAAACATCCATATGGCAGTGGGAGTTGACTGAGACAGCTCAGTTGGAGACAGGTAACTTATCACTGATTCAGTGAATTGATAAGAGAAGATTATGTGTGAGAGTTTATTACCCAGATGTTTTGTATTTGCACTAGTCACCAGTGGATGACATTAGAGTAATCTAAGATGTTTTATGTCCTTCGAGGGAAGAGAGTTGTGATTTGGCAACCCATTTGGGGTGGAACTGCAGGACAAGTACAGAAAAAATATTAAAATATAATTATACATATATACAGTACCTTTCAAAAGTTCGGAGTAAGATTATTTTTCAAAGGAATGAACACTTCATCAAGGTTCAAAATACAGTAAAGACATTTATAATGTTACAAAATATATTTTTAAAGTAAACTGTTCTTTTGAACTTTTAATGTTTATCAAAGGAATTCATTCTGAAATATGAAAGTAAGAATGCATCACAGTTTCCATAAAAATAATATTAAGCAGCACAACCAATTTCAACACTGACATTACTCCTTCTTGAGCAGCAATGGTTTCTGAAGGATGTGACACTGAAGACTGGAGTAATGATGCTGAAAATTCAGATTTGTCATCACAGGAATAAATTGTATTTTAAAAATATTAAAATTGAAAACACTTATTTTAAATTGTAACAATATTTCACAACATGAGTGTTCTACTGTATTTTTTACCAAATAAAAGCCTTGGTGAGCAGAAGAGACTTATTTCTAAAACATAATCTTAATCTTGAACTATGTAGTTTCTTTTGCTAAAATCTCACTCTTTTTTTTATTTGTACTAACATGCACTGTTGAATCACATACAGTTATAGACTAGGAATGTACATTATAAAAGCAAATAGGATGCATTTTAATTGGATGACTTTAAGACAACGTTACTTTTACAGAAATAACAACGTAAAAACTTTATACCGTTGAATGACAGAGGAAGCCAAAAACGACCATGATGAGAGTTGGCATGAGGATGAGGCCGAAGATAAATGCAGCCAAACCTACGTTGAGCGCGGCGATGACCAGATTCTGTGCTGTAACCAGAACAGAACAGGCCCAACAGTCCAAAGAGCCCCTCAGCTCCAGAGGAGAGTCGTTCCCTGCACTGCCTTCTATTGAGTACGGAGGAGGAACCACTACGCCTGAGCTGGACAGGAGTACTGGAGTACTGGAGGAGATGGAACCAGTGTGATGGAGACGCGGGTGAGGAGATTCGGGCTCCCCCCGATCTGTGGGGAACTGCAGAGAGGCGGGTTTCTCCAAGGAACCATTACGGGAAAGACTCATTTTGCCGTTCATCATGTCAGGTATGATCCAGTTTTTGTCTAGATAGATAGATATATATTAAGGGCTATTGGTTAATAATGGTACAGTATGCTAAAATGGCCACAAACAATGAAATGACTATTAAGGATATCAATCTCAAATTATATTTTTGTAACATCTAGGCCTGGTTTCACAGACAGGGTTTAGATTAAGCCAGGATTAGGCCTTAGTTCAATTAGGGCATTTAAATAACTTTTATAAACATGGGCAAAAAAAAAAACATTACTAGTGTGAATGTTGAGACAAAACAATGGCTTGCGTTCAGTTAAAACAGCTTAAACAAGCATTTTTAGTCTGGGACTAGGCTTAAGACTTGTCTGTGAAACTGAGGGAATGTTAATTGATTCACACACACACACACACACACACACACACACACACACACACACACACACACACACACACACACACACACACACACACACACACACACACACACACACACACACACACACACACACACACACACACACACACACACACACACACACACACACGCACGCACACACACACGCACGCACTATAGAAAAAGCAAAAAATCAGGATTATAGTGAGACTTACACAATGAAAGTAAATGGTGCCAGTTTTTGAGCGATTTAAAAGCAGTAATGTGAAGCTTGTAATTTTATGAAAGCAATTTAATTTTTCTGTTAAAACTTATTATTTGAGTTGTAAATCTGTTTAAATAATTTTTACAGTCATTTTAGGGTTTATTGTGTTGCCTTGTCATGGCGGTCACAACTGGATATAACTTTACACAGAAATGGTTGTGATTTTTTAATGCTAAAAACAATCATGTTAACACACATAGGCCTGGTTTCACAGAATGGGCTTAGATTAAGCCAGGATTAGGCCTTTTATAAACGTGCCAAGAAAAAAAACATTACTGGTGTGCATCTGGAGATATTTTAAGATATGTCAGTGCAAGTTGCTTTCCGTTAAACGGCTCAAACATGCATATAGTCAGGGACTAGCTTAAGCATGTCTGTGAATCCGGATAATGTTTATGTCCTGTGGCTAAACTTTTGAACATTTTTGCTCTATTTTATAAAAATAAGGGAGGGACAAGTGAAAATGAATTTTTGTGGTTATCAGCATAATACCACAGTGCCGTCAATCAAAAATATTCCTTTAAAGGTGATTTTCTTGGTGGAAACCTTTTAAAAAAGTTTGGATTGAATTTCTCAAAACGTTCTGGTGAAAAGTAGAGAAAGTAAATGGTGATAACTAATACTGAAGATCAGGAAATTAAGCCGCTGACCCCACCAGATCTCCAGGATACCAAAAAATACAACACAATAAGAACAGGCTCATCAGGAAACCTGAATGCTGACTATAGATCCCACAAACAGGCAAAAGAGCAACATCTTAAAAAGAAACAGTCATAAAGAGCCTTACAGCTTCTTACAGGTTCACAACGATGACTTGAGCAAGTGAATGTCAGGAAATATTAATTTTCCCTTGATTTATGCCGTTTAGTCCTTTTGATCTAAATACGCATTTAGTAGTAGCATTGATGACAGATGTTAGAGACAGATGTTGTTTGTTTGGAGTGGCCCAATTTTTTGTGAATATAAGTATATATCACTCTGCCATTAATAGTTCAGATGTTATCGAGACCTTGATTTAAAACCTTCCCACACAATCACCATTACATCACTTGTGTTTTCACTTGTGTTTTCAGTGACAATATTACCGAAAGATTCTACACTTATATTATTTATATTTATTAATTCTGCAAACGGTATTAATCCAAGTGATGGTGGGAAGATATTTTAATATTTATTTTATTATTTATTTATGTATTTTGTTTTAATAGTAAAATGTTTTATTTATATTGTATTTTTAGAAGTGATTTTAGTGCAAGAATTTGTACATTTGCCAAGATTAAATCACCTCCACGACTATTCTTACATTCTGATTCAGGGTTCGGAATATCAGGAAATTCCACAAAATATATCAAGGGGATTTGACAGGACATAGACCGTCTTTAGGGAATTAAAGTCAATAGATATGACAGGAAAAAAGAACAGCATAAACTGAGCTATGAATTGCATTGTTTATCATAGTGTATTGAAAACACTTTTTAGATTGAGACTATATTTGTATAGGTTTATAGGTTTTTTATAAAAGCGGCTGCTAAATGATTAAATATAAATGTAAATATTTAACATGGCTCCAAGATACCAGGTCATAATGCATAATACTGAAAAACCTTTTGTGTTCTATTTATCCAAAGCCTGAATGATAAAAACATTCCCATTATATATTTGCATATTTAAATATGCAAACAGAAATAAACATTTAAATCATATACGTATATATTAAAATATGTGCATTAAAGTCATGAAACAGTGCCATTTGCATAAGTTCAAAACAATACAAAGCCAAAATATGCATACACTTTTTTTTTAAATCATACATTTAAAAATATGCTTAAAAATCATGAAACAGTGCTATTTGCACAAGTTAAAAAAGTCCAAAATCTTCTATACTTACATTATGTAAGAGTAGGTTGTCCGTTCCCTCAAAAACCACCTTTCCAATTCTGCAGAAAAACTTTTCCCTTAAATTTTCTTTCCTCAACGAAACAGACAAATCCTTCAAAGACTGGCTGAGACGATTATATAGCTCTATAATGTTTATTATACGTTATATTTATTCTAGTTTTCATGTCCTCCTGTAGTATCTCCACTAGCTCTGTGTGAATCTGACCTCTGTGGACGGTCACTCCTCTATTTCAGCCTTTTCTCTTCCTCCTTTCCTTCACTGCTCTTTCCTTCCTTTGACGAAGATGTCCTGCCTTGGTAACTCAGTTATATCTCTCCACTCCCATTTCTCTTTTTGGCCCCACACTGCTCTGGCTGGGCATTTTGGGGTGATGGGTGGGGGGCGTAGTCGTATCCAGGAGTCGATTTTTCTTTTTTTTTGCCAATGAGAAGATATATGACCTGGACTTTAAGGATTTACTTTAAAACAAATTTCTCTCAGAAATTATTAGCTATTTTTTATTTGAAGTAGAAAGATTCAAATAGTATTTTTCTTGCAAAATGGTCTCCAATAATCTTTGTTTTATTTACAATGTCAAAAAATCATTTTTTTTATTTTTTTTTACAGTGCATGCCATGAGAGTCTGTGCTTTTTTCTGATGCAATTGCATTTTTATTTGTGCTTTAAAGACCACTGGAAAGATCTTTAGAAGCACATCATCCTACAAAACTGACATTTTATAATTTAACAGTTACCTAAAGAACACATTTCTGCATTTTCTTAATGCAGAAATCTCAAGCACAATAAAAGGACTCCTGATGTCCTAAAGAGAAAGTATTTAACACAATTAAGGGGCACAAGAAAGAGGTCGATGAAACTCCAGTGGCACAGAAAGAGATTAAAAAAGCTATTTCCCCTGATGAGTTAAAGTATAAAACAAATATGAAATTAAAGTTAGAAAAGGCTTACAATTATGTCTATACCACTGAGGGCTCTCTAAAACAGTTGGCCCTTTGTATGATGTTTCCCACTTCACTTTGAGGTCTGCTGCAGCTCCAGCGAGGGGAGTTCATGTCTGTTCAATATCTCTCAGGACGTGTCAGAGCTGTCAGGACACAGGGCTCCGGGAGGATGTTTTCTGGAGATTTCAGCGGAGGGCATGTAGATTGGCTTTGTTTTTGAGTGAGATATTGGAGTTTTTTTCTTAAGGGCCCAAATCAAATGCTGATCAAATTAGTTTAGAGTACAAAAACAAAACAAAAATTGTTACATATAATAAATGCAGCTTTGCAGAAAATGCTTCAATGTTATTATAATCAGGAAGTAATCTGTTATCACAATAATTCATATATGACTAATATAATATCAGATAAAACTAAACTAAAGTAAGAAAATAAGATAGTTATAGTATAGTATATAAGATAATACTTAAAGCACACTATGTAGGAATTCCGTTTTTGTCAAACAGTTACCCCTAGAGTCGCTGTGGAGGACTTGTATTTAACGTTACTGTCGTAAATACCACTCACGGCCTGATACTCCAAGAACGCCAGGTCAGCATCGCTGTTGCATCCAGTGCTTTTCTGTTTTCTAGGGGCGCCCTACCACCCACCCCCCCACCCCCAGCTTCGCTATTGGTATTATTCGCCCTACTACGAGTTTGTTTACCATCACAATGACTTTGAAGCTGTTATATTAAGGTAAAAATCTTGCATAGTGTGCCTTTAAAGTAGCCTGGTTCTACCAGACTCTCGTACATTTCATTTGTACAGAGAGTCTGGCCTTGCTCCATTGAGAAACGTTTACTTCCTTGTAGGCGGGTTCTCTGTTAAAGTTCAAAACTATTGGATCTGCCCAGAGTCACTCAGGATCTGCCATAGCCAATCGCTAACGTGTGGTCGTGCGAACCATAGAGTGTAAAAAAAGAACTCATTCACCACTAGTGGAGTGAGCTGGAAAATCAAACTTTTCTCGAACACCGTGGGGAGGAGGACCACAACATCATGGCCACCAACAAAACTTAGCAAACATTGTTCTTGCTCCGGCTTTAACTTCTGTATATTCGGCAGTTTTGCAACGACGGACCGAATAGCTTTTCTCACGTCTTTCTCCGCTCCAACTCAAACTGACGGACTACATCGACGTCATCGTTCTCAGCCACTCCCTCTGTTCGCTGATTGGTCCTACAAAAAATTGATTTCTGGATACCGAAGTCTACAGCACAATCCCAGACGTAGTACTGAAGGAAAATAAAATTGAGCGGAAGTGCGTAGGATGGCGCAGCCAGGCTACCTTTAAGGGCCGTTACATAGTCAACGCGAGCTACGCGAGCAAGCAACGCGAACGACGCGAGCGACGCGCTCCCTTTCATAGTCTAAACAGTGGACGCAAGCAGACGCAAGCATCACGGGCGATGCGTGAAATGCAATACACCGCTCACGCAACAGGGGGTAGTAGAGTAAATTTGTCACAGGCACTTTTCCAGTCCGTTTTCACCATGGTTTTCACCTTATCTACGGTCTTTCCCATCGCGGTTGCAACCTCTCTCCAGGCATTTTCCAACTCTATTTTATTGGAGTGTAATTACGATGAAGCTGTCATATATGACAGCAGATGAGACTCGGGTATATTTACCGTTGGTAAGATGCTCTTCACAGATGTTTGTTTGTCATTGTATTGTCTGAAAAAAAAACATTTTATTATACAATATAAATGCGGATGTATGCTCGCATAATTTGTCCTCTTCGCCCGCCATTGTATTCAAACCTTCTTCTGTAAACAAAATATACTTGAATTAATGTACAATACTTGCAATGTCGCCCCCACAGACAACGCATAGTATTGCGTGCATCGGTGCGTCGCGTATCAAAAACTAGGACGACACATTTGGCTACGCATCGACGCATAATGGCGGCCGAAGCGTAGCGATGCGTAGCGATGCGTAGCCTTGCGGACGCGTATGCGTACCGATGCGTTGACTATGTAATGGCCCTAAAGGTGAATTATGGCCCTCCAGTGGTTAAAAATAACTGCATGCATCTTGCGGAAGAACATTGTTTTGGTTGTGCTTCGGTTCTGCGTGACTGTGCGGATGAATATGGTTATTCTACTGCTCATAAAACACTACTCTGCTTAAGAGATATAACCAGTTTGAAAAGGATCTCAAGCTGACCCTTCACAATAATACTTTACAATCAACTCTGTTAGAGAGCTACTTATAGCAATCTGTTCAATAAAAAAATTTACTCACTGCCATCTCCGTCACGTTTACAACATTTCAAAATCCTCAGTTCTCCCTATCTCCGAAAGCCAAGCACATTCTCGTTTTATTATGAGCTGTTTCGTTCTTTTTGCCAGCAGACTCTTTTTGCGGCTGATCTTATTGCATATGCATTTGTAGCAGTTTCCCTTTCAGACGGAAAATGTATGGGAGGAGAGTATTTAAATGAATCATGCAAGGTGATTTACTAAGGTTTGTGCCATTATTTACCACCCAAAAAGCATGTCTTAAAGGTGCTCTAAGCGATGTCACACGTCTTTTAGGCCAAAACATTTTTTGTCACATAGAGCAAACATCTCCTCACTATCCGCTAGCTGCCTGTCCCCTGAACACACTGTAAAAAGACACGGTCTCTGCAGACACCCCAGGCTCCACAAACGGCAACGAAAACAAACTGGGCTAACCCGCACCACGTAACATAACAAACTGTTCCAGCCAATAACCGACAAGAAGGATTTGGTGGGTTAGTGCGCAGATCAGGAGGAGGGAGGGTCTAGCTAGCCTCCGTTTTGATTGACAATACTTTAAACGTCAACAAGAAGTGACATCACCAGACATCGCTAGAGCACCTTTAAACCAGATGCTAATTTGCGCTGCTCTGGGTAGATTAAATTGGTCATTATGGAAATGAGTTCTCTAATTTCGTGTCGTCAGTAGATTACGTGCTGAAGTTTCCACTCCATCGGCACTTTTTTATTATTGCGCTCTCACGCTTATTCACCCTCTTTAGTAAATCTGTCCGTCAGCGTCATGTTACTCCAGGTACTCCAAGCTTCTCGCTCGTTGTGAAAAAACTAACCTATTCCGTTTGGTGAAGTGTTTGGTCCCACTGAAGTGATGGTTAGTATGCCAGTAGTAGCCTATGCCTGATCTAAATCTGTTCTCGCGATAACTACATGGTTCTTTTAATAACAAAATTTGTACAACATATTGCGCTGATTATTACGATAACAATAATGACATAATTATAATTTCATTACGAATTGCAGTGAATACGTTAAGGCAGTATAAGCTCAGGTAAAGCTCAGCTAGCACGCTCATCGAATAGCTGAATGCTATGCTACAATGTAAGCTAACTAAAAAACACTAAGAACGAGAAATGCATTGTTAGTTGCATTATTATTTGCATTCAGTATTGTTTTGTTCCCAGCTGTTTGACTTTATCAGAACAGACCAGCAAAACATTTTCAGGTCACGACCCACCAGCTGTGATAGAGTGAACTGGATAAGATATTGAGTACATATGGGTGAAAACAGATGATGACTTTATCTGTAGGTAAATAAACTATTTACAGTTGTTTATCTGTTTATTCACAGCAGTGGATTATCAGGAGAGAGATAAAAGGGGTGCTGGTGAAATATACGAGTTAAGTGTGGAGAGACGATGGAAAACGAGATGTATCCTGCGAGTCATAAAAGAGGAAAACCTGTCTTCCTGTCCTTGGAGCCAGGATTTCCGCAGTAAAGTCCGCAGAGAACGCTGAGGTGTCGCAGAAACATTACTCCTGTCCCATGACCTCTGCAGGCCTCCACTTCCACTCCGCAGACAGACAGGAGACTGTGAATCTGTAACCTTCCTCTAATACACTTCCACACACAATCCAGAAATAACCAACACGTAAACAGATGGGAATTTATCAGAATGTTTATTTTTTTTATAGTTATCATTATATCAGGTATAACACACAAAAATCACAATATGTTTTAGACAAGTCTGGCTCAGATCCTTAATGTTTTTTCTTTTCTTTTTATACAGTAAAACAAACAAAAATCGCAATGAACCTGAAAACAAACTCTGAGAGGTATCGATGGAACGCAAAACTCTCAACAATCTGAAATTCCTCAATGATACGAATCAGAAAGCTCATTATAATCATATAACAGCTAGGATGACTGGAATTTTACACGTGTCACAATATCCTGTACCTCATGTAAAGCAAACATATTTAATGTGTTAAATATACAGTACAAAGACATTCAGTTCATAAAAGTGTACTGACTCTGTTCTAAGCACCAATTTGTGAGATTAAATTCATGTTTTCAAACCTACAGATCATTTATACAGACAGAAAGACCCGGGAGGGGAAGGGGGATCAGCACCATTTTGAATCAGACGTTCCCCCATAAGCCTCACCACATCAGCACAACAGAAAGATCTACAAAATACGCATGAAGCATCCCAAACAATCAATAAATACAAAAGGAAAAGTCAAGTAAATAAATAAAAAAAAACAGAGTAATTCAATTATGATTAAAAAATTCTAATTCAGAAAAATCAAATAAAAGGATAAAATCAGTCGGACTGAGAAATGCATCAAAAGCCACAAGTTTGCAGGAATGATTTTTTTTTTTTTTTTTCGAGTTCGAGTACAAGAAAAGATTCACTTAACACACATACGGTTTTCCAGACAAATGCAATCAAATACGTTTTAGATTAAACCCGTATTTTTTTTTGTGGAAAAACTGTTATTTTAATGCTTTAAGAAAATGTCATTATTTACTTAATCAAATACCATGAAATCACCTTTTGTCTAAATGCATATTAAAAGGCCCAAAATGGTGTTAATCTAGACTGTTAAAAAAGTTTTTTTTTCTTTCTGAAAACCTTTGACAACTTAAAAAAAAATAGCACCCAGTAAAATATGCAAATACCATTTACAAAGGTCAGACTTGTAGTAAATATGACACGACCGAAACAACAGAAAAAAAAAGTAATGCCACTGCAATGTTCATCAGCTCCAAAAGAAATGAATCCCATGCTGTTATACACGTTGTATCAAAGCACCACTCAGATAAACCAGACATAGAATAACTGGACTGGTGAAATCGTCTTTCATTTGCATAAAAAAATTAAACTACATCAGTACCTGAATTAATGCACATGTTCGGCAAGTTGACAAATTTTTTTTATATAAAAGGAATCACAGCAGTTATCCATTTTGGATGGGTGACCTGATAGCCAAGTTACACGTTATTGTTAGAGTCCAATGATGTAGCACCACCCTGGTCATTCTATAATCAGGAACATGAGAACTATCAGATGTCCCGTCAGTAGCTGGCTGAGGGGAAGACGACTGAGGTGGAGAGACATCTGCTGATAGTATTGTAAACAATGTGAAGTAAACAGCGATTTGATTGGCTGCTTTGTAAGTCTGCAGTAGTGGTTTTGGTAAAAAAAAATGAAGAAAAAAAAAAAATGAATGAAAGGTTTGTGCCGCTGATTTGGGGCAGGAAGGTGGGAGATTTGGTTATGGCTGTGTAGTTTCAGACATCAAGTTCACCTACAGCACGGAACTGGAGCCTGGGAAAAGAAAACTCGTGCGTTAGAAATGTTTGTGAAAATAATTTTAATATACAGGTGTAAAGTGTACATGGTATTATAGTGGTCAGTGACAATGCTGATATCTATAGAGCAGTCGTTGATGGATTATTTTATTTGAAACATGTCAGGTTCACATTTCACAAACATTATACATTCTATTTTGCATAATAAAAAAAAATATATATATATATATATATATATATATATATATATATATATATATATATATACACACACCGCATATAATTTATTTATTTATTTTTTATCATTTTTTATTTAAGCTTGACCAGGTCACACCCAAAAATGATCAATTATATTTTTCATATGAAAATGATGCCTATTTTTAAATAAAATAATATATAATGATTTTTTATTTTATTATTAACATGTCTATGTCCATTTAAAAAAAAAACATTGTAAATATAATTGAGTATTGAAAATAAAGCCTATTTTGAAAAAATAAATAAATAATTAAAAATAATATAAAATATCATTACATGTTAATACTTTATTTAAAATGTCCAGGTCATATATTACAAAAATATTATAAATAATAATAAATTATATTTAGCATAAGGGACCGTTCGGTATTTATGGAAAGGACCACCGGAGGAAAATAGGGGAGGGTCATGTCTTTTTTTTCTTTGTTGAGGGGAGCGTCATCCAACTTTTTTTAGTCTAGGGGGAGGGTCACCCAACTTTTGTATTCATGAAAACAGCAAAATTTCAAAGTGGTTTGTTTGGTGCATATTTGTTCCATGTAGCTCCATGTAGCTCTCTCGCTCTCGACCCCCCATCGCTATCAGATGGGTCTGACCCAACAAAAATCCAGTTTGGCGCTGTTTGACAGCGCGCGCGCGCGTGCGCGCTCAGAAAAAGTGCATTACAGAAGGCCAATGAAATGTTTACCCGGCAAAGCTTTAAATCACGAGCAAATAATAAACTTTTGTGATTGCGAATAAGGTCAGTGTCCTGTGAGTGTAGCTCTACCGCTGCATCAACATGTGATGTGAATGTACGTCGAGTTTTACAGTAGGCGCCAGAACTGCAGCTGATATAATGTGTGCTGTAGCACGATACTAACATATTTTAGTTTCCATTCTTATTGTGTTTCCACAACAATGTTAGTGAGTAAATCGACTGAAATTGCCACCATAACAGTGCGTGTGATGTCACGTAGGGCTACCACATTTTTAAATTAGTATTATTTGAAACTTAACATAATAAAATACGTAGGCCTACCAAAAAAACTAGTTGAGGATAAATTCTTTAAAATTGGGCAATTCCAGCGTTATGGACGTGACATTTGCAGTCAAAACTTGAAATATAGCCTAAATTCTCAGAAAATGCATTTAATACTGAAACGTCTGTTTATATATTCATACTCCCTTAATAAAGGAGTCCAGACATTAGAAAAATATCAGTCTACACATTTATACACGTTTTATATTTAATATGAGGGAAATACACATGCGATGCATTTGTCACAAAAAATATTTAACTTTTAGGTGGCAAAATATTTTTTAGTAATTCTATGAACTACACTGCGCAAAACAAAAGTTCTCCGTTAGGCTACGGTCCGGATATGACCGCTCTGAAAGTGACTTTAAAACTTTCAGAGACCTCAAACAGAATGCACAAAGCCTTTCTTTAAAGTGAATTTCGTTTTTTATTAATTGTATCTTAATTTTACTCAATGTTTAATCAACCAATTGCCTGGATTTATTAAATAAGAAGTAAGTAGAAAATAGATCATCATGACACGGAGGCCCCTGCGTATGAACTGACTCTCGTCTAATAATAAATGAACCGAAACTCAGCGTAGGCCTATAGCCTAAGGTGAGAAAGCTTGACATGTCTACTTTTTAACAGAACAATTCAAAACGAAAGAAAACAGACAGACTGCTCTCTGCTTATGTAATCCGTATGAAATGTGCATTTCTCTCCGGCGCGTTCACTACTGCGAAGATCGCGAGTCAGCATCACCTTTATAGCTATTTGCAGCCGACACAGACTTGTTTATTAATAAAACAATTAAAATGTCTCCTTGCTATATTTGACATATTCATAATCATTACTTTTGCCGGTTCTTTGTGGCAGCTTTATTGGCATCGCTACCCTTAGGCCTACATGTTACATCGTCACCACTGCATCGGCACCGAAAACATGATTTTTTTTTTTAATCAAAAATCGTGATATGAACCGAATTTTGGTCTATCGTACAGCCCTAGTAAGACGAGAAAGCAGGAGTTTAGTCGTTTGTCATGGTTGTAAAAAACAATGGCTATCTGAACATCTTTGCCAAGCGCAATAAACCAGATTTAACAGATTACAGTGCAAGTGAGTATAATATAAGGTTTTGATTGTACTTTATTGTAGGCTACACTTTAATATTGTAGGCCTACTCGTGTTTTGAAAAGAATTTATAAATGAAATAATTAAAAAGGGAAGAAAAAAATAGAGATACACATCTAAATTAAATGAATGAAAAAAATCATAAAAGAAGTAATGTGGGAATTATGTTTTAAAAACTGTGCAAAATAGGGATGAATTAAAAAAAATTGTCAATGACTTGCTGTGCACGAAAACCAGCCATGTAGCCTATTGGGCATTTCTTGCGGACCCCCTTCCCTGATCTTTGAACACCGCTGGTTGCAGTTAGTTTGCAATGTCCTCCCTGATGTTTTGTTTTTTCCTTATTTGTATGGTGTCCTGTACAATATCAGTCAGATAATATTATAATTATCTGTTCAAAATAAAATCTTTGTTTCGCTCTATCTCCTCTAAAAGGACATTCATTTTACCTTTTTTCAGCCATTTTGTCAGTGCCTCCGCCTACAGGTGCTTTAGACTTGTCTTGATTTCTAATCCACAACAAATGACTATTTTTAGGTTAAACGTTCAGAATACGATTCCATATAAGGTTATATTTCAGCACTTCGCGAATGGACAGCGATGCTTATAGCACGTATAGAGCGCGTTCTCGCACGTTCATGTTAAGTGCATTTTTGGGAAACGCGCGTGGAATTGCCGCGAGCGTTCGTAACCTTGCACGTAGAGAGCGCTCTTAAGAGCTAAGATACATCGTTATCGGGAAACCCGGCCCAGTACAGAAGTAATCAATAAATTATCGGGGAGGGTCATGCCTTTTTTCACAATCATTTTGGAGGGTCATAGAAAAAATTATTGCTGGCGAAGGGAGGGTCAAGTCTTTTTTGACTACAGATCTCAAATCTCCTCCGGTGGCCCCTTAAATAAATAACGAACAGTCCCTAATGAAAATGAAGCCTATTCAAAAATAGAAAAAAAAGTATCATTTTATAGTCCAAGTTACATTTTTAGATTTTTTTATAAATTAATATATATATATATATATATATACACACACATATTTTTGGTTTTATTATTTTACAAAAATATTAAAAATTCTATTGTTCATTATGAAAAAGCCTTTTTTTAAAATAAAATAAATAAAATATTATTATATATTGCACGTGTATTATTGTGTCTGAGAGTGTTTGTCTTACCAGGATGAAGTTATCATACGTGTTCATCAGCTCATCGACGCGGTACTGCTCCAGCACCACCACCCCGGTCAGGCTGGGGCTCCTCTCCCGGGCGCAGTCCTCACAGTGAACCACATACGTCTTCCTACTGCTGTTCTCACTGGTCACAAACAGCAGGTTAAACACCTCCACCTGTGCACACATGCATACAGACACATTAAGAAAATGCAACGTGTCATGACAGGGATATTATTTGCAGTCATTGTGTCTTGCGGTCCTCACATCACACTCGTTGCAGTAATAAGCTGGCTCATCCTTCACTCTGCTCTGATAGGAGATCTTCTTCCCTACAGACACCAGCTGGTCCCTCAAAATCTGCATGTGTTTGATGGACTGGAGGAGACAATGTCTAAAAGAGAAGACGAGAAGGAGGTGGAACTATTAAATCATTTAAAGTAGGTCTCACTGATATAAAAATTTCAACACCGCACTCACTTGATCATCTTGAATGTGTTTGGGTCTGTGACCTTGATTGTGCGGGCAACGTTCCAGGACACGTGAATCATAGGGACGATCGATTTGACTTTCTTGATCTCGTTCCACTCAAAGCGCTCAAGAGCCAGCTGGTATTGATAGGCTGGGGAGACAAAGGGCATATAATGAAAACGAAGTCCTGATATGAAGCATGTGTCAAATATATTTACAGTAAATGGATGTTTTTGGCGCCTCCTACTGACTCACCGTTTAAAGGGCCCACGTTCCAGGCGATGTTGTTGCACCACCCCACGGCCTGGACCCAATGCACAGTGCCAGCGTTGATCCACACAAGATCACCTGGTCTCTGAATGAAGCGGTACACTGGGATGTTAGAACGGTACAGGTCCTCCAAAACCGGCCACCATGAGCCTGTCAGATAGTCCACGCCGTGCCTAACACACAGAAGAGACACATAGCTTTATATATATATATATATATTTGTCATCTAAGATATCATACTAAGCCATAAAATATCTGAAATAATGTGTGTGTGATCCAAAACTTACTTTTCACAGAAGTCACTGATTGCTTTCCAGTAGTGTTCATGAACAGCAAACCACTCACAGTCTCCAGGGCCAATATTGATGTTCACTGAAGAGAAGTTATTATTTTCCTGATGTCCTATAGAAAGAAATCAGAATTTCATTTTTAAAAAAGGGTTGTGCTGTTTTATTTCATACTATACTATACTATACTAGCCCAGGTCACATTTCATTGCAAGTCATATTTTGCATAATAATGAAAAATCACTGCACTCAACTGATAATGAACAGTAAGTCTATTTAAAAAAAGACATTTAAATATTTATCTATGATACTATTTTGTGTGTTTGGGAGAGTGTGAGGTTGTTTTATTCTCAACGAGACCAAACTTCTGAAAAACAGTAAAACTTGACGAAACAATTTCACAAGGTAAAACAACCTGATAAATACTTTCGAAGGGATAGGTCACTCAAAAATTCTGTCATCATTTACTTTCTTCTGCTGAACACAAAAGTAGATATTTTGAAGAATATGAATAGCCAAACAGTTGACGGTCCCCACAGTATGGGGGGTCAATCGGGTCCATCAACTGTTTGGTAACCAACGTTCTTTTTGGGTGAACTATCCCTTTAATAATGTCCTATTTCTAAACAAGTTAGGGAGGGTTAGAGAAGTCTCATGACCACATCATGTGTGCGTACACTGACCTGGTGTGCGGCTGCCAGGGACCTTCATATAAAGCTGGACTGTGTTCATACCCAGTATAGTGTGGCCAACATGACTCAGCATGTTGGTGCTGGACGACACTCGCATGAACGCAGGCAACTTCAACAGCTCCTGCAGCTGCGGCTTCCACCTGAAGACAAGTGCCCACAATCCTTTACTCACACCAATGCAACTAATAATGGCACTCTTAAACAGAAAAATACTCAATAGTCTATCTGTCCAACATTATTTAATGGACGATTGTCAACTAATGTACCAGTGATATCAAAGTGAACTTCTCTCACCGTTTTGGGTCAGATAAGTCAATGTTGGTCCCAAATTTGATGATTTTTCCAACGGCCTTCTGCTCTGAGCTATTAAAAAATAACATTTTAGGAGATAGTGGATCATAAAAATAAATAAATACAATTCCATCTGGGCCTGGCAATAGCAATCTATGCACTGCTGAGTGATAGTTTAACCATAGTTTAACCTTTACCTGGGTGTGGTGATAGAAGACCCAATGTTGACTTGTAAGTTGGATTTTGTCACATTTTTGTTCTCCAATTTTTCTTCCTCATCCTCATCCTCACTGTCTTTCTCTTCCTGAAAATAAAAAAAGAATGTTACTTTCATCTTAAATTTGTTTGTTTTGAGTGGGGGGTGTGTGCCTGTGTCATTTTAGCGATTGTGGCTGTGGGTACCTAACACCTCCAGGCGATTGCCTGGACATTCTGCATCATCAAACTGCAATACCCTTCCTCTAAGGGGAGGAGAAGGGACACTACACGTACAGTAATCATTAGTCATTTCAAAGAATATGACTTTTCTTGGTGAGGCACACCGTTTTGCCATCATCACGGTGGTTTCCCGTCTAGACTTTCTCACACTTAGGCCCCGTCCACACTACTACGTTTTCGTTTAGAAACTGAGACCTTTTGCTACGTTTGCACCTCCCGTCCAGACTAAAACGGCAAAAACGAAGACCTAAAACGGAGAAGTTTAGAAACGCTGTAGACCCGTTTTGCGTTTTGAATCTCCGGAGGGCGTTTTAGTGAAGACGGGTCAAAACGGACGACTTTAGAAATGATGACGCAGACGCTCACGCTCGGCTCTCTGATTGGGTGTCATCAGTCATGGTGTATCCTTCCCTGATGCAATAACGTTAACTGCCGGAGGCAAGCTATTATTCCAGCGATCTGTGACAATTCCCGTGCCGTGTGCAGGGGCGGTATCGACCGTGCATGGAGCGTCGGTTTTGGGTTAAGCCGGGAAGAACCAGCGCATCGTGGGATAATTTTATCAATGAAGTTGTGGTTCCTGAGGAATGGTGTTTACACCGGCATGCGCATGCCCAGTGTAGGTGAATGGTCACGTGATCTGCGTTTTCAGTCGTTTTAATGTGGACGGAGATCGCAGCTAAAACGCTGGTGTGGAAAGGAGATTGTATTCGTTTTAATTCTCCGTTTCTAAACTAAAACGCAGTAGTGTGGATGGGGCCTTAGGAGATGTGACTCCAGTTAAGTGTGAGATAGCGCTGTTTTCTGATATCGCTGAGGCGGTCTTGGTAACTGTGCCTACCTGTAAGCTCTCCTGGAAACTGGATGCTTGGTACTGTGCATATTTAGCAATGGTTGTGTGAGATCTGCTACTTTCGCAGGGCCAGGTCTGAGCGGATCCTGAATGGTTCCAGTTCTCGTCCGCCGGCTGCTGCACCTGAGTCCTTACCTCCACTGCATGCTCGGAGTTGGCCTCCACCAGGGATTTAGTGGAGAACAGACCCAGGTCTACCAGAAAGACAAGAAAGTCATGGTCAGAAAAATTCTAAAAGATTCCTATTAGAATTTTATCATGAATTGGATGTGCATTTTTGTTATGACATGCTAACAATAAACAAATACTGGACCTTTCATATTCTATGTAATATTATGATTTCCAATATGATAAAATATCTCTAGATTATTCCGATTCAACAATTAGGTCCTGATAAAAAATACACAATATCCAATCCCTGTTGAGTGTACATCCACTACTGTTCAAAAATTTGGTGTTAATACGATTTTTAAAATGTATTTTTTTAAGAAATGAATGTCGTTTTTGCTGAATGAAAGTATTAAAGGCACAGTATGTAAGTTTGGCCACTAGCGGTTGCTTATTCAAAACAAAGGCGTAGCTTGATGACACCTTGAATGAGCGTGGAATCATGGCAGTTGTCATCTTCACCTCTACAGCCGATGAAAAGTAATCCGATGGGACTCAGGCAAAAATCATGTTCATGGATTAGCTAATGTATTAAAGTTTTATTAACATTACTGTGGTATATAGCACGGCGGGCTGAGAGCCGTAAGAGTGGAACGAGGTCACTGGAGCGAATGCTAATGAGAGACAGATACCTGCGCGACACACTGGTCTCGAGTCGCATTAAGAGCAGTGGAGCTTCAGTCATATAAGTCATGCGAATGTGGGGTAATGCAGTGCTGTTTTAATTGGTCAGAACAATCATACTAAAAGACATTTGAGTGTGTTGAAAGTTATGCTATAACGTTACTCTGTGCGTTCACTAGGTGGGTGCTGAGATATTTGTTACACATTGCAGTAAGCTAGAGCGATATTAGAATATATTAACAAAGCTGACTCTATTAATTCAATTATAATTTTATAAAAGATTTCTTTTAAACTTTCTATTCATCAAAGAATACTAAAAAAAAATATTCAGTATGATCCGTTTCCACAACAAAAACTGTTTTCAACACTGACAATAAGAAATGTTTCTTAAAGGGACTATATGGAACTTTTTCCCCAAAATAAACGTAACAATAGCCTTTTTATTTTACCATTTATGACTCAAACATCTCCTGTTGAGCATACGGACACCTTGTCCACTCACAGTGGGTGCACCTATAAGCCTGTATCCTATTTTTCCTATTTTCTGTCGGGTCGGAATTTTCCCGCGCTGTCTGCGGATGTGACGTCAAGCGCGTTCATGTTAAACGTTCCAGATCACTCTGCCACCACCGCTAGTCAGCAAGTAGCCTACACTTGGAAACTTATCTCAAACAATATATGTTTTTGATTGTTCTTACCTCTGTAAACATAATGTTGACCTCCTTGCAAGCAGCAGATGACTTGTGAAGTGTGCACGCACGTACGAGCGCTGCGAGCAGTGTTGCCAGGTCCGTATGCCTGCACTGTTTCCGCGGGTTGTTTGTGTAGTGCACGGGTTGACGCGATTGTTTTACTCACTGGAACATGATTGTTATCGGGGAAACACCCGGGAACGCTATTTGACTATTTTTGGCCGTGATTGGGTTAGTTTTGATGAGCAATTGAGCTGGTTTTGTTGTGCAGACCTGGCAACCCTGGCTGCGAGAGCGAGCAGAAAGGAAGAGCAGTTCTGTTTTTTGGCCACAGGTGTCAGTCGCGAGTTTAAATTTCAGAAAAACGCATATAGGCCCTTTAAGCACCAAAAAATAAATTTGCCTTAGTGATTATAAAAGCCTTTCAAAAATGTAAAAATTATTTTATAAATCAATAAATCTAAAAAACATTAACTTTTTGTACTTTTGTAATTAATTAGTTTCCAGGACTTTGCTGTGACAGTGTCTTTACTGGTAAGTTGCTGTCTTTTAAAGTTCTTGTTTTCTTCTGTCTTTGGTCTATAAACGAGTGTGTCTGTGTGTTTGAGAGATTGTGTTTTCTCACTGAGACGGAGGGATCCAGCCAGTCCTCTGATGACAGTGACAGCATTTTTAGGGTCTGTGCAGAACTGCAGCAGCACGGGAGAGAAAGCATCCCTTTTACTCTCCAGCTAAAAATACAAAAAAACATACACACAAAGTAAGAACAGCACACTGTGACAATCAAACAGACATCTTTCATAGTTTTTCCATGTAGACCTCTAACATATCCATATAAATGAATGTCTGACAGAGCACATTATCGAGAAATTACATTAATAAAACTGATTGGCCTGAACTCACATAAATGCTTGGTGTTGGAGGGTTCAGTTTCTCTCTGGGAATAGGAATCTCGCTGGACAGGGCAGGCTTCACTGAAAACGCTGGGAGCAGGTACGACTCCCGAAACTTATTGTTGATATTTGCCCATCTGTCACATAAATAGTGAGAGTAGGTGTATGTGTAAATTCAGGAAGAAGTAAGAACAGAGAAAAACTCAAATAAGAGACACGATTCATATTCCCCATCAAAGTCATAATAATAATAGATTAGTTTGGTAAATATGCTGTTATAGTGGTAGTAGGTTGTGCATTGGTATGCTAAGGTATGGCTAAGGTCCCTTCAATCAGTCAATTCAAGGCATTTAGACTTTTAGCCTTAACAAGCAACACTAATAATATTAAGTCAATCAGATCAGAATCATTTGTGGTTTAAAGGTCAAACATGAACTCACTTGCAGGCTCGAATGACCTCAGATGCGTTATTACTGATGTTGATAGCATTAAGTGGCATGCTCTTCTGCTCGATCTCTGAGGCGATAAAAGTCTGCCGACTTCCGCTCTCAACCTTGACCAAACGGATCGTCAGTTTTTTCAAAGGAATTTTAGACAACTCCTGCAGATTTAGGAGATTGACCCGGTCTAGAATTGGAGGTCTGTCGGAGAGAGTCACAGTAACAGAGGTTCTGGCAGATGTAGATGATGCTGCGGATGATGTATTAACCTTTACTATGTCTTTTTTCATAGTCCCTTTTTTAACATCTGTCTCTTTTTCTCTCTTGACTTCTTTGAGTTCTGATTCTCCATCTTTCATGTCAATTTGTTGGTTTTCTGGGACAACCTGTTTGGTCCTGATTTCCATCAGTTGCTCATATGAACCTTTAGAGGAGGAATCCTTTATCTCTATCCCTTTCTTCACCATTTCCTTTTTAGTCTCTCCTCCCTCACTCTTCTCACGATTTTCTTCTTTCATGCTCTTAACAACTTTTCTTTGAGACCTCACTTGACCTTTGTGTCTGACCCGGTCTCGTTGATTTTCTCTCTCAGTAGAAATGGGACCACTGTCTTTCATGGCCTTTGACACGGGCCTCGAGTTCTGAGTGAGTAGTAGCTCACAGCTGTGAACTAGTTTTGCCTGCAGGGTGGCATGAGACATCAGAGGTTCCTTCTCCTCCAGGGATGTGCAGGTTGGATCTTTATCTGATTCAGCTACTTTGGTCTTTGTTTGTTCATACATCTTCTGCACCTTAGTTTCCTCTTTTTCTCCTGCCATTTCTTCCTGATTTGCTTCATTTTCCACTCTTTCTTCCTCTGTTTGACTCTCTTTATCCTTCTCTGTGGGCTTTATCTGTGGTGGTGTAACCTGATCTGGGATATCTGTTGTTGGAGATGTGGCAGGTGGACTTTGCTGGTCTGGAGGGTGGATCTCGGGACCCAAGGACAGAGATGATGAGTATTTCACCCCAACTAAAGAACCTGGGGGAGGCCGACCAAATGGTCCACCCCTGTAAGTGTATCTATGGCTGCCTGTTGCTGAGGTTGTTGATTTGAATGTGTCCATTTGGTGCAAGTGTGGTTTGTTGGGCTCAGAGCTGCTTGATGCATTAGGACTACTATCTTTCTGCTCTCCTTCTCTTTTTTCCTCATCCTCTTCCTCAGTGTCCATGGATTTAGAGGACTCAGAAATGCCATACAACTTGGCCAAATCACTGTGGCAATAGTCAACTCCAGTGCTGATCTCCACTGAGTCTCTAAGTGGAGATGAGTGTGTTGGACTAGGTTGTAGCACTGGCCTTCTCCGAAATCCAATCATATCTTCCTCTTTCCCTTCTTCATCATCACTCAAGTCCGACACTGGAGATCCCTGCCAGCTCAGAACAGGTGGGCTTGTTGGTGGGTCCAACCTAAGGAGCTCCTCGCTATAGGTGCAGTGAGCCGGGAGAAGGTCTGGGGCACTATGCAACCCTGGGACACCTTCCTTGTTTCTAATGGGTTCTTCTTTGCAAACCTTCTGCTTATCAGAAAGAGTAGGTTTGGACCCGTCAACATCTTGGGCCTCTATACTGTCATCGCTAGTGTCTACATGGTCAGGCTCAGAAGAGTCTGATTGTTTGTCAACCTCTAAGGCTTTAGTATTGGCTTCGTGGGTTGACTGGCATGGAGAACAATGGTTATTATTGACATGAGATTTACGGGGTGGGATAAACCCTGAGGTATGTTGAGAGAACTCTTCCTCTCTGTGACTGAGATGAAGTGGCTCAGACATTAGGTCATCCAGGAGAGGTCCAGAATCAATGGGGTACAATGTTCCTAAATTGGGAGATGCTGATTTCGAAGTGCGCATCTCATTCTTCCTGTCTTTATGCATTCCTTGTTTTTTCTCCTCTTTTGCTCTTCTTTTCATCTGTCCCAACTTCCTCCCATTTTGATGTATGTTTTTCTTATCATGCCCTTTTCTTCCTTCCCTCATCTTTTTCTTTTTCCTTTCCTCCATTTTTTTCTCTATCCTTTCCTTTGTGTCTAACAGCTCTCCTTCTTCCTTTCTCTCCTTCCTCTTTAAACGCTCCTTGTGCCTCCTCTTGGCCTGAATGTGTTTCAAGAGTTCAGTGTCCAGCTTGCTGAGGGAGCTCTTGTGGGTGGATTTGAATTCAGTCTGGTGTTTAGAGTGTCTGCTCTTCTTCATTTCTGATCTCTGTGCCCTCAGACCTCTGTCTGAGGTTTGAGTGGTGGGCTCAGAAGGAGAATCTGAATCTCTCTGATCATGTTTCCTTAACCCAGTCTCTGGGTTCCTCCATTCTGTACAATCTCTGACTCTACCCTCAGCACTGCAGTAAGGCTGAATGGGACTTCGTTGGCGGCTTATGTGTTTGGATGCACTTGGACGTTTTCTGTCTCCACCCTCAGACTTTTGGGATTCCAGGCTAGAGGTGGTACGCCCCATCTCCTGTAGAGAAACAAATGCCCAAACATGTACAAGTCTAAACTTATATGAAAGAGCATCTTAATATACATGATTTGCTTTTTGCAATGTAATCCTCTCTGCTTTTACTGTTAATTTATATGGACTTGGTTGACTTACACTGCTAGACTTTTGACTATTGATAGAAAATCTTTCAGGCCAAGAACGCCCACTTAGACAGTCTGTGGGTGTGTTGTCTGAGGCTGAGACTAGTTCTTTGAAAACGGGCCATAACATTGAAAGGAATAGTTGTCAAAGAAATGAAAATTCTTCCTTTGTTTACTCACACTGTTGCCGTGTTTTCCCGAACGGCTCTGTGTTTTCCAGCCAGGCTGTGCTGTGTTAAATCTGGGCTGAGGTACTGAGGTGACTGGGCTGCTGGAGGGGCCAGTGTGCCTCTGTGGTGGAGGGAGCTGGTGCTGCTGATTGTAAGGCACACCGGTGAGGTTTGCTGGTGATGGGCAATCCCAGCCCCCTTTGGCCCCACGGGGATGGGGGCCTGGATGATCTTGGACCAGATGATGGGGTGGCCCCTGTTTGGTGGGTTTCTTGCTGTGGGTCCCCTGGCTTAGGGCAATGTTGGGTGGTGATGGAAGGGAATATGGTCTGTAGATGTGATCTCTCATGACTGCATGACTGGACTCCTTTCAAATAAAAGAAAGAAGGATGATCATAAGCAGGATCAGAACAAAGTATATATTATATATTTAAAGTAATGAGTCTGTGATTAAGGCTGTTAATGAGTTAAATTGACATTCACGTGTGTGTGTACGTGTTATAAACCTTCCTAAAATAGCTGCTGTCTTACAGGTATATAGAGAAAATCAACTACACAAAAAACACAGCTGAGACCACTGGTCTACCTGAAAGCGAGAGGGGGAAGACCTCTTCTCAGACAGGCTCCAGGGCATTGAGCTTTTGTATGCTGGGCTCCAGGGCCGAGGTGGATGTGGCGGAGGTGGGCGGTTGATGAAATATTTATCTCTCGGGTGGAAATTCTGCAGAATTTATCAGGAATGAAGCATTACATCTTAAGGATGTTCTCCTTCCGACTAGCAGATGATGCTTAAAGACTACTGCCCCTTCACAGTGTTTTAACCAAAGGTTTTTTATTGATATATAGGTCTTTAACCAAAAACTAACATAAAACTTAAGAAATTCAAAATTGTAAATGTAAATAATAGTTGTCTATGAACATTAAACATAACATTACTGACCTGGTGCGAGCTAATGCTTCTACTCCTCTTGATGGGACAGTCCTCTCGTGAAGGGGATGGGTCACGGAGGGTTGGTGAGATATTGTGAGGAGGTGCTGGACGTTTGAGAGAGGGCCCATGGAAAGTCCTGGACTGAGTTGACTGTGTCCACTTCTCTCCCTGGGTCTGTGGGGGGCGCCCAGTGGAACGCTGCTGCTGGTGCGGACCCCCATACTAAGACAGGAAATATCATCAAGTCAAACAGGAAATTAAGTTCTTTTGTGTTTTGCTCATCTCTGACAGCACCGAAACATTACACATTCAAATGAAAGTCCCTCACCCTGTGTGGCTGGCTGCCGTGATTGTTGCTGCTAGAGAGGTGTCCTCCACACCCTGAGTTGTAATTTAGGGTGGAACGTTCTGGGTTGTGGTGCTGGTTCTGTGTTGGTCCGCAGCCCCTCGGGACCCTTTGCTCCTTTCCGATGCCTCTGTCTCTGGGTCTGTCCCTGCTAAAACCTGGAGGTCTGTCCATGAATGAAGAGGAATATGAACCATGAATGTCACAAAGCAGTGTTCAAATAGAAAATTTGCATATTAGCTGTACTATTTTAGAATATAAAATTAGTGCGTCAAATCACGGCATTTTGAAAATTCAAAATATTTATATTACAAATATTAAATTAAAACTATGAAATAATAGTTTTATTATAATTGTATTGTAAAATATAACAAAATAATATATATATATATAAAAAATAATAATACATGAATTCATCGAACTATGTGTGTGCAAAAATACTTCAAACAAGTGTGCAAGCGGTGCAATTTCAGAAGAGCATTGACCGTGTTGACTATTATCAGAACTGAACATACTATGCAAATTGGGATTCAGCTTACAAGTCAGTATTATTATAGCAGAAAAAAGGATTGACCTGTTGTTATAAGGTTTGTTTGGGTAGTTTCTTCCTGCTGTGTAGTTTTGGGATGGGGATTGATAGTTCCCTCCGCTGCATCTGAAAATAGAAGAACTGAGGATTTAAAAACTGTAATACTCATTGAGTAAAAAAGAAAATGTAAGATATACATAATAAAACAGTGCTCAGTTAACAGATGTTATGCTTTTTATCACAAATGTATGTGGAGGATAAAAGACCTGGATGGAGGAGCCCAGTGCCGGTTGCTGCCTGGGGCCCATGGTGCTCGATTCGGCCCAGAAGAGGGGAAGGAGTCCCACGAGTTACGTCCAGAATACTGGTCTGCTATGTGATACATTCAGCCTGAGGCAAGACAAACACACACACATACAAAAGCAATTACTGTAGTTGTTCACTTGTGCTGTACCTTGTTGCAGAAAGCGTCCTGTGAATACTCACCACACTGATGAGTCTGAGAAAGCCTCCACTGCAGATCTCAACAGAGATCACTACACTTTCCCTCGCTTTCAATTCAAGCTTTTCTGCATGAAAAAGAGAATGAAATAATGAATAAAACTGAAAACATCCTTTCAAAATTTAAAAGCGTAATGTCTTGTTTTTTGTAATGTTTTAGGAAAATTAGTGGTGATGTTCCATGCAAAACTCGCCACCATAGAGTCATGCTATGCAGTTGCTATAGGGCACTCTTCATGGTTGCTAGATGGATGCTTTCTAGTCAAAAGAGCCTTCAAGTCATCTTCAAGTCTCTGCTGATATTATCATCCCTAAATATGACTCGGATCGTCCTTTAATGTAAATCTATTTGATTTTTCGCCTGTTTTATTGTCCAACAGGTATTGCTCTCGTAGTCACTTTATTTATACAGCGCTATATACAATACAGAATGTTTCAAAACAGTTTAACAGTAATAAATAACAGAATCAATGATTAAAAATTCATTAAATATGAGATAAAATTCTAATTCTGTTGTAAAAGACAAAAGTGTAATTATTCAGATCAAGTAAGTTTAGTGTTGATTCAGTTAAGTTCAATAACGGTGTAAAGTTCAACTACGAGTTCAGTTCAGCTATAAGCACCTCCAAAAAAGGCAAAAATGTCATTATTCGGCTCGAGTTAGTTCCATGCAGATTTAAATAAGTTCAATGACTGTGTCAATGTTGCAAAATTCATCCATTGTGAAACAAACTCGACTCAGCTATAAAGCAGCTCTACAGAAGACAACATTGTCATTATTCAGCTCAATTAAGTTCAAGTTTTGTTCACATCCTTTGGTGTCAGTTCAGTCAAATCGAACATAATAGTAAATATATCAAGTGTCTATTAAAGGGCACCTATTATGCAAAATTCACTTTTACATGGTGTTTGAACATAAATGTGTGTTGGCAGTGTGTGAGCAAAACCACCCTAGAATGATAAAAATCCACCCAGTGTTTTTTTTTACAATCTCAATAAATCATAAGCACTGTGTCAGAACGAGCTGTTCTAAGATTTGGCGCTTTGTGACGTAGAATTGCGCAAGCCCCATCGACGTGGTTTGATTGACACTGTGGTTTAGGGATAAACCCCGCCCTCGGTGATCTGTACATTCTCCATTGTTTCAACGACAGCCGGTAATGTCTCCTAAGAAACATAACGTTAAGTGTTCTGTTGTGGGATGTAATAATGTACATAGTAGTTTTCACTTACTTCCGACATCAGAGCCACTGAAAACGCAGTGGATGGATTTTATTTACGAAGGAAAGGCGTCACTTAAACTTCCAAAATACGTTTATATTTGCGCGAATCATTTTCTGACTGACTGTTTTGTGAACGAGGGTCAATTCAAAGCAGGTCTTGCTTCAAAGTTAATCCTCAAGTGTGGATCGATGCCTACTGTTCGCGATCCAACATCACCTCCAGAAGAATTAAGTGTATTTTATGATTTTTGAGCAAATAGTTATTTCAGTCAATGTCAGCCAATTCAACAACAAATGCGACTAAAGTTGTTGTCGTTGTCGTAGGATGTCTGTGTAGGCTATATAATTTACACCTTGTATAGTGTGTAACCCACGTTTATATATATATATATATTTTAAAGATATTGTATTAAAAACTGTGTATGTTCTGTAGTCATCTTCTCACATTTGCCACATAAGCAGCACCTGTACGACAAGTAATGTAAACATGACGCAACAGGTCCCTCGCATAAATGTAATTTCGTTTGTACGTAGCAAACGTTATCACAGTATTTGTGTTTGTAGTTTCAAAAAATTGCGCCAACGTTATCACAGTTTGTGTGTGTGTGTGTGTGTGTTGCACATTCATAATTGCAAAGGGGACGCGATTACAACTCTACAAGTACATAAATGTCTCAAATAACCATTCCGAGACGTTCTCCATTCTCATTTGTGTTTATTCTGCCGGAGTCTCTTTATTCTCTGGGTCTGATTCTGGTTCAAACATGTACGGCTGAATGCCATATTAATCAGTGGGTCTCTCACTCTCAGCTTCTGCTTCTACCGACTGTATATTGCCACATAGGTATCAAGTTACGCCCTCATCCAAAGGCAGGGCGGGGATATGCAGCTCTTATACATTTAAGGTGATACACACCAAAACAGCTCTTTTTAAAACAGGCCCAAAAAATGACATTTTAAAATGGTTATAATAAATTAACTGTGGGGTATTTTGTGCTGAAACTTCACAAATACATTCTGGGGACACCCAAGACCAATATTACATCTTGTAAAAAGGGGCATAATAGGTGGCCTTTAAACCCAACTCAGCAAGGCAAAGGCGACAGTGGCAAGGAACCCAAACTCCATCAGGTTACAAATGAAAAATAAAAATAAATAAAAGAGAAACCAGGCTCGGTTGGAGGGGGAGCAAGTTCTTCTCTGGCCTAAATGAAAGAACAACTTGTAGCACAAACACCGTGGGACAAGTTACTGGTTTAATTCTAATGATTAGAGTTTAGGGATATGAACAGACCCTTAGTGTGAGCAATAGTAGTAGTGCTTGCCTTAGTACACAGGAAGCTAGAAACATAAAGACAGACGGAAAGCAAGTGAGGGAGGGGAGAGTAGAAAGGAAATCTTCAGGATGTCCCAGCTAACAAAAATAAGTTGTCAGAACATTTTGTTAACATTCCCATTAGGTTAGGAAAACGTTATTTCGGAATGTTTTTTAAACATTGAAAACGTCCAGTTTTTTTAATGTATCAAGAACGTTTTTTCTTTGTTAATGTGAACGTTAAAGGAACATTCTATTCACTCATTTTGAAAATGTTATTAAAACGTTATTTCTGAACGTTTTTTAAACGTTGAAAACATCAAGTTTTTTTAAATTATCAAGAACGTTTTTTCTTGGTTAACGTGAACGTTAAAGGAACATTCCATTCACTCATTTTGAAAATGTTATTAAAACGTTATTTCTTTGTTATTGTGAAGGTTAAAAGAACATTCCATTCACTCATTTTGAAAATGTTATTAAAACGTTATTTCTGAACGTTTTTTTAAATGTTGGAAACGTCCAGTTTTTTAATGTATCAAGAACGTTTTTTCTTGGTTAATGTGAACGTTAAAAGAACATTCCATTCACTCATTTTGGAATGTTTTTTGGATGTTTACATCACCCTGATGTGGTTGGCCATCCATCACTAGGCTTACACACAGATACTCGAGTATCACTATTTCACCTATGCTGCATGGGTTTGAACTGTGGTGGAAACTGTTGCAGCTTACCTGAAGGAAAGGACAGAGAACCTGCTAACTCCTGGTTCAGCCGGGACTCGAACCGGGCACCTTCTTGCTGCAATGTGATAGTGCTACCCACTGAGCTGCTGTGCTGTGCTGCGCTATTTCAATTTTTATTTCTATGAATTCATAAAATGTAAGCAATGAAATTTCTTACAGCTACAGGTCTGGATTTCAAAGTGACAGGATTTTTAAGTACCAAAACACATTTGTCCAGAGTGTTTAAATGTTTCCAGAGTATAACGTTTCTAAGTGAATTAAATATTTGAATTACAAAAATAACAGAAAAGACTTTACTTTAAGATTCACATTTTACTGGGTAGTACACAACATTTTGTACGAGTCTCTGGGTAGTACACAGTCCAAACAATGGAATCATAAAGAGGAAAAATTACATTTTCTAAACCAAAAACACAACCACACCACAAAAAGAACACAAACTCAAACATACAACTAGACAAGTCAAATCTAACGTTACATGTGGAAAACAACACAATAGAAACCCAGCAGGGAGCGTTCCCATAATTTTAACTAATGTTATGTAAATGTTAATAAAAAACTTTGAAATAATGTTTCTGGAACGTTCTTATAATGTTTAGAGTTAAAATATGTTACATTCTCGTAAAGTTGACTGATGTTCTCATAATGTTGAGTGAAAACGTTCTTATAACAATGTTCACTGAACGTTCTTGCGATGTTCTCATAATGTTGAGTGAAAACGTTCTTATAACAATGTTCACTGAACGTTCTTGTGATGTTCTCATAATGTTGAGTGAAAACGTTCTTATAACAATGTTCACTGAACGTTCTTGTGATGTTCTCATAATGTTGAGTGAAAACGTTCCTATAACAATGTAAATGTTAATAAAAAACTTGGAAATAATGTTTCTGGAACGTTCTTATAATGTTTAGAGTTAAAATATGTTACATTCTCGTAAAGTTGACTGATGTTCTCATAATGTTGAATGAAAACGTTCTTATAACAACGTTCATGGAACGTTCTTGTGATGTTCTCATAATGTTGAGTGAAAACGTTCTTATAACAATGTTCACTGAACGTTCTTGTGATGTTCTCATAATGTTGAGTGAAAACGTTCTTACAACAATGTTCACTTAACGTTCTTGCGATGTTCTCATAATGTTGAGTGAAAACGTTCTTATAACAATGTTCACGGAACGTTCTTGTGATGTTCTTATAATGTTGAGTGAAAACGTTCCTATCCGGTTGTTAAGTCGTGACGTAAGCGCTCTCCGATAATACTGTTTCCGGGTCCAAAGGCCGGGTCCTCTCTACCTACCTACCGCTTTCGCCGGAGTTTTAACGTGTTCCCGTGTTGTTTAAATAGATCGGAGTTAAAAAAAACAAGTGACAATTAACTGTCATCTACCGCTTTCCCTGTGACGAGAAAGATAAGAGAAAATGGCGGCAGTTGATTAGGTAAGTTACAAATCTTAAACGAATGAAGAAACTTTGGCGCCAGTGGGTGCTATCCCTTAATCCCTAGTAACACCCACTGGCACTGAAGCGAAAAAAGCCCTTTAAGAAAAGGTTTTATGTAGTCTAGGATCTGAAAGACGAGCGGAGCGCTTGGGCCCGGAAGAGGCTAAATGTCACGCGTGACGTCAGACTTAACAACCGAATAACAATGTCCATGGAACATTGTTTTTTCTTTCGTATTTGAACTGTATATACATTATAAGAACGTTCCAAAAACATTATTTTAGGAAGGTTTTTTACTAACATTTACATAACCTTTACATAACGTTAGTGAAAGTTATGGGAACGTTCCCTGTTAGCTGGGGTGTTCTTCTAAATCATGGTCAATATCAGTTTCCTGAGAGAAAAGATAACATGGCTCTCCGGTAGCCACAAGCATGCTAACTCAATAGCATGCTAGTGGCTACCATGCATAATGTGCTGCATGCACAACACAACACAACACAACACAACACAACACAACACAACACAACACAACACAACACAACACAACGTCCGTCCTTAACTGTCAAAGAAAATCTCATTCTGATCTTCACAACACCCACACCGAACATATCTCTGAAGATTGTTTAGCACCTGACTAACGCTTCCTCTAGACTTGACCAAGGAAACAGATCAAACATGCAACGCTGGAACAAGTTCAACCTCAAGCATCTGCAGAAATCCACAGGCTTCTTCTCGTTTTATCTCTGCCCCCCACGTTCCACTCCACCCACACCAACTGTCCTTTATCATAGGAAAGAACATAACAAGAGGTTAATGGAGGACATTTGTGTTCTTTCTGGTATGTGAATAGCTCAACTCTCATAGTGTATAAATCCAGTTGTGCATTCTGGTTCAGATCAGGACAGAGCAACTGCAGGCTATATTTGTGTTGGCTAAAATGATTTTCTCACCTCTTATTTGCAGGTCATAATAGCACATTTAACACCCCTATTTAAAACGCACGCTTGAACTTTGACACATTTGCTTGATGTATAATGCATGGTAAACATTTGCATGCTTCTTTCACACACATGCAGAACATTGCCGTAGCACATAAAAACACAAACAACATCTTTTATATTGAGAGCTCATTAAATGGAGAACACATGGAGACATTTTGCCTAGAAATGTCACATGTGTCTCTGAAATTTCAGAAGATATCTAAACAATAGGCATTTCAATCCACATCATTTTATGCAAATTTTGCAATATTGCATTAAAAAAAACTAAGTTTGCTACATAAACTACGATGGAAACACGTGGAAACACTATGGTCTCATTTGTTTCTATTTTAATTTTGTCATAATAAGGAAATCTAGAAGAAACATCAGCGACAAAGGTGATACTTCAACGAAGAGCTATGAAAGAGCAATACAAATTTCCTTTGTTCTGCCAACACTCATTAAGCGTCCTATTCCATTGTAATCAAATTTCAAAGCAGATCAACAATGCACTGTCAAACAGGTCGAGTTGTATCAGATTACACAAGCCTATCAAGGTATATAACACCTGTTCAGTCCAACTCTCACAGTGTAAAGTACCTCCACCAGCGAGGATACAAAACACAATGATGCAAGACTGACGTGCACGAGTGGGTTGTGTATGCCAACGTTTTTATGAAATGCTTAAGTAGGTAGCCATAGAAACCCAGCAAACTGTTCCGTTGGAAAGGAAGTGGTGCTGACTTCCTGTAAAAACGTGCAGTTGTGGTTGTGACCTCATATACACACACTGCTGAAAAATATCTCACTTTCACATATGAAAATGTGTCTCAGTTTTCCCTTCATGTTTTTAAGTGGATTGTGGCTATTATCAGGCCTTATTGTATCGCACACATGAGTGTGATGAGTACAGCTTCTTTGCATTACATTCAAATGTGGGGCGATTCAGGCAGACAGTTGGAGAATCATAGGAAGAGACCGAATCTTCCTCTTACTAACAGCTTTCATGAGCCTCTCCAGCTTCACACACATGCACTTAGATTAAAGGGTCACTTCACCCATTTGCATTAAGGTTTGTATTGTTAGAAACCCAGTCATATATTATAATGATGGTGGAATTTTGCTTGTTTTTTTTATGAGATGGGAGAAAAAAGGATTTAAGTGTTTTACTTCCGTCCTATCGTGACGTAAATATCGTCATTTTGCGTCACGATAGGACGGAAGATAAATTTCATTGAAAAGTGTATAGACTACAAACATTAGCTCATTATTATTCAAGGGTGTGGGACCCACTCACCCTACAGGCCTATTACAGATCAGTGGGTGGGACTTCACTTGCAGAAACCGAAATCAATATCCGCCATCTTGTTTTTGGAAGCTAAGCTAACGAGCGCTGTGGAGATAGGAAGTATGACAATGACTGAAGAAACTATACATGATATGGAAGAAGAGGATTTTGAAAGTCTGCTGCTCGAATCCGATGTTCGTGGCTATCTTTACGAGCCGCAATATAGTGAAGAGCAGCTGAGGCTGATGGAGGAACAGGAGGCGGCTGCCTGTCGCGGTCGAGGAGCCCGGACTGGCTCGAGCTGAGGCGGGCTTCTGGTGCCTGTGCTCTCGCTGTGCGCTACGGACACAGATAGAGTCCGTCTGCTGCAGAGAATTTCAACGAAGGGACGTTTGTGTTGTGATGTGAACCACCATAGTTTCGCCTGACTGAACATCCAGGTATCATGCAGTAATACACCATATTCAGAAAGAAATACAAACGAGGAGTAATTCACTAATGAATTTGCCATGTAACTTAACGTTAACGGGGTTTGTTGTTGTGGGAAGAAGGAGGCGTGAATCGGCGAACATTTAAACATTTTAATAGTAAAATTAACAAATACACAACGAAAGTATAAGCCAACAGCCCCTCATTGAAGACTGAAGTCCATACACAACATAAAATCAGGCCTGTTCCTCTCTCGATCTGCCGTTTATGCTTCCGCTCCTCTGTGAGAGATACGAGACCGGTCGGTGCGTCTCTTTACTTTCATTATCACTTACTAGAAATTTTGCGTGAAATGAATTTCAAACTCTGGTGGCAGCTAACGTTAGCCTTGTTGACGAAAGAATGATTTCTTTGATGTGCGCGCAGTTCTGGATTAGTGGGTGTGGCTTGCGGAGCTGTGCAATGTGGTGCATTGTGGGTGTTGTAGTCTTTCATACAAATGCACCCTTCGGTTATTTTCTGTCTTTTCTCGGTCAAGAGGGCAACAAATTCAAAAATTATTTTACATTTCGACTACATATATGATCCACTTTCAATAAAGATTCATGTTGAAATGGGTGAAATGCTCCTTTAAGGAGAGATTACATTAGAAAAATAATGGACCTAAGGCGGCCCAGCACTGTTTCTTTTCTTCCCATATCTTGCTCTCCTTAATTTATCGAGGTAATCGAGGTGGCCGCCGTAATTCTGCTTTTACATCATAGTTCTAGGGATCACATGATGTTTTTTCTCTCTGAGGTATACTTATGATGTTAAATTCTCTCATAATTTCAGTTTGTGTATGTTTAGTGAATGGTTTGAATTAAACTGTATTTTTTTTGCTACTGTGCCTTTAAGAATACTATGTACAGTAAACTGTCTTTTTGCCTATGAAATGAGTAACAGCAGGTATATGTTATGATTTATAATTTAGTTAGCACTCCCTATTTATTAATAAGAGCCTACATTACAATGTGAGTGAAACTGAAATGAACCACATAATCTTGTTAAACATAAACTTCTGCCCTTTTTTCCTAATGTTGGGAAGGATATGCAGAGCCAGGAGAAACACAAGGTCTGGCAAGGTCAGACTTTCCCACATTTTACTCTTTAACATTACTTATTCTGTTGTTTCGGAATAATCTTAAATTACTGAATGACATTTGACATCTGAAAAAAACAAAAACAAAGTATAACAGTCTAGAATCCACATTTAAATCTATTGTAGCCTCTACCCTGACTCAAATTCCTCACAAAACTAAAGCTACGAATCTGGTTGAAAACAAAGACTAGGGCGACTGTCCATCTGAAACAGATATCTTATGAAAGCAGAGGGGAACAACAGCAGGAATCAAACAGAGGAAGAGTGGGAAGGGAAAAGATAGGGGCGCCACTGCTGTCGGGAGCCTCGAGATTGTGTTACGGACTGATATATGAGAGAAATTCAGACTCGATATTCAGCGGGGAAAAAACATGCACACTGCAGACGTAAACAAAAGCAGCTAGGCCGAGCTGTGAGGGGTTTCCGGTTTAAACATCTGAATTAGATATGTCGAGTGTCTCTTTTTTGAAAGCAAAGCGCAGATGGTGTTACAGACAAAAAAATAGACAACTGTCTAAAATGGCACAGATCATGCAGGAAGATTTGAGGTTTTGTTGATTAGTTTCAGTTTCAGACGCAAAACGAACATCCAGTTTCGAAATCACAAACAGTAAGAAGCATTTTATTTTCGTATTTCACATCAAGCGGGACTTTGTTGTCTCGTAAAACAGACATGTTCGCTGATGTGGGACCCTAGTCGTAACCGCACAAACGTGATTCTTTACTACGCTGTCGAATGATCAGACACATTTTCTCGGAGTAATTCTCACGGGATTTCTGTCTGTCTCATTCTCACATTTTCATTCTCAGCTTTCACGCTTAGGTAGAAGCGCCATTGATGCTGACTCGATGTGCTATTGCAGCTGTTCGGGTCACAGTTGGTGGGTTTACGAGTTGATATCCAATCTGAGAGGCAGATATTGACATGTACACATATCTCGTATTACTCTAAATAAACAGAGACAGATACTAGCTCTCGCACATGAGGCTTATATCAGATCATGAGTGTGTGGAACAGGCCGGACACATTTGGGGGTGGATTTAACCAAGGGACAGCTAAGAACAAACTAATTTGATAGCAAATACCTTTGATAAAAGGACGCATCCGAGAAAAAAAACATACAGACTAACATACTCTCCAAGTAGTATTCTTTCCAACACACTCACACATAGGCACTCTGTCTTTACCCCTGACTATTAAAGGAATAATGGATCTTAAAACAAAAATTGGTTGTAATAAGAATTTTGAAACGAGAATCAATTATGTTTGGCTCCACTGATGTCAAAACTGGCTTGATGCGTCTTCATGCACCAATTTTGAATACAAGCGCAAATGACATTCGAGCGAGATCATAAAGTGTTGTGTACTATATTACAATTCTCCTGAAGCCACATGATAGTTAAGTGTGATTGTGTGTGAAGAACAGATCAAAACTCGGAGAGACAGATCAAAGTCATTATTCACTGTTGTAGCTCTCAAATTCATGCACTCTCGGCAAATCAATAGTTTTTGGCATCACTTACATAAATTCTCAACGTGTCTTCATGAGACATATCTGAATATGTGCAAGCACAAATGAGATTTGGGAGCTGGTGCAGCGTGAGATTTTCATTGAAAATGAACTGAAATTTCAGTCTCTTCATTATACAAAGCTACTTTATGGCTTTAGAAGATGTACTAGACAAACATAACACTTTATGACAGTATTTTTATGACCCCTTTTTGTCACTTTCTGCGTTTTACATCCCCATGTCAACATATTATATTTGTAAAAGAGCAACATGATTCTTCTAAAATAAATTTTGTGTTACACAGTATCATTCTGTGTTTGAACAAACTGAGCAAATGAAGACAGAATTTTACAGGTAAACTGTCTTATTGCATGTAAAACTCACTAAAGCACATTTGCTCAGAGGAGGTCTTAAAGGGTTAGTGCAATAAAAAATTAACATTCTGTCATTATTTACTCACCCTCATGTTGTTCCAAACCTGTTCGTTCATCTTCGGAACACAAATTAAGATATTTTTAATAAAATCTGAGCAATTTCTGTCCCTCCGCTGACAGCTACGCAACTACCAGTTTGACGCTTCTAAAAGTTCATAAAGATATCTAATCCAAATGTATTAAGTGGTTTAGTCCAAATTTGAAGTGAAACGATCGCTTTATATGATGAACAGATTGAATTGGACTTTTTTTAACAAAATAAACATTAACTCACACATCAGTTGTGGTAACAGAAGCCAAAGCATGTTCGCTTGACGTGCGAGAACCAATGAGGTTCACTGATCAATGTTTATGTGAATAAAAGCCTAAATCAACTGTTCATCATATAAAGCGATCGAGTCTCTTCAGAAAAAACTTGGATAAACGACTCAGGGGTTGTTGCGTAGCTGTCAATGGAGAATACAGAAAGCTCTCAGATTTCATCAAATATCTTCATTTGTGTTCCAAAGATGAATGAAAGTCTTATGGGTTTGGAGTGACATGAGGGTAATTAATGGCAGAAATGTAATTTCTGGATTAACTAACCCTTTAAAGTTAACTCAATTCAACTCAATTCCTTTACAGCTAATACAACAGCTGTATTAATGCTAATCGTTCTCACTATTATCATTCCATCTTCATTTGCAGGTGCTGCTAATGAATTGGGCCAATAGGCGAAAGATGACCATGGTGCCCGAAGGAGGGTAACGTAATGCGTGCATGTGTTCTTTGGCAGATAACAAACCGAAGAAATCTCTCGGACAGAGAGAGTTATGGGTGATACTGCTCATGGGGAGGTTGTCTGAGAAAGTTTACTGCAGACAAAAACACACCGAGGCGGTGTCTTTTATTAGATCTGTGCTGAGCTGTAATGGCAGAGATCTTGATCGCCAGCTATAATAACCATACTTCCTGTGTAAAAGTATTCAATAGAGACCAGAATGCTATTATATTACACACACACACACACACACACACACACACACACACACACACACACACACACACACACACACACACACACACACACACACACACACACACACACACACACACATTTCATTATGTATAGAAGGATCTCCTCTGCAGCTTACTTCACAATTCAATTTGAGTTGTAGAGGCTTGCATGGGAGTTATTGCAAAACATTCACAGGCAGTCACATTACTGCACAAAGAAAAGGAAAAGAAACCGCATGAAGCACAACGACAGAGAAAGTGAGCCGGATGGGGCCGGTATTTAAGTGGCTCGGAGAGGAGAGATGAGTGTTTCTCGTCTGAGACACACAAGCGTTCTTACCTTGCAGGTCAGAGAGGAAGAAAAGGACACTGCTTCCTGCTTGCCCAGTGCTGGAGCTTAATGTCCCTTTAAATGTTTAACCTTTCCCTTTAAATGCACCGGATGACAGTTCTGACAAAACGTGCACACGCACTGTCTCGAGCACGGGCACGCGCACACGCCACACACACACCCCACCACACACACACACACACACACACACACACACACACACACAACACACACACACCACACAAAGAGTTAGATGACTTACTCACGAAATGCCAGTGACAGACAGGAAGTGAGCTTCTATTGTCAAAAAAGCGAGTGTGCCTGATCCATTCCGTCTCCTCTCTCAACACACACTCTCTCGCTTTCTCTTACATTTGCACCCTCCTCTCCTGCCTTCTCCTTCAGTAGACAAAGAGAGGAAAGGAATGGTACGGAAGAAGAAGAGAGAGAGAGAGAGAGAGAGAGAGAGAGAGAAGAGAGAGAGAGAGAGAGAGAGAGAGGGGGCGAGACAGTGAAAGCGGTAGAGAGAGTGGTGCTGAGAGAAAATAGCCCAACCCCCTTCTACCAGCCAGTCTGCATTCATTTCTTTTCCTTTTTTTGCTTCTCCCTCTACGACCCCTCCCCCACCCACCCTCCATCACCTCTCTCTCCTTCACTCCATCCTCATTTCCTCCTCTCTCTCTCCTCTCTCTCTCCTCTCTCTCTCTCTCTCTCTCTCTCTCTCTCTACAGCTAAAGAGTACAGTATGTGTTTCCAAGGCAACCAATCATAAACTCTGCTCATTCACACCAGTTAAACATTACAGGAGACATTCTGAGCACAGAACAACGATCTCACCTGAGAGAAAAAAAAAAAACACATGCAAACATGGAGAGCATGGGATTCCTGAAGGGAGATTATGTGCACTTGAGACATTTGCATGGCTACTAATAAGATTCATCTGTTTGGTTTACATTGCCCAGTTTATTTATCTATTCGTCGAGTGACTTCGCATACTGTATGAGGATTGGCATGTTGATGACTTACCTGCTCTAGCATGTACCACACGCAAACCCAGCAGAGTAAATAATAAGTCTCTGTCCAATCGGAAGGAATCACTGTAGACTTAAGGCTAACAAAGGATTATTAACACTGAACCTAACATGTGTTGTACTTGATATAATACACTGTAATTTTGCATAAAAAAAACCTACTTTATAAAAGTCTGATCTAAAATTCTGTTATCTGTTGTCTTTTTAAAATCATATTTCCCATGTTACAAAAAACAGCGTTTTTCCACCTAAGAAACAGTTACGGAACTTGTTATCTGTTTCAGATGCATAAAAGCTTCTCATAAACTACAATTATATCTGAGGAGATAATACCAAATACACATGATTAACTTTGGCCTAAAATGCTTTGAACAGCAGCTATGCTAATTCTTCTCCTTTTGCTTCCCTGTTTCTGCCTTGAGAGGCCCATCCTGGAGAAGATTGGCCAGCTCAAGTTTGGATCCAACCTTTTCTATGTTTTCAGGTGACGACGACAATTGCAAAGATATCAGATGATGGCAACTTTCAAAATATTTTAATCATTATGAGTTCAAATTGTGTTAGCTTAACACAATACATGAAGTTAAAGGGGTACTTCAAAAATGAGCTTTCAATAAAACTTTTTGGAAAACGGTGCTACCTGTCTAAAGAAAACAGAAAAAAGGCTTGTTGTCTTCCCTTATAGGTCAAAAAACTTCAACACCCATAATGCACTGGGTATGTTGCAGTCCAAGGCCACCCCCACCAGTCTGGCCACACGCAGAGTCAAATACTGCCTTGCTTTATTAGGATATGCTTCTTAGTCATAATGGTGTAGTATTGTTCCCGTGTGCAAGAATTCAAAGTGTCAACGTTTAGCAAACATTAATTATTTCCGGTAAAGGATCCTGCACGTTGTAGGCAGTGGCAAATATGAATTAGTAAATATGAGGAGAACACCGCAATGGAAAAATCTGAATAACCTGTGGGTTTGTAGTCAACATTTCAAACTGGATGACCACAAACACAATGTTTTAGGTGAAATGAAGGTGAAAAGGTGAAAGAAAATGCCATTCGGTCCATTCCGCCCAACCTTCCAAAACATGTTGTGTACAGGCCATATGATGCTGTTTAAAAGAGTAGACAAAGTACGATACAATTTTGAGTGATAAACTACCCTTACAATAACTGTTTTGTTAATAACCCTGTCAATCAAACTGTTCCGGAGCAGGGATACAAAGAATGCAGAAGTACAATCTGTAGTTTCCACGAAAGCCCTGGAGCTGTCAAAGGTCAATTGCTTGCTGGACTTTTGCTGACAAATAAACGTGAATTTCTCAGTCCACGTAACACGGAGAAAGAGTAAACATTGTTTATGCATTGTAACAATACAAAGTGTGTTGAAAATCACTTTAAGTAACCACATAACATGTATATTATAGCTGTTATGGACCTTTGACACATTAATCTCTGACTGATAACTTAAAATCAGAGGTTAGACAGGAGATAGATGTTTGAGATCAGAATATTGAGGTTAGAAGAGCTCAGACTGCTGACATTGAAATGTGCAGATCAGACTGTTAAAAGCAGAAGTTTCAGATAGTAAATTTGTGTTCAGGCTGCTGTCTAATATGGGAGTTACTTGGCAGCTTGACAGTAAACCATTCCTGCCTCAGCAAGTACCTCTAGTCTTTGTCAGAAGTCCTGATGCAGATACGACACCGGGTAGAAGAACTAACTGTACACAGCTAGCTGAAGAGCTCCAAAACGACGGTGGTCCAGAAATGACGGTTTCCTCAAAACCACAGATTCCCATATGAGGTCTTGGAGTGCTTGGATTGGCAAAACTTAAAGATGTTTCCAAAACCAAGTTTCCTTCACTCCCAAACCATAATAACCACCACCACTGTGACTCGCACAGCTGGACCACCGTGGTCCAAACCAGAACTAAGCATAATGTTTCAATCTACTACTGAGCTGTAAAAGGTGCACAGTACGCATGACAAGTTTAAAACAGGATGGTTTATGTTTATGTTTTGAGAGTGTTATAATTACATATTTGCAATGTTTCTGCTTATATTTAGCACCAGACTATGCACTTCAAGTCTTCTTGTAGTAACAATCCTCTAAAGGCTTCAGGAGACGCTTCGTAACTATGTGAGGATAAACAAATCTGGTTGTGCTTTAACACAGGCAAACTTGGTCTCTAAAAACACAGCTGACTCAAGTATCCAAGTTGCCCTCCCAAACAATTAATTCTGCAATTACACACTTCCTGTTTCTGTGTTTGAATGCTTTCAGTGTACAAGGTTACAAGACACAACTAATCTCATTTAACTGACATCACAATTTTTATTCATTACAGGTCTACCAAATGACTTGGGTTAAGCTTCTATTTTTGGAAGGATATTTCAGCAGCTCACAGTTGTCTGCCTGTGGTAAAGCTCTGGTGAATGTAGGTCAGTATGTGGAGATAACTATGGCACGTGAGCCTTTAAGCCCCTGCAGGACTGTGCATACAATAGCCTTCCAATGCTTTTTAATCCAGGAAACGTTTACAGTAAACTGTGAATTGTAAACAGTAATTTCAAGAGCCATACTTCCTTAATGAGTTGACATGCATGACGGGATGACGTTTTGTAAAAAAAACAGTGCATTTTGAAACATTTTTTTCTGATGAAAATTAGCATGATATTTGGATTGGGATATCATGATGGCATTTATTTCATTGCGCGGAACCAGAGAGCCAATGTAAGCGATACCAGTAACTACAGTTGCCGGAGATGATGTGAGGCAATGCATTTGTAATGCTACCACATACACATATACATGCACACACACGGCTGTCAGAATAATGAATGACTGCTTTAGTGCTGATCAATGTGTATGTAATACAACCAATTTACACATTACAATATATTTACCTATATGGAACTGCATGCACATACCAATTTGCACCAAACCCTCCCCCCTCCCAAAAAAAAAAAAAAAAAAAAAAACCATGCACGTAGCCCTAACTATTATGAGATGTTTTGAATAATGGTCTTTTCTTTTCAAATCTTCAGCTTACCTCCGCTTCTCTCCCCCTTTTCTCCTCGTTTTTATTTCAAAGCAATTCCAAACCTTTCTTCTCCCTTCCTCTCCTACTCGAGTCAAATCCTGTTGCCTCTGTTCCCCACTTCTCTCCTCCCTCTTTCCCCTCTCCTTTCCTCTCCTCTCTCCGATTTTCACAGCAGACTCATGCACGTGCACAGCCTGGGAGGCGGGACCAATGCTTGCTGTTCCTACACTCAGCTGTCACTCACATCATCTCAGCCAATCAGAAGAGAGCAGTCTGTGTCAGTCAAGTGATACCAGCGAATATGAGCCCTGGAGGTGGGAAATTTGTGGAAAAAAAAATCTGGGAGAGAGAGTGTGTCTGCCATGTATGTGTGTGTTTTGGAACAAGGCCAACACACTATGTGCTATTTTTAAACCCCACTGTAGGGTGGCAAAAGACTCCATTTTCTGAAAGAATCGGGTATATTTCAAAGCCTTGAAAATATCTATATGCTCAATTAAATCTGTTTTTATTAAATAAATATGAATATGTGGAATTCATCATGGGATAATTGTGGTCTCTAGACGTAGAGGTGGATGGGTTCGCTACAGTTGCTATTGAGTTTTAAATAGACCAAATGGCTGCACTGATACATATAACATCACCAGATTGTTGCTATGTGGTTGTAAAAGTGGTTGCTAGGGCAATGTTTGGGCGTTGTAGGTGATTGCTTACAAGAGAGCTCACCACAAGCCTCTGTGATATACTATTCCCATGCAACAATAAGGATTTGGTTGCTTGTTCAATGTAAGTCTATGGCATTAGGTGATAGGAGATAATAGGCACTAATAGATGATGAGTGAGAGGAGCAAAGGACAGAAAGGGATAGGATATGAAAGAATATGAAATGCAAAGAATATGGCAGGACAGAACAGGAAAAAATGAGAACAGCAATATGAATAAGAAATGCAAGGGACTTGATAGGATAGGAAAGAATAGGAAAGGATGGGCCAGAACAGGGATAGGAGAGACAGGACAGCAATCGGAATAAGAACAGGAAATGCAAATTATATGATAGGACAGGATTGAAAGGAGTGTGAATATGATAGGACAGGACAGAAAGGAGTGTGAATAGGATAGGATAGGAAAGAGTGTGAATATGACTGGATATTAAAGGATAAGAAAGAATAGAATTGAAAAGGGCAGGAGAGGGCAGGATGAACAGGAAAGAATAGAATAGGAATATGAATGGGATAGGATATTATGATAGGATAGGAAAAGAATAGGATATGTTATAAATTATAACATGATAAGGAATGAAATAATAGGAATAGGATGGGATGATAGGATCCAACAGGATAGGACAGAATCCTATCGAAGAACAGGAGAGGTGAATAGATGATATATGAGAATAGATGCTGAGAAAAATATATGATGGATGGATTGGACATAATAGTTATAGGTGTATATATAGGATATAGGATAGGAGTAATAGGATAGTAGAGGAGAGGATAAAAGAACAGAGCATTCCTGAAAATGTTTGGTTACAGCTGGGTAGACCCACAGCCTCTGACTGAGACTGAGGGAGAAAGGAGGAGGGGGTCTTGCCTACGTGACTTTCTGTGCATAGCACCCATGTACCCCATCTGCCCTGTCCCCATCCTTTTAAACAAGGAGAGAAGACAGTGTTCACGGTGAGTACAAACACTATATGATGGACAGACAGAGACGGTTCATCACAGAAACACTCAGACCATAAGATATAAGACAGATTCCTGTCTGACTGCCCATAGCAACAGCTCCAGCGCTGCACAGTCTCCATTGGGCGAGGGAGCCGGCTGCATGATATACCAATGTCGGCACGCCAGCCAATCAGACGCTCTGTCTGGCTGAGCAGGATTCCGTGCTCACCATGGTTACAGAACTACACACTTGAGTCAGTTAAACATGACATCCATGAACCATATGTGACCGCTGACTCCATGCAAAGAGAAAAACCAGAAGATGTCATAAATCAAAACTGTTTATGTGTTCATGGTAGTGCAAGGACACACAGAAGACAGACTCATACTGGACAGTGGTGCATGAAATAGCTTATTGGAATTCTAATGATGCTACAGAGACATAAAAGATGAATCTAGCTTTGAGTAGCAGCGTGGTCTCTGTGGTTCTGAATTATTATTCCAACTAGATCTGAAAAATCTTGCATGTGCAAAAGTTGACGGCACAAAATAGTGAGTTGAATTCTGGGCATGCTGCTATGCGTTTGCTATGGTATTCTAGACTGGGTTTTAGGGTGTTATAGGTCCTTCTGCTCTCAAGTCCTTTTACAATGTATTTCTATGGGATTTTTTGCTTGCATTAATATAACAAAATGAAAATCATAAGCCCAATCACACCTCTCAGTAGCATATTACACTATTTAATTCCTAAAAACATCAAATTAAAGATATTTAATTGGGTGGGGCAATGCAAAAATGATCAATATTACTAAAATAATTTCATGCACCTTTCTCTTTAATTATAAGAAATGTGTTACAATCTAACAATTTGTTTCAGAATAAATAAAAAATTGGATAACAACTAGATCCATAACCTATGAGAACTAGCTTTCTGCTTGGGAACAGCCTTGTCTGAACATGCTACACACATGAAATATGATGCTCAGTGTCATCATCTTTCAACCCTGATGAAGCCATGATTATTGGTCAGGAGAGAGTTTAAAGACCCACCTCTTCTCCATGATGATTGGCTCTCCGTGCTGTTCATCTCAGTTCAATCAGGAAGAAGCTCCTCACAAACTGGTACCAGTGGCACATTTCTACTGGCTGCAGATGCATCGGCATCACTGACACCATTTTCTATTCCACTGCAGGGATGAAGGCAAAATCCAAGCTGCTTGACAGCTGTGCATATGATGATGATGATGATGATGATGATGATGATGATGATGAGAGAGAGTTGAATTTTAAGTTCACCTTTATTAGCCTATTACAATTAATTAACATAAACACAAAACATAACAAAATTATTTTAAACATCAAATTCATCATCATTCAGTATACATACTTATTTTATCCCCCGTTATTCTATAAACTACTGTAGGAGGCAAAGATTCAACCAATAAGAATTTTCGTAATGTTTTGTTTCAGTCGCCTAAAGGTGACGTCCTGATGTCAGATTGCCTGAACCACAAGATAGCAGATAGATCTCAAAATAAATGTGATATTTTTAATACAATAGAGAGGCTGTCTACATCAGTCAGCAAATAATAAATAAACACTATTAAAAGGGGTGTAAATGAGTATGTTACATATTAAACCCATGCAAGCTTAGACATTTATATTCAAACAGTGCCATCTAGTGGTGTGTTTTAGAAATACAAAAGAGACGCACAAGTGACGAACATTAAAACACATCTTATGACTGTCACTAATCTGGACTGGCTTACTCATTATAATATCTAAAAAGTAACATAACTAACTAATTCTCATAACCCAGCTAAATTTAAATATATTCATCATCTTACCTGCGGAATGACTGGAAACCGATCTTTCCGGGTGTATGAGTATGAGCTACTAATGAAGTGTTGCGCAGTTTAAATTCATTCAAGAATGCCCCATAGAGTCTTCCTCCACCTGTAACGCCACCATCTGTACATGTACCCTCCATCAGAGCTTAATTACTGATGAGCCGAGACTAGAGGACTTGTTACTCACAGCTGCGTTACTTTTACTAAGGATGAGCGGTGGTTGAGTCACTGAGTGACGTCAGTGCAATTCATCCCACGCGCTGGAGTGTCACTTGGGCTCGTGATACGGAGCTCGTGCAGCAGCACTACATCACAAGTTTTGTTATATATATATATATATTTTTAATGTAGATTATTTTTAGTTTGCAAATGCTTACACCCCTGCAAGCGCAGATTTATTAGCTAATAAATTAATAACAGAAAAATACATATAACTTTCATTAGTTGATAGCTATAGCGTAATTGTTCTCTGGAATTTATTGTCTTAAAGTTTTGCCTGCCTTGTACATAAAAAAAGACAGACAACGATTTGGATGAGATAAAAGAAAGTCTGCTCGAATTTTGACTTTATTGTCCTCTATATATTGGAAAAAGATAAGTTAACAAAAACAGCCAGAATAGGCTGAAGTTCTAGTCAAGTAAACATTGCTAAAGGTTTACATGAAATGAATTATGTTTTATATTGTTGTTGAGGTTGTTCCGTGGCCAAAGGCATAGGAATCCAACATAGATGCCTTATTAGCAGCTGTTTGCCACATTGGATCGGTCTGCAACAGTAGTAAGACGCATGTAAGATTATCTATATATCTGGAAAAGACTTTAAACTAACACAATACAACAAGATGAAGGCATCCGCTAACATGACAATAGAAAGTTACCATAGTACAAAAATCTGTAATAGGCCTACTGAGTAAATGCAAAGGCCAAAAACATAAAACAACATATTTCTCACCTGTGAAAGGTTATCCCATTTCTTTGGGAATTTAAATCCTTAAAAACAGAAGCTGCGTAATTTTTTATTTGTATTATTATTATTATATTTTTTTTGTTTTTTTGCTGAGATGGTAATGTTTTTGCATAATTGATTCTTACTGCGAGTGATGACAGCTGACCGTTCCAAGATGGCGGGTGCGCCGACGTGTCCATAGCGGTCGAAAGTGGTATCTGCGTATATAGTGGTATCTGCGTATATAGTTGGATCTATGGTCAAAAGGAGCAGAAAAAAGTGGGATGCAGACCACCCACTAGGTAACTATGGCAACAAGTCAACCTTACATTGGCGGGCAGAGCAATCAGCAGTGGAGGAAAGCTCACTAGTAAGTGTGAAAGTTAACACATATAGCCTGCAATCACTTGTGTTGTGTTGTGTGTAGCTACTTAAGACATGACAAGTTCTGTTCTCGACATTTAAATTACATTGTAAGCTCACTTTCCCTTATAGTTTATTGAATTGTATAAAAGTCCAGATTACCACTGAATTTAGATTATGTTAGATTATTATTAGAAAATTATGTTTCTTCTAGGATGTAACCTACATTAAAAATACATCAAATAAAATAAAATAAAATTTGTTATGAAGGAAAATCATGGCAGCACGCTGTGGTACACTGCTAATGATTGTTTTATATTAAATAAAAAATAGCCTTTTTGATACAGTGAATGTAATATAAATTACAAGAATAAAATCTATGTTTTTTTCACATTTTTTTAATAATAATATTCAGTGCTGCATTTATGGGTTCCACAATTAGCAGAGCAAGGGCAGCTGTTTATCTTCACTTGTTGAGATGTTGTTGTCATGGTAGTGCATGACGAAGAGAAGTACAAGCGCTTCAGGAAATGAGCAAGAACCTCTCCAAAAGACATGCAAGCTCTTGACCCTCACACACACACACACACACACACACACACACACACACACACACACACACACACACACACACACACACACACACACACACACACACACACACACACACACACACACACACACACACACACACACACACACACACACACACACACACACACACACGTTTGTTTTTGTGACTTATGAGGACATTCCATAGGCGTAATGGTTTTTAAACTGGACAAACTATATATTCTGTCCCACACTGCCCCTTTCCCTAAACCTACCCCTTACAGGAGACATGCTGGATTTTAACATTTAAAAAAAAACATTGTTTTTTATGTTTTTTAAGCTGTTTGAAATATGAGGACGCATGCAATGTCCTCATATTTCACCCGTAAGTTGTAATACCAGTGTAATACCCATGTCATTATACACATTTGTGTCCTCATATATCACAAAAACAAGCAAGCACACACACACACACACACACACACACACACACACACACACACACACACACACACACACACACACACACACACACACACACACACACACACACACACACACACACACACACACACACACACACACACACTTGATTTAATGCTTTGCACTTCTGTTATATTTTCAACACAATTCAATTAACATAGCCTAATGTTAGTTAGTCTGTTTTTTTGATAAATAACTTTTAAAATCATGCAGAGACGGTTTAATTTGTTGACAAACATCTATAAAAGGGAAGTATTTACACCCAGAGAATTCCTAAATTCAATTTAAATGTCTCATTAAACATAGGCTATATCAATCACTAGGGGGAGCTACGACTCTATGGTGGTGAGAGTCTGTCGATCAATATCTTCCATTTAATTGCATTAAATTCCCGTTATACAATTGAAATTGCATATTGAATACATCTCAGTTCAGTCTGACCCTGCGGCGGTTGCAAATTGCTTATTTATATTTGGGTTATTTCTCTTCAATATGTTCAAAAGAGCAAAATGCAGACTCATCAAAATATATATTTTAAGCTGATCCACTTCAGATTAATGTACATAAAAAATAAAACAGAAATGGGGGTAGACCGTTAGGGTTAGAAAGGGCATCATTAGAAATACTGAAAGGGCAACAGAACACTTTGTGTTTACGGCTCAGCCCTAAATCACCAATTACCGGCATCAACAGGAAATACATGATCATTATAGGTCACTTAAACCTAGTGTAATGTCATCCATCAATCAGATTTGAAGTCAGTTAAAGGCTGAGAATGTGCCCAGACCAGTCAGGATACAGTTATATTACTGGACCTCATCCATAGCCCTGCATTAATGTTTCATTATGGCTTTATTGCAAATTTATTACTGTGCCTTTTGTATTTTAAATGGCTTTATTATAGATTATCTGAGCCACTGTATTATATAACAGCTATTTAAAGTCCTTATACTTTCTGAGTCACATTTTGCATGTATACGCATTTAAAATTTACAGTCTTTCTCTTCTAGGAAAACTGAGCAAAAATATTGATAACTCATCCTGAACTACATAGATTTTTATCCAATCAGATGCTCTCTAATGAGAATGTCCTGCCCACAAATAATAATGACATTACCAACTAGCAATTAAAAAAAAATCATGCTTTATGTCTGAAATGTGACTAAATGCTGATATACGGTCACTTTAGAAAGTCTGGCATCGAGCAAATTCAGCCCATATTATGATGTTTCATATCATATCACAGCTATGTAACAGTGATAATATATTGCATAGATGCATAGTTTAGAATTTAACTTTTTAATTAATTTTTAATGAACTTCATTGTCACAATTTGTTATTAAAACCATAATATATTACCCTAATTAAAATCTCAGTAAACACACTTAGCCGCTATAAAAATAAACAAGGCTGTCAGAATGAATGGCTGAAAATCTGAGCCTGAGTCGCATGATAGAACATGAAAAAACAGAACACGCTCTATTTCTAAATGTTTGACAGGCGCACCATATGTTTGTTAATTATGAAGCCGTTATGAAAGCACATCAGCTTGTTTTTTTTTCTGCTGCTGGTCGTATGGCTCACATCAGCTTTCTGGACACAGCTGGCTGGGGTCAAACTCTCTCCTTGTTCCACAACATGCTGACAAAAAGTTTCCGAGCCTGAAATGTGAGCCAAACGAGACATCATACTGACATACGAGGGTCACGGTTTGAGGGGAATATGTGGCAAGATATGGCAATACTGCATCACTTGTTTTCAACAGTTTCTGTCTCGGTATTATTGGACAGTGATTGCTGGGTCCACACGTATCTGCACCCACATAACTTACAGAATTACAGTGCCTGTCAGTTATAGAATTCTACACATTCATGCTTCCCATGTGATTTTACATATTCGAAATGAATTGAATACAGCTTTGATTTACCAATTAGAGCACCTACTCTCAGCTAAGACATTTTTACCATGTTTAAATCGAATCGAAAAATTTTCCCACAAAATATTTCCACATGAAAGTCCTTTCAGATCTATTAAGTTAACCCTATATAGTGTATAATATTTGATACATGATCTTCTAAAGTTTCTAAATGATCAACATCTGAAAAATGTTGTACAAAATCTTAATTTCTACATCTCTGAATCATATTGCTCTCCATTATATTTTTCCTCGACAATCAAAACTACAGAGCTTTGCTCATAAAACTAAGCATTTAAATATAATCTTACTAAGACATATGAGCGACAACCGATATTTATATTATATTTATGTAATTAGTCTGCTGTACTGTTATAAAAAAAGTTGAACATTTTTAAAACGATTTAAAATTACATGCTATCAGAATTCCATCATACTTTTTGCCCAAATATACTTCCCCATCTGCAACAAATTGCATATTTTTGCTCAGTATGGGTCTGTTTTTTCCTCTTTCGAGAATGAGCTCTATTCTCCTATAACATATATCAGTCATAAAAGCCTGGTGGTGTACTGTTCCATTTCAAAAACCTTGATTTTTCTGACTATTATTTCATATATCAGGCTTTAAAACATTAATAAACATGTGCTTCATACAGGATACTGACTTTTCAATTTCTGAATAAAGTCATTCTGATTTTTTAAAATTAAACTTTAAAGCTACACTGTGTGATTTTTACCCCCATCTAGCGGTGAAAAGGTATATGACCATCCAGTGAATATTAGTTTCTGTTCCTCTCAATTCCGATTTCGTTTTAACTCCTACGGTGGCCAATGTCCAAGATTAACATGGCTTCCAGTTCGAGTGTTAGGCAGTTCGAGTGCTAACCCAAGTGTGTTAAAACGCGAAAGGCGAAGCTTGAATTAACGGGGTGTGTCCCTCTTTGGCTAATGTACTTTCAAGATGGAGGGGCAACATGGTGTCCGACATTAGAACCCCTTACCCGTATGTATTTTCAATGGCATATTATACACTCACGAGAATACTTTATTACTTGAACGAAGTAAATATAATGAGCACATATATTTTTGAAAGAACTAAGTGTTTTTAGCTAAGAATAAACTAAAAAAGTTACACAGTGTAGCTTTAAATAAATAGTGATTAAGAAGATCGAAAATATTACTAAATGGTTAAATCACTTTGTGCTTTAAAAAAAATGTGTTGAAAATGGGATAACACCAACACAAAACAAAGGCTATTTGAATTTGAAACTTTAGATTTTGAATCTTCTTTCTCCTTCATTATCTTTTATCCTTATCTGTCATTGAGCCAAATGCCTAAAAACTAAGATTCTGTTTCTGTCTGGGCCTATTGATCTCTTATAAAGCCATCTTTATCCCATAATAACGATGGCCCCACAGCTAGCACAAAGATTGATAATGACACCTAGCAATTCAACTGACAGACATATAAAAGATTAGATGTCACACTTTGTGCATCACACAGGTCATCTGCAACTTGCCACTCTGAGTCGCCAACCTTGAGAGCTGTGTTTTTAAAGCGCACACTCGAGGGAAGCAGAAAGCGATATGTCAACCATCACTCCTCATTAGAGGCCAAATAACCCCAGCATGTCGCACAGCACTGTCCCTCGGCCAATTTCTCTGTCCCTCCAAAACCGTATCTCCCTTTTACTGTCTCCGGCTGGCATCTTGCTCAGCAGTTTGAGCGCTAGTTGTCCCTGCGGTTGTAAGCTAAGTTCTATCTACAAATATTTGAGGTGCTCATTTGTCTGCATTCCGCACAGAGAGGAGCCATGTGGATCTGACTGACTGATTTAATCCGTCTTAAATACAGGCCTGATGATTTCAGAGAAGACCTGTTACACACGGGGAATGTCTGATACATCCCAGCGTATGTGTGTGTGGCCGCTGCCTTTGAAATGCTGTCTTCAAGGAGTCTGACAAATCCGTATTATTGAAAGCTCAGCAAATTTAAACCCCCTCGCAGAAAAAAGGAAGACGAGAGGGACGAGGAGTGTTGTCTGAGATGCTGGTTGTCTTCGAATGATCTCGTAGACAGACATGCTGAGATGTAGCAAACAAACACTGAGAGGATGTAATCAGAGAGATGAAGAGAAGGGAGGTGGGAGATATACAGACAGCACCGGTATTGATTTTCACCTCAGGACTAAAATCTTAGGGAACTCTGGGAAATTTTGGAGTGAGTCAGACTCTTCATATAGGATAGAGACAGAAGCTTTCTCTCCGCAACAGCTGCAAGATCCTGTCATGGTGTCGCCGCAGTCGGCTGTGTCAGATTAGCACATGTGCTTGTTTCGCGAGGAGAATTATTTGTAGACGTTGATTTGAACATTTTGGTATAATCGCGCTAAAGTGTGCAATGATGATACAGCCCGAATACTGAACTAGTGACTTATAAGGTTGATTTTTAGTGGCTTGTTATCTGAGATCTTCTTGAGCTGTCATCTCTTAGAGAGATTTGCTGCTCACCCTGTTTGCTTAGATATGGCAGCCGAAGCACCTGTTCACCCCACCCTGCTTGAAAGGGAAAAATGACTGTGCTAATCTGTCCAAGTCTATGTGGGGGTTAGGTTTTACCTACATTATAGGGACCACATTTCCCCACATGGATAGTAAAACATGGAGTCAAACATTGTGGGGACCAGCCAGCTTCACTCATACTGAATAATGTAGGCCTAAAAATAGAACTATTCTGTGGGGAATGGGTTTATATAAATATTGAGGTGGAGAGAGGATAATGAGTGATAAAGAGTGTATAATGTAAAAATAAAAAGATTTATCAGTAGCTTAATGTTTGCCATGTGGTATCTAAATTAACTCTGCATGGAATACTTGATTCTGAAGTTAAATAAATAATGACAGCTACATTTTTATAATAAAATATGTACTGTAAGCAATAAGGTATGAGAGGGGGCGCTGTATCGTGAATAAGTCACGGCTGAAGGGCGTTATTATCCTTTCAGCCGTGACTTATTTAGTGATACATAGAACCGTTGGGTGAAGGGGTTATAGCTGTGTTTTATCGTGAATTAAACAGCTATTGACCAATCAGAGTCAAGGACTGGAACTAAACATTTTATAATGTACTATACATGTCATAATATAATATCATATAGAATGTTATAATAAACAGTGGTGTAAAGTATTTGAGCAAATGTAATTAGTTACTCTACTTAAGTATTTTTTGGCTACTTTGTAGTTTTACTGAGTATAGTATCAACTTTTACTCTCTAATAAAATTTTTGAAAAAGTATGTAATTTTTAAAAAGCGGTCACATGGCACCTACCTTTTTCTGCAGCAGTTTATTTATAACTATAAAGAAGCTATATCGCCATCTACAGGGCATTGAAGGATAGTATCCTGTGCGCTTTGTCCTCGCTCACCGAAAGTTGTCAACAATATGCGAGTGAGTAATAAGTTGCTGAATCACAGGTTTTTCACATATGAGATGAGGCTGAAACCAGCATGACCAGAGGAAGTAGGCTATCACTATTTTATTTGACTTAAAGGTACAATATGTAGGATTTTTGCAGTAAAATATCCAAAAACCACTTGGCCAATGTTATATATTTTGTTTAGTTGATTACTTAAAATATCTCAAATGTTTCCAACTAGTTGTAAATCGTGAGAAAGTTGCGTGAACAGTCAGTCGCCAGTCAATGGCTTCATAACCGCGTTACCCCCGGTTTCCGCCAGGTTTGACATCGTACTGCCATAGTAACCATGGGGACAGACGTTGACAACTGGGTTATGCCCGTTATGCCATATACAACTCTGACATGAGGTTTATTTACTTAATAATTTTAAGGCAACCGGTTTCCTTACTTTTTTATACTTAATGTTAAAGGTACAATATGTAGGATTTTTCGCCACCAGGGGTCGCTAAACTCTTACAATAACAAAGGCTTATATTGATGACGTATATTCCGCATTAAGCTGAATTATGGATCTTGTCGTCAAGCTGATGGATCTTTAATGGATGAGTGAATACATTGATGTTTTTAACATGACTGTGGTATGAAGCACGGCGCGATTGCTAGACGTATACCAGCGCCACACGCAACGCAAGTCCCGTGGATATAAAAGAATAAGGACATTTCATTCTATCGAATTACACGCAAGTGCTGAATTAATACTCACACAGGTCAGTTTATTAGACGAATTAAACTTGAGGTAACGCAGCGCTGTTTCACTTGCTCTAACAGTTACACTATCACACTAAACGGCATTTGAGTGTGTTGAATGTTGTTAGTTAGATTGTTTGTTGGCTGTATGAGACTAAGTAAGCTAGATCAACATTAGAATAACATACAGATCATATTCTGACATTTCATCATGTTGAACTAAATAACATTGATTAGTTTTATGTACATTTGCTCACCTGTCTAATAAAATAACATGCAACACTCGTGTCTCTGTCAAGTCGAAGTTAGTCGCGGACGTGGAGCTCTCGGCATCTCGAAAGATGTTGATCTTCGTTTTAGTCTTCTTTTTGTCTCAAAGTCTGCTTGCCATTGTTGTTTGAACAAAACAACAACAGCGTGAGCGTCCTGCTAGGCATAACGGGCATAACCCAGTTGTCAACGTCTGTCACCATGGTTACTATTGCAGTACAAGGTCAAACCTGGAAACCGAGGGTAACGTGGATATGACTCCATCATTGACTGGTGACTCCTCACCCCTGCTCACACGTCCCGTTTCCTTGGTTAAAATCGCAATTTTCTCACGATATACAAATAGTTGGAAACATTTGGGATATTGTAAGTAATCAACTAATCAAAATATATAAACATTGGCCTAGTGGTTTTTGGATATTTTACTGCAAAAATCCTGCATATTGTACCTTTAACCCTGACTTGAGTGTTTGTAGATGTTTAAATTTGTTGGGACGTTTTGCTGTTGTGTCGACTTTGATTTATTGCTATTTTGAGGTGTCAAACACGTAAAATAAAAAAATAAACAAAATAATAAATTTACAAAATAAACACGTGATTGCTTTCCTCATAATTGTTTTTCACTGGCATGTTTTTTAGGTGTTGAGGACTAGCACATCTTTGAGCCTACGTTCAGTATGAGTGTTAAAATCAGAAGACTTTTACTTAAGTCTTATTGAAATTGGTGACTTGTAACTTGTAATGGAGTCATTTTTTTGCTGTAAGGTATCTGTTCTTTTACTCAAGTATGGTTTTCAGGTACTCTTTACACCTTTGATAATAAAATATGTAATATAAATGTCTTAATATAATATAATATAATACATAGTTGCAGTGGCGATTCTAGGGGGTGGCCTAGTTGGTCAAGTTCGTCAACACAAGAAACAAGAGAAATGATGTCAATCAATGATGACAGCTGATCAACTGATTTAGGGCCAGTTTTACATTTTTAACGAACACCGTGATGGTCGTACTGAGGCTGTGAGAGCTGATTTCTGCTCAGCGGACGTTTGGCCATGCAGGTCAGGTGACCCATGAGCGCGCTGGCTGCTGCTGCTCCGTGAAACAGGAGGACGGTCACAGTTGCAACAGCAACAATACAACAACGATAAAAACGCTGGAATCTGTAGATTGAGAGGTATGGTAATTTAATGTTTAGTTATATCGTAGTTCCCTCTGAATGTGTAGGAAAACTGAAAAAGTCGAACTACACAGTAGCTTAGCAGCCTGCAAACCAAGTTAAGAGTGCAGACACTTGAAGAGGGCGCGCGCAGCTCTTAAAGGGGCCACACCTTATTTCCACTCGTTACACCACCATGAAATATGAAACACTATTTTCTGGACTGAAGACTGAGGGTGTTTTTTTGCAGATGTGTGTATGTTCAATAGAGATAATGTTATATTTTTGGCCAACCAGTGTGTGAAATATAGTGTGAAAGTCTAGATTTAAGTTATAACACAAGAACAAGCTCTGTGACTTATTTATTTGCTCTGTGATTTAAGGGCTGTTTAAAAAGGATTTTTGTTTGTATCAATTAGCTCATCTTCACACACAGTCCACATATTTTTTAGACGTTTAAATAGGCAGAGCAAATTGCATTCAAATGGCAAGTTAATTTATGAAGAAGCATCTTGACCATTTATGATTCTAAGTCTTAACTGTTTGATTTAAATAATGTATGCTCAATCAAAGCCAACGTTTCAATTTATACCTTCATCAGGGCCTTGGACATGGATACTGTCTGGGTTAAAAAACACTTTTTGCACATTTCCATTCATCACAAGGCATCCTAATGACATTATTCAGTCATCAGGCCATCATCTGTGTTACCTGTATTGTTACCCATGTTTGCTTTACTAATTTAAGTCCCCTCTTGTGGTTAAATAAAAACACACCTGGCAAAGAACAAACTAAGAAATTCAATTTCAAAATCTCTTAACAAATTATATCTAAGCTAAAAAATAACAAACTAAGCATGTAAAGAACAACAATATTTCTGTTTTTTCCTTACAAGCTTAGTTTTTCTTCTTTTGCTTTTACAGATACAGTTTTTAATAAGGTCTTTAAGCATTTTGGTTTATCCTGTTGGATTTCTGTGTTTTTATGTAACCACAAGATGGTGCTTCAATTAGTAAAGCAAACACAGGTAACAATAGAGGTGACACAGATGATGAGCTGATGACTGATACATGTTATTCTATAGGATGAGTTAAGAGCAGTTTAATTTTGCTACTCTAATCTAACTTTAATCAATCTAACGAGACAAGGACTTTAATCCACTACAAGAAAATAGCTCTTAGAAAATGTTTACCCTATCCTGACCATAATTATTGATAAAAATAGACATGTTAAAATAACCAGAGATACTTGAGGACAGTGATAGGTGGTTAGGACTGTTTTTAACAGGATAGAAACTTTTATTTGACAGTTATGAGACAGGAAATCATGGGAGAGAGAGAGGATGTGACATGCAGCAAAGGACCGGGATTCGAACCATGGTCGGCTGCTTATGTATACGCATTAAACTTCGCTTCTGCCATGGCCACCCCAAACTAGCTTTGTGTCCCATCTTGGCCACCCCCCAAAAAATGTTCTGGATACGCCACTGCATAGTTGTGGTAGTTTCTTGTATCATTTAGCATCTATTTCCTCTAACATGCAAAAAAAATGTTGTAAGTATAAAAGAGAGTAAGAAATAGAACTATAGAAGAATAAAAAGAAAACTGACATATTTAGAAGCAGAGACCTTCAATGTCTATAAAACGGTCGATGTAAAAGGTCAACAGGTGCTTCATCCATCTTGGTTAACTAAATAAAAGGATGAAAGATAACAGAAGGGGAAAAGAAATGAATAGATATAGGGTACCTGAAAAATGAGTGAGGCTTATCTGGATGGTAAAATGAGGATGAGTTTGTAGTTTAGAGAAAGACAGCGCCTGTCATCAAATTATAGCACACATTAACATCGGGATGGTCCAAACAATTGGCCTTTTACTTCTTTTTTCCAATGTAAATTTAATTTAGAGACAATGTTGATTTAATCTCTGCTTAGTACAGCATGACAGAGCAATAATGAAACAATCAAATAAAGAAAGGAACTTGAAAAGAAATGACGGCACTTTATAAACGGTGTTCTTCCTTATCTAACCACATAATTGTAGGTTATGACAGACATTCACATAAACTGTTTTCTTTTGAAACTGCATGCCAAAAAGACTGCACAGCTTCAGAATTCCAACCTCCAGACCCAGAGATAATCACAGATAATTAGAGAAAATTTCTGTTTACAAGCTAATTCTATCACACCAGAAAAATTTAGGTCAGCTTTCATAACACACACTCACACACACCCTCACACAGTTGTTCCTGTGCAAAGCTGAGAGGCCTGAGAGAGGAAGAAGCGGTTTACTTCGATCATCACATGCGTCCTCAGCTCCGAGGAGCCGACGACAGGAGTTCTGTGAGTGGTCTGCGGTCCTCAAGCAATATATGGTCTCTTAGGACCTGAAGCCCAAACATCAAGAAAGTGTTGAGTTGCTGAAGTGTGATTTGTCCTGGAAAATTTAGACTGCTGTTCCACTTCTTTTTTTCTTTTTTTTTGTCATTTCTGCAACACTAGCGGCACCAAAATAACTAGAGTTGACAATTTTCTGAGGAAAGTTTGAGTGTATTGACCATGGAAAAGTTCCCCACACAATGCGAGGGTGTTGCGGCTACTATAATCAGTGATGTCTGACAACTAAATAAAAATGTTTTTAATTTAAAACCAAATAGAAAAGAATGAAGCTATACTGAAATATTTTATGACTTCAGAAGTAGGCCTAATAAAATTAAATAATAATGACAATAAATTAATTTTAGTTTTTGATCCATGGCATATTTTAAAACTTAAAATACCACTTTTAAATTTTGCTGAGAAATTAAATTGTTGAATTATTTATTTAATTGTAGTTTATTTCGCACCAGTTTAGTTTAACACTATAACTTTGGCAGTTCTAAAATACTAAAGCTATGGATCCTTTTCATATTTCCAGGGTTCTCAGAAGCAGAAGTTATCATAGTTTGGTGAACTTCTATAGTGGTGAATGCAAACTGCGACAAATATAATTTTGAGTTCCCATTTGCTCCAATAGCACAAAAAAAAAAAAAATCCATGATAGTGTATCCACGACTTTACAAAAGAGGGAAAAAATTATTAAGATTAATTTAACAGAAAAGAGAAAGATGTCAACAAGTTTTCTGTTAGTAATGCCAATATAACTCAAAGTGGTGTTTGTTGTTATAGTTGTCATAAATGCACAGTAATAAAAAAAATGAAAATATAAAAAACTTTGCTAGATTTGCAATGTTAATAACTGGAAAAGCGTCATATTATGTGAACAGGGTCCATAATAACGATAAAACAAATAGAAAACAATAATTTTAAGTCAGTTTAATGTATTTTAAGTTTAAATGACTTAAACATCCAATTGATTAAACTTAAAAACAGAAGACAGCTACTTTCTTTACAGTGTTGTTATTGAAAGGACAAATTAAAAATTAAATGCATAATTTATCAATTTGACCTACACATTTTTAAATAGAACACCTGAAAATAAAATATTATGCACAATGCAATAATAAAAAAAATCTGATGATAGTCTGGTACCAACACCACTATTGATTATTTATAAAATGGTTTTCAAATACTACCACCAAAAATGTTACATGAAAAAATAATGAAACAGAAATGTTTTTTTAAAAGCACCAAGGAGCCACAGTGTTTAGAGTTTGTTTGTGTGCCTGTTTTTTCATTTTGATTTTATTTTAGACCAAACCTAAAAATCAATGAGAAAGTATTTTAAGAAAAGTTCCTTATGGTATTAGATTGCTGGGTCCATGAAGTCTGAGCGTAAAAAAAAATGCTGATGACATATGACACTAGCTCACTAGCCAATTCACCCCAATTCAATTTCTGAATCTCAATTCGCCACACATGGACATGCTGTTTTTGCCAAGACATGTTATCCAATTATCAAGTGGAGGTCAGCAGGCAAGTCAGAAATTGTGCTCTCAAAACATCAAAGATGGTTTTTGTAACCTTGCCTTGTCAGGTTTCATAACCTTGGATGTTTCAAGTTCACTAGAAGGATTTTAACGAATGAATTTTGAGCTTATGGAGCTACAATGTCCCAAATCTCTCCAATGCAGCTGAAAAACACACACAGGCTCTTTTACCCAGCTGTTGAGGAGCTTTAACGAATACTCCATGGACTTACGCTTCACAGTGTTTTTGAGAGTGTTTTTACAGTCACAAACCAGGCGATAAAACGAGCGGTGCTGAAGAGCCCTTCCATGACTGCGCGGGATGAACAGAAAGTGATTTCAGTAATCATTTGGCGGCTGAGACCGTTGATTGAGACCGTACGGATTGGTTAGCTGATTAAAACCCCCTGATCTCCACCACCCAACCTCACAACGTGTAACTTCAATTACATGACTTTCCAGCACCACAGAGATGACATCGATCCAGTCAAATGCCTTTACAGCAGGATGTTTTCACGGCCTCAGATGCTTCTCCTGTTCAAAAGCCAGCTGTGGGATGGATATATAACACCCTCATAATAGCTGTGTGTGACAACATTCTCTTTCAGTCATGTAATTTAATTAGTAATCTTGACGACTGCCTGTCACGGGAAAGTAAACAGAGGACAAGAGGGAAAATGTGTTTATTAGACGGTTGGTTATATTTGGAAAAGTTCCCTCGTTGTTTTTTCTGGACTGATTTAAATCATATCAGGGTGATTAGCAGATGAGAAAAGTAGAACACCAAAATGAAACAAATCTAGTGTAATATCTTTTCAAATCTGTTCCATTATGTGAACGTGGCCAATTTTCTCTGTCTTTTTTCTTTTACTCTACAGGATTTGTCAGGAGACGAACTCAGCCATCTTTTTCAATTTTCACTTGGGCTGGCCGTGAGAGCCGATATAATTATTTCTCGGGTCTTTTTTTTTCCTAACGAATTTCTCTCATTGTTCAGCAGAAGGTCAAGTCCTTGTCTCTCTGCCGCCATCCGGGCACAGAGCGCTCTGAGGGCACGGCTCAGCTCCCCCCCGCTGCGGCGCTCGGAGGGCGAGCAGGTGCCCCTTTAATCTGCCAACTGCAGGCTCTTTAGTCATAATGGGTTTACAATAGTCATTTTGGATGAAGAGACTATTGGAGGAGGGATGTCGCACATGTGACCTGATATCCATGAAGAATGAACCATCTGCTGCGCTTCAAGACAAGACCGAAGGAATGAGATACTAAAGAGAGGAACACACAAGATGTCTGTCTAGCGAAGAAAACCGTCCTACATAGTATTATACCTTATTATTCGTCCTTTATGGACCTGCTCGAGTCACATTCGGGTCATATTACAGCCCAAATAAAATTATGAGAATTTTTATTTATCAAACGCTAAAAAAAGTATTTTCAACATGGATGTTTAATTATTTTCAATTTAAATTACATTAAATTGACTTAAAAAGTGAGTTGAATCTTGTGTAACATAAAAAAGTTGAAAATTACTTCACTTATTTTAAAGAAATGTATAAACATGTTGTCATAACTTATTGATCATATAATATTTACAGTGTATTTTTAAAATTAGGCATATTTTAAGAGGATTTAGTATTTTTGTACTTTAGTAATTAGTACTTCCTCCATCCAATTCATATTACCGTAATGTGAATTATCATTACCAAACATGCAACTTAATTATTTAAAATAGTAAATACAGTAGTGAATGTGAGGTATTTACAGTAGTAAATACAGTAATATTTGTTTTTCCACCTTTCATGTATTTTTCCATTTATAATTTTAATGAGTAAAACATTTGATATACATTATGGTGATAAGTTTTCATTTTTGTTGAGGGGAGGGGGGGGGGTGTCACAATGCAACAAAAAAAAATCCTGTAATACTTATTGTTTTAATACTGGCTTAAATTCATGTAAACACAGAATGAGTCATGAAAATCTTGGGCAAAATGTGCCTATATATATATATATATATATATATATATATATATATATACAGTGGTGCTCCGAATTAATGGTACCCCTGGTAAAAATGATAAAAAATGGCTATAAAAAATAAATCTTCATCGTTTATCCTTTTGATCTTTCATTCAAAAAATTGGCAAAATACATATATATACATATGTATATAATTTCAAATGCCACGATGTATCTTACAATTGGCTTTATTTCCTTTCCAGATGAAATCTGACCTGGAGATGCTTTTGTAATACTTACCCTTATAATATTAGTGCATTTAGTACATTTATTGGCAAAGCAGTGATGAAACTACAATGCAACTAGTACAAAAAAAGAAATAAAAAATTCTTGGTATCAAATGAACATTTATTTTTAGATTTATTATCATATATATTTGTTTCCAAATGTGGAAACAGTTAACAATGTCAAATAAACATAAAACACCAGGGGTGAGAACAGGTAATGACATTTCTGAAATGACATCATTAGCCCTGTTTTCTCACCAAGTTTAAAGTTATTAACATTTGAGTAAAAGCAGAGAAGGAGGGCACCGAAAGAAAGAAGAGAGCGCAGGAGGGAGGGAATGGGAGTGAGTGCTCTGTATTTAATTGCTTTTATTCAGGTCATCAGATGGGTGAACTACGTGACAACTGTACAGTAGATGTGTAATTAGATAGGAGGAACAGAGGAGGAGAGGAGCAGAGAGAAGGGACAGCGACAGACGGAGAGGTCACACAAAGGTTACTAAAGGACAGTGCACAATCCCACCCACAAACACATTCAAGAACCTCAGGCTGCAGCCGCATTAGCGTTGCAGATGCACATCAAACGGACTTTGATTCATTAAGGCAGTGATTAGAATCAGGAGTCCTCAAAACCAATGACTGACCACATTTAAATCGTATTTTCTCTCTCACACTTTCTGTTTTGAATTAGATGTATGTTGTGTCTGATCTCAGATTGTATCCTTCACACTGCAACTGTTCCTCAGCTGTTGGAGCCTATATGACGTGTAATTACGACTGAAACATTTCTGCAGAGGGATAAGAAGGCAGTCTGTGTAAATGTGCAGAATGGAATAATAGGATACGGCTTACTGCACACAGTAAAGTAGTACATGCAACACTATTTTCTTTATGTGGCCTGAAAAATGCTTTATTCCAGATTCACCCTGTTGATATTATGCATAAATGTAGGCAGAATAATGATGAAACTACAGTGCAACTATGAGAAATTATATATATTTTGTTATAATACCATAACCTTGGTATTGTAGGATGACACATTCATCTGTCTCCTACTTTGGAAACATAAACAAGTGACTTTGGAAACAATTGACCCTTCGCAAAGACCCGCCCTCCTTAGTTACTGTCGCTATGTTCCGACAAGCTACGCCGCTCTCACGCTCTTACCATGTTCTCACACAGTGAAAAATACATCGCGGAGCAGAGAGGAGACTGACAACACGCGGACAGACAGGACAGACCAGGTTACTTTTCGGTTACTTTTGATATTAAGCATATTAAACAAAGTCTCACCTTTCAAATATGGTCATTTTTTGAAAGAAATTTAAACAATAAATACCATTTTGTGGCTCTTTAATGTGCCGTGACAGATCGCTGTAGAGCATCAGTTAAAGCTGCTCGTGATCCGATCATCTCTTCCTTCTAGTTCATTTATAGCATCAAATAAACATGAATTAACATAAGAAGTAATGTTGTTTTAACCACGGAAATGCGCCAGTATATTCAGTTTTTCAAGTTCAAATCCTCCCATGTTAATCTACTATCTCTCCTGACTGCTTTGTCGGACAAAATGGCGGATGGCGAAGTATGATTGGTCAGAACACCTGTCAATCAAGCTCCACGCGAAGGGTCAATTGGCTGCTATTTAATATCTTTGTGAAACTATGCACTACACAACCATTTAAAAAAACAGTATTATACTACATCGATGCCACATTATGTAAATATTTTAAATATGAATTTATCATCGACACTTAAGAAGGTTAGATTGTTACACCAGTAAGTGGTGGAAAATTATGTCTTAATGAGTGAGTGAATGAATGATTCGTCCACATACATGATTCATCGTCTGCAACGCATCTCAGAGCACCTGAAGTGGTTTGAGTGATTGGATTTAAATACGTCTCGAAAGCGCTTCGGTGGGCGTTTAGACCTGGTCTTTTCACGATCGAATAGCCATCTGATCAGAGAAAACGCATGAAGTGAGGTGTAAACAGGTCCTAAGACGATGATGACCAACAAAAAAAATGAACAAAACAGGGAGTATACTGTATATACACAAGGGAACTAAATGAAACACAGGTGTAACTAATTAGCAATGGAAACTAATGAAACTAGACTACATTGAAAGGAAACACGAGGAAGAAACACAGACACATGAATTATAACATTGAATATGAAAGAACACTAAAAATAAGCCTGATATTGTATTTTGTTTATTGAATTGTTGTATAAGCAATATCACACTTGAAATATCAAACGAGCAAGTGAACTGCATTTGTGAATAGAGTCAGCCGAACGGCAGAGTGCCGGATGTAAAAACACAGCCATGCCGATATGTGGAAAAACAGAACAATTGCTTTTTTAATATTGCTTAAATACTACGTGCTTAAATTTGTATTCTTTATTCAGTTTACTGTAAGGTCATCTAAGCAAAGGTTTTCTCAAAGTTAAGATTAAACTTTCTCCCAGTAACATTAATAGAATTTTTGTTCAGAGTTATCTGGTCTGGTCTATCTAACTTTCTTAAAATGTTAGCACAAAAACATTATTCATACATTGTTTTTTTTCTGAAACGTTTTAGTTGGATGTCTGTTTTTTTCTTTCAGAACGTTCAGAGATCATTTAAAACTAACATTCCCATAAAGTTTTAAAAAGTTTTGAATATTAAGAGAACATTCAGAAATAATATTTTCATAACTTAATGAGAATGTTAGCAAACATTCCTAAACATATTTTTGTTAGCTGCAGTTTCAAGTCTTTTGGGTACAATTCGTATGTACTGAAATGGAAAACTGAAATCTCAAACATTTATGTTTTAAAAATACACATCAGGTAACCAATACAATCTAACAATGAGTTATTTCTGAGTCTGTTTAGCACTTAATACAACATTGTTTCTGTAGAGACTTTCAGCATGTTTCCTGTAAAAAAGTCTCACGTTTACATTTTACGTACATGAGAAAGTCAATAAACAACGCTAAATCCAATCAGAGCAGTCAGACTGAATATTTTTTTCCAGAAATGCAATTTCAATAGGATTCCAAACCTCATGTGAATGTAGCTCGAAACGGATTTGTTAAAATTTTTTGCTTCATGGGATTTTTTGCCGTTCACACTTGCTAAATCTGATCGGGTTTCAATCGGATATGTACAAAAATCGTATTTGGACTGACAGTCTGAACAAGGCTTTAGTTTCCATGGTTTCTGATTTATCATGCATCTGTTTCTGTTCTAGTTAATTACCTTCCTTACCTTACCTATTCTAGCACTTAGTTTCTAACAGTTCTTGGTTTAATCTTGTATGTAGTATCCTTGTTGATTTCTCCAGAGTATTCTCCTGATTCATTAAGAATATTTTTAGAATCCATTCTGATTCTTGTGTGTTCATCTACACCTGACAGAAGACTGAACAGACAAGAAAAAACATGGACTTACCAGCAGTACTACACCAAGAACTTCCTAGATTTGGTGTGCTTCACCCACTACCCCACATTGCTTCTTTTGTGTATTTTTTGTGTGTGCTAGTGGAGTATGTGGGCACGGAGGGAAGCCCCGCCCACACTCCCGCTAATGAGGGTGAACTATTCATGGGTATTATTATGAGGAAGTGAAAGAGGATATTTCCCTGAGTCTCCCGTCCCCGCCGGTTCGGCCAAGCTCCAAGGCTCATTCGTCTCCGCTAATCCCGCCAAGCTCCAAGGCTCCTAAAGGCTCCCGATGGTCCCACCCAGCCTCACTCTCCAGCCTCCTCTACCCAAGACTGCCAGTCCGTCAGCCCCACCACCACTACTTCCCTTTAGTTCCCGGCTCCCCTTCTGTTGACTCCACTGTGCTGCGTTGATCTGCCTTAGATCTTCCGGTTTCCAGCTTTCTCGGGCTCCGCCTTCCCTCCGGCTACCCCTTGATCCTCAATCCCACCAGCTTCGCTTCATTCCACTGGCACCCTGGCTCCACCTTGGACGCTCATCACTGTGGCGCAGCCTTGGCCTTCAGATCTGTCGGCTCCATGTAAGTCTGTCATCCTCCTGGGTACGCCTTCCAAGTCTCCACCATGGCTCCTCCCTCAACTCCACCTTGGGCCTTCATCCTGGCTGTGCTCTGGGTCCCAACCTGGCTCTTCATGCTCTCGTCTCCTCCCACTTTCATCTCCGCTCTGGTTTCCTCCACTGTCATCTCCTCCTGTTTCCTGCCCCATGTCCGCCTCCAGAGCCCCCACCCTCACTCCTCAGTTGGACTGTTATTACGGACGCGAAGATGCACCTTCACAAGGGGGGAGGTATTAGATTCTATGGTTTCTGATTTATCACGCACCGGTTTCTGTTCTAGTTAATTACCTCACTCTGTGTATTTAATCCCCTAGTTCCTCGGAGACAGTTTTTTTATTTACCTGTCTAGTCCACTTGGTTCAGTCTTGTTTATGTTAAAGTGTAGTTGCCTTGTTGATTTTCTCCTGGTTTATTAAAAAGACTTTTGTCATTCTGATTCGTGCATGTTCATCTACATGAGATCAATTTTGTTTCTTTCTCAAAAATCCGTTGAAAAAACTTTTCAGTTCAGGTATTACGTAGGTATTACGCACATAGGGAATTGCAAAGTGTACGCATACTGCATCTATTATTCTTCAAAAAGAGTTTGTAGTATGTTGTTTTGAACATATGTGCTTGTCTGTTTGTTGTCAGCTTTGAGGACTAAAATGCTTATGTTCTCTTAACGAATCTTGGCACAATCTAGCAGGGAAAAAAACCTGAGTGGGTTCCGGGTCTCATCACAGATGAGGGTCTTCAATCATCATGCAAATGAATTTACACACGATGCCGCACAACTGCAGGATAAACCTCAGCGAGTCAAAGGAGATGCACTGCTCAAACACACCGTGACATGTTTACATATTGCCAATTAATAATCCAAGACTGCAGACATGTGTTTGCAGATTCTTCAGTGTTTGGTTTAGAGATACAAAAGATTAATAAAGATGAAGCTCTGTGTCAAGAGACGACCGCAGACAGATGAACGCGTCTCCACTTGAGATGTGAGGAAAGAGAGGGAGGAAGTGAAAAAGCAGATATCAGGCACAGAACGGCTGATCAGAACCGAAGACAGAAGTGGTTTCAGGACCACTGCAGTATCACTGCCAAGAACAGCAGCAGATGCTTGTGAAAACCAGAGCAGTCTGGATGCTTGAACTCCACCTGACCTTGAACACACACCCTAGTCTCTGGACAGACACATAAAGCCCGGGTTTAAAAGTGCTCCAGTTGACCACAAATCAAGCTTGGGTGGAGGGAGGTCACAGTTGCGTGGTGAGAACTGTCAGTGAGTGGTGAGTCCCTGCTTGACTTTACGACCTTCTCTTTTCATGAAGTCACAAGCACCTTAGAGCCGTAACTATACAGCCCTGCATTCAGGAGACAAAAATAACCACTCGTCCAATTCACGGTCACTCTCCAAGATAATTAAAATGTTCGTATGAGAGCACTCAAAAAACAAGCATAATTCAACCAAAACAATAAAGCACCACATTGGTTGGCAGATTTGAGAGCTGCGTGTTTGTTTATAAGAGTTTTGAAGTGTATTTCAATATCAACATTGCCTGAGGATATATGCCAACATTTAGTTGGCCAAATACATTTTTTTGTCACGGTGAACCTCGTGAAAAAATGGTCGGTTTGTATTTCACTCCAAAGACACAAACAACAAATATATATGTATAATTCGTTTATAAGAAAGAAAATGCAGCTGGGTTTTTGTTGCAGAAAAAATCTATAAAACGTTATAATATTTATAAATCATTAATTCTGAAATTAAAATGCATGTACCATAAACTGGATTAAATAAAATAAATATTGTTTAAATTATATATATATAATATGCATATTTCATAATAGATTGTCTTAATTTTCTTCATCAAACCTAAATACTTGGATTTTTTGTTTTTTAGTTACCTGTCTAGTCCACATACATTCAAGACTTTTCAAAAAACATATAAAACTGCAGCAAACTGATTTTTTGAGAAAATTGTGACAGTTTCTAATGATGGACCGTTGTCTCGGTCAGGTGAGGTGGCCACAAGGGGATTAGATGCCCTTTCATCCGCAAATAAATTTCTTAAATGTGGAGAAAGCTATCTGAGTTATTTACTTTAATCGTTATTTAAATCCCCTCTGACCCGGAGGGGGAACGAGGCTTTGCCCTTGTCATAACCTCCCTAACATTCTGTTAGCTTTGAGTTCCACTCCTATGCCTTTGACCCAACCGGATATTTGGGCATTAGCAAAGAATACTGCAGTTAGCAAACTCAAGTGGAATTCCTTAATGAGCTACAAAAGAGAAGGAGAGCAGAAGCGTTTGTTTGGCCATTCTGATTCTTTTATGTGATTGCTGTTTACAGAACTGACTCAAGTTCACTGCTGTAATCTGATGAACCTTTCCAGGCTTAAGCCGCCTTTCCACTGCACACGACATTCGCATACGATTGTCGCATTTCGCCCCCTAGTGTCTGTCGCACGGAACTTTGAAATTGGTCGTGAAGCAACCGTTACCCTCGGCTATTCACAATGGTAAAATGAATGATTTTAATAAATGTAATGCATGCATGAATATATCCACACAAAACAAATGACCCTCAATACATCTAAAATAAAAACAGATAGATTTTCTAGAGCTAATCAATATAAATATTGATTTAATAATTATAAAATATTTTTTTCTGCCATAATTATTAATAACCGGGATTTTACAGATATAGCGTTTAGAGAATAACAGTAAAGAGTTAAAATATTGGTAATTCTTGCCTCGCGCTCATAGTTTTGATTAGAATACATCACATCCGGTCGGCTGGTCGCATACGGTCTATTCGCAGAAGTTCAGATATTTCAACGGATCCAAAGCTCAAATCGGATCCGAATTTTCCGCATACGCATATGATCGGACATCCCCGCAGCTCCCATACGACTCACCATTGGAAATGAATGACTTCCGGTTTGACGGCTGTCGTTTGTCCTGTGCAGTGGAAAGGCGGCTTTACTTTCATTGCTGATTATATGTTTTTTTCCCCCTGAGATGTCTGTTGTTGTGTTGTTTCTCTGTTCTTTATGAAGGTGACTGGAGAAACAGATGTGTACTGCACTCACTGCTCTGAGGAAGGACACTGCAGTATCGTCATATTCTCCTGAGACAGTTTCCATTTACATGTTTATTTAACACCATTACAGTGTTTGTAGCACACAAAAACATTACACAGAATGTGTTTTTGAACAGAATTTACTCAGTAAAGCTTTACAATATATAATGCTTTATAATGCTTATCTGTTCAATAAAATACCCTACTCACCTGTTGAGTAATAAAAATGGAATTTCGCTTTTACAACATTTCAAATCCCTCAGTTCTCTTCATCTCCGAAAAGCCAATCCAATGTTGATTCTGGTTTTATTACGAGTACTGACTTATCATTTAAATTGTTCATTTTTAACAAAAAGGTTACATAGGCCTACCTTTAACCTTATCCAATTGTCTGCATGGAAAAGTCATTTCAGAGCGAGAGAAATTTCGATTGCCATGACAACAACAATTGTGGTGCTGATGCAGAAGAAACCAAAGACTTAAAGCTCAGTGTTACCTAAAAAAATTATGTATATACAGTATTTGCTTTCTTGACGTTTCCTTTTGGTATATCACATCATTATTATAACATGTATAGAGGGGTCTGAACAGTCTAATACCACAAATTTTCACTCAAATGATGATAATACCATTTGTAATGGATTTTGTATTTGTTTCTAGAAACATTGTAACTATTGGTGTCACGTTTCAGTGTGTTTAGTTATGTTTTGTGATCTTGGTTTCCCCTGTCTTTGTGATTTTTGGTTTAGTCCTGTTAAGTTTTCCCGCTCCTCGTTTGTGTTCAGTTTTCTCACCTGTGTTCTGTTAATTATCCAATTATTCCTTGTGTATTTAAGCCCTGTGTTTTCCCTCAGTGTTTGTCGATCGTCGTCAATGTATGGTTGTATGTTAACCCTGAAGTCCTGGAGTTCTGTTCTTTTGTTCTCGTTTGTTTTTGGATGTTTTAAAGTTTGTTTAATAAATCTATTGTATTGAAGCCCTTGTCCTCGTCTTCAGCTACCTGCAGCAACCCTGACAGAACGATCGACCCACATCTAAAAATGGGCCGAAGGAGGAAAAACAAAGAGGTGAGCCCCTTCGAAAACCCAATCCTCTTCCAAGGGGAGCGCTCACTTGAAGAATACGCTGGTCTTTACCTAGAACTCTATGATGATGTGACGCTGAAAGAAGAATAGCTGACTAAGAGTTTCTGGGTGGTCTGAAGGACCCGCTAGCCCAGATAATTCTGGTGAAGGACCTCAATATGTCCTTTTTGGAGTTTGTGGATCACACACTGTGGGCGTGTGGATCCACATACCTCGTGGAAGATCTCCCACTCCAGCCAGTGCCAAGCCCGCCAGCCCCTGAGCCCATCACCTGCACGCCAGCGCCTGAGCCCATCACCTGCACGCTAACGCCAGAGCCCATCGTCTGCCCACCAGAGCCTGAGCCCATCGCCTGCCCGCCAGAGCCTGCACACCGCATCAGCCCTGCCGCCAGATCGGTCCCTGGACTTCCCCGGCTGATATCCTGTATGACTGATCCCCCGCTGATATCAGTGCGATTAGCCAAAAGGATGGCTGCCGAGGCTGGGGTTCACGTCAGCCACATCCAGCCAGAGGCCGTCCAGCCAGAGGCCGTCCAGCCAGAGGCCGTCCAGCCAGAGGCCGTCCAGCCAGAGGCCGTCCGCCAGAGCCGTCCAGCCAGAGACCGTTGCCTGCCCGCCAGAACATGAATACAGCCCCAAGCTCCCTGATGTGCTGGCCCCGTCCAGTTCCGAGCCCCCTGATGTGCTGGCCCCGTCCAGTTCCGAGCCCCCTGATGTGCTGGCCCCGTCCAGTTCCGAGCCCCCTGATGTGCTGGCCCCGTCCAGTTCCGAGTCCCCTGATGTGCTGGCCCCGTCCAGTTCCGAATCCCATGATGTGCCAGAGCCCGTTGACCCAGAGCCAGAGCCCGTTGACCCAGCGCCAGAGCCAGAGCCCGTTGACCCAGCGCCAGAGCCCGTTGACCCAGCGCCAGAGCCAGCGCCCGTTGACCCAGCGCCAGAGCCTGTTGACCCAGCGCCAGAGCCTGTTGACCCAGCGCCAGAGCCTGTTGACCCAGCGCCAGAGCCTGTTGACCCAGCGCCAGAGCCCGTTGACCCAGAGCCCGTTGACCCAGACCCAGAGCCCGTTGACCCAGCGCCCGTAGATGTCAAGTCTGTTTCCGTTCCTGAACCTGTCCTTCTCCCCAAGAAAATTTGGGGGGGGGGGGGGCTATACGCCGTGGCCGGCCAAAGATCCACGGAGGCCCGGAAAAATAACACCGCCGTGGCCACCTGATGGGTCTTCACCGCCGTGGCCACCTGATGGGTCTTCACCGCCGTGGCCACCCGAAGGGTCCTCACCACCGTGGCCACCCGAAGGGTCCTCACCACCGTGGCCGCCCGAAGGGTCTTCACCGCCGTGGCCACCTGAAGGGTCTTCACCGCCGTGGCCACCTGAAGGGTCTTCACCGCCGTGGCCACCTGAAGGGTCTTCACCGCCGTGGCCACCTGATGGGTCTTCACCGCCGTGGCCACCTGATGGGTCTTCACCGCCGTGGCCACCTGATGGGTCTTCACCGCCGTGGCCACCCGAAGGGTCCTCACCACCGTGGCCACCCGAAGGGTCCTCACCACCGTGGCCGCCCGAAGGGTCTTCACCGCCGTGGCCACCTGAAGGGTCTTCACCGCCGTGGCCACCTGAAGGGTCTTCACCGCCGTGGCCACCTGAAGGGTCTTCACCGCCGTGGCCACCTGATGGGTCTTCACCGCCGTGGCCACCCGAAGGGTCCTCACCACCATGGCCGCCCGAAGGGTCTTCACCGCCGTGGCCACCTGAAGGGTCCTCCGCCCGAAGGGTCTTCACCGCCGTGGCCACCTGAAGGGTCTTCACCACCGTGGCCACCTGAAGGGTCTTCACCGCCGTGGCCACCTGAAGGGTCTTCACCGCCGTGGCCACCCGAAGGGTCCTCACCACCGTGGCCACCCGAAGGGTCCTCACCACCATGGCCGCCCGAAGGGTCTTCACCGCCGTGGCCACCTGAAGGGTCTTCACCGCCGTGGCCACCTGAAGGGTCTTCACCGCCGTGGCCACCTGAAGGGTCTTCACCGCCGTGGCCACCTGATGGGTCTTCACCGCCGTGGCCACCCGAAGGGTCCTCACCGCCGTGGCCGCCCGAAGGGTCTTCACCGCCGTGGCCACCTGAAGGGTCTTCACCGCCGTGGACACCTGAAGGGTCTTCACCGCCGTGGCCACCTGAAGGGTCTTCACCGCCGTGGCCACCTGAAGGGTCTTCACCGCCGTGGCCACCCGAGGGTCCCACAGCTCCGCCCTGGACGCCCGAGGGTCCCACAGCTCGCCCTGACGCCCGAGGTCCCACAGCTCTGCCCTGGACGCCCGAGGGTCCCACAGCTCCGCCCTGGACGCCCGAGGGTCCCACAGCTCCGCCCTGGATGCCCGAGGGTCCCACAGCTCCGCCCTGGACGCCCGAGGGTCCCACAGCTCCGCCCTGGACGCCCGAGGGTCCCACAGCTCCACCCTGGACGCCCGAGGTTCTGCCTGCTACGCCGTGGCCACGCCCACAGCCTGCACCGTCGTGGCCACGCCCACTGCCTGCTCTGCCGTGGCCACGCCCACAGCCTGCTCCGCCCTGGAGGTTTCCCGGACCTGCACCATGCCCTCGTCAGCCTCCAGGGCGCCCACCCTCCCACCCCTTTGGATGTTATATGGCGCGAGGACGCGCCTTCAGGGAGGGGGGAGGTACTGTCACGTTTCAGTGTGTTTAGTTATGTTTTGTGATCTTGGTTTCCCCTGTCTTTGTGATTTTTGGTTTAGTCCTGTTAAGTTTTCCCGCTCCTCGTTTGTGTTCAGTTTTCTCACCTGTGTTCTGTTAATTATCCAATTATTCCTTGTGTATTTAAGCCCTGTGTTTTCCCTCAGTGTTTGTCGATCGTCGTCAATGTATGGTTGTATGTTAACCCTGAAGTCCTGGAGTTCTGTTCTTGTTCTCGTTTGTTTTTGGATGTTTTAAAGTTTGTTTAATAAATCTATTATATTGAAGCCCTTGTCCTCGTCTTCAGCTACCTGCAGCAACCCTGACAATTGGTGTCAGACTTTTGGACCATTATATTATCTAGTGTTATTGTTAAATGTTACCTAAAACTTAAAAAAAATCATTTTCAGTAACTGAATTGTTTTTGTAAACTATATAAAAATTTGAAATGTGGCCTCAACAAAACAAAACAAAAAACACCCTAAATTAAAAAAAAACACAACATTACTAAAGCTTAAACTAAAATATTAATACATAGCCTATATACTAAACAGTATAAATTAAGTACTGCCTTAAATTAAGTACAATCAACTTGGATGTTTAAGTAATTTCAACTTAAATTACATTAAACAGACTTAAATGAGTTGAATTTTGTATAACTTATAAACAAGTTGAAAACTGCTTAACTTATTTTGATGAGTTAAAGCAATGTCAAAACAAATGTCGTCATTTTTTAGTGTACTAGGCCTACAATAACACTGATATTATCATAGTGGTCACATGCACCCCTAAATATCCAAAATCACAAAAAAGCCCAATATGTCCTCTTCTGGATGAATCAGGGCTTTATCCTCTGAGATATAAACAAAAAATCAAGTGGACAAAAATGAAATGGAAGGGACTCAGGATGATAATAGTAGATCGATTCATATCCACCTCCCTATACGTTTAGTAGTCTTTACAATGGCTCATTTCTAATGGACTGCTAGTGTTGTCCAATCATCTCCATCATTACTCATCTGCTTCTCATTTTGCATCCTTCTCTTTTCTCATCCACTCTCTCATCTCTCTACATAGGCCAGCCAGGACCTTTTCTATTTCAAAGTCCATTTTTCAAACACTTCAGCAAGCCTTTCATCTCAATGTTTTTCCCTCATACATAGAGAGTCTGAGAGAGAGATGAGGAGCAGCTCATCTGGAGAATGCAGAGAACAATCTCTTCATCTTCAAGAACCAGCAGCCTCTGTATGCAGAAACTTCTTTACCAAGCACTGGATCAGGTATGACATGTCTCACTCTTACGGTCTCTGTCTCTCTCCCTTCTTTTCTCTCGCTCTGTTCTAAAAGATGAAAGCCAGCTGAAATGTTCATAGGCTTCACAAAGTGCTTGCGGTCCATACGGTGCACAAGCATCACCTTATGCGTTCAACACAAGTTCAACACACACACTTTACTTCAGAATTCACTCTGGGTACCTTTCAAAGTCAGGAATGTTTGTAGGTTTATGTGCGTAGGTGTTTATTTGTTGTGTTTCTAAAATGTTCAAACTGAGACTGAACGCTGTCGTGACAGGAAGTCTAAATAGTTCATGTCAAATAAAAGACGGAGATTGACGAATAAGTAAACAACACTAACACAAGCCGGAGAAAGGTGTAAAGATGTGTGTGTTCACTTTCCTACTGCTGAGAAAAGTCCTAGTAAGTTCACTCGGCGGCCATCTTGAAAACGTCTAGGCAGTTTTTTTCCCTATGGATAAGTAATAGGCATACTATAAGTACAGCTCCAAAATTAATTTTGTCAAGATTACATTTCAAGATATTATACATCTGGCAATTTTGCTGCTTTAGCTCAAAATATTTTTTTTTTCAGGCTGGTCCTTCATTGTGAAAAACGTATTTTTTTTTTAATTTTTACAAAATACAGTTTAAAAGAAAATATTTAAGTGTGAACTGAATGCATCGTTATTGGACACTTAATCTCATGCAATTAGTTGAACGTTACAAAGTGCATTTTATATTTCATACTTCTATTGTTTTTGAAATATGGCTAAAATGTACTGTCGAAACTGGCAAAGCATTTTATGTAATAATTTTATATATATTTGCATTTACACATTTGTCACATTTTATGAAGTTGCAATTTAGTACATTTAAAATATTTAAAATAATATGAAATAACACAGTTAAAAATAACCAAGAGCGCATGTTATTCAACACATTCAAATAAGAGTACTTTTGTAAAACAACAAAAAATTAACAATGATTTAAAATGTACTTTAAGTTCACTCAAGTAGCCATTTATTGAATTAATATATAATATCTGAAAGTGCAGCGTTACAAATATACGTTTAAGACTTGAAGGTCACAAGACGTGCTTATTCAAAACAATTAAGAGGAATTCTCTTCACAAGAGCTGTTATACACATTCACTCTCTGGAGTAAACAACCTTTAACAAGACCATAATAAGGAGTTGAAATAAATTTATGTGCGACCCATAGAAACCCATAATTTCAACCACTACCACAGAGTGATTTATGAACTATTGACATGTCTTATGAACAGTAATTTTGTATAAAGACTAAGAAGCTACATGACATTAAGGCATTATAATTGTCTACATGTCCTTTCTCTTCTCTCGTTCTCTCCTTCCACTCACCTGGTAACTTCTGGAAAACAACATTTGAACACTTTGACAAGGTTTGTGTATAATCAACAGCAGCTGGACCTATTGAAGCTGGCAAGACAGGTTTGCAAACCAGACAGGTGCACAGTTGTGATCAAACAATGCTTCTGTTTAGTTCTATTCAGCTGTATCTAAGCAATGCATTTGGAAACGGTTTCGACATGCATTTTCTTGTAAACGACGGCTTGACACATTGTCATTGTAATTTTAAATGCAATAAAATGCCAAAACAAACAATAATCACAACGGGGGTTTTATCTGTTCTCGGGGAGAAGGCGACAGCGGTGACACTCTGGGTTTTCACCGTGATTTAACCCAAACAATCTGTTTTGCATCATCCCTACCTAACATTGACAAGCTGACAAATCCTTAATCCAATCCAAGCGATGAATTGACATGAAAATGATCTTAATGTTTTGATCCCAGCAACAGACCCTGGAGAAAAGAATAGATTTCTGCAGCCGAACCAAGACTTGGTGGGATGAGCATGTTGTACACATTGATATCTGTCAAACCCAAAGGTTAATTAACTCCAGGCAAACATGAAGTAAAAATGACGTTTCTTAACACGGAAAGCGTCCTTTTTTGTTCTAATGCTGCTTCCAGTAAAGCCATGCACCACCAAGAAATCAGAACGAAAAAAAAAAAAAAAACTTTAATTAAAGACAGATAAAGAATCAGAAGTTCTCCATATTTCCACAACAAGCCTCTCCAAAGGTGTACATTATTAGCACTAATGGACCGAGGGCAGTTTAAGCTTCTGTTCCTTGTGATTAGGATTTGGGGTTTTGTGCCGTCTTAATAGTTTACGGCAAACTAATTAAAAACACAATCATTACGGGAGCTGCCCTGGGCTCCTTTACAGACAGAAATAAATAGTGTCGTGTTTGGGAAACTGTGCCTCCCGCCGTGTGCTAAAGGTGAAAGTGTTTTTGTGTGCAGTGAAGTGTGTCGAAGAGATTCGGTTGAATAAGTGTTTTATTCAGGCAGATGAGATGAGATAACTGAGCAGCGAAGAAAGAATTTACACTAGTGTCTGTCTCTTTTTCCTCTTTCTTCTTCTCTCTCAATGTTTTTTAAATTTGTCATTTTTTATACAGACATTAAAAAAATATAATAATTATAGCTGGATAAACTGCTACTGCTAGGGATTCGTAATTTCGCAAAATTTCGCAAACAAGTTTATTTTTATTTTTATGTTATGGTTAAGACTGATATAAAAATTCGATACCATTTAATCTACATAACTTAAAACTAAAACAATACATATAAAATCAGTCATTTTGAATGCTATAAGTAAATATATTCATCCCAATTCTATAATGTGCAGTATTAAAAATCAATTTTCATTTTGAAATATTTAACAGTGTTGGGGTGACGCATTTCAAGTAACGCGTTACGTAATCAGATTACTTTTTTCAAGTAATGAGTAAAGTAACAAATTACTCTGACATTTTACTGCAAATTGACCACAGACCAAAACAGAAATGTTTCAAGGGGACGAACATGTTTATTGTTCAGTGTCTATTCATTAGTGGTATTTTTTGTCTATTTTAACATCCTGATTGTATGTGATTTAGTGAGTATTTGCAGCTCGCTGCTGTATTTGGTTGTGTTGTGAGTATTAGTCTGTTTCTGTATTTGGTTGCGTTGTGAGTATTTGCAGCACATGTGCTGTCAAACTGATGCAGATGTTTTCTTAATTTACTGGTGTTTTTTCTATTTGCATGTGTTTTGTTCAGTTGCAGCGGGTTGAGCTCTCTCGGCCTCTGTACTTGACAGTGTACATCCATATTCACTTTCATTGAATGGAAAATGGAGCATGATCATTCACCTAACATTTCTTTTTTTTTTCCATAGAAGAAACAAAGTCTTATGGATTTGGCTGAAAACAGAATCATAAATGCCAGATTTGAAACAAAAAAGTGCAAGATTTCAAAAAGTTACACATTTACTGCAATCAAAACAACACAACAAAACACAATCCGTAAGTTCCTCTCTTTCTCTCTCTCTCTCTCTCTCTCTCTCTCTCTCTCTCTCTCCTCCTCTCTCTCTCTCTCTCTCTCTCTCTCTCTCTCTCTCTCTCTCTCTCTCTCTCTCTCTCTCTCTCTCTCTCTCTCTCCTCTCTCTCTCTCTCTCTCTCTCTCTCTCTCTCTCTCTCTCTCTCTCTCTCTCTCTCTCTCTCTCTCTCTCTCTCTCTCTCTCCTCTCTCTCTCTCTCTCTCTCTCTCTCTCCTCTCTCTCTCTCTCTCTCTCTCTCTCTCAAGCAGGCCCAGCAGGTTTTGTAGTTTATTGACCTGATCGTTCTGCCAGGGAATTACTGTCTTGATGTGTGAGTGTGTGTGCTGCTGTTGTACGTGTGTTGGTATGGCAGAGCAAATATTGACATTCATCTCTCCAGCTACATTTTTCCCGGGTGCCACTTTAATTGGCCCGGAGAAAGTCACCAGAAATAAATGAAAGCTGACTCTCTAAAAGCTTGCGCTAAATGAAATATTTTTTTTCTCCCTATTGTTCACACCACCTTCTCACGCTTCCCCACCTCCCTCCATCCGTGAGAAATCTCAAGCCTTTCCCTCTGAGGTAAATAATGACTTAATACAGCCAGATAAAGGCAGAGAAATAATGAAATAGCAAATTGCCATTTGTTTCTCTTTTATACGCCATTCTCTGTTTGACTTGATGAGTTCAGGGGTAAGAGAGTTGCTATCTACAGCATGTACACACCACGAGTTTGTCCCTGTCAGTTTTATCACTGTTTTGACAGAAGTGACATTAGTAAAGACACAGACATGAATGTGTCTGAGTTTTACAACAAGGGCCTAGCAAAACAGACAGCTTGACGCACAGTAACCAAGACAGATGCAAACTCAGTAAAAAAAAAGCTTAAACCAGCCTGAGGTGGCTCTTCTAGCCTGGCCAAGTGGGTTAAGCTGGTCTGTTTTGACTGGAAGACCAGCTGGCCAGATAAACACAGCTTGAACAAGCTGGAAGACCATCCTAGGCTTGTTTAAGCAGTTTATTATTTATTTTTTTGCAATGCTAGTCCTCAATCTATAGCCATTATTCATGTACACAAGCTTAACTTCACATATAAACTGTCACTCACGATGGGGGTTTTAAGCTCCTAACTGCTCCGATTAAAGCACATTTAATCTTCCGGAGTTTCTCTCAGATTTAAAGGTTAAGGTTTTTTAATGGTTAACGTATTTCTGAATTTCAACAGTTATTTAAGGACTCATTTTTTGTATTTCGAGAACAAAGAGACTAAAACTGAGAGTTAGCCTGGATTTCATACAAAATAGAGAAGTTTGAAGAATGAATTGAATAGCATTTAGTAGTTCAGATTCTATTGTGAACTCCTAGTGATTAAATATGCTTTAATCTGTCAAGTTAGGCATGTGATGTGAGAGTCCAGAATATACAAGCTCGCATGACTGACTGAAAGACTGATTTAAAGTAAGCGGATGTAGTCTTAAGGGTCAACTGTTATATTAAAGAGCTCATATCATTTTAGGTTTTCCATAAAGGCCACTTCTAAAGTTATTTAAGGTTTGTTTTTTGCACCAAAACCAATCATGATTTAGTATTTTATTGCCATTCTTTGACCCTTAGTATTAAATTGATCATTCTGTTTGCTGCTGTGCCTTTAAACCTAATGGGTTCTCTTAACATGTGAATAGCACAACAATATTGCACAGCTCTATCCTTCAATAACCTCTTTGGATATGCAGATATGAATAACCTCAAGGATTTGCAGAGTAATAGGTGCTACACACGGGTTTTCAGTCCAAAAACTAGCCATGTTTATATTGTAGGGGTGTATAGCAGTTAATTATTAAAACTGTGGTTTACTGAACAAATTGTGTCAGTCTGTAAATAAAAAAAGTCTATAGATTTTGTTGCAACTGGCAGCAACATACTGGTGCTATTGTAAATGGGAGAAGAGATTTGAAGTGCTTGCACTTTTGGAGGAAAATACGTAATTCGCTCCATCTATTTGAAGCGCATGCACACGCCGACACTTTTCATTGAAGTCTGCGAAGTTAAATGTGGACTCAGGATAATCTAAATGTGGATTCTGGATAAAGCTTCGAGGATAATCCTTTATGCGAAATGGAAATACTTGCGGAAATTTGTAACATTTACAGGTACTATAAAACAGGTAAGCATAGTCATGATAAGATGCGCTGAGGGAGACGTCCCAAATGCAGTAAACAACACACACATCTGACAGGGCAAGCCATGTAGGCTAGGTTTAGTTTAAAGCACTTAAAGGAACAATTCTCCCAAAAATGAAAATTATCCCATAATTTACTCACCCTCAAGCCATCCTATGTGTATATGACTTTCTTCCTTCAGCCGAACACATGATTATATTAAATAATATCCTGACTCACAGCTTTGTAATGGCATTGAATAGTGTCCGAGTTTTTGAAGCTCCAAAAAGCGCATCCAACCATCATAAAAGTAACCAATATGATTGCAGTGGGTTAATAAATGCCTTATAAAGCGAAGCGATGGGTTTTTGTAAAAGAAATATCCATATTAAAAGTGCCCCATTACACTTTTTCAAATATTACCTTTCATGTAGTGTGTAATAGCTGTTTGTGAATGCAAATGTTCTGGCAAGCTGTGCAGAATAAATAAAGTTATTGTCTCCCAAAAGAATCGATTCTGAACTGCTGAAACGAGTCATCAGTAATTCGCCCTCAAACACTGGTTTGTGTAGTGTACATGTCGAGATGACGCTGTTATCTGTGCTGCAAAAGCAAATTCTTTCTGTATACACTTCCAAAAGATGAGGATGTGAAGAGTCAGTGGTTAAATACCACAGCGATACAACAGCATAACCTTTTGATGATTGATTCTCAAATCTCCGTGAGGTCAACGCGGGATTTGCAAAACGCTTATCCATTAAATATGATATAGTATCTACTTTATTTGGACCAACTTAAATCACAACCTGTAAGTATGATTAAATACTGATTGAAACACATTTTCTACCAGGTGTTTTATATTGTGTACACCCTGTGCAGCTTTAGGTCCGGCAAACCAATGTTATCACGGTCTTGCTGAAGGAGTTCTGCTAATCAGATGTGGGCCCACTATTACCTAAAACCGTGTTTATTAATGCAGATTGTCTGTCATTCTTACTACTTTGGTTTACATGCAAAGTCGTCTTTGCGATGGAGGTTCGGGTTGAATAACCAGTTCTTCTAATGTTTCATCATCGGACTCACGCTCATATTGATATGGTAAAATCGACGAAATCATTGCCAGAAGCCCCCGGAGCTGAGGTTTGAGGTTTTAGAAGACCTCAAAAACACAATTAGAAACCTTTAAAATTGCATAATAGGGGCACTTTATAGACTATAATCACTGGCTTCCAGCAACAGCCATACTATACAATTTTTGTTTATGTTTAATTATGGATAGTTTTCTTAAAAACACCCATCACCTCACTTTAAATGCATTAAAGGATTAGTTCACTTTTTAAAAAACTTTTGCTGATAATTTACTCACCCCCATGTCATCCAAGATGTCCATGTCTTTCTTTCTTCAGTCGAAAAAAAATGAATGATTTTGATGAAAACATTCCAGGATTTTTCTGCATATAATGGACTTACGATAGTAGCCAAAACGGTTCAAGGTCCAAATGACAGTTTCAGTGCAGCTTCAAAGGACTTTAAACCATACCAGACGATGAATAAGGGTCTTATCTAGCGAAACGATGCGCCATTTTGAAAATAAATAAAACAGTTTAAGTATTATTAGCACAAATGCTCGCCTTGTTCTGTCCTGAGATGCACGTTCGTGAATCTCCTGTTCGAACTCGTTCATCAAAATGAACAAATCTTTTTTCGAGTCATTTTATTCAATCAACAAACGAAATGACTCGAAAAAGATTTGTTCATTTTGAACGAGTCTTTTTTTGAGTCGTTTTGTTCATTCAACGAACGAAATGACTGAAAAAAGATTTGTTCATTTTGATTAACGAGTTTGAACAGGAGAACAGAGCAAGGTGAGCATTTGTGCTAATAATACTTAAACGGTTTTATTTCTTTTCGAAATGGCGCATCGTTTCGCGATAAGACCCTTATTCGTAGTCTGGTATCGTTTAAAGCCCTTTGAAGCTGCACTGAAACTGTCATTTGGACCTTGAACCGTTTTGGCTACTATTGAAGTCCATTATATGGAGAAAAATCCTGGAATGTTTTCATCAAAATCCTTAATTTCTTTTCGACTGAAGAAAGAAAGACATGGACATCTTGGATGACATGGGGGTGAGTAAATTATCAGCAAAAGTTTTTTTAAAAAGTGACCTAATCCTTTAATTAACCCACTGATGTCGTATGGATTACTTTTATCATGGATGGATGCGCTTTTTTAGAGCATTTAAGAAACTCGGGCACTATTCAATGCCATTACAAAGCTGGGAAGAAGCAGGTTATTATTTAATATAACTCCAATTGTGTTCAGCTGATAAAAGAAAGTCATATATATACATAGGATGGGTTGAGGGTGAGTAAATTATGGGATAATTTTCATTTTTGGGTGAACAATTAAAGCATGTTTAAAGGAACACTCCACCGTTTTTTCATATTACGTTAATCTCTTAACTAAGATGAGTTGATACATACCTCTCTCGTCCCAGTGCGTTCGTTCAATCGCTCTGGTGCGCGGCGACACTTTGATAGCCAGTTCATTCATTAGGATCCAGGAACAGAGATGAAGTTAGAAGCGACCAAACACCTCCACGTTTTCCCTATTTAAATACAGTTACACGAGTAGTTACACAACCAAGTATGGTGACACAAAATAAAACGTGGCGCTTTTCTAAGCGGGTAAAATGGATAACTATAATGTATGGCGAGCCCTTCGACTCGGCGCAGTAATATCATCACTCCTGAATGAGTAGAAGTGCTCTCAAATTGCTATTCCGCCATACATTATAGTTCAAAGTGTCGCCGCGCGCCAGAGCGATTGAGTGCACGCACTGAGACGAGAGAGGTAGGTACCAACTCGTATTAGTTAAGGGAATAACATTGTTTAATATGAAAAAAAACGGTGGAGTGTTCCTTTAAGGCCACTAAGATCTTGTACTTATCCAGCATCAGCTGTGTCCTTCGATGTTTTTCTGAGGTGTTTGCAACATAGAAATATATAGATATAAATTAAATTGTCTCATCCTTTGGATGGGGGAATCAGAGTTGGAAATGACGTCCCACACACACTGTGCTCGTTCAGTTCCCATGTGTACCAAACCGAAAGACCCATACTGAACAATGTTGTGTACTGTTACACCCCAAATATATAGTAAATTTAACACTATAATTTTCAAGGATTATGCAAAGACTTAATTGTATGTGTCTATTTAAGAGCTGACAGACTTTGGTGTACTATCTGACAACACAGGGAACTACGCCTCTAGGGTTGAAGCAAAGAAAAGTGTGGCCTGGGATAATGCTAGAATCAGTGAAGGTCCTGCACCAAAGTGGCTTGTGTGCTTTCTTACCTAATCCTCTGAAACTAACCCTCCGCTCTTCATGATCTCATCCGTCATCACAACATCTCCAAATACCACTCTGTTCAAACAGATAACAGATATTTGAATGGCTCCTAATTTAGTCAACAGCTTTGAAGGTCACCAACTCTTTGTTCAGCTGGTCTTTTTGGCAAGAATCTCTAATAAACTTTGACCTTTGTGGATGAGCAACTACTTATGGAAATCAAAGACAGACATGCTGTTGATAGGTTAAGAGAGACCATGTCTCAGAACATGAGAGCAACTCTTTCTGGAAGCCTTTGAGGTCAGGAAATACTGCAAGCTTTCACTGAGTGCAACAGGGCCAAATTAATAGGGGATCAGGGGAAAAGTGCCACTGAATATTGATATTGGTTTAATTTTAACATTTTCAGGTTGAGAATGTATGTTAATTAATTGATTTAATTGATTAAAAAATGATGACACAATATATATACATGTATATAGTTATAAAAAACAGGCACTTATAACGGTAATACATTTGAATAATTAATTTCTGAAACTGGTGTGCAGGCACAACTTTGGCAACATTTTTAAAGCTTATCAGAATGGAGTTTCAGTGTGCTTGGGCTTTTTATATAAACACAAAATTGTTAAATCTGCAATTCAATTTCCAGTTTGTCATGTTTAGGACAATAATTTATATGAATGAAAAGCGATTTATTGCTTGCCTTATTGACCTGGTCAGGATATAAATTTAAGCAAAACCTTTTTCCTTAGACCAGAACAAAGCTGCGTTAGTAGAGTCCGATAGTGGAAAATATTATCTGATGTATTGTTATCATTAAACATCTTAAAAATGAGTGGAACTTGAAAGGGACTGTATTTATTAACCGATTTGTTTACATTAGCATAAGTCTAATCGCTGCTCGTATAACACTTCAATGAGTTACAGTTTAGAGACTCTCATATGAGACAACTGAGGAATGCAGACTGGAAAAAAAGAGTTGCTTGCTTTGCAGGGACTCAAACATTTACAGAAAAGAAATTCTGTAACTGTTCTTCTGTTTCTCCTCCCCTGATGGACAGAGAGAGAGGAGAGAGAGAGAGAGAGAGAGAGAGAGAGAGAGGAGAGAGAGAGAGAGAGAGAGAGAGAGAGAGAGAAACTACCACTAACACCAGCATGCACTGACCAATTTTCTCTTTCAAGAGACAGACAGACACATTTGGTCTCCAAGGTAACCAATCTTTTGTCTATCTCGTTGCCAGGTGACAGGTTGTCATAGAATCCAGACAGTATTTGATACAAATCTCGCAGCTGTACCCTATACTCTCGGTTCAATTGTACTTCTTCTCTATCAGCGTCTCTCTCTATTTATCCTCTCTCTCATTCTCTCTATCTCTCTATTCATTTCCTATTTTTAACCCTTCACCCTTCGTTACTTTAAAGTATTGTATGACAAATGGCATAAAACCTATTTTCTAAAATTCAGTACTCTGTATCATAATTTGCCGGTAACGCTTTATTTTACGACCCGCAAACAACTGCGTAAGTAAACCGAAATTACGGTGTACATTTCTGTAATTATAGCGTACTTCCGTGTAGGTATAGTGGGAAAATATGTTAAGTTTGGGGTAATAAAGGGGTAACAAGCAGATAGTATACAACCTGCAAATAACTTCGTAAGTAAACTGAAATTACGGTGTACGTTTCTGTAAATATAGTGTACCTCCATGTAGGTATAAGGTAATAAAGGGGTAACAAGCTATGCAAGCAAATTATTTATAATGTAATTATTTTAATAGGTACCTATTATGTTAATATATTCCAGGCAAAAATTGTACGTCTGTTGTATATAAAAGTTATCATCACATTTCTGGCAAAATATGTTCTTGTGCAAATTTAAATTTAATTTTGGCATCTGTGGGTTGATTTAACATTAATTAATCTAGTAAGAAAAGCCAATAAATTCATTTTTTATCATACTGTGCTTACATAAGCCATACACGTTTCATTTTCAACCCACAGATGTCAAAATTACCCTGTAAAATTGCACAAGAAAATATTTTGCCAGAAATGTGATGATAACTTTTATATACAACAGACGTACAATTTTTGCCTGGAATATATTAACATAATAGGTACCTGTTAGTTTTAAATAATTACATTATAAATTATTTGCTTGTATATCTGCTTGTTACCCCTTTATTAGCCTACCCAAAACTTAACATATTGTTCCCTTATACCTACACGGAGGTACACTATAATTACAGAAACGTACACCGTAATTTCAATTTACGTACAAAGTTATTTACAGGATGTATATCTACTTGTTACCCCTTTATTACCCAAAACTTAACATATTGTTCCCTTATACCTACACGGCAGTACGCTATAATTACAGAAACGTACACCATAATTTCGGTGTACTTACGCAGTTGTTTGCGGGTCGTAAAATAAAGTGTTACCAATTTGCCTCTATATTTCTCTCAGAAAACAAGTGCAGTCCCATCTCACTCCAGCAGAGGAACCTAGCAGAAAAAAAAACATCATGGATGGATGGGAGGACAGATACACTGACAGACACAGTCAAATAGACAACAACTCTCTAGAAACCACCAGGGACACTTTACCACCTGCCTAACCAGCCTCCTGTGACCTGCGAGTTCGGTTATTGGTTTGAGGTCATTTACCGATCCTGTTCCCCTCTCTGCACCCTGCTTTCCATTCTGATCTCCACACTGTCCTATCCAATAAATTCATAAAACACCACAAATATAACTTAAAAAAGAACAACAGACAGACAGACAGACAGACAGACAGACAGACAGAAGACAGATAGATAGATAGATAGATAGATAGATAGATATAGATAGATAGATAGATAGATAGATAGATAGATAGATAGATAGATAGATAGATAGATAGATAGATAGATAGATAGATAGATCATGTCTATGGAATGTCTCGATAAAACATGGAAACCCAACATGTGTGTTTATGAAGGCATGTCTGCCCTTCAACTGACACAGTTTAGAGGAAACTGAGAATAGTTGGGCAAATTTGGCTAATTCTTCTGATGTGCCGCGGGAGAGAAACACACTCCAGCTGACTGAACTGGGTTAGTATTAAATGTAGGACAAAGTTCCAAACCAGAACCAACACACACGCATGCACGCACGCACACGCACACACACACACAAAACCACTTTACTAAATACAAATGGCAGCTGGTGCCAGAGCATCCGTGCCACACACTCTCTCACACAAACACACATTAACAATCACCTACACCAAGCTGGCATAAACATACACAAACTCACAAGACCTCTTGCACAAGTAAACTTTCTTGGGATCCATGTACTGCTGATTGTCTGTTGTGTAAATATTTACCTTTACACTCTCCAAATTCCCAGGTCCATTCATCTGGTCCACAATTTCCCCTGCGCTCCTAAGGTGAAAAGAGACACAATCGCACACACAGAATGTGTTTACCTCATCCTCAAAATAAAATACACAGTGCTAATGAGAGAGAGCGGCAGGCGAGAGACAGAGAGAGAGTACTCAGACATACAAAGACAAATCCACACAGACATGTATACACACACACACCACAAACACAGATCCATGAGCAGAAATCATTAGTCCATCACACACACACACACACACACACACACACACACACACACACACACACACACACACACACACACACACACACACACACACACACACACACACACACACACACACACACACCACACAAGAGTCAAGAGATATAAATGCATTTGGACAAACTACTGAAGCAGCAACAGCAAACCGGATTCAGTGGGGAACAGAAGCTAACCTGACATAACACTTCTGTTCAAAGAACAGCAGCACATCATTCCAGCTCGCATCATTTATTGAAAAAAATATTAAAAATAAAACATTCACCTATATCCCACAGTGATGACACTTTATTGAAGCAGTTATTCTTTAAATACCGCATTCCATGATGCCCCCAAATGACATTGAAATAATTCATAAACGGAGCAATAAAATACCTAAACCCCTTTCATGGTCTTAGAGAAAAAAAAGTCAATGTAAATTGATGTTTAACTAAAAAAAAAAAAACCCCAACTATTTTGCTGAAAGATGATATGCTGTGATTTTCTACTTCAAGACTATTTCAACATAACCTCATAAATGTTAGTCAACTACTAAAAAAGCAGCAGAATCAGCAGAATTTGTAACTAAAAAGTTTAAAGGGGCTATGTGTAGCTTTTTACTTAAAAAAATCTTTAAAGCCCATGTTGCAGGTTAACCACCACTGTTGATTAATGGCTACAAAAATCACTCAAGATATGTGTATAATTTTTTAAAATGTCTCTTAAAGACCAGTTTTTTATGTTTTTGGTATTAACAGTTTTTTTTACGCGATTCGGTGATGACGTCACGTTGGGGAGAAGCGGAGGAAAGGCAGCCTCAGCCTAGCATTAGAACTGGCGACTGACTGGGATGAGGAAGAGTTGGTGAAGTGTCCTGGTGAGTTGCTATCATTTATCAACGCAGCAATGAGCACTGGAGCTAGCCTACGAGTAGCAGTGCACAATAACGACACAATAAGGACACACTGTAAAGAGATTGCTGTAAATTTTACAGTAACTTACTGGCAGCTGGATGCCAGTAATTTACTGTAAAATGTTTTACAGTATTATTACTGTATTTTCACTTACAGTACACTGTACCTTTACTGTATTTTCAATTACAGTATCTTTACTGTATTTTCAATTACAGTATACTGTACCTTTACTGTATTTTCAATTACAGTATACTGTACCTTTACTGTATTTTCAATTACAGTATACTGTATCTTTACTGTATTTTCAATTACAGTATACTGTACCATTTACTGTATTTTGTCTGTTACCGTATTGTCATTTACAGTATTAGTATTGAGTTTTTTTTGTTTTTTTACATGTTTACCCCACCCCCAAAAATTACAACAACTCATGAACATTTGTCCTTAAAATATTATTTTTAATTGTTGAACATTTTGTTTTTAGAAGTACAAATTACAAATCTTGACCTCAATAGCTGAAAAAAAAAAGGCAAAAATCACCAAAGTCCATAGAACTAATCTCCTGGGGACCATTTGTATCTGTAGCATGGCAAAAACGTGCGTACACGCACTGAAAACCAAAACAGGCCTTAAAATAATAAAATACCATAAAAGTCAGTTTGTGTTGTTACATTTCAGTAATTTTGCCAGTCAAAGTTGACAAGCTCTCTGATGAGAAACACTGAGGAGGTTCAGGCTGATGCTTTTTTGTGTGTGGATCTTTCCAGATTTCCATCTGCTCTGTGCCTTTAGTGTTTGGTGCCATCAGAGTTGATTCTGAGAATGAACCTGCAAGCACAAAGGGGAAAAAAATACATTAATTTTGAGATCGGTGTTGTCAGAATTTGCCCTAACTCTCAAACTTAATGATGCATGTTATGTTGATAAAAGCAAAACATCTGATTCTGAATGCACCTACAGAGATGGTACATAATTACCTCATAATCTATTACATTCGAATCATTTAAGCTTCATTCTTTCACAATACATTCCTGTGTAGCTTCAACAGTAGAGAAAGATGCAAGAATGCTGAAACAATGAGTTTGATTTCCAGGGAATGGATAACTTAAAGGAGAACTCTGGTCAATTTTAACATTGAGCTCATTTTTTGTACATTTGGAGTGCTGTCAGTACAGAGAACAACGACAAAAATCAGTGTTTTCTACACCGTGTTATCCTTTTTTTAAAATTCGCACCCTGTTGACTTAATCGGGGCAAGTTCTAAACCTGCTTTTAGCCTCTTAACATCCTTGATGTGTCATTACAAGTGCACAGCCATGTGAGTGGTGTTATTAAGAGTGACCACGGTCAATCTGACTGCAGTAGATGTGAAAGATATGAATAAAAATGATGTTTATTCAGCCAGCTCACATACCTGTGTTTTCTTCCTGTTTTCGGTCGAAGTCGACAGTAGTCTATTGTCGAGTTCGCGCGTGCGCGATCATTGGTAACTTGTAATGACACATCAAGGATGTTAAGAGGCTAAAAGCAGGTTTAGAACTTGCCCCGTTTAAGTCAACGGGGTGCGAATTTTAAAAAGAGGATAACACGGTGTAGGCAACAACACCGATTTTTGTCGTTGTTCTCTGTACTGACAGCACTCCAAATGTACAAAAAATGAGCTCAATGTTAAAATTGACCGGAGTTCTCCTTTAATAATAGGAACATTCCACCGTTTTTTTGAAAAAGGTGGTTTTCACCGTCTCCCCTATATTTAGCAAACGCATTTTTGTCTCAGTGCATGCATTGTCTTAGTCTGGCAGTGCCGCCACTAGCTTAGCTTTGCATAATAAATGGAACCCTTTGTTGCCGGATAGCATGTTGGGAGTAAAAGTGATTAAAAAACTCAATTACTTTTTGTGGCCTGCGTATTGACCCTTTTACAGCCCACGTGATCAAATAGTTTGGCAACGGAAGTGGTGTTGTTTCCCACTGGCTCTAACGTGTTAGCAACTCCTAAAGTTTATCAAAACGGTTTCCCAGCATCAAAATGTCTGGTTGTTGCGTTTACGGTTGCACTAATCGATATTCCACCATGGGACTTAAGTTTTATAGGATTCCGACAGGATCACGGCCGTTTCAGAAGAACCTGCGGCGCCTGTGGCTGCAGGCGATTAAACGTGTTGATTGGAGCGAGGACATAATAAAAAAATGCTCGCGTCTGCAGCGGCCACTTTATATGGGCTGATTCTCGCCATACTTCCGTTGCCAATTTGCGCACGCATACGTTGCCACGTCATCAATGTGTACAAACAGTAAAAGGGTCTATTCACAACGAGTGCAAATAGCAATGCAGATTAAGACTAGGCGATTTCCTAGGCAGATGTTGACTTGGGACGGAGCACAGGCGAAGCACTGCTACTTGGTCACAGAGATATCACGCAACACCTGAAATCCCCCAACTTCCGTCAACATACCGGCATGAATATTAGCTGGCTATTTTTCCTACAGTAGACATAGTGAATGGCGATAAACATGGCTGATTTTGTGAGAGACGAAGAGGGTGACTTCTCAGACAGCCAAGATCCAGAACCATAACTCTACGAACCAGAGTTTTCAGAAGAGGGGCTGCGTGCTTTGGAAATAAGACAGACAAAAGGAGGAGCTTGCGATTGTTCAACAGCCTGAGGGCGTGAGGATGAGAGCCGACACTAACTGGTTGTGTGAGTGTAGGAATATGCCAGCCTATGCCGACTGAAATAGAGTATCTGTGCTGTGGCGAGTGGGACAAGGTACTGCCATCGATGACCAGGCTCAACGTGTCAGATCAAGATGAGGTGCCCGCAGTTGTGTCTCAGCTACCGAGGACTTCTCTGCATTGATCCATCCTATAGTCTTCGACTTTTTTGAGAACTCATCTTCTTTGTCTCTCACAAAATCCGCCATATTCATCGCCATTCACTATGTCTACTGTAGGAAAAATAGTTAACTAATATTCACACCAATATGTTGACGGAAGTTGGGGGATTTCAGGTGTTGCGTCATATCTCTGCGCCCAAGTAGCAGTGGTTCGCCTGTGATTCACCGCAATATAGTCCCAAGTCAATATCTGTCTAGGAAATCGCCTAGTCTTAAAGGAACACGCCTTTTTGGGACTTTAGCTTATTCACCGTATCCCCCAGAGTTAGATAAGTCTATACATACCTTTTTCATCTCTGTGCGTGCCGTAACTGTCTGACGCACCCACCGCTAGCCTAGCTTAGCACAAATACTGGATGTAAACGGCTCCAGCTAGCATACTGCTCCCAATAAGTGACAAAATAACGCCAGCCTTTTCCTATTTACATGTTGTGATTTGTATAGTCACAGAGTGTACAAATAATAAGGTCACATGAGACACAGCCATATTTTAACCATATAAATACTGGGAACTATATTCTCAGAGGGCGAAGCACTGCTACTTCTGTGGAGTGATTTGCTCGCAGCACTTGAGAAGCCCTGTAGTGAGGAGCAGAGAGTTTGCTCAGAGCTGCGGTAATCACTCCACAGAAGTAGCAGTGCTTCGCCTTCTGAGAATATAGTTCCCAGTATTTATATGGTTAAAAGATGGCAGTGTCTCATATGACCTTATTATTTGTACACGCTGTGACTATACAAATCACAACATGTAAATAGGAAAATGTGGGTGTTATTTTGTCACTTATTGGGATTAGTATGCTAGCTGGAGCTATTTACATCCAGTCTTTGGTCTAAGCTACTGTAGGCTAGTGGTGGGTGCGTCAGAGAGTTACGGCACGCACGGAGATGAAAAAAGTTATGTATGTATCTCACTCTGGGGGATACGGTGAAAAAGCTCCCAAAAGTCGGGAGCGGACATGCTATCCAGACATGCTATCCGGCGGCGCTGCCAAACGCGAATAGAGCGTAAAATTCTCGTCTACCACGTCTAGTTGGACGCTTGAACATTTAGAATCCAATCGCATGTCCAAAGCTAAGTTAACACGCGTAAAAAGCAAGTGTTTGAAGCGAAATTGACGCGCGTCAGAGGAGAAATCCGCTTCTTGTGGGAGGGGCAAGTGCTAGACGGTTGTCTGTTTGCAAGATGGCTGATGTTGATTGACCTCTAGAGGTGCATAATTGCGTCTTTACATTGACTTAACATTTAAATCACTCGCACCAGACGTTCTATTCGCGTTTGGTGTGAACGCACCTTAAGACAATGCATGCACTGAGACAAAAATACATTTGCCCACTTATCTAAATATAGAGGAGACAGTGAAAAAACCCTATTGCAAAAAACGGTAGGGTGTTCCTTTAAACTTAAATACAATGTAATTCCTTTGGATAAAAGTGTCTGCCAAATGCATGAATGTAAATGTAATGTAAAAAATATATATATTTTGGGTTACCTAATTCTGCATTCAACAAAATGGACAGTTAATGCTGAAGAAGAGTCTGTTAGCTGTAGTAGCTGGATGATGATTCTTCATAGTCAGCATCCATGTTTTTGCTTAGAGAACAGACTCTCCTGAAACAGACAAAGTCACAGCAGCCTTTTAGTGTTATTATAGTTCACAGAAATAAAATACAATGACAAAACATATTACTAACAACAACGACATGAGGGGTAAAGATGATGTAAGATATGATGTTGTATGGTGTTTATAGTTTTTTTAATAAATTAAACAACATTTAAAATATTAGTTAGCAAAATTTTGCTATATTGATAATGGTATATTGCTAACCCTTTCCTCCTCCTCCTCCTCCTCCTCCTCCTCCTCCTCAAACGTCAACCTGTTCTGTATATTAGTGGAGAGCGTCCGCAGTGATGTACAGTCCGGAGGGAATGGCCTTCTGCAAATTCAAAATAAAGAACAGAAACTGATGAATGATTATTTAAAAGCACTTTAACTCTGCTGCCTGGTAAACCCGTTTTCTCCCCTTCCGTTGGTTTCATCGGGAGTTACATTATATTATGTTTGCCTGCTAAACTAACGCATAATTCTGCTAATTTAGTTGATGTCATCTTACCCACCTGTAGATGTCATCACCATTAGGACGGCAATCACAAGAAAAGACTCCAAAACACACCTCCGACATTGCAGACATGATTCAGGCCACAAACTTGAAAATAAAACAAAAGATGTAATTAACAATGGTGTCGCTTAAACGGTTAGTTTACTTAAAAAATTAAAATGATATCCATTTACCATTTACTCAGCCTCAACTTGTTCATAACCTGTATTAATTTATTTCTTGTGCTGTGTACCTAAGAAGATATTTTAAAAAAACATGAGTAACCAAACAAGTTTCTGGTCCCCATTGACATCCATAGTATTTTTATTTATTTATTATAGAAGTCAATGGGGACCAGCAAACTGTTCCATTACCAACATTCTTCAAAATATCTTCTTTTATGTTCAGAAGAAAGAACTTCATGCAGGTTTAGAACAACTTGTGGGCAAGTCAATTATGACAGAATTTCTTTTTGAGGTGCACTATTCCTTTTAACTTATTTTTTCACTTTAGCTCACTGTTAACGTTGTTACATCTCCCTAACTAGCTAAGTTGTGATAAATAGGGGCCGGAAGTTCACGGAACATACATATGTTATTATTATTCTCTGTTTAAGTTTACTTCGGCTTATTTAAGTGAAGTTAACCTACCAGTTGATGTTATGACGGCAATGAAAAGGCTCCAACACACACCTCCATCGTTGCAGACTGCAGACATTATACAGATCACAAACCTGAAAATAAATCAAAGCATATACGTGAAAATCTTGTTTAAAAACCTCACTTAAACAAGGGTTTCGTCTATCTCACTTTACCTCAGTATTTCACCACGACACGTTAGTTCGTTGCGGTTAACGTTAGCCTAACCGACGACTCCGCCTAGCGAGCTTACGTTAAAGAGGCAGAGATATGTACAAACGTTACTGTTATCGTTTTAACTAAAGAATATTTCGGATAATATAGGTGAACTTATTAGCTTACTTACCAGTTAATATTATCACCGTGACGGAGATCCGGCCGACTGTCAGGGGAAAAAAAGGCACCAAAACCATTCCGACGAAAACAAAAAGACAAATCATGTTAGTTTGCTGTTAACATAAATGAAAACATTTGCAAATTTTTGTTTTACATAAAATAGAAATAATGTACTAACCTTTTTGGAGTTACCGGTAGGCTACATCTTTTGTCCACATTAACGGCCACTTCAACCAATACAGTCAAAAAAATTCAAAAGAAATCTCTCTTGCCATTGGTCAGTTTTACGCGGGCTAGTTCACTACTGTAAATTGATTTACAGTAGAGAAGAATTACAGTAGTGACCATATATTTTCCCATAATCCTTTGCGGTTTACAGTAACATACTGTATAAACATTTTACAGTATCTTACAGTACATATTACAGTAAAATACTGTTCAAATTACAGAAATCAGTTACAGTGCACTTTTTTTTTTTTTACTGTCATTGAATAGCACCGAGTGAAAAATCAACGTTTTCTCTAGTGGCAGTGATCATGACGTTAGTTCAGATAAGTACCGGTAACCTTTGTCATATGGCGCCTTTCCACTACACAGAACCAGCTCGCCTCGGCTCGGCTCGACTCGACTCGACTCGCCTTTGTTTGGTTTTCCACTGCGTAAAAGTTGTACCTGTACCTGCTTTCGGGTACTTTTTTTCGTACCACCTCCGGCGAGGTTCTAAGCGAGCTGAGGCGATACTAAAATGTGACGTGAAACAATGCAGACTGCTGATTGGTCAGAGAGAATCGCCACTGCGTCATCATTGTACGCGCCAGACGGAGTATCCTGAATAACCCCGTCATTTTTAAATAGTTTGGCCAGAGATTGCGTGATATACCCATTACTACTATTAAAACAGCATACACTCGATTTCCTCCATTGTCCTGTGTGTGTGTGTGGGTAGCGGGTGTGTGTCGGTAGAAGATTATGTCACGGCAGTTTCCGGTGGCGTCGCTATGACGACCTGGTACTATTGCGGAGGTACTATCTGTAATGGAAAACGGAGCGAAAAGCGAGCCGAGTCGAGCTGAGGCGAGTCGAGTCGAGCTGGTACTGGTAATGGAAAAGCGCCAATAGTGTCGTAGTACTGGTAAACGTATCTCTTCCTCCGGTGAAGATGTTGTTGCAAAAGTAGCCGCCGCGTGTCTGTCGCTGTGTTTGGCAGGTGCTTGTGTGGGCAGTATAGAGAGAGATAGGCAGACAGCCAGATAGCATAACGTTAGCATAGATAGCTAGCAGCTAGATCAGGTGTGCCCAACCCTGCTCCTGGCGATCGACTGTCCTGCGCAGTTCATCTCCAACCCTAATCAAACACACCTGAAGGTCTTCAATTAAGGTCTTAACAACCATTTAAGGTCTTCAGGATTACTTGAAAATTAAAGGCAGGTGCGTTTGATCAGGGTTAGAGATAAACTGTGCAGGACAGTCGATCGCCAGGAGCAGGGTTGGGCACACCTGAGCTAGATAGATAAATATAAATATATAGTAGGTTGATTGACAACACAGAGTTGGCTCATTGGTCGCACGTCAGAGGCGCCCGCGCCATTGAGTCTATCTATCTATATCTATGTATTTATCTATTTATCTATATTCTGCGCTATCTGAATCTCTCGTCTACTACTCGTCTCTCTAGTCACTCTCAATGATCTCAAGGCGGGCTTTGGTAAATTCTCTCCCCAAGGTGACGTAATCCAATGCATTGTGGTGGAAAGGACGGTGGTAGTACCTTTTTCGTATTATATTCCGTTTTGTGATACCAAACAACATTAAATACAATGGATAACAGTTTAAATGTTTATTACCAACAAGCAAATTGCACAAATTCATTGAAAAATTAACCCTGCAACACGGCCTTTAAGAGAGAGTGTTCATTTGTACATTTATGAGCCAACCATAATGTAATAGAAATAATGACACCTTGACTGTCCACCACGGTTGCCTCTATCTGCCTGTAGGCTCAATTGTGAGTGAATAGTCGGGTCCGAATTGGCGCAAAAATTCACAAAATGTGACGTCATGCTCGTTCTCGTCTACTTGGGCTTACATCCGGCAGCCATTAGTAAGCAGCGTCAATCGCTAGCAGTAGTGTTTCAAATGGACTCTGCGGACGGAAAGAAGCGACCAGCCTCCAGCACAATCCAGACACCCACGGAAACTCCTCGTAAGTAAAAAAAAAAATCTAGTGTGGCCAACAAGCGTGCGCAGCGAGAACGAGCATGAGACTGGCTGCAGTTTCTCTAACGGCCACTGGTGTCAGTAACAGTTAAACATTTTAGAACTTCCGCAATGCTCCTTTAATACATCACAGAAAACCAAATGTTTGCAAGGTATAAAAAGGAAAATATCAACAAATGTCAGATTGACAACACAGCCCTGGTTGGATAGGCACATAACTAAAATGTTTTACAGTGGAATAAGCTCTAAAATCATTTTTTTTCTAGGCATTAGATGATGCGTTCACATGTGCAATCTGTGAGAGTAAGGCCCTGTCCCAAATGGTGCACTTCATGTAGACTTGCGGTCTCGTGGACTTAAATTGCGCGTGCTCGCCGAGTCTACGAGTCCGTAGGCCGTCCCATTCGTCATGTTAACACACTGAAGTGTGCTCAGCAGCGCCTCCTTTGTACCCTTGAAGCGGTCTTCCGCGAAGCCTGCATAGAAGCAGGCTCCACGCACTTTAACTACCCAGGAATCCTTGCGAAAGGCCAATCAGACAACAGATGGGAGGAGATTTCACTCACGGACAATTGTTAACATGACTGAGTAGAAAATATTTAAGTGTAATTATCATTACGGTTTTTATGACAAGTTTAAAAAAAAAATTTGATCATTGACCAGTGGTTGATGTCTCAAATATAGGCTAATAATAGCGAGCTGAATAATACGATCACATTATGATTCATTAAATAAATAGAACTGAATGTCAGGGCTTTACTGAGTCATATGTAAACACAACAATAATAGGCAGCATATTTCCCCGAACCTGTAGCTCCTGTCCATATTATAACAACCTTTCTTTTACTGTCTATGATAACAACCACCAGACCGTCTTCCTGTTTCCGGCGTGACAATCGAGTCTGTCCCAAAAATACCTCTCAATGCGCCCTTGCGGACTCGCGCCAAGGGCCCTATAGGTCTGCACTACATGACGTCACCAAAGTGTGGACTCTGAGGAAGTCCACAAGTCCGGAGTGTGCCATTTGGGACAGGGCCTAATAGTGAAAGTTAGGTTTGTCCAAAATGGATGAACTCATGCATAAGACTGATTGTGAATATAGTCACGGGTGAGACTTCACAATATAGCACCTCTCATACCTTAAATAAGAAATAGCTACACTATATATGCGGAGGTGATGAACACACCGCAGAGAGGCAAGAACTTCAAAAAAGACTGCTAAAACAGACGCAGGGCATGTCGAGGAGACAGCAGACTGCAGAAAGACAGGGGAAACAGAGACACAAGAGAAAACACAGAGATAGAAGACTCCAGAGGGACATTCAGCCTGGACATGCAAACAGTGTTAATGTCACACAGAGCATGATTGGTACTCTGTGCTTATGGGAAACACTGACCTTTTAGAGAGAATGAGAGAGAAAAAAAGGGAAAGAGAAAGAGTGTGTGTGGAACTCTGAAGTCAGTCAATGACAGCTGGGATTCCTTTGAACAGCTCAGATTCAAGAGTCAGCAAATATGCGAGTCTCTGTGTCCAATGTATGTCTAGAGGGTTGAGTTACACCACATCTCTTTTGCTGGGTAGGGAAGGGTGCGTGTGTTTAGGTTATTTGCCCTAGCGTGCTTTTGCTGTTTGTGCCACGCATTGTAAACCTCCCAACCTTAAGATGAGTAGTTTCTCACAATTGTGAGTTTATGTGTGTTAGTTACAAGACAAATTTCCATTAAGTTTTTATAAATGTAAATTCGATTTTGAGAGAATTTTAGCGAATAAAATATGGTAAGTCAAAAATTATATACAAACAAACAAAGCCTAAAAACAAACAAATAAAAACATACAACATTACACTAAAATAATTTTAAATGTTCCATAGGAATTTAAACATCAAATTAAAATGTACAGTATGAACAGTGTTAAAATATTATTTATGTACTTTTATAGTAGCCTATTTATTCATATTTCGAATTAGCTATTTTAATTTTAGTTTAAGTTTTAGTAATTTAAAATTGTCATTTTAATATATATATATATATATATATATATATATATATATATATATATATATATATATATATATATATATATATATATATTATAAATATAAATATTGTGTATATACACACATATATATATATAGTGTATATACATATATATATATATATTTATATATATATATATATATAGTGTATATACATATATATATATATATAAAATTAGCTTTAATTTATAATTATTTCAGTTTTATTTTCAGTAATTTTACTTCAACCAAAATTCAAATTCAAATTTCAGTTATTTATTTACCAATAGAACATTGTTGTTTTTATGTATTTCAATTAACAATATATATTATATATATTTTTAATTTTTTATATATATATTTAACATTGACCAATAATTGTTATGATTCAAATATATTGTGTATTTTAGTCATTTTTAGGGCTGTCAAATGATTAATCGCGATTAATCGCATCCAAAATAAAAGTTTGTGTTTACATATATAAATGTGTGTGTACTGTGTAAAATTATTTTGTATATATAAGTACACACACATGCATTTAAGAAAAATGTGTTATTTATATATAAAATATTTATATTTATATATAATATAAATTATATATAAATCTATATATAGTATATGCAAATATTTCTTAAATATATACAAGCATGTGTATGTCACATGCACCACCTTCTTCATCGTCTGTCTTCACTACACTTCCCAGAATCCTCTGTCATCATCACCTGCACCTGCTCCTCATCACCCTCATCATCATCATCATCACCGTCACCTGTTGTCTTTGTTATTATCTGTGTATTTAAGTTCCCCTCTCACTCCTTGTCTTTGCTGGTTATTGTTTGAGCACATGCTCACTGTTAATGTACCGCTTTATTATTAATAAACCTTGTTATTTTGTATCCTCGCCCGATCTTCGTCTTCATTCACCCGTGGACCGTGACAGAATAACCAGCCCAACAAAGAGTCAGCATGGGAATTCATCTCACCCCGGTAAACCCAGCTCACTCTCCATTCACCCCAGTCGATCGTCTACTCCATTGCTTTCAAGATGGTTGCTCCATTGCTTTCTGCTCCATTGAAGAATATGTCACCGGCTTCCTGGAGCTTTCTGTGGGGGTAAGCTGGACAGACGACGTCCTGAAGTCGGTGTTTTGGGGCGGTCTAGATGAGAGCCTATACCAGCTAGCCCCAGCAGCAGCTTTTCCAGGAACCTTCGCCACTTACCTTGATTATGTGTTGTGGTTGAGTGGGTCAGCCTTCACCGTTGGTGAGGCTGAGGATGACATCACAACTCAACCACACACACCAACCATCTTCACCACGCCACCTATCATCATCCGGAACTCAGCTGCCGTCCAGCCAGAGACCGCCGTCCAGCCAGAGACCGCCGTCCAGCCAGAGACCGCCGTCCAGCCAGAGACCGCCGTCCAGCCAGAGACCGCCGTCCAGCCAGAGACCGCCGTCCAGCCAGAGACCGCCGTCCAGCCAGAGACCGCCGTCCAGCCAGAGACCGCCGTCCAGCCAGAGACCGCCGTCCAGCGGAAGACTGTCCAGAAAGAGACTGTCCGTGCTGATCTGGAGGACGAAGTGCTCATTGTGGGTTCGTGGCTGTTTTATGTGTGTGGGCAGCACATGCATCCATGGCAGTTCATGAATCCAGCCCAAAGTCCTTTTCACCGCTGGTCCCGTCCAGCCCAGTCAAGCCTTCACCGCTGGTCCCGTCCAGCCCAGTCAAGCCTTCACCGCTGGTCCTGTCCAGCCCAGTCAAGCCTTCACCGCTGGTCCTGTCCAGCCCAGTCAAACCTTCACCGCTGGTCCCGTCCAGCCCAGCCCAGCCTTCACCGCTGGTCCCGTCCAGCCCAGCCGAGCCTTCACCGCTGGTCCCGTCCAGCCCAGCCGAGCCTTCACCGTGGTCCCGTCCAGCCCAGCCGAGCCTTCACCGCTGGTCCCGTCCAGCCCAGCCGAGCCTTCACCGCTGGTCCCGTCCAGCCCAGCCGAGCCTTCACCGCTGGTCCCGTCCAGCCCCAGGTCGAGCCCTCACCGCTGGTCCCGTCCAGCCCTGCCGAGCCCTCACCGCTGGTCCCGTCCAGCCCTGCCGAGCCCTCACCGCTGGTCCCGTCCAGCCCTGCCGAGCCCTCACCGCTGGTCCCGTCCAGCCCTGCCGAGCCCTCACCGCTGGTCCCGTCCAGCCCTGCCGAGCCCCTCACCGCTGGTCCACGTCAGCCACGTCCAGCCAGAGATTCTTTTGACGCTGGTCCCGTCCAGCCCAGAGACTTATAAGGACTCTGTCACTCTCCCATTTAATTTTTTTAGGGGGGGGGCCATAGGCCCTCGCCGTGGGCGCCGAAGGACCCACGGCCACCCGAAGGGGTCTCACCGCCATGGCCACCGAAGGGGTCTCACGCCGTGGCCACCGAAGGGGTCTCACCGCCATGGCCACCCGAAGGGGTCTCACCACCGTGGCCACCCGAAGGGGTCTCACCGCCATGGCCACCCGAAGGGGTCTCACCGCCATGGCCACCCGAAGGGGTCTCACCGCCCTGGCCACGCCCTCATCCTGCTCCGCCCTGGCCACGCCCACAGCCTGCTCCGCCCTGGACGCCCGAGGGTCCAACAGCTCCGCCCTGGACGCCCGAGGGGTCATCTGCTCCGCCATGGCCACGCCCACAGCCTGCTCCGCCGTGGACGCCCGAGGGTCCAACAGCTACACCCTGGACGCCCGAGGGGTCATCTGCTCCGCCATGGTCACGCCCACGTCCTGCTCCGCCGTGGACGCCCGAGGGTCCAACAGCTACACCCTGGACGCCCGAGGGGTCATCTGCTCCGCCATGGTCACGCCCACGTCCTGCTCCACCCTGGCCGCCCCCTCGTCCTACTCCGCCTGGACCATCCTGGAATCCGTCCAGATGCACCCTGTCCGCCTTCCCATCACGGACTCTAGGATGCCCACCCTCCCTCCCGTGTTCTGTCTTGCACGGCGCGGGTCGCGCCTAGCGGGAGGGGGAGTTATGTCACATGCACCACCTTCTTCATCGTCTGTCTTCACTACACTTCCCAGAATCCTCTGTCATCATCACCTGCACCTGCTCCTCATCACCCCATCATCATCATCATCATCATCTCATCATCACCGTCACCTGTTGTCTTTGTTATTATCTGTGTATTTAAGTTCCCCTCTCACTCCTTGTCTTTGCTGGTTATTGTTTGAGCACATGCTCACTGTTAATGTACCGCTTTATTATTAATAAACCTTGTTATTTTGTATCCTCGCCCGATCTTCGTCTTCATTCACCCGTGGACCGTGACAGTGTATGTATTTATATATATAAAATAATTATACACAGTACACACACATTTATTATGTAAACACAAACTTTTATTTTGGATGCGATTAATCGTTTGACAGCCCAGTCAAACAGACAGTAATTTTATAATAAAATTGGTACTTTTTTTGTCACATTTGAAGCTTGACACCCATTTCGTTGTCAGTGGATGGAAAAGAGCTTCAATATTCAGCCTTACATCTCTTTTTGTTTTCCAAGAATGAAAGAAAGTCATATGGGTTTGGAATGATGGTAAGTGATGGTTTTCATTTCTGGGTGAACTAACCCTTTAACCAGATCTACACTTAAAACCTAATCCAATTTTCAACTTCAGCTGCCCTCAGTGACATTTTATAATCCGAAGTTTGCGTTCCTACTCAGGCTTCAGAAAACACGGGGCGTGAGACACTAAGGAAGTCAGAGTCTGTGTTTTTATGTGTGCGAGGAGAGAGTTATGCAAGTTCCTTGGTCATTAACAGTTTCTTCACCTCCAAAAGCCTCTCTCACTCCTCCAAATCTAAACACGCACAACTATTACCTTCATAAATCCCCGCTTTTTCTGCCACAAACTCCCCTTTCAAAAACAAATGTTCTCTCTAACTGTCACACACACACACGCAGACGCGGCCATGGTTCACTGGCTCTGTGCACAGTCTTCCGTGTATCTTTTTGTCTGAGGGCTGCCAGGCTTTGTTTTGTGAAGAGAAATTACAAAAAGCGACCCCCTATTCCCTGACCCGCACCGCCTCTCGGCCACTTTAAACCCCTCACACACATTCCACACAGTGCCCGGGTCAAAGGCCACAACAAGCACAATAATGAGTTAAAAAGGAAAGGGACGGACTGGGTGAAGTTCATTCACATCTCAAATCCAGCTCGGTAGAGAAAGAGGGATATAAATATATATATATGCGCTTTGGGGCTGTATTCTTTGTGAGCCGAGGGATGTATATGAAGAGAATTCACCCAACGGCAGTGTTTTGGAGTCACAACGGCATCAGCAAAAGCTGATTGTGAGCTTGACAGTATAGAATATACAGCAGCCTGGTTCTGGAACTATTTTTCAAACATTTAAAAAGCCTTGAACTAAATCAACCACTATCAAGTTTCATTATGTTGATCCAAAGTATTTGAAAGTTTGAAAAAGACCAAGGTACAAGACTGTGTACTTAACTGGAAACAGATGCAAATCCAACCTCATTTTACCAAGATGTGGGTATATGACATCATGCAAACATGTGGACATTCGTAAACACAAAATGATATTCTCTACTCATAATCGCACAACAACAAAACAAATCCTACCACTGTGGAGTCACGGAAGGAGTGCCATTTGCAAATGATTATTTTCTATAATATGCAATCCATTTGTCAGGCTCACCCATAAAAACTTTTGTTTGTTCTCAGCCAACCCAACACTTCATCACAACTTCTCCATTTTTTTGCCAAGGTTCTAGGTTCTTTAACCATAACTCCATCCAGGAACCTTGAGTTGTGATTGATGATCAGTTAAACTTCACAGGCCACATTGCTAGAACTGCCTGGTCCTGCAGATTTGCCATATACAACATTAGGAAGATCAGGCTATTCCCATCGGAGAATGCTACACAACTCCTTGTCCAAGCTCTTGTTCTATCCAGAACTATTGTAATGCTCTCTTGGCAGGCCTTCCAGCATACACTGTCAAACCTCTGCAACTGATCCAGAATGCTGGAGCAAGAGTGATCTTTAAAGAGCCGAAGAGAGCGCACGTCACATCTCCTCATAAAACTCGCACTGGTTTCCAATTGCCATTTTCAACACTTGACCCATTAATACCATTCTATTCTATTCTATTCTATTCTATTCTATTCTATTCATGTACTGTGCTAGACTAACTGGGACTAGTCACAGCAATTGCAAATTGCCCTATTCTTGGGTTAACTGCTTCTATTGTTCTCCTCATTTGTAAGTCACTTGACTTAAGCATCTACTAAATGATTTAATGTACATGTAAATGTAATGTTTTAACAGACCTTCTACTGCACTGAGTCCATTATAGATAGAACCATTGGTAGTTTTCACAGTTCAAAAAGTATTACATTACTGCACTTGTATGAAACAAATTCAATATATGCAATTAATTTTAAAAATAATAAAGCTGGTGTCCTAGCTTAGCGGTTAACACTTATGCATGAACAACCCAAGTTTTAAACTCTCCTAAGTCAGATCTAATCATCACATCCTCATTTGTGACAGATTTGTATACGTGGAACCCTTAAAATCAAAATGGCTGCTTTGCTCCGTGTTACCAAAGTAATTCAATAATCAACAATGTGACTTAAAATGGTTTAAAGTTATGTGGACATACTATAGTTGACAAATCTGGTCAAGTATGAAAAATTACATGTTAAATTAGTGTACATCTTACCAAGTTTTGAACATGGCTCCTCTGAAGGCAGACATGATGACACTTCCTCTTGATCACGTAATTTAAAGAGACAGTCACTTTTATTTTGAGGTAAATAAATGCTGTTATGGACACAGGTAAATCATCTTGTTTCAATTATTATTTTTCATATAAATGTTATTGATCTACTGTATACATATTTTATCAGTAATATTTTTTGTTCTTTTTATTTCTTAACTGTTAACTATTAGCCTGCAATACTCACCACAAAACTTCTTGCGGCAATTCTCATTTCCATGATAACAGCAACTTCTCTGACTTGTAGATTTCTCTTCAGCGTTGTGGGTTACTGAGTACTTTCCTGGGAATTCAGCACTAAGATTTTAAAGTTGAAATTGCGGACTCGTGGCTTTACAGAAGCATATATCAGCATCTAACAACCTCTAAGTGCTCGCTGTTAAATCAATTTCTCTATGGAGACTTTAAATGGGATTTTTACCTCCAGAAGCAGTCTGTTGTGCTCTATTGTCTGTATTGTGTGTGAGGGCACAATCGTGAGGCCACTTGTGTGAGAGACAGTGTGTACTTGTTGAAACGAGTGTGTGGGAGAAAGTAAGATAATTAAAAGCTGTTGTGGTCTCTGCACAGAGCGTGTCTCTAGAGGAAGATGCTAATCTTTATGAGTGCGTGTGCATGTGTTGTGTGTGTGTGTGTGTGTGACCTGTGTCTCTTAGGGAGGATGTCTGTTCTGATGGAATGCTGACCTAGAAACCAGAGCATGGATAATCCTGACAAGATCACAAATCTCATTCTGTCACCAAAGAGATGATGTGTGTGAGTGTATTTGCGGTTGTGATGTGGGATGGTAATGCAAATTACATTTTATTGCTCTGTTCCAAAATCTAGTGAGCTATCTATGAGGACAGCATTTTTAAAGAATCTCAGTTATACTCCCGACAGGAATGCTCTGCCAAAATGAAGGTAACTTGCCTTGTAAAAAATTCCAAATCTTTTCCTTTATTCTAAAGCAGCACTGCATGTTTTCTTTGTGATGAAGGCAATCCCAGAATGCACTATGACAAGCTCAGTGTCAAAAAAATAAATTCAATATGGCAGATGATGTTGATTATAAATACACATAATTCAATTAAACACTTAAAAGTTCAAAAATAGTGAAAAAATATAAATCGGAAAATCATTGAAAATTGAAAAACATTGGTCCCTAGAATGGGAAGAAAATTCACATTAAGCGTTTTGAGAATGTTCTTGGAACATCAAAGGCACAATATGTAATATTTTTGCATTCAAATATCCCCCCAAAAAACTAGCAGATGTAAGTTAGCACAGGTGAGTCCGCCTACTGGGTATTTCTGGCTGACTGCTGGGCATTTTCTGCACAGCTGTCTTTGGACCACAATTATTTGTTATCATTTGCAGCCGGTTCTGTCGTCCAAGATAACTCCAATAAAATGTACAGGTGAATCAAATGACCCAAGAAGAGTTTTGGACAAGAGGAGAAATAAAAAGAGGATCAACATCGTTGTGGCATTCCTATCACTGTTTAACAAGTCTGGTGAACAAGTCTATGAAGTGTAATTAAATACAGTATGTGTTATACATAAATAGTAATTCAGCCTTTTTGCAAATGCTGTGGGTATTTCAAATTTACTTTTAGTATGATTGTTTTGAACATGTAAAACCAATTTGACAAATAAAGTGACGTGTATGAGTAGTAATTTAGCATTAAACACTACATTATTTGCGCCTAATTCATTAGAATGAAATAAAATCATGTGATCAAACTAATGGTTATAAAACTTTACTTCATTACCTCATCCATGAACTTGATTTGTGAGTCCCGTTAGATTCATTTTCCAATGACGGTGGAGGTAAAGAGGACTATCCCCTTCATTCCCCGCTACTTCACAGCGTCATCAAGCAACGCCTTTGTTATTGTTTTGAATAAGCAATCTCTAGTGGCGAAAATTACATACTGTGCCGATAAAGCTGCAGTCCATAGATTTTCCTCTTTGTCGCAATCTCTGTTCGAAATCTGCTATTGCAGATATTCATGTAATTATCAACTTTACGTGGGTGAATCCAATGTTTTGAGGAGAATGTGTCACTGCGCGTTGTGGATACTGGCATTCAGAATCACAGATTCTACTTTTTGGAAGTATGACCAACGTAAGAATTTTCACCGGAAAATGTCATCTGAACAAGTAAGTAACATCCACTTTTGTTCTGACCAACTAAAGGCCTCATTATGCTTCTGCGTCAACTTCACGGCGTAACTACGTCATCACTCCTACGGCGTCGTTGCCGTTTTATGGTTCTGCGTCAGGTTGCGTTGCATCGCGGTGCATCTGACCAATCACAGCCCTTGCGGTCTGCGTCGCCTCGACGCGTAGTTAAATTTTTTGGAGGTGCACGTCAGGCTACGGCGTAGGGCTCGGAGAGAGGTTCGCGGTGATGCAGAGGGGTCTGCGGGGGTACGCCGTCAATTCGACGCAGAAGCATAAAACAGGCTTAATGGAAAAAAAGCATTGCAGTAAATTGCGCTGATTAAATCTAAAGATCGCTTATCATATCACGTCAAACAGTTATACTTTGTTGTCAAATTGTTAATGTTAACAACATCAGCATTGCATGACTACATTTAATGCCCTTCAGATATTTATCCTTGTTTTCGCACGGTCCCGGTTGCAGTCTATTTTTTTTCTGTAGCCACTCCGAATTTTTACAACGGGTGAATCTCCAGTTGTCACTGGTGATTGTCGTTTGAACCTTTCTGGATACGCCATCAAATTAATACGCCTAATTAGGCTTTAAAAAGGCTTTAAATCTCCACCTCCAACATCCTCCATAGTGACGCAAAGATGCTTGAATTTCCCACAGAAATCCACCAGTAGCTACGTACCACTGGAATTAAAAACATTATTCCAAGCTTGCCGTTTTGAATCGAGCTAAGGAAAGCAGATAGTTATGAACACTGGCTGGTTACTCAAAAATGTATTTTGGATAATTTATAACCCAAAAAGTTGACTGGAGCTTTAAGTTGTTCCCAACAAAAATAACCAATTGAGAACCATAAACTAGTTCAAACGTTGTGTTTGCTGAGTAAAAATGTACTATTTTGCCTATTACTTCTGTGTGCTGTACATTCCTATGCTTATGAGTATTGTGCTATTAGCTTAGCAACATGCATGCTAATGTCAAACTCAATTGAAATCAATTGTAAATCCATTTTTGAGAATGTTAATTAGTGTTTCCCAATTAAAGTAACCCAATGAGAACCATTCTCAAACATTAATGGAACGTTATTGGCTAGGTAAAAGTGGCCTCTATTGCCCATTATTTGTGTGTGCCATATATTGCATGTAGGCTAAGTATTGTGCTATTAGCTTAGCAACAACATCAAATTCAATAAACTCCAAGTCCAGTGAGAACATTCTGTTAACATTAAGCATTGGTTCTCAATAAAAAAACAAAATAAATGAGAACCTTACTCAAACATTAATGGAATGTTATAGTGTGGAATAGTGAGTAACACATACAATAGTTTAGAAACATGCTAGCGCCAAATGCTGAAAAGACATTTGCGAATGTTTGCAGCAGTAGGCTATTTACGGACCCCCTAAAGGCCAAGGTGGTGGAAAAAATGAGATGGGGAAGGAAAATAATAAGTCAATGCTTTTGTGTTCTCTCGCAAATGTTTTGCGTTCCCCCGAGAAACTTGTTGTGTGCTCGCAAATCTTTTGAGTTTGTTATAAGAGAACGCAAAATCTCTCGGAGGAATGCAAAGGGTTTTGCAAGGGAATGCAAAGGTTTAGCGTTCTCTCGCAAAGTTTCTCGGGGGAACGCAAACTTCTGCGAGAGAACGCAAAAGCATTGAAATATTTATTTCCCTCCCATTTCATATTTTTCCATCACCATGTCTCTTCAGGGACTATTTGTAAGGTGTGCAAAGTTGCTGTCCATGTAGACAGAGCATTCAAATATCACTCTCTTGGTAATGAGGTTTCATCACGGGTAGAATGTTGCCTTAAAAAGCAGTTGCCCAGTAGTATGCATCAGATCTTATGTGTTTGTGTTTCAAAATGACCCACTTTAGAGCAGTATTATGAACAATATTGACTAGTAGTATTTGCACATGTGTATGCGATGCATTGATGGTACACAGTTGGTGTGAAATCTGTTCATGTGATTGAAAAGAAGAGATACTCTTGGTATGTCAAAATATCAATAAAACATTACAGCAATATGTGTTGACAGTTATGTAAGTGTTGATAGTGAGAATTAGCCTAGTGTGTAGCATTCAAGTTAGTAAGTAAGACTCCAGTAAGGGTCAATAAACAGAAGAATTTGAAGGGCGCACACCATAGATGCAAACGAAAGGATTCAATACTAACCTCTAGCCTCTAGCCAACCCCCTTTAATTCACTGGCGAGCTCTCCGCACACACAAACAGACGAATGAAAACAAACACAGGTGCACACAGTTCCACTATCTATGAAGCCCAGATGGACCTTCTCCCCTCAGGCGGCCATTAGCAGAGCAAAGGTGAGTTTCAGGGGAAGAGGAATACACCCCATATGATACGACCTGTCAATTATGCGCACAGCATCAGAGAAGTATGAAAAAAAAAATTGCATTTAAATTTGACTATAATTTCATATTATGCGGGAACTGCTTTAATAACGCAGCGGTTTTGGGCCGAAGTGTCTGTCGGTACAGATTTTGAATAAATATTCTAATCGAAGGAATACGATTTAATCTCCAGGTGAATGAACTGAAAAAAATTAACGATATTGAAACTGATCAAATGTAACAATATCTTGAATCAAAGCATGTGTGTCCATCTGTCTTAACAGCTTCATCTCTGACAGCCTGTCAATGGCCTGCTGGCGTGGATATTACTGGGCTGAAAAACAACTCTATCACACTCTGCCAGAGTCTGTTTCAAGAACAAACTGACGCTCAAACGCAGCAGCCGACAGTCCTTATGACTGTACTGTGAAGGGTCATGTGGGGTTTTGGTAGTGAGGGGTTTTTACGGCGCCTGTCAAAGTGCCAATTTGATTTAGTGCCCTAACTTGACGGGGGCAACACATCAAACACTGATATAGAGAGATGAACCAAGAAGGAACTTAAAGGAAGACGGAATGAACAAAACCAGGAGGGGAAGGGAGTGATTGTGCCGTTAAAATGCCAGTGATGTCATCCAGCACTTCTTACGAGCCAGCAGCAAACCGTATCGCCTCAATGGACAATGAGAGTAACAATGGTGGTGGAATGTGGAAAGATATTATGAGATCAAGTAGAGAGGGAAATCTAATGAAGTAATGTCAAAAACTGCATAAAACAACAAAAGAAAAACGCTGACGATTTGAGACAGTACTAAAGGTGAATGATAGCCACGATAAACCAGCTCAGAGGCAACTTTTCAGTTTTTATTAGTGGGTTTTACTGCATGGAATGTAATTTTTATTTGATAGAGTGTATGGGTTGGAAAGAGAGAGAAAAGGAGAAAGGTCTGGTAAAGGAACAGGTGCATCAAACTGTTTTTCTCAATGTCTTATCTCAGCATCTTTTTAAACATTAACATTTATTTAACATTGCCTCAATGCTTTTAACATCTCATCAAGTCCTGTCCAGTACAACTGGACTTCATAAAACACTGAAAAAGTCCTCTTGCCTCCTGAAATCAGCATTATTTATAGAAATACTGTTAAGAGTTAGTTAGAAACAGTCTTTATCACACTTACTTTCAAGGCATCTCAAATTATGATATTTAGTTAGTTGACAATGTTTCAACGTAAACAAATAAATCTAACAGACATTATTAAATGACTATGTAAGGGTTTAGTGTCCTTGTGTGTTGGCTATTGGATTTTTTTAGTTAGATATTGAAATGGTTTGGGTGGCTTATATGTCAACGCTAATCAGGCTAGATGGCTTTTCTTTGCTCAACAGAGAAGCTGGACAAAAAGAAAAAAATCCTGCTTAACCCATGGCCTGGCTAGTAGAGGAAGTGATTTATGTCTTAGGATTCAGGCAGTAGAGTATATCACATAATGCTGGTGTAAAAGAGAATTTATACATTGATAAAGTCACTAAAATAAGAAATGAGTAGGCTTGACAATGGTTCCTCCAGGCATGCAGGGGGCAGTAGTAGGAAATGCATCCCTATCGAATACCACAATAATAGACTTCTGTATGAAAACTGATTTAAATACATAGTTCCTGTGAATAGTTGTACACCAGAAAAAGAATATGAAAATATTTGCAGACTTCGTAACAAACAAAACAAAACAACAACAAAAAACATCTGCCTTCAAAAAAATAAGTACTGACTTCGCAGACATAACTAAAAAAAAACAAAGCGGAATAAAGGTCTCTTAATATAATACTTCTAAATTTTTTAAATTACATTTTTTTATGTCTTCAGCAATTTAAATAGTGTAGTCTGATTCCCAAACAAATTACTCTGAATGTTCTCCTATTAGTAAATAAAAGTTATTTTCATTATTTTTTTCTCAAGGCTTGTGGGGCTTAATCAGTGCATTTCCGTTCATATAATTTTTTTTAATTGGTCGTATTTTATACAAATCAATTAATGTTAAAAAATATGAAAATACTAAATCTTACCACATTTTTGACATGTTTAGTCTTTTTATTTGATACATAGTTAGGAGTAACTATTGGACTGCACCATTAAAAAGTCTTTAAACTCCATTTAACATCGGGCTGATGAGGACAGTAAATGCAATAAAAAATTTCTTTTTTCCGCCCCAAATATATTTTCCTCAGAAGTACTAAAATGATCGTCAATGGAAATGTTAAGGGGAATCAGAAAGATAATTGTTAAATTCTTTACGGTTCACATTGCTAGTCACCATTGATGGTGGTTACCATAAGAGTACGGTAGGTTCCTTCATTTAGACTATTCTCATTTGCTCAATCTACAAACAAATCAACACTGTGGAAAGCAACAAAATGTGAAGAACAAAACCATGAAAAACCTTAACAGAAATCCCATAACAGAATGATTAAGGTGCCATTTCTGTTTTTTAGCCATTTGACGGCAAGAAATCCAATAAATCAACACAGGAAGCTCAGGTCACACTGGCTTGTAACATACGGTCTCTTCTTACATCTCCTGATGATGTCATGTCTCTTCCAGTAAAATAACTCAGGTGAACTGAGGACCTGAAGCCTCAAGCTGGCACGGTGATAATGTCAGAGAAGGTTCGGAGACATCACCCGAAATGTGATAATGAGAGTCGAGACGAGATTGTAACCAAGCAACGGGTATGTGTAACACTCAAGAGGATGTGGAGAGTTTGGGACTGAGTTAATTTAGACGCAAAGTTGCATTGTTTGTCTTAGTCCTGCTGTTTTCAGCCTGAATCACAGTCACAAAGCTTTGAAACACATACAAATACACAGCTGGAGTCCATCTGCGGGGGTTAACACATGAAAACACTAACTGCTGTAATGTGAATGTGCGTGTAAAGTGTGTAGAAGTTTTGCATTGTGTGTCTATGGCAAGTACGCAGTTTATCATGGCATACATGGTTCTTCAAAAGCCCGGGCAGAAAGCGAGAAGCCCTCAAATCATCATGAGTGACGGACTCCCGCGCAGCGCTGAGGGGTTTTTCTTCGACCGCTTAACTTTGACCTCCAACCTCTTGGCAATCTCAGAAGAGTTTCCATCTGAACTAGTCGATCATCCATCTACACCTCCTCCACATACGATTCCTGCTCCTCACATAAAAATGTTTAAAAAACCACAAAAACAAACAACCGGGCACTGAGGAGTTGTGATAGGGAGCTGATGAAGTGGGGGGAATGAAAAACTGCTTCTTTGATGCACAATAAATAAATCAGATGGAGGTCTGAGTTCAGAAAAGACAAACATTTACAATCGGATAAAACGAGAAAAGGAAAATAAAGAGGGGCGAATTCACTAAACTGTTGCGCTACTTTTGCGTGCGGGACACTCTGCGTCTCATTCTCTTAATCACCCACAATCCAATTTAACAAGCTGCAATCTGCGCTGGAATAGTATTTAAAATATTCCGAAAAGTTTTTGAATTATGACTTTTTTCCCTTTTCAGCACTAACATGCTTCCTTTTTATGCAAATTAACCTTATTGTACAATTCGCAAAAACCTTTTGTAATAGATCCTGCCGACTACGCCAAAAATGTTAGATTGTTCCAATGCGTAGACTGATCTCATGAAATGGCGTATGTATGACACGCCAATTCGTATTTCCATTTTTGGCGTGCTATCAACACGCATAATCGCTTTTCAGCGTGTTTATGAACGCCGTTGACTTAACGTTACATTACTGTATATATATGACCTACCCCAACCCCGTCCCTAATCCTACCCGTCACTGGATAATACCATTTATGAGTCTTTCCCTACCATCCTAGGAAGAAAAATATCGCTCCCCAGATGTAGATCTACATTTTGCTTCGTTTCGCTCGGACATTTAACGGCGTGTACATACACGCGGAATCACTCAGACATAACGGCGTAGACATACACGCGGATAGCTCAAAATGCGTATAAATAACACGCCACTTGACTTGAAAGTGGCGTGCATGTTTACGCAAAAGTCATGATGTCATGTTGCAATGCGCAAGGAATATTGGATCTAGTCTTCACCAGATCCCGTCAGATGACATCTGTTTTTTGTGGTATGGAAAACTGTCCAAAAAAAAAAAATTCAATTAGCATTGTGCTAATATTTAAAAGATATTTTCCTACATTTTCTAGTGATAATGGCAGCAGTAATTCATCAAATGATGATGAAATTACAGAGAAATGGGAACATATATAGATGCACAATGGAGTTTGAAACATTTTTGGCATTTTAAAAATCTTAGTGATGCTGTACAGTCTCAGTAAAGTATGGCATATTGTGCTATTGTGCTTCAAGATGGGGAACTGTGGTGTGGAAAGTGCGTTCCGATCTTCTGGGCACGTTTGCTTTAATGAATGAGGCGCTAAAACAATGCAGACAGCATGTGCAAATAAACCACGCAATCAATGCAACGCAATTAGTGGATTTCCACCCCGAGTGTAAAAATGTATTAAGTATTTATATTATTTATACAGTTTTTTTCTTCTTCTAAAAGTATGAATCACTTAAAAGTCTCACTCTCTACTGTTTGGTTTTGAGGATAAGCACAATAATTCAATTACGACCATCGGACGTGTAAAGTCGTCTCAAACAGGCATGTGACGTACATTCACTAGCACCTGAGCACATGTGAAATCCGTGACCCGCCCGCCTCATGATGCACACAGAGACACACACACACGTGTAAATAAACGCAAACACGCCGCTATAACATAAAAGCTGTATTTACAGCTTTTCTATACGGTACGATCAACTCAACTTCAGGTCCAAGTTCTAGTAACGCATATCGGCTCTTACATATACAGTCACTTGAACACAGCGAACGTGTGTGAGGTACGATAAAGTCAGGATGGGTAGTCTTTGTGCTCGCTGATCTCATACTTTATAGTAAATATTGGCTGGACTCTGAGGGGGCATCTCTTGAACGATGTAAACGGGGTGTCCGTAATCGCCGCTGACTTTTTCGTAATGGGGGCAGTATGCAGAGTCAGAGGTCCGCAGGGGAATGATGATATCGCTGGGCTCTGAGCCGTTATTGTTGCCCCCGCCTGCCCCAGTTGCCGCCCCGCAGGAACTTCCCCTCTTTGGGGTAAGAGAGGACAGTGTAAGGGCAGGGTGGTGCGTTTCAGAGTGCTTGGCTTTCCGTCGACGGTAACACACCACGGCGATCACTACAGCGATCAGGACGACGAAGGCTCCCCCCGCACCACCGGCGATTAGAGCGATGTTAGAAGCGGATACGGCGTCGCTGTCTCCCCTCTCACCGGCCTCACCTCCATCACCCCCTTTAGATCCACTTCCTGAATCTGAAGAAGAAAAGAGCAGATAAACCAATGCTTGCATGGACCAGATATCCACGTGCAGGACTTTTGAAGCTCACTTCCTATTTGGCTTTATCTTCTACGAATAACATCCTGATAGTATTTAGATTAGATTTGATTTAATCCATCACTAGCTTTGATTTCAGCCGGCTTGAATTAAAAAATGCCTCATGTTTGGCTTCATCACTGCTGGTTTCTCAAATGTTTACCTTATGGAGATCAACCAGTTCAGTCTAAGCCTCCAAGAAATTAAAAATAGCAATTCAAAGAACACTAGACAGTGCGCTAACATGACAACAGATGCATATGCAGATGGTATCAAGGTTAATACATAAATGCAGTTGAAAGCAGACCTCATTGGGATTTTCACTATTCAAATTGTTTACTTGACATCTTTCTGAGCTCTGGGTTCCACGTTTCACACTGTACATTTTTAAACCCGGGTTTACATTCTATTTCAGGGTTATTTTAGTATTATTTATATACTTTATTCATATTTTAAATTAGCTTTTATGTTTACATTTTAATTTTAGTTTCAGTGCTTTTGTAATTTATTTAGTTTTGAAAAAATATTTCTATTTAGCTTTAATTTACATTCATTTAAGTTTTAGTAATAGTAGAACTTCAACTTGTACAACTATTTCAGTTAATTCCCAAGGCAAGATTTCAAATTTTTGTTCAATTTTTTTCATCTAATATTTATATTTTATTTTACGTTTATTTCATTTAACAAACACGGTTATCAATAGTTTTAGTTAACACCAACAACACTGATAATATTTGCATATTTAAACATCAATTGAAACGTCACCACATAAATCACTACATTTGTCAAAAGTCTACTACAAAAATAAAGAAAAAATTAAAAGGATAACACAGATGAAACACTAAACTAAACAGAGTAACAATTTCTGCAACTGCACAATGTTCTTGAATATTTAATGAGGGCTTGTTGCGTATGACATATGGAGCTGTGCTCATGGGGACCCAGGTTCAAGTCTGACCTGGGTCATGTCCCGAACCCTTTTCCCTTCTCTCTCCCTCCATTTTCCTGTCAAATGTCCTATATAGTAGAAGAAAATAGTGAGAGAAAAAAAGCTTCCGGAGCAGTGTTTTCTCTTTTCAAAATTACTAGAGTAAAATGTTGCTTAAGGCAAGATTAAAAGTGGCCTTAATTCTGGGTTACATTTTTTTTTAAATCCAGGGTTAAACTAATAAGTGAATGTAAAAAGCCCTCAGAAATATTGTTTTGTAAGCTGTGTCCCAGACTATTTCTGGTTGTTACCTGGGGTTCTGCTGTTGGGTCGGCCTGGATCAGGTTTTGGTTTTGGTGGAAGGCCATATGCAGCTATGAAAGCAAAATATAATAATAATAATAATGTGAAACACCAAGTACATTTTGATGCATGGTTCAATTACTTCAATTATGTGAGCGAGTGTGTGCTGGTATTGACAACATTTATTGAATTTTGTCTGGAACTCTCCCCCAGTGCATACTGTAGGTTGATTCATTGATGTGCTTTTGGAGATGATGATGATACTCACTCTGTCCCACTTTGAGAACCAGCTTCATCCCTCGTGTCACGCAGACGCCTCCTCTCATGCTGTCGATTCCTTCTTTTGTACCGTCAGAGGTAGCTATGGGAAGAGGTTGGAAAAAAACAGAACAATATTAATGTCAAGGATTTTTCTTTCAGCATTTCAGATGGTGTGCAAGACAGCTGACTGGAACCCTGTGACTTAGCAATAAAACATTGGTTTATGACTCTCCATTACTTCACAGCAATGTGCAGCCACTCAATCATGTAAAGGACTAGCAAGCGTAATACAGTACATTGGCATCCAATTACTTTTTTAATTAATCATCAGAGGCACAAATCATGTTTTTTGCTGAGAACTATGAGATATGTTTGATAAGCTAACATAAAACCTAGCATGAAAAGTAGCAGTTTTAAGCAAATCACATGCCTGCATCCCCCTTCAAATTTTTAAATATCAGACAATTAAGTTTTGATATAATCTGTTGAATTGACTTGATTCACTGTAGTTGTTATTTGTACAGCGCCTTAAACAATACACATAGTTTTAAAGCAGCTTTTCAAAGTGGATTACTACTGTATATTGTGATATGTATTATTAATGTTTGTGAATTAAGATTTTGGTAAAATAATCCACAATTCTGCTAGAAAGTTACTCCATAATTCTTAATAAAAAGTCATTTTAATAAAAAATGTGGGTTCCACATTTTGCATACAATCCTGATAACACATGGTTCGGAAAGGAACCAGCATGAAAGGAAATAAAATAATCTTATTTCATTTCTCAATTCTGTGTGCATTCATCAAGCTCAACTTCTAAACTATTTTGAGGTTTATTTAAAATCTGACAAAACAGTGAAGTCCTTTTTTTTGTGTGTACAAGGTTGCAAAATTCACAAATCTCATGAAACAAACAAAAAAAGAAACAGCTCATGTAATATTTGGTTTGACCTCCAAAGGGTTGAAGATCAACATTTTCTGAAGGTTCAGCATGGCTTTCACTGTCCATTTGATGAAATTTAAAAGAATTACTGAGCTGTTTATTTTCAAATTAATTCAAGATAATGTAATGGAGTTTAATTTAGTCAATATCAAGTCATACAGAATATATTAAACTTACAAATTCATTCAACTATATCAATACTTGCAGTCAAGTAATTAAACATTTTATCAACATAACTTAAAAACCATTCAATGAAATTTTGCCTGACATAAAAGTAGATTTTTTGTTTTAATTCCATGTCATTGAACATATTGTTTTGAGTTTGCCGTTGTGACTGAGGTGGTCTTCCGCACATGATGTGTTCCTGTATGCCAGCGTGCTTGGTGGGTTTCTTAGTTTGCTTCTTGCCTATTTAGTACTTGCTTGTGTCTGGGCTGCTTTGTATATGGGAAACTGTCTCTCAGGAATAACAGAGACTCGACCGCAACTATGTTGCCTTTTAACCATGTATACAATCATCCCTCAACACACACACACACACACAATCTCTGAAACACAGTCATCGCATCTTCCAGCCTTCACATTACTAAATATTTCATAGGTGAGGCGCCTCTCTGAAAAACTTGGTACTTTATCCATGTAAGTCAGCATCCATCCAAGCACTGAATACTGCATTCAAACAATGTTCAAGCTCCCTCCCCCACAGTACAAAGAGCTTCATCTTCAAACTTATTTTCCTTTCCAAATATAAAGCCCGCTCATGAGGGCGATATTGAATTCTTCATTGCAGAAACACTTTGCATTTCAACCATTCAATATTTTATTGAACCTCCGAATGACACACGGACCACGGTAGCTAATCTGCAGCGCTCAGAAAGCACGGCGCTCGTGTACAAAGACTCTTCCCATCCAAAATATCTCTTCATTATTACGTTATTAGGAAAACATTTGCAGCAGACGACTGAGGAGCACATGCAGACGAGGGGTGCCAGTAAACATTTGATAGCTTTTCCGCTTGAGGGTAACAGTTTTATTTTAGGTGAAGCTTGATAAAGAGGAACTGAGGCCGAGTTGGGCTTCGCATTTGCACTGGGTGATTTACGGAGTTTATTTTTTAAAGCACTTGCGTGCAATGACGTTTTTCAACAGATTTATGATTTGTGAGAAATGGTCTGGATTCAATACAAATTAAACAGCATCTGTGACATGCTGTCAATCACCACAGAAATTCATTCAGACCATTCAACAATGCACAAAGGAAGTGTAAGGCATTCAACAGGGTTTATTAGAAGAAATGCGAAGCTCTTATTTGTTAAAACTTTTATATTAATTCTTCTGTACAAAAAAATCCAAAAACCTTGGATTACATCCAAAGAACCTCTTACTATGAAGCCAAATATTACAATCACCCAAAACTGACTTAAATAAAGAATAATCTTCAGAGAATAGACGCAGCCTATAAAAGAATCACCCCCTCACATGTAAACACACACAAAAATGCATACAAAACACACACTCATGGATTGAATCCAAAAACATGACCTTTTTTGTGCTCACGGCAGTCATTAGTCAACATGCTGGAGGTGTAGAAAAAAAATGATTCATCACCTAATGGCTCTCATTTTGTTCTTCACCTCCCTCGTGCTCTCTTTTCTCCCTGTAGGGATGCAGAGATGCTCAGTAAAGGTGTAAATGCTGAACTTGATCAGCAGACAGAGGAACAGCGAGTTAAAGAACCATGTCACGGTACCAAAATCATGTCAGTGAATTCTTGATTTTGATACCACATAAAAAATGAATATGCTAATGAACCAAACCCTTTATTTAGAAAGTAAAGCAAATATATAATATACAAATATTAACAAATAAAATTAAAACAAGGGCATGTAAACAGTAAAAAAAATGAGGTAATCAATGATTAGCAAGCAAATACAAGAAAAAATACATGCAAAAAAGATAGAACGATATAAAATTAAGTAAAAAGTAAAAAAAATGAAATATAAATGATTGGCATAGTTCGCACTGGATTCAGCCGTTTGAACAAATCGAATGAATGAATGAGTCAATTGCTGGATTCCAATTCACCAATTGTAGCTGAAGAAGCTTCAGGACATACTACTTCGTCATAACTGTATCTTTAACATACCGCTCAGGCGCTTATGTGCATCCTGTCACCATTTAAAACAATCATCTTGTCACAGTTAAAATCCTCCACATTCAATTTAATTTAATGTGCTATTGTTTCAGAGAGAAATGTAGCTCGTTTATCTTTCCAGTCGTTGGTCTTTCATGCAGAGAACTCTCCTCATGTGTTTGCAATTTGCATAATGATACATTTAAAAGTTAATGACAAAATGTATCATTACAAAAGTTCACAATGCTGTTGCAAATTAAATATAATGTGGATAACAACACTCTTTACTTAACTACTTAACCACCCGACTTGCACATCTGCCATGTTTGTAGTTTATTAACATGTTTTATTCGTGTTTGTAGTTCAAAACAAATCCTTGTCCAACACGCAAAGTGTTGTGAGCAATATTACCTGTTAGAGTGTGCACGGATCTGTACTTTGGATCGTAACCGGAAAAAGAAGATCATACGGGTATCTTTGGAATACTCATTTCAACACACAACCATTTGGGACACACTAATTCGAATTTTGAATACTGTTTAGGACAGATGGAATTTCTAAGCCAAATATAATGTGTGATTAATTAGATAAATTAATCCCCCGCCCTCTCTCTCTCTCTTTGTATATATGAAAAAAAGGGAACATTAAAGATTGATATATATACACAATAAATGCTTTAATTTTCCTTTTTTCCCACAAAAACATGTGAGGGTTTGAAAGCAGCTGCCTATTAAAACATTGAGTCGTAGTTTATCATTGACTTGGTACAGAAGTACGTAGACTTTTGACATCCCTTCAAGGAACTGAGAAGAAAGAGGAAGAGGGTGAGCGGAAAGGTGAGTGGGCGTCGAAAAACAGTAGTCTGGAAGGTTCTGATGATGGTTGTGGAAGACAAGAGGCCGTGGGTTTAAACAGAAGATGAAAAGCAGACATGACACACACTGCAGTGCAGACTTTACAGTCTACATGGTCATAGACGAGAAAGAACAACGGATGAGTTCGGTAATTGAGACGATGATCTGCGGTGATGTAGAGAAAGGCATGTCTGGAACAGAAAAAAAAACAGACTGCCCACATACTGACCCGCTCCACCACTCTCTCAAAATTACCCTGCCCTCCACACAACCCCCACCTGAGAAATGGGGATTGACCCATGATGACCAGTGATGGAAGCAACAACAGCTCGAAAAGATGGTTTTTAGCCCCGACAAATAAGGCCAACGGCCAAGTCAAACTTTTCAGCCCACTAGGAATTAGCACAATCTGTTTGGGCTGCACAAACCCAGAGTAATTTTCCCTAAGTAAGCTAAAGTTCCTGCTGGCAAGAGGGCCTCCATGACCTCATTATCTTGCAGCTGTGCCAGGGCAGGCCTAAAGGGGGCAGCACGCAATATGAGACAATGTGTGTGTGTGTGTGTGTTGGTGTGTTGTGTGTGGTGTGTGTGTGTGTATGTGAGAGAGAGATTATTTGAGAATGCATTCCAACAGAAGAGGCCTTTAACTGAAAGAAAATATCTACAACAAAACCATGCCAAGGTGGGATTGCCCAAAGACACCTCGGGAAATGTCATTAAGGGTTCAGTTCTCTTGGCTCTCTTGGACCTTTTGGTCTTTAGCCCTGGTTCGCTAAGCATTGACACTGTCATTTTTAACAATGAACCTAAAAATATAAAAAACGAAAGGCATAAGGAAAAGGTCACAGCCTTATTGGAAGCTTTAATGATTTATTCTTTGGGACAGAACTTACTGAACATCCACAAAAATGCAGTGTGCTTGTATGTGTGTACATATGATATGGTGGAATTTTACCAGCTGAGAACTCACGTAGAGCTTATAAAATGTGTAAAGGAGTCAAAACAGCAGCAGAAATTCCTCCATCACACACAAACAAAGATCTGCTGCAAGGAGAGGCGGATCCGAAGCCAGAGTACTGAACTGTAATGGGCAACATGGCTCCTATGACGGGACCAGCTCACTCTGTGTGAGTCTCGGTCCACTTGTTTGGCAACGTTTAAGCAATGGTAGTACAAAGGTGTTTACCAGAAAAGTTTTCCTGAAAGCTCGCTTTGGCAAGCTGTTTTAAACTCCCCAAAAGAACTTCGTTTAGACCTAATTTTGTCCGAAATTACGTTACAGCAGGTCGTTCTTTAATTTCGCTTGTAGTATATCACGGCCTTTTACACTTAGTCAAATAAACAGAGCAATCACAACAGAGATCGGTTTAAGCTAACCAAACCTTCCAAGTGTGCACAGACCATAAATCTAGGTCAATGTACCTTAATGGAATGTTGGAAAAGTACTAAAAAGTATGGGAATCTTATTTTGAACCTTATCGGCTTGGATCAAGAATATTCTTTAGGTGATGTAATATCCACGAGTAGTACTAACTGATTTGCTGAAAGGCAGGTAAGTGGACACTACATATAGTCGGATTCCTGCTTACTGCTTGTTCGCCAAACAGCTTCTTTTTAGTGTGTCCAGAAGCTGGCAGATGGGAACTTACTTTTCCAGAAGTCGAAACCTTATTAGAACTAAAAGAGCACCTTTTGACTGTGGGAATGCAAATGAACTTTGCAATATAGTTCAGATGTTCTGGTTTTAGGGCCTGCTGCTGTGATCTGTAACACATAAAGTCTTGTCATGCAGTGGATTGTGGTTAAACAAGTCTCTTTCATCTACCGCTACGCAGATGTGATGCACTAAGTGAGCATGTTTATAAGGAATAGTTGTTCTGCTGCTTCACTGAGCTGTGTCGTGATTGGATGAATGGTTTAAGTAATAGTTTAGCCAAAATGAAGAGTCTATCATCATTTTCTCACCATCATGTTGTTCCAAACCTTTCTTTCTTCTGTGGAAACAAAAGATATTTTGAAGAATAAAAAAACAGTTTTGCCTATACGATAAAAGTCTGAAGTACAATGCAATACTGAATCCTACTGACTTTAATTTCTATGTTAATTTTTCACACTTTTGTATACTGCACAAGAAATAAAGTCATACAGGTTTGAAACAATTAGGACAATTTTTATTTTGAATGAACTATCCCTTTAAAGTAACACCAAGTATTTTTTCCTCTTCGGTCGCCCTGCTGGTTGGAAACGAAATTGTCCATTACCGCTGTCGCAAATATTTAGCCTACCGTCCACACACGCTCACTGTTTATCCAGCACCGCTTTAGAATGAACGATGTCCACAGACAAGGTAGAGTATGTTACATGATTTCATGAAAGGATGATGTATTGCGACATCAGAAACGAAGAAAAACGAAATAATGACTATTGTAGCGCTTGACGTAAAGCAGTTGAGTTTTGTAGTTCTTTTTGTGCACGGGTTCCTACCCGAAACCCGAAGTTACATAGTGCCAGTAAAAGCGATACGACCCGTCAGGCGATGGCAGACGTGTCATTTAACTTATTTTAAGTCGATGTACCATCACAAGGGTCTTGGAAATATATTATGAAGGTTGAAAAACTACTTAGTGTTACTTTAATGAGCTCTCTGATGATTGGTCACACACTCTTTATACTCTGATGTCAATGAATTGCTGTTACTCCTGGAGAATTCATCTTATGTGTATTATAATTTATAATAAAATCTGTGCATTTTCTCTTCCATGAAAACGGGCTAAATTATTAGTAATTCATAATATACTAAGGGCGTATCAAATTTTTTGTCCAACCAACTTCCAGTTTGAATAGGAAATGTCAAAACAAAAACAAATAAAACCAAAACCTGCACTAATACCAATTTTCTTCATCTGCGATTCTTTATTTAACGCCTCCAACTCTGAAAGTCAAAGCTCAAAGAAAATCCCAAGTATCTCCAACGATAACAACAACATTGTGAGAACGTCCACCTCGTGAATACAATGATTCCGGCGTGTCTTGAAGGCAGCATGTGACTGTCTGACACACAGAGTGAGTGACAGGAGGAACAGTCCCTATGGAAACAGGGCTGAAATCCTACAGCTGTAATCTTAAATGTCATCTTTGGTGAGCAATTGACAGGTATTAACCACTAATCCTGTCTGACATCCTCTCCACACACACACACACACACACACACACACACACACACCACACACGGTTCTCCTGTTTTAATGACTGACCCGTCCAGCAGCTCAGTGGAGAAACGTCCAGACAGCGCACAAAGATGTGACCCCTGCAGTGCACAGAACTGAATGGCATAACTCAGACACTTCTACTAACAACAAAATACCAAACTATTACTTTAACAAGGTCATAAATCCAAAGCCAGAGTAATAAGTTCAGCCACATGTGATGAAACAAGACATTACTCCTTCCTAGTTAACTGGGCTGTCCAGGCCTGCAGATCAGACAAAAGACACTTATGTGGTGGAGGTTCTGAAAAGGGTCTTGTAAGCATGGTTAAATAATTACAGGAACTAGTCAAATATTCAAGTGAATCCCTGTGTTTTGTACTTTCGTGGCTGCTTTTAATGGACATTTTCATGAGGGCAATATTAAGAATTAATGATCTAAAACGGGCCAGGGATAATAAGAGAGAAATGGAATGAGATGAGATAAGTAAAAGATAGAACAGCATGGGAGAGTGACTCAACAAACCGAGAAGCGATAAAACATACATCTCTTCTATGTTAATATTTATCAATGCTAATTTAAATACATTTGATCAATTATATTAATAACAATAAATGCATAAATCAAAACTTTAATAAAAAGTATTATTATTTCTAAATTCTTTCTTGGGTGATTCTCACTAAATGTATGGCAAAAATCTCTTAATCAAATAAGAAACAAATTTTTTTTCTTTAAAAAAAAATGTTTTGGATTGTGACATTATTTTCATGATAATTAAAAAGTCTTGTTACCAATGCACGCATACACACACAAATAAATAAAATAAATATTTTTGTTCTCAGAAAAATAATATTGTTTACATTAAGTATAAACAAGAAATTATATTTTGCATAAATTTAGGACCAGTAAGATGTTTTGCATTGTGGCAAATAAAAAAAAAGAAAAGAAAATGAGATAAGAAATAGAAATAATTCAGTTTTATTTTGGGGTGGCCAGACATGACCTGGACATGTTCTTGACAGGTTTCATAAGATTCACCTTGGTGGAGAGAAATGGAGCGAGAGCAGGAATGACTTCGAGGAACAATCTGAGCGAAACAAGAGTGAGATTGTAAAGGTTTTTTCTTAGGTCATGTTCACGTCAGTAATGTTTGGAGGAGACTGAGAGACGAGGAAGACCTACGGTCGCACTTTTAAACAGCTTTTAAAGTGCAAGCACACCTGTCAATCACACAACAACAGCAGAAACCCACACACACACACACCACCTGCCTAACACACACACACCCTCACACTTTCAAGTCCAAGTCCAAACTGCACATTCAGCAGTGTGAAATAACTGTCCTCATGTTGGAGGCGAGTATATGTTGCATGTTTGAAGAGGTGTGGAAAGGCATTAACAAAACGAGAACTCATTATTGCTCTGCGATTCCTCCTCCCTCATCCGATTCCCAACGCGGCCCCACCACCAAAACCCTACGCCACAAAGAGCCCAGATAAAGACACATTATTGAGAATCAGCCTGCTGAAATAACGCGCTCTGACATCTGAGTCAGCCCGCAGCCAGCAGCGTGGAGGTGGGGACGCAGGGGAACAGTTAAAGAGGAGAGAGATGGGAGAAGGAGAGAGAGAAACTCTATGAACTCTGTGCTGATGAGGTACCAAAGTAGACATCGCAGATCTCCGTGGATCTGTTCACAGCTTGATGCGGACTAAAGTGCTATACATTAATGGCATGAAATATGCATATTTTAGACAGCTGCAGTCCTAATTCATCGGCAAATGTCAGGAAACATGGTTCTGAAAGTGTATTCATAATTAATGAAAGCATCATCCCTATTGGCAAAAACCTTTTTTCAAGGTTGATCTTTCCTCTGGATCTGGCTGACGTGTGGAACTTATTTTAAGCATCACAAACCTGAAGAAGACCTCTAATCTCCTTAAATAAAAAAAATCATGATTATGGTGATCATTTATTCAATTTTTAGGCATTCAACTCAATTTGTGCAGTATAAAATGTGTAAATGAGGCATTTCGAAGACAAACTTTTAAACTTTTCCATGCGCAGGACAAAACAACCTGTGAAAGTTTTCATACTCAACTGTCTTTATTAAGCACTTCAGCTCTGAATTAAAGTGATTTCCCACAAAAATCTGAGATTAATTCATCTTAAATCTGCTTAACATACAAACTTCACTCAAACTTTTTTTTTTTTTTTTTTTTTACTTTTTTATAATTTTAGCTTTGGGTGTGTCTTCTATTTTTATCCTTCATAAACTTTTATATACCGTACACTAAAACTGGAAACACAGGCCAGAAGTTTGGGGTCAGATATATATATAAAAAAAAAAAAATTAATACTTTTATTTAGCAAGGATGAATTAAATTGATCAAAAGTGATTGCCGCCCCGAATTGCCACTAATTCAAGCACGGCCACACGGGCATTCATAAATTAATTAAAAGCTAGATAAACTGATGGAAAAGAGGGAAAAACTCCAACGTCCACCAACGATTTACTAATTAGGATATATAAAGTTGCAATTGTGAGATAAAATCCCATTGTGAGAAATAAAGGAGTTCCTTCAGAGTCATTCACATCAAGTAAACAACGACCTTCAAACCAGTTGACTACTTTTCTGAGAGACTAATAAAATAATAATAATGCTAATTGGAGGAAGAATGGAAATAAAAATGGACCAACACAATATTGGCAATATGGTGGTAGTGGGGAGTGGGGTGGTGATGGTAATGACAATGGTAATAAATAATAAATGGTTACTTTGTTTACGCATACACACACATACACACACCCACACTAGCTCACATACACACTTAGATCAAACAATTAAATCACTTTTATGTCACTTCTGGAATTATGGATTTACAAGATTGCTCACTACTGTACTATGTTGGTTTGTATGTATGTCTGACTGTTTAAAAAAAAAAAAAAAAAAAAAAAAATAATAATAATAATAATAATAATGCATAATAAAAATGAGCATTTATGTAAACCTTGACTTCACTGAAGTATTTGCATCATGAATTGCTACTGGTCTTCTTGGTGCAGTTAATCATCTATAAATGCCTTTACACTCTGCAATACATGCATTTTACAGATTCAATGTGCAGAAAAAAAGCATTCTGAATGTCATAACGCCAAAGCGGCTGTGATGTGGAATTAAACGTATGCCTTGCAAGCACTGTTATTTCCATCTGGAAATGCAAACGCAGTTATTTTAATGTCACATTGTTGTAGAATACAAAAAGTAACAATGGGGATATCTTTATTTGCATACATACTCCATCTTCCCCTTTCAAGATTACATAGAGCCACCATCTCGAAGCTTCAGTTTTTCAACACTGACTCAGGTTCACCCGCAGTGTTTCCCTGTATTTTGGCACAATGCAGTCTTCACTCCATTTTAACAAGATGCCCAATCCCTGCTGGTCAAAAATGGCCCACAGCATGATGCTACACAAGCATACTTCACTGCAGGTATGGTGTTTTAAGGTGTGGGCAGCGTCTGCACCTTTGAATTCTGTTCAAAAGCTTGGTTTCATCTGACCACACAATCTTTTCTAGGTCTGCTTTATGCTTTCCCCCCCACATGGTTCTTTCGGAGTAATGGCTTCTTTTGTATTACCCACCCCATGTAGGCCAGAGCTCTTGATATGATTGACTTCATATTTTATTCTCAGCTACTGAACTCTGTGGCTTCTTCAAAGCGACTGTTGGCCTCTCACAAGCTTTCTACTCAGTGTCTTGTTGGTTTGATATAGCTTGTAGTTCTTGATAACTGAACAAATACCCAGACATGGTTTTGTATGATTTGTTATTCAGTAAGATGTGAATTTAGATTAAATAGTAGTGACCCATGTAAATTGTGCGCAATATGAAAAGTCTTCTCAATCCTTTCAATCCATTATATGGCTTCAGAAGACTTGAAACAGTGTATAAATCATATGTACTACATTATATCCATTTCATTTTGCGTTTAATAAAGAAGAGAATTTAAATGGATTGGATCCACGATTACAAGTACAAAGGTGCTGTATGTTGGAGGAAGGCTGTCTCTTTCTCGGTCTCGTTTCCTCTGAGGTAATTATCTTAATAGGTTGACTAATAGCAGCTTTTAGAAGTGTGTCAATGGTCTGGGATGGATGAAGCGGATTGGATGTGGTAATAGAAACCGACAACAGAGTTTCAACCCAACACAACCTACATTATGAAGCAGTACGGATCAGGACAAAATGCTAATGCTAATTCATTCAATTTCACTGTTTTAGGACCACAACAAAATACCCCAAATAATAACCTGTATTGGTATAATACATTGCCTGAAAACAAGACGATTCAAAGCCTGGAAATGATGCTTCCTGTTTCAGCCATTACTTAGTAGTAGGAGGTGGAAAAAATCAGAGTTTCAAACTGTGTGGAACATAGCATAAGTATAAACATGTTAAAAATATCTGCCAGTGCAGTAGATTTTCTAATTCTCCATTTCTTATTCGTTTATTTAAGCCAATAGTCGACTAATTGCACGTTTATGATATTAATTTAATAACTTAAATGGGGGGTGGCATCAGAAAATAGTTTGAGTTTCAGGGCTGAGAAAGAATTTTATATTTGTAACATTGCTAACATTTTTTCTACATTACAGAGAAATATCAAACTATAATTATTGAGCCTTTAAAATATAAATGAAGAGCTCAATCGCACACAAAGCTTAAAGCAAATAGAAACAGAAAGGAGACGGTCAAAACCTTTGAATAATTTATCGATACACTAGTGATTTCTGAGTCAGTGTCGACTGCAAAGGTGTAGTTGACGATGTTGACTCATCTCTACAGTATAGTGGACGCACCTGTTGAGAGAAATGCATCTTTCATACAGATTAAATAATCAGAGAATATTTTTTTTTTTACTTAAATTGGTTAATTTAAAAGTAGCTTTTCTGGTTTTGTTTCTTAGAGTTTTGAATGTTGTCTTACTATTATCTGACCAAAAATCAAATGCTGTTGTTGTCAGAAAAAAATGCAAGTCTTCGCACCGGTGCCTCTGGGATAGTCCGCTCGAACCCTTGGATATGTGCCAATAATAGCGGACATTTATCTAGCTTAACGTTAGAGCGAGCGGCCATGTAAACAGGCAAATGTTAGCTACTGCTTGAATGTTTTATTTTTAATTCAGATTAAATGTAATTTAAGTTGAAATGACTTAAACATCCAAGTTGATTGTACTTAATTTAAGGCAGCAACTTTTTTAACAGTGCACATTTGAATTTATTAGGCTACTGCATGTCTCCATTTAGTTACAGAATAATTTTTGCACAAATTTTCAAAAGAGTGTGATTGTAGACTGCTGTTCAAAAGTTTGGGTGAGTAATTTTTTTTTGTTAAAAGAAATTAATACTTTAATCCAGCAAGGACACATACATTTATCACAGTGTATTTGAGTGTATTTGTGTGAGCCACTGTGTTTATGTTCAATTATATTTCCATTTCTACTCCTCAGAGCTTTCACCTACATAACCATCTGAATTCTCTATTCTCTTTCCCTCACACCATTCTCTCCATCCATCATTCTATCCCTTCATCTTCCTCCACCCTGTCTCTAGTGAACAGCTGGTGAGGAGAATTCCCACAATCCCTCACACCGTAATCTCCCTCCCTCTGCTCACACGTCCATCCATCAAAAGAGCCTTTATTCACCCCTGCTGCTGCTGCTGCATTTGTGTGTGTGTGTGTGTGTGTGTGTGTGTGTGTGTGTGTGTGTTGGGTTATGTCTGATGTCACTGTGAGCATTATAGTTAGCGGTGTGGAAAGTTTAGTAACATAAAATCAAATTAAATCTTCATGTGATCAAGCCACAGTGTCCGTAATGCATTTAAGAAGATCATATGTTAGCAAGACTCTCTTTGAATGGTTCTACATTTACACAAGGCCAGGTGTGTGTATGTTTGTGTGTTTTTATATATATGTGTGTGTTTTTGTGTGCTTAATGACTTTAAGCGCAGCTGCAGATGCCAGAAGGTTAATGAATCCCTGTGTTAAACCGTCTATATCCCATTAACCTGAGACCTACAGCGTGATCTTTATCAGGAACACACACACAAACAGATCGCTCAGATCAAACCGACACATGCAGAAATCGAAACAGAGCTGGAAATTCAAACGGACACATTCATAGGGATAAACACACACTTCTCACACGCACACACACACACACCACACACACACCCCTGGTGCGGGGCTCTGATTGCTGACCTAGTTTGGGAGGGACCTGTCACTACTCATAGCCATCAGATGGCAAACTCACTGGTTCAGCATGCCAGACACACAAACATGCACACAAACACACATACATAAACGCTGAACTTTGGAACACGGAGAGCACTGCGGCATCTGTGTGAAATTAAATAGTACAGTTTTAATTTCGACATGGCTTCAAACTGTGCAGCAAGGTATGCTAAACATTACCGCTAAAAAATACATAAATGTGATATGTGATAAAGTGTGTGGACAAGCTGGGAAAACCTCTACCATTTCTACACTACAAGTAAGTGCGGGGTACCAAATGTTAAATAAAGTGTTGCAAAAAGGTGACCCAGTTTTAACACACTGAAAAACTTACTGGTGTAGAAACAATTTCCACTCAAAAATTGCACATCAATTTCACAAATAATTACATAGACATGTCAAGTAACACATTGAAATTAACCTGAATATTTTAAATGATAAACCTGAAATTTTTAAGTAAAACATACTCCAATAATATTTGTTCGATTCACAACTTTTGAAAAATTATTTTTACTGTAACAATACATTTCAATGGTAAACAATTGGGATTCATTTTATATTAAAATTATTATATTACATTAAATTGTAATTTTATTATCAAATAAAAATAATTAAAGGGTACCTATTATGGATTTTTGAAAATTGCCCTTCATGTAGTGTGTAACATAGATCTAAGTGAACAAAAACATCCTGCAAAGTTTTAAACATGAAAGTTCACCGTATACAAAGTTATTGTCTCTCAAAAGTAAGAGTCGACTCTGAGTCGCTGATATGAATCGTTCGACGAACGATGCTTTTCCTTTGTCTAGTTGACGTCAACTTGACAAGTTATTTGAATAAGATACGCCCAATTATTGCATTCGGAGACCAGTGTTGCCAGGTCCGTATATGCCTGCACTGTTTCCGCGGGTTGTTTGTGTAGTGCACGATTGTTTTACCCACTGGAACATGATTGTTATTGGGGAAACACCCGGGAATGCTATTTGACTATTTTTGGCCATGATTGGGTTAGTTTTGATGAGCAATTGAGCTGGTTTTGTTGTGCAGACCTGGCAACCCTGTCGGAGACGCCAGGGAATAACATCATGTCGAGACGCTGTTTTGAAGTGCGACGCAAAAGCAAGCTTTTTTCATCTGCCCAGTGAGGAGCATTTGAAGACTAAGTAGCTACAGTTCATATATACAACTATACCACACAAGTATAGCCCGGACCTTGTTGTGTTTGCGTCATTTTGAAGATGATTGCTTCACAAACCTAAATGCTTAGTATAAAGTATGGATTCGCGAGCCGTCTGATACTGAAGGAAGGTTCAGTACCGAGTTTATTTGGATCAACTTCCTTCTCCGAATCACAAACTGTAAGTATTATTAATATTAATTGTTGCTTTTATGTTTTATGTATCATGCTCAATAATTATGTGTGTGTGTGTTGTGTACGCACAGCGCATAGGTCGTCATTTGTATTGAAATATGTGAAGTGTTTGTCGTTGTTAATGGAGTTATAGAATATAGCTATAACGTTACCTCTTAGTACTGCATTATCAATATGTTTATGCGTTGGGCTAACGCAAACAAAGACTGAATGTGCTTTTACCACTAAACTTTGGGCTATGGTAGCTAACATATCACCGCAAATTAGCGTCACGCAAGGGCGGGGTTTGGAAAAATAACTCGCTAAACGATTCATATGGGAGTCGGTGAGCAAATCAAGTAAAAATAAATGCATATTATAAGACAACAAAAGTGTTTTTTTTCATGGCATGCTCGTAAAACTGTTGTTGGGGACTCCCAGAACAATATTAGGAACATTTTAAATGCCATAATAGGTACCCTTTAACTCTTTCATGCATGAATTACGATAACCTCAGTCAGTATTTTTTTCTTATTAATTTTTATTGTTCAGGGCAGGAAAAACAAGATTTGAACACATTTTTTTCAGATGTCCACATTAGGGATGCACCGAATGTTCGGCAACCGAAATTATTCGGCCGAAAATAGCAAAAAAAGCACTTTCGGTGTTCGGCCGAACAAGTAAAAAGGCCGAATAAATTTGACCGAACAATGACGTTTTTGATGACGCGATCAAATAGTAACCAGCGTAGAGTGAGAGGCGCGCGCTTTATAAATGCAGCCAACATGCCCCCTTTGAGGAGAAGACAAAAGAGAAGCTCATCTGATGCATCTGTGGCAGACGTTGTTACTTGCAGCACTAAAGCGTCTTTTAACCCTCGAAACGCGCCGCCGCGTTTTGCTGGATTTTTTTCACATAGCAGCAAAATAGACTTAAATACTCCGTCATTTATGGTCACTTAAATGCAGACTTAAGAAATATGAAAAAATAAACTCTTAAATGACTACTTGTGTCCACTTACAATCGAAACAAAACTGTGCTTTTGTAAAATAAAGAAAATAAACAGGGTGTGCTTTCTGCCTCTGTCTCCGTTAACTTTTTTTTCTGGAGCACGTCTCTAAAAAACTCAGCCAATACAATACTAGTCACACAGGCAAAGGCATATATCTTTATAATCATTGTCTACTTTTAAACGATCTAATTCAAAACGAAAACAAATATTCTCTGTTTATGTAATCTGTATGAAAAGAGAGAGATGAAAAGAGTCGTTCTCATGGCAACTCCTTATCTGCTAATCGCCACGGAGAGCGCGCGCTATATTGAAACCCAAGTGATCCAGGCAATCCATGCAAACCTGTCAACGCCCACGATAAAGTTTAAGTAAACCGCAAAAGTAGGCTTATGTCTAGGACAGTTATTCATTTGTTGTGGGTTCATCCACTTTTGCACTTTTCAATGCACTTTTTTAGTTATATTCTTTCAGCAGTCAGTTATAGGCCTAACATAGGCTATTCAAGAAGGGGGGGCTTCAAAGATGGCCAAATAAAAATATAGTTTTTATTTTACTAATTTATTTATTTTAAGTTATATTGTGCTTTGTTTAAATAATATCTGCTGGAATGTTAAAAAAAAATTCAGTGTTAAACAAATTGTATTTTTGGAATTTGATGTTTTTCTCAAGACAAAATAGTAAAAAAGCATATTTTTACTATTTAATTAAATGCAATGGTGAAAAAATTGGCAAAATAAATGGAAAAAATGTGAAATACCGCGTTCGGTATTCAGTATTCGGCCTTCGGCCAAGCATTTCATTATTATTCGGCTTCGGCTTCGGCCAAGAATTTTCATTTCGGTGCATCCCTAGTCCACATGAGTGGACCGTGTGCACTTGGTTTTAACTGAAGAGATACCGTATTAAATATAATACAGTAATAACACAGTAATACTGTGTGTATTAAACAAACCAATGAAGCAAATATAAAATCATGTGAAAACTGAAAAACTATCAAATATATACAAAAAATATAATATAGCTTCAATTATTGCAAAGTGCAAACAAAATTGAGTTTGTTCTCTAACAGCAGACAAAGAATTTCATACAAGTTGAATTTTGCGTGTCTTTGATATCAACACATGAGGACTTGATTCCATCAAAGATCTACAACTGGTGAAGGTACAACAGGAACCTGTGAAAACCACAGGGTTTCCTGTGGAAACAGGAAACCCAACTCAGATATATAGAAGATGCTCAAGCTCCTTCCAGTCTACCAGAGTACGTCGATTTACCCTGATTAGCTGCTCATTCTGATTATGTTCTAAAAAAAGACAATCTAGTACCATAGCTCTCCTCTCTGAGAAAACCTCAGAATGAAATCGACATCGATCTACTGATGTTTTCAGTCTGTGGAAAAACTAACGATCAGGTGTTTTCAATCTTATCTGAAATTAGCAGTGTTTGGGGTAACGCATTACAAGTAACACGCATAATGTAATCAGATTACTTTTCTGATGTAACAAGTAATGCATTACAAGTAACGTACATTATGTAATCACATTACTTTCTGATGTAACTGCAAATTATATTCTAATAACACAAATAAATGTATGTACAGCCAAAAACATTACTGCAGACAAAGTATTTTCAAGAACAACTGTCACAGTAATAGTATGAATTATAGCTGAAATATAGCTAGTGATGATTAATAAGTGATAGTGATAAGCTGTGAAATCACAAACACCTTAGTCTCTCAAATCTAATAAATCAAATAAATCTAAATGCAAATTTTAAATCCAAATCTTAAATCAATAGTGTTAAATCTAAATGTAAAATATAAAATCTAAATTTTAAATACAAGTACAAATCTAACTGTGTAATCCAAGTCTTAAAAAGAAAATAAATCATAAATCCTAATGCAATTATATGAAATCTGAATCTTAAATGTAAAATCTAAATGTAAAATATTAAATTCAAGTACAAATCTAAATGTAATCTAAATCTTAAAAATAAATCAAATTCAAATGCATTTTTTTAAAATCGGAATCTCAAATCAAAATAATGTGTTAAATCTAAATGTAAAATCTTAAATCTGAATCTTAAATTTATTTACTGAAAAAGTATGTCTAAAATCTAAATGACGTTGCTCACTAGCAGACAATGTAGTTTTATTGATCATAACTAATTTAGCTGTTTTGAGTCAATCGCTCACACTGGGAGGTTATGTATTTGTGTAGGGTTGGAGCAGGATTCATCTCTAATATTTCAGCTTAACCTTGATAAATAAACCAACAAGACCTTTTCAATAATTAACAACCCTTCAATACAAGTCTAATCCAGTGAGACCAACACACACACACACACACACACACACACACACACACACACACACACACACACACACACACACACACACACACACACACACACACACACACACACACACACACACACACAACACACACACACACACACACACACTGTAGGATTGGCAAACAAAACCATAGGCTACATGTAAGTCCACGGTAATAGTTTTTAATCTTACCGTTAACATGGTTAGCAATGCAACAAAGGCGACTCCTGTAAATTATCGACTGTGTGAGTATGTGCTTGGCAGAACAGTATGGTAGAGGGGAGGTTTTTGGAGAGGGATTCTAATGCAGTGGGCTTTTTTAACGCTTTTAGGGTAAAGTGCTCCCCTGGGAACTCAGTTAGCGCCCAGTGATCAAAGTTTTGACAAAAGAGCTCGGAGCGTTTGATACACTCTGATACACACTCAGCAGGGAGAAGATCTCAGCTTCAAACAGTGCAGATCACAGGGGAAACAAGCACCAGCTAAAAGCATCACTCGCAGCCACACACACACCAGGACCAAACCACAAAAACCTACATTAATAAGCTGTGCTTTTATTCTATATTAAAACACATAAATAGTTTACATCTGTGATTTATAACAGCACAGACACCATACATGGATATTTGAGAAGTGAAACACACAGTGCATGTGTGTTTTACATCGGTCGGGCTGATGTCTCTAGCTGCTCCTAAATGCCCTTGAGTCTCACAGGCCCATTACAGCCAATTAAGATCCACATAATCACAAGCGTGTGCAAAACTGCACAGCACCCGACGCTCTGTCTTTCTCTTTCTCATTACGGGCATATTGTAGAAATTAACAACTGCCAACATAGGTTAATTAAAAGTGATTTCCCTAGGGAACAAACAGTAACACGCACACAAATTCTCTGTTTTATCGATGGATTCATCTATTGGTGGAGCAACTATGAGGTAAATTTTGACGGGACAGAACCCCTGCGGCTAACGCGTGTTATTATTGCACTTGGGCAATTAGCAAATGTTCCCTAAAATGTTTGTCCATTAAATTTTTATTTTATTTATAGAAGTAATGATTTAAAATCTCATTTTTGGGCTTTAACCTTTTTTTATATTTAATAATTTTAAATCAGGGCTCTCAAATTCATAATTAACCCTTACGCTGTTGAAAACCCCGTAACACCTTTGGTGTTTCCAGTCAAAAATTACTGGCCTTTTAAAAATTGCTTGAAAATGCTATATTATCACCAAATATTGGATTCAATCGTTTTGTCAACTTGTTTTGTTTCAATCAGGACAGGTTTTGTATTCTTTTTTTAACTGATTGATTGTAGGCCTCAATGATCTGATCTTATATTGATCAAAGTAGTTGTACCATTTGTGAGCAAAGTCAGTAAGTTACATTATCTAACATTTTAGGGAAAAAGAAAATCTCTCCGGATCAAAATGACCAGAACACAACATAAGGGTTAAATGGCAGTCAACTAGCACCATTTAAGTATCTGCAACAAATATACATAACTATAAAAGAACAGTTATCATACAGCTTAGCACACAACCATAACAAAACAGTTTTTATGGATGTAAATCAAATAAATAAATAAATACATCCACTGAAAATGTTTGGGAAAGGTTGTGTGCTATAAATCCTACAAAACTACAAGGTAACATTAATACGGAGCATTAATACGTAGAAAAAAATAGATATCGTGGCCACGAATTAAGAATTCATTCACACGATTGATTAATTAATTCATCATGGGCATGTTATATTTATTCCTTCCCTCATTTTAGTTAACTTGTAGCTACATTGTTGTAATCTGTTCTCTTGTTTTAATTTAGTTAAATCATGGCCACGTTTAACACTTAACTAAAATGAGGGAATGAATTAAGTCGTGGAAACAAATTCTTAGTTGGTGACCATGATATCTTGTTATTTTCTCCCCGGATGTCATGGGTGGGTATCTGTACATTAAAACCAAAATGCAAAAAGTTAAAAATTGATTTGTAGGTCAGATGAGAGGATCAATTATTCCTCACATTTGAGGAGGGCACAAGATAACACAATATGTGGGCCAAATTTGGCCTGTTGGCTGATAGTTTAAGAATAGTTCTAATAGAGGGTGACAAAAAAATACAGAAGAAAGTGGAAATTAAGATTATTGAACATGACAAGGCTCAAAAATGTGTTACCAACTTGAACACCAAAGAACAATATGCCTGGAATATGTGTGCTCACTACTTCACTGCAACCCCGACATATGTTGGCTAGATAAAAACTAAAATGGAGGCACAGTACCTGCTCCTTTTACGAATGCTTAATCCCATTCTGTACACACATCTATGGTTATAGATGGTGCTTTATTCAAAATGTCCAGGTGCAGACACACTGGTTTGGTAAAAAATAGCTAAACCCAAAGTAGGGAATTGACTGCACTCTCGGTTTCTTGTCATTACGATATTGGTTAACACACACACACACTTACCTATAATGTAGTAGTCTCGTAAGTTCTTGAACTCGTGACCCCAAAGGTTGGGCGAATACTCCTGGAACTTAATGGTAAACCTCATATCGCTGTTGGGTTTGTCGCAGGTGAGCAACAGGTTAGGGGCGCCCATCACCTCACACTTGTCGGCCTGCTCTCGAGAGGACACCAGATACAGTTTATAATACTCATACTCAGAGGGAGAGTTCGGCCCCAAGGGATTCGTGGCAGGACACACAAGGTCCAAACGATCCCCTATTTGAGGGTAGAGTATGTAGCCCCTCTCATCTCCAAACCTGCAGAAAGAGAGAGATGAAGAGTGAGTGACAGACTATAAATAAATGTTCATCTCCATGGAAACTGAGATTGACAGTCTGATATTTGCTTGCATGTACGTGCATGTGAAACTGCTAGGCCTGTTTGATGCTGGAACTGCCCTTTTGTTCATACATTTTTTTACACAAAACGTAAATATACATGCCCTTTGGTTCTGGAGAGTGTGTGAGAGGGCATATGTATGGCTTTGCTTGCCAATGTGATGAAAATGAGCATGTGTGGAGGTCACGTTTTGTCTACAATAGTAAAACCTGGAATCGCTTAGATTGTGGGAAGCAGCCAACGGCTTTAAGGGAAAGTTCACCCAACAATGAATATTTCGGTCATCATTTACTAACCCTTATTTCTTTCTAAACCTGTATGACTTTCTTCTGTTAAACAGTCGCTCTTTTCAATGGAGTTTTAATGAATGGGGACTTCCAAGTTTCAAAAATTACTCAAAAGCACCATAAAAGTATCATAAAATAATCCATACAAGAAATATAATTTAAACTATTATTTAAATATCTTCCCCTTCAGCGAGATGTTAACAGCTGTGTCCGGATTATTGAGTCAATGATTTGATTTGATTTTTACATTTTTTGCCTATGCCATGGTTGGGATTTATGTAAATGAGGAAAATTGTGGCTTGCAGAATCCCGGAAGAAAACTCAAGGAAACAATCTAGGTACTTCAGAGAGAAATTAGAATCAGTGCTTACTGATATAGAGAGTTGACTTTGTGCTTTGTAATTTTGCAGACCTTTTTCATATTCAATTTTCATATTCATTACACACTAAAAGTTGAAAATGCAAAAAAGCACAAGACCCCTTAAAGAAGAAAATTACAGGCTTTGGTTTCTGAATGAATGGTGGTTTATGCCAAAAACTCACTGATCAACTACATGAAAAACACCACAAAAGCTGTCTTTTTTTGCTGCTTGCATTGCCACAATAATCATAATAAACGTGCACGCTATTTTTGTTGCAACTGCTTGATGGAAATTCAGCACTCTGTGTCACCTTTTTTACTGAGCCATGTATGTTAAATAGTTATTTTTACTTTATCCCAAGATAAAGACTGTCGCAAGATGTGCTGGATGCTGTCAAAAATTAAATATAAAATTAAATACAAGGCCTCTATTTAGTCCCTATATAGTTATGACTTAATATCCCTGTAGAGTTGTTACTGAATTATGTGCAATGTCACATGAAGAAAACTAAAAAAGAACAATGCTACTTCTCTCATGAACATACCAAAGAACGTTTTGGAGAATATTTAAGGCACTTTTTTATTTTGGAGATTGACAACCCCAGTTGTCACTTGTTTTATGTGTTAATTTTTGGGTGAACTATTCCTTTGATAAATACTAAATATCATAATGAAAATATAAAGGGTTTGGGAATTCATTAGCTTGGCATAAAAACATGATAGAAAGAGTCTATCAAAGGAAAAAAGTGAGTATGTGACAATATCATATCCAATAAAAGTTTTCCTAAAACTGCTTGAGCACAGCAAACAATTATTCAGTATTTTATAGCACATTCTCAGTCAAACCAAAGACCAAAGCTGAGACACAGCACTTAAAAGCTCCTATACCTTCATCCTCTTGAGGAAAAAAAAGCGGTGGCATTTACCAGACTGACATTTTAGCTCTATTCAGAGACAGAGTCTTATTCTGAAGTTGAAAATGTACCTCACAAGTAACCCCACTGCAGATAAAGGCATTTTGTAGGCCCCTCACTCCTCGCTCTAAGTGTATAAAGCTTGACATTTTCATCAGGCCGAGACATCCAAGCAAAACTCCAATTAACCACACTGCTGTTTGTAAGACACCATTGCACAGAGAGACAAACAGATCTAAAAAACGTTCCTAGTCCGCCAGACAGTGAGTGAAAAAAAGTTAAAATCATGTGACAGCAAAAGCACCTGATCTGTGTATCAACATATACATTAACACAATGAGTTAAGGCCTCAATCAGTCATCCGTCACACCTAACACACATGACCAAGATGCAAACAAAGCCAATGTGATCTTAGCCTATTCATTAGCTACTAATTATGGGATCAGACTACGGGCAAAATCATATGAAAATCAGACGCTTTAAATTATCAAACGAAAACTCTAACAAAACACAAACTAGGACTTCAGTGTTTACATTGTGCTGCTCATCGAACCAAACAATTTACCAAAGGCTTTGAATTGTGATGACCACACCACACACACATACACACTCTGACCATTAAAGATTAACTGGGTTCATCAGACTGTCTGTATGTTTAGTTATTTATAGAGACTTGTTTAATCCTTTTGTCTGTGTGATATATTTACCTAATTGAGTCCGATAGACACAGGGGGGCAATCTGGCATTCTTTACTGGTTAAACTGGATTGCGCTTGGTTAGTGAACTCACCCCACACTGTTTAGATAAAGGTTAGAGGTGGTTGGCCTGATTACGTAGGTGCTGTGGGTTTCTGTGCTGGTTTGATGCTTCTCGTTGGTATGTTTGATTCCCAGGGCTCCATTACACTTGCACTGCGGAGGGGGAGTGACTTTAGGTCGCCCTTGAGTTTCTAAGGACGTCTGAAGCTTTGAATCCAGAGACTCTGTTTCCCCCCTTTCACTTATCAACAAACCTCCACTCCACTCACACCAACACAACATTTACCCATGAACCAATGCCGGGCTTCCCAAAGTTTTGTTTTCATCAAGATAATCCGACAGAATGAAATTCATAATCATAATAATTCACTATATAAATGCTTCATTCATCCATAATAATTCCAAATTCATGCATAATATTTCTCTATGTTATTTGAGAAAAGCAGGTGTGGACTTTCATTGTACATAACCATAAACATGTGATTTCTGGCTGCTGCAAACGGCGTCAGTGTTAAAAGGGTCATAGAGAGGGTAGAAAATGATTGTGAAATACTACATTATGACCGTTTTGGGACATTGTATGTGGTAGAACTAACGCTCATTTAATCTTTCATCTTGTTTTCCTTACGCTCAAGCAAATGGATACGTTAACCTCAAATCCTGCCACCCTGCAGATCCCAACTGTTCAGTCTAAACGGAAGACATTTCTATCAGAGAGCTGTCAGACCCCTGCTGAGGCATATGAAGCATGGCGACCATTACCAAGACCACCCCAGAATAGCAAAAGGACAAAAATCAAATCTTAGCATAATACAATATACTGATGATGGAGGCAAATGTAACATGCTACATCTGTTTCTGACTACACTACACTGATTTTTCAAAGGCTTTTGAGCATGTCAAAATTTCTCTGTGATGTGATCATCAGTTGACGAGCTGAATGCATTTCTCTTTCCTTTTCATTGGAAAAAACAGCTTTGCTTATTGAAGAAACTGACAGTTATTGTCCGTTTATGGTTCAAGTGAATTGCAGAAATAGTGCATATTCTTTGCAGTGGTTATCAGGCCTGACAAGCGGGTTGGTGAATTTTGCAAACATATTTATTCATGGAAAAGGTGATTTTTGGTCTAAATTTGAGTTGAATCAAACCTTTTTTTTGCACTGAAGTAAACAGACAATCAAAGTGAGAAATGTCATGCGTATTGGAAACACTCCTTCTGTGAACTCCATGAACTCTGATTTTAATACACCACCACCTGAAACTGATCTTTTTATGTATGAAAGATGTGGCATGAAAGGACAATGTTTATCGTCATTTACATGGAAATTTAAGAAACACATTCTTACATGGGAAAATGACACTTCAGACTAGAAACAAACCCTCTCAAATCAGTGACTAAGTTAATGGATCGGGTTTATACTCATTATCGATTCGTCACTGCAGAATCACAAGTATAAAAGCTTCCTATTGCCACACTAAAGCAACAAAAGGCTGACTGAGCTGAAACTCAAACAAATCCAAGTAGTGAACCACCGATTACACTTCACCTCACTGCAGCAATGTGGAAAATTACCTCTATTTTGAGTTTATATAATGACACTATTTTATTATAATTTTTTGTAATTGCACAAAATTAGGGATATTTCCCTTCCCCATATCCTCAAAACATGTGTTTGTGTGCACGTAGATCCCCTGAAGTTACAAACCCAGATTGTCTTTAAAACTAAAACTTATAAATAATGCATTAAAAAATACTAGTAAACTATTCTTCAGCGTTTTTAAAAACGCAGAATGTTTTCTTTTAGGGTTAGGATTAGTCTATACCAAGTCCAGACTGAATCTGTGATTTTTTTTTCTCATTATATGCACCGGTTTTGAGGTAAAATTGTGCAAATGTGTATATATTTAAATATGGTACTATGCTGAACTAAGAGTACACTTTTATCAGTAGCTGAAGCAAAATAAACGAACATAACGAGTGGCAACTTGTATAATTTATTCATAAAATGACCATTCTGTGTAAATCTGATTCCATGTGGGTTTAGACATGCAGTAACTCATATTGAGCTTTGATTAAAAACAAAGAAGTATGTAGTCATTTAAAAGCGGGTATGTGTGTGTGTGTGTGTGTGTGTGTGTGTGTGTGTCGAGTTTATGGTCGTCAAGACCTGCTGAGGGCACCCAGATTATCTTAAGGGCTCGGATAGTGTTGTTTCATGTTCTTATCAGTGCTATTTAATTAGCTAAGGGCTGGAGATAGCTTACACATTCCTGAACTCTGATGGACTGAAACTCACTCACCACGTGGCTGAGAACCACATGCCACAAACGTAAAGTGACTCACATATGCAAACACAAACACAAAAAGCCTAAAAATAGGGATGCAAAGATATAGAACTTTTGGGTGTGATAACAGTAAACTATAATCAACAGCTTGCTGTGGAAGATGCGATAACCGATATTTCACTTTTCGAGTTTTAACCCATTCAAATGTAGCAGCTACCCAATTAAAAACCAAACAGGTTTCATTTGAAGCTTTGTCATCAAAACTTCTGATCTAGATACAAATTAAACACTGCTTTTTATGTGCTACAGATGTTATGTTTCACAATTAGTAAAATAATGTATATAATCACAGGAATCTGTCAAATATCATACAGATTAGATAGTTACGCATCATACTGTTGGAAAGGTCTTAGAACACAAAATTACAATAGTAAGGATTTATACACTAGCGTTTTTGAAAAGTTTCTCATGCTCACCAAGGCTGCATTTATTGGATCTAAAATACAATAAAAACAGTAATAGTGAAATTATTGATTTAAAATAACTGCTTTCAATATTTTTGTAGAAACCTTGATCCATTCTTTGATGAATAGAACGCAACGGCATTAGGGTGAAACAGAAACTTTTTGTAACAATGTAAAAGTATTTACTGTCACTTTTGATCAATTGAATGTGTCCTGGCTGAATCAAATTTTACTGCCTTCAAACTTTTAACAATGTAAATGAAAGCCTTCAGATGCGCATGTAAAGAATGTAAAGGTCTTTGTGATCAAAAATATTTAGTAGACTGTGTTCAACAAAATAGTATCAAATAGAGGTCACAAGACCCCATTTTTCAAAACTGATTTACTTGATGCACATCACAACAAAAACATTGTGCAACACTAAAAATAATAATGTAATATTATAGTTTATTGGCAAATAATATGATCGGCCAACAACATTTTGTGCACCTCTACAGAAAGCATATGTGGTCTTCTGTTGTGGTCAGGCTCAAGGGAGCTGGAGCCCAGAGGCCGCTGACTCCTCAAGCCCAACATGAAAAGACTCATCAAGCTCCAAACTCCGATGATTAAAAATGAACGTCACTAAAAATAACCTTCCCTTTGTTTGGAAGAGAGGGAGGGGAGGGCACAGGGAGAGAGGATAACTCCCAACTCACTTTTCATCTGTTCTCGTACTTTCTTTCAACTCTCCGTTTTCATGTTCGAAACCGAGCCATGGGGGAATTCACCAAATCTGATTCTTTTTAAAGATTGTGGATAAAATGTTCAGCGGCCTGTTTAGTATATACACACATCTTTGAGTGGAGGTGTGTGGGTCCAACATTTTCACACAAATTTCACGGAATTTAATTCCATTCCGCAAAATTCCGCAGAGGAAGTCTGAGGATTCCGTCTGGGTCTATAATGAGACGATGACCATGATGCATTGGTCTATAAAAACAAATGCATGTTCTCATTGCTGTCGGTTTACTTTTCTTCAATGTGTTTCTTTACAATCCATTGTTCATGATTCACATATAAGGCCTGCCAATTACCTATATTTTTCCTTCAGGAGCAATAAATGCTCATCCGACCTTCATGAGGATTGCAAACGAGGTAGAAAAAAAGAGAGAGAGGAGGAGGAACGAGTTTTTCCAATAAATTGGATAACATCAGAACCCCAATCCTGTGTATCCTCAATCCATGGATGACACACAGCGAAAGTGAACAGCAGCGAAAGAAACAACTGTCGTCATCATAAACGTTGTTTTACAAGGGGTGCTGATGTTAACAGATGAAGTATAGTGCAATCCTTGTGTCTGTAGTCCACCGTAATACCACCCTCACCCCCCTCGGTTCAGAACAATCATCGAGGTAATCTTAAAACTGTAATTACGCTTTCCACACACAGCACAGTATCATGCCAGGGCTTTGAAGGCATGCCAGAGACGCACCTTTGAAACCGAAAATTAAATATGAGTGAAACAAGAGAGGGAGGTTTTCATCGTGAAGATAGCAGGTCCAGCTAAATAACACTGAAACGGAGTGCTCAAAAAGTCAAACTATGAAGTTTCAAGGTTTCAAATGCCTTTATGAGAACCATAGAGGGGGAAAATAAATGAATAATAAAATAATTAATGTAAACAGAGAATTCTGCTTAAATCTCGTTTGTCACATGCTTATCCTGCGAAAATTATTCAAGGACTGTTATGCGTTTTACAAAAAATCTCAACAAGGTCTCCAACTGATCACATTAACATAATTATAGGTTTCGTACATAACGTTTACACATTTTTTGTTAGGATATAGACTGAAAGGTGTATGTAGTGTACTGACAGCATCTAAAACATTAGTATTTACATACGCACAGCTTTTGAAACATAAAAATCTGAACACTTTTAATTACATTTATATTATAAATGAATTTTTATAGTTACAGTTGTAATCTAAATTATTTAGTATGCTGTCAATATGTACGTTTCAAGATCTATGCAAATGTATGTGTGCTAGATTTACACTTTGTGTGTGAATATGATTGCTAATGAGATCACATTGTCAGATTTGCCTACACAAGCCTCAAGGTTTCAGAACTCATTTCAAAGTTTCCTGACTAAGCGACACATTGATCTCCTTACTGTAAATATCTCATTTGTTTTCTCCCAAATAAATTGTAGAAGAAAAATCAGAGATAAAGTTGATATGAGCTATGAAAGAGCAACATGTGAGCAATAAAATTATCCTCTGGGAAAGAGAGAGAGAGAGAGCAGTGGCACAAAAGAATGAGGTAATGAATGAGGAGTGAAAAAAATAAGAAGATGAATAGGTGAAGGGAATGTGACAGAAAGGGAGAACGACATTAACCCCGTAAAGAAAAAGTGCAAGAGAGAAAGTGTGTATAGAGGTAATCCCCTCACAGATGGCTTTGTTGCCTGTCTGATGATGGAACAGTCCATATGATGAACTAATGGAGGGGTGTAGTGTAGAGGATTATCCTCCCACTCTCACACCCCTGGAAACGGAGGTCAAGTGGTACAATTCCATTTCCAGTCCATTTAATGCCACAATCACAATCTCTCTTTTAACAATGTAACATTTTCCATGAGGTCTTATCTCTTCTAAAAAACACTCACACACACAAATGGCTAGGAGATGTGGGAGGGACTTGCAGCGTGAAGCACATTTACGAATCCTAAATCCATTCTTTCACTAACAATGTTTAATCTTGCGCTGCTCTCGGTCCCTAGAAAAGCTCCATACAAGATCTTTCAACAAAGGAGAACCAATCAATCACAGATTCACCAGAAAAAAAATCGACTGCGACTACACTAGAACGGTCTAAAGTCTGAAGATCTGATGTTGGCTCAGTTCACTGCCTGTCAGTTTTCCAAAGTATCTTTTCCTACACTTAAAATGTTTTAATTTGAAACACTTAACCCAGTTAAGAAAGCTTTTATCTGGCTCCAATTAGCAGCTGATTCATTAAATATTGAGGGAGCCATGAAGGATTAAATTTTTAATGTTCATTTGAGGCTGAGAGTTGTACAACAACTTCCCCCGGAGCGATGCATGGAGACAGTCTGTGCTCACCATTGATTACGCTTATTGAGGGGCCCAAATCCACTCCTCTCCTCCCACGCTTCCCTCCATCCCATAACCTGTCTGACCCGTTTCAACGTCGTTTTTTTCTCTTAGCACAGACTCTATGGAGATACTAATGGTTTTCTCCAGACATCAGGTAGCTACTACATGACTTAAGAACTTAAAAGTTTATTGTCAGGTTAAAGTAAACATGAATCAAAATTGACATTTCAATGCACATTTCTGGTCTTGATGATGCATCTTTGTACTTTATTCCAAAAACTGTTTGTCTTTGTAATCTTTAATAATAAGTTGGTTTTCCCAAAAAAATATATTCTGCTGAACTTTATCACTTTTTTCATCCTAAAATCACATTTTTCTTCCTAAAATATAACACTTATACTGTTTGAAACATTATGACAAAAATATATTTGCTTGCAAAATTAAACAATTGGCTTTTATATAATTTATTAACTGTAAAAAATATTATTTACATATAGAAAATGTTTACTTTGTTCAGTGCATTTCATATTTGTTTGTAAAGCACCTTTTATTTTTTTTGTATTTTTTTTTTTTTGCGTGTTAAATATATTTAATACATATTAAGTTACATCAACTTTGACAGCCCTAAAACAAAAAAAATCACCTCCCTAGCAGTTTGAAAACTCCAGACTTGTGGTCTATAATGTAGTAATATCAGATTACCAAATTATTTCAGCAAATATACCAATTTTGTGTCATGATCCAATCAAATCAATCAATCAATACATAAATAAACAAGATTCAGTTTAAAGCGAAAAATGCACCACATTACGAAAGCAAGCTCATGATTTAAAAAACTCGTAAATTTTAATATTCTGGCGTGTCTGTGTGCATACTGTTCAACTGTGTCTTGTGTGCATATGTGTTAATGTGTGAGAGGAGGAGTGAAAAAAAGAGAACGAGATGACCTGAGAGGGATGTGACTGGTGGGGTGTGAGTAAACACGTTGACCTTTTCAGATATCATAGGGAACATTTATTTCATATGGATGAGTGACTTTCTCCATCTCTTTTTATATATATCTGCCCGAACCCCTGAATTCCTTCTCTTTACACAAGTTAAAAGTTTGTTTGCTCAGCCTCCGTTTAATCTTTATTTTTCACTCTTTTAGCCAATGATGTTTATCTTTTTCTGCCTCTGATTATATTTCTCTACCATATGTCTGTCAGAGTGGTAGATGTGTGTGCTCAATATATGGATCTCTCTGTTCTCAAAAGGTTCTCTGTTATGGTGAGTACACTTTATTTTTTCAATCTTAAAAATAAAGATTTCTTTGTTGGGACTAATGGTTCTATGAAGAAAGTCCTCTTTACATTTTAAAAAATTTCTTCACAATAGTAAAAAATTAGTATTTTATGAACTGTTCTTAGGGGAACCAAAAAATGGTTCTTCAATGGTATTGCTGTGAAAACACCAAGAATGTAGTTCCCTAACCAGACATTTTTCCCCACTTATTTATTCATGTCCTTCTTAGAGTTGAGTGAAATCCCTAATTCTGTCACTCACTCAAGGTTTACACTCCTCTTTAAGTGGCTTCTCATTTCCTCTTGTCCAGAGAGCATCCTCATCATGGACAAAATTTAGAGGACCTTTGCGTGGGTTTGCAGATTGTGTCACTGTGGGTGAAGCATGAATGGCTTATCTAGGGAGGGCATGCACACGACCCATAATCGGGAGGCAGCCAGCCGGAAAATGCCCCCGTCTCTCTCAGTCGATGGTGTCTGTCCAAACCGTTGACTAGACTGGGCAAAGTCACCCCTGTCCCAAGCTGAGCTTAAATTTATATGTTCAAAGTTCCCACACTTTCTGACCTATATCCATGATTGTTCAATCACTTTTAAACTCTAAAAAAAACATTTTATAGAAATAGCACTCAGAAAAAAAAATCCAGCCAAAGAAAAACGTCAGACCATGGTGCACAAATGTATATCATCTTATTATATATTTTTAGGTTTTCCAGGACACCTCTATGTGGTTTACTTATAAATAAACTTGACTAAAATATCCTTTAATGGTAAATCAAAAGAAATATACATCAATGAAATGTCAAGAATCATCTTGTTGTACAACATTTTGTTCCAACTAGCTCAATGCTAGGAATATGCGAATTAACAAATAGTGCACTTTATTTTGTATTTTTCATACTACTATCATTTGACTCTCAAACCCATAGTCTGAACTTGTTGCAAAACTTGTATCTGTCTGCATGAGTTTTCTATCAATCACCAACGTACCTTCTGTTTAAAGAGTTCCAGTAGACTGGCTCCATGTTGGTCGCATCCACTGCTAAACTCATCATCAGGAAGATTAAGAGAAATCCCAATCCACTGACCCAGTCCGAGAACGCCATTGCCACCCAGGCTCCCCTCGTCTGGACTCCCATGTTCCTCCTATAAGACAAATGAATGGGACCTAATGGAGACAAAAGACTGGTGGGGAGCTGAACTTCACTAGATCCCCCTGCACTTGAAGAGATGGTGTGACCGCAACATCCACATCTGAAAGACTCGGAACATAAATCTCTGAATGTTTGTATAAAGAAAGCAGACTCAGAAACATCAACCTCCTTTTGTTCCATTCAAAGGAGGCAATGACCTCAACTGAAAGTCTCAAGTACTGTCAGATTTGAGAAGGCAAAGCCATATGAATCTGAATTGGGATAAATTTAAAACAATATTTTGATCGTGCATGGGGTGAAATTAAATGTTTTTGAAGTGCACACAGACTGGTGAAGGGCGCCAGGTCCACTGCGGGTGATTTTCCCCCTAGAAATGTTTTTCCATAAACCGCAGCATTAGCATTTCTGTCAATGTCTTGAAGTTGTATTTTTACTCATGCTGAGAAAATGAACATCCACCGGGTACCAATAATTCGGTCCTTTGGCGGACAAAAGTCTTGTCGTACTTCCCCGATGAAGCAGAAAACTCAAAATGTAACTTTTCGCTCATCTAATATCCAAAATATTCACGCAAATATGATGGCTAGTCTGAAAAAACGGTAAGGATGTCCACCAACACTTAATTACCAATGAATTACAGTCCGACAAGAAAAACAAGAGACAACTCGGCAGTAAAGGGAACTAAAGTGACAGTAATCGGTAAGGGTCGATTGAAACGAACGTAAAAACGATGGGAACAAGAAACGATATATTCCTGTGGTCCATGGAAACAACGCGTGCTGTTCTTCGCTCCGTCCGATTCTCTGCTAAGAAGAGTCTCGCGCTTTGACTCGCGCGCCGGCGGCGTTGTTGCCAGATGTCAGGAGAATCAAGCAATCTGTCCTTGAAAAAAAACGGGGGGAAAAAACACAAAAAGGCTAACCGAAATAGATTACCCCTGTTTTCTATTTTTAAAGGTTTGGGGATTGTTTATGAATAAGTAAAAATAATAATGAAAGTATTACTGCTTAATTTAATTGATAAACACATGAAACACATATATTAAATATAATCTAGATTAAGGACAGCTAAATATGAAATTACAGAAAAATAATAATTTATTAAATAGATTTTTTTTAAATGACCCATTTCAATAATTTAGGTGGTAAAAGGTAATTTTTGTAATCTGCTTATAATAAGTGGACATGGCAACAACTCCTGGAGCTGAGCGCGTGTTGCTGACTGACGGGGAGGAGAGTTTGTACACGAGAAAAGCTCTTCTCTGAGATAATATTTTTAATACTACCAAATTTAAATGTTACTACAGCTTGCCGACTAACAAATCAAAATAACTATGCTATGACTTGTGAGGTTAGAAGTTCACGAATTGATTTAAATTAATTGTAAATTATTTAAACGCCTCAACTTTGGTCAAATAGCTCGAGGCTTTATCAGAACAGGGTTTGTGTAGGCTACTTAACCACATGCCCTGTTCTAAACAGTACAAAAGGGTGATGCTGGGGGAAATCAAATGGTGGAAAGAGGTTTATGCTCTGTAAAGATTCGAAGAACCTAGAATTTATTGACTAAAAGTAGCCTACGATGATTTTTTTTGTGTGGCCATTTAATTTAATGAATTCAAACGTTTGAGAGCCACATTCATCACTCAATCTTCTGCAATGCAATGCATGACATGAGGTTCTGAAGCAGAAGTGTGATAATACTGCCTCATAGTGGAGAACAGCCACAAAGCAGGAGTCAAATCTGACTACATTTGCACAAGACTAAAAACAACTGTAATCTAAACCAGGGGTTCTCAGCTCTGGCCCTCGAGGTCCACTTTCCCGCAGAGTTTAGCTCCAAACATGATCAAACACACCTGCCTGTAACTTTCTAGTAAGCCTAAGACCTTGATTAGCTTGTTCAGGTGTGTTTGATTAAAGTTGGAGGAGCTAAACTACAGGAATGGCTCTTGAGGGCCAAAGTTGAGAATCCCTGGTCTACACCCACAGTAATAACAAAATAATGACAAAAAAAGTTTAATATTTAAAAATTTTATTTAACATATTTTGATCTTTTCAAAGAAAAACTAACCCCCATATTCTGTACGTACCCACCTAATTTAAAACTCAAAAAATGTTCAATGCTGAACAGAGGAAGCCTACCTCTTTTTTTTTAATAACTTTTACAATTCCTTGTTTTTTTATTAAGCATGTACCAATGTTCATCATCAACTTTTATCCGTACATGTCAATAGTTGCAGTTAATTACTTGAACATTAACATACCAACAATACATAGAAACACTGTGGAAACATCCCACAGCCTGGTATGAGTAAAGTCAATGTAGGGGAAACATCCTCAGCCAGACTCCGACTTCTTTAGATGACTGAGTGGTGTAGATATAGCCTGTGCTGTTTTTCTAATAAGCGGTACATTAATGTCAACCAGGGCAGTTCTATTTTGTACAATTAAGGCATGTGAAACCCAAAATGATGGCCTAAGATGGACAGAACCAAAATCATTTACATTATTTACAGGGAATCCAGTTCCACATCTCACTCGCGAGCAAGACGGGAGAATGTAAGAGTCTTTCTTGCACATACAAAGTCTCTCCACACGCATGTACACACCTAGTCTGTCTGTGGTTCCCATTTTATGTCTCTTTCGTTTTGAAAGAGAAGAGAAAGAGTGGTGGTCTCTTGCTTAATCCAGTTTGACGACATCAGAAGATACGTACTGGTGCGTGTGACGGTCCAAGCAGGGTTACGTCCATCCTTGAAGAACTGAAAAACAAAAAACAGGATTAAATCACACGCACAGCGAGTCAAATAGTTCTCAATCTCGGGCTTTCGCATCTCACCTGCTTCGCTACAGTTCGGTTGTTTCAACTTGCATCCATGAACTCCTTTTATGTCAACAATTGCTGCAATGGTTTCAATTTCTCATTGTATAACAGACAATCATGACAAGTCTGTGTCCTTGAGATTTAGTTCAAGTGAAGAAGGGAGGAGAGTTTGCTTCAGTCCGTCTCCTCCTCTCCAAACATTCATCACATCTAGACTCCTCAACCCTCAGCGGGGAAGGGAGTTTTTGAAGAAATGATTGATAGACGTGAGAATCTGCGGTTTCTCCGCACAGTTATCTTCTCAAAAAGGCATAAAGGGTTTTTAAAATCAAACATTCAAAATGAACACTTTTTTCAAATGTTATAGGACATTCCTTCATTTGATAGTGTTGCAAGAGAGCAGTGGGGATTGCAGCTCAAAGGATGCAGAAAACTCCCCCTTTGGTGTGGATGAAATAGATCCACGTATTCCCTCTGTCTCTCTTTGTGTAGCACTAAATGCAGCTGGTTGCCACTCCTCTCCTCACTCCGGGATGGCGTTTGAGTTAGTGCTGATATCCTCTCCGTGCTTGTTTTTAGTCTTTGTCTTTTTTTACAAAAATATATTCCAGTCAGAATAAAGAGTGAAATACGGTTAAAGCAGGAATTTTTTCTTTTCTACAGATCAAGTACCACAATGTCCTCCGTTCTGATCCTCAGTCTCTTCCTACTCAGGTGAACAAACATTTGATGCAAAACATCACATATTTCGATCCCAAAACCAATGTATTGGGGGAAGGGGGGAAATAGAAGTCTTTCAAAGAACAAAAATGACTGCTACACACTGCGGATCCTTGGCTCTCAATGACCCTGTATCAAGAGCGCAAGTAACAAGATGGAAAAACAATAGTTCCATCAAGATGTCAGGAGACAAACTCAATCTCCGGGTGACGTGAAAGTTCTGGAAGAGCACCAGCCGGAGACCGTAAGCTCAGTACAGGCCATGCGCTTCCCAGAATCTGACCTCGGATAACAGGCATATTCCGAATGGTGAGGTGTGTCCCATTTTGTTCGAGACACTCAAGCCTTGTTGTTAGACACACTGTTACACATAGTTTGTTTTGGAATACATTCATTCATAATACAACATCCTCATGAGGCAAATAAAAAACTAACAAATAAAAACATTATTCAAAAATACAAGGTAGCAGCCTAGAAAGTGCTCCAACTGATAAAGTTCGAATACTTTGTATAGAACAATAAAAAAATAATTCATTCATTCTTGCCTTTTTCAACAGCAACGCAAAAGTAACAACTGACATACAGGATCACAGCGCCCTCATGACTGTCTCAAAACACCAGCCAACACACAAACACACTTTCTGGACAGAAGGCAATAGTTCACATCGTGGACAGAGAATGAGTGATAGGGGAAGAGATGTAATGTAAGTGTAGTTTGTGGACAGACAACAGAGGAGCTACATTTATACACAAAACAAACCCCGGTTGCCCTCTTAGAACAGAGCCAAACGGGCCAAACAGCACCTCAGTCACGCTTCGAAACACTGGAGGGTAAAAACGCAATGCTTGACTGTCCCATCGGTCTCTTTAAGAGCCTATGTACAAAAAAGCACAAACTTCTTCTGCCCATTCTCACCACACACACACACTTTAGCACACACGCTCAATGAAATACAAAAATTGTGTTGAACAAAATAAAAGCATGGCATTTGTTTTATACAGGTTGGAAAGCAATAAAATTTGTGCAGACTTCATCTCTTACGCACACAAAAATCCTCTTAACCTATCCTAAGTTTTTTTTTTTTTTTTTTTTTATCTTTTTCTATTTTTGTTAAACAAGTGCAAATCTTCAAGTTTTCAAATTCATATTTCTATAGCTTTACCAAGAACATAAAAATACAACAGTGTTTGTCTGTTAGGAGAGACGCTCGACTCGAATCTCCCCTAAGAACGTTTCTCAACCTCCGTGTTCGATACGGCGGAAACCACTCTGTTCCTACCTTTCGTATATATGTACTCATACAAATATTCTACACATAATATATTCACACATTTTGCATTGTAAAAAAAGGACAATACTCCATTTCAAATATGAAAACATTAAAGTGCAATGGTTTAGGTAAGGTGCTTTACTGAAGGGAGGCGGAAGAACAACTCTTCACACGAACCTCCCGACAACCTCCTTCTGCTCCTCTCACAGTGCAGAGTGAGAGAAGGAGGGAGAAAGAGAGAGGGGGCGTGGACAAATATTGCCTCACCCCTTCCCTCACTGAGCAGTGCACATTCCTCTGCTGATTTGCTCCAGGTTTAAGGCCTCAGGTAAACTCAAGTAGACGGGTTGGGTCAGTAATCCTCCACCTGCTCCAGCTCACCTCCCCCCAGGAATGAGTAGCCTGCGGAGGTGGGAAACAGGAGAACAGAGGTTGAAAGGTCTGAGGGTTCACTTTCTACAAGAAATGTCCCATCTGGGAATATCCTAATGACTAATTCATAAAAATTCCTTGAACTTTTTTTCCCCTTGAAGCAGGGTAGAAAACGCTTTTCAGTAAGCATATCAGTAAACAGATCCTCTTCTCTAGATGAGGATCTCACTCTATGACCCAGACAGCAAGAATTTGACTAGGAGCCAAAGCACAGATTAAAACAACAGTAGTTGCAAGGGTTATTCTAGGTAATGTATGCATGCTGACGGGTAAAACTGAATGCAACCCAGCAGGGGTGCGTGATCGTTTATGAAAGCATGCACACTAACCGAGGATACTGGGGTCAGTGTGGAGCATCATGCTGGGCTTTTTCTTCGCTTTTCCTCCCTGAGTGTCAAACACACTGCTGCCCTTACTCATGTGAGCTGCCTGGAACATTGACTGAGGAGAAAAAACAGAAGTCTTTAAAATACAACAATAGATACGCAAAACGGCAAGTGATGCATTCAGTATGTTATGAAAATAATTGGCATGTCCGTTTAAAAATTCTACCTGCAGGGGGAAGTTCATGTTCAATCCAGAGACTTCCTTGGACAGCTGTGGAAAATTTCAGTACATGAAGACTATTGCATGCATAAAAAGAAGACATACAAAAGAAAAATTGATATTAGAAACCTGCTGCTGTTGTCTCTGGTGGTTTGCTTTCTGTTTGGCACGGCGCTCCAGGAACTGCTTGGCAAACTCTTTGGCTTCAATGGTATCGCCCAGATAAATGCGGATAATGTCATTAACTTCATATGGAGACTCTACTTCCTTCAGATATGCCACAATGGTGGGCACTACAGAGAGAAATATAAGCATAAGAATGCTAATTACAGTTCCTCTTGGAGTAGACAGCAGGAAGATAAGCAAACAACAAATGTGACAGTTACCATCTAGTGAAGAGGAGTTATTTGCAGAACTGTTGAGAGCATGAAGCATCTGTTCACACCAAGTGGTGAAACCGTCCTGAGGTTTCATCCCTTGAAGAAGCTTCAGAAGCCTGTCCTCGTCATCAGTACGCTTACGCCGATTCAGCAAGTACTGATCACTGAGAACACGGACACATTTGGGTTGAACACTGCGTGTAAAAACATTGGTTTAAATGGAGAGGAACATTGTATGAGTGCAAATTATGTGTACCTGAGAGAGGGACTGCTGCGGCTGTTCTTCAGGCCAATGTTGCGATGGCTGGACTGGTTCTTCATGGCCTCGTCCCACATGCCCATAGCAGGGTTTCCGCCTCCGACCTTCCCTTCCATACTAGATCCGGACCACATCCCAACTGGCCCATCACTCCACTGACCCATTGTCAAACCTCCATGCTGATTGAAACACACATGAAGAGTTAAAGCAGAAGAAACAATCTCCTTCTAATGACAAGTGAATAACTAAAACAGTAACTAATACAAAGACGACCTCATAAAACATTCCCCTAAATGAAAATGTTCAGATTACAAATGAACATCATCCTTCAGGAGCACTTAACAAAAAAACTAAACACCCTAAACTATTTCCCAGCCATTCAGATGCAGTTTTAAACAGATTTCAACTGCTCATTAGCCTGGGAAAACCCAGACAACTTCCGGCAAATTTAGATTTGCTCTGAAAGTTAGTCTGGCAAAGAGCTCATTGAAGTCCATTTCCAATCCGCCGAAATCGCGGCACCAATCAGAAATGTTGGGGCGGGCTTTACACGATGACGACAGCATAGCGACGGTGAAGCAGATTTTGTACATTTACAAAGATAGATTAGCGGTGTGACGGTTATAGTTGAACACCGTCATTAGAACTCTATAACCGCCAAAACCATGTTATTAAAATATTTGTTCACAAACATTTATCATAGAGAATGTTTAAATACTAATATCAGCTTACGAGGGAAACGGAGGCGGAATTAGTGGTGCTTCTGCTACTGCTGGAGATGATTCGGGAGAGCGCGCTGACACGGAGCAAAGCCTTGTTTATACTCGATGCGTCTGCACGAGCGCGATGGTGTGCTGGGCAAGAATGACGCGTTCGGTGCGCAAGACCACATTTCGCTTGCATGTGTGCACGGTTTTTTGTAACAGCGCGCGCGGCGCAGCATCCGAGGATGAACAACTTCAAGCCGAATCTGCCCGAGCTGTAGGCTACGTCTCTCACCGCACCGACGCAGTTTGCGCGTCTAAATTGCAAAGTTCATTAGGTTTTGTTTATTGTGTGTGATTTATTTAATGGAAAGCACATTCACATCCAGTTGTCTTCCTGTTAATTTTAAATAAACGTAGAGCAAATAGCTAATCAGTGTCTGCTCGTTTATTCAAACTAAGACGAACGTCGCTCTGATTGGTTTTAGGTCTATCTAATTGCGCCCAGAGGCATTTGAGCGACGTTGGTGACGCCCCTTTGGAAATGATTTGTCTATGAAGCTTTGCCAGACCCTAACTCAGTTTAAACTGAGAAGGGTCTGGTTTTAACCAGGCTAACTGCTCATGTGAATGTCAATGTTTTTACCCTTTGCTGCTGCTGTGCTCTCTGTTGCTGCTGTTTGAGAAGTCTCTCTGCCTCCAGCTCCAGGAGTCCCATGCTCTTTCCTGAAGCTTTGCCCAGAGAGAGAGCTCCTGCCTGGCTTCCACTCCACCCTGTGCCCCCTGACATGCTCTGCTGCTGGCTCTGCTGCAGAAACTTCATTATCAACTCCTGCTGCTGACGGCACTGCTGTCAAACACAAACACACAAACGTGTTAGACATTAAACATTTCTTAGTGCAACAGTTATGGCCCAGTGTGTGAGAGGACGCTCACCTGTTTTCTTCTATAAAGATCCTCCTCCTCTCTCCTCTTCTGTTCCTCCTGCTGCCGGCGCTTTTCCTCCCTCCGTTTCCTCTCCTCTTCCTCACGCTTCACCCTGAGTTCAGCTTCACGCCTCTCCTGCTGGATCTAACACATGGGCGGCACATGCTCAATTAACAAAGTGAAGTTTACACATTCTGCATGAAATGTGATCTTCTAGATGAGCGAGTTATGGGCAAAGTCACAGTCCTGCTTAAGGCCAAAAGCATTCTTTGTTTTTTACATCAATGCTAGGGATGTATACAGTAGGGCTTGCATAAACTAGTAAGGTATTTGACAACTTCAACCACTAGTCGGCATTGTCAGAAGCCATTAAAAAAAGCAATAACCATGACTTCATATCGACAAGCTTGTTTTTCTTAACGCAAACCAGCTAGCCATGACCGCGCCCAAAGATAGTATGTTATACAATGCCAGCGAATAGACTATAGAGATGTGTGATGCAAGTACAGTACGTACGTATATATTGTTCAACATCAAAGGTGCAGATGTTAAGGTTGTAATGTTGCGTGTCAATTTACAACTGGTAAAATACAAAATTAAACATTTTTATAATGTTTTACAATACATGTAAGAGACATATTTGTTGCAAAAATTGGTCAATTAATAAACACATTTTTACTTTTTTGTCTTTTCTTTTTTAAGTTAACAAACCACAAGTACTCATTAACTTCGGTATTGTTTTGACAAATAATAGACTAGGAGAAATCAGTAGTTGTGCTACCCCTGGTGTACAGTGCATTTTACACAAATGGCATCATCAGAATAGTACATGCATACTGTGCTGTTTCTCAACACATTTTGTCCATAGTCGAAAACGGTCAGAAAAAAAAAAAAAGACGATATGGAGACTACTGGATATGCCTGCATTGATGAGCGCTTTTCTAAGTCACTTTTTACAAGGTTACATGAGTCAAAACCAACAATAACTTGTGCATTTAGGCAGGGCATGTAAAAATTGGAACAGGTCTGACTGGGCCAATAGAAAAAATCCTTAGCGTTGAGCCCTGATATATTAAAGGTAGTGGTCGACAGATATTTGGCATTTTTAAAATATAGGCATCGGTTGATACGTTTTTCTGATGGGCCGTTGTGTTGGAAGTGGGACATTTATTTTGACGGCGCTCCGGACCTTGAAGAGAACGGCAGCGCCTGATCACTCACAGTCTTCATTAGTTTACGATCTCTGTCAGTGATATCTAATACTTTGTTAGACAGAACTGGTAAACAAGGAAAGTAAATGGTATGCGAAAAAGCAAAGCGTCTGCTTTTATATTATTTGTAACAGAAAAGGCAAACAATCAGGCTAAAATACTTTTGCATTTACCCTCAACGTTCAGCAAATGAGCATTTACATAATTCAAACAAATCTATGAATGTCTAATAAATATTTAATTTCAAAAACTTTGCAGATTTAATAGAATCCAGCGGTGATATCTTGTGAAGTGTGCATTTGTAGCCGGCATAAACGTGTTACTGCGAGTGACGTTCAGTCCGTGCAAAGTGAGTGAATGTGAACAGAAGATCAGCTTCACAGGAGACGTGATCGAAAAACTTTAAATCCTTCATTTTAAAATATGCTGTGCTATATCCAGTTGTCCACTGTGTCATATTTATATCGTTTTTACTGTGTGCTGTATGTAAAATTAGCATTACCTTGTCAAAAGTTAAAGTCAAAAAAGAGTCTTTATTTGAAAAAATGCGCATGAAATTACCAGATTACCGAGTGCCCTGTTAGTATTTACTACCTTTTTATTCACATATTCTTTACTTTGTTTGTGAAAAATAATATAATAGTATTGCAATTCAATAAGTTGCCATCTAAAGTATAAGCATGTTTATTTTAAAGATTTTTTCTAATTTATTAAATATTGATTAAAATAAATATATATATCGGCCATCCTGCTCTAAGATATCGGCAATCAAAAAAACAATATCTAAAGGCACAGCTAAACGTGAACAAGTATATGTGAAGATTGCTTTAAGTTCACTTAAACTAAAAGTTATATTTTTTATAGCCTAATAAATGTTGAAATTGCTAACTTCCAATTATACTGGAATGTTGAATGAATATAATTAATGGTTAAGGTGATTTCATAGAGACATCAGTAGCAGTACTAATATCAGTGATACTAGCCTTCATTCATAAGATGCCATTAATCAAATATTTTAAATATACTGTCTTTATGTTGTTTCTACATTAGTTTGGAGATTAAATGTAAAATTATTAAAATATAAAAATATTAAAAACTTTAATGTTAGGAGCGATTAATTACAGTAAAATGTGCGATTCGTTTTTTTTAAATGATTAACAGCACCAGTACAAAGATATTTTATCAGTCATAACTTCTGTAGATAAACAGCACAGACACTGGACAAGTGCTCAGTTGAACTCATTTGCAAAGCGTCCAACTCAAAACTGAAGTAATACTTTGGGCTACATTGAACCCTTGATCAAGACACAACCAGTAAACTTTAGCAGGACTGACGGCTTAACTCTAGAATATGTTGAATGGCAATTTAATTAGAAGATTAGATAAGTTGCCTACTTTCTGCAAATGTTCAAGAGTTGGACCCTGAGTGGAGTTACTCATGGTTAAGTCCCACAGACTGGTCTCACCGCCTAAAAAAACAACAACAGAAAAGCCAATGGTGTGAAAAATAAAACTTCACAAAATAGTCTATTACAAATCATCAGTGCAGCTAGTAGTACCTGACTGCTGAGAGACTGAGGTAGGCATGTCCCACAAGGGCCCGGTGTCTGGCACTGACATGGACCTGTTCATCGCAGGCATCCCAGTCTCCCCACACCTGAGATACAAACGCATCACTCACAAACCCAAAACACATGTATATACCTGGTCGGCTGATTCATTAATCGCAAGGGGCTGATACCTGTTGTTTATGTGCTGAAATCTCATCTGAAGTTGTTGGTACAGGGCTGCAGTGGCAGCTTGTTCTAATTGTTTCTTTAACAGCTCCTGGTCCATGTTCCCCTAAAGCAACAGAAAAAAATACTAAAATGTTGTACTTCTATCCAGCTTTAATATTTTAAACTTTTTGGATAGTAGAGAACAGTAAGACAATGATGGTGAAGGACAGGAGGATATGGGAACAGGAAGGAACCTTGAGATTTGAAACCAAAATTGGGTTCCCCATAATGGTACTACGATATGTCGGATTACTGCCCACAAGCTTATAGCACCAAATACTACTTGAATATTTAATAAAAGCCATAAGCAACCTAAGGCTGTGCTTGATTTCACCATGATTAAGGGTTTAAGAACAGTCCTTAACTCTGTAAAGCTTACTATATCATAACTAATATACACATTTCTAAGGCAATAAATTATCAAATTATACATTTTTAGCAAGTAAAAGGGCTTTTAGTATTATTCAAAAAATATCCACCTTTAGGTTGTGGTACACTAGCCTGGCTCCGCCCTCCTACGCACTTCCGCTCAATTTCATTTTCCTTCAGTACTCCGTCTGGGATCGTGCCGTAGACTTTGGTTTCCAGAAATCAATTTTTTGTAGGACCAATCAGCGAATAGAGGGAGTGGCTGAGAACGATGACGTTGATGTATCGCGCGCGTCAGTTTGAGTTCAGTAATGGCAGCGGAGAAAGACGTGAGAAAAGCTATTCGGTCTGTTGTTGGAAAACTGCCGAATATGCAGAATTTAAAGCCGGAGCAAGAACAATGTTTGCTAAGTTTTGCTGCTGGCCATGATGTTGTGGCCCTCCTCCCCACGGGATTCGGGAAAAGTTTGATTTTCCAGCTCACTCCGCTAGTGGTGAATGAGGTAGCTAAGGCGAACGATAGGGATGCAAAGCCGATAGTTGTTGTCGTCTCCCCTCTTGTTGCACTAATGGAGGACCAAGTGAAGGAGGCAGAAAAGTTAGGAGTTCGTGCTGGGCAGCTCGGCGTTCACGATGACCGTGACATTTTGGACGGACGATTTAGCCTGGTGTTCGGAAGCCCCGAGTCCTGGCTGCTAAACTGTTGTTGAAGATGCACTCAGGATGTCAGTATCACAAGAATCACTAAATTTACTGTTCAGAATTTGAGCTAAATAGGACACTTTGAGCCCCTTTGTGTACTCGTGCAGGACCATGGTTGGTGTGTCAGTTTTACATGTAAATCATAAAAAATCTGTTGTATTTGTTTTTAATAAAAATGTACAAACACATACTTTGAAGACCATAATTAATTAAGGTAATTAAGAAACAATAAGACATAATATGAAAAATGGTTGTTTATTACACATCTGCAGATAGAGACAGATCATTCACTGTACAGCATTTGCGGCAGATCCGAAGCGACCGCAGCGGTGTATTTTTAATGATTAGACCCAGCTTCGACCGTTGAATGAATACATCACTGTCCTTAGTGTCAAATATACATTTCGAATTAATAATTGTTCCTAGATGAACAAAACCTGCAGCTCTCGTTGACAGACATCCTATTGTAAACATATCCTCTGATCATTCGGACTTGTTTCCGACCGGTTTCGGCGCATGACATACGTCAGGACCACACGTTAGCGATTGGCTATGACAGATCCTGAGTGACTCTGGGCAGATCCAATAGTTTTGAACTTGAACAGAGAACCCGCCTACAAGGAAGTAAACGTTTCTCAATGGAGCGAGCCCAGACTCTCTGTACAAATGAAATGTACGAGAGTCTGGTTGAACCAGGCTAGTGGTACACATTTTGCTGTGAAATCTTTTATTGATTTTTATAAAGTAAATGTAAGAGTAAAATTATATTGTTAGTAATATTTCAAGATGGACATTTACTGGAGTAAAGCAAATCAGGTCTACTTGATTATCCATCCATTCATTTTTTTAATAGAAAACTTATGTTAAAATGTGAGTATTAAGGAACGTTTTATCTCAATCATCAATGTATTCCATTGCATCATTTGTTTCGCTTCCGACAACGATATTTATATGTAGTCTGTTATACTGCTATAAAGATCTCGTTGATATACATTACAAGCTATCATAATTTCATCCATATATATAGCCATATAAATATCAGTAACTGCGCCAATTTGCAGATTTTTGCTCAGTTTGGGCCTCTGCCTAAAACTGATGTCATTTTTTTTCTCCTAGAGTATGAGCTCCATATTCTCCTATACCACACTAAATGAGCCATAAAAGCCTGATGTATCAAATAGCATACTCAACAAAAAAAGCATGCTAACTTTTTTTCTTCAGATTTTGTCTAAAGGTCCAAAAATGTTTAAAAAAAGAAAAGACTATTCAGACTACCATTTCATATGTCAGCATTAGAGGGTTAAAAATCGTAAAATCTTCAACATCTTGTAAAACAAAGCCCTGAGTGGCGTATTGCTAATACATGGCACAAAGTTTCATGACACTTTTTGAATAATTCACTGTTCCTCACCAGAAGCGGAGGAGGAGAGGGGCCAGGAGAGAAAGGCACACGTCCCCACATCTTGATAACTTCGCCCAAGGGCTGAAATCCCTCATCACAGCCACGTTTGACTAGCAGGTTCATGGCGAAATACCCCGCTTGAAACCACTCACACATCTCCACTGTAGTGAATGGACCTGAAAGAGAGACAACTCAACATTTTAAGCTGTAATAAAAACCTCCACTTATGATCATTGATGTAGTAGTGAGCATTACCTTGAATCTCCCCTTGAGGGTCTTTGTAGAACCACTTCATTGCAGATTCGTGGGAAAGGGGCAAAGCGCTAGCGGAGTGGGGGAGAGTGTGTGGGGTTGAGTGAGAGTGTGTGTGGGAATTCGGGTGATTGTGAGAGTGTGCCACGTTGATGTGGCTCTCCTGAAGAGCTTGAGTGAAACATTCCTCTTCAAGGGACGTGTCTTGCAGAGACGCCACCATCTTCTCAGCCTCCTTTAAAAGAAAGATCTTTTTTTACTTTACGCTTCTATCATAAGAATGTAGAGCAACAAAAATAAGCAACACTGACCTGCTGAAGGTGCTTCATGCCATCTTCCTCCTCGGTGTCTCCACCAACTGTTGGACGGTCAGCACCAGTGGTTGAGGGAGAAGAGGAGCTCTGCATATGAGGTGTGGTGCCAACTAAAGCAGCATCTATAAGAACAAATGCAGTCTTAGTGCGTTACATGGCAAGTTCTTGATACAAAAAGGAAAAAAAGTCAAAGCAAAAGAAAAGAAAGTGTACCTTTAGCTGGCTGGGGTGCAGGTTTGAAGGGAGGAGGGGCTATGGGTTTAGGAGTCTCTTGTTCTAAGGGTGCACGGGAGCAGGAGCAGACACAGCATAAGGAGATGATGATGACTTCCTGTCTCCATCCCACACAGCTGTTGTCTCACACTCTTCTGCTAAAATAAGAGACAAATGTAGAAAAACTGTTCAAATAAAGACAGTGAGAAAACATTTCAGCATGAGAAATGGAAGACGCTAATGGTTTAATGCTAATCTTGGTAAGATGCAGAATAGAGGGCAACATCCTATTTCTATTAAATATGCTAGATACTGGATCAAACCAAATGAGCTTCTGAAATACTATGCGTTTTCTTACGTTTATCAGCAGGGCTGTCCATCTTCTCCTGACTAATCTCCTCTTCCTCCTCCAGAGCCTCAAATTCCAGTTCCTGGTCTTCAGGGATTGCATCTCTGGAGCTTTTCTGAAGGGTCACACAAACCATATTTAATCCATTTTGTACTTACTTAACAGTCAAGAATGCATCTTAACTTTAATTGAACAAAATAGTATTTCAAGTGTCGCCCTGAATCACAACCAAACCTTGATGCACATGAAGGCCCCGGAAGAATCAAAGGTTCCCATCTCCCCCTCTTCTTCATCAATGCACCACTCAGGCAGGCCATCTCGATCTTCCTCTCCTCCCTCACTTCCAGCCCTCCTCCGTCCACCTTCTCCATCTCGGAAGTCAAAGTCAAACTTCCTACGACGGCCTTCCCCACTGGCATGATCCCGCCAACCTGCGGAACGAGGACCCCCGTCTAGATGAGAGATAAGACAAGTTTAAACAAACAAATAAGATAATTTAAATAAATATATTTAAAAAATCAACAAGTGAATGTACCTTCACGACGACAGCCGGCAATCCTCCAGCTTCCCCCAGGTTCTGTCCCATCATCTTCCTCCGCTTCCTCTCTGAGCGTCCGCCAGTTATCGCTATCTGAGCGTGTATAGTCTTTCCTGCTTATTGCTCCGCCCTCCTCAAATCCACCACGCCCACCTTCACGCCTCAAGGGCTTCTCAAAGCGTCGCTCACCTCTAAAACAGCAAATATTATATTAATGATCAGCAAAAGAGAACATCTCACATTTCTTCTACATGCAGCATCAACGTCATGATGGATTTAAGTTACACAAATGCATGCTATAAACATTTTGATATTCAGATAGATATGTGCACTGTATATTTCACTTACAAATGACTGTAAAACCCACCTGTCATCCCAGCTCTGGCTGCGGTGCATCTCTCGTCCTCGGCCAAACCCAACCTCTTCATCCACACTTCTTTGGTAGAATCCGCCTTCTCCTCTGCCTCTCCCTACAGAAAAACAAAAGATTATTAATGAGTATTTTTAAATAGTTTTCTATTAACAATATCAATAAAGATATATATACACACACTATATATACACACACACTGAACACAATTGTAAAGCAACACTTTTGTTTTTACCCACTTTTTCATGAGCTGAACTCAAAGATCTAAGACTTTTTCTATGTAAACAAAAGGCCTATTTCTCTCAAATGGTTCACAAATCTGTCTAAATCTGTGTTAGTGAGCACTTCTCCTTTGCCAAGATAATCCATCCACCTCACAGGTGTGGCATATCAAGATGCTGATTAGGCAAGCAGCATGATTATTGCACAGGTGTGCCTTAGGCTGGTCACAATAAAAAGCCACTCCAAAATGTGCAGTTTTATCCACAGCACAATGCCACAGATGTCCAAGTTTTGAGGGAGCGTGCAATTGGCATGCTGACTGCAGGAATGTCCACCAGAGCTGTTGCCCATGAATAGGCTTTATGCACAGCTGCACTACTTCCTGAACTTCAGCCAGCTCCTTTGTTTCCTGTCTGCCATTATTGGACAAACTGATTAATCCAGGTGTGCCTGGCCTCAGTAACAATAATCAGGCACACCTGGATTAATCAGTTTGTCCAATAATGGCAGACAGGAAACAAAGGAGCTGGCTGAAGTTCAGGAAGTAGTGCAGCTGTGCATAAAGCCAATTGAATGTTTATTTCTCTACCATAAGCCGTCTCCAAAGGAGTTTCAGAGAATTTGGCAGTACATCCAACTGGCCTCACAACCGCAGACCACGTGTAACCACACCAGCCCAGGACCTCCACATTCACCATCTACACTTCCAAGATCGTCTGAGACCAGCCACCCGGACAGCTGCTGCAACAATCGGTTTGCATAACCAAAGAATTTCTGCACAAACTGTCAGAAACCGTCTCAGAAAGCTCATCTGCATGCTCGCCGTCCTCATCGGGGTCTCTGACTGCAGTTTGTCGTCGTAACCGACTTGAGTGGGCAAATGCTCACATTCGATTGCGTCTGGCCCTTTGGAGAGGTGTTCTCTTCACGGATGAATCCCGGTTTTCACTGTACAGGGAAGATGGCAGACCGCATGGCGTCGTGTGGGTGAGCGGTTTGCTGATGTCAACGTTGTGAATCGAGTGGCCCATGGTGACGGTGGGGTTATGGTATGGGCAGCTTTATGTTATGGACAACGAATACAGGTGCATTTTATTGATGGTATTTTGAATGCACAGAGATACCGTGACGAGATCCTGAGGCCCATTATTGTGCCATTCATCCACGACCATCACCTCATGTTGCAGCATGATAATGCACGGCCCCATGATGCAAGGATCTATAGTACACAATTCCTGGAAGCTGAAAACATACCAGTTCTTTTATTGCCAGCATTCTCACAGGACATGTCACCAATTGAGCATGTTTGGGATGCTCTGGATTGGCGTATACGACAGCGTGTTCCAGGTCCTGCCAATATCCAGCAACATCGCACAGCCATTGAAGAGGAGTGGACCAACATCCCACAGGCCACAATCAACTCTGAGAAGGAGATGTGTTGCACTGTGTGAGGCAAATTGTGATCACACCAGATACTGACTGGTAGATCCTTGAAGAGATGTCCGGGTGGCTGGAGATGTGTTGCACTGTGTAAGGCAAATGGTGGTCACACCAGATATTGACTGGTTTTCGGAACCAGTTAATATCGGCAACGAAGAAGTGAACACTAACACAGATTTAGACAGATTTATGAACAATATTTGAGAGAAATACGCCTTTTGTGTACATAGAAAAAGTCTCAGATCTTTGAGCTCAGCTCATGAAAAATGGGGGCAAAAACAAAAGGGTTGCGTTTATAATTGTGTTCAGTGTATATATTACATATTATATAATACATTTCTTGGGAAGAGGTGGAATGTGACCTTGACATTTCTTTGTAACTATAAAAAAAGAAAAAAAGAAGAAACTTATGTAGCTGGAAAGACGATCTTCATTGTAGTCACACAGACACACACACACAAAAAAAATCTAATTAATTTTACACTCATGTCCACACAGAAAATATTGAATAAATAAATCATGTAATTTCTGGACTTGGAAAAACAATGACCATATTCAAAGTTTTTCTGAGCACTCGCCACTTCAGCTAACCAGATAGTCCTGTTCCAAACTCACACCAATGGTCACAACCCACCTCGACCTCCTCGAGTGCTTCCACGCCCTCTAGCTACACCTGTTGGTACAGCGCCGCCTCCTTTACCCATAAGCCTTAGCACAGCCACACTGTTCACAGACATGGAGAAGTTTCTCTGAAAGGCGAAAGAAAATCAATCAAAAAGTTGACTGATATATTTCCAACAAACAATATTATTCATGCTATCCAAAGAAATTAGATTCTTGTGACAATTACAAGATGCATCAGTGAAGTGAAGACTCACCTGTTCCTCCTCAGTCAGGGGAACCAAGGCCAACGGCTGCTGAGGCTCATCCTGCAGGATAGCAGCAAACTCCTTATCCTGCATGTCCTCAGGGATCTTAACACACAAATCAAATCTCAGTTAAGTATGTAATGGACAAACACTTATTGACTACTATAAAGAAAAAAAACCTTGAGTTATAGAGGCGGCCAGTGCAGTTTAATTGATTTGACTTTTACTGCAGGTGGCTTGAGTCCCTCACCTTGTTATCTTTGACATAAAGTGCTAACATCTCCTCGCGGCCATAGCGGTAGTCGGCCAACTTGGACTTTGGCATTGCAGGGGAAGGGGGAGGGGACGTCACACTCCCCCCTCTTGATAGTGCACGCAGCCTGAAGAAAACAGACACAGTCAAGACTATTTCCAACACCCATTTAAACAAATGATTGTTCTGGATTCAATATTGTATACAAGCAGAAAACGAGAGGAGAGATTGATTTTTTTTTATCTAAATGAAAAAAATGAGTTTACTCAAAGGGGAAACATCTGTTTCCTCCTGCTGACACTTATGGAGGAAGCCAGGTTTTTTGTTTTTATCTACAATAGAATGTGGCAGTTCATAAATTTACACCACATTATACATAAGAAAATCAGATTATCCAGCACATATTTAAACGTGTTCAACGGGGTAAAACAATTGTAACTTCATGTACCCCTCAGTCATGTTTCTAGCTGTGCTGCATTAGTTAGAACTTGGATCAGATCAATGGAAGAAAAAGTGTCTTCCTCTAACATACTGCCAAAAAGTCAAAATCTTTATCTCTCAATCATCAAAGTGCAAAAAAGTACATGCGCGTGAAGTGCAAAAACACTCTGCAAGTGCCAAACGCAGGTAAAGATTTGGCGAGTTTCTGGCCAAAGGGTTGGTGGTAACTGAAAAAGTTCTAGGCTACAATCTGACATGCATATATTACCATTCTGGACCGAAGTTAAGTGTCTCAGCAGTCATATTCTGTGTGTCCAGAGGGCTCAAGGGTTCTGTTATTAAATGACAAAACAAAACAGAGGTTTCTAAGTCTCATTTATCAATCAGCATACACACATTGAAATTTAAGACGCTATAAACATAAAACAATAAAACAAGCACGTCATGGAGAGGGTGGAGTGCTCACCTCGTCCAAAGAACAGGACTGTAAAGGACCAGGATAAACGGGGGGGCAGGAATGCTGTGGTTCTGTGTGCTGAGGTGGACTTGGTAATTCTAAACTCTGTATTAATATTTTAATAGCTGCCAGTTTTAGGTAGATAAAGGCTGATGAATATCTAGCCAGATATAAGAGCTCCAAAAGATGGCACACCACCCTAATGTGCCAGTAACTTCAGATCTTTAAAAAAGATTGAGCAAATTGAAAACACTTCAAAGAGAAAAAACACACTATGATTAAGAATTTGTGGCAGCATAAACAACAGCAACTGCTGTTGGAAAAAAACGTTCAGGGCAGTTTACAATGCCGTAACAAACTATTGCTGGGTAACTCTCCTCTCTATTCTTGATCTCTTTTATTTATATTCTGTATTTTTGTGAATTCTTTTTACATAGGCAAGCCTTCAGCGCCCAACTTCTCACACCTGCAGACAGAAAAAATACAGAGTAAAACTCACCACTATTAGTGCAAATATAAATCATGAAATGCAAGTGACATGCTGACTTAAAGAGACAGAATCAGGATAGTTCTATTCAAATTATCAAATTAACTTTCAGTAGTTTCAAGCAATGATAACGTTCATTCACTTCCAAGCAGTGAACTGTTTGTACTAGGGCTGGAAAAAAATCAATCGCGATTAATCGCGTCCAAAATAAAAGTTTTGTTTACATAAAATATGTGTGTGTAGTGTGTATAATTATTTTGTATATATAAATACACACACATGCATGTATATATTTAAGAAAAATGTGTTATTAATATAAATAATATGTATATTTATATATAATATAAATGATGTATAAATATATATACAGTATATACATGCAAATATTTCGTACATATATACATGCATATGTGTGTATATATACAAAATAATTATACACACTACACACATATATTTTATGTAAACAAAACTTTTATTTTGGATGCGATTAATCGCGATTGATTTTTTTCCAGCCCTAGTTTGTACATCATATAAAACCATTTTCAATGCATAAAGTTTATATGGCTTGAACAGACAGACTACATGGAATAGTTTTACATTTAAAAATTAATTTAATCAAACCCCAGCAGTGTTTAGTATTATGTATAATATACAAATACTATTATAATACTTTACAGTAACATTTTTTAAAAAAAATCATTAATCAATTGTAGCATTTATTTTACAAATTCAAAACAAAAACAAAACAAAAACAAAGTTTTTTGTCAGTTTTAGTAAGTGCATCAACTTAAACTAATTTTCAGTTTAACATTTTTAATTTTCATTCAGGTTTTTTCTCATTTAATATATTTAGATTTTCAGCTTTATTTCAACAGTTATTTTAATAGTTTTAAGTTAAAAAATAACCACACTGATCAAATGACTATTTAGGTAAACAACAAAAAACATTTCACAAAAAATTGACCAGCTGCAGCAACTTAATTATACACTATGTTATATATATTATATATACATATATCATAAATTATACTATTAAAATAAAACCTACTGCTTTTAACCACCAAATCCCAGATTTTTAACAGCTAAATGAGCGCAAATAAACAACAAGAGTGAAAAACTTGAAAAAAAGGTCACAATTTAGCTAATATTTTACTGACAGGCTATTTTGACGGCAATGACATATAAATGCATATTTTCCTTTTACTTAATTTGTGACAACAATAAAATCTACAATTTTAGAATGTGTATCAAAAAGCGGTGACCAGTGACAAGTATTGATACCCTGACTGAATTGAAACGTTAATAGACACCATAAATATTAAATGCACCAATTACGGTAGTTTTAGCTGCATTATACATGTTTAATGGAAATGTATCATGCACACATTAAAGAAGAGCAACAGGAATGAAAAAGCTCTGGACATGAAACTATATAGACAAAACGTAAAAAAATCTGCACATAAAATCAAGTCAGTCTGCACATTCATTATAGCTGAAAACTGTAAAAACAACTCATACAGGTGGGATTTAATTAATTAAATAACTTTTTTATAAGCAAAAAGGGGGCCTGAATAATATAGCTCAACATCCACAAACTTTCCAAACTACAATCATAACTCCAGAAGCAACCGTCCAGCTCAACGCAGCGCTGTTATGCAACACGATTGAGCCTGGGAGACACTTTCTAGTGAAGGTTAAGAAGTATTCTAATTATAATCAGTGAAATAATTCTGAGAGGTTTTAATAAGACCAAAAGAAGGAACCGCAGCGGAAAAGTGTGAAATATGCTCGCGTTGCGCCCTCGCTGCAGGCCTTCACTAACTCCACTCTCCACTACGAGTCCTTGAGCCATCTGATACTGTGCGATTAGCTCGAATCACACAGAAGTGCGATTACCACTCAAATGGGATTTTACCAACCAATGCACAAAGCACGCTACCCACTGAGAAGTAGAAAAGGATTTAGCACGCACCTTTTCTGCGAGCCTGCTGGCCAGCTAGGCTAAACTAGCCAGCCACTGTTTTCTCCGGAGTTGGGTCTTCTTTAAAGAACTCACTCCTTTTGCACGTTCGTGCTTCGCAGTAACCGGTGGTTTGAACTGGTATGTCTCCGTTTTGATCACTTGTCTTGCGTGAGTTTCGATGTTTAATTGAATATCTATTTTCCCGTATCTGCAACGGTCGCAATGAGTTTTTCTGTCTCGCTCGGTCGTCTTGTTGTTTGTGTTTTACAAAAATGGCTGTTGGACATGAACCACATGATACATTCATCCAATGAACCGCGAAGTTCTTCTTCCTCGTTTTTAGTTGACGGCGGGTAGAAAACTATAACAGCGCATTACTGCCATCCACTGGCAGCGGCCTGCACAATGTTTTATAATTATTATTATATTTTAATAATTAATACTATTATTATTTTTTTTGTCATGGCTTTTGCTGTATGCTGTATGTTGCTGTACAACATTAGAAAACAAGTGCATGAATGACCGCAAGTGTCATGGAAATATAATGCATAACCAATAAAAATATGCATTAATACATTTGCTTACCAATTAATTAATGCAATTCATTAAAATTAATTCATTAATTTATTAAAATAAACATTGCAAAGTAAAATACAATTGCAAAGTAATTAATTTTTAATGGGAATAAAAGAAATTATAAAAAAAGAATTTATAGATGAAATATTAATCCATTAATAAATTATTCAAATTAAAAAGGGATTGACAAAAAACAGCATTTAAGAATACATGAATGAATTCGTAAATAGTGGAATTTCAAATTTCATTTGAAAATACAATTTAAAAGGGAAATGGGTAATTGAACCATTTATTTATGCATTCATATTTCACTTATAAAGTCTCTAATTATTATTTATTATTATACTATATTAATTTAGCCTATTAATTAACAAAAAGCTTTCTTATACTATTTCCGTGACACTTGTGGTCCTACAAGTGGAGGATTATAGAAAGTAAATAAACACACATATATATTTAAATATATTTATTTTTAATTATTATTTATTTATTTTAAGATTTTTAATTGGAGGAAGTTTTTTTAAGTGACGATCAAATTTAAATTTAAGCCATCTTTATTTATGAAATCTTTATTTTTTTATACGCTACCTGATATTTTATACATTATATTTCTGCGTAAAAATATTTCAGATATATTTAATTTTCCATATAACGCTGGTACGAACGTGTAACTGGGGCGTGAGGTGAGGTGAGTGGCGAGCAGTTATTTGACTATCATTGCAGTATGAAAAATGAGCACGCCGGGACACTTTCTAAGGAGTTATTCAAAGGAGATTTCTAATGAGAGCGGTGTTTCATTTCAATGTAATGGATCACCGGACTGTTTTGCAGGTGTTTCTCTACTTTCTACTCGCGACTGTGCGCTCAGAAGTGCAGAAAGATTTTTCAGAAGAATGCCGTGAATTTATGTATATGGGCACCCCCCCACGGGGTCTGGAGAACCGGTCACTTAAAAAGATCTGTCAGCGTTACAACGGCAAGCCTCGGTATGTCAGTCTGTACGATGTGGTCGATCACATCCCGGTGTATTCTGCCTACACGTTCAAACGCTCCGACGGCTTCAAGAAGGTTGACGTTCCTTGGATGTTCGAGCCTCAGGTAATCAACAGTTTGGTGAAGTTGAACTTTAGTAAAGTTTTAAATTATCACTGGAATCAATAGCTGTGTAGTCTCGATGCATAAATAGGCACAATGTGCAATTCTCTTCAACCCGCTGAGGAAAAAAAAACACACACAAACCAGTTTAAACTGGTTCTTCTAGTCTTATCTGGTCTCCCAGCCTGGTCTGTTGGCTGGTTTTAGATTAACTTTGGACTCGATTTTGATGGTCAGACTTCCGAACACCTAAATCAGTTGAACACCATCTTAGCAAGGTGTGAGACCAATTTAAACTAAAACTAGCAACCATCTTAGACTGGTTTAAGCTGTCTCCTTAAGGTTAAGGTGCTGTAATTTGCTGCTCTAAAATGGTCTCCCAGCTTGACTAGATGAAAAGTCCCAAACAATTTTTTTTTCAAATGGCAAATATTTGATGTAGGCTACCTACTATTTAAATACTGTAATATATTTTTATTTTCTACATGCGTATTCACTTGTTTCTCTACACACACAGCTCTCCACAACATCAGACTCTGGTGAGATGCAGCCATTCCCTCCAAATGTCCACGGCAGTTTTTCGGACGCCCAGGCCATCTTGGAAGACTACTCAAACACTGTCGATTTCGAGCGAGGTCATTTGAACCCTGATGAGCACCAGGCTCACCCCGATGACAAGGCGGCCACATACACCCTCACCAACGTGGTCCCACAGGTCCGAGAGTTCAACATTGGCCACTGGAAACACCACGAGCACATCATCCGCCGTCGACTCAACAACTACTGCCGCGGCACGGCTTACATAGTCACTGGGGTCACCACATCTGGAAGGATGATCCGTAGACACAACATCGACCGAGTGGCCGTTCCTACCTACCTGTGGTCGGCGTACTGCTGCATAGACTACGATCACAACGCCCCGTTTGATGAACGATCCAAATTCCCGGCCTTCGCATCCCAAGGCCTCAACGAGAAAGGAGGATCCGAGGTCGTAGAGATGACCGTACAGCAACTGGAAGATTTCTTGAAGAGGAACACCTTTGTGGACAAGAGGTTTCAGATTTTCTTTGAGAATTGTGAGCCTAACAATGTCATAATGGTTGGCAAGACTTAGGTGTCTTTAAGTTACCTGTCTATGTTGATCCCTAAATTCATAAACACATTTTCATATCTTTCAGCTGTTAGAGTTGTGTTCTGTAACTGAACATAATGAATAGTCTTCCATACACTCTTAAATTGTAAATTCCGATTAGAATTAGAATAAGGGTTTTACAACCTGATGGCACAGAAAAATACGTTTTAGGTTCCACAGAAAACATTCTTAGTTCTTTAGAAAACCATTGACACATCTACAGTAATGCAAATTATTGTTGGTTTAACTTAAACATTAAGTTGACTTGTTGCCTTAAAATTTGGAGTTCATCAAAAATTTTAATTTGAGTTAATTCTATGAAGTAGATTGCTTTAATAAAATATTATGTCATCTGAACCACATTAATTATTTAAGTTGATTTGACTAAAGATAAAAAGTTGTGATAAATTATGAAAATAATATTTGTGTAACATTCAAAAGTTTGGGGTCAGTAAGATTTTTGAATGAAGTCTATAATGTTCATTTATTTGATTAATAATGCAGTAAAAATATTAATATAATAGAAAATAACTGTTTTCTATTTTAATATACATTTAATGTAATTTATTCCTCTTACTCCTTTGCCACCCAAAGCTGAATTTTCAGCATCATTAGTCCCAGTCTTCCGTGTCCTTCAGAAATCATTCTAATATGCTGATTTGAAACAAATTAAATAATAATAATAATATGCTGATCTACTGCACAATAACTATTTATTATTATTATTAATGTTGAAAACAGCTGTGCTCAGTGTAACGTACTCACATATCGGCACTTCTCACATGTTGCTGGTACTCTGACCGCCCACCTGACCCCAAACTTTTGGACGGAAGTGTATGTGCTTTAAAGAACCCAGATATTATTGGATATATTGGATATAACACTATTTACTTTTCATCCCTTTTTGTTGTTTGTTTGTTTCATTTGAAGGGTAAAATCTGTATCCATTTCTTTTAGCCTTGACTGGTAGAATAAAGATTTAAGTTTCAGAAATATTTTAAATCTACAAATGAAGAATATTTATCCATGAGAGGACAGAACATTTAGATAAAATGAGAGAGATGTAATGACTATAATCATCTGAGGCCTCAGGAGTTTTATTAGGTCCATTAACTTCTTTATGAAACTGCAACAACTTATCTTTTCTCACTTGGTAATCATGTTCATGCTTACAATTTATCTGAATACTGTAACTCTTCTCAAATAAAAATTGACCACTTAATCTTTTCTCTGTGCGTGCAGTCTGTCAATAACCAATATAAAAAACATGAAAAACATGGGTCTACGAAATAAAAGACAGGTGTTCTGGATAAATATTTTCAAATCAAGCTGATATCAAACTCATATCGGTTGATCAATTTAACATGTACACTGTCTACTGATTCTATTCAAAGTAAAAAGTTGCTTTTGTGTGTGCATGCAAGAGAAACAATGAATATGAGATAGCTTGTGAAATATCAGATAAACAAATAAAAAGAAGGTGAACGGAGCCCCATTTCTTCTTAATCCCTTGTTCACACAGCAGGACACAGACTCCATTACAGACAGGTTTATCACCTCTTCACACTCTACTGAGGACTGTTTGTTCTCTCACGATGGGGACTATAGAATAACCTGATTTACATGTTATAAGACAGCCGAGTCACCCATAAAGACGATTAGCTCTACAGAAAAGAGGACCTGCGTATACATTGTTCTGGCAATATGTGATAAGGTTTCTGCACAGTATTTGCCTGAACCATCATCATGACTATCCCTCCTTTTAATGATTACCTTCCAAAGAAAGCGGCTGGTTAATAAAAGAAGAAAACGAGGATGACTATTACTTGTTTGATTAATATATGTGTATATAGTATATGTGTTCTTCTTTTTCTTCTCTTATATTATGTGTGTGTGTGGCCAGAGCAATAAACTGCAGTGTCCGTAATGTGTATGTACCCCCGGACGTGTTTGAGACCTTGCAAATGCCTTGGTTAAAGAACAGGCCAGGATTTAGTAATTTGGGGGCCAGGTATGGGGCCCCATCACACCAACTGTGTTCATTTACTTTCGTAACACTTCTTCGCTGTCTCAAATTTTGGAATATATTTATCCCTTCACAACATGTCTATGGAATTGTGCAAATTCAGCAATTAATTAAGTGAATAATATAGAAGTCTATGCCTAACACAATATATAAATATATTCTTGTGTTAATATTTATACTCGGTTTCACAGACAGGGTTTAGATTAAGCCAGGATTAGACCTTAGTTCAATTGGGGCATTTAAGTAGCTTTTATAAATGTGCCCTAGAAAAAAAAAAAGAATTACTGGTGTGCATCTTGAGATAAAACAATGACACTGATATATTTAAGATAAGCTTTCAGCTAAAACAGCTCAAACATTTAATTCTGCATTTTAGTCTGGGACTAGCTTTTGAAACGGGGAAAATTTTATTTACAACCAATGTAATAATTTGAAACTAAACATTTAATCATTTATAATATTCAAATTCTTAATGAATTATATATAGCCAAGAAAAACAAAGAGCTATTCTCTTATAATCACTAAAAACTTACTTCAGTTCATCGTGATTTCACAAAGTTCTGTTCAAATTAATTAAGCTGTCTATACACTGCACAATGATCTCTTATTTACATCGTGTCTACGCTTTGTTTATTATAATGAGAGGATTCAGGAGCATGCAGGATTCATTACTGAAAAAAAAACATTGGTGTTTTGAGCAGTGAGTGGATTATGACTAAATTAAACATGCGTTCAAGAAATCTACAGACTGCTCACCGCGGCAAAAACACATTGGAAATAGAAACTTTCTACGCTCTTTGTTTAGTTTATGTCTCAGTTCTGAAATATTTTGTGCTCATGCAAATATTTACACGTTTTCTGGAGAAAAAGCAATTCAAATTGAGAGGATGCATCTTTTTTATTATTTTCCTTGAGCTAAAATAGCAACGTGAAAATGTGTAAAAATGTTACAGTATCCTAGAGATCAATATAACGCTACATCTGTACGTCTTCACCTGGAGGACAGGCGCGGTTTCGCTCTTCTCGTTTAGGCAAAGTCTCACTAGCTCTGTTTTGCTTATCTAGTCAGAGCTATTCAAAGGAACCAGCCTCGACTTCCTCTCACTTGCTCATTCTATCAAAGAAACACTCGCGTAAGACCGTCAGGAAGCTCCTTTGACTAAAATGTGTCTCTCAGACATGCTTCTGGCCCTTGTCATCACAATGTGGCTCTCCGAACCCTGGGGAACTGCAACAGTGGTTGAAGACTTCAACCATGTTGAGAGATGCAAGGACTCGCTGTATATGGGAACCCCACCGCGCGGCTTCAAAGACGTCAGGCTCAAGAAGATCTGCCAGCGCTATGCTGACAAACCCAGATTCGTGACCCTGTACGACCCCCAAAACCGCATCCCAGTTTACTCTGCGTACTCCTTCAAGAAAACAGAGGGTGATCGGCGTGTGGACTACCCCTGGATGTATGAGCCTCAGGTATGAATCACTCTCAGGAACATTTTTCACACAAAGCTGTCACTGGGGCAGCACGAACCCCAAATAAATTTTTGGCTTGTGCTGGGTAATTTTTGGTGGTCTTATTTTATATTAGGTGGCTTTGAGTACTTACATCGAAATTAATAGTTTGATACAATGGACTTATTGTGTACATGCTACATGTTTTTATATTGTACTTATATGTTGAAAATACCTGCATGTAATTACAGCGGTAATTAGTTTATGTAATTACATTTGTAATTAAACGGTGGACCCTTCCCTAAGCTTGCACCTTAACCCACCCTTAAAGCTACCCATACCACCACACCTGTCACTAACTTTACCCATATCACAACTCAATAGCAGCAAAAGTTTTACAATACAACATGAACACAATAAGTACATTGAACTTAAAGCCTCTTAATATAAAGGAGGACCAAAAATATTGTAATGGTTTGTTATCACAACTTTTTATCTTTTGTCAAATCAACTTAGATAATTAATGTGGTTCAGATAACAAAATATTTTGAGTTCCTTCATTGTATTACCTCAAATGGTCACACTTTATTTTAAGGTGTTACACTTTAATTATACATTTAAGTACTGAGATGTATTACGCAATACATTTACTTACTGTATTATTGGATTAGGGTTTGGTTTAGGGTTAGTTGCATTATTGTAACATATGTAACAATTACACTGTAAAATAAAGTTACCTATTTGGTAGCACTTTATTTTACAATCCTGTTCCCCATGTACATACTATGTACTTATTGAATGTAATTATAGTAATTGCAATAACTAGGTAGGCCTACTAACCCTGAACCTATCCTAAACCTAACCTTAACCCATAGTTACCATACAGGTAGGCCTTTGGATGTACTTTCTTAGGAAAGTACACTGTAAGTATGCATACAGTACTGTAAAATAAAGTGCAGCCAAATATTTAAATTACAAGTGTTTAATTTTTGGAATCTGATAACGTAATCTGGATTACATAGCCTATCATCAATTACTACCCATCATGTACACTATGTAGCCTTAAGTGCGAATATGCACCCTTTATGGGGTACAAAGGAGTAGGAAACGGTACCGTCCCAGTGACACCTTTTGTATGCCTACCTTTTCTTTCTAAGAGTGTGAGGACTGGTTTTCTTTGTTATGATTTTAATGAAGTGGTGACCTACTTTCCCAGCTTGCAGAGCTTGATGGGAATGGGAACATGTCACCGTTCCCCACCGGATACTTACACATGAAGTTTGAGGACAGCCAGGCGGTTTTGGATGACTACTCCGACGTGGTTCTGTACGAGCGAGGCCATCTGAATCCAGACCAGCACCAGTCAGACCCCCAGGACCGAGCGGCTACCTACACGCTCACCAACGTCGTGCCAGAAATCCGCGAGTTCAACATCGGTCCGTGGCGCCAACACGAAGAGCGCATCCGCGTGCGCCTCAACAACTTCTGCCGGGGCACCGCCTACATCGTAACTGGGGTTACGACTACCGGAAACATGATCCGACGCAACAACCAGGACCGTGTTGGCATCCCCGAAGATGTGTGGTCTGCCTACTGCTGCACCGATTACGACCGGAACGCGCCACACATCGTGCGCGTCCGCTTCCCGACACAAGCGGCCCTCGCCAAGAATTCAAAGGAGGGAAACACAGTCCAAGAGCTCTCGGTGCTGGATCTGGAGAGTTACCTGACAAACAGAATGGCTGTAGACAAGAACTTCCAGCTGTTCTATGATAACTGCATCTCACCTTCACCTCTTCCTCCATACCTTCATCACACCATCTGATCCGACCTGCCTTCAGCTTATAGCTTTGGTTGTGGTTTCGTTTTTCTTGCTTTCTTCTTTCCTTCACTGTGTATTTCATAGAAAAAGAGTTGAAATAACAACTACATATGAAAATCTGCTGAATGTTACATTTAGTGGATTGCAATATTTCACACTACTTCAAAAGTTTGGGGTCAGTAAGATAAAAAAATAAAAAATAAAAAATTAAATTAAATAAGTTAAATTGGTCAAAAGTGTCAGAAAAATACATTTATAATGATTTATATTCAAATAAATGTTGTTGTTTTTAACTTTCATATTCATTAATGAATCCTGAAAAAATGTTACAGTTTCCACAAAAATATTAAGCAGTGCAACTGTTTTCAACAATGATTCATCAATGATTTCAACAATTTTTCTTGAGGACCAAATCAGCATATTAGAATGATTTCTGAAGGATCATGTGACACTGAAAACTGGAGTAATTATGCCGAAAATTCAGCTTTGCATCACAGGAATAAAATAAATTTAAATAGAAAAGTTATATTACATTTCAAACTGTTTTAACTGTTTTTTCCCCAAATAAATGCAGCCTTGGTCGGCATAAAATACTTTTTTTCTAAAACATAATTTTTGTTTTTACCAGCACCTAACTTTTAAACGTTAGTGTATATGCCTAAAAATATCTTTAATTCATTATTCATATTTTGAGAATACTTTAGGGAAATGTGTCATTTTACGCTTTGAAAGAATGATTTAGTATGTAGCACTTTATCCTGTCAGCTCCCTGCTTACAACTATTTTATTGCTTTTATCTTATAACATTAATCATCTTATGTATGCACAGAGTAACCGTGACAAAGTGCCTCAGTTTGCATATAAATGATACGTATTTCACTGACACCACCTGAAGTTCTAGTTTGTGTTTTTTAAGGATGAACAGCTGGTATATCTTTATAAAGATGGTGTAAAAAAACCTGACATGTCACATTTTTCCATCCTTGTTATTTCAATATAACATGACTGATACAAACCAATAAAAATCTAAGGACAATTCTAGTCGAATTTCATCATTACATAGTTTTCAAGGCCCTTTATACAAGATAAGAACATCTATATAAGAACATCTGCCCACATCTTGCTGTTATTCTGTATGACCTACAATTCCATGGTGATATATTCTGCCTGATATATGATCCATGTATATTTTCCCTTTCAAATAGCATAAACGGCTTCCAACACTTACAGAAAAGGAATTGTAAGGAAATGCACCCTTTATGAAAGTCCACAATAATTCCCAGGTCACATAGGACAAGTCTTAACGTAATACTATCTATGTGAGATTAGCAAATTTGTGTGATATTCCTTTCATTTCTTAAGACTGTAATCTAATCTCAGAGAGACACAAATGAGGATGGATATGCAAATGAAGCTAACAAGGCTGAATAAGCCTGAACTCTCCTTTCTCTCTCTATCACAAATTCTCCTTTGTATTCCTTTCTGTAAATTGTCTTTGGTTAATATTATTACTGTCGTTGTAATTTTGCGTCTATAGCGGTCTATAGTCTAAAAATATGATTTTTTCTTTCTTAGCTGCTGGTTTCTGTGCAAGACGGAAGTACTATGGAGTCTGTTCTGAAAGACTTTGCACATGTGGCCCAATGTAAATGATCAAAGACCCCTGATCCCAGATCAGGAAAACACACCGATGAATCAGGTGCTATCTCCCTAAACATTACAGAGCCTCAGGCCAGGGACTTTAACACATGTCACTCAGTCTACACTCTTAAAAGAAATGGTTCTATTTAGAACCAGAAATGGTTCTATCACCCGCTTCATATATGGAACTCCAAAATGGTTCTATATAGAACCATTTTAATGGGTTCCATAAATAGAACCCCAAATGGTTCTTTGAATCCAAGTTAGATGGTTCTTTATAGAACCATTTAAGGGTTCTATATTTTTAAACCATAAAATGATATTTAATAAAATTATTATTAAATTATTATTATGAATAAAAAAATATAACCAATCCAGAAAATTCCAAAAGTTTAAATTTATTCAATTGATTATACAAAAATATTAGTGTCACATTTAAAATTGCACATCTGTATACTCTGTATTTTACAGCAAAACATTTTTTACATTTAAGATGTTAAATTACATTCAACCATTTAGTTTGAATTTAATTTAAGCAATTTTCACTTTGCAATAAACATACATAAGCTTGTTTATGTACTGTATGTACATGTACAGTACTTAACTTTTACATGCATCTCTGAAATGAGGAAAAACAAATCTTTGATTTCATATTTTTGATATTCAACAATGCAGATAAAAAACAATACATGAACAATTAAAACATCTAAATAAACAGCACTACAACTTACACAAGTTGACAGTAAATTTTTTAGTACAGGTATTGGTGTTCTTGTGTCATGCTCTTGTTTAAGTTTATGCATATATTTTTGAATAAAAGTCATTGTGTGACTGCAAACAGGCATTCCACAGCCTTTGTCATGTCAATGTCTGCCTCCATGATAATGCTGACACTTTCAGTCTTGAGGGGATCAGGACAGCCGTTAAACACCATGGTTGATGTAGGACCTTTGGGTTCCTGTAAAACAAACATTTCACCTTTTGAGTGCCTTTCACCAATTAACAGAAGTCATCAAATAGACCTAAAATTAATGTTGGTAACCGAACAATGCTGCTACCCATTCACTTAAATTATATGGACACAAAACCAATGCAGCAAGTCAATGGGCACCGCCATTGTTCGGTTACCATCCTTCTTCAAAATATCTTTTGTGTTCTGAAGAAGAAAGTCAAAGATTTGAAATGACAAGAGGTGAATAAATTATGACAATTTTCATTTTTGGATAAACTATTCCTTTAATACTTTCATTATTGTAATACATGTTTTCACTCATACAATTTATAGAAGCTACAACCTTTACATTGACAATGCAACTTTACACTGGGCATGGAACAGATAGGTTGGATGGGGAAAAATATATGGTGTTACCTTCTGTGGTTTCCTCTTCCTTCCTTTTTTTGCACTCCCTATGATGTTTTGGGCCATTTCATTAGATGTTTCCATGTTCTTCACCAAGTCTGTTCGAAACCTCATCGTCATTTCATGCAGCATCTTTAAAAAATACAAAACATTTGTTTACTTCAGGTGCTTATATCCAAATTACACACTTTCAGCCAAACAAGTTCCTTAAAGTTAGCATGAACTGGAGGTTGCAATTGACTACCATATAGTGATGTATTTCGAGAATGTTCAATAAGAAAAAAACTGGGCGTGGTAAAGTAATCAAAATTATTACATGCCTTGAGTCTCACTGCTGGCCAAGGTTTGGCAACAAATGAGCCCTCATTCTCACAGGGTTCTTGTCTGTTAACATGAATACAATGATGAAGTCTTTTTATACAGGATTTTCATTTTACTTGCCACAATAAACAGTCTGTTTAAACTTCAAAACAATGATACATACCGAGTACAAGATATTTGAGGCACTTCAGTTTCCAGGCTGTTTGAGGAAAAAGAAAAATATAAATTAAGATAAGGATTTTAAGCTTGCTTTAAGTCTGTTTAAACGTCAAAACAATGATACATACCGAGTACAAGATATTTGAGGCACTTCAGTTTCCAGGCTGTTTGAAGAAAAAGAAAAATATAAATTAAGATAAGGATTTTAAGCTTGCTTTAAGTCTGTTTAAACATCAAAACAATGATACATACCGAGTACAAGATATTTGAGGCACTTCAGTTTCCAGCCTGTTTGAAGAAAAAGAAAAATATAAATTAAGATAAGGATTTTAAGCTTGCTTTAAGTTTGTTTATTTAGCATCAAGTCTGTTTAAACGTCAAAACAATGATACATACTGAGTACAAGATATTTGAGGCACTTCAGTTTCCAGGCTGTTTGAGGAAAAAGAAAAATATAAATTAAGATAAGGATTTTAAGCTTGCTTTAAGTTTGTTTATTTAGCAACAATGTTTAATATTTAACAACACAGACTTACTTTTTTAACTTATTAAGCTCTTTTTGTCAACCGTCGTTACCTGGGGGGAAATAAAACAGAGCATAAATAACACTTCACAAACCAACTATGCAATGCATTAAACACACCTACACATTTAGCCATGTGCTATCATCACTTTAATCCAGCGCATGCATCAGTAAACCGCAGTAAACGATGTTACGAACGCTGCACTGACTGCAACCGTGCAGTTTTAATGGAGACCGGCCGGAAGTTCTCAACTGTAGCGGTGTCCACCTGCTGAGTTTAGCTCCCACCCTGATAAAACACACATGAACAAGCTAACGTTAATCAAGATTTTCGGGATTACTGAAAAGTAAGGCCCTGTCCCAAATGGCACACTCCGGACTTGTGGACTTCCTCAGAGTCCACACTTCAATGACGTCATGAGTGCAGACCTATAGGGCCCTTAGCGCGAGTCCGCGAGGGCGCATTGAGAGGTATTTTTGGGACAGACTCGATCATCACGCCGGAAACAGGAAGACAGTCTGTTTTTTTTTATTTATTTTTTTTATTGAATTTTCAAAATCACAGCTAGAGTTTGATATCAAGTTGACATTTCTTTTACATATTTTCTGATAAGTATCACCTTTGACAAGTAAAACATGAGACAACAATAATTTGAAGAAAAATACAAATGAATTTGACTTTTGTAAAAATAAATGTATGTTATTGATTTGTTTCTATTATTAGGAACATTTCATATTCATCAAACTAAGTGGAGTAACTCAAAACCCAACTTTGCTCATTTCAAAGCAGCCTTTAACATGTATTTTGAGTCTGTAAAGTTTTTTGAAAAATCGGAAGACAGTCTGGTTGTTGTTATGGACAGGAGCTGCAGGTTCGGGGAAATATGCTGACTATTGTTGTTGTGTTTATGACTCAGTAAAGCCCTGACATTCTGTTCTATTTATTTTATGAATCATAATATTATATTATTATATTATTCAGCTCGCTATTATTAGCCTATGTTATAGACATCAACCACTGGTTGATGATCATAATGTTTGTATAAACTTGTGTCTTGTCATAAAAACCGTAATGATAATTACACTTAAATATTTTCTTCTCAGAGCCATGTTAACAATTGTCCGTGAGTGAAATATCCTCCCATCTGTTGTCTGATTGGCCTTTCGCAAGGATTCCTGGGTAGTTAAAGTGCGTGGAGCCTGCTTCTATGCGGGCTTCGCGGAAGACCGCTTCAAGGGTACAAAGGGGGCGCTGCTGAGCACACTTCAGAGCGTTAAAATGCTATTGGGACGGCCTACGGACTCGTAGACTCGGCGAGCACGCGCAATTTAAGTCCACGAGACCGAAAGTCCGCATGAAGTGCGCCATTTGGGACTGGGCCTAACAGTCTGATCTGGGTTGGAGCTAAAAACTGCACGAAAGTGGACCTCGCGGGCCAAAGTTAACAGTTAAGAACTTCTACACCTGTTAATAGGCCTGGGGAAAATACTCAACGCAAACTGAGTTAACGTTATGTGTATGAAACTGCGACAAACATTCACATATCATACACCTCCGTCTTCCACCCGGTTCGCTTTTATTTCAATCGGCGCCTATCGTTAACTTAACGTGAAATTACCATTAAAGAAATACGAGCGTGCGCTTCATTGAGATTAAAATTCACGCTTCTGTCTCGAAGCTCGTCTCCTTATAACACAGCTGTCTTATTGTTATTGACCATTTCATTAACTATAACAAGGAAATAATGGGAGATTGTAACTTTATTACTTTAAAACCCGGAGCAAATTCAATTTAACAGGGCTTTCTGAACCTACGGCTGACGAAGCCCATCGGTGCTAAGTTGCACAGCAGTGTTTTTAACTGAGGTGAAAATATTCCATTTTGCTTCTAGTATCAGTATTTAAGACAAGGACTATACTCTAACCAATAGAAATATTAACTGCAATACTAAATATTTCAGTAAAATGATTTCAAAAATGTAAAAACTTAACTTACCTGAGGGTATGAACGGGCAGAAATGGCGGACTCCTCAGTTTGAAAAATTAACTGTCACTTGTAGGTTCGTCTTCGCCAATCCACCAATAGGAATTCAAGGATGATGCAACGCATATACGCCACCAGAGGGCATTTTTACGATTATTATTTTTAATGTTCCCTTCAATAGATTAAAAGTTAACCATCACTATATGGTACACACAAAATAAAGAAAACACTTTGGTTGTTTATTATTAGGCCTATAATGTTTTATTACAAAATGATTGGTAAAAAAGGCAAACTTATAATGTATTAGGTAATATAAGTTGCATGCTAATGTACAAACGTGCATAAAGAAATCTCAAATCATACATTGACTAGATATGAAAATTTTGTTAACTCTGGTTTTTGACTACACTAGTCATTCTCATGCGTCTTGACTCAAACAGCTTTGTGAATGTGTTGTGTATAATTATTGTGTAACATGAATCTTTAGTTTACACTTCAGTAATAGAACATGAATTATAGAACCATTTTAATAAAAAAGGTTCTTTGCTCTCCAAGGGTTCTACATAGAACCATTTTGTCGTTAAAGGGTTCTATTTGCCAAGTACGGAACCCCAGGGTTCTATATAGAACCTCGAGGAACCCTTTTTTTTAAGAGTGTAAAATCAACATGGGGTCCAAATATACATCCAAGCCACAATAAGGTGCTCAGTTAGTGCTAAGGGAGACCCCAGGGCCTGACCCATAATCCATGCTTGAGTAGTGCAACCTATTTCTACAGCTGTGACCAAACCTGGACCAAACGATGCATGGCTGGCTGTAGTTCAGCACTCGTACACTAGATGGTGCTGCTGTCAAATTAAAAACGTACCATAATCTTGACATTTTTCCAGTTAGAAGAAACATTTTTGAATAAATCTTGGATAATATCAGTTGTAATAAGGTTTGGAAAATCGTCAAACATTAAATAATCGTATAAATAAGCTAGTTTTTTTTTTTTTTTTTTACCTCACCAAGGCCTATGATTTAATATTTTGTTTATAATTGTAGGCCTATTCATTTATCCAGTCACCAAATCTAAGTGCTTCTAGGAACGTTTAACAAGTTGATCCTCAAACGTGAGCCGGGGCAAACGTGAGTTCACTGTCGTCCCAGCCAGGACTGTACACTGGGCATTGAGCAACGGTGACTGCCAAAACAGCGCAGACAGAACACGCGCTGGAATAGCCTACTATCAGGACGCACGAGGAACAGGGTCGTGCACGAGATCCGGCTGGTCTGCAGACTGTAAAAAAGAACATAAAAGTCGGACTTAAGAAAATTATGCATCGTTAAAATCCAGCTTGCGCTGCAGATGCAAACGTTTTAAGTGGAGCTAAATTTAAAAACAAAAATGTGATGTTTTGAAACTATGCCGGTCAAACAATTATCGTTGCATTAAGTATAAGCCCCTTGTTGTATTAAAGGGTTAGTTCACCCAAAAATGAAAATTCTATCATAGTTTACTTACCCTCAAGTTGTTCCAAACCTCTATGTGTTTATTTGTTCTGCTGAACACAAAGGAAGATATCTGGAAGAAAACAGATTTCATTCCCCATTGACTACCATAGTATGTATTTTTTCCTACTATGGTAGTCAATGGGGAATGAGATCTGTTTTCTTCCAAATATCTTCCTTTGTGTTCAGCAGAACAAATAAACACATAGAGGTTTGGAACAACTTGAGGGTAAGTAAACTATGATAGAATTTTCATTTTTGGGTGAACTAACCCTTTAAGAATAATTTTATTTTAAAGTTTACAATATAAGCATATCAACTATTTTATAATTTTGCTTTTTGTGTGTGTGTGTGAAAACGTGGTATACTGTCATTCAAAAGTTTGAGGCATGTAAGATTTTAAATTAGAAAAATGAATAGGCCTACTATTATTCAGCAAGGACGCATTAAATTGAGTGACAGCAAGGACATAATGTTACAAAAGATTTCTATTTCACAAAAATGCTGTTCTTTTGACCTTCCTATTCAACAAAGAATCCTGAAAAAAAAATGTATCGCCGTTTCCACAAAAATATTAACTGTTTTCCAAATTGATAATAAAATAATGAAACAATATCAATCGATTGGGGATGTCGAGAAAAAATCGATTTTCTCGACTTGAAGTAGCGCTGGGGAGACCGATCGGTGTATGACATCACTCGCACTCACAGTAGGCTACTTTGATTTCATTCATACACCGATTGGTCAAACAAACTCACTTGCCAGTTGCCACCACTGCAACCACGCAACCGGCAGAAAGTGATTCAATTAATTAATCTTTTTAGTAGGCCTATACCGATTCTAAATCACTTGGATAAATTAAAGGGTTAGTTCACCCAAACATGAAAAATTTCCTTTCCCTCAAGCCATCCTAGCCTAGGTATGACTTTCTTCCTTCAGCCAGACACAATCGGAGTTAAAAACTATCCTGGCTCTTCTAAGCTTTATAATGGGAGTGAATGGTACCCTAGATGTTGAAGCCCCAAAAGTGCATCCATCCATCATAAAAGTAATCCAGCTCCAGGGGGTTAATAAAGGCCTTCTGAAGTGAAGCAATGCTTTTTTTGTATTAGCTATAATCACTGGCTTCCAGTAACGGCCGTACGCGAGTCTAGTTCCGGCAGAAGAGTGACCTCTCACCCGATGTATGGGATGTAGGTGTAGCGTAAACTTAGGTGAGATTAGATGCCTCTCGCGGATCAAACAAATAGGGCTGGGCAACAAACTCAAGCTCCTCTTCTTTATATCGAAATCCTCCGTCATTTCTCTTTAAAAATTCTCGTTTTAGACTTTTCTAATTTGTGACGTTGTTGAACTCGACTCGTGTAGGGCCGTTACCGGTTTATAAAGTTTTAAATATGGATATTCCCGGTCGAGATCGAGATCGGATTTTATGATGGATGGATGCCCTTTTCTGGACTGCAAAATATCAGGTACTATTCACTCCTATTATAAAGGTTGGAAGAGCCAGGATATTGTTTAATATAACTCTGATTATATTTGTCTGAAATAAGTAAGTCATATGCACCTATTATGGCTTGATAGTGAGTAAATTATGGGATAATTGTAATTTTTGGGTGAACTAACCCTTTAAACCCAATCAACACTACGCTGGACTGCCTTCCCCATGCACTTTAATGCTTTAAGAGTAGCTGTGTCATGCTGTTTTGAGCTGCGACCCCAGTATGAACAGTGTCAGTGACACAATGATGAATCAGAAGTGTTTAACCTCAAATGTGTAAAGAAATTGAATATGATTATTATGAATGAGCGATTTGTTTTCGACATACCTGCCTTGTGGTCTAAGGTGCTGGATTTAGGGTCCAGTCTCTCAGGAGGCGTGGGTTCGAATCCCACAGCTGCCATCACTTTAATATCGCATTATGTGCTTGTGTAACTATGTGAATACCAGTTCCAAATAAATAATTAGTTTCCAGAGATTAGGCACAATGAAGTTGCTTTGAATATGAGTCCATTTGTCGTCTAGTTGGTTTGGTCACTGTCTCTCTTGTCTGTTAAGGTCTGGTGTCGGTTTTGATAGTGTTTGTGTGGCTGGGTGGAAACCAGGTCTCGCCCCTCTGACCCATCTGGGACATGAGGGTTCTAGACCATTTTGTTCGAGAAGCTCGAGATCATTGTGAAGTTTCTATAGTGAATCACGCAGAATGTCATGTTATTTTGAGAAACATCACTTCATCTGTCTCTTGTTCGCTCAGCGAGGTTGCAGAGGTGGCTGTGGAGTGATGCAATCCTACTTTGTTCCTCAGAGTAGAGTTGACTTCGCTGTTTGGGAACGTAGACATGAGTCATAATGTCTATGTTTAAAATGATCAAATACAGGAGCATTATTGTATTATATTCTAGTATTGGTCTATTTTACAGACTATTAAAGGGGTCATGAACTGAGAATTCAAATTGTCCTTGATCGTTTGACAGTTAAAAGTTCATTATACTATAAAAATACCATTGAGTTTCAAAACTTCCTTGTTTTTCCCAAAACTGCTTTTATTAAAACCAAGGCTGGAACACGACAGGATTAAATGTGGAGATTTATGACGTCGCAGGGACACAAAACAAAAAGACCGCCTTTGCAGAAGAAGATCAACGTCCTGCATGATCGACAAAGGATCGATACCATTACCTTCCCAATGATCCTAATGCAAGGAAAGTTTTTTTTTTCAACAATGTGAATGTCTCAGCAGTGCATTATTTGTTTGTATTCGGTTAGGTACATTTCACTGTGGATTATTTGTTAAATCAGTCGCAATTTCGACACAGCTGCTTGCAAACAGACTTTTACGATATGGATCTGTCAGCAACGCCACACACATTGTAAGTATTCCAATGCCTGATCTGTGATCAGTGATTTCTGATGTGTTTGATCAAGTTCAGACAGATAATCTTTCTCTTCAATACTGTTTATGCATCAGTAAATTTAGCAGTGACTAAACAATCAACATCAATACATGTAAAAAGTTAACTCATTATTTGAGTTATCTTTTTGCATGGGTTTTTTAGTTTAATACTTATTTCGATAAGTTGGGACAAGAAAACTAAATTTCTTGTTTTGGACAATCTAGTTAAAAAAATAAGTTGAATAACTAATTGCTAAATATTTTTACAGTGTAGTTTCTCTTAGTAGGATGAAAATAATCGTATTTAAATTGTGATTAAATATACAGAAAGCGATCAAAGAGCGCTCCCTTTCCAATTGCCCAAGCTGTCAATCACACAGCGCGAGTTTATCTGGACACTTGCCAAAACGTATAAAATCAATGACGCTGTTACACTGCACAACAAAGCTCTAACTGTTTTTACATTGTGTTTGCATGGTTATTTGGTGAAACATTCGTGAGAGGGCAGAAACTGCGTTGCAGCGATGAGATCTCTTCATTCACGCGATCAACAGACTGTCATCTTCTGCTCAATGCTCATCACTGCAACCTTTCATGTGATGGAATAGATCTAAATATAATGCTTTAATCAATCCATTTTCACGAGTCGTTAATACGAGTCGATAGCTGTAATAGTAAAAAAACACACTGTAAAAAATGATCGTGATTTTAACGGTAAAAGACACATGTAAAAATGCTACAGTGAAAACTGTTAAATGGTTAACAGAAAGTTTCCGTACTATATACGGTAACTAACTGTGATAGATCTAATGGTACATTTTACTGTAAAATACCGTTAAATTTACAGTTTTTAAAAGAGAAAAAGAACAACTCATTGTATAATTTACAGTGAAAAACCGTAAATTGATATTCCCACAATTCCCTGCGTGACGCTTCACATTTGATGTTTTTGTTGAAATAACTATGTTTCTTCATAGTTTTTTTTTTAGTTTTTTCTAATCAGTTATGTACATTAGGGTTTTATGTTACATTTAATGTTGTTAAATTAATGTTTATTGCATTTTTTAAATTTCATGTGTGTTACCATGATGGTGTTTAATGTTTGTGCGAATGACACTGTGCAGCTTCTATATATAAGTATTAACTTGATTGTGGAAAAGCTGCTTGTGATGAGCTTTGCTTTATCATGTGACTCTTATCACTGCTGTGATTGTTGGTTGTCAGTGTAATACAATGGTATAAAACAGATATTAATACTTCAATTCAACTTAATGGCCATGTCAATATTGCTGAAATCCATTGGTAAATATACCAGTTTTAAATGTAAAACTTACATGCTGCTCTGTAAAGGTGATTACAGTTTTAATGTATTTTTTACAGAATTGTTCTGGCAACCAAAGGATTTTTTTTACAGTGCATAGTAAAAGATTTCCACATAATGCTATTTCATATGCAAACATGTTCACACTGAAGTCTCACAGCAGACATGCCTCTTCAAACAGAGCGTTCAAATCAGAGGCTAAAATCAGGGTAGGAAAAATTCCTTTAATTTCAAATTATGATACTTTTTGATGTAAAAATCATTCTAACATTATAAGGCCACCCCAGGAAACATAAAATATTAATCCAGTTCATGACCCCTTTACAGCAAGTGTATTATGTGAAAGCATTTTTACAAAGCAGTATGAAAGCATTTCAAATCATTGACAGATGTGTCCAGGTTCAGGGGCAGTCCAGACTGTCTCTGCTGGCTCTGAGTACAGCGAAGAAAACAGTGAGCAACTTACTCTTCTCTGGCCAGCACTCTGGATAACAACATCAGTAACATCCACAGCCTCGGCCAGATCCTGCACAGTCTTGATTTACAGGTATAGTAAGAGTGTCAGAGTGAAGTCTTGTTTCTTCTTGACAATTCTGACATTAACATCTAGTATGAGCCTCTTAGCTAATTTGGCATTCTAGGAAATTGTGCAAACGTGCAGTCTGCCCTTTAATTCCTCTCTCTCTTATGTTGGCTTTAGTCAAAGCGGCAGCATGATTCTGGGAAGTGTGTTTTGTTTCCCCAAAGCTTGATAGTTCAGTGACTGTGAGATGAAGTGTAGTGCTGTGCTGTGGAGATGCATGTCTGTGTGTTTGCACTGCAAGCATGTCATAATAGTTGTCCGTGAATGGAGGGTGTTGCAATAGTAGCATACTAAACGTTTAGGGAACTGGATATTTTAACCTACTTCTGTCAAGAAAGATGCAAAATGAATTCAAGAACCGCTCAGCGGTAGACATGAATTTTAGACATGATCCTTCTGAAATGCTGATTTTCTTCTCAAGAAACATTTCTTATTCTCAATGTTGAAAACAGCTTTGGATAATATTTTGCGTAATATTTTTCTGGAAACCGTGATAGATTTGTTCAGGATTATTGTATGAATAAAAAGTTATTTTTATTTTAAAAGTGTCAATTTAATGCACCCTAATTAAATTATTTTAATCTTACTTACCCAAACTTTTAAATGTTTTTTAACACTGATACTAAGAAATGATTCTTGAGCACCAAATCAGCTGAAAATTCAGCTTTGATATCACAGGTGTGTGTTGTGTTCGATTGCAGTTGTAATCGAAATTATTCAACCCCCTGAATAGAATCCCTCACAACACAAATCTGCAAAAAATTTGTTGTCTCAAGCACACCTGATCAAGGGCTTCATTAGTTGCACCAGGTGTGCTTGAGCTAGAACACATGAAATATCTGAACTGGCTAGGCTTGTTGAGTGTCATGTTTGACTGCATGTTAGAAATATGACCAAGTCAAAAGAATCGTGGGGTATGTGATTCTCTTTTGTCCATTTTTTCAAAATAACTTGAAATCCTATTTCTAACCCACTTACAGCCACTGAGTTAGAAGCACTGAAATAAAAATTAATCAATTTAATCATGTGGAACGGGCAGGACTAAAAAAACTCCAGCCAATCATTTCCAAGACCACCTAGAATCATTGGACAGTAAGTTCGTCAATCAAACGGCTGTACCATACCCCCCTCCCCCAGGGCGCGTGACCCCGTCGTGCGCATACTCAAAGCTTGTGACGCATGCGCATCTCGTCAGTAAAGCCGGTTCCATGATTAGTAAATCGTCATTACAATCTCTCGTGCATCTGAGTTTTCGCTCGTGCATGATTGCGCGTCCATGTTCTTCGAATGGGTGGAGTCAGGGCCAGCGTTGGAGGAAAGAAGGTAGGACCATTTGAATTGTGTATTTTCAAAATCTGCCGGTCGTTTTCCAAATCACATACCCCACCTTTAAGAGAAGATATAATTGCCTTTCACAAATAAGGAACAGGATACAAAAAGATAACGAAGGCATTAAATGTTCCTAGAGACAACGTTGGAAGCACAGTTCGCAAGTTCAAAGTTAAAGGGACAGTGGTCACACTACCTGGATGGAGCAGAACAAGGAATCTATCAACCGCTGCAGGAAAACTCTCGAGTGACTGGAAAAGACCTGCAGCAAGACTTTCAGCTTGCACAGTAAAGCGTGTACTAAACGCATGCCAGAACTCTAAGATATACACCTTTACTGACTCAAAAGCACAAGAAAAGTCACCTCCAATTTGCTCAAAATCATATAAATAAGCTACAGAAGTTTTGGGATTCTGTTCTTGGAATGATGAAACAAAACTTGAGAACTTTTTGGCCCTATGGATCAGCATGTCTGGAGAAAGAAGAAAGAAGCATATGCTGAAAAGAACACTGCCTGCAGTTAAGCATGGTGGTGCCCTGTGATGCTCTGGAGCTGCTTTGCATCCTCTGACACTGGAAACCTGCAGCGTGTTGAAGGCAAGATGGATTAATTGAAGTATTAGGAAATCTTAGGAGAAAACGTCATGCTATCACCGAGGAAGATGAAGCTTGGGCGTCATTGGACCTTTCAACAGGACAACGATCCCAAGCATACCTCAAATTCCACCAAGGCTTGAATATTACTGGAGGGCATTGCTAATGAGGAATGGGCTAAGATTCCTCAGAAACGCTGCCAGAAGCTGGTGTCTGGTTTCCGTTTTCAGTTCTGGCATTTTCAGTTGAATTTGGGGAAACCACTTGAAACATTTGTTGTGTTGAGCTATTTTAATTACTTTTGTTTCGTTTGCATTGGGGGTTGAATAATTTAATAAAAACTGTTTATATAATTTATTTTCAAAAACAGGCTTTTTTTGTGGGGTCATGGTCATGTTTTATATATATATAAATATTGAATTACCAACTGCCTCCCTCACCAAAAGAAAATATGTTTTCTTTTCAGTTTTGGAATTCAGATAAAGCAATATATGAATAAATAAACAAATAAATAAAATATAAGTTGAGTAGACAATGGCTAAGTAATTGTATGTCTGGAGCAGACTTTGATGATTTTATTGAATTCTAAATATGTAATTCAGTCTAATGGGATTTTAGGCACCATAGTAAACCACGGCCCCAATATATGATTCATTGCTGTATGTAACAATGAGAATGAATTAAAGGCGGCACCAATATATATCAATCATCATTAGTGAACCATTCCCAGAGTGCAAAAATATAATGAATCATGCTTAAAATATAACACTAGAGTACAATACATGAAATGGGAGGGGTAACTAGCCAAAGCCGTTACCCGTAGTTGATTTTCACACTAGAAACCACTAGTCTTAGATTGTTTAACGTGTTAATCAGATTTTAGAGCTGCAATCTATCCATTTCAGAATTTTTTGGGATGATCAATTTTCTCTAATTAGTCGGTTCTGTTTCAGCAGCAGGCCAGGTCCACAGTTCTTCCAGATGATTCAGCTCCTGCCAGCTCACAGATGCAGGAGGTCTCCTCTCTCCCAGAACTTCTGCAGGTGCAGAGCAGTTTCCTGCGAGGCAAAGTCAGACTCCTGCTTTCAGCTGCACCAGCCTGCCAGCGGCAAAACAGCTGATTCGGGGAACTGTTTACAAGTCAAAAACGCAAACACAAAAATGCTTGATTGTGACTCCTTCCTCAATTTTAAAGAGATTATACTTTCAGGGTGTCGCTCTTCAAATGCTCTGGAAAAAGCCTGCAGTCATCTAAAGTATGCATCACGTGCAGAGTTAAGCAAACTGGTAGAGACACCTTGACGTATTCAACGAGGCGATCGTGGCAGAGGAACCTGCGGAGGAACATATCAGAGCCCACAAGTGGACCCGTCGCAGGCTCAAAGGCTGATAGCGGTTTGGCGAACAGCTTGTCCGGCTGGATAAGGCCATCTGGACTATAGTACATGTGAGGCACTTTTATTTAATTATCTATGTATGTACAGTTTTTCTACAAATCTATGAATTGTGCTGCTATTTGTTTTGTTTTTTAGGACACATCCCTCTTTCTGAGATGTGTACGCTTAACCGTAGGACCAAAGGTCTGTTTAGGGTTCAGCAAGTGTTGCCATGTGGACGCAACACTGTGAGGCTTCCATCTACAGGACAAAACAACAAGTTTAAATGGAACTGTAAGAATACATAAATAAGTTTTAATAAAAAACAGTTCCTATTATTTTTGAAAGTAGACATAATTTAGGACAACAACATGCAAAGAAGGAGACAGGCCTGTCTGTATGTTTAATAGCCTTTTTAATGTTGTCCAGTTCAGATACACAACATACAGTGTGTAGTAGCCTGTATAGGAAATAGAAATATGAATTTCATTCTTTAGACCAGTTGCGGTCACACAGTCCCCTCATCAAGCCTTTTTTACGTTGCTGAAATTCAACAAAATGAAACTCAACAGGTGCAAGTCTTTTTTTTTCTTTTTTGGCGACCAAGCATTAATACTCAACAGTTGTGTTTCTCAGTATTTTTTTCTTTAAATCCTCTATAATACATAGGCAACCCAGACAAAAAGTATCACCATGTATGTCTGGTGAGAGTGTGCTTTATATGTCTGTCAGTTGCCGGTAGAATCATCTCTCTCCCTTTATTTTGTAGAAAAATATGAACTGTTTAAATTCTCTACTTTGAAATATATGCAGCTCAAATTCACAACAAAGAGATAAGCCAGAACTCTGTGAAATCCCACTTTCACTCAACAAAACTCCAATGGTTTGGGAAACATTAAATTTCGAAGAACTTACAACCAGGTAAGAGAAAACAAACACCCCACAGTGTCATTTAGTCCACTGAAGCGTAATGAAGAACAGCCAGGAGAATGACTCAAACAGCAGGCCTCTCCAAAAAAAAAAAAAAAAGTGACTAACGATTTGCATCCTATCGCCTTGTACGTGGAAATAAACCGAGCTTCTCCAAATAAACTTTCTCAATAAACTAACTCTCTCCAACAAAATATTCTGATTAGAGCCTGATCGGTTCCACCCTCCGTTTTTCAAATGAAACAGAATCAGATGCAGCCAGCGACTCTTTTGTCCGCCGCATTGTCGGGCCTTGCAGCAAATTTGACTTCCAAATGCAATTATTCTCATCAAATGCACTCATTCTTGACTCAATATATCCTCTAATGTGGATTCGCTTCATTCCCGCTTCCCTCAACATTCATTACGATTTAATGTCTTTTGTCAAAAATATCTGTTAACCTTCAAATGAAAATCTAATAGGGTCTTCAGGAGGGATGTGATTGGATGAATGAGCTTGCACCTGTTTTTACAGTGGATACGATTGGCTGTGAACCCAACAATAAACAAAATATTTACAAAGACCATGTCATCTCTTACACTTATAAAAATGTACAGTTTGCATCTTGTGTTTTTCGTCATGGCATGACAGAAAGTGGTCTTGTGTGTTTTTCATCCACCCACCGACAAGAAACTCCAAAAACAAGACGACGAGAGAACAAAAAATGGATGGAGATGAGATCGGTGTGCACAGTTGCTTGTGTTATGGATCATAAATGTATATTTAAGTGGTGCGAGGAGGGATGCCTCGTCCACTGTAGAGTAGTGCACCTCTTCAGGCTGCGTAACGGTAGTGTGTTTAGTTTCTGACCGTCACCGTGGCTCAAACCTGATGTACGAAGCTTCCAGAGTCAGTCTCCAGAGCTCATTTAGAGGCCACATCTGTCCTGTTCCTCATACACACGCCAATGCTAACGGCCCATCTCCCATTTCCTCTCGGCCAGATCGTTCTCGGCACCCTGAAAGAGAGATTTCGGACAAAAAAAAACACTTTGAGAAGTGAGAGGTTGAATCAGAAGGTCTTATGGGGACTTGTGACAGGGCATATAACAAGATGTCCGCCTGATGACAAGTGAGCTCAAACTGAGATAATCACTCAAAGGTCAGTGTCAGTGAGGGGGAAGAATGTTCTGGACACGTCATGAGCTCTCTTGGGCTCTGGATAAAAGAGAGATACGGAGAGACTCCAGCTGTGCGGGGACAGGCGCAGGTGTTGATCCCGTCGCTCTGGACGTCCAACTCGGCAGAGTCCAAGTCTTGACGCCGAAACGGAGAGAAAGAGCGACAGCCAATGTTCCTTAACTCAATGTGGCGTAATGCGCGGGTAACTACAGAGGACTATACGAGCGGAGAGAGATAAAAGGGATAAAAAAGGAGAAGAGAGGATCGTGGATCTGATCAGTCCTTCTCTCTGAGATGAGCTTTGTCGTACGGCTTCCGTAATTATAAATGAAAAAAAGAAGGGAACTATTTATCTTCTTTATTATCGTCAAGAATCAGTTTCATTTCCAGATACGACCATGTATCTACAGAGGGAAAAGAATCTCCAAATGAAGTGCACAAAATATAGCTGATGTAAAAAAAAAAAAGAGGAAAAAAAAAGAGATAGAGAGAGGAAGAGAGAGAAGACTATTGCAGAAAAAGACAACAATAAAAAGACAAATAATGTCTTGAATCTCAAATGCGGAAACAAATTCTCTTCAAGATGTCCATTTTCCTCTTAAAAAATAAATCATGCAAATTTCCCAAAGCGCAATCAAGTTATAAATTTTATTATTCTATATCTTTAATTTTTATAATATATAGATATATAATTATAAATATAAATATTTATATAATTATAAATATATATATATATATATATATTTATATGTATATATATATATATATATATATATATATATATATATATATATATATATATATATATATATATATATATATATATGTAGTACTTGTATCTAGTTGTTCATTTCTTCCCATAGGCAAATAACAGTGACAGTGCAAAACAAAAAGCAAAAACAAACATAAAAACGAGAAAGAGACCAAAGAAAACAAAAACAAATTTGGCACTTTTTTCTCAATTCTGCAAATTCCTTGAATAAATCCAGTTCAGGCGATTCTCTCCACGTCCGTCCACAAGACTGCGTCTGATTGGACGATGATCACAGTACTTGGCACAAGAATGCTGGTAAAAATTAGATAGTAGAATCTTTTTTTTTTCATTCATAGCCTTATAAGGTTATCAATAATACATATTTTACACGTATGTTTTCTTGATTTATAAAACAGTCCGAAGTAGGAAAACTGTTCTTTTTTGGGGGACTAGAAACAGCTACAGAAGAGCAGAAGACTGTCAGGGAAGAAAAAAGAGAAAGAAAGAGAAAGACGGCAATGTAACGTGAGTAAAAAAAGAAAGAAAAGAAAACAAGAAAAAAAAACAGGGGAGGGGATAGCTGCTGTATTGAGTGGGGAAAATGACGTTTCTCCACCCAAAACCTTCTCCGCTACTCAATCCAAGAACGAGAGGAGCAGGAAGAGTAAAACAAGAAAGAACGAGAGAGAAACAGTGTGTGCTGGGAGTGGACTTAAAAAGGACAGGAGCGGTGGGTTGGACAGTATCCGTGTAGAGCACCACTCTTAGTACCGGAGGTCTGTGTTCTTATGCGTTTGGGGGGCCTGGTCCCCTCAGAGGGGTCACTATACTCGCGTGGTGGAGTGCTGGTGGGGCAGGGCGTTGTTGCTGTGCCCAGCACTTGGTGCAGGGGCAGGGGGGTAAGTGTTGAAGGCATGGAGGGGCTGCATGCCAGTGATGGTGCTGGGGATCATGGAAAGTGTGTTAGCCGTCATGAGTGGCACATCCTCGGGGGCCCGTCGTAGCGCCAGAGTGTAGTCTGGCGGGCACACGGGTGGTCTCAGGGGCTCCAGGTCGCCGAGGAGACCACGTGTTGGAAGGGGCGTGCCGTGGTCGAGCTCCACCCTCTGCTGCTTCATCTGCAAGGACATTAGCTCCTCCTCTTGGCTCAGTGCCAGGTCGTTATGGGGCGGAGCCCCCACAATGCCGATACCCGGCGTCGCCCCACGTTGGGGCGAGAGACGACGATGGCGTCGTTGCAGCAGCTCGTGCCGTTTGTCACGTTTGTAGTACAATGCAGCAAACGCCAGTACGTTGAGGAAGAGCAGCGACGCACCCACTGCTACCGTCACGCTCAGCTCCGTCGAATAGTCCCGCGTGTCACTCGGGAACGGGAAGCGTTCAGGAGGCTGTTCGGAGCCTTCGAGGTCCGGGTCAGGTGGGTAGGTCGAAACCGTGGGATGGCGAGTAGAGCGTGTGCCTGGACTCTGGGGAGTGCCCTTCCAGCCGGGCCGGTGCGGGCTGCCAGGCGGCAGTCGTGTGGTTAAGGAGGTGATGATCTCCTCATGGAGGGTGTGCAGGTGAGGAACCAGCTCAAGCCAGAAGGCAACTTTGTTGGCACGGTAATTGTCCCGGATGCGAGGCTTCAACCCGATGTGGAGGTACTGCTTGTCTTTAGAGCTGAACTTGGTCCAGATAACTTCTTCAAAGCGATTGGGCTTAGTATGGATGAACTTGGTATCCTGCGGCACTGGAATGTTTGGATCACTGGTAAAAAAAAGTTGAAAGAAAGTCAGGACAGAAGAAGAAAATGGCATTTGTATTGTGGTCTCATTGAATGAACAAATTTGAACTCTCACCCCGTCTTGGCGAAGTTGGTCCAGTACGTCATCACTACAGCGCTGAGCATGACATCGTTCTTGGAAAAGTTGCAGGGAAATAGATCTGTGGCGCCCACCATGGGAACACCGAACACATATGGGATCTCATCACCATGTGCTGCGTCTGCCCACTCGGGTCGCGCCTCCGTCTGGCAGTGGTGGTGGAAGGTATAAAAATAAACGGGGGACTGGAACTCTGCGTGCAGCTTAGCTGTGGCCACTGCTGGCGCCACCCACTGGTGATCGGTGAAAAGTGCAAGTAGAGTTTTCCGCCGCATGTCACCGTTGTCGCGGTCGGCCCAATCTGTGTACATGAACTTTATAGTCTCCCGCAATATGTCTTTACCTAAGAAGGGACAGAGAGAGACCAAGAGAGAAAAAGATGGATGTTGGATGATGAAAGACAGAGTTGGTTGTCACACAAAGCAGGGCACCTTGACCCAATATAGGAGACAATGAGACAGAAGCACCCAAGGTGACGGGTAAAATTAGACTGATTACCTTGAACAACCGCTAAAAGAATGTGTAGTGTCATGTAACGTGTACTCAGTGTTCATTTATGAAAGATATTTTTTCATCCTGCAGAATCTTCTTTGGAGCACAAAGCAAATCTTTTGACTGAAATAACTTTTAATAGGTACTCAATTCAGTGCCTGATTAAAAATCCTACAAAATCATTGTATTAACATACTTTTTGTTGAATATGTAAAAATGCCTTAGTCATTGACATAGTAACTTCTTATATGATTATGTAACCAGATTCTAAAAAATAAATACTTGCAATTAGATTAAAAAACTCAATCAGAATAGTTATTTTTTATTGATTACATGATTACTTAATATTTACATAATGGCAGTAAATTATTTACAAATCATTGATTTCTACCTCAAAAGTTTTGTGGAAATGCACTCAGATCGGCCACTAGTCAGGAGACTATAATTACCGGTACATGGAAATTTGAGAGGCCGCCCCGCATAAACAAATAAAACATTTAATACATTTTTTTTGTAAGTGATTCATTTTGATTGGTTTTATTTTTTTATAATTTAACTTTTTAATAACTTCATTAACTAAGCTTTTCATAAATTTATGAATCCCTGCAGTTCCTTCCCAATTTAGAGAAATGAACTTCATGTTGTCACAAAATTGAATAATTTTTCTTTCTTTATATTTTTTATCAGTGTGGTACAAGATTATACAATTTAAATCAATATTATAAACAAGTTAAGTCAAAAGTAATCAAAAAGTAGTCGAAATATATAACTTAAAATGTGCAATGTAATAGATTACGTTACTAACTACAATTTTTATCATGTAATTTGTAATGGACTACAATTCATAAGTAATCTACTCAGCAAATTACATTAGATTTATAGTCACAATAACATGATATATTTTAAACAGGCATTGGGGTCAGATGTTAACTCTGTTAAAACTGATGGATTCAGTGAGTTCAATTATTCAAGGATTTGTCAAGACTGATTCAAACTAATAAGTTTGTAAGTCTTTATTAGTGGTTCATTAAAATGAACTGATTTATAAGAGAACTCAGAAATCAGATTATGCTTAGTCTGTATGTTTGTTTTTGAGTGTAGCCAGCATATAGCCTAGAAATCTAGACGCACCCTAGCGGCAGCAAAAATTATTTTGCAGCAAAATGTGGTCTAGCAACTCTCCGTTGGCATTCGAGCTGGAAAAACCAAACTCTGGTCAGGCCAATCACATCGTGTATAGAGTTGGTGGGCGGGCTTAACATAATGACGGCAGAGCTGTGACGGTTTCGCGTGATTTCCATAGGTGAATTTCCTGCTACTTGAAAACAAAGAAGATGCTGCTGGCGAACAGCGGTCTTTCGAATCGGCTTTTGTCGCGATTCTGGATGACTTGGAGTTAAGAGAACGTCACTTAAGTCATTCTTATAAAAGGAAGATGTGTTCGGAGTTTTGACGACTGGATACGGCAAAAGTTTAATATATCAACTAGCTCTGCTGCTGGAAAAACGCACGGGACTCACATAGCCACAGCCGTTCGTTGCTCTGGTTGGTTGTAGCGCTGTCCATTGCATGCAGAGGGATTTTGAAAGACAACCGTTTATCCCGCCCCTCGGATTGAGGTATGACAATTGTGAGTTCCCAGACCAAACATCTTGATAGGTCTGGCTTGCCAGGCTAGCCAGCATATGCAATGCAATAGAAATCCATATAGTTGTGCCATTATTTTGCACTCTCTCTTAAAGCTGCAGTAGGGAGTTTTGAGAAAACGTTGACTTAGCCTGAAAATTTGAACAAGCACAACTTACAGGTCCCACCCCCTTGCTCTCTGCTGCGCTACAGCCCTCCCTCCACAGCTCGTCATCCACAGCGGAGCCTGTCGTGAACGCGCAGGCTAGTAAACACACCGATGACGGCGGATTGAAAGCTTATATGGCACATTCACTAATAGGGACTAAACATCAACAATATGCTTTACATTGACTATGGCCTGCCCATACTTTGACTACAATCTTGGTCCTAAATCATTATGTATTTTGCAATACATGTAACTTTATAACGTTGCACTCTTTTATACTTCACTCTATAGGCTACGTTATAAATAGCTAGTAAGATATTTTTAATATAACGGTAACTAACGTTACAGTATGTAAGTAATTATTCTAGCGATATATAATGCTAGATAAGGTGTGCTAGTACATTATTTCAGCAAAATGACAAGCCAGTGAATTAGCAGGTTTCAACTGTTGCTTAGCAGAGAGAGTGCGTGACATTTTATCTACATGTTATGTGGCTAGAGTTTTGAAACCGAGTCAATGGGCTCTGTCTAATTCTTTCTTCGCTTGTTTATCGTCATCGGTCTTTTTCCTTTTACCTCTTTGTTTTATGAGCAGGTGTCACTCGAGAATGGCAGTTTAGGTTGTTTCTCCCGTCATAAGCACAGCAGCAGCTCGCCGGCAATCTTGAGTTTGAACGACGGTACGCGCTCCGGCGCTCGCGCTGTGCACGAGAGGCATGTGATCAGCGCGTACACGAGCGTGATTGACACTGCTAAGACATTCCTCCTGGCTCTGATTGGTGGTTTCTGACGGGAGCGTTGTATTTCTGCAAATGGCAATAGGACCACTGGGAGGAGCCAGAGGAGCTTGATTTTTACACAGATTATCTGTCTCATATTCTACTGTCAGGACATAATGACAGTTTTAACAAATATGTAAAAAATATTTTTACCTACAGCAGCTTTAAATCATCAAATTATATATTTTTTTACATAAAGACAGATGTTTAAAATAATTCTGCATGCATACAGCTCAGCGAACAGTTCAGTTTATTTTGCCATTGCACTGTTGAATCAGTGGCGGGAATGGCAGTGCAAACACTGATCTGTTATAGTGCAAGTGTGTCTGTGAAACTCACCATCTGGGTATCCGTATAGGTTGTCCACAAAGTTGGATATGGTGTAGTCAAAGGAAGCAGCTGAAATTCCATCCTCACCCTCACTGTCATCTACAAATTTCAGCCCTTCACCCTGGTTCACCCCCAACAGGATGTCGTAGTTCAGGAACTCCCCCTGAGGACATTGCACAAATGTCACCCACAGTACTCACTTTGGCTAATGAACTGTCATGATTATACTCTGGGATCACTCTAAACTCGGGGACCTTGCAGTGTCCAAAATCACACCTGCTGCATGAGGATCTCAGGGTCATCGGGCACCACGTCTCCGTCCACCACTGGCCCGAATGCGATGTGATAACGGGCAGGTTGGATATCCTGATCCACCAGCTCCCTGAAGCTCTTCCTTCGCAGACAGTCCACCAGATCTGCAGTGTCGCTGTAGCTGCAGCCCACCTTCTTGGCCAGGATCTTGGTGTACATCAGGGGCCGGTAGTTCACTGACCAGCTGGATATGGCGGAGCCACTCTGAGCAATGGCCCTCTGGAACAATCCTGAAACCAGGGCTAGATATAAGCAATGACTAAGAAAAGGCAGATAGCAGGATATAATGTGAGTGAGTCAATGTGGACACTGAGTGTCCCATGACCATGAGCAATATAAAGCCACTGAATATCTTTATCATCACGCAAGGAAGGACAGTGGAACTTTTTTCCATCATTTTTTGCAGTTGTGTGAAATGTATACTCAGATCCAGATTTACAATGTGGACTTTTGGAACTGCTAACATGAAGGAAGTTTTCTGAGGTCATGCTGGTCTTCAACAGGGTGCATGGGTTCAACAGGGTGCAGGGTTAATGTGTGTTTTAAATAGAGCAGGTAGAAACTCAGATTCACTTGAATGAAAGTGAGATTAAGTGAACTCAGCAGTGTTCGAAAACACTCTGGATGAGCATGAGGAAACCATCTTGGATTTCAGAACCCTGCTGCACCGTTATGTAAAGTGTCCCACGGTTTTCATCTGCAGATTCTGTTATTAATTATTAAAATGTTTCCCGCACCCCACCCCCCAGTCTCACACACACACACACACACACACACACACACACACACACACACACACACACACACACACACACACACACACACACACACACACACACACACACACACACACACACACACACACACACACACACACACACACACACACACACACACACACACACACACACACACACACACACACACACAATACTCTATTACAAGACCCCCCAGCTCCAGTTCCCTATGAAATCAATTAAGAATCAGCTCAGCTGCAGTCCAACACTTCTGCATCACACACACACATAGTTGTACATGCTGCTCATTATAAATTTGTCTCACATCTCTCCATTTTTATCACACAGCACTCATTATAAACTGGCATCAAATGCAGATGCACATGTGATCTCGAGATAGCAGTATAAATCAGTCTCATTTTCACACAGCCGCACAATATATCAGTGTATAAAAAAATTATGAACATAGAAGAGCATATTGTAAAAACATATAGCATAAAAGGGTTAAAGACATTAAAGGGTTAGTTCACCCCAACACTTTAATTCTGTCATTAGCTACTTACGTCTGAGTTAATATTTTGTAAATAAAGGGGTAAATTATGTTTTTTGCACAAAATTCATGCTTCATAAAATTGAGGTTAAACAACTGTAATATCACATGGATTATTTTAATGATGTCTTTACGGTACTCCCTTTCTGTGCCTTGAAAGTGGTAGTTATGTAGCTGTCAATGGACGGAGAGAAAGCTCTCAGATTTCATTAAAAAGATCTTCAATTGTGTTCCGAAAGGCTTACGGGTTTGGAACGACATGAGGTTGAGTAATTAATGACATTTAATTTAAACCTTTTAAAAGAACAGTCCAAATATCCAAATACAAAAGTAATTCAGATTTTTTAAATGAGCTGAAGGTCAGTAAATGGGTAAATGGAAAATGAGAGCATCCATGATAAAGAGAAAGAAACTATTCTAAAACACACATGTTCTTAGAAATGTAATCTTTCTATTGATGTTGGTTTTATATGGTTTTGAAGTAAGCAATAAGGTATTCGAGGCTAGTACTGTATCGTGAATAAGTCATGGCTGAAGGGAGTTGTTAGGCACGTTGTCAGTGCCTGCAACCCCTTCAGCCGTGACATATTAACCTTTTTACTGAATAACCTAAATAACCTTTCATAAAACGGTTACCACACAATACAAATATTAAAGCAGAAAAATATGTATCTATCCAACTTTCATTGGCAAAATCACAAAAAGCCTTCCTTCTGCTGGAAAAAAATAGTCCCTGACCGTGAACAGCAACAGAATTTACATTATTTCTGGCAAATACTGTCTTTATGAGTGAGTCGGTCAGTAGAGAAGACTTTTATATTGAAAGGATTCAAACTTGTGAACACGGAAAAGCAAGACGCAACTGACAAATGACTAGGGCACGGGAAAACCCCTTAACTGTTAAAAGTACAAGAAATTGCAACGGACATTCAAACTGATATTTTTATTATGAATATAGGACTGACCTGGAGGAAAATACTATATCTACTGTAAATGCAGGTACACTCGCTTACTTCACAACAAGAGTGGTTGCTAGGGGTGTTGTGTAGTGATACATAGAACCGTTGGGTGAAGCGGTCATGTGAGTAAAACACAGCTATTGACCAATCAGAATCGGGGATTGGAACTAAACGTTTTATATGTCTTATACCATTTTCAAGGAAAGTAAAAATTTCTATAAATTATGATGTGATGTAAAATGTAATACATTTTGTTTACACCTTGTGAGTGTACACAACAAAATATATTTTCAAAGAAAATGTTTTGTTTTATACAGAAGCCATGAATTCAATTATTAATTTCAAAATATCCATTTTGGGGGACTTTTGCATATTTTGCAAGCTCTCATTTTTTACAAATATTTTAAGAGACTTACTGATCTTTTCAAATATTAATAAGAGTGAAGCAGATATGTTAAGAAAAATAATAATAGAATAATAGATTGTCAAACTACTTAATAACGTTTACTTTTTAACAATTTTAATCTTTTAAAGAGGCTTGTCTCTTTATTATGATATCAGGACAGTTGTATTATGTTGTTTTTGACTTTATGCCACCCCATATAAATTTAAAATTTAATATACAAATGAAAAAGAAATGTCATCATAGAAGAGGTGTATTCATGTCATTCTACACTACCATTCAAAAGTTTGGGGTCAGTTTTTGAAAATACAAAAATATTTCATACAAATATTTTACTGATCAAAAATACAGTAAAAAGAGTAACATTGTGATATTCAATTACAATAAAATAAATATTTTTCTATTTTAATATATTTTATCATTTATTTTTAGTGATGTCAAAGCTGAATTTTCAGCAGCCATTACTTTAGTCTTCAGTGTCACATGATTCTTCAGAAATTATTCTAAAATTAAAGTGACATGTGGGCCAAGTATGGTATATCATACTCTGAATTTATCCTCTGCATGTATTTAACCCATCCAACTTAGTGCACACACATTAGTGGTGAGTAGTGAACACACACACTGCAAAGCGTTCACACACACCCAGTGGGAAGCCATTCACTGCGGCGCCCAGGGAGTGATTGGGGGTAAGGTGCCTTGTTTAAGGGTACCTCAGTCGGTTACATTGTCAATGTCTATAAATCATTGACCTTGTCTTAAATGCATTATAAAATGTGCGTCACTTTTGATCAATTTAATGAGTCCTTATTGAATAAAAGTATTCATTATAGAAAAAAAAAACTTTTGAATGGTAGTGTATGTATGAATTCAATTTTTAAATGACCTTCCTTTAAATTATGGAGCTCTTTATTGATGATGATCACAGCAACAGAGCTTCAAACCTTCAGAATGATGGGATAGGATGAGAAGGTTGACACAAGAGGCTCCGGCCCCGAACCAAATATGGTGATTCTCTCTGGGTCTCCTCCAAAATGTCCGATGTTCTCATTGAGCCAACGTAGAGCCTGAATCTGGTCCAGTAGCCCATAATTCCCCTTTGCAGACTGATCTCCAGTGCTTAGAAAACCTGTGGAGAGCAAGAGAAAAGATAGCAGACAGTGTGGACCAAATGTATAAAAACAGCATGATCAATACATGTTGATCAAGATCAAGCACTCTGAGCCTGAGAAGAGCAAAGTGCATTAGTAAAATGAAAGAATGAAATGAGGCAGAGGACTAAAGCTTTAATTAGACATGTTTATTTGGAACTTCCTGTTCCTATTTGGAATGATTCATATTAACGTGTACAATAGAAGACTTGAATTGGTTATTAATAACAATTGTACACTATGATATACTTTGCATGTTACTGTGTTAACAGATGAGCTGGTTACTGTATTCCACAACGCAATGTGCTCAAACTCATTTGAATGTCAAGATTAAGAGCTTTTTTTCCTCATAAGATTTGAGAAAATTTCTTCTCTGTTTATCCATGCATAATGTAAAAAAATAGTAGGCATTGTTAAATGTATACAGTACATTAGTGTTTTTGAAAGGACATTTTAAGTGGATGATTCAATGACTGAATCCTTTGGGCCACTACATGAACGGTGACTGAACAAATGAGTGAAAAAATCAGAACTTATTCAAAAGACTTAAATCAGCATATTGCCAGTTCATAAATCTATTTAAAATTAAAAACACAGTAAGTCTTTTCAATCACAGTACTATGAAAGTGTATAGATTTAGGACACTTTCCCCTTATAAGATTGGATTAAACTTTTAATACAAATCAGCATGTTTATCAATGCATAACATTAGAAAACAACAGTAGGCATTACTCTATACTGCACAGAATACAGTAACTAAGCAGTACATTAGCATTTGTAAAAGACTTTTTAAGTGAATGATTCAATGACTGAATCTTTGGCTAGGTGAACATGACTGCTGCATAGTGATTGAACAAATGATTCAAAATATTCTAATCATCCGTTCATAAATCTATTTATAATTGCTCAAAAACACATGTGTCTAAAATTACAGCACTATGAAGCTTTAGCAGAACATATTTTCATCTGTGATGTTCAGTGCTGTGAACCTCAGGGATGCTGGGGTGGGTTTGATGCATTAACGGTTATCATCGCTGGTGAGAGGAATTTTATTATCATCTTGTCAAGCCCGTCTTTATGACAGCTCTAGCCGATTAGCCAGTTTAGACATTTGGACCGTTGTTCTTTGGTTAGCAGAAGCTTAAGTGCTCACTGAACACATACACATACATACTTTAAAATAGGAAGCCCACATACCATAATGGACCTCTACAAATAATACATGCTACTGTTCATTAAAATGGATCGTATGTGGCTCTAGAGTCACGGTGTAAATGAGAACTAAAGAGCTTATGTAAGACTGTCTATTTTATTACTCTAACTGAACTGGTTATGCACTAAAAACTTGATAATGTAGAGAAAAAAAATAGGAATTTCAAAAATATTCCACATGTCTAAGAAAGCACTCTTCAGACTGTGAAAGATAGGCTTCCACTGGAATATTAAAAGAAATGGGGAAAAGACATAAAAGGGAAAATAGAGATAAAAATAGACCAATGCTTAAAAGCTATGTGCCCTCAGACCCAATATGAGAGCCAGTGAGTGCGACTGTGTGTCTGTGTGTGTGTGTTTTAGAGAAAAAGAGCAAGTCAAAGAAACTAAGAGGGACGAGTAGAGAAAAAGACAAACTGCCATGTTGTTTTCAGGAGTCAGGACTGTGAGGAAGAAGACAAGCGTCAACATACGGACACATCACAAACAACACACAACAGATCATAAACTCGGCACCTCTACATATAAAAGGCTCTCTGCGTGTGTCATAGATGGAGGAATATACAGAAATAGAGTTCTTTGAAAATGTTCGTTACAGATGTTAAAAAAAAAGCTTTTGACGTCTGAAAGTCCCAAAGGATGATAATGACTTTGTTTTAAAAGATATCACAGCCTCTGCTACATTATTTTACATGCTATATAAAATAGTAGCATGTATTCATGACCGAGGGCATCATAATTCTAAACTGTTGCAATTTTTTCCATGACAAAATGCAACATTAGCACAGATTTGGATTTCAATTTATAATAGCTGTTTTCTGTTTTATTATATTTTAAAATGTCATTTATTATCCTACATTTTTTATTATGTCTTTTGTGTCTCATGATCCTTCTGAAATCATTATAATATGCTGATTTGGTGCTCAAGAAACATATAAAAACATAAAATAAACATATATTTGTATATAACAAAACCGCATTTATTTGAAATAAGATTTTTTGATCAATTTAATGCATCCTTGCACAAATTCCACCCTGACTGTTCACACTTAAGTTATCTTGCAAAAAAACGCATATCTGTTTATTTCCACTAAAAACAAAATATGGGCCACATTCAGCTGTGGTGTGAACATAGCCTTCCGTATTGTCTAAACGACATTAATGGGACAGGTAACTGGATGTGTGCTAACTCGCATTCTAAGCGTCGGCCTCACGAGTCAAGGACAACCCCTAGAAACGAGACAAATTACGTATTCATCAAACTGCTAGATCAGGCCACCACAGGCGAGTCCCTAAAGATGAGTGAAGTCACTGAGTGCATTACAAATACAACTGTAGTGCAAATTAGAGGGGGAAGTGTGGACGTGAGGTCTTTTTATAATAGTTTCATATTAGATGAGTGTGAATCCTAGAGGTTGTGAATCTGTGGCGATATTCGGAAATGTGGCGCATACTTTGTGCAGTATGCGCATTTCTGTAGGCACGGGATAGCTAGATGACCTACTTCACTGGGTATTATATCCCACAATGCAACCTGCTCAACTTAACCTTCCATATGCAGTAACTAGATTGTTAGTATGTCATTTGGAACTGTTGCTATATTCATAATTCAGCTGTAGCCAGGTCCCAAACTAAAATGTTAATTGAAATAAAGCTGAAATAAAATAAAATATAAATATTAGATGAAAATTAGAAATGCAGTCTTGACTGAAAAACCCTGCACTAAAGCCAACAAATTACTATGTTTAGCTGGAAAAATAAAAACTTAAACTGAACAAACTAAAATAAAGTTTACGTAATAAAATAAATTAAACCCAAATAGTAGTATACAAAATTAACAACAACAACAAAAGCACATACAAAATAGTAAAAAAAAAATTGAAAACTAAAAACTGAAATGCTAATTCAAAATATGAATAACTATTGGTATATAAATATTATAAAAATAACACTGGTAATCACATAGTCCTATAGCTACATCCTGCTAGTGTACTGTATACTACATAAACAACATGAAATAAAATATATAATTGCAACAGTTATACCATTGTGTGTTAAAAAAAACATGAACTTTTGTCAAATCTGATTATATAAGCAGTCAAGCAAGTTACATTGTGGGATACGGTATACCATACAGTTGCATTTTGCACTTTAAGGCAAATGTAGAAGGTCATGTGGGAATTCCATAAAGAAAAATGTCATACTGTGCACATTATACATGCATCAGATAATAGTAATCGCAGTATGGAAGTATTCTATTCTGAACATATATGTTGTCTAAACCTACTGTTCAGAGGTAAGTATGTCAACATCTGTGCACTAGACGAGTGGGAACCCTTGTGTGGTCTGTCAGATGACTGGAAGTCTGTATGTGCAGCACAGCCATTGGATAAAAGGCTGATCGATGGGAAAACGGTGTTCAGGAACTGGTTGCTGAGGGTCGGTGGGTTTGACTGTCTTCAAATTAACCTCCTTCTGTAGCTCTGTTTGCTGTTGCCTGGCAACCAGCCACTACTTCTTTCAAAAGGATGTGTTTTGCGAGTGTGCAGACACAATGGTGAATGTTGCAAAAATGCAGTGATTATCCTAAACTACGGGTTGCGTCCATATGTGTAACGAAATATCATATTACAATTTAGCAAAATGATCAGTCAAACGTCTAACCCCGTGCACCGCTCTGATTCGCTCGGTAAGTTTCACTGTGAGCTGAGTGCTGAGTCGAATCTCCTGCAGACTTTGGTGCTGAGAACAGCAGTTTGGGGCTGGACTCATGCATATGCACCACTCCAGCGAACAGCAGATCGAGAGAGAGAGAGAGAGAGAGAGAGAGAGAGAGAGAGAGAGAGAGAGAGAGAGAAGAGAGAGAGAGAGAGAGAGAGAGAGAGAGAGAGAGAGAGAGAGAGAGAGAGAGAGAGAGAGAGAGAGAGAGAGTCTTGCATGCCAGAGTAAAAGAGGGAATAGAAGGTGAGAGGGCGATGCAGGGGGATAGATAGATAGATAGATAGATAGATAGATAGATAGATAATGAGGCTACTTCCAATAAAAGGCCCAACATATTAGGAATATTTTAAGCTGTGTTGCTATGTGAGTGAACGCAAGCGTCTCGCTTATATAATTATTAACCCATGCAACATATCTGCACCAGGCGTATTTTTTAACATGACGTGCCACAACTCTTTGAGGTTGTCGACTCTGGACATGTCAAAGTAAACATTATAAACTTGAACATTTGTCTTTCTGAATGTGTGCATGATGATGTTGTATTGAAGCACGTTGCATCGTAATGCCCTGTTCGCTTTGATGTGTTCATGACCTGTTTAATCTTTGTAGGTCTAAATGCAGCAAAATCTAGTGTGCACCCCTATACCCGAAGTTGAAATTGAAAAATTGCTCTTATAGGGGAATTATCACACTACGTCACACTGACGTCACGCAGGTGCAACTGCGCATGTCGGCAGCAGAAGCTGGGCACTGGGCGCTGAAACAAACCCGGGAAAATGTCGTGTTGTGCAGTGGGTTGGCAGAATCGACCATCTGTAAACAAAGGTCTGAAGTTTTACCGAATAGACCCCTTATCAGCCGACGTCAGTTACTTCACGGCGCTAGCTGGAGGCAAAACAAACGGAAAACTGCAGGCGGCTAATACAAACCAGCACAGATTCAGCTACATAATAAGGAGCTTAAATTATTATTATTATTGTTAAATATCATCTTGATGTGTTGTTGGGTGCAAGAATCAATGAAAAATGAGTATGCTGTATCTGGAATTTTTAATTCTCGAAAATATTCACATCATTAACATTGCACGTAACGTTACTGTCACTGTTTACATTGTCGTCTTCTCGGCGCTGGCTCGGCAGAACTGCGGATCGTACACACAAGTCTTGTACATGACCATTCAGCACATAGTTATAGGCATCTAAAGATTTATATGCCCTCAGTTTCTCTTTACGCGGTTTCTCTATCAGGTAGGTGTAGAAGTCAGGCCACTCAACCGGAGGTAGCGTTAATCCTGTCAGATCGTCCATTGAGTGAGCGTGTACGGGTCCAGCCGTAAAACGTTGTTTACGTCTGGTTCCGTCCGTTAAAATTAACTTTTGCAAATAAAAATCGCGGTCCTGGACACTGAGTGACCTTGCACATTAAGATAAAACCGGATTTTCTCCAGTCATTGTTAAAAAACAAGCTAACAAAACTTGCAAAATAACGTTAGGGAAGCGGCCAGAGGGATCGTTCTGCAGCCAACTAAGCTCCGCCCACAGAAAAACGTCACCATGTTTACCAACTGATAAGGGGTCTATAGTCTAATGGTAAAAAATGCCCCTGGAAATGAATTTAAAAGGTTAAATATCGCCCTGTAAGTTAATGTCTGTTATTGATCATAAGTGCTCCTAAAGAAAAATGTTAGCGAGCCCTGAGGAGGAAAGAGGTAAAAACTATTATCAAGAAAGTTTATTATAATGGTAGCACAGTGCTAGCATAGTTGCAATGCTGATTTTGAGGTGATACAAATCAGGTTTGTGCCATTGTACAGGAACACTTATTCCTAATATTAACTTTCACATGAAACCTCAAATGCCAGACATTGATTGCATGAGAAACAAAAGTTTGTCTGTATGAGTTTGTAAATGGCAGCCTGTGCCCTTTTGTAGTACATACTATTTCTCATCAAACTGTGATAACTGTGATTAAATTCAGTATACGTCTGCCATATGTTGCCACCCCTCAAAAATTCCTGCCCCCCTCTCGCCACCCCATAAATATTTTCTAGATCCGCCCCTGCCCCAACCCCAACACCCCCTCCCTCCCTGTACAAAACAGTCATGGTCCCACACGCACCTTCTGGCTCCGCCTCCTACAGTAGCCACACCCCACTTGCGTTAACTGAGCTCAAATAGTGCGTTGGCCAGCAACCGAGAAACTGGTAGCCAGGCAAAAGACAAGTGACCAATCCTTTGTGGCGACGTCACTAAACACACTTTCTACCAGCACAGTTGAGTACGGTTAGCTAAGAACCCGTGAACTCCAGGCTGAGAACGTTTTTTTAAACGTGCCATGCCGAACCAAGCTCAAAAATATAACAGGAGTGGCGTAAAAATCTGAAAGCCGTCCGTCATTTTGACAGATTACACTGAGAGAGATGTATTGTAACTTGTAACTGTAATTCTCACCCCTGTACAAGGCATCAATACAGTATTCACTGAATTTTGTGATAAAATAGACTGAATTTGATTCATATCAAAAGTAACAAAGCACAAAGCTTATTGCGATTTATTGGACAAACATTCATGATGAAATCTGAAAAGTGAAGCACAGTCTCTGTTCAACTTTCTCTTCATAAATAAATAAATGCATAATCTAGCCTATATGCTTGTCCTGTACGTTTGTGAATAAAAATAGAAAATTTGAACAAAAACAGAGCCTATTAAATGGCTTATTATCATTAAAGTGTGAAAATTAAAATTGACGGGTAATAATAGATTATGATGGAATTTTTACAACCCTGTTCGTCAGTGTGTGTGTGTGTGTGTGCGCGTGCGTGCCGTGCATGTGAGAGAGTGAGAGTTACGCTCAGCAGCTTCTAGGTCTCCAATGTCATTTTTTTTTTGTTTTTTGAAATATGTGAAATTATGTGAAGCGTATTGTAGTACTGCAGTGCTTTACCAATATGTTTAAGCTTTGGGCTAACGCAAAATATAACTGACTGCGTCATCTGGCCAATCACCGCCGATTAGCGTCACGCAAAGGAGGGGTTTGGGCAAATGAGTCGTCAAACGAATCATTAGGGAGTCGGTGAGCAAATCAGGTAAAAATAAATGCATATTATAAGACAACAAAAGTGTTTTTTGTCATTGCATGCATGTAAAACTGTTGTTGGGGACTCCCAGAACATTATTAGGAACATTTTAAATGCCATAATAGGTACCCTTTCAGTCCGACGGTGGAAAAGGTGCTAAAGTTTTGATGGTGTCTGGGGGGACTCGAGTTTACACTTTAGGGGGAGATAAATGATTGCCATGATTGGCATACTAATAGTAGTCAATGAACAATAAACTGGGTTAAAGGATACTCCACTTTTTTTGGAAATAGGCTCATTTTACAACTCCCCCAGAGTAAACAGTTGAGTTTTACCGTTTTCGAATCCTTTCAGCCGATTTTCTGATATTTAGAAGAATATCAGTAACCAGACAGTTTCTGGTCTCATTGACTTCCATAGTAGGAAAAAATATATACCGGTACTATGGGAGTCAATGAGACCAGAAACTGTCTGGTTACTGATATTCTTCTAAATATCAGAAAATCGGCTGAATGGATTCAAAAACGGTAAAACTCAACTGTTTACTCTGGGGGAGTTGTAAAATGAGCCTATTTCCAAAACAAGTGGAGTATCCCTTTAAGATAATGTTTTGTACCATAAAACACTTACACACTTCATCTAAATCTTACTCTAACAACACTAATAATTCTTCTTCTTATTCTAAATATATTTCAATATATTTAATAAATGACTAATTACAATAAATAATTCTAAGGACCTTTGTGGAGGAATGCATAATTACCCAGAATGCTTTAATTGACCTGTCCTTAGAGCCAAACTATAGCAGGATGACAAGATGAAAACCTTAAACAAAACACCAAACAAGTGACCCATTAGATAGAAGTCCACTGCTGTGTTCACTACATTCCTCTTCTGGTCATTCTAATTCGATTCAAACTCCTGCTTGCGAATTGACTCAATTCCTAAATTACGATTTTTGTCTTGTCAAGCAGAACCTCAGAACCTTGTCCTCTCCATTCCTCACAGAAAAGTGTTTCTCTCACTGAAATATATCTGTATCTAAAACAAGCATATTGGTTGGTGAAGTATAAGTTAATCAGCTGTGCTTCGCAGGGCCCCGCTGTTAGGCGACATCAATATCCCACAAACATAAAAACAATATCTGCGTTCTGCACGGCTGCACCTTACAACAGACTACAGACAACTAACTGCCTATTTTACCAGAGGACGTACTGCTACTGAAAGAAGAGGGATGGCGAAGAGATGAGATTTAGCTTTCGACACTATTAGCATTTGGAGACGATATTATATTCATTTGTACAAAAATATAATTTTTTCAGAAAAAAGTATACATGAAAGCTTCACCACTAAACCTAACCATCAGTGGGGCATTAGTAAATTGGGATAATTAAAATTAAAACGAATTAGCTACCAATTCGTCCGTAAAATAGTTACGAGATTTATTGGAACTCCCGCCAAATAGCAGCGTTGACGACTTCTTTAGTCTTTGTAATAATTTACTCTAAAATATAAATAAACAATTGAAGTTAATCATGCTAAATCTCGGCGCTGCTCACCCGCAGCAGGTATAAAAATATGAAAATGTGCCCTCTTCATTCTGAGGTGGCATTTACATTTCCAAAATAATCTCCTCCACTTTTCAGATACCAACACTGCAAACATTCATTGTTTCCCTTTGCATTTATAATTACGCGATTAACGTCCACATCAAAAAATGAAAAGCGCGTTTCAGAAACATAAATATAGCTCAAAGCAAACATCCTCGAGAGGTGCACGGCATAGAGTGAATCATAATTCGGGGATTCTGTGCTAGCTGGTGGCGAATGGCGGAAAGTGTAAAAACTGCTGAAATAAAGACTCGTGTGGAATTAGGAACCTAATTAGGGTAATCTGTTCCTTCAAATAGGACAGATTTGATGAAGAACTGGAAGATGCCGAGAAAGAGTAAGTGAGCGAGGTGAGGGGGTAATGCGAACAGGGAAATGCAGGAAACGCTTAGGCCCTGGTAAGAAAAACGGAGCTACACCCGCAAGGCCCATTGACAGCGCATTCTTTCTTCCCCAGAGTTCATTAATTAGTTAATTAGTCTGAGCAGATGGTTGTGGTACACAAATCAGCAGCTCAGAGGGGCAGCTGGGCGGAGGCAGAGATGGAAGGTGAGGGCGCCTCAGATCTGGAGAAAACTTGCACATTCGCTGAGCGCTAATGCTAACGCAGCTAACCTGCTGCAGTGCACAGAGCACATGTGTACTAACACTCGTATCTCACTCTGGCCTGCTCCCCCACCCCCCAGAGTGTGCGTGAGGAATTTCAGATAGTTGCGCAACGGCTTCGACAACACAAGAACCTGTGAGGGTCAGAATCCAGAAACAAATGCTATGTGTGTGTGTGTTTGAGTTACATTAGCATTGGTTTGAATGAATTCTCTGCTTCACTGCAGATATAAAAAGGCAGTTCTGATGGTTATTTTTAGCTTGTTCACATTTCCCCCCTTCTGTCTCAACTCTTTCACTTGTTTTGTCTCTCTCTCAACCTCTCCCCCTTTCTATGGCCCTTTTTCCTTTTATCTCTCTTTCGCTGTGTAAAGGTGCATGTGCATATAGCTCACAGTTCTGACAGTGTCTGTGCGTATGGGAGCTGGATAAAGGGTCCGGTTTTGTGTTAAACCTGCTTTTATGATGCGGAACACTGTTCTCTCTCTCTCTCTCTCTCTCTCTCTCTCTCTCTCTCCTCTCTCTCTCTCTCTCTCTCTCTCTCTCCTCTCTCTCTCTCTCTCCTCTCTCTCTCCTCTCTCTCCCTCTCTCCTCTCTCTCTCTCTCTCTCTCTCTCTCTCTCTCTCTCTCCCTTTTTTCACTTCCTTTGTGCATATTTTTCCCGTTTGAAAATGCTTCATCCAATGGGACTGGAATGGCAAGACACAAACACGTAATCCTCTTCACCGCTATAGAAAAACCTCTATAAAGAAGAATAGAGTGAAAGACAGATAATTCACTGAAAGGTTACTTTTATTCATCCATGTACCAAAATTCATCACCCATGCTAATAATCATACTTTTTGCATCCTTTCAGAGAGGCGTACATGTATTTTTGTTTCTAATGTATTCATTTTGTATATGCATACTGTGTGCATTGTGCACATTTTCTGTATGCACAGAATATTAGGATTTGCAGCAAAATGTGCAGTATGTGCACTGCTCTCCATTTGCAATGTGATGAGGCTAAAGTAATAGCCTTTATAATTGACAATTTTTTTGCAGGCTGAGAAACTCAATGACAAAAAATGCTAGAGTTATAACATTTGCAGAGGTTTAAATTGTATTGACACTTGCAAGTATGAGAGCTAAAGACTTCATCTTCCAATATCAGAAACAGCTTTAGAGTTAGCAATTTTGACTTCATCTCTGTAAATCAGTTTAAATTGGAAAAAAAAACTCGGATTAATTATTTTTTGTGTGTGACCACTCCGTGTGACATTTTTAATGTAAAAAAATAAATAAAAAATCATATTACATTGTATAAATTTATATGAAATCACCACCTCATGAAACAATTACCAGATCCAATGGTAATTGTAACAATAGTCCACTGAAGGAGAGTTGATATTGTTGAGTTGATATGACTATTTCACATGTTTTAAAGTTACGAGTTTTCAACTTTATCTTTTCAGTTTTCATTTTATTTATTTAATGTAGTAATTAATTTTAATTGTATTTGTTATTTATTTAATTTAAGTTTTAAACAATGTTTATTTAGTTATTTGTACAGTTTTAAGTTCGTAATTTAAAGTGCTTTATAACCAAACATGCTTTATTTTCACGTTTAATTTGCCAATGTACACACATTTTTTTTATTACATTAAGTTTTTAAACTACTGATATATGATTTTATATAATATTAGTTTCATTTCATTTAAACAAACATGTTTTAATCTTTTATTTAATACAACACTGGTGTTTAAATTTTTTTCAAAAATATGTGAAAGACATGCCCGACTATTTTAATTTCTTGGATTAGCATTTAATCTGGATTACAATGAATGTTTGTTGAAAATGTGTGTAACCCTCTCAAGCAATACTACCCCACCTATGGACAAAAGTTTTTGATCCTTCCATCTCCCAGTCATACAGTACTTGACGCACTTGACGAATTAAACATGCATTTAGTAAGTCTTGTACCAAAGTGTTGCAGGTTATAAAGTTATCCTTAAATTTAAATCCCTCCTTTTCAGCCAGTATGTAGTATTCATAGCGATACATATCACTAAACAGTGGAACACTCCTCACTCTATTAGCATCCCAGCCGATATGAAAGTTTTGATCACTGTATTAATAAACACACTTAAACAAGCCTAACACTCGCAAATATCCACTTAAAATTCTTTTGACTGTGTTTCCCTCAGATACTTCATTCTCCCAGGAACTGTTTATTTAACTTCTAAGTTGTTTAGATTTATATTCAATTTCGTCATTCTTAAAGTAAACTCACTCTGCTTCTGCATTCATTATGCGTTCATGGAAAAAGGGCAGTACATCCACATCTTGCACGATGCAGTGCAGAAACGGCCCAAAACTAGACAGTTTCTCTCACACCGTGCGTGAAGTTTCCTCATGAAATTTCATGACACCTTAAATCAACCAAGCTTGAGAACTTAAGCCGTCGTCCCTAACTCTTGGAATGCAGTCATAATTGGGTCTATTTTTAATGGTTAGTGCACTGAAAGTGAATTTGGGCTTTTTACTTCTCCCCAGATTGGTTATTGTAATTCTTATATGAAAAACACTACACTTCTAGAGTTTCGGCTGTTTCTTCTTCCTGATTAAATTACTGTAATTCTTTTATTTCAGATGAGGTCACTTAACGTGTTAAAGTTGAAGTAGAGCAGGAACACCACATCTAGATGCTAATGACTCAAAAATACTCTGGCAACTCAAAATGAAGAGAAGATTAAATCAATATTCTTCAAACCTCTCGGATAGTTTCTTTCATATAATTCACAAAATACCATATTTATAATTCAATAACCAAGCTTTATGCAGCTGAACCGCCACTACAACTTCTTGCCTTTCTTTTCACTACAACCTTTTCAAAATTCTTAAAGGATTAGTTCACTTTTAAAAAAACTTTTGCTAAAATTTACTCACCCCCAAGTCATCCAAGATGTCCATGTCTTTCTTTCTTCAGTCGAAAAGAAATTAAGGTTTTTGATGAAAACATTCCAGCATTTTTCTCCATATAATGGACTTCACCAGGACCCACACGGTTCAAGGTCCAAAGGACCGTTTCAGTGCAGCGTCAAAGGGCTTTAAACGATACCAGACGATGAATAAGGGTCTTATCTAGCAAAACGATTGGTCATTTAAAAAATAAATTAAAAAGTTTAAGTTTTATAAGCACAAATGCTCGCCTTGATGCGCGTTCATGTGACGTCACGTAATACGCAATTACGTTGAAAAGGTCACGCCTGACGAAAAGGCAATGCGAAAAACTCCATCTCATCTTCTCCTCTAAGTTCAAAATCGTCCGACATCGTTGTTTTACCTTTTAACTTCCTTTTTTTGTAAATGGCGTTTGACTTTGTTTGCACGTTCAACTTGTAAACACTGACTCAGTACTTCCGCCTACTTGACATTTTCAACGCAATTGCGTATTACGTGACGTCACGAACGCGCATCACAGAACAGAGCAAGGCGAGCATTTGTGCTTATAAAACTTACATTTGAAATTTCGCTGGATAAGACCCTTATTCATCGTCTGGTATCATTTAAAGCCCTTTGAAGCTGCACCGGACCTTGAACCGGGTCCTGGTGAAGTCCATTATATGGAGAAAAATCCTGGAATGTTTTCATCAAAAACCTTAATTTCTTTTCGACTGAAGAAAGAAAGACATGGACATCTTGGATGACATGGGGGTGAGTAAATTATCAGCAAAAGTTTTTTTTTTTTAAAGTGAACTATCTTAAGTTCTCAGAAAAAAGGCCACATTCAGGCCTGTATTTGAGTCCTTAATACGGTTACATTCACACACAGTTCAGTTATTTACAGCAATGACAACCATTCTATAATCTGTAAATTTTCAGTCACATTCGTATTCTCTGGAAACCCACGCTGTGTGAACGGAACCGGACTGGACAATTAGTTGTATGTCACCTAATGAAGAGTGAGAGAGCCGCTCTGTGCTGCACAAACATGTTTTTACAGTGTGTTGCGGGTTTTCCTGTGTGGTTTCACTTTCGGCAACTAACAGCATTGGAGATATGAGCTGTGTGTCATCTGAAGCTTTTAGATTCAGTCTATCAGTTTTGTGTTATAAATGTGACTCAGATGCTTCGCTCTCCACCCAGATAAAAACTGCTGTCGGTTAATGAAGATTTGGGGGATGAAATCGCAGCTCGATTGGACTCTTGTCGTATCAAACGTGTAAAGGCTTTTCAGTTTTATGGATGTCACTGATATTATGGTTACTGGTAAGTGAATGTGGATTTGACTGCCGTTAAAAGTTCATACAGACAGTATTCGATATGCTGCTCTCTAAGGCTACGTTCACACGAGACCCAATTCTGATTTTTTTGCCCCTATGCGACCTGTATCTGATCTTTTCATGACAGTCTGAACGACACACATCCGATCTTTTCAAATGCGACCCAGGCCACTTAGGTATGTGGTCCAAATCCGATATGTATCCGATCTTTTGAAATGCGACCTCAATCTGAACGGCCAGGTCACATGTATCCGACCTGCAAGCCATTGATATGCGACAAACGTCATAATTCTGCGTTGAAGTAGGCGGTAAATAAACAGATAAACAAGTTAGCTATCGTACGATAGCACGCACCTGTTGCTAGCCAATACACTCCAACGCGTTGCACTGTTATGGTCCGCCGCAGACGTGTCTCTTTCCGTAACAGAGTTAATCGAAGGCGCTTAAACATAATCGAAGGTGGATCTGGTCATTCGGAAGTTACTGATGAATTCTGTATTAGTGAAGCCACTCACATCAGCATCCCACCACTCCTGGCTGCGACTCCGCACCCACACGTTTCTCTGTACCGACGTTGCTACCACTGCTCCACAAAACGCCATGGCCAAAAACCTTGCTCTCCTCCTTCTTAATTTTCATTCATGTTTAGCTACTTCCGCAAACAACAAGTGACGTCGTTGACCGTTGAGTACTCTTCTGCGCATGCGGGTCACTTCTGGGTCATTTCACGTTCACACAGGAGATCACAAAAGGTCGCATTTAATTGGAAATGTAAACGGACTTGCAAAAAAAATCGAATTGTTTCAAAAAATTGGAATTGAGCATTAAGCCCCTGCAGTGTGAACGCAGACGCAGCCTAAGTTTTTGTTTGAACGGGACATTTCGAGACTCACACCTGTAGGTACATGCATTTGTCAAACCCAAAAACTGACGGTGTGAAAGTAGCCAATGTCTCCTTTATAGTGAAAAAACAGTACAATAATGCAGAAATGCAAACAAGAATACAGCTCCTTCTAAAGCATAATATACAATTTTACAAGTTTTGACTTACCGTAATGTTTATTGATATTAACGTAAATATTACGTTTATGTTCTAGTTAAATATTACAAATGTAAAAAATACAAATGTTTACACTGGAAATTTATAAGGGATCATTTATCCGCAAGTCTTCTGAAGCAACACAATAGTGCTCAAATCTCATTTGCACTTGCATTCAAAACTGGCATGTCAAGACATGTTGTGGAGGCTTTGGCATGAGAACCAATGATATTTGACTTTACTGACTGATGTTAAATCTGGTGCAACATGACTTATTTAAAGTGGTGGTTGATTGCGATTTCACTTTTTTCATTTTAAATAGTGTGTAATGTTGCTGTTGGTGCATGAACAGTATCTGCAAAGTTGCTGTGCTGAAAGTTCAACGTAAGCAGAGATATCGTCTTTTAAAAATCAGGAAGTTTAATGCCTACAAAAACGACTCGAATGGGACTACATCGAGATACTTCCCGGGTTTTATACGTAACTAACCCATACATTTACATCAACCCTCCCTCCGGAATACGCAAAAAAGGGCATGGCCATATTTCTGCGGCTTTGCCGAAGAGGAAGAGTTATAGTGGAGAGCTAGCCATGCCGTCGAAAGTGTGTTATTTTCACCCAGCTGTCAGGTCTTCTGTGTTCGGGCTTCCTACGGACACTACTTAATTTTCTGGAACATAATCAAACATAAATTGTAGTCATTGTTGACGAACTACAATCGTAATTTAGCTCTCTATGCTGCGCATTTTACGGAAGAAAGCTTCCAGAATCTCCACGAATTCACTGCCGGATTCAACAAGAAACCGTTACTAAAACATGAAGCAGTTCTATGGCGGCAAATCAATGCCAATAATAAACGAGCGCGGTAAATGACTTTCGCGAGAGAATAACAGATCCACACGCGAGGAAACGGGAACTCGCGAGCTCATTCATACCTTGCGCGCGCTCGTGACATCTCCTCTGCACGCAATACAAGCCCTCGCGCGCGCGATTGATCATTCCACACGCCCTCGCGCGCGCGATTGATCATTCCACACGCTCTCGCGCTTGATCTGCTCTCGCCTGCTGCTTTTGCTCGCTGGAACAATTTTATTTTTGACAGTTGAGGGGCGGGACTCCCCTTTTCCGGAAGTCAGTTGTGATTGGACGCCTGTCCAATGACTTGTAATTCACTTGACTTGAGACATCACTTAATTTGTTTTATTTATTGTGGTTAATTATGTGTAATGTGATTTAATGCATTGTTAATATAGAATATATTCTTACCAGATATTTTTTTAACAGAAAGTATTACTAGTGATTGCATTGTGTTGTTAAGAGATCATTTACAGACTGTAATGACACATTTCCATGGTTATTAGCATTGTAAATCTACCAAAATTTTAATGAATTTTTACATAATATAAATGGTTCATTATATTTTCTATTAAATGTAAAAGGGGTTCTGGCTTCTCAAGTTAAAGGAGTCATAATGTGGTATTAACTTTGATACCCACGCTCTACTATAGTCATTTCATGCCCTTCTAAAAAAGAAAAATTGGAAAAAAATAAACACAGAGCTCGTTTGACCCTTATTTCTGAATGCATTATTGTCTCGCGAGATCTGATGCGAGGTTTTGGCTGTCGTGGCAATCATTTTAATAATGCAAATGAGGGGCGCGTTGATTGGTGGCAGGAAGGAGGGGGCTTGACACCGCGGGTAACTTCAGCATATCATTCCAAAATGACATCATGGCGCAAGTTGTGAATGAACCCGACCTGGCCGCGACCTACGGGATTCAACCGTATATGTTTGAGCCAGACTCTGAACCAGAGCTGGAAACGGAAGATGAACAACAGTCAATGGAAGGACGTCTACATCAACATGTCTCTGAATGGTAAAGACATTTTTTTTGACTGAGACATACATTAACATCAGTAACGAGCTAAAACGTTTTTGCTATTTTCTCCCACATAAGTTTAGCTTTAATTTAATGTAGATTACATTAACGGAGATGTAGTCTAACGTTACTTTATTTTCAGTTTACAGTGGTTATAGAGATATACGTTTGCTATAATGTGTAGTGTAAAACAAAGTGGAAAGATGTGGCTAGCATTCGTAGAGTCCATTCCCCGTGTTTACATCACATACATTAACCGCATTAGTAGTTAGCTGCGGTTTGTTACACAAAATATAGTAATAAAAACACAGTCTTACCGTTTCAAATTCAGGCAAGTCCCTGATTGTTGGAATGGCACCTTTTTCTAAACGTAGCTTCGATGCCAACTTCGCCTGATATTGCCCCAAATTTGTAAAAGATTCTTTTGTGAAATGTTTAGCGCAGACACCTAACGTTGAGCAAGTTGAGATGATTGTTGGAACAGCGTCATTAAAAATAAATTTCATCCACTGGTCCCTTGTAGTTTGGTCAGTTTTGGGTAAAGAAAAAACATTAGAATGTGGATTATGACAGTCAACCACAGAGCAACTCGCGTGTGCACTACGTTTCTGCATCTTCCTTGACTGAATATGATGGGGAGAGGGGCAGGGCGGGCCTCCTCTGCGGTGTCCATATATGGTATATCCGGCCCCGTCTTGACGTCAAGTCGGGGGAGAAATTGAAATCTCGTATTTGAGTGCGCGTGCACGTTGGCTAGTTTAAGAACCCTGGGGTAAACAAACGCTTCACTTTTGAATATCGGCATCCCGGCCAATGTATAATCGTTAGTCAATCATAACATACATTGATTCTCATGGAAAAGTGAAAATTGCACATTATGACTCCTTTAAGATACAGTACACAGCATTAATTATAGCTTAAAAATGGCTTTTCAGGATTTGCTACCGAATACAGAGAAACAATATTAAATCCAGCAAATTATTAAACCCAGCAAAGCTATTACAACATTATATAGTGATCTTAATAATCTAACTTGTTGCAATAACTTTAGAGAAAGTATGAGACAAGCAGTGTACACAGCATAAATGATTAAACCCCATCTGCACATACAGTAACTTATCTTATTATGTTACATAAACATATCTTATTATGTTACATACAATTTTTTATACATTCATGCTGCCAGAACACCTTTTACATTTAATAGAAAATATAATGAACCACTCAAAATTGACATAATAGTAATACACAGGATGAAAACAAAAAGCTTACAACAACTCTTGCTTATTGATATAAACAAGTAATTTATCTTTCATCCAAAGCCCTCGTTATATTTACAACTATTTAACTTTAGTAAATTTCTACTTTAATTTTGGTCGGATAAACGTAAATAGTGGTAAATGGGGGTCTAGAGGTAGTGGTGAACTACAGCAAATATGACTTTTTTTCCAATTTATTTTAGATATTTTAAGCCAACACAAATCATAGTCTTTTAATATAAAATGTAAAAATTTATAAGAATGTTCATGATTTACAATGCTAATAACCATGGAAATGTGTCATTACAGTCTGTAAATATCTCTTAACAACACAATGCAATCACTAGTTAATACTTTCTGTTTAAAAATATCTGGTAAGAATATATTCTATATTAACAATGCATTAAATCACATTACACATAATTAACCACAATAAATAAAACAAATTAAGTGAAGTCTCAAGTCAAGTGTAGTTTACAAGCGTCCAATCACAACTGACTTCCGGAAAAGGGGAGTCCCGCCTCTCGACTGTCAAAAATAAAATTGTTCGAGTGAGCAAAAGCAGCAGGCGAGAGCAGATCAAGCGCGAGAACGTGTGGAATGATCGTGCGCGCGCGCGAGGGCTTGTATTGCGTGCAGAGGAGATGTCACGAGCGCGCGCAGGGTATGAATGAGCTCGCGAGTCCCCATTTCCTCGCGTGTGGATCTGTTATCCTCTCGCGAAAGTCATTTACCGCGCTCGTTTATTATTGGCATTGATTTGCCGCCATACAGTTCCGACTTTAAAACCAGAGGCAGCAGTTGTTGGGCCACAACCTGTAAGTAAGACTTAATAATTTTAAATGTATTTGCATGTATAATTTTAGATGTAGGTCTAATGTTTTACTTTTATCAAGGACGTAAACAAATGCCAGAGCTGGCTTTAGTAGCCACTTAGTTATGCTATTTCGTGTGTCTATGACAAACGCGTACAAACATCTTGGACCTGAATTTGTAATTATGTACTCATTTTGTAAATGTATTTTCCATGTATACTTTATGACGTAATTTTTCGATTTGATCAAGAACGTAAACCAATGTCAACGCTGTTTGTTTATAGTAGCCAGTTAGTTCGATGCTATTTTGTGTGTAGCTGTAAGACAAACGTGTATAAAGTTCAACATGTACACCTAAAGAAAACAATACACCGAGTAAACTAAGTTTTGTGAATAAACGGTTGTTCATTATATGGATAAAACAATAACTTTAAAAAACGGTATTACTGAGTCATTTATTTATTCAGTTATATTAAATATTTAATCAGGAGAAAACCATATCTCAAAAGCAAACAAGCAGCAGTGGCATTTTCAAGTAACGGCGTATCGAAATTCTTATATAATAATAGTAGAATAGAATAATAATAATACAAAAATGTACCATTCAGAAACGTTTTGCAAGAGCCTGTTCTGCTTGACTCTCTTCATTGCCGCTTTCTGGGTCTGATTCTGGCTCAAACTGATACGGCAGTATTGACACACACACTTTTGACCGCAGCACATATGCAACTTTCGCCTGTAAAGGTAATGGGCGTGAAGTTTCCGGACAACGTGCGCTACGCAGTTTAGCCAATTGCAACACACCGGCCCAACTAACCAATCTGAGTCCATTGTCTGTTTCTGAGGGAGTGGTTTCATACAATCAGGAAGTAAACCGGTCGTTCAAATGACAGAGGAGAAAGCGGCTTACAATAAAGGTGAAATTTCTGAAAAATAAGGCTTAAAAAAAAAAACACGACGACATGTTATATTGCACCCCATAAACACAGTCATGCAAAGAAAAAAAGCAGTCAACCACCCATTTAAAACATATGAATGAGATTTGACAGTTATGATGGAGATTTTCAGCAAACATTGACATTTTTGGAGCATTTTATCTAATTTTAGCAGTTCTTATTGCCATTTTAAAAAGAACAGCCAGACCATTCTCAAAAATGTGCCACTATCCTTTAAATTACATAAAAAGTAAAATTAACAACAACTATCACAGGACAACAACAGCTGCAGCAATAATAATAATAAAAAAGACGATGTTGTACTTACCCAGAACGCCTAATCTGTAGTTCATAGTGACAACAATTACGTTTCCATAGGCAGCAAGAACGCTTGCATCAAACATGTTTCCTGTTCCCTCCATGTACGAACCACCATGGATAAACAACATCACAGGCTTCTTCCGACGATCTCTAATATCTGTGAAAAGCATAAACATGCATACATTTCTTTGAGGCAACATACAGTATCCAATACAAATGTTGCAGCTTCATTGTAAAATGAACAGTAATGATCAGCTTAGTGATAAAGCCTGATATTATGCACTTGATATACTGTATGGCATATTTGTTATTTTACAATCATGCACAATTTTAATTGACAATTAAATTAGTAAATATATAGTTCTTATACACTGCAGTTCAAAAGTTTGGGGTCAGCATAATGTTTTTGAAAGACTCATTTATTTAACCAAATATACAGTAAAACAGTAATATTGTGAAATATTACAAACTAAAATAACTGTTTTATATTCTAATATATTGTTTATTATGCTGAACTTTAAATTAACAGCCATTACTTCTGTCACATTGTCCTTCAGAAATCTTCTAATATGCTGATTCGGCACTTCAGAAACAGTTCTATTATTATCAATGTTGAAAATAGTTGCTTAATATTTTTGTGGAAAGCGTTATACTCTTTTCAGGATTCTTTGATGAACAGAAATGTCAAAAGAACAGCATTTATTTGAAATACACATCTTTATAAACATCTTTACCGTGACCTTTCGTCAATATAATCCATTTTGAATGGTAGTGTATAATACAGTAACATCACATATAACCATATATTAATGGATTCATTTCAATTCAAACATACGATTAGAAAAAGATATTTTGCGTATTTTAAAACTTTAAGAAAATATATGGCAAAGAATAAGGTGCATTTTAGGTTTTTTTTTAATGTGCATTTGCCTTCTTTGGACATGAGCTGTTAGGAATTAAACACTAGCTTTCTGTTTACTGCATACTAGTGTGCAATGTGTTTCCATTTGACGGTCAGATCAAATAATGAGTCAAGAAGAAGATGGTAGAAACAGGGGTTGATATTGCTTCCAGTTCACTTGCCACTCTTAAAATAGAAGGTCAAGTTGAGCACACTGCGTTACAGTACACAATACAGTACAATATGTTCTGCTGTACACTGCAAACAATGGCAACTTTAGTAGGTCACCCGAGTATACAAATGCAAACACTGTATATTGCAGAAATAGTACTTTAGTACACGATTCCGAACATTTCCTCAATCGTCTCCTCACGCTCTGGGATCTTTTGGCACAGTCTGCCTCGGATTGGCTCATCATTTCTGCACTCTGCTGGCACAGTCTGTCTGTTTCTCTTCCAAAAACTCTGTTGCTCTGATGTATCTCTGTATCAGTTAGTACAGTCTGTGTGCGTTCCCTCTCTTTCCTCTGTACATTTGGAATACAAAAAGCTCTGATAGGTCAGACCGGCTCTGACAGAGCTTTGACTCCTTCCACCATCTCAAGTCTAGGTGCTTCGCGTTCCCTTTCATTGGTACCATTTCTGTATTTAGACCCTTCTAAACTCCCCCCTCTCAAGTGTCCAGATTGGTTTATTCTGTCTCTTTTAGATTCACATCTATATGTGCTGCTTATTGATACAGGTTGTTCGCCATTGCTTTTCTGTTTGAGCTGCACATGCTCATGCATATATACATATGTTCTCGGAGATGCTTGTGTGTGTGTGTGTATGAACGTGTATGAGTGCGATGGAGTGTGTGAGGGCAGTCAGAGATGTCCAGTTAGCCAGTGCTTCTGTGGTGTGCAAGCGCTGTAGATAATTCATATGAAAACCAGACCATGCAGAAACATAAATAACTACCACGACATCTGTTTACCCCGAGAGAGAGAAAGAGGGGGGTCTGAGAGAAAGAAAGAGTGTGGGTGAGAGAGATGGGAGAAATCATAAAAGCGAGAGTGAGACAGATTAAGAGAGAGAGGGAGAGACGGCTGGAGTGGCAGGAGAGAGAGAGAGAGAGAGAGAGAGAGGGAGAGAGAGGGAGAGAGAGAGAGAGAGAGGAGAGAGGAGAGAGAGGAGAGAGAGAGAGAGAGAGAGAGAGAGAGAGAGAGAGAGAGAGAGAGAGAGAGAGAGAGAGAGAGAGAGAGAGAGGAGAGAGAGAGAGAGAGGGGAAGAGATCGAGATGTGAAAAGGAAATGGAAAAGAGATAATGAAAGTTACCAGACCAAGGTTCACGGACACACAAAATCACACACACACGGCAGCTGTGATGTGAGCGCTAGGAAACTGACTCTCTCTCTGAGGAGGAGGAGAGAAGAGAGGAGGAGAGAGAGAGAGGAGAGAGAGAAGGGGAGAGGAGATGAGGGAGATGAGAGGAGAGAGAGGAGGAGAGAGGGAGGAGTGAGGAGAGGAGAGAGGAGAGAGGAGAGAGAGAGAGAGAGGGAGAGAGAGAGAGAGGAGAGAGAGAGGGAGGAGAGAGGAGGAGGAGAGAGAGGAGAGGAGGAGAGAGAGAGAGAGAGAGGAGACGAGAGGAGGAGAAGGGAAGAGAGAGAGAGAGGAGGAGAGATGAAGAGAAAGAGAGAGAAAGGATTGGACGACGAAAGAGAAAAAGGAAAGTGAAGACAAGGAGGAAGAAAATATAACAGGCAGCTGTGATGCTGAGTCGCTATGGAAACTGCCTCATCTCTCTCTCTCTCTCTCTCTCTCTGTCTAATAGAAGCTCACCAGCACTGACTCACTCATGCCTGTTGCCACGGAAACAAATTCTACGCACGTATTTGCACGCCCGCCTGCATCACCACCTGAATCTCGGGTTACAAACGCATTACAGCGACTGCACACTCACACGCACACACTTTTTCTTCTTAATCTTTGCACACACACAAACACCTCTGCTTGTAGACAAACACACCTCTTTATAAACACACACACACTTATGATACATTGAGCACATCTGTTTGTTCAGCACACACACCTATGTGCGATCATGCGTGAACATGCTCGTGCACTAGTATGGGCACTTTTATAAACACATTACTTGGGTCTCTTGAAGAGAGAACACTGATTTTCCAATGGAAAAATAAACTTCAATTATCCCAGAGTATCTTTTAGACGCAGATACACACAAGACTAATATTAGACTGTTAAGATCGTTTCTGGTGTTGATAAGTGTTGTTTCACAGTGGAAGAGTTACTTGGTAAAGTCTATGTTTTATTGGTGCCATTGAAGCAATGAGTCGGCCAATCAGATAGGACCGTGTGGATCAGGTGTGCTGTTAAGGCTGAGTGCTGTGAACAGCCAATCAGCTGATGGGAAATCTTTATCAGGATGGAACTGCTTTTTTTTGTGTCACTATTAGGGGACTTGGGTGCCCATAGGAAAGTTTTTTTTTAATTAAGAAATGTATATTTTTATTCAGCAAGGATGTATTAAACGGATCAAAAGATTTCTATTTCAAATAAATGCTGTTCTATTCACCCATAAACATTCTTAACATCCAAGAAAAAAAGTTGTTTTTCCACAAAACATTTTAAAGCTACACTGTGTAACTTTTTTAGTTTTTCTTAGCTAAAAACACTTAGTTCTTTCAAAAATATATGTGCTCATTAATGTGTTTTTACTTCGTTCAAGTAATAAAGTATTCTCGTGAGTGTATAATATGCCATTGCAAATACATACGGGTAAGGGGTTCTAATGTCGGTCGCCATGTTGCCCCTCCATCTTGAAAGTACATTAGCCAAAGAGGGACATACCCTTTCGCGTTTTAACATGCGTGGGTTAGCACTCGAACTGCCTAACACTCGAACTGGAAGCCATGTTAATCTTGGACTACATTGGCCACCGTAGGAGTTAAAAAGAAATCGGAAGTAAGAGGAACAGAAAACTAATATTCACTGGATGGTCATATACCTTTTCACCGCTAGATGGGGGTAAAAATCACACAGTGTAGCTTTAAACAGCACAGTTGTTTATAACATGGATAATAATAAATGTTTCTTAAGAAACCAAAATCAGCATATTAGACTGATTTCTGAAGGATCATGTGACACTGAAGACTGGAGTAATGATGCAGAAAATTCAGCTATGCAACACAGGAATAAAATATATTTTAAAATATATTCGAATAGAAAAGAGTTACAGTTTTATTGTATTTTTGATAGAATAAATGCAGCCTTGGTAAAAATAAAAGATTACTCTATTTTTAAAAATCTTACCGACCCCAAACCTTTGAACGTTAGTGTACTTCAGAAGAAATCTTAAAGATGTCTCAAACTGAACTCAGATCTTCCAAGATGCAAAATTAAAATCAATTGATTTCAATATGAATCCCCATAATTCAAAGTTTAATCAGGAAAAACGCCAATGCAATTTGATTGTTTTTTTAAAGTTCTCAGAAGATGTCAATGCGTGCACACAAGGCTATCGCTCAGCGCATATATGCAAATATTAAATAGTTTGCTCATGTCATTCCTAGCCTGAATGAAGCAAGCTGTGTAGGGCAATTTTCAGCAAATTTAAACGTGGGTCTGTTCCTCACACAATCTATATGACTTCAGAAGACTTGGAATACAGTCTTATAGAAGACAAGTCATGTGTGGACTGCTTTTATGAAGCCTATTTGAAGCTTTAAATAGCAGCCATGCACTTGCATTATATGGAGCAGCTTGGACATTCAGCTAAACATCTGCTTTTGTTCCAAGGAAGAAAGAAAACAAGTTCGGAACTACATGAGGGTAAGTAAATATTTACAAAATATTTTTTTTTTAGTGAACTATCCCTTCAATGTCAATAATACTGAAAAAAGTGTAGAATCAGATGCTTTAAATAGAGATTTCTCCAAGCCGTTTTTTTTTTTTTTTTTTTTTGCTGCAGTATTGAGATATTTTTTTGTGTGCGATGCATCACAGAGAAGCACATAGAATCCACAAACATCTTATCTGGGACAACCCTGCTTACGAATCCATGAGCATAATCTTTGTGTGTGTGTGTGTGTGTGTGTAAGAGCGACGGAAGAATGTGGAGACAGGAAGAGAGAGAGACCGTATGCAATGCATTAGCCTCAATATGGGATGGAAAGAGTCCGAAATAGAGAGAGAGAGAGAGAGAGAGAGAGAGAGAGAGAGAGAGAGAGAGAGAGAGAGAGAGAGAGAGAGAGAACCAAGCACAACGCCCAGATCCTTTCAACAGAGGCCTTAGTATCCTATTCGCTTCAAAACATCCTCAAAATACAAGAACGCTATTCTGTCTCTCCTCCTCCAAGCCTGCATCTCTCTCTTCCTCTCCTATGCCGCACCTCCCCCTCCCTTTCTCTCTGATCTCCTGCTTTTCCTTCTTCTCTCCCCCTCTCCTCAACTCTTTGCCTTCATCTTTGCCTCCCTGCTCTCGTTATGGGACTTCACTCTCTATCTTTTGTTCTTTTCCATCTGGGAATGTAAAGCAGGAGAAGGTGGGAATGGGAACGGGATCGGGACACGACGGATTCGAACCCGGGTCCCCGTGAGCCGACGGCTCTCGTGTGTCGTGAGCAAGCGCGCTACCTTTTGCACCACGACCATCCCTCTCCCTTCTTGTTCCTGTCTCCCGCCCACACATAATTCTCACTTTCAAAGCTCCATGAATCTTATTTCATCATATACTCGTCTTTATCACGACAGTTTTTTTTAGCGATCTCTCCCCCTCCATGCTCTCAAATTGGGGATCTGAGTGTTCCCCCTCTCCTCCTCTTTTTCATCTCTCCTCTCTGTCGTTCTCCTCTTTTCCTCCGTCGCTGCTGTGCGTTTCCTCTCCTCTTCTCTCCCGTGTTCAGAAACGCAAAATTGGATTAGCTGGCAGTGTCTCTATTTAAACCTCTGCAATTAGAGACGCCCAAAATCCGAGAACTCAACGCAATGAGTGCAAACCCTGCACATGCAGAGACATGTATGCAGTAAAGAATAATAGTCATTTTAAATAGAATACTATAAAACCCTTTTAATAGTTTCATTTTTTATGAAACAATGCTGTTTAAATTACGTTTTTTGAAAGTAGTAAGTACTAATTACCTATCCGGTAAAAGTTTTATATATATATAAAATAGGGATGTCAATTAGCTATGTAAAAAAATAACGTGTTAAAATTAAATGCATTTCATGTACCACCAGCCTATAGAATGCAGTTAGAATGACTTAGTCTCATATTTATATCATGTGATATTGCTTGATTATATTATTATTGAGATTTTGTTCAGTAGTGTGACAGTGCATTCCTGCAAATAAATGTTGAAAACGAAGGACATGCTTATTGATTTCAGGCATAATCAAATTGACTTAAAGAGAAGAACTACTAAAGAGCAGGAGGTTGAATTTGTGGAGGTTTGTGGAATCATAAGCATCTGGGATGTGTGATTGATAAGTTGAATTTTGGCTCAAAGTTTGTTTTTATAGATTTTTTATTGATTTTTACAATATACATCACGTTCACAGTCCCTCGCCCCTCAACATCAAAGTTGAATGTTTATTTCAATGTGGAGACAATTTTTAAAAAGGGGCAGCAACGTCTGTTCTGTCTACGGAGACTGTCCATGTTTAACGTTGATAGGTCCTTGATGACTTTGTTTTACAAATCTTATATTGAGTCCGTTTAACATTCGCTATGTTATGCTGGTATGGCAGTCTTAGGCCCCGTCCACACTACTACGTTTTCGTTTAGAAACGGAGACCTTTTGCTACGTTTGCACCTCCCGTCCACACTAAAACGGCAAAAAACGAAGACCTAAAACGGAGAAGTTTAGAAACGCTGCAGACCCGTTTTGCGTTTTGAATCTCCGGAGGGCGTTTTAGTGTAGACGGGTCAAAACGGACGACTTTAGAAACGATGACGCAGACGCTCGCGCTCGGCTCTCTGATTGGGTGTCATCAGTCAGAGTGAATCTGCCTTACCTGATGCTATAACGTTAACTGCCTATGCGCCGGAGTCGAGCTATTATTCCAGCGATCTGTGACAATTCCCGTGCCGTGTGCAGCGCCGGTTCGACCGTACAGCGTCGGTTTTGGGTTAAGCCGGGAAGAACCAGCGCATGGTGGGATTTTTATCAGTGAAGTTGTGTTGTGTTTACACCGGCACGCGCATGCCCAGTGAAGGTGAATGGTCACGTGATCCGCGTTTTCAGTCGTTTTAATGTGGACGGAGATCACAGCTAAAACGCTGGTGTGGACGGAGATCGTATTCGTTTTAATTCTCCGTTTCTAAACTAAAACGCAGTAGTGTGGATGGGGCCTTAGTGTGAAGGCAAAGACTGCTTTGGTGAATTGTCTTGTGTAGCTTTTTATGTTACTTTTAATGTATTGTAAATTGTCTTTTTTGTATGCTGGTCTTTCTGCAAAACCACTTGGCCTTCGGGGCCATAAACAAATAAAGAAAGAAAGAACAAGCGCAATATCACATAAGTGCTGTTTTTATCCCAAATAGCACGAGTGCAAATGTGATACTGATTTTATACAACAGTTCATTAAACAGTTAATATTGTGTTATTTTAGACAATATTGTCTCTTTTTGCTCAATTTTGCAAACGAAAATATTACCTATAAGCCACAGCAGAACTGTTGTGCTTCTTCGAGCAACACACAGCAGTGTTTCTGAATTAATCCACGTTTTGAACCGACGATTTGATGGCCCATTCATAAAAAGAGCCATAATAAAGCTCTAAACTAAATTCCTGAATGAATCAGCTCTTTGAACTAATCAATCGGGTGAACAAACGATTCAATGCCACATTTATAAAGAGAGCCAATTACTTCATTCCTGAATGAATCAGCTGTTTGAACGAATCGAATGAATGACTCAATCACTTGCACTTACAAAATGGTTGGACCATTTTTCCTGCCGACCAAAATCCGTGCTGGGGCGACCACCACAACGTTGCGCAACATCAAATGGCAAACCTAATGAAAGCGGAACGAAACTGCGCTACTCATTATTTTGTGCTTCACGGACCGTTTATTAGTTTGGACCAATGTCAGTGTAAGGCGAACCGATCTAGATCTTGATTACTAAGAGATCCAGTAAACAAAGCATTTGAATTCGCCACTGAAGTAATAACATTGCTGTGAGATCTAGTAAGAAACATTACAATTTCTCCATTATTAACGGATCAAACAGCGCTGTTGTTCAAATTTGACTTTCTTCAGTGGAACACAAAAAAGGAATTTGTGTGCACTGAACATTTATTTATTTCTGCATCAAAGGTTTCTGCATCAATTGATTCATCGGAAGCTAAGAGTCAAAAGACTTATGATAGACTTATGAAATTGACGTTGTTACTTCTATGAACTCTCTTATACTCTCTTAAGATAATATGTCAGAACTTGGGCAAATGTCAAGATTTTTAACATACATTTCAGAAGACTCGGAATATAGCGCATGGGTCGTATGGACTACTTTATTGGTGATTTTGCGTATTGGTAAGTCCCGACTCGTTGAAATTGGATTAAAAAGAAAGAAAGAAAGAAAGATCAATACATCAATACACCCTCTTTTTTTGTTCCTCAGATGAAATAATGTCATATACATGTCTGGAACATCATGACAGTGAGTAAATGATTTTTGAACGAACTATCCCTTTAAGAAGACAATACATGTACTTTAACAGTAAAGTAAAGAAATTATTAAACTATAAAATATTAGTGTTTTCCCCACTTGTATTTTCTTTATATGTACATACAGGGTTTCTACAGGTATCTTCAAATGAAATTTAATGCCTTTTAAATGCCTTTTAATGCCATTTTTAAAATGTTTTAATGCCACATATGACCCATGACTAACCACGTTTATATATATATATATATATATATATATATATATATATATATATATATATATATATATATATATATATATATATATATATAAATGTTTTTTTTTTTTCCTTTTTTTCTGGAACACATAGGTGTAATTTGCGGGTGGGACATGTCGATTGTCCCCACCATTTTTTAAACATATCGCGGCGTATAGGACGGGTCGCAGGAATGGTGGTGTTTCATTAGTAATATTATTATTAGCGTTTTTGTTGTTGTCATTAATAATTGCTCACACTTGCAAAAGAGAAGATTTGACACATGGCACTGACAATTCAACCAAATAAAAGTATTCTCTTCCTCTTCTACCGGCACTGTCTCCTCCTCTAATGGGCCCTTTTCGCCACCTTCTCTGGGCCAGCATCCTCTAACCTGGCCTTTATAGGGGGCTTTCCTCTCAGGGCGGATGAGAGGATGCTTAATTGTTTATTACCTGACATCTTTGGAAGACAGATGCAATGATTAATGCATCCATGGCCCGGATATAATTATAAAATATGACATGATTTTAAAAGTGACCTATAACATCGACTATGTAATACACTTTAATTTATTTAGTGCTTATAAAATTATTAAGCCTATTTGGAGAGAGAGATGTTTATAATGTGACAATATGTCAGTCATCGTGTGATAACGAAAATATGACTAGGCCTAGACTACTTGTTCTAAGCAGGTGTTGTCAGTGAACATGCTGTAAAACTATTGTCTAAGTTACAGACACTCATAAAAAACTGATGATAATTATCAGGGAAACATTTCTCTAACAGCAGTCAAGTTACCATTGTTTGTGTCAAACAAATTGTGATTTTTTTGTAACATTAAAACAGGAGATCATGACTTGAATCTTACCCAGATACAATAGTGCTATTTTCTAATTGGCTAAAGTGTAGACCCTTTCTTTTTTGATTGGCTGATAAGTGGCAGGCTCGATCGACTAAGAACTCCAGGGGAGACGCGCTTGATTCCTGTCGGTTACATAGTGATATCGGCGCGTCCAGAGACATTTGGGGTGCTGCGGCATATTCAATATATTATAAAGAGTTTTTCAGCGTGAGAAATACAATGTGAGCGTGACAAAAGACCGAAATGAGTGACTGTCACGCTCAATGCGTGACACTTGAGAGCCCTGCGTCAAAAAGTATAGAAGAACAAAATACGTTCTTTGCCTGCGTTCTGTTGCGGCTCGTGCACAACACTTCTTCTATCGGACACGCGCTTCAATCCGTTGCGGAGAGACTCTCTTTTTGTTACGGTGAAATCACAAAACAATGCACACAAACATGTCAGTGCTTGATATCCAACCACTAATAAACAATCGGTTTTGATGAGGGGAAAAATATATATACTGCTTACTGCGGATTAGAACCCAAAACCTCTGACATGTTTGGCAAAAGTTCTACTACTGGATCATTAAAGTGTATGCGTGTAACAGTCGGGTCTATTCTCGCTACTAGCAATATATATTAGATCTCATTAAACGACAAATTAAACACAATGTACTATTTACAAGGTTCAGAACTGTCCACCGCTGTACAACAGACGTGCGTCACCTCCGCATCACGGCACTTTTGCTCCGGCCGGAAGCAATTACCAAACTGGTTCTGCATATTTATCACACAAACGTACATATTTTGCGACAGCAAATACAAATTATTAATTATGAAGGCTATATTCAAATAAATGTATATAAAATTCTCTTCAAAACTATAAACAAAATTAATGCCTGTAAGAATCAAATTTAATGCTTTTTAATGCCTTTTAAGGCCTTAATTTTTGCAAAATCCATTTAATGACTTTTAATGCTTTTTAATGCCCCGCGGGAAACCCTGACATATTCTACATTTTATGTAGTTTAGTTATTTTAATAATGTATACTATCAACATTTTTATGTTAAAGCCAATTTGTATGAACTCATTGCCATCATGTGACCCTCTACTTTTATTACTTGCATTATTAATGACACTATATTTTATAATACAAAGCAGATTGAAGTACTTCCTATAGGTAAATTACATCAGTAAAAGACATACAGCATGTCATAAACTGCAAAATATACAGGCACCAAATGTTGTCACTGTATTTCTACAGTGAATATAGCTACAGCTGCCAGCTTTTTTTCCCAGCACACATTTTGTGGAATCTGTTGCATGGAATGATCGACATGCACACACACATTTGCAAAGACACCCACACACTCAAACAAACAAACACAAATGTGATCAGACACACAGTATATGCTGTAAACACATACATGAACACAATAAGAATTTGTCTGCAACTTCCTTCTTATTATCAAAATTTAAGCAATAAAATTAGTGCAATTATTTTGACATTTTTATTCATAATCTGGGGCATATTAAGATATAAGATTAATATTAAGGCATTTTAAATACTATTAGAACATTCAGCATCTAGACTCAATTTTACTCAATAAATCCAGCCTCTTTGTCTTTTACAGACTTACTGCATTAGCTACTCTACTGCATTCTCAGCTGGATGCATGTCGGCCAATGAAATTGCACTAAATCACAGGGGGCTGATGGGATTTGTAGTTTATTGATTTCTAGCTAATCCTTTGCCATTCATCAAAACTGACACAAAAAGTATAATGAAATCTTAATAACCGTCGACGGGACATTATTCCTAAAATAAAAGCCTGTTATAATGAAATGATGTAAGAATTATTTGGTTTGAGAAGAGATTAAAAACATATGCAGCACAAATAACCACATCAGCAGTGTATGAATTAGTGCATATGCTTGAGCATATCTATGTGTGTGTCTGTGACTTGAGCTAAAACAAATGCGAAAACATACAAGACGAAATAATCAAGAGAAATTATGGCACATATTACAACCGCCCCCCCTCAAAAAGAGTCTGAAAAACAAGACAAAAAGGGAAAAACATGCAAGAAAAATACCTTCGTCCCTCGGCCTGTTCATCGAAGACTCATCATGTTTTTTTGTGAGTGGACCTGGGGTTAAGACAAAAAGGGGGGAAAGAGAAAAGACAAAATTCAAAAAGATTTTACTGCGCTTAAACAAAAAGAGCAAAAAATTCCAAAACAGCAAAACAAGAAAAATGACAAACTAACAAGAGATCATGTGTCCCAATTTAAAAGAAGAATCAAAAACAGCAGCCAAAGCAAAAGAACAAAACAGACAACAAACTTATAGAAAGAGAAAGAGAAAGAGAGAGAAACTGATGTGTGGTGTGACACTTTCTAACATCTCTACAAGCATTTGCGATGGTTTTTGTCTCTTTTCTTCCTCAGTTTTCCCTTTCACATTCACTCATTCGTTACATGCCAGGCTTTCAATGACAAATGTCCAGCCATCTTTCTTTGTGCCCAAAGAGAGAAAGTGATGAGACATGTGGAAACACTGTAGCAAAGCTGCGTTTAGTGCAATGGCCCTCAGGAGTCCTCCGTCTTAATGTCCTATGGGACTGTAACTCCCCCTCACAGGATAAGACTGCTGATCTCTCTTTTTCTGTCTTACAAACAAACCAACCAACCTGCTGTGCAATTTTCTTAAGAAAGCATCCGCCAAGGACATTCATTTATAGCAATATAGAACTTTTTATCTATTCAAATTTCCAAACAATATTAGCATTTGGTACAAAGTGAAATTTGAAGTCAAAATCAAATTTACTGTTTTGTATTTTTTTTTTACACCGCAGATCAACTGGTAAAACTAGTGAATGCATGGATCAGTTGCTCTGTAGTCTCTTCTCTATCCTTGTTTTTCCAGCAAAAATGTATATATATCAGTGTTGGCTCAAAATAATTTCAGTAATTATATATAACTAATCACAAACACTAATAAAAATTAACATGCACTCTCACTGGCTTCTTCAGGACTGGATCTGCAGCAGCGAGACACATTAGCATCTGTCGCTAACTCAGGTTAAATGCTAAATGTTTGTGTGGCGACAGACATTAATGAGTATTATCAGCATGACCCCCTACCCCCTCCCTCAGTACTGGCGGTGGGCCTGTAAGAGACGAGATAGAAATCGTCTCCATTTATTTACCGTTTATCTGCTACACAGGCTCTCCACACCAGTAGACCACACATACACACACACACACACACACACACACACACACACACACACACACACACACACAAAACCCCATTTGTCATTGTTGTGCATGTAATCCTCACCCAGATTGTCCAACAAACATATACAGCACGACTGTATTCTCATAAAACACTCCCTTCAAATGCTCAGTGCTGCTCACCACCTGATTTTTCTTAAAGCACACACATATTAACAATTCATTTAAAGTGAAAGTGTCATGTTTTCGAAGAAAGTACATAGGCAACTAAAAGTAACCCATTATTAGTTTGATGTCCCATCAAAGTCTGAATACAACTCCTTTCATACTATATATGCAAAAAGCATGTATGAAAAAAGCATTTCAAATGATGCCTGAATACACAGTATTCATAAAACCAAAGGCAAAAAATACCTGGATGGCGCATTCTTTGCACTGAAATTCTGAAGCGTGTGGCCACAGGAGAGTCATTACATTTGTAAATAGTGAGGAACAGTGATGCAGCTAATGAAGCAGATCACATTACAATGCAACACGACAGTCTACTTTTCATACTATTATTCATTTCACACTATTATTCATACTGTATGCACACATAGTTCATAGAATCAAATACACAGAATACTCCAGTCACAGAATCAAAACAAACGAATCACGCCAGAGAACCTTTTAGAGCCTGCTCGCTCCCATGAAGCACTAGTTTCCCAACACTGTCTAACTACTTAAATATTTGTATACATATTTTTCAATAAACATAAAACATATTGTTTCTATATCTATAAATCTTTTCAATTTATAACCAATTTTGGTTGGTTTGCTTCATGGTTTATTAACTCTTATTAACAAAACTGTGCCTCTTGTGGCACCAAACAGAAATTACATTCTTCATCTTTAAGTGCCGATATACTTCAAGCAAAATCGTAAAACGAACTGATGTGACGTGATTTGGAAACAGCTTGCTAAACCATTGGTCTGTGGCGATTAAGTAAAAGGTAGATGTGCGAGGAGGCTCCGCCTTCTTTCAAGTGGAAATCGTTTTTGGTCAGACATCTGTGAGTGAAAACATGAACACACTGGAGAGCTGATTTACAGTAGAAAATGAAGTTATATACTTATGAAATGAGATTCTGCTTTTCATGTTTAATACTGTAAAGCTGCTTGATTTTAAGCTATCTATTATATAAAGTGATGTATATATATAAAGTGATATATAAAATAACGTGACATGACTTTACTGGAGTGGGCTCGTTCAAACATTTCCACGATGCTATGATAAGATGCTTTTCTTATGCTTTATTAAAATGCTTGCTATTTTCTCAATTTGTTTATTTTGTTATTAAGAGTAAAGCGAGCAGCACATATTCATCTAAACCCCGCTTTCAGCAGTTTGGGCGGCGTCAGGATGTTTGCTAACAGTATATCGCTGCTCACGTATTTCGAACTTAGTTTATCCCCTAAACCAGTGTTTCTCAAACTTTTTCAGCCCAAGGACCACTTTATCTTCCAATTTTTTTCTGAGGACCACCTAACAAAATCCCACTCTAACACGCCCCCAAAAAACAACAAAATTGTAAGGATAAGCTAAATTTAAGTTTATTATGCAACTGTTGCAAGTCAAAAACTAGTTATTCAAACACAAATGCAATAATATGATCAGAAATTATTATATGAATTTTATTTCATTTGAAAAAGTAAATGTAAAATGAGCTGCAGCTTAATATGAACAACAAACTGCACATGTGGGGAAAAAAACTGCAATTAAACATACTGTAACAGCCTAGGTCCCCCCTAATGTCATTCCAAAGAGCCATTTAAAACTGAGGTGGCGGGTATACGAAGGATATGGTTTTAACTATGGTAACAATAAAATGCTGAAAAAAAAATTCCCCTTAATGTCCAATATCACTGAAATTACTGGGATTTTACACATGAAACAAAAACTAGTACATTACGAAAGTTATAGATCTGTAGATTTTATATTTTGAGTTTTTCATCTAAAACTTAACATTTGTGGTGCTGTAGTCTTGCTGCTTTCAGTGGACGATTGGTCTTTTCTTTTGACTCCTCTTTGGTTTAGCCATCGATCAATTTTTACGTTATTGAAACAGAATGGCAAGAACTGTTATCACAGTTTTGTTTCGCTTTAATGTTTCCATGGTGACGCGTCATTGCTTGTCACGTGACACAGCGCAAACATAACACAGCGCTGAATGAATGATGATCTGCTTTTGTCATTTTTCCTTTTTTATTCAAAATATTCACAAATATATTAGCTATAACATGAAACACTGATATTCCGATTGTCAAATATGTGCACGTGGATGTGTTTTGTTGTTTAAACACCTTTATAACGATCGCGTTAGTTGAGCTGTATGTGCGATGGGCGGCGCCATGTTAGTTTACGCGTCAATTCCTCAACTTCTCACGAAATACACGAAAGTAAGTGGCCGGTGAACTGGGAGAAGAATAGGGTAAAATGTAAAGCTACTTACACAATGTATATCTAATATGAATAAAACGTGTCGTCTTTTTACAATGGGAAGGATTATTATTGCCGCTTCCATAGACATCAGTGTATTTTTACAAACTCAAAATCATTGTTTTGCTAGTATATATGTGTATTTAAATGCCTGAAACCTAAAATAAACATTATGTGGTTGAAAACACTGAATAGTTGTGATATATGACAGCACGTCTGTCTCTGGCTCAGCGCCAGCCAACGCGCGAAAGCACGTTTGAATTTAGCAGTTGATCACGTAATGCACTGAAGTTCTAATAACACCGGTGTGATCTTACGCTCCAGGGACCAGCCAAGACTGATCACAACGTTGTGATCGTACGTGCGAAAGGGTTAAATAAGTGACGATTTTGTAAACACTTGCCTAGTTTAAGTCATCTTTTCGCGGACCACTAGGGGGCGATGGCGGACCACTAGTGGTCCGCGGACCACACTTTGAGAATTACTGCCCTAAACGAAGAACGAAAATAACTTGGTCATGCGTAAATTGGGGCCTTTAAGCATGCATGTTAAAATTAATGACACATATGCTTATTGCTCATGTTGTCGAGTGTATGCGCCTTCTTGCATGTTCATCTGTGCTGAATCTCCAGCTGAATTACACTTAAGCTTCGAGACTCGATCAATGCTGACGTGATTTTCAGTTCAATTCTCCATCTCAGGTCAGTTCTTCCAGTAAAGGCTGGAGAGCAGGAGACAGGTTGATGGGAGTATGGAGCGAGAGTGTGTGTGTGATTAAGTCTCAGCAACGTCAGCACTTTATCGACGCTTAAAGCATTTGGAGATCAAGCTTTCACTATTTTACTGGTTACTGCTTCCGTCTATATGGTCTACAGCCTCCATTAGAGCTCAGGCTTTTCCCAGAAACCTAATCCTTCTGGCCTTTGAAGACGATGCACCAGCTTTAAAACGAAGGCCCAGAATTCACCTCTAAGTGCAAGAGAAGACATGGGATATGCCGTCGGCGTGGAAGAAAAACGGAAAGCATGATAATGAAGACTTAAAATGGTGGAAAGATCATTTACGTGGGATGAGTCCTGGGTGGTACGTGGGCTGGTGAGCGCCTGGTGCGGTGACAGTCGGAAAGGGAAAACTAGGCTCCGTGAACGTGGCGTTACTCCCAGTCTGAGAGATGGCAGAGGGTTTCGAGTGTGCATGTAGAGCGCCGAACAGTTTGTGCAGTAAACACTTTCTTTCTGAGAAAGTTTGTATGCGAGTGAGTGTGTATTTGGGACTTTTTGACAGTAGTGTGTGACAGGAAACCCGGCAGTACGCCATCCCAGTGTAACCAGCAGGTTTGTCCTCCCTGACAGGCTTGCCGTGTAAAGATGTCTTCAGTATATTTCCTGTCTCTCTTTTTGCTTTTTTATGTCTCTGTCTCCCTCTCACTGTCTGCAAGGGGAGCAGACCTGAAAAAAACAATACATGAAAGCAATCTGCCTTGAAGGGCTGATGTCATGTGCTCAATATATATCTCCCACCATTAAAGACTCTAGATGAGCCATTAAACATATCGCTTACATGCCAGTGTTTAAAATATTCATTTCGTGTATTCTGTATTAATTCAAACTCTAATACAATGAGATTTTGATGTGGGCAGGGCTAACCAGCACAACACAGAATTAGAAACCACACGACAAATGAAGTGTCTTGTTTTCTTTTCTTGACAGGTGCTGGGTGATTGAGTTGACCAATGAAATCATTGTGGATTGGTTTTGCTGGTTTGGGGAAAATAAATCACGCCATACTAATCACAGCCAATCAGAACAAAATTGAGGTTTAATATGTGGAGTGGAAATTTGAAGGACAGGTCTGTGATTAACACAAACTCAAGACATTTTACGCTTTATTCTGCATCACATTATAAACTCAATTCACTATTCAAACTAAAAATGTTCAACTTGTAGATTTTAAAGATTGAAAGAGCTGTTGGAAGCTTCGCGAAGGTGATGTTAAAGTCATGCGAATGAGGTGTAGTTCGTTTATAGCCTAACTTTAGCTTTTTACTTCTGGCTATTGTATTTTCAAATTTCAGTTGTGTCGATTTCTGAAGATTATCTTGATGTGATGATAAAATGTGTAAGAATCATAAACTTTTGTTGGTTACAGAGCTTATTTGCGGTGATATTCCAAAAGCCAATGGAAAAATTCTAATGACTTTTTGTCAAGAGAAAAAGGGTGATGCTATCTTATGACATAACGTCATCAGTGCAAATCTCTATTGATGGCCATTTAAAAGTAGCCATGTATTCTGACAAATGTTTTTTGTAAGCAACATAGAAACCAGAAGTACTTCCATACAATTTCAGAAGATGTTTTAGTAGTGCAAGAATCTTAAAGGCATTGAATGGACATACATGTTTCTCAGCCTTTCACGTCAGATAGCCGGTTGTATAAACGATTAAAGACTTTAAGACTGTTCATAACTGTTTCAAGTAAGTTATATAAAAAGGTAGATTGGTCTAATTTGATGCTAGAAAGTAAGACTGATTGCCCCTTGACTCAATGCTAGTACTTACTCATACTAGTACTTAAGACACAATCTTAACATAAGGGCAATGTTTATACAACCAGAATGACTTTTAAGCCAAGGGCTAGGTGATTGACTCAAAAACATTTATGTGCACAACTGTGCATCCATGAGCGATGATACATGTCAAATCACAAACACACATGTTTGGGGTCAGTAAGATTTGTAAAATATTTTTGAAGTCTCTTATACACACCAAGGCTGCGTTTATTTAATAAAAAAAAAACAGTAAACATTAATATTGTGAAATATTATCACAATTAAACAAAAATAGTTTTCTATTTTAATATTTTTAAAATATAATTTATTCATGTGATGCCACTTTCATTTCTCCAGTCTTCAGTGTCACATGATCCTGATATGGTGCAGAAGTAACATTTATTATTATTATCAACGTTGAAAACAGTTGTGCTATTTAATATTTTGTGGCAAATATTATGATAATTTTTTTTCAGGTCAAAAGAACAGCCTTTATTTAAAATAGAAATATTTTGTAACATTATAAATGTTTTTACTGACACTTGCTAACAAATAGCTTTCTCCAGGTATTATGATATAGACCATGGACATAAACAAGACCATGTGAGCATGGACAATATCCATTATATAATAGCCCACTTTTCAACATCAAATAAAATTCTAATGGATACAATCATGCCCTACCTTACATCGACATCACACAATACGCAAGCTAAATGGGTTTGCGAAAACCATTTCATGTTGTTTTTAAAAGTCACCCAGTAAGGAGGTGAGCGCAGCCTCAAGTGACATGATGTAATGGCCAGTTTTTCAGTGAAATTTCGGGAGAGGGACGAATCACCATTGTAATCGTCTCCAAGAGCTCTGTGAAAATGAGGTCATCGGGCACGCGTGTGCGTACGAGTGTGCGGAGCTGTGTTTCTTTGCTGTTGGCGCCTTCGGGCAAGTGAGAAGAAGACCGTCCATGTCTCCATGACATAAACCTTCAGTTATTGCTAGCAATCTCCCAGCTGCTCCCACTCAAACAAGTGTCATCCTTCTCTTCCTCTCTCTCTCTCTCTCTCTCTCTCTCTCTCTCTCTCTCTCTCGTCGCACTCTATCTATCTCTCGTTCGCTTTCGCTCGCTGGTGTGCTGTCTGCGTCTGCTGCATCATGCTGTGCACTGAAATATAGCTTTTAATAAAGCGTATGGATGGTAATCGCTCATCGAACCGGTAATAAAAATGGAGGATTCTGGGTGTTTGGTGGAGGCAGAACTGTGGCTGAGGCTAACAGTCAGCTAGATGAGAATACAGCTGCCTTCCCACACAGAGCACAGCTGGAGTTAAAAGATGTGTGCGCATTTATGTAGAGCTGTTGGCTCTAATAGACCTTTCACAGTAAAAGAGGGTCTGCCATGTTGTTAGTGGTGCGCGCTACGCCAAACATCACTACTACTATTGCTCAGACCTAGGGCTGAATAAAAAAAAAAACCTAACAGTAAGTGCTGAACTTGGGTATGATGTTAGGTATAAATTATGCTGCAGACATAAGTGATACCTCATACCGTATGGTTTAAAGTTGGGGTACTCGAAGTCGTACTCGAGTCTAATTTTGAATGAACCCGCACTTGTCACGCACTCGGGTGAATATGTACTCGGACTTGACACGGACATTTTAGACTAGGAAAAAATTTCGAGGACAGCCGAGTCCGGGCACTGGAGGACACAATATTATTCAAAAACCAAACAAAACTGCTTGTGTTGTTTCAGCGTTGAGCATTGTAGCCAATCACAGACATATATTAAGCGCATGAACGCAGTGGCAAATCAGAGGCGTTTTAGAGTCACCAGAAATGCGGAGAATTCGCTCAAAATGTATGTTCAGAGTCAGCACGAGCTTTATACTTTTGCAAATCCCCTCATAACAACAAAGTCTAGACGCGATGTAAAAAAGAGATTCACTGTGCAGTGTGGCCAAATTCAGTGTTTATGACGAGTTTTAGTAAGAGTGCAGTCATGGCTTAAAGGGAGCGCTATTGATCTTTTCATGCTTCCAGAGTACCAATGGTTACGTTCACAATGTAAATTATAAAAAGTTATAACTGCATTTAAATGTGGGAGTTAATCCGCTAAATTTTTGTCCTGTGAGTCATGAAATTGCGATGATTGACATAGTAACCATAGCAACATGAGAATGTGATAACCATAGCAACATAATTTAATAATACACTTCTTTAATAAGGAGGATCATAAAAACATTGTTTCTATTTACTACTGCCCTGAAAAAGCTTTTTTACATAACAGATGTTTAATCGTCGAGTCCACAAGACAAAATACAAACCCAAAATACAAGACAAATTACATAGGCTTGATTTTTAAAGGGTACCTATCATGAAATTTTGAAAATTACCTTTCATGTAGTGTGTAACATAGATCTAAGTGAACAAAAACATCCTGCAAAGTTTTAAATATGAAAGTTCACCGTATACAAAGTTATTGTCTCTCAAAAGTAAGAGTCGACTCTTGAGTCGCTGATATGAATCAATAGACGAACGATGCATTTTCTCTAACTTTCGTACGTCACTTGTACAAGTTATTTGAATAAGACACGCCCACTCATTGCGCGCCAGAAAACAGTGAAAACAACATGTCGACGAGACGCTGTTCTGAAGTGCGAATCAAAAGCGAACTTTTTTTTCACTGCCCAGGGATGAGCATGTGAAGAATCTGGCTAGAGTTTATATTTACAACTATACCACACAGGTATAGCCACCTTGAGCTGTGTTCGCGTTATTTTAATGAGGATTCAGTACCAAGTTTATTTGGATCGGCTTCATCCTCCGAATCACAACCTGTAAGTACTGTTAATAATTGTTGCTTTTATGGGTTTTGTAGCATGCTCAATAAGTGTGTGTGTGTGTGTGTGTGTGTGTGTGTGTGTGTGTGTGTGTGTGTGTGTGGTTGTGTCAGTTACGCTCAACGCAGCTTAGGTCTCCAAGCTGTGTGTGTGCTTTTTGAAATATGTAAAATGTTTGTCGTTGTTATTGGAGTTGTCATAAATAATAGAGCGTATTGTAGTACTGCAGTGCTTTATCAATATGTTTAAGCTTTGGGTTAACGCGAAAAATAACTGACTGGGTCATCTGACCAATCACCGCAGAGTAGCGTCACGCAAAGGCGGGGTTTGAAAAATGAGTCGTCAAACGAATCATTGGGAATCGCTGAGCAAATCAGGTAAAAATAAATGCATATTATAAGACAACAAAAGTGTTTTTTGTCATTGCATGCATGTAAAACTGTTGTTGGGGACTCCCAGAACATTATTAGGAACATTTTAAATGCCATAATAGGTACCCTTTAATATTGTGTGTCATTACCTGAAGTATCCACAACTGTTTTTTTGCAATGGTTGTTCATCCTTTGTTTGTCCCGAACACTAAACTGCCCAATGGTCTCAGAAAAATCCTCCATCTCCCGCACATTTTTTTTGCTTTTCCAGCATCTTCTGCATATTGACTCCTTACTAGCAGTGATTTTATGATTTGAGATCCATATTTTCACACTGGATCATACACAACTATTACAACTCTGCAACATTTAGTGATGCGCAAGGAGAAGCATCGGTTAAGAGCCAGGGCTGTAAACTTTTGAACTGGATCATTTGTGTAAATTGTTCTTATTTTGTTTAAAAATTCATTAATTAATTAACTCCTGCCTTCAGAGCCTAAATAAGCTATAAGCATGTAAGACAAATTAAGAAAAAATTAAACATCACCATCATCTTGCACAAAAGTTTCATCCTGGCTCTTAACGCATCGTGTTGCATTCTTTAGCATTACCTTGCAGACTCTGAAAGATGTACAGTAGGTAAACGTATGACTGCAACTATGAATTGTTACTACATACAACTACATTTTGTAAGTCTTAAAATATTAATTTGGCGAGACTTTTCGCCGGAATTTGATTGACAGGCGATCTGATCAATCTCATAATGCAGATATCCACCATTTTTGTCTGACAAACAAACCAAACCAGTTAGTAGATTGAAGTCAGTGGACTTGAACTTGAAAAATGGTGTGTATTGATTTCTTTTTGCAGTTCTGGTGTTCATTCATGTTTAATTTGTGCTATAACTATCAGTTCATGTGCTGCTTGAATGGAAACCCTAAACATTAAAGCACAAAACAGTATTTATTGTTTGCATCTCATAAAAATGTAAACATTTTAAAGCTGAGACTTTATTTGATACCAAAAGTAACCTGCTCTGTCTTGTCTGTTGGCACATTGTCAGTGTCCTCTTTGCTCCGCAATATATGCTTCACTGTGTGAGAACATGATGTGTGGAGTGAGAGCGGAATGGCTTGTCGGACGGTCAATTTCAAATCATTTAAATCTTTGTGGACTCGACCCGGATGTTAAGGACTCGGACTCAAGTCTGACTCAGCCCTATTTGGACTCGGACTTGGACTCGATTGTTAAAGGATTAGTTCACTTTTTAAAAAACTTTTGCTGATAATTTACTCACCCCCATGTCACCCAAGATGTCCATGTCTTTCTTTCTTCAGTCGAAAAGAAATTAAGGTTTTTGATGAAAACATTCCAGGATTTTTCTCCATATAATGGACTTTACTGGCAGTCAAAACGGTTCAAGGTCCAAATGACAGTTTCAGTGCAGCTTCAAATGACTTCAAATGACGATACCAGACGATGAATAAGGGTCTTATCTAGCGAAACGATGCACCATTTCGAAAATAAATAAAACAGTTGAAGTATTATTAGCACAAATGCTCGCCTTGTTCTGTCCTAAGATCCACGTTCGTGATTCTCCCGTTCGAACTCGTTCATTCAAATGAACAAATCTTTTTTCGAAACATTTCGTTCGTTGAATGAATAAAATGACTCGAAAAAAGATTTGTTCATTTTAATGAACGAGTTCGAACGGGAGAATCACGAACGTGAATCTTAGGACAGAACAAGGCGAGCATTTGTGCTAATAATACTTCAACTGTTTTATTTATTTTCGAAATGGCGCATCGTTTCGCTCGATAAGACCCTTATTCATCGTCTGGTATCGTCATTTGTCATTTGAAGTCATTTGAAGCTGCACTGAAACTGTCATTTGGACCTTGAACCGTTTTGACTGCCAGTAAAGTCCATTATATGGAGAAAAATCCTGGAATGTTTTCATCAAAATCATTCATTTCTTTTCGACTGAAGAAAGAAAGACATGGACATCTTGGGTGACATGGGGGTGAGTAAATTATCAGCAAAAGTTTTTTAAAAAGTGAACTAATCCTTTAAAGAGTACCTATCATGGAATTTTGAAAATTACCTTTCATGTAGTGTGTAACATAGATCTAAGTGAACAAAAACATCCTGCAAAGTTTTAAATATGAAAGTTCACCGTATACAAAGTTATTGTCTCTCAAAAGTAAGAGTCGACTCTGAGTCGCTGATATGAATCGATAGACAAACGATGCTTTCTCTCTAGCTTTCGTACGTCACTTGTACAAGTTATTTGAATTCGACACGCCCACTCAGTGCAGAGAAACCTGACAACATCATGTCGATGAGACTCTGTTCTGAAGTGCGAATCAAAAGCAAAAATTTTTTTTCACTGCCCAGGGACAAGCATGTGAAGACTCAGTGGCTAGAGTTTATATTTACAACTATACCACACAAGTATCCGGTTGTTAAGTCGTGACGTAAGCGCTCCTGTTTCCGGGTCCAAAGGCCGGGTCCTCTCTACCTACCTACAGCTTTCGCCGGAGTTTTAACGTGTTCCCGTGTAGTTTAAATAGATCGGAGTTAAAAAAAACAAGTGACATTTAACTGTCATCTACTGCTTTCCCTGTGACGAGAAATATAAGAGAAAATGGCGGCAGTTGATAAGGTAAGTTACAAATCTTAAACGAATGAAGAAACTTTGGCGCCAGTGGGTGCTATCCCTTAATCCCTAGTAACACCCACTGGCACTGAAGCGAAAAAAGCCCTTTAAGAAAAGGTTTTATGTAGTCTAGGATCTGAAAGATGAGCGGAGCGCTTGGGCCCGGAAGAGGCTAAACGTCACGCGTGACGTCAGACTAAACAACCGAATAGCCACCTTGAGCTGTGTTCGCGTTATTTTAATGAAGATCGCTTCACAAACACAAATGCTTTCAAGTGTGGATTCGCGAGTCGGCTGATATAGGATGGTTCAATACCAAGTTTATTTAGATCAGCTTCCTCCTCCGAATCACAACCTGTAAGTACTATTAATAATTGTTGCTTTTATGTGTGTGTGTGTGTGTGTGTGTGTGTGTGTGTGTGTGTGTGTGTGTGGTGTGTGTGTGTGTGTGTGTGTGTGCGTGCGTGCATGTGAGAGTGAGAGTTACGCTCAGCAGCTTCTAGGTCTCCAATGTTATTTTTTTTGTTTTTTGAAATATGTGAAATTATGTGAAGCGTATTGTAGTACTGCAGTGCTTTATCAATATGTTTAAGCTTTGGGCTAACGCAAAATATAACTGACGGGTCATCTGACCAATCACCGCCGATTAGCGTCACGCAAAGGAGGGGTTTGGACAAATGAGTCGTCAAACGAATCATTAGGGAGTCGGTGAGCAAATCAGGTAAAAATAAATGCATATTATAAGACAACAAAAGTGTTTTTTTGTCATTGCATGCATGTAAAACTGTTGTTGGGGACTCCCAGAACATTATTAGGAACATTTTAAATGCCATAATAGGTACCCTTTAAGGACTTGGACTCGACAAAGGTGGACTCGGACCCAGCACTAGTATGGTTTAGTGAGATGATATAACAATATTAAGTTATCAGACATTTTTGCCCGGCACAAAATGAAACGGGTTGAAGGAGAGAACCAAGCCATATCCAGAGGCAAGAATATCATAGGGGTGAAATCTGACAAGAACATGTCCAGGTCATAATAATGAAAGTGGGAGGAAGTTGAAGGTTGCTCATTGATACCAAGTTTAGGCATGAAACTCTAGATGGCACAGGCTGATAGGTCCTTAACTCAATTTGGCAGAGATCACATTGTCATCTAGCGCAGCTGAACGGTTGCTGTTGCATCAGTGGTCAATGAGCAAATTCAAATACCATTAGTGTTGCTGTTAGCAGTCTTCAGCGCGCTTTCAGAAACCCTCCACGTTCCCCAGCTCCACCTGTATAGATCTGCTACGGGGGTTATTTCATGTATGTTACATGTGCAGCAGTAGCATTTCTTACATGCTCACATCTCGGCACTTACTCTGCAGCAGCAGCAGTGTAGCAGATCTATTCCGCCAAGACCAAGCATTAACATATACATTACCATGCTAATCTCTCAGAGAGATGTCATGACAGAACTATAGTATTTAGCATAAAAATGTCAAGACTATAAGCAATACGATTTTTTTTTTTCAAAAATCAATTGAAATTGGAGTGAGCCACGGAATAATTTATTCAACTTATTGGTTCATTGCAGCTGATAAATTCAGTGACGAAACGCACAACAGTTCTGCTATGGATTTGTTTGAAACTATTTTCATTGCCGAAACAGAGCAGAAACCTGGGTTTAAAATTGTGTCAAAAATGTAAATCACTTAAAACTACTTGTTTATTGAACATTTGTATAAAATCAATATCACGTTTGCTATTGTGCTCATATTCGTGAAAACAGCTCCCTTGCTCTTGTGATGCAGGCTTAATTCTATATTATAATATAAAAAAATGATCTCATACAAGTACTTTTTTTGCAATCATATCTTGCATTTTGTGTCCATTTGTATTAATTTTGGTGAAATTTTTTACATAATGCCCCATTCATTTGTAACTTGAAACGTAAACAAATAAATCAGACAACGCACACACAATTTGGTGATATCCCCGCAGTTGTGGTCTTGAAATAAAATCCTGAGTCCTTTTAGTCAGAGACGAGACAAGATTGAGTACAAATGCGGTCGATACAGAGCCCTTCAAACGAGACCGGCCTTGAGTACTACCAGAAACAATAAATCATTGTGATACAGTAATTTGTATTGTATTTGTATTATATTATTGTCTTAAAAAATATGAAAATAAAAATGAATCACCCTTAAATATAATGAGAAATACAAAAACCTAAGTAAAACATTTTGGGCACAGATATTATTAATTGTCATGAAAAGAATGCGGCAATGCTAAAAAAATTCAATTAAAATCTAAGGGTGCTAAATCGATTTGGTTTACTTTTAAAAAAAATAAAAAACAACACCTCTGAAACGAGCCACAATAGTGGAAACAAAAAAAAGTTCAGCACAGATTTTGATACACATTGGTGCTTTTACCAGATTTAAGCAAGTCCTTTTGGCCCTGTTTAAACTTGGTATTAAAGATCTGTTTTGGTTGATCGAAATACAAATTGATGACAATAAATACAGGTGTAAATGTCACATTATGTTCAGTTAGTTTCAATATCATGGACTTTTAAGTTTGTTTTTCATGTTCATCATGTGTTCCTTTGTTCAGTTTTCCCTCTCCTTATTATTAGTTCATATGTGTCAGCTGCGTTATTAACCATTCTAATTTTGGTTTGCTATATAAGTTAGTCCCTCACATTCATTCTCTGTCCGATCACCGTTACCCTATGTGTGTGTTACCCTGCTTGTTTGCCTTCCTTGTGGATATTTATCATTAAACGTCATGTTGGAACTTTAATCTTCTGTCTTCCTGAACCCGCACGTGATAGTAAAGGGTCTATAGGGTCTAAAGTGTTTTGAGCCTGTCCACTTTCGACCACTTCCAGAGGTATGCATACCGGGATGCTTTCATATTGTAAACGCTCATGTGGTTAAATGCGTCCTACTGACCTAATGCATAAACATTATGGGAAGCACTCTAGCCAGACAGGATTTAAAGGGGTCCTTTAGTTAGTGTGTAATGTTGCTGTTTGAGAATAAAAAAGATTTGCAAGGTTACAAAGCTCAAAGTCCACTCCAAAGGGAGACATTTTATTTAACAGAATCCTCTTTTCAGGAACTACAATGAACAGCTCATTTGGACTACAACACGATTTTTCCGGGCTTTATGAAGTCATAATGTTCCTCATTTAAATAATCTCCGCCCATGGAATAAGCAAAATGCAGATGAGCTGCTGCTATATCAAAGACACGCTGTTTTTTCCACAACTCGTTTGTTTGACCTTCCTGTTAAAATTTATTTTAAACACTGTTCCTGAACATTATAATCCCGATGTTTATCTGTGCGCTGCACATTTTACGAAGAACAGTTTCCAGAACCACAATGCGCACACATAAGCTTCTCCTGAAATGGAACAGTTTCCACTTTGTTGGGACAATCTGTTGTTGGACCACAACATGTCTTATTATTTGTAGTTGTGTTTTCTATTAACAGATCTAATGATACGTTTTATGTTGTTGCTACACTGGCCTGTTAGCCAACATTAGTGTTGATATGCTGTAGTGTTTACTGTAGATTTTGTAAACTCTCGCTTTTGTAAGGCTTAGGAAAATTAGCCATGTTTTTGTGATCGATTACTGTTTGTATAACCATAGTTTTCCTTCAAATATCACGATTAAATGGGGGGTAACATTGTAACTATAATGTATAAGAAAAACATACCACTCTGAAATGTCCTGTGCATGAAATCCGTTCTGGATGATCCTCTTGTTAGTGTTTTAAAATTGCAGCCATCCTTAAAGGAACACTCCACCGTTTTTTTTAAATAGGGCTTATTCACGTTCTTTCCTACATTTAGATATGTGTTCAAATGCATTTTTGTCTCAGTGCATGCATTGTTTTAGTTTGACAGGGTCAGCACTAGCTTAGCTTAGCACAATGAATGGAATCCTTTGTTGCCAGCTAGCATGTCCTGAGTAAAAGTGATTAAAAAAAATAAACAAACCCATGTAATTACTTCTTGTGGCCAGCGTATTCACAATGAGTACAAATAGCGATGCAAATTAACACTAGTCGATTTCCTAGGCAGATATTGACTTGGGACTATATTAGGGGGAAGCACAGGCGAAGCACTGCTGCATTTGCAGTGAAAAAAAATGCATTTGCACACATATCTAAATGTAGGAAAGAATGTGAATAAGCCCTATTTCAAAAAACGGTGGAGTGTTCCTTTAATATTTAGGCTACACTAAAGAAGAACGCAGTTATGGAGGGGCGGGACATTTCCCGAACACACGCTAAATCGCTGCCAATCACAACACACTGGGCCAGCTAATTAATCACACCGCATTTCGTATTTTGGAAGGAGGGGCTTCATCGAAAAAGACAAGTTTGGGACAGAGAAGAGAGGAGCTGTAATATGTGCAATAATAATAATTATTACAATAAAATATGTGAAAAATAATGCGTATTCTAGTACACCCCAAAAACGAAATCAAGACTTTGTACAAGGGCATAATAGGACCCCTTTAAACTTTGTCACCTGAAGACCCAACACACAGTCACAGTCACAGCGTAGTCTCGCGGCAGAAACGAAAGATGCTGCTCTCCGTATGGTAATCCGTCGTTTCAAGGCGCTTTCGTATGTAAACTGCGCAAGCTTATTTTGTCCATTTGATTGAAAGGTTTGAAAAAAAAAACATACTTTAACCTGCCAATAGACCCTCCCCTTGAAGAAATCAGGACAGAAGTGGTAGAAAGTGGTCAGGGCCTTGGTGAATCAGGCGTTGAAATAACACAAACAGAGCATAAGTGCTGCATAAGAAATAAGTGCCGGTATCAGTGCCCACAATTAATTCTTACTGAATTGCCCCTAGTTGTTTAGAGTGATTCGATAGGGAAAACAACAAGACAAATTTTCTTATGCAGCTGAACTGTACTGTACTTAGGGGGGAAAGAAAAATATGGGAGAGAAAGAGAGAGGGAGACAGTATAATGGGAGATTTGCCCGCAGGAGATTGTCATGATCCACAGCATTGGTTACAACCCTTGTCCCAGTAAGAAATGACTGTTTACACTATGTGTGTGTGCATGTCACCTTAAATGATATGATTGCGGCAAAGTGGCTTTAGGCACATATGTATGCCTCTGAATGGATTTACATGGGCGTTTGTGCTGTGATGCAGATGTTTATATCAGGTATTCCAGCTGTCGTGCACTGTGGGGAGGTGGACAGTGTCACAGCTCTTAAACCACCACACACAACACGGTTGCGGCCAAACAAATCAATATAACTGATATCTGATCTGCCCTGGGCTTGGGTTCAAAAGATTCCACTGACTAGACAAATACAAACACATCTGATCCTGTCACGTTGTATGAATACACACACTCAGAAGCTGCATGAGTGCAGTGTTCTAGATTCAGATGTGTTTTTGGCTGTGTGTTCTGCTTTTCTAAACAGCTGGATGGTTGTGAAACTGTTTGTTGGTGAACAGCATGAGTTCAGAGTTCATTGCAAATGTGAAGCAGGCCGATCCACAGCTATCATAACATGCAAATTCAAACATTCACATTTAACACAAAAGATTTTTGCTCTTTTTAATGGAGCTCTCAGTTACACATTAATTTTGTTTCAGATGTTTCTCCTAAAATTCCTTTGGAGGAAAGGCCCTGTAAGGCAAAGTCAGTTCATTTGGCGGCCATCTTGATAACAGCCACAGGCAGCTATTTTCTAGTAGTTGTACAATATAGAAAGATCGAAATCTCCAAAAAAAAGTTGTCAAGATTATGTTTCAATAATCAACAATAATGCCTATTTAGCTTAAATCAGGTTTAAAAAATGTATTTGTCAGCTAATGGATTCTAGAGTAAACTGACCAAAAAGCGATTAGGCTCATTTCATTTATATAAAAGGAAGGACTTCAATTCTTACAACCACCATAATGAAAGTTAAGACTTTCATTAGTTTATGAACAAGAACAAATCTTATACTTTATAATGTCACTGGGAGAAATAAAAATGGAAGCAAATGAGACAATTGTACTGTACAACAGCTTGATTTTGGAATAATTAGATGAGAAATTTTTAGTAGGCATTAAAATAGACATGAAACGGAAGTTGCGTTAGTATTTTCTTCCCTATTGTGACACATATCTGAGTGAAATGGCTTCTCGAAACAAGAAAAAAAAAAGTAGGGCGATACTTGATTTTGTCCATGGGGAATTGATTGGATGGTTGTGGTTTGCTATTGCTGTGATGTCATGTGAGTGACAGGTTGTCCCGCCCTCATGCCAGTAAACACGTCAGCAGAGAAGAGAAGAGATGTCGCTGCAAGAGGGAGGGGAAGTTATGTGATTAAAGATAATGAGGGAACATGAATTTAAAAAAAATAATGATGTGCAAGGAAAAATGGTAGTCAAATTAATATTTGACTTACAATAATTTGTGATTGAAGACTTTGTGCAGGGTCCAAAAAAGTTAACAGTAGGTGTATTAAGAAAATGAATAATAAATATATTATGTATAAATGTGGCGAGCAGGACGAGGCTGAGGGCCGTTGGAGAACGGCGCAAAGTCGGTGGCGTGATTGATGTTGAGCGACACCTGCGCAACGTCTCGTATCTCTCACGGAGGAGCGAAAGCATAAAAGGAGGAGTGACGACAGTGAAGATAGAGAGAGGACCAGGCCTGGACTATTTTTTTATTTGATGTTTTGTTTTATTATGTGGTGTGGAAGTCGACCGTGAGGGGCTGCTGTCTTTACTTTCATTTTGTATTTATTTCTTAAAGTCTTTAAATGTTCGCCGGTTCCCACCTACTTCTTCCCAAAACATCTAACTGTGTTAGAATAAATATAAACCATAAGAATGTATATTACATGATTTAAAAAATACAAACTAAAACAATGTGTCCTTTTAACTGTATATATAACTGTGCACATAATTTTACTTTAACTTTTAAATGAGAAAAAAAATACGGAGTTAAAGAAATCTAATTTGCAGTTTTTCCATCTTTCAAATTGAAACCTGATCAAATCTCTAACTGATTTAACAGACTTCTTGTCATATCAGAAATGTTGTCTATTAAACTGGTGTGAGATTCCCCCAATTTCCTCACTTTTATCGGCTTATAGTTTTAAGGCATTTTGTACATTCTGGGCACGTTTATTCAAAAACTCTGCATTAGAATGGTGATGAGGGGTGTGAGGAGCATGTCCAGTGCGTGTATGCATGTGTGTCACGGCCGGGTCATCAATCACCAGCATCATTGATTGAATATTGATCAGCGCAGGGCATAATTCAGCATCTCTATCACACGCAGCCACACCAGCAGACCAACAGCAGCAGAAACCTCTCCTTTCAAATAAACAATAGAGCAAATCGTATATATTTCTGCCAATTAGAAGAGAATAAGACGACAATAGGCATAGGCATGTACGCATCTTATGTACACACACACTCTCCCTTACTGCCTTTCCATCTTTTTCTCCATCTCTCTTTTCCCCTGCTGAAAAATCCTGATCCAATTTTCACCTGATCAAGAGCTGCTAGGATGGCAGAAATAGCAGCCTTTTTTTTATAGGTTTGTTCTTGCATCAAAAGCAGTTGACTCCATAGTTCTTCTGCAGCATCGACCAACTGGTTATTTATTTATTTATTTATTTACCTTCGCCGACATCGCTACTCCCCCCAAACGCAACATTCTCCCAAACTGCAGTGCCACTAACCAAATCTGCTTCAATTGACTTTTAGACTGTTACCATCCTTTTGTTTAGCTGCTCACCTTATGGATTGTATTAAAGGGATTTTTTATTTGGAGCGCAGCCTTGAATTAAGAGAAGTGAGCTTTACGCTCCAATCTGCTTGACGAAACACGTCTGGATGAAATAAAATTTCCCCCGACGTGACCGAGAAACCTCTGCCTCTGAAGCACAGTCGTACATCACGTTTTTTCAAATGCCACATGCCTGAAGGAAATACCAGTGCTTGTACGGCAGAGAATGAGTCGAGTTACATTTTAGGTGAATTTAGGTTTATGCTTTGTTTCTGCGTAAATGAAATGCCACATTGCAAAAGCTCCTTAAACGTTGGCTTTGTCATAACACTCAAGTCTTGTTTTCTGCCAGCTCAACACACATAATGTGACTTCTGTGCAGTCTTTTCAGTGTAAAAAAAGGAAAGGCCAAACACAATTCAGTATGCAAATAAACGTAAGAAAGAAGACCAATCGCAGGTCAGAATGCAAACATTGCAATGATGTCATTGCTTTTGTCTAGATTTTGAGTTGAGATTTTAGCAATGTGGAGATGGAAGATTTTCAACCTTTAATCAATAATAATAATAATAATAAAAAACAGATCACACTTCATTTTAACGATTATTTATAAGTATTTAAACACACTGCAAAAAATATATTTTTTTAAAGTCCATACATTAAATGATCAGAGTTGACATTTCAGAAATTTGAAAAGATGGATAAAAGTAGATTGGCAAACCAAACAGCACAAACAGAATGTGCAAATAAAGAATGCTATCAACAGACAATTCATTATTTGAGAATTCAAGTTTCAAGTTTGTATTTATTTATATAGCACATTTAAAAACAGCAAACAGGGCTGACCAAAGTGCTGAACAATAGACAAGATAAATAACAAGGACAAACCACACATTCATTACAAAATATCACAATGAATTAAAAGCTAAAAAAAAAAATTCCTTCCTAAATATTTAGGAATATCAATGTAATGCTGCCTTGCAAGCACTGTTATAAAAATTCAACAATATTGCCTGTTCAACTCTGCAAGTAGCAAAGAATTAGCATTTCAAATTAAGTATTAATGACATTAAATCACTAAGCTAACTATGGCTGATTTGTTCAATTAGTTAAATTTCTAATTCAAAAAAAGAATGATAACCTTTATGTTGTAATACAGGAGAAGATTAGAGAGGTGAGGAGGTGCTTGTCAATGGAAACCTCTATCATTAGCTTCAATAACTTTGAGCTGGATCTAGACGCCAGAATGAAGTGCAGAGAAAACTTGATTTAAAAAAAAAATATATATCATTTTGCGGCTATGAAAAAAAAAAGAGTAAAGTGAATAATGAATAAAGTATGCTTCTGCTATCTACTGTATCTAATATTGACAGCTAAGAATTAAAAAAATGAATAAATAAATTGAGTTGTTAAAAAATTCATGCTGAGTGTATTAAGATAAATATTGTAATATTTTAATAAATTTTAGTAATTGAAACATTTAGTAGAATGCTGAATAAAAGGCAACCATTTTTCTTTATAATATAATGCTTACTCGTTTTTAACACTCGGCATATAAGGACGTAGGAAGGAGAACCCTTGCAAAAGGATCATCATATTTGTGAGTTTTTCAGAAAGTTTGAAAATGCCTGAGAAAGAGAAAGAGAGAGAGAAGGAGCGAGAGATGAGATAATTACAGTTTCTTCTAATCCTCCGACTGTAAACTACACTCACATCCCCACTAACATGTCCAAAAGTCCCACACTAAACACCCACCAAATGTTGAACTGAAATGCAGTGAGGGTGCCAAGACCAGATCCTTGAAATCCCTCCCAAACCTGTGAATGATTCTCAGTGCGGTGACTGTGTAGGAATCCCCGTCAGTGAGTGTGTGCCGGACGATTTTCTGATAAGTCTCACTAGCAACGCAGCGGCGCTTAACACATATAAACGTGTACACACCTCCACAACACTGTCAGGTGCATTGATCACCTACTGGAGAGGCATTTCTGTGTGAACAAATGGGATTTGTGTGTTTCTTTTAATGTTGTAGACTCATCTTAACACTGCAAAAGTGGCATAGATGTCCCATCTAAAGCATTAACACACATTAAATGTTAAGTCTGCACGCACACTGCAGATCCACTGCATTGCTGTCTGTGAGAATATCACACACTGTGTACAACTGTATACCCATGAAACCAATGCTTGCATATCCCTTGTGAGTAAATGCAATTCATCTTCATAATTATGAAAAAACATCTTCTCTTGTTATGTGGCCCCAGATTTGCTTATTATCTCTTATTAGGGAAGAAATAATTCTGTACACAGAAGCTGTTTCTTTCAACTCATGTGTGCAAATAACACATGGACTTTTGGATGTTTCTAAGTTTAATGCGTGGTAATTCTCTTAGATTCAGATTTAGAATCACTAATTATACATCTCATTCATTCTTATTTATGATTTTTTACATGTGGACCTACAGCTGAAAAACTTCAAAGAGTTGGTAGGAAAGAATAAGCACAAATTAGATATTTTAATGTTGCAATTTAGACAGAATGAGATTAAATGAAGAGCAAATGAAGAAGTGTGCTTCTCCTAAGAATTTATTTCAAAAAGCTAGAGCAAGATTCAAACTTGAAATCACTATCTGAGCCACATCAATTGAGCTGCTCGAAGACTGAAATCCTAGAATCGCTCCTGCAATGGATGCATCATCCGACTGCAATCTACAGCACTTAGTGAATGTATATCTACAAATTAAGGAAGACTGATTTACTGACTCACTGTAATGGACAGGCACATTAACACACTCAAAGAGTACAGAGTTGCTAAAACGCAAAAGTGCTATTAGCATTAGAAGACCTCCTGTGTATATGGTTTCATCGTTGAAGAGCTTTCATCTCTCGAACAAACACACATCGCCTGCCACACTCCCATGACTATGACAACCCATTTCGAGAGCTGGCACAGTGAGACATTACCCAGCAGTCTCTGCACAACCCATTTACAAACTGCAGCGAGGCCATTTATCAGAGACTTTAGCACATGCTCAGATTGTTGCCTGTGCAGTTTCAGTAACAATCACTGACTGGAGCATGTTAAATATCCATCGCGCTCGCAGGAGTTCTTGCTCTTTTTAGCTCTGGCAACTACAGTTTTGTATGCGCTAAATGCAACTAATCTAACTTAAACCCCGCATGTGATCATGAGCAACAGATTAGCTTCTTTTACAGGAGAACAAAAAAAAAAGGTTCCCAAGGTTATCCGGAAAACGGGTTATATGAAAAGAGTGTCTTATTTGGAGGTATAATGAGTTTGAAACCTCTGTTTTTCAAACTCTCTGTAACACACTGCTACAGTAAGTCCAGGAAAAGGATAAAATCGCACAAGATGAATACAGGTTTCCTTATCGCACCCGAGAAAGGGTGAGCATGCGAATGTACGTTTTTGTGTGGGTGAAAATATGTTTATAGTGAGTGAGAATGAACATGAATGGAACATTCCACAGATAAACGTATGTTTCTATCAAACTTACCATCCTCTGTGGGCACGTAGACGTTGAGGTAAAGGCAGTCCTCGCTCTGGTTCTGTACATATGCCGCAGCTGCATCTAGGTTGTCGGTGAACCATACGGGAAGCATGATCTCTGGCAGCACTCCGTGGATGTTCTGCGGGCACACTGGTGCAAACTGGGTAGCATTACGGATCTCCTGCCAGGAGCCTGGTGCCTCCGGGGGCTGGAAGCGCCTCTCGCCCACTGGCGGGGTGGCGTAGGGGACGCCCAAGTACTGCTCGACCGGGCCTAGAATCTCATTGTTCAGCTCCTTGCGTACGCCCCGAAGCTTCCCGTAGCCTGTGGTGACCATAGGGTGCTTGGCGGCGGTGAGGTCTGCCCGCTGGCAGGAGGACAGTGCCAGGCGCAGCGCCAAGCCCAGCAGCCACACCAGGCAAGTGTCAGATATGCGGCGCGGGCAGGAGCGGGCCGTTTCCCGCCGCAATTGTGCCACGCCCACCAATGACATGCTTCGGCTGGGGTGAGTGGTGCCCCAGCGATGGGTAACTATAAATGAAACGGAAAAGGGTGAAGGAGTTTCAGGCTGCTCCGGTGATTTCGAAAGTTAGGGAATTTGCAGAAGCGAGGGTGTGTGTATCCTCAGTGGTGCAAAGAAGAAGACTGCCGACACCGAGCGGTAAAGAACTTCATCCTGATGTTAGTGCAACATGCGCTTCTATTGCGATTTGCTCATTAGTTCCCTACAGGGAGAGAGAGACAGAAACAGAAAGACAGATATCATTAACTGCAGACAGTAAAACATGCATACCAACACTATCAAACACAATGAAAGGTAATTACAGTATTGCCGGAGGTTTAAAAATCATATCAACCATAAACATGTGAAACATGAATCTAATTAAACATCATTTGTTCCACTGCATATAATCTTTCTCTTAATGTTTGTTTAATATCTTGGTTGAAATATCTTCTTTTTCTGGAGTATTCTCTAAGGCGCATAATTGCAGATGCATATCTGGACCATGGGCCGTTCTCTCTCCAGCGCGCTGTCACATCGTTGAGAGGTGCGCAACAGCGACACATATTCACGCTCGGGTACCGGGGGGTGTGAAATACTGAGTGTGTTGCTTAATTGACTTCCTCGGAGGAGATGACAGCACAAGTGTGTTCATTTTAAGTTCCCCCCGACGTGCTTTTGCTCTAGATTCTTGGTTCCTGCCTCCCCTCCGTTCCACTCGACTTAGCCGTGCTAGTTTCAATCTCGCTAGAGTAGATGGGGGCATTTGGGCGTAATAACTGTCTGCCGCTGACAGTCTATGGCACAATCACCTTCCCCCCTCTGCTAAGCTAAAGACATACATCCACAGGCGGGAATTAACCACATGACATAATGATCTACGAGGAACGCAAGGAGAAGTGTTTACCGCCATTTTGGCATAAAAAGACGTTATAAACGGGGACTGGGTGTACTGAGACAGAGCAATTTAAAATCGACCTATAATGAGATACTTAATTCTGGAGTCATACGGGGTAACAGGAATCAGTGATTCAAAACGATGATATCATACACGATTGGTTCTGGAAACTGCTTACAGAGTTGTTACGTCCTAGGACGCAATGTGGTATGTTTTGTTTGTTATTTCTTTTATTGTTGTGATTTGATGTTGTGTGCAGTTTGTCTTCTTTTTCTCTCCCTCTCATTCTGTGCAGGGCTTGATTGGGCTCGATCGGGCTCAGCTGTGGTCAATTGTGAGGAGGAGCGGAGCGGTTAACTACGGCGATACACTGCAGTGTGAGAGAGCTCTGTTTGCACGCGCGTCGTGGAGCTCCGTGGTCCTTTGTCTCCTGCCCCAGACCGATTGTTTAGTTCAGCTGCGTTGGTGCGCTGATCTTTTAGTGAGGTTTCCGTGTGGGGAACTCTCACGGTGTAATTATGAAGTCACGTTTTTCCTTTATTTGAATGTCGTAAGTTTATTGTCTTTTGTTTGTTGATTTATTTTTATTCGTTCCTGTTTATTCTGTTGCTGATTTAAGTCACCAGACTTATGTTTGAATGTTTATTTGAAAGCCGTAGGGAGGAGGTTGCCATCCTTTTCTTTGTTAAACATTTTTCTCTTGGTTACTGGCTAGCTAGGGAGTAAGGGAAGATTGTTGTATTTTCTTTGGGGTTTTCATTTGTTAGGTAATTTATAGTTAATTCCTCGTTAGGTAGTATTCCTTTTGGTTTGTTATTTTTGGCGTGAACCCCTCCTGAAGATTTATGCTTTCAGCTTTTTCTATTTCTGCGTAAATAAAAAAGCTTATATTTTGACACTATTGTGTTGTGGTATTTTGTGTATGATCTGGGACAGGAGAGGGGATATTTTCATTGCTTTTTGTTACTGGCGCTCCTAACCCTAGACTAGGGGGTCGTAACAATTGGGGGCTCGTCCGTTCGTCTATCCGTCTATTAGTCGTAATATCTATTGGCTGTTTTCGGTGGTTTGCTTGGCTGCTTTGAATTTTTTTGGTGGGGGAGGAAGTTTAAGGCTTAATATGGATTTCGATTTAATTAAGTTTACGCTGTCACCTACGTTAAAGGAATTCGAGCGGTGTAGAAAAGTAGATCTAATTCAAATAGCAGATTTTTACAATATAACGATCCCTAAAGAGGAAAAGAAGCAGGTCATTAAAGATGAGTTGTATGGTAGGTTAGTTGAGACTGGTATTTTTCCTGGACTTACTCATGGGTCAGAGTTTGAGGAAGAAAGCGCATCTGATAAGGCCGAGTTGATAAGCGGTAACAGGGTTGCTGGTTTTGATCCTATGGTAACTGTTCGCTTAAAAGAGTTAGATCTGGAGTTAAAGAAACAGGAGCATGAAACGCAACTACTCCGATTGAAAGAGTTAGAGTTAAAGACTGATCGGGATGTTACGTTGCGTAGGTTGGAGTTGGAAGCCCAGCGTAACAGACCAGTTCCGTCACCGCGTACCAGACTTGTTTCCGGTAGTTCCGAGATGGGGCAACCTGACTTTGATGTGGGTAAGTACATTAAACTTGTACCTCCATTTCGTGAGTCTGAAGTTGACTCGTATTTTGTGGCTTTTGAACGTGTTGCGGCTAAATTGAAATGGCCCAGAGATATGTGGGCATTGTTGTTGCAGTGTAATCTCGTTGGCAAAGCCCAAGAGGTTTGCGCAGCTTTGCCGATCGATGATTCGCTGAATTATGATCTTGTGAAATTGGCTGTGTTGCGCGCTTATGAATTGGTACCGGAGGCGTACCGGCAGAAGTTCAGGGCATGTTCAAAGACAGCCAAGCAAACGTTTGTGGAGTTTGCGCGTGAAAAGAGATCGCTATTTGAGAAGTGGTGTGGTTCTACCAAAATTACGACTTTTGATGAATTGCAAGAACTGATTTTGCTCGAAGATTTTAAAAATAGTTTGCCAGAAAATATTGTAGTGCATTTAAACGAGCAGAAAGTATCTAAGCTTTTCGATGCGGCAACATTTGCAGACGAATTCGCACTTACTCATAAAACTGTGTTCCCAGTTATGCGCACTTTTAAACCCTCCTTAGTCGTAGACGTAGGGAAAGATAAAAGGATGACGAGGGACAACTCTTTCAGGGTCGACGGTGAAGCATCTGCGCAGAAGCGGCCGGATAGGAAAAGAGTTTGTTTTTATTGTCTTGATCCTGGCCATTTGATTACAAGCTGTAAAGCTTGGCAGCAGAAAGCTGGCGGTAAGCCTAAAGGGGTAGCGTTTACCTCCATTTCTGAACTGTCACCAGGAAAAAGGTTAGATGCATTTGGATCGTTTCTACAAACGTGTTTAGTTTCGCTTTCAGATAACGAGGCAACACCTATAGTGATGCTGCGAGATACAGGGGCCGCACAATCTTTAATATTAGAAAGTGCGCTGCCGTTTTCATCGAATTCGTATACAGGTAATGATGTGCTCATTCGTGGTATCGAAATGGGCTGTACTTCTGTGCCTTTGCATACTGTTCAGCTGAAATCTGACCTTATCTCCGGCACGGTTACTATCGGTGTGCATTCACAACTACCTGTGGATGGTGTGAGTATGATTTTGGGTAATGATTTAGCTGGAACCAAAGTGTTTCCGTACCCGATCGTATCTGCTGAGCCGAACGTTAGCACTCAAGTAGCTGCTCTGTCACAGTTTCCCACTGCTTTCCCCGCATGTGTTGTAACGCGCGCGCAGAAAAGGAAATTTGAAGATGTGGTGGATCTTTCAAGTTCTTTTCTTGCTGCATCGCCAGAAAGTGTGGAATGCAAATTGCTTGTTAAACCTCAACCGTTTTTGAGTGATGAGAGTTTGAATGCAAATGAAATTCCCTTAAAAGTGGGTAGGGAACAGTTGATTGCTGCGCAAAAATCTGATTTATCTTTGAGAAAATGTATCAGTGCGGCTGTGGACAAAACGCAAGTTTCAGATGTGTCAGTAGGTTATTTTTGGGATGAGGAAGTGTTGATGCGCTGGTGGAAGCCGTCAAATTCTGAGGGTGACCGTGTTTCTCAGATTGTCCTTCCTACTGGTTATCGGTATCAGATCATGCAGTTGGCTCACGAACATCTATGTTCAGGACACCTTGGTGTTACGAAAACATATGACCGAATTTCCAGATATTTCTTTTGGCCAAGTTTAAAATCGTCTGTGTCTGCGTTTGTTCGGTCCTGTCACGTTTGCCAACTTGCTGGTAAGCCTAATCAAAAGATTCCTCAAGCGCCACTTAAGCCCATTCCTGTAATGGGAGAACCTTTTGAGAGACTTATCCTTGATTGTGTTGGTCCATTGCCGAAGGCTAAGTCAGGTCATCAGTATCTCCTTACAATCATGTGTGCAACCACTCGCTACCCGGAAGCCGTGCCCTTACGCTCTATTAAAACAAAAGCCGTGGTTAAGGAGCTGATTAAGTTTTTTTCTATGTTTGGATTACCCAAAGTAATTCAAACAGATCAGGGAACAAACTTTACCTCCCGCCTGTTTGAACAGTTGGTAAACGAACTGGGGGTGGAACATCAGATGTCAAGCGCATACCATCCTGAGTCGCAAGGTGCGCTCGAGCGCTTCCATCAGACGTTAAAGTCAATGCTGCGCACCTATGTTGTTGAAACGGGTAAAGAATGGGTGGATGGATTACCGTTACTAATGTTAGCCATCAGGAGCACAGTGCAAGAGTCCTTAGGGTTCAGTCCAGCCGAACTTGTGTTCGGACATACAGTTCGAGGACCCTTGAAGTTGATAAGTGAACAGTTTCACTCTAAAGATCCTCCTTCCGTGCCGATTCTGGAGTATGTGAGTTCATTTCGTGAGCACCTCCACAGTGTGTGGGAGGTTGCGAGACAGCACCTTGTTGAGAGTCAATGTAAGATGAAGAGCAGATATGATAAAACCAGCGAGGTTCGCAATTTTAAGCCAGGTGATTCTGTGCTTGTGTTTTTGCCTGTACCTAGTTCTCCGATGTCTGCTCGGTTTGCTGGACCATATAAAATAGAAAAGAAACTGAATGATACTAACTATACAGTTTTAACTCCCGATCGACGACGGAAAAGCCGAGTCTGTCACATAAATATGTTGAAGAGGTATGTTTCTCGAGATGTGCCTGAAGTTAACCCTGCAGTTGCCGTGTCTGCTGTTAATGCCATTGATGTGCCTTCTACTTATGTGGTAGAGACAGATGATTTAGTTGACAAGGATGCTCGAGTCTCTTGTGGAAGACTTGCGAATTCTGCTATTCTGGTGAACTTGTCGTCTCATCTTTCTTATTTGTCTGAGAGTCAGCGTAGTGATATTGTTGAACTGATTTCTAGCTACCCTACATTGTTTAATGATGTGCCTTCGCAGACAAATGTGTTGAAGCATGATATTGATGTGGGTCAAAGCACACCAGTTAAACAGCATCCATACCGTGTCAACCCGCACAAACGTCAAGTTATGAGAGAGGAAGTTAAGTATCTGGTGCGTAATGGTTTTGCGGTAGCCAGCCAGAGTCCATGGAGCTCGCCTTGTATACTTGTGCCCAAGTCTGATCGCTCTTTTCGATTCTGTACCGATTTCCGCAGAGTTAACGATGTCACTAAAGCTGACTCCTTTCCTCTCCCCAGAATGGAGGACTGTGTCGATAGTGTAGGTTCTTCACGTTATGTAACGAAACTCGACCTGTTAAAGGGGTATTGGCAGGTGCCATTGACATCGCGCGCCTCTGAAATTTCCGCCTTTGTCACGCCGGATGCATTTATGCAATATACGGTGATGGCTTTCGGGATGCGCAATGCACCTGCCACATTCCAGCGGCTGATGAGGATTGTGTTATCAGATGTACAGAATTGTGAAGTGTATCTAGATGACGTTGTGGTCTACTCTATGACATGGAAAGATCATTTATGCACCCTGAGTTTAGTAATGAAACGCTTGTCTGAAGCGTCCTTGACACTTAACCTCAGCAAGTGTGAGTTTGCCAGAGCAGTGGTGACATACCTCGGTAAACTAGTCGGGCAGGGTCAGGTCAAGCCTGTCCAGGCTAAAGTTGAAGCTATTGTTACTTTTCCTTCGCCCACTAACAAACGCGAGTTGAGGCGTTTCTTAGGAATGGCTGGATACTACAGGGGCTTCTGTAGGAATTTTGCCACAGTGGTTGCACCCCTCACTGATCTCTTGAGTATAGAGCGAAAATTTGTGTGGAATGAGTTATGTGAATCTGCCTTTTCTTCTGCTAAAGATCTGCTGTGTAATGCTCCTGTGCTTTCTGCCCCGAACTTCACTCAACCCTTTAGTCTGCAGGTGGATGCGAGTGCTCATGGCGCCGGTGCGGTGCTGATGCAAGCAGATAACGCTGGTATTGAACATCCCGTGAGCTATTTCTCAAAGAAATTTACCCGGTGTCAGAAAAACTATAGCACTATCGAGAAAGAAGCCCTGGCGTTGCTGCTGGCTGTCCAACACTTTGAGGTGTACTTGAGTTCCGGTGATCATATTGTGGCATACACGGATCATAACCCTCTAATATTTCTGGCTCGTATGGCTAATTCGAACCAGCGCTTGATGAGATGGGCGCTCATCTTACAAGAGTTCAACTTGGATATTCGCTATAAAAAGGGTGCTGATAACGTCGTAGCCGACGCGTTGTCAAGGGCGTATTCTAGTGACGGTTAGTTGACCGCTGACGAAACAAAAAAAAAAAGTAGGAATTGCTGATAATTCATTGTTACAAATCGGGTTTTGTAACTAAGGGTGGGGGTGTTTACGTCCTAGGACGCAATGTGGTATGTTTTGTTTGTTATTTCTTTTATTGTTGTGATTTGATGTTGTGTGCAGTTTGTCTTCTTTTTCTCTCCCTCTCATTCTGTGCAGGGCTTGATTGGGCTCGATCGGGCTCAGCTGTGGTCAATTGTGAGGAGGAGCGGAGCGGTTAACTACGGCGATACACTGCAGTGTGAGAGAGCTCTGTTTGCACGCGCGTCGTGGAGCTCCGTGGTCCTTTGTCTCCTGCCCCAGACCGATTGTTTAGTTCAGCTGCGTTGGTGCGCTGATCTTTTAGTGAGGTTTCCGTGTGGGGAACTCTCACGGTGTAATTATGAAGTCACGTTTTTCCTTTATTTGAATGTCGTAAGTTTATTGTCTTTTGTTTGTTGATTTATTTTTATTCGTTCCTGTTTATTCTGTTGCTGATTTAAGTCACCAGACTTATGTTTGAATGTTTATTTGAAAGCCGTAGGGAGGAGGTTGCCATCCTTTTCTTTGTTAAACATTTTTCTCTTGGTTACTGGCTAGCTAGGGAGTAAGGGAAGATTGTTGTATTTTCTTTGGGGTTTTCATTTGTTAGGTAATTTATAGTTAATTCCTCGTTAGGTAGTATTCCTTTTGGTTTGTTATTTTTGGCGTGAACCCCTCCTGAAGATTTATGCTTTCAGCTTTTTCTATTTCTGCGTAAATAAAAAAGCTTATATTTTGACACTATTGTGTTGTGGTATTTTGTGTATGATCTGGGACAGGAGAGGGGATATTTTCATTGCTTTTTGTTACTGGCGCTCCTAACCCTAGACTAGGGGGTCGTAACAATGTGAATAATCTACAGTGGACAGCATGTATCTGTGCTTAAAAACAAATGCATTCTAGAAGCATCCACTAGAAAGCAGTGTTATTTTAGTATAATTTATATGCTACTATAGTTTTTTTTTAATTAGCTTTTTTTTCGTAGCTTTTTTTTCTAATTTTCAGTTTAATACTAGTGTAAGTTTTTGTAGTTTTTTGGGGTGCTTTTGAGAGTTTTAATTTTGTACTTTTTTAATTAGCTTTAATTTATTTTAGTTTTAGTCGTTTTAGTATTTCAACTTAAACTTATTTCAGATAGGTGCTAAAGCAACATTTCTAATTTTTTATTTAAGTAATGTTAACATTTGTATCTAGTATTTGTATTTTCTTTTATTTCAGCTTTATTTCACTTATTGCATTTTTATTTAAAAGTTTTAGTTTGTCACTGTTATGAAGAGTATAAAAATACAATCTATACACACAACATGCAGTAAATCATGAGTAAGCCACGTGGAAGCAAAACACTTTTTTTTCTATACAATATTAATACACTGATTGTGCAGGGAAATATGTGGCATGGATGTAAATATGGTAAAAATATGTTGCTGCATTAAACAGTGGCATGCAGAGGTGTTCTGAAATGAGGCAAAGTCCTCAGTTGTTTTTTAATACAGCAAATGTAAATTCATGTCCCAGTTAAACTTAATGTTGTCACATTTTCCTGGTTAAATAAACATTAGGCCTACTTTACATTACATTAAAAAAATACAATTCTATTTTTAGGATTGTTCTATACAACCAAGTATAAATCTAAAGGCAAAAACCATTTGATTTGCGAACTGATGTTTAGCTGTTCTTATTAATAGTCAACTTATTTTCAGATCATCAGTCATGCTCGGTAAACACAGTCTGTCACAGACACGAAGATGTATCTTTAATTTCTCCAAGCTGATTGCTCATTAAAAAAGACCACAGTCATCATGTTTTCAGGCCATTTCAAGTTTGATTTTGATGTGACATAAAGCGGTGATATCTAAATGGCTGAGTTGTTTACTTACTTTTTAATTAGTCTGCCCATTAAAGGCATCATTTTTGTTCATTCAGACTGACACGCGCACGTAAACAAGAGGCGGGATTTAATCGCACTAACCAATCATATCCAATCAAAACCAATCATAGCGTGATGCCTCCTCTCACGTGACTTTCCCCCATTCATTCTCAATTACCCCCCACTAAACCCAGCACACGCTTAGGGGGTCTGTTAAAAGTCAATGGGCTCAGGCCAGGGGAGGCAAGAGAGATGTGGGGTCCTGCTGTACCTGATGAGTGTTACTTTTAAAAAAAGAAGAATGACTTTTTAATGTCACATTTTATTTTTGTAATATGGATTATTTTCGCATGCTATTTTTTTTTTTTTTTTTTGATGAGGCGGCAAATTATAGGTCTGCCCCCCTTGCCTCCTCCTCCTCGGAAACTGTGTTTTTTTATCAGGTAAAAGTTTATAAATGGTTTACACACATGTAGCCCAATTTGTCACATTAGTGTCATAGTGCCGCTCGTCATTTAGATGTCTTTACCGGCTTATTAAATATCTGTTTACATTTTGACATCGAAATTACAGGAAAACCTGACAAATTCAAAGCAGTTTCTGAATTCTGCAAAAATATGTAGAATAAAAACAAGATAGCTGCAAGTGTTAAAAAAAGAGACTGTCAGATGGGGTTTAGGGCCAGATAAAAAGTTTGACTGCCAACAGACACAAGCCAAAAAAAACAAAAAAACTTTGTAAAGATGTAGGCTGACTTCTCAACAGCAGAATGCCAATCTGTGTGGGATTTGTGAGTGTAGTTTGGACACCATGAAGGCTAGAACCACTTTAAAATGACAACTGTTGTCCCAGGATCTACATAGACAAATTCAAGAATGAAGTAAATGTCTCCTCGCAGGCCCTGAGCAAACTGCTCCATTCTCCTGATCAAAGCCTGGAGACTTTATAGAGAAGTAAATGTATGCTAAAGTAAATGTGTGCACAGCCGCAAAGAACAAACAGCCAAACTGAACAGCTGAGAAAAAATATGTACGTTTGCACAGGCAAAACAGAAACCATCTTAGTGGAACATCTGGGCATCATCCTCGCAAGAGATTCTACAAAGAAATCAAGAGTCAAGAGCAAAGACAGAATCATCCAGCGTATGCTGTTCTTCAAGCACTCGGCATCTCCATGGCAACCAAAGCACATCTAATCAAGCTAGCGGCACCAAACCTGGACACAAAACACCTGGAGTAGAAAATCACCAACAGCAGGAGAACCTAACTAAGATGAAGATACTCTGGGTATAACGCAACACCAGACACATGTGTCAAAATCCAGAGCTCACAATCAAATGTTTCTGCACTAAAAGATAAAAACAATTTCAATTACAACATACAGTGACAGCATATAATGCCATAAGATTTAAGATCAGAGACACATCACTACATGGAAACCTAGTAACATTGTCGGAATCAGTGCCGGAACGCACCTTGTGTGAACAAAAGCCAGGGCCAATGCTGTAAGGGGTGTGTCGTAGTGATGACGCGCATGCCATCGCAACGACGTAGTTATCGTGCCACTCTGTTGCTCTTAGAAGAAAGTTTGTGTTCGTCATCAACAAAGAAAGAACGAAAAAATGTCTGCAAACTGGAATGAAGCAGAGGCCAGGGAGCTCCTTGCTATACGCACTGAAGCTGAGATTGTTCACCAGCTTTGTGGAACGGTACGCAATGCGTTAGTGTCTGACCGAGTCCGGAAAAAAATGCCACAACATTTGTACCACAACATGTTTTCGACGCGTCCGTTACGTCACATCCTGACGTCACGTGTCTTTACGGGATCTTTAAGGGATGTGTGTGAACGCACTCACAGATTCCGGAAAATCACTGGCAGTGTGAATGAACCAAATTCAAACGATCCCGGGACAAATTATCCATGTATTTTCCGGAATCTCTGTGTGGAAGGGGCTTATGATTTCAGCTCAACATACTTCAAGAATTAAAACCGTCAGCAATAAATAAATGCATTTATGTAAGAAGTAGTATGTACTGTAAGTAGCCACTTAACGGTTGCTTTCATCCAAGAAACTTACAAGTTGTTCCTACTTGAGTGCATCATCCAACTGTTTCAGAAGGCCATTCACTGTCTCCACTCTTATTGGTAGTCGTCGCTCATTTGCATAATTACATTCTGTTAATCTTTGTTGCAATATCAACAGCTGCTGTCACTAATATCACCACAAAGATCACAATAAAAATGAGAGACTTCCAATCAAATTCCCCTAGAGCGACATTGGCTTAAAGGGTTTGTAAACCAAAAATGTAAATTGTGTCATCATTTAAACTACTCACCCAAATGTAATTTCAAACCAGTATGACACACACACACACGCTGATATTTTGAAAATTTATAGCAAAAGAAACCTAACCGAACATCAGAAGAGATAACATCTGTAATCTACATTTAAAGGAACTTGCAATATTAAGAAGATCCTATTTTTGCTTGCGTGTCGATGGGTGTGTTGGAACACCAAAATATCCTTATCTTATCAATATTAATGAGACACAATTAAGGCCAAAGATTCACCCTCGCCTGGTGGGGCTGCAATTGAACTTCATAAATATGCAGTTTTTAGCTGACCCCCCACCTTCAAATACACAGCCACACAAATACGTGCATAACCTGCTGAGGCGCTGTTACATCACCAGCAGCGTGTGGTAATAAATCAAGAGTGTATGAAGACAGCAAGAAAAAGACAGCATGCTCTCTCAGCTCCCCAGGTAAAAGGTTTCCGAGCTCATCAAGATCAGGTCCTTGTTATGATATACGCTCAGTAAGCTAGTGAAAATGTCTCCCAGTCATGTGATCAAGATCTCTGACATGACAAAATGCACCCCTCAGATACTAAATGGTATGTCAAATTGTGCTAACGGGCAATTGACATGACATGTCAGAAAGTGACAGCAATGTGACATGTGAAATACTCAGTCTTAAACTGATTTTAAACAAAAAAAACAACACTTTTCTAATTATTTTCATTATCATCACATAGCGTTTATTATGTTTTACATGTGACTAGCTATTAATTGAGACACTCTGTGGAAGTTTGCACATAGTTTGTAATATATTTTTTTTACACTTTAATTTAATACAATTAAATTTCAAGCACAAACAATGCAAAGCACCACATAGTATCTATATTACATAAGTATATTATATTATGGGACAAACTCTCCAAATGAGATGCATTGATAGCAATTGAGCCATCGTTACAGTAGCAACTAAATGTTTTGATATTTCACTCATTGTCGCCTATCCTTGCAAAACACCAAAGACTAAAACGCTCTCGATCGATTGGTTAGGACACGCACATATTTCATTTCCTGTAAGGACACCAGGGAACTTCCTAATGCTATGGGGGCCGCATGCAATCGGTGATCCAAAACACACAGTTACACACAGACACAGTTTCTCTGAGGGAGAGCCTTATTGATAAAACTAGATATGGTCAGTTCATAAATCACTCACAGACAATTTCTTGTGCGTTTGTGTATGTGAAATGGCCTAACGGAGTGTAAGAAGCCCACGCAAAGCCCTTGTTGATTAGCTGTGTGTGGGCTAGGTTAGGCCCTCAGGGGCAGCAGTAAGTCTGTGAGTAAATAAAAAAACGTACGCCCCTCTTTCTGCTTCTTGTTGACGGATGCTTCAGTAGTTTGAAGCAGATTTTTTTTTCCCTAAGCAAATGCAGTCCTACTGGACCTGCCAATAAAGCACTCACTGCTAGAAGGACATGCAAAAGGATCCTAATTGAGAGGACTGTGTGTTTGTGCGCTGAAATAACACACTCATTCTCCGTCCACTACAGTAAGTGACTATGATGCACACTTCCCGTTCAGCTCGGGTCCTTATGCTTGATGCATTCAGCAGCGGGCTTGGGCTCAGATCCATTTTAGTTCAGCAGATTCAAGAGATTAATGCAACTCTTGCGGTGAGTTCGGTAAAAAAACCTGCGAGGGCACGTACAGATGATTTGAATTGCAAGCAGAATTTTTAGCATTTGCTCAGTCCATATGAAAGTGACCCTGAACTGGCTCAAAGGGCGACGTCTCTAATCCAAGGCAATGAGATATAGAGATCCATTCATCTTTCTCCAAAATAATTTTTTTTTCATGACATCATAATGTTCTTTTAGTGCTGTTTGCCAAGTATTGTACTTCAGCATAAAACTCGTCCTTGCTAAGACTAACATTACTATTAGGGTGAGATGTAGGACGATACCTCCTTAAGAACTGTGTGTGTTTCGTGTACACGATAAATTATGCAACGTATTATTAAGGGAAATAAATCACATTTGATCATTTGAAAATCAGGATAATAGGGTAAAATGACCTCCTTTCTGAAGCAAGAAGCTGATGTAACTTTTAACTTTTAATGTAATAGAATACATTCTTACAATTTAGTTGAAAATAGCATAACGACCGAATCAGTCAAAGATATTGCATTACTGTACGCTACAATTTTCAATTGAAATTGAAGGTTATTCAATAATTGCAAACTATGAAACAAGATTAAATGATGGCACTCAATTGGCCTGTAGGCTATGATGAATAATGATGTTTGAAATAGTAATCTGAATAAAGTAGATTATTAAATAATTCCATGAATTATTACTATTTCAATTAAATAATAAAGTAAATACAATGAATTCAATAATAAAATCAACAGCAACAACATGCCACTGGGGGTCTTGTCCGAATTCTGAAAGTCTAAATTTAACTTTTTCCTAACAAATAAAGAAAAACAAATCCATCATATCTAAGTTAATCATTGTGTCCACAAATCCCCCAAAACAAACAGACATAATTTTAAAATTAAACATAAAATACATTCACAGATGCCTATTCTCTACTGAAAATAAATTAAATCACTTTACCTCAGGCAGGCACTACTCATGTTTTTTTCATAAAATGTCAAAATCTATTTACATGATGTTCTTTCTTATAACATAATAAACATTCCCATTTAAATAGCCATTTATCTTTTCAATCCGTTATCTAAACATTATCCATTTACCAGCTGTAAAATCCAAACTAGGTCCGACCTCTGTCATCTACAAACAGCATCGGATAACAACTGCTGTCTCAGTCTTCACAATTTAGCACCGCTTCACTACGTGATCCTGTAACGGCTCCAACCTTCTCCATCAGTCTAAAGTGGTTACTATCACCTCCAGGTGTGACCGCCTGCCCCGAGCCATCAGCCGCTGCTGTACATCATCTACAATCTCCTGCCGAGGATCTGGCACCGCCTAAACCAAACAATACCCTGGAGGGAACAGCACGATTCTGACAACTGCAGGGGGACAGTCAAGTGCCAATTAGTGACATGGGGTATATGGAAAATGCTTTTTTAGCTACATGTATAATTCTTAATAGTGAAAGACTCCATTAGCTATTATGGCACCAATCGATCAGTCAGCAAACCACATTATTCATCATAAACTAAACAAGCTAATGGGCAATACCAAAGGTTGCTCGGTTCGGGGGTTGCTGATGATAACAGAAGAAGTTCAATGTGTTCAAGGAGTTCAATATCAATGTGATGTCTGCTGCATTTCCATGAACTGGTTGAAAGAAATTATTCTTTTCATTTTATTTCTTTCAGTTGTGGCTTTTCCAGAATTGCCAATGCTGAATATTACATGTATACATACATACATATATATATATATATATATATATTTATATATATATATATATATATATATATATATATATATATATAGTTATTTAATTAATAATTCTATCTCACCATTTCTTTGAATTTATGGTAGTACATAACCTGCGTCAAGCTTTTTGCCTTCACTAGTTCCTTTTAAATCCTCCTGCAGAAACATTAAAGGGATAGTTCACCTTAAAGTTTACTCACCCTCGTATCATTCTAAACCCGTAAGAATTTCGTTCATCTTTGGAACACAAATGAAGATCTTTTTATGAAATCTGAGAGCTTTCTTTCCCTCCATTGACAGCTACGCAACTACCACTTTGACACTTCAAAAACTTCATTAAGAGATCGTAAGATTAATCCATATGAATTGATTGGTTTAGATCAATTTTAAAAGGGACACGGTCACTCTATATGATTAACAGATTGAATTTAGGCTTTTATTCATATACAAACATTTATCAACTCACACATCAGTTATGGTAAACGGAACCTCAAGCATGTTAGCTTGACGGACAAGAACCAATAAGGTTCATTCTCATGTATTACACAGCACGTTTTAGCTTAAGCAAGAACCAATGAGGTTCATTCTTGTGTTACGCAGCAAGAAGTTCTCGCGCGGCAAGCATATACAGTTAAGCTTCTGTTCATATTCACTGATCAATGTTTATATGGGAGTAAAAGCCTACATTCAATCTGTTCATCATATAAAGTGATCATGTCTCTTCAGAAAATTTGGACTAAACCACTCAATTCATACGGATTAGTTTTTTTAATCTCTTTATGAACTTTTTGAAGTGGTAGTTGCATAGCTGTCAACGGAGGTACAGAAATCACTCAGATTTACTTAAAATATCTTCATTTGTGTACCAAAGATGAACAAAAGTCTTATGGGTTTGTAACATGAGGGTGAGTAAACTATGACAGAATTTTCATAGTAAAAAATAAAAATTGTTCGATAAAAAAAAGATAAGATAAGAAAATTTCACGTCAAATTACACAGATTTGATCAAATGTTGAATTATGTTGAGTTCTATCTACGACTGTCACAATATCAGATTTGTAATACAGTTATTGTGGCCAAAAGAAGTCACCATAACAAGATCATGGGTGGGTTCTAAAAGTCAAATTCATGTCTGTGATCTCCTCCGACATGAATTTGTGTGTATTAATAATATATCAATATTTAATTTTTTTGCCTTTCATAGTTATCGTAACGTTACAGTCCCTAACATGTCACCCACCTCGGACACTGAGCAAAACGCCACAGTCATTCAAAATGAAAAGTGAGAGGCCTTGAGTCAGAGTACTAAAGGGCTAAGATGAAGTCTCTAATAAAGACACGAAGCTCTCATGGCCTGTACATTAGTATCCAATAACGCAGCCTGGCTCCTGTCTGGCGAGGTGGGGGTTTAAATGCCCTTAAGCGCAGCAATGACCACACATGTGATCTCAATCACATATGGATTGTTCCGGAGCACTTTTTAATAATGAGCCATTCCTCTCGCATGAATGTGATATCTGGCATTAATTCATCTGTGCTGGGAATCTCTGCGTGAACGGCGCTGAGCTGGGCCAGGTCCATCTGTGCACACGGTGCCCACAGCCTTGTCTAACTTTGTGTCAGCAACGAGTGCCCACAGCACCTTCTGTCCTGCTGTCACAGCAGAGAGGAGGGTTGTTTGATGGAGTAACGGCCCTTTGGACAGACGCGGGGGTGCGTTCAGCCGGACGAATGGCCAGAGCCAAGTGTGAAAATGCACATCGGAGCGGTGGCATTTGAACAAATGGGCCACCACGAGACCCTGACGTCCCGCCACTGGCGTTGTAGACATGACTTCTGGCCAGGCTGTCAGAATCGGCCAGTCCACCAGGGTATGTCGGCGGTTAACTAAGCTCAAAACACCCTACAAGAAGACACATGGGATTATTTGTGCAATGTTAGCTGTCATGTCAACACGGGAAAAAATAACTCGGTGTTCAGAAAAAGCACACAAACATATGTCCAAACATAATGTGCAGTAAGTAAACTTCCAGCACAATTCTCAAGTAAAACGAACACGCATGAAGATGACACTGCTAACATCAGTGTAGGGGAGTAGCTAAATTACAGAATGTCACTTCTCAAACATTCAATGACCCAACAAACGACAGCTGAACATATTCATTCTGCAAAAACAAGCACTGACAATCCAATGCCAACGTCAGTGCAGTGTGAATTACCCTTAAAAGTATCACTACTACTAACTCAGCTGTAGCTCGGCTGTCATCAAAACAGAGTAGTAATGTACACTAACAAAGTAAATGAGGTCAATTTGGATTTTGTGCGTACTTTAACATATTACTTGTGGTGTAGCGGGACTGCATGCTACCTTTTTGATGTCTACAGATTTTATGTGGCTGATTTTGACTGCAGAGTGAGCTAAACAAATGTGCTCTCATAAATGTGCTCTCCCATATGACAATACGTAGAACAGATTAAAAAAACTCCATAAAACTGATTAAAGAGTCATTGATTTGAGTGGATTGATCATAGCAGAATACTTAGCTAAATGCTGCAGTTCATCATGTTTTCAACTCAATTATAATTTTTATTTATTCAAAACCCATCTTTGTTTGTGAGCCAAAATGTGGCTCTGATTCAGTTAGAAATAATCATCACAAGTTATGTTTAAAAAGATATTGGCCCCTTAAGTAGCTTCAGTGTAGTTAGCTACTGTTTCTTAGCAGCTTGTAGTGTAGTGAATCTCCTTTTTCAAAAAGGCAGCTTGACTTTAGTTTAACTCCTTTAAATTATGAGCAGCATGTAGCTTACCATGCTAGATTCAAAGTAGCTTCCCTGATGCTGGCTTACAGTAATATCAAGTATGGGGTAATTCAACTTTTTTTTAATGATATTCTTTATTAATCTATTCCTAGTTAATCTACTCCAAACTGTAATGCCCGGACTGAGGGAAGTCTGGAATGATTTGCGGCTAAATCTATTCTTAGCTGATCTGTTCTTGACAGCGCCATTGGAGCTGGAGGTTAAGCTGTCCGTGAGAACAATCATTTTAGAATGGGAGTTCATGTTTCTGTGTTAATTTCAGGGTGACCCCATAATTACTCTGAGACATTGCACTGTCATCATTCGTGAGTTCAGAGCCTTATCCCACAATTCAGCCTGCTAAAATAGTTTTGAAAAAGTATGCGTGCGAGTATTTTTGTATGTGCAAGACAGAGCTATTCATACGGGTCTGGCAGAGTCCGGCTTAACTGTGATAACACTAAACTGTTTCCATATGCCCTAAATAACAAGAGAGCAAGTTTCTGAACAGAAAGAAGATAAACGAAGATGGATAAGGCTGTGTTCGAAACTGCATACTACCATACTGCTCATACCATCTATGCAGTATAGTGTGCAGTATGAATTCATGAATGACTTACTACATTTACAAAAACTGAAGTATTCTGAGCATACAAAGTGGAACAATGTATTCCACAATTCAACTATGTGATGGCACCAATGTAACTAACAGGATTCGAACCGGCGTTTCCGGCAGGGGAGGCGCACTAACAAGGATGCTAAAGATCCTCTAGTGTCAGTGGTAGTGCTCTCCTCTTGAGGTCCGGGAAGTGAGGTTTATTCGCACAGCTCTTAAGGCCATTGCACACTGAGTCCGAAATTTTCGCATGCGTTTTTTCGTATTAGTGATTCGGTGGCTCTGAACTGTCAAAACCCCATTCAAACTGCTTGCTACGGATGCGAAAAACGCAGAAAATCAAACCCGATCCCATTTTTTTTATGACGGGCGAAAGTTTGGGAGGCAGGGTGCAAGCGTGATTGACATAACGTGAGGTTGAATTTTTTTGTTTCAACGTGTGAAAATTTCAGATGCGAATTTCGGACTCAATGTGCAATGGCCTTTACTTGCTACCCTCCGTTACAATACACTAGCATACTGCATACAGAGTGTACGCAAAACATTTGACATTTTTCATGAAAAAGGCAGTTTGACTGTAGTTTCTTATGTGTGTATACATGTGAGCAGGATATATATTTAACATAAATATGAATACTCTCAATACAATATTTAGAACAGTGTGCTAGAATTCCTTTCTACACAAAGCCTGTTTGAACACTTTGGGATTATTCCAAAATGCACCCCCCAGGTCACAGCATGATAAAAAACAATCAACTAAACAAACTCATGAATAATCAAATAAAAGTCATTAAAGAAGGCTTTAACGAAGCAGGAGGAGAAGCTATTGATGAATGAATGAAGGAGACTCAGGACACGACCCAGCGGGAAGACAGATAGGTGTGAAAAACAAAAAAGAGAAGAAAAACCCCACAACAACACACATCTCAACCTGTTTGGTCAGACAATCAATATATCACCATGGAAACCAGTTTCCTTTTATTTAGAGAAAAACATACAGAGAAATACAAAGCAGATTACGTTTATAGTTTCTAATAATACATTTGGCAATTTACTAATTTAATTTCACCTTGGAATTTTACCTAATGTGCTAAAAGAGTTCAGTGAGTACGTTAAGTTAATAAAACTGTATGTTTTCCATTAGTCAGTCTGGTCTGTAACGCCTACCCTACAGCTGACTGCTGTGACTCATGGCTTATTCACAGCACTGCCTTTTAGTTTATTAAGTCCTTTTACACCAATTTGTTTCAATCCCACCTTTTTACACCACATGAGGACAAACTGTCCTGTTTCGTTGTGTGGGTTGTATGTGAGCGTCCGTCCGTGCGTGCGTGTGTGTGTGTGAGTGAGAGAGATAGAGGGAGAGAGAGAGAGAGAACGAGAGAGAGAGAGAGAGAGAGAGAGAGAGAGAGAGAGAGAGAGAGAGAGAGAGAGAGAGAGAGAGAGAGAGAGAAATAGATGTCTCTTTCATTCTCTGAAACAACCTCTGCTTTCATAGTACTGTGCATTTATGTGTCAGAGTTTGTAAAAAAAAAAATTCTAGATAATACTTTAAGCATTTACATAAATAGAAATGACAAAATAAAATGGAAGGGAACCCCCTTTATATTCAGCACCTGACTAAATTAATTTTGGAAATTGTGCCTTAAAATGTATACATATTCCACACCACACACACACACACACACACACACACACACACACACACACACACACACACACACACACACACGCACGCACACACAATTCTGATTGGCTGGAAGGTGTGCAATAAAACCGTTTAATGCACAGGTAGTTAGTTACATGTAGGTTTAATCACCGCTCTATATTAATACTCTGCTTTTATTGAAGCACACACACTGACACACACCCAGCGATCACAGATCATGCTGCGCACGCGCACGCGCACACACACACACACACACACACACACACACACACACACACACACACACACACACACACACACACACACACACACACACACACACACACACACACACACACACACACACACACACATTCAGGAGCAACGAATGCTGTACCATGACTTTAATTAATAAATTAACTTTGCTGCTACTGAATCGCTGCATTATATTCAGCAAGGAGGTGGTGGTGACATCACTGTTTTTGAAGTAATTCAACTCACAGCTTCATTGCTGAACAGATGCAGGTCATTCACACACACATCTCTCTCTCTCTTTCTTGAAAAGATTTTAAAAGAGTAAATTTTAATAATTCAATCAAATAAAGTTAACCATACCGCACTACTTTATCTCTGTGCTAGATCTAACGAGACGTAGCTGACGAAAATAACTGCCATTTTATCTCTTCAAGTCAAATTTAGCACTGCAAACATCAATGACAGCTTTAACTTGTCAATGCTGGAAAATAACCATGGTATAAGCAGGATAATCCATGGCTAGCTCTGCATTAAACTCAAATGCACTCTTTGGAGGCTTCGTGTCAGGTCGTTCTTTGCCTCGACGTCATGCATTAAAAAAGCTTTTAATGCACAGCTAGCCATGGATTATCCCTTGTATGAACAATATCACACGAGTAGCTGTGCTATATCGCTGTATATCACACAGAACGGCTGTTTCGGCCGCAGGGAATCACAGCGTGCTGATATACAGCCATATCGCACGGCTACGAGTGTGATATTGCATTTATACAACAGTTTGATGGCACACGTGAGTGAAATAAATAAGAAACGGAGTGTCTTTAAAAACCCTCTTTTGTGCAGAACTACTTCCTTCCGCCATGGATTCAAATCTCAAGTTGACAGGTCAGGACAAGCCTTCGTTACTAATTCTAAAACATCTATAGTAGTATTTATCAAAAATATGGCGGAGTGATACATATGGTGAAAAGTGCTGCTACTGCACAAATATCGCACGGCTGGAAAAGGCTCTCAGCCAATCAGATTAGAGAACCAGAAACAACCTATGAATACATATGTATTAAAAAAAATGTGTGTGTGTGTGTGTGGGGGGTTCCTTGGTATAAAAATAGTCTATGTGCTGTTATAACTGTAAAGCTATAACTTTTAGCTAGCTATTAACTATATAATGCATTAAACGGATTATCAAATCCTTACTGCACATTATGTGCTGTTATTAGGTAGGCTATACATTTGAAGAATAGATTAGTTTGGGCTATATGAAATAGCTTTTCAACCACAGAGTATCATTATTGATATGTAATAATAATTCAAATCACAGAAGGACTGCGAAAAACAGCTTATTTATCGGATAGAAACATTGATGTGTACGGCAGCAATCTAAATTCTCTTTTCGAAAGTAACTTACAGTGATGCTTCAAATTTTAACAAGACGCTTCAAGATTGTATAATTACATTGCTACACTAGTAGGTGGCAACAGTTCAGTTAAAAAAATTATTTGTCATTGAACAGTAAACAAGTGAAGTCTTTGAGTCATTGAATCATTAATTCAAACCGATCCTTGGCTTTACCTTCACATTATAGAGCACAGCGCCATCTTCTCGACATGATGCTATCCAGTACAGGAATCAGCTGCAGCGTTTGAGGTTGAAGTTTCCCCAGGTGTCTGCACGTGCAATAAGTGGGCGGGCAATATACTAATGTTTCGTCTTGACGTCACAACAAAACGGCTTATGACTCGTTGGAAAAAACGATTCATTTAATTGACTCAGAGTTGACTCTTACTTTTCAAACACATTAACTTTATACACGGTGCACTTTCAGATTTAAAACTGCAGGATGTTTTCTTTCACGTAGAGCTGTGTTACACACTCAGGGTTTTTCCTGCATAGACAATTATGAGGCAGCCGCCTCCGTCAAATTTCGTGCCGCCTCCGCCTCTCGACAAAACTCGGACAGACAGTCACGTGCTCATATACACTTTTATCCACCGTGACAGTTCTGTCGCGATTCCCGCTTGTGTCCATTCTCTAACCGTGTAGTTTGCCGATAGTGCTGCACGGATCATAATCCGCGGGTCGAGCGGGCCCAGTAAAAAAACATTCCATTCAATCGAGGGTGGATGACAGCTAAATGAGTGTAGAAGACAAAAAGCTAAAAGACACGGAACTCCCATCATGGTACCTACGGACGGTAACAAAGTTGCGCAGTTGAGTCTCGCGCAGTTATTTATAACATAGGCTACACACGACCAGAGTGCTGTTTTCCTGAATGCCATCACGATTGAAACCGAGATATTAATTTCATAAGTTCAATAAACAAATAGTTAAAATTAAGTTACTTACATTTTTAGACTGTTTTTGTTCTGTTTTAGCAGCGAAAATAGTTCCAAACAACAGAACCATATCGCGTCTCACACAGCAACACTCATCCATCCATGATTCATTACTAAATCATTCAGCGTTTTGAACTAATCGCTTGAGTCAAAGATTCAATTGCCCATTATTAAACCGCCTCATTCTGAATCAATCAGCCGTTTGAACGAATCGTTTACATTAATGACTCAATGACTCGCTCATTAAGACGGCCGCCTGCCCCTCCTACTGGCGGTTTAGTTTCAAAGTATCATTCTTTTCAACATTCCTTGTAAATAATCTCATTTAATACAGTTACAATTTTTCAATGTAAATTATTTAATTTGATTGGTAACAGCCTAGTGTCTTATTATTTTAATTGAATGTATTGATAAAATGTAAGAATTTTAAATGAAATTTAGAGCATACATTAAAAAAAATTAGGGGGAAATGCCCTTTATAAAGGTACAAAAAATTATTCCGATAAGAGTGTTTTCACAAATGAAACATTGACAATAAGTTTAAAGGGAGTAAAGCCTCTGTTTAGGCTATAAAGAAAATGTAATTTTGCCAAAAGAAGAACTTTTAATTTAAATAAATGTTAATTGTGTGATATGTTACCATATTATCATGCTTAATTGAATAATTGTAATGTGATGATCAGATGCAGATATCTAAATCAAAGAATATGGGTGGTTGGCGGGTGGATTATTATTTATTTTTAACAACAGATTCGAGTGACTCAAAGTGCACCAGATTAATGAATTTATCTTTAAAATGTACAAAATTTTCTCACGGGGGTGCATGCCCCCAGACCCCCCTAGTGTTACAGTTTTACCACCTCCGCCTCATTTTGAGCCAGGAAAAACCCTGACACTATATGAAAGTTCATTTTCAAAAATCCATAATAGGGGCCCTTTAATCGTATAAAAATTAAATCCAGGTTTTGGAGGGACAGACATACAGCATACATTTATAGCATTATACTACGTTATACATTCAGGCTTCAAGTAAAGAGTTTTCTTGGTGAATGCGGGTTGCATCAGAGTCGACCGTCTATGCGCCAACAAACACAGATTTTCCTCTTTTTCTGTCTTTTGTATCAAAATCTCTCTCTGGCATCATTAAATCCAGCCCCTGTACAGTATAGCCCTGCCAAACTACATGCAGACAGTCATGCCAAATTCCCCAGCAGACCCCACACACATCCAGGGCTTAAAAAGCAGCTCCAGCACTCGCCAGCACCCCTCGCCGATCCTCCCACCTCAGCGAGTTAACCGACACATGAAAGCAAGTGAGACGGGAGAGGAGAGCCAGGCTGCAGTCTCCTGAGGCCACTCTCTTCTGTTTAGAGGCACCCACAGCCTTCTGAGGGAGGGATTAAACCTTCACTGCTAGCCAAGCTAACTGGCCCTAACCGAGGAGTTCAGAAGACAGAGCTTTGGCTAAAAAGACCAAATTCCCCAGTGGCACATGCTTGCATCTGTGTGCAATTCCTTATGAATGAATTCAGTGCTTATTATGCAGATTTAAAAATCGAAGACTTTGTGCAGTTAGAGAGGTGATGATTACAAAACATACAATGGTGTTTTTTGTATGATGTTCCTGAAGCTAATCTGGTAGAATATGGCGCTGTTATGCTAAAGGTCCTGAGTACATACTGATAAAATGTGCACGTCGCTGTGGATTGAAGCATCTGCCAGACCATGAAAACGTTACACAACTTGTTTTGGACACTACAATGATTTGAGGTACCTTACAGCAGGGGTTTTATAACTAGATCCAGGGTTGCAATTATTTTTTACACTTCCGTTAACTCAATTTGATACAATTTTTTCCCCCTAAAGACATACAGTAAAACAATAGATTCATTATATTTATTATTCTATGGAAAATGAACAAACCTTCTGTGAAAAAAACATTAATTTGTTTAAATATCATGATATATGAAAGTGTTAATCAAATGGCAATGGCATAATATTCTCTGAAGTATCTTTTTTGGTAAGGGAAAGTTGCTACTTTATAATCATGAATTGACTCTTTGCACATCTGAGGTTGTCGCAGTCAGCTGGGGATTGCTAAATGTGTCCAAAATGATGTCTACACATCAATTCCGTGGGCTCTATCTCCTGCACCTACTTCACATTTCGTTCCATTCCCTCTCCCCCTCTCTCTCTCTTTCACCCTCAGAGGCGAAATGAACCTGATCTCTGGCATCTGGTCTTGTTAGATGGATGTAAGGCGCATGAGGAGAAGGTGTATGGGTGAGAACCAATAGAAATAGGTGAAACAGAGCCACGCACGTTGCTGAGATGTTGGCCGTTCCTGTGAGTGTATGTAAACCCTGAGGAAAGGGGGGGGGCTGTGATTTAACTCAGGGTCTGGGACAGCCTGGATGGGCCCCATCCATCTTCCAAAGTAATTACGCATTGACGCTCCCCATTGGAGGGGGACGTCGGCCTCTCCATGGCTTTATAAATCACCACTCGCTACAAGTAGCAGGCCAGAGGGAGAGAAATGAGCGCTTTAACAGTAACACTGTGTTTTTAAACTTAAGGTGGAAAAAAAATCAGCACAGCCACTGACATGCAATATAGAACATGTCTTTTTTTGTTGCTTAGCCTTTTAGTTTATGTGTACAATAGAGATACATTGTAAAGAGAAGAGAAATTCAACTCACTGTACATGAGCATCACTCAGTGAACTGTAACGGTGTACTTTTCTGCCTTTAACATCACACTCCTGTCCTCAGAGGATGTTTGCACATTTTCTCAGCCATGTTGTCTTTCAACACAGTTACCACTAAACACAGCACGAGTCAAGTTCTCGGGCGTCCTGTCTGTCTCCGTCCCTCTCCAGACAGAGTGATTGGTGGCACTGGTCCCAGCTGGGCTGGCATATTGATTGGGGGTCGGGAGGCTGGCCCGGCCCGATTTGTTTCCCTCAGAGACAGGGCTGTCAGTCAGCCATGCTGTACGCCTGGTTTAATGGCAGTAGCTATGAGAGTGATTGAAGTACATGGGTGATCCCTCTGCTAACATGGTGATATGCTATCAGCCTTTTGGGACTTCAGCTATTCTGTCTTTTCCTTTCAAAATAATGGGTTGTGAGAGAGAGTGAAGAAAAGGATGGGGGGGGGGGGGCACCTTTGGTAAAAGGCAGATTCTGGTCATGTAATCAAGAAATAGAGACATAATTCCTAGCAAAGATATTAGGGACTGAAAAGCTGTCAAGACTTATTCTTTATAGTCAAAATGAAGAGCCAAAAACTACATCACCTAACGCAGAGAAATATTTCCGATTTTAAGCCACGCTGTTCATGAACTTCAAATGTGACCAGAAAAAAATTAATGCTGTACTCTAAGTGATGACTTGTTGTGCAGCAATCAAATGCAATTTTGGCAGCAAGAGAAACTAGGCAGCTTCATTTAATTTCGGGAGCTGGCCCATCAACATGCCTGCTCTAAATCTGTCGCTGTCCAGCGAGGAAGAGGTGCTGAAACGTCTATGGCCATGCTGGCCAGCTTTGAGCGTTATGAAATCTTTTTTTTTTTCATGTTGTTTCGGTCTCAAAACATTCTGCATTACTTGTATACAGCGGGCTATAATTTCCGCAACATTTAAATGCACCGACATAAAACATTTTTCTCTCGTCACTTAACCTTTCTTGCATTATACGATGGTCATTTTAATGACTCTTACACACGACCGAACAATGTTCAGGTACTAGACAATTACACATGGAATTTTAGCTTCCTGTTAAAAATAAACCCAAAGTCTACAAGGCACATTAAAAATTTACTGAATACAAATTTATGGAGCCATTAGTTCTATAGCCCGACTTAAAGGTCAAACGAGAAGTAATGCAGTTAAATTTCAAATTCCTCAGCATCAACACCAGAGCATGTTCGAAAGCTCTTTTGTAAATTAAATTTCTCTAATCAGTTTAAACTGATCGTTTTGGCATATAATATAATCAGAGGGAATGCATAAATAATATTGCACAGCAAAGTTGAACACATGCTAAATATATAAAATATCTGCTTGATTTGAATGTCAATGCTTGAGTTGATGATGAGCTCTCAGTCAGTTAACTGATCAATTGATGATTTCTGGGTATGAATGACTCAACCATGAAGATAATCAATAGTATTCATTATTAATACAGGTTCATAATGCCACTATTCTTCATTCTCACATTAACACAGGAGACATAAACTCCTGCTGCGTGATGACACGCATGATAAGAAGTAGTTGTTCAAGCTGATCTGGAAGTGAAATGCTACTATATTTTCGCACACCATCCAATGCACCTGTCATTACTGCCTGTTTTCTAATTTTTTTTTTAAAAGTTGCCAGAGCAGCTTGCGCTCACTCCATCTGTAGCATAAATGGAAAAGTGCAAGAGTTGTTTGCCAACATATTGAGAGTGACACAATATAACAGCATTACAAAACTACGAAACGAAAACTGGCCTTAATTTTTTGCAAGCTTTTAATCCTCATAGAAAGGCGACAGCTGCACATAGTACTCATGTTAATAGCGATACATAGATAAACGAAGACAACCGAACTTGCTACAGGATATATTTAGCATTTTTGGTGCCCATTACATCCTAAAAGTGCCACAGGATCTACACAAATAGAAATGGAGGATATTAGTTCCATGAGACCAAACCTGAGTCCATATCAGACAGAGTTCGTCTTGCATATAGGTCCATATTCCAAACTTCAAAAGTCTCTTAAATCTCTCGAAGCTTGGTGGGCACAGTCTGGGAATCTCCGACCATTGAAGACGAGGGGTGAGGGGGAAACGGATCATGCTGCAGAGAGACTAAGACAATCAACATTCAGAATGAAGAGAGGAAGCGTGAAGAGGAATCTTGGGGAGGTTTCTTGATGTGATTACACTGGGCAGCACTCGACTATGTTTAACACTCAAGGGCGGGAGGGTCCGCACTAAAACCCAAGATCAATACGCAATTTTACAATCATCACCTCGTCCATAATTGGCTTGAAATGAACCTGCAGAATGTCAATATCAGTTCGAGAGTGTCACCGTTCACTTGAGTCTTCTTGTACCGGCGGATGAGTCATTAAACATACACTCTTGACAAACTCCTACTATTCGACATAATTTTTTGGTGCAGTTTCCACTCTAAAAACACACTGCAACAAAGCCAGATGCTCACCTTCAGGGCAACTTACTGTGCCTGAAATAGGACACATTTTACATTCTGTAATTAATTCGTAACGCTGGATTTATGCCATTAGGGTAAGATAATGAAAGAAGGCAGTACACTTAAAGTGCACAGAAGCTTTACTAAACCCGAGAGCTTAACAGAGCGGATTCTGACTAAATCAAGGAATACTGGGCGGAAAAGGACCGAATGCTTGTCTGCCTGTCTGTCTGTCTGATCCGGTCACTGGCGGGTTTGTTTGAAGTTTTTCCACGACTAATGAACCTCCATCACTCCTCTAAAGCTGCAATGTAGCCCCAGCTGTGATTTGGGTTTCCAAACAAATTAATAATTAAATACAGTTTTCAGAACAGCAGGGAAAAACTGCATCAGTCTTTTTTTACAAGTGACATGAATCTGTTTTCCCACCAAAATGTTCATTGAACATGTCATCTAAAAAAAGTTATTCCCCGAAAACCACAGGCTGAACCGCCGACTTCGCTTGTGTGTTTCTCCTTTTACTCAGGTCCATTTTCTTCATTTTCTACATCTCCCAGTCCCTTTCAGATTCATGCTGCGTACTGAAGAGTGAGGGAGTGCCATGTTCTAGGCAACTTTTAAGCTCAGCACCCATCCTAAAAAAAATATCTTACTGACGGATTACAGGTTCTTTCAGACCTGAGCAAAAACTCAAGATGAGTGGACACTCCGGCCTTTTCATTGCTATCCGAGATAGAACACAGATGTGGCATTTAGCATGTCTATCTGTGGATTCCAGACTTCTAAATGACAGGGATTATTTGAGAGAGCTATAAAGTCCATCCAGAGCTTCTATAACAAAATGTCTCTGCATCAGTCACGTAGGAAAGCAAGGAAAACCTGACTCAGCACTCCTCTGAAAGGTACGCGAGGTGCTCCCTTCTTGCAGGTACACACCTTTCCGCTCCAGGTTAAGTTATGAGAGGAGATTCCTGTAGCACGGAAGCTTTATTAGTGCATCTCAGAACAACGGCAGGACTCTGTCGGGCAACGGGGCTGAAATATAGATCTAGACGGGGGGAGGCTGTCAGGTTCAGCCGATGATTCATTGCTTGTGGCATTTCTGTCTACAGTGAGTGGATCTTACTGCACATGCTGGGACAGAGATAATGGCACAGATGTCTGAGCACATCAGGCCACACAATCCAACACAATCGCAACTTTACAACAACACATCATAGTTCAGGAAGCGTGTACTGCGAACAGACATCGCTGCAGAAAATCAACCGTTGCTAACTCACAGGTCATGGCCGCTTTGAAAGATGTAAAAGAAGGGTTGTGCGACACGTCAAGGAGACCGATGGTTTATAACGCTCGCTTTTTGTGATGCATAAACATTCAGAAATGCTTATCTGGACAAATGCATGCTCAAATGCTGTGTCCTAGGACGGAGAGATAAATGTTGAATAAAAACTGTATTTTAGCACAACTTCACTGACATCGCGTTTACAAGACCAGGCAGAGGTCGGCCTTTTGTGGGAGATGAAAGCTTTCGAATAAATTCCGCATGGACACAGAATACTGTCTGACAAATACTGTTGTGCATGTGTGAATGAACAAAAAAAAAACGTGCTGACCTTGGATGTTCCTTGGAGTGAAAAAAAGGGAAACATTGTTACCATCATCATGAATTCTTAATATAATTATCACTCTTTTGCATTATCGTGAATAAGTAAAATACTCTGAATCGAGAACCATTGTTCTGTTCTCAAAATTACAACTGTCCATCATGGACCGGACAGTAACACAAAGACAGCAAGGATATTTCTGATTTATTCACAAACCCCCTTTTAAAGGGGCCAAGTCTAAAACCCATCTCTTTTAGCTTTGCCCAGTGCTCAGAGAATTTTAAAGTTTAATAAGGCTGCAGTGCATGTGAGTGCTTCCCAAGACGGCATACACACACTAACGACAGGCAGCACAGAAGGGCACATGGAGGGGGTTACATCAAGCTAACACTGCACTTTTCTTCATTATTTACCTGTTCTGAGGCCTGGGCCAGCCTGAAACACAAGCACTTCTCCATCCCTCTTACATCACAAATGCTCCAGCCCTGGGTACAGTATCTAGCACTCTATGTTGTTCCGCTCATAATAACGAAGACCATTTGCCCTGACTTCAGGGCATTCCAGCTGTGCTTCATCCATCTATCAACATATTGTAAGACTCATTCAGAATCAGGTTTGAAGTGGGCATTTAGTTGAGTGCAGTATAAAGATGATTAAATGGAGGGATGAATAGAGCAAACAATGCAAGACCCTGAAAATCCAAGTTAAAGCAGAGGTTGTGCAACAAATTATCATTATCTGCCAATCTGACTGGAATGGTAGTATTTTTTAGGTGACTAATATAATAAATGTTCCAATAGTCTTACCAAGTGCTTTGTTGTGGCTTCTTTGTATACTGCTCTTGCAATGTAAAAAAACCACAATGGTCAGCTAATTAAATGTACAATATGATAACATTGTATTGAATTGAATTACAACTTTTCCGCCAAAATCATCACTTCGTTCTCCTGGTCTGAAACCCTTTAAAACTTTCCTTTTTTTATTAGCTTATTTTTATCGGTCAAAATGATCCACAGCATTTTGACTTATCAAATGAATCTGCAAATTATCAAAAGATCGGACCCATCCTTAAATACTTGCTCTTGCCAGCCATAACTCCATAGATTTTTTTGTCCTCTTTTGAGTGGGTCACCCAACCAGAGGGTTTTGTCTTTTTATTTCATGTAAGGCAGTATGATGGATGTGCACAGTAGCTCACACGGAGGCTCAAGGCCGAATGCTCCACATAGACACATGCTCTGCAATCAACTACTAGTTTTTCCTCAATCCACGTGAGGGACTGCAGCAGAACTCCAGCAAAGAACGGAAAGCTTTGAGCAACACTCACCTCTGCTACATTATACAAGGACAGACAGAACCACTAAACGATCTACACCAGGTCAGATTAGACATTAGACCGACAAAACAGCACTTGGGCTGAGGAACGGGCATATCCTCAGCCTTCAGGAGAACAGAGGACTCCTTGTCTGTCCTGAATTCTGCCATTGACAGAGCACTGCCCAACCACCACAGCATATAAATGTGCCCCTCTATGTGAGCCTTTCTAATATACACCTCCATACCTATGTGTGCATGGGCGTCGTGAGTGTGCAGTTGGGTTAGGTGGGTTGTCTTTGCTCCATCCTATCTCACACTTACGTAAATGCCATTAAACATTTAACAGGCGATGGGAAGTCTGTGGGTTGCGGATGTTTGCCATAATTCAAGGCGCATTACCATTATCTATCAAGTGCATAAATAAATCAATCCCCACGTTGCCACAGGGACGAGCGATGGATGCAATTAGAGGCGCAAATGGCCGGTAAAGGCCACGCGACAGAGTCGCGTCGAGATCATTTGATCTAGATCTGATGAACGCGTCGTTTTTCTTTGAAGCAGAGGAGGCATGCCAGAATAAAATAGTAGGATATGCGGATATTGGCCAAGTGTGTCAATCATAGAAATCTCTATTTCTTATAAACAGGCCATGACAGTCGGTATTGCCTGACCAAAGCGCACCTATTCAACACTTCTAATTAGATATCTAATTCGTGAGCGGTGCGCCAAACCGATACCGACGAGTTTCTCGCAAATGTCATGCAAATATACAATGCAATATAACAATAGACAACAGAAATGTGCTTACCGCGATGAAAGGGTTGTTGTCGATGCGTCTCCGGTTCTTTCCCAGTGATTATTCGTACTTCAGTGCTGAAGCCGGTGTTTATGCCATCGGTATTTTTTTTCTGAGGTAATTCGTCATGAATGTGTCGCATGCTCTCGCACATCAATTTACCTTCTTCACGCCAGTCCGTGTCCCCAAAACAATAAAAGAAACACGGAAAGAAAGGAAAGAAGACATAAAAAGGAAGGAGCGTAGTGGAAAATTGATAAACGAAAAAAAAAGAAAGGGGAACAAACACCTCACACCTCCTCCTCCTTTTTCTTTCTTTGTATCTGACAACACCCGTGTCTTCTGACAGCGAGGTTACCACATATTTTAGCACTATAAAGGAGGTAGGGAAATGATAAAATAAAACAATAACAGAAACAAATGCGTATAACGCATTAGCGGCTAACTCAGCGCTCTGTCGTCATGGCGACCCATTTCAGAGTCCGTTTGTGCATCAAAAGACACCAAATAATAAAAACCATCCGGTGGTACGACTTCTCATCTGCTCTCAGTCTGTCTCACTCACAAACGAGTCCTCTTCTTGTGTGAGCAAGTGGGCAAACAATTATGATTCTTTTTCGTTTCTTTCACAATGATCTAATAATGACGATAATAATAATTATTATTCCCACTCGCGAACAATGACGATGTATATGCCTCTCAGATATCCATTCCGTACTTCACACACAGCTGTCAAGATTCGGGAGTCCTGAATCCCGATGTCCGTTTTCCCTCTCTCTCTCTCTCTCTCTCTCTCTCTCTCTCTCTCTCTCTCTCTCTCTCTCTCTCTCTCTCTCTCTCTCTCTCTCTCTCTCTTACACACGCACAAGCTATGGAAAGCCGACTTAACATTTAATCGCCTAAACTAACTAGCCCTACTCTCAGATTCTAATTAGTCTTCAAAGTAATCCAATATTGACAAAGTACATTTTTCAGTTTCTCTAGTAACTATTCACTAGGTCCACTTGTTTTTTTGCTATTATTCAGCCAGTCCCAACCAGTGTTGGGGAAAGTTACTTTTAAAAGTAATGCATTACAATATTGCATTACTCCCTAAAAGGGTAACTAAATGCGTTACTTAGTTTCTTTTTATGAAAAGTAAAAAGTACTTCTGCATTGCTTTTGCATTACTTTTTCTCATCTGTGCTGGGCTTGTTTGTTTGTTTTTTGCAAATGGAATGGCCCTTTCACACCAGTGAAATGAATAAGCCTCAGGTTGGAAATGCAAATTCAAACCAGGACAGTAGAGGGTGCAACTCAGACAAGAAAGTTTAGCACTCTTCAACAATAAAAAAATAAAGTCCAAAAATCTAGTCATTTTTGCTTATTAGTATGGTTGAATTGGATCATTGAAGGTCAGCAGCAAACACATTGGTTAATAAAATGAGCTTAAATACATGTTTTTTTTAGATATTTAATTTGCATAAAATTGGATATTCTGAATTTGCATTTCACAAAATCGTTTTTATTAATTTTAATGAGATGAGTAAATGCACGCTCACATTTAGTCTAGAACTACAATAACCATCCTGTTTACACAACGCCTCTGCACTTTACACAATTTCTCTCAACATGCGGTCAGTCAATAAATGTCAGTCAATAAATGGGAAAACAAAATAACTTGCATTACTTATTTGTAAAACTAACTCAGATACTTTGTTGTAAATTTAAAAGTAATGCGATACTTTACTAGTTACTTGGAAAAAGTAATCCGATTACTTTTACTCCCAACACTGATCCCAAAAGTGACAAATATAAATGTTTTTACTAGAAACAAACAGCAAATTCATAATCATCATCATCTTCTTCCGCTTATCCAGGGCCGGGTCGCTGGGGCAGCAGTCTAAGCAGAGATGCCCAGACTTCCTTTTCCCCAGACACTTCCTCCAGCTCTTCCGGGGGTCACCGAGGCGTTCCCAGGCCAGCCGGGAGACATAATCCCTCCAGCGTATCCTATGTTTTCCCCGGGGTCTCCTCCCAGAGGTACGCGCCCGGAACACCAGGAAGGCGTCCAGGAGGCATCCGAAACAGAGGTTCTACTATCAGCTGAATTCTCCTCTCCAGTACCCTGGCATAGACTTTCCCAGGGAGGCTGAGAAGTGTGATTCCCCTGTAGTTGGAACACACCCTCCGGTCCCCTTTCTTAAAAAGAGGGACCACCACCCCGGTCTACCAGCCCAAAGGTACTGTCCCCGACCGCCACGTGATGTTGCAGAGGCGTGTCAGCCAAGACAGCCCTACAACATCCAGAGACTTAGGGCGGATCTCATCCACCCCGGTGCCTTGCTACCGAGGAGCTTCTCGACTACCTCGGTGACTTCAGCTAGGGTGATGGACGAGTCCACCTCCAAGCCCTCAGCCTCTGCTTCCTCAATGGAAGACGTGTCGGTGGGATTGAGGAGATCCTCGAAGTATTCCTTCCACCATCCAACGACATCTCCAGCCGAGGTCAACAGCTGCCCACCTCCACTGCAAACAGTGTTGGTAGGGCACTGCTTCCCTCTCCTGAGGTGCCGGACAGTTTGCCAGAATCTCTTCAAACCAACTGGTAGTCCTTCTCCATGGCCTCACCGAACTCCTCCCAGGCCTGATTTTTTGCCTCCACAACCAGTCCGCTTGGCCTGCTGGTATCCGTCAGCTGCCTCAGGACTCCCACAAGCCACGTGCACTGATGGACACCCTTATGCTTGAAAATGGTGTTCGTTACGGACAAGCTGTAACTAGCACAGAAGTCCAATAACAGAACACCACTCAGGATTAGATCAGTGGGGCAGTTCCTCCCAATCATGCCCCTGCAATCCTATCCCCGACCCGAAGGCGCAGGGAAGCGACCCTCTCATTCACCGGTGTGAACTCCAACATATGGCGGCTGAGCTGGGGGGCTATAAGCAAACCCACACCAGCCCGCCGCCTCTTACCATGGGCAACTCCAGAGTGGTAAAGAGTCCATCCTCTCTCCAGTCAGTACCTCTCAACCTCACACACAATCTCAGGCTCCTTCCCCGCCAGCGAGGTGACGTTCCACGTCCCTAAAGCTAGTTTCCATATATATATTTTTTTTTTACCAGTAAACAATTAAATGATTACTTGCACATTCAGTATTTGCTGCTTGGAGGTTGTTTTATTAACCAGCTAAGAATGCTTTGTTTCTGTTAAACATAGAGACTTGCACTGTGTCGCAATTCGCATACTACCCCTTCCTAAATAGTATTTGAAATTAGAATAGGTGTCCCAAATGGTAGTGTGTCGAAATGAGTATTCCAAAGATTCCCGGATGGTCTATTTTTTCCGGTTAGAATCCGAAGTACAGATCCGTGCGCACTCTAACAGGTAATATTGCTTACAACACATTGCGTGTTGGACGAGGATTCGATTAGAACTACAAACATGAATAAAAAGTGATAAAAACTACAAATATGGTGGATGCACGAGTCCGACGGTTATGTAGAGATGTTTAAATAAAGGCGTTTGAGTGATTAATAATCGGTATCTAACCCCCCGAAAAGATGTATTCAATGTTATCCACATTATATTTCATCTGCAACAGCATTGTGAACTTTTGTAATGATTTGATCTTTAACTTTTAAATGTATCGTTATGCAAATTGCAAACACATGAGGAGAGTTCTCTGCATGAAAGACCAACGACTGGCAGATAAACAAGCTACATTTCTCTCCGAAACAATAGGAAATTAAATTTAATTGAATGTGGATTATTTTAACTGTGACTAGATGATTGACAGGGTAGAATAAACAGTGACAGGATACACATAACTAAGCTAGAGAGCTGTCCGTTAAAGTAGTATATGTCCCAAAGCTTCCCTACTCAGCTACACACTCAAAAGTATGAACTTTTTCTTTAAAAAAAACAATACATACTTTTAGAGAAACAGGCTTTGTGTTTGCTTTGACGTTATGTTTTCAGGGTGATTTGAGAGCACGGATACCCCTTTTTGTTGCATGATAAAACTGGTACCTCTTTTCAAGTAAAAACATGTAAAACATACCAATGGTTGTTAGCGGTAACTTGTAACTTTTTGTGATTGTGACTAGTAGTAAATGAACAAATATCTAATTAATAGATTAAACTGAAAAAGAAAGATACAAGGCATTATTAGTTTATTTACTAGTAATTAAGCAATAAGTAATATTATTTTAGCTCCAACTGTAATTAAACCTGGACCAGATATTTAAGGTCTTCAGAATTGCTAGAAACTTCCAGGCTTCACAGAAACATTGAAGCTGGCTAGAGCTACGGTGGCCCTTCAGGAGCAGAGTTTGACATGTGTTTTAAGCAATAAATGTAAAAAGAGCTTGCCACACTCACATTTAACAGCTACTGCAGATTGATTGCAATTCTTAGCACTACCTCCGGTGGCTGTAGCATCCCTTATGTTCACGTTTTCACATACTGACGCTTTGTCTGTACTGAATTTACATTCCGTGCTGCTTGCTTTAAGTACTCTCATCCAGCTCTAATTAATTAATCAACATGATTAGGACATGCGCCTCTACGGGGAAACATTTCTCCTGCCTTGAGGATCTGCATCGGCATGACGTCAGGAAAAACGTCAAAGTGAAACAGTCCTCTTTTCATCTTGCATCATGAGCTCACCGTGACGTGGCAGATTCACTGATGCTATATGTAAACTACTGGTCAGGATTCGATCAAATTGTATCTAGGTCTGTGTGAGAGAAATTCCGAAAGGTGGTGCCACAATGTATTGTAGTATACCATAGTAATGTAGTATAGGCTATACTTTGGGAATTAATTATGACCAAATTCATGCAATGATATGTGCATGGTCTTCTAAAACACTAGCAAATATCCTGATAGAAACCATGATACATGCCTATGAATGTATTAAGTACTATGCTGCACTTAATCAACAAGCATGGTTATATCTTATTTTTCATATTTTAAATGACAGATGAGAACAATGTAGAGTAGAAATTCACTTTATCAATGCCTAGAAATTATTTATTCTTTATAAATTAGGCTATAATTTATGAGAACAAATAATTTACGTCTTTCATGAGAACAAACATAACACACACACACACACACACACACACACACACACACACACACACACACACACACACACACACACACACACACACACACACACACACACACACACACACACACACACACACACACACACACACACACACACAAAATCATCAACTTACAGGCTCTAATGTTGAAAGCAATAATACATACCCAGAACAACTAATTATTTCTGTTCCTTTCATTCCTCACATCCACATATAGTATATACATGCTTGATCTAATACACACAACTGATCATTTAAAAATATCTGTAAGAAATGCACCTGTGTGCATGATTTTTTTTTTTTTTTTTTGCAGATGAAGGTTGAAATACAATTCTTGTAACAGTTCTTATTAGCTTGGATTTCAAACTAGTCTAAACAGAGATGATCTGAAACCCATTTGAACAACAAAACTAGAACATATATGGTTAAATGTCGCCCTCTAGTGAATTTGACAGGCTATCATAAAACGGATGTGTTGTAAGCCAAATAAAATCAGGAATTTAACTATATATTAATAAAATTATATTTAAAACATGGTCTCAAATATCAAATGGAAGGAACAGCAATATTTACTCACCTTTGTTTAAAACCTGTATTACTTTCTTTGGCCTGTGGAACAAAAAATATATATAATATAATACAATAATATGAATAATAAGAATAATAATAATAATAATAATCAGTTGTTAATAAAAAAACAATGAATTACCAGTTCCTCCAGAAAATAATATAGTTATTGCTGTCTGGAATACAATTGTGGACTATTAGACAATTGGGTCATTGGCCAGTCAAATATTCCTGTACACAGACTAACTGAGCAGATACTTAACCACTATTTTCACCTCTTTCACTGATGAGTGCATGTAAGAATAACTCATTGTCGCCATCTTGTGATTCAAAGCAGTTGTTATGACTACTGCCTGTAGAAGAAAATAGACCATATTAATTGAATACAAGGCACCTATGCTTGAACCTTAGCAGTGCTAATTAAAGCAATGAAATTAAATGATCGGAAGAAAAACAAATTGGCAAGAGAAGAGTAGATAACATGTTATACTATCTACAAATATTATCAAACTAATCCATACAAAAAATGCAGATTATATTATATTATGCAGGCTAGGCTAATCATTTGCTATACGAATGCACTATTCTTTCTTAGTAATGTCCATGTATTTATTTAATGAGTAAAATGCAAATAATGTAGACAGCTGGTCATTATCGTAAAATAGCCAGTTTATCTCTTGCCTTTAAATATTCTTATAGCCAGAGGGAAGAACATAGTTTAATTGATTTTGGATTACTACTCATCATTATCACAAAACAGATACAATTGTCATACCAAATGCTTTTACCATTTAAAATCCAAGCATGTGTTAGCTGCTTAAACAACCATAGACAGGCCTACAGCTTGTTAACACAAGATACAAACAAAGACACAGATCCTTTTCCCCCCAGACATAGATCCCATATTTTCCACTCCCTATCTACACACAATGTCTCAAGATCACTAGAATTTCAATAATGAACCCGGAGCTCTTCAAGAGTTATAATGTGACACCAGACAGAGTGCGAGATAAACTTATGTGTGAAAGATAAGAGAAAAGCACTGCTATCTTGTTCAAAAAGTTTATGACCTCAAACAGACTTAAGAGGGGTATAATGATGCCAAAACATACTAGCTTAACAACGGCCCAGCAAATGAAAAAGATAATCATTTATAATGAATGAGAAAGTTGTTTATCTGCCCTCCCTCACTCATTACATTTAATATATGTGCTAGATTGATTTTTTTTTAGTCAATTGAAGGTCTTGCTCCACATCACACCATAGGGGTCTCTCAGTATGTCTGTGTTCTCCGGAGTTATTAGAGGAGAGTGAGTCAAGCAACAAGCAACAAACAACAAAAAACCTTGGTATAATTTAAAGGAACAGTACACTACAAAATAGCATTACTCACCAGCATGTCATTCCAAAGGTTTGTGTTTTTCCACTGCTCTTTTCCATATAGCGAACGTGGACAATGACCAGGGGCTGTGAAGCTCCAAAGCGAAATAAAAAAACATTATTAAATAATCACAAAAAAGTCCATACAATCCAAGAACTATATTTGAGGTCTCCATGCTCTCATTGTACGAAAAAGAGCAGTGTGAACATTTTGATAAATACCGTCTTTTGTGTTACACATTAGAGGCAAACCATATATGTTTGAAACAATATGAGAGTAAACAATTTAATTTTAGCTGAACTATACCTGGAGCATTTCCCCTGAGGGTGGCGCCGTTTCGCAGATCTTGCCGAGTGCTCCACTTCTCAGATCTTTCCCTCCCACACAAATTCTCTTCCCTCTTTTTCCCCCCACTGTCTTCAAACTCGTCATCCCCCTTTCCGTGTCTAATTCCCCTTTTCTCTCAATATCACTTGAATGACAGCTGTAAGCCTCTTAGGATCTTTTCCTACCAATGTTGGGGCTTTTTTCTCAAAGGAGAGAAAAAGGAGATTCACTCAGTGGGGACATTCACCTCATTTCCCATTCTGTCTTTCCTTTCATTTTCTCACTCACTCTCATCTTCCCTCTCTCATATCACTTAGCAATTTAATTGCCATAACAAATATGAGAGAGGATTTATCAGAGGCTGTGAAAACCCAGGTCAGTGGATTCTCTAGAGTCTCAGAATCTGGATTGAATTGTAACAAAGTATGTATTACCAAATAGAGAGGGGCCAAGGACCACAACAAGAGCGACTGTAATGCATTAGCATGTAAGATTTACAAATAAAACAATTTGTAACAATTTGTGTAAAGCATAATTAAAATATATTATGTCAAATAAAACATGAGAGAGTGAAAATAAATAAATTCAACTATAAATCTAAATCAGAGGATGTATGCTGCACACACATCCTGGTATCAAAACATGAATGCATTATGAATCCTAATGCACAAGCACACATACTTGTAGACACACACACACACACATTCGATGAAATTTTTTCCATAACCAAGACAGTAACCAGATAAGAGAAATCTTGTTAAAGGCTTTAATCTAAGCTGAGAAACCCTGCAGAGCTTACACTTTCTCTTCTCTTTCTTCATTCACTGGTCTTGTTAACTGTACTGAAACTCTGATTCTGTATCAGTTTAATATATTCATGTCCCTCTAGACATGAAAATTCTGTCGATGCCAGAAACTATGTAATGGCAAAAACACAATGCAATGCCACAAAAACTCTCCAACAGTTTATACTGTATCAGACCTGAGATAAAAAATCAAAAAAACAAACAAATTGAAACAGTTATTTACAACTACTGTTGCATCTAATGAACATTCTGTTACAGACTATATTAAAAAAGGGTATTTACATGACCAAAGTTCTAATTAATTCAGTCTTATTCACAATAATAGAAGCCAACATTCGGTTATTCCAATTGGTTTAATGGGTTTATATGGCATACTGTACATAATATGAACACAGTCTGAAAAAATGTTATAATCTTGAGCATGTAAATGCAATCAGTGAGAATCCCTTTAGCAACTCTGGAGGGGAACTTCTGGCTTTGCAGCTGAGGCCACTATAACTATATGTCTTATGTGATATAGATTAAACAGTAGGCACAAATCGGGTCTTTAGCTTTAAAACGATTAACTGCAGAGCTAAACGATCCAAATGCAGACCACGCTGGAAATATTAAAGGAAAATTATGATACTGTGGTCTTTCCTTGAGTCGATCATTTTGTTACTGACATGCACACTTACAACAGCTGTATTTTAATTTATGAGGCTCTGCAGGGAACCCTAGTCAAGATTTTTGAAAACAGAATTAGTTTGTTGTGAACTAAGGGAGTACATGTGACCTTAATCTGAGTTTGTACAGACAGCAGGGTCTTTCTAATGGGCTGGCAGGAGACAGAATGTCTTTTTTTAACAAGGTTTTAATTAGGAGCCTCAGGCTCTTGTAAGGAAGGGCTGAGTGTGGAATGAACTGCAGTTTCACAACATTTTCATTCGGCAATTAATTATCACATTCAGTTTGATTAGAGAAAACTCCTTTCAGCAAATCTCCTTTACATACAGGTGCGACTTTGTTATGACAGTTGGTAACGCGCACACACACACACACACACACACACACACACACACACACACACACACACACACACACACACACACACACACACACACACACACACACACAGATTTTCTCAAATTCCAGTAAGTCTCTATCCCGAGTTTCTTGATTAGTTTCCCCTAGGTTTGTCCCTCATAAAGTGAGGGAATACAAACGCTGATGGAAATCGCAGGAGAAATCACAGGCTTTCTAATTACTGCACATCAGTGCCATTTCCTTAGTGCACCAGATGCCCGTCACACCTGCCAAATCAACCAATTCGGAACCCATCAGAGAATCTGTCGGCCCCAAGAGTCCTGATGATTAGAGTCACTGATGAATCATTAAAAAAAGAATAATCTAAATCAAATGAATGACACGTTGAGTCATCCATCTCATTGATTTATGCAGGTGCCGCTCAGCTGTGATGCTGTAACAAGAGTCACCAGAGGGCAGCAGCAGCATGCTGCATTTCATAGCGCCCTGTACATCTATACCTCTCGTTTACTTTCTCTCTTATTCTGTCCCTCTCTCTCACTCTGTCCTAATCCATTGGAAGCTCTGTTTGCTGGAGATAGTCACGCTTTGAGTAAAACTATCAGGAGTGAGGCTGAGAGAAGGGAGAGTAAGGAAGTAGAGAGCGAGTGAGAAAGATTGGGGATGGAGTTGCTCTCCTTAAGGACATGGTTGAGACTGTGTGTCTGCGCTCTGGTCCTGCTGGCTCTGGAAGCTTTGATCTGGTCTGGACTGGCTTTTCCATCCCGTCCTCTCTCTCCCTCTCTCTCTCTCTCTCTTTCTAATACATGTGGATGTGGGATGTTATTTCACACAATCAGCACAAACCAGGCCCTGCTCACTCCACCTCGGGGCCAGATGCATACCATTCGGCACCTCCTGTATTCCATTCTTCCATCTCCCCTAACGCTCTCTCTCTTGCTTCTCTTATTGACCATGCTTACATGCACATCATTTTTGAGATTATCCATATTTTGGTAAAGCCTCAATTCCCAAAAAAAGAGACTTTACATGTTCCACAGCCATTGAAACATCCTTGTATACATGTATTCAGAATATCCAAAATAAACTTTTCTACTGCTATTCTCTTGTGGAAATACTGCAGAAGCATACTCTTGCCATTTATTAAATAATATTTAGTAGTTATAGGCATTAGTCAACTAATTGTCGTTGACAACAGCACATGATAAAAACAGTGAAATGCAAAATGTACTGTATGCTATGAGGGGCTTTCACTCATCTCTTGTTTTCAATACCCTCATTCTGTACAAATATTGTACCTTTAGGGGTACATCTTGTCACTGGGGCATCTTTAAAGAAACATATTTGTACCTTATTTATCTCTAAAAGGTTTAATCAGAATCAGAAACAGCTTGCCAATGTTTGCACACAAAAGGAATTTGTTTGTGATATATTTTGTATATATAAACACAATAGAAAAAATTGGTAGGTAGGTGTTTGCTGTATACAAACAGAAAGGAATAGAAGAAGAGGTAGGGCATTGACAAGTAAATAAGTGACATTGCACTTTGTTATCATTGCAAAAAAGGGAGAACATTTAACTGTTCATGAGGTAGATTGCCTGCAGGGGGAAGAAACTTTTCATGTACTTGGCTGTTCTGGTGCTTAGTGCTCTATAGGGTTTGCCATGCAGCAAAGTTCAAAGAGAAAGTGGCTTAGATGTGAGATGTGCAGAGTGATTTTCTGAGTCCCTTTTCTCACTCTGGATGTATATAATTCTTGGAGGGTGGGCAGGGGAGCACTAATTATCCTCAGCAGTCCGGACCGTCCTCTGTAGTCTTCCGATGTCTGATTTAGTAGCTGAGCCAAACCAGACAGGTACTGAAGTGTATAGAACAGACTCAATGACAGCTGAGTAGAACTGCATCAGCAGTGCCTGTGACAAGTTGAACTTTCTCAGCTGGCGAGGGAAGTACAACCCCTGCTGTCATTTTTTTTCACAATGGAGTCTATGTAATTGTCCAACTTCAGGTCCTGAGAGATGGTATAGAGCCCAGGAGCCTGAATGGCTCCAATGCTGCCACAGTGCTGTTCTTGATGGTGAGTTGGGAGAGTGCTGGGGGTTTTCTCCTAAAGTATAGTCATTAGGTCTTGCGATTTTGTTTTTCTTTCGGGGAATGGGGTTGAGGGGGTTTCAAGCAGGAAGGGACTTCACACAGCTCCAATGATTTGTTAATGATCTGTGAGAAAATGAAAGCCAGCTGGACAGCTTAAAGGAGCCTTTCACCTGTGGGAACATTAATCTTTATTGAAAGTAGGTCATATATGTATTTGAAATGTAACATAAATTTCGAATTTGGTGCCTTCTTGACCGAGGAAAGACAGAAAGTAACTTTAGGGTGCATTTGTATGGATGACAACAACTCCCACAAAGCACAGCTCCGCAAGCCACTCCCACTAATCCAGAACATCGCCTATGAGGCATCCGTCTTTCAGAGAAATCATTCTTACGTCTACAAGCTACCACCAGAGCTTGAAATTCATTTCACACAAAAGTTCTAGTTAGTTGGCCAATTCATTAGTGAATTACTCCTTGTTTATATTTTTAAGCTAAGCTAACAGGTGCTGTGGAGCCAGATGTGAACTTACGACAGTGGCGGAAGGTACTCAATATGATATGGAAGAAGAGGATTTCTAAAATCTGATGCTCGAATCAGATGTTCGTGGCTACCTTTATGAGCCGCAGTATAGCGAAGAGCAGCTGAGGCTGATGGAGGAACAGGAGGCGGCTGCTGTGGCTTCTGCAGCCGAGGCTGAAGACCTGCTTGTCGCGGACGAGGAGCCCAGACTGGCTCGAGCTGGGGCGGACTGGGGGTTTCACAGAGATTTCGTCCAGGAGAAATTGCCCTTGTTGAAATTCTTTGCAGCAGATGTACTCCAACTCTAACTTCACATCTGGCTCCACAGTTCCTGTTAGCTTAGCTTCCAAACAAGATTTTAGTTTCTGAAAGTGAAGTCCCACCCACTGATCTGTGATCTGAGGTGTTGATGGTTGTGTAGAGAGATCATCAGAGTGGGTGTGAGGTGTAAGACTGAGATCTTCAAATCTGAAGATCGAAGGTACAAAAAGCAAAGGTTTATTAAACTCAACGTGGAACATGAAAACTGTGAGCGTGTGCTCAAACAATAACCAGCAAAGACAAGGAGTGAGAGGGGAACTTAAATACACAGAACAATAACAAAGACAACAGGTGACGGTGATGATGATGAGGGTGATGAGGAGCAGGTGCAGGTGATGATGACAGAGGATTCTGGGAAGTGTAGTGAAGACAGACGATGAAGAAGGTGGTGCATGTGACACTTGGTTGGTTTGTCTCTTTACAGTCTTTACTACAGTCTTGGCAGATTTAAGTTTATGCCAGTAAGTCGGATGAAGAACAAGACAGTGATCATAGAGTCCTCAAGCTGCTGGACAGAGCGATACACATCTTTTATTGTGTTGTAGCAGTGGACCAAGGTTTGCTTGATTAAAGTCCCCAAGAATAATACTAAGAGAGTCTGGGTGTTGTTGCTCTGTGTCTGATATCTGATCAGCCAGCAGTTGCAGCGCTGCACTCACACATGCTTGCGGAAGAATGTAAAAACTTACGAGAATGAAAGATGAAAACTCCCTCGGCAAGTAGATGGGTTTACAGTTAATAAAGAGCACTTCTAGATCGGGACATACTTCTTTATGTGTTCGGGAGAGGAGAAAAAGTTCGTCCATTTTGTTGGGGAGGGAGCGGAGACTCGCTAGATGAATATTAGGCAGCGAAGTTCCAAAGCTGTGCTGTCGGAGCTTGACTAACGCGTCGGCTCTCTTCCAATGCTTGAGCATCTTGGAAAGCTCGAGCATTGCCGCTACTCCTCTAACTACAATGTCCAGCAAAACATCAGAATAATCAAAAACCGGTAGAAGATTGGGTGGTGTGTACTGCAGAATGTTTAGCAGTTCAACCCTGGTAGAAAATCCCTGAATAAGAAAAAAACAAAAAACAGGACAAACTAAACAGTAAAACAACTGGAGAGCTGCACACAGAGGCGGCCATCCACGGTGCCATCTTGAATTATATTTGACTGTTTACTGTTGCTAGCCTCAACTGTTGCCGCAAATTATGCACACACATCTTTTGCCTACATTTGTAAAGAAAAACTTCCTCTCCCATTCATCATGAAAATAATGTTTTTTTTCTCTTTTCTTTGCCTGAAATGGCGCTTTTCCACTGCATGGTACGGTACGGTTCGGTTCGGTACGGCACGCTTTGGCGCTTTTCCACTCTATGGTACGGTACGGTTCGGTTCGGTACGGCTCACTTGTGGTGCTTTTCCACTGCATGGTACGGTACGGTACGGTGCGCTTCGGCGCGCTTTAAATGGTACCTGATCTGTTGAGGTTCCAAGCATACCGTACCGGTACTAAAATGTGACGTGAAACACTGCAGATCACTGATTGGTCAGACAGACAGAATCGTCACTACCAGCGTCATTGGATTTGCGACACGAGACCGCTATACAGAGTCATATAACCAGTAGACAACAGCCAACACGGTAGCACCTGTGTTTTACTTACTTGAAAAAAAAGAAGAGATCAACACTTTAAAAAGGAAATGGCTGAATCGTGGTCGAGGTGCAGACAATCCTCTCGTTGGTTGCCTAGGAGCGGGTCCAGCGAGAGCTGGATGGGGCAAAACAGAATGAAAAAGTGTTCCAAGAAGTAGCAGCTAGCTCAGCTTTTAGCCGCACACGGCTATCACCGGACCTACAAACAGTGTAACGATCAGTCCCACCCACTAATGGGTACTAACTGCAGTGGAAAAGCAACCGAGCTAGCGAACCGATCCGTGCCGTACCGAGCCGAGTCGTACCACGCAGTGGAAAAGCGAAGCCGAACCGAACCGTTCCGCGCCGAATCGAACCGTACCGAGCGTACCATGCAGTGGAAAAGCGCCAAAAGATGTCTTTACTCATCCTGATGCAAACATGGTATTTTAGCTAATACTGCCTTGTAGCTGAATGAGCATGATGATGTGCTTGATTGAAACTTTGTCTTCCTGATGGATTTTTTCTTTATTCTGTTATATTATAATTACATCTGCATGTTCATAAATATATCAAATTAAAGCTTTGTCGTCATCTCTGTTCGAATCTGTAATTGCAGTTATTCACGGAATTATCAACTTTACGTGAGTTGTGCCTCGACACGGCACAGCGCAGATGAATCCAATGTTTGAGGAGAGTGTGTGGTTGTCAGTCGCCGCCGGTGTGGATACTGTGACTGTCATTCAGAATCAGATTATTATTTTTGGAAGTATGACCAACATAATAATTTTCACCGGAAGATGTCAGCAGAGAGAGGTGAGAACTGCAGATCTTTAGAGGCTGTTATCTAAACTTTTAGTTAATTTGAGTGGCTACCTTCAAATGGAAACAACTTCTCCAAATATTATCAGATTTCCATGTGTTACACATCGTTGGAAAGCTTGGAGACTACACTTTCAGAATCTATGAATAACTCAAAATGCCCCAGAACCGACTTGTGTCCCTACTTTCCGTGTTTGGTCACATTTTCCTATTTACATGTTGTGATTTGTATAGTCACGGAGTGTACAAATAACAAGGTCATATGAGACACAGATACCTTTTAACCGTATAAATATTGGGAACTATATTCTCAGAAGGTCAAGCACTGCAACTTGGGTGGAGTGATAACCGCAGCACCTGAGACGCGCCGTGGTGAGGAGCAGAGAGTTCGTTCAGAGTTGGAGTAATAGAGTCAGCAATTACTACATAGTAAAAGCATAGTTTACAATCATAGATGTTCGCTTTATTGTAAAGAGCTGCGACAATAAACAGGGGAGACCAGGTAATACCATGATGTTTCATAGAATTCCAACCAAAAACGCTGACCTGATGAATCAATGGCTAAGTTACTTGCTCTGGATATCGATCCAAACACACCTGAAGAGATCATCAAGGACCATTGTGTTTGCTCAGTACATTTCACTGAGGACGACTATTTCGAAAAAATGGAATTTGCCACACGGACCATGAAACCTGTGCTGAAGGATACGACCATCCCAGCGATAGCACAGACAGGGCAAAGTGGAGCGGCTGCGGTGGTGTTCCATTATGTTTTTAGATGACTAGCCTACTGTAACAGTGCCATTAGCTAGATCTAATGTAACGTTAGTGACACTATTATATGAATAGGGTGGTCACTATTATTGCAGTTGTTCCCGGGCTCCATGTATCCCCTGTAATGTTAGAATTGTGTTGTCACGAACGCGCTCTATCGCCCCAGTAACAAATGAGCGGAGCTAGAGGTAAACAAGAAGAAACAACGGTGCGTCTCAGGTGCTGCAGTTATCACTCCGCCCATGTAGCAGTGCTCGCCTTCTGAGAATATAGTTCCCAATATTTATACGGTGAAAAGATATCTGTCTCATATGACCTTGTGATTTGTACACTCTGTGACTATACAAATCACAACATGTAAATAGGAAAATGTTTGCGTTATTTTGTCACTTATTAGGATTAGTATGCTAGCTGTAGCCATTTACATCCAGTCTTTGTGCTAAGCTAGGCTAGCGGTGGGTGCGTCAAACAGAGTTACAGTACGCACGGAGATGAAAAAGGTATGTATGACTTTTTCATACATACCTTTTTAACCTTTTAGGGTGTTTTAACTCCTACGGTGGCCGTGTTGTCGTTTTAATTCCCTCTTTCATTTCCTTGGCTACTCTGTTACATGTCCTCGAGAATAGGCATGATCCTCCATCTTCAACAGGCTTTCAAATCTGCCGGCAGTCGCGAGTAATCTTCCCCGCGCATTCGTCACAGTGCCACTGACTGTAAAAGCGCGAAAGGCGGAGCTTGAATTTCCAGGTATGTCCCTCTTTGGCTAATGTATTTTCGAGATGGAGGCGCAACGGCTGCCGCCATTCGACCGACTCGCTCATATGTATTCTGAATGGCAGATTAGTTGGTGAAAGTAATTACACATGAATAGGCACATATAATTTAGAAAGAACAAAGCGTTTTTTTGCTAAGAATCGACTTAAAAAAATGACACACGGTAGCTTTAAAGAGATGAAAGAACTGACAGGATAGAGGAAGGATGTTTGAGTTTGGAGGAATGGCTGGGATAAACATGATGCACTCACACACAAACACATGGCACAAAGCTGCTGAGGATAAGCAGATTAAATACACAGGGTTTCCTGGAATGTGATGGGAGTGGTCCCCACTGACATCCCAGATCCACCAGCCTGTCCTAGTTATGTAACCAGTCAATGTTTCAGTTACCATGTGTCAAAACATTAAGTGTCACCACAGTCCCAAAACACCACTAGAGAGTCAGCCTATAGTCTCTAATTCTGCCTCAACTGAAGTATGGTTTCATCATTTTAGTTATGCAGTGTAATTACGGCAATAATACTAATCACAAATTACCACATATTACAATAATTTAGATTTCATTAAATCATTAAGATTTCCCTGCTTTAAAAGTTACATATATTCAGCTCAACTAGAATTTAACTCACTCTCACTATGTCGTTTCGGGTGTTTCTTGTCTCCAGTGTGGGGAATTGCTTCCACCTCTCTCTCTCTCTTTACAATCGCACCATGCCTGATGTTAAAAATGGCCTCCACATATTTGCAGAGTGATCAAAATTCCCAAAGAGAAATTCAGAGCGGCCATCAATCCTCAGAGAAAGGATGGCGTAAACAGTCAAAACAAATAGTCTCTCAGTCGCTTACTTGATATATGTGGGTTTCTCTCAAGATGTACAGATGTAATGCAAGATAACTTTTTCTGTCACTCTCTATATAAACCATGTTTATAAGCAAAATATTTATTGATTCTTGCTGAAAAAAGTACTACAATTGCTCATACTTAGCAGTTTGGTGCACAACTCCCGTGAATGATACCTCAAATCATGCGACTTGTTGAGAAGGAAAATCTTTCAGGACAACAGCAGGGCTTCTGAACACAGCACAGGATTGGCAACTGAAAGTGGACTTGGGCAAACAACTTAAGTTCCCCCAGCATGTCGTCGAGACCACCCTGAGACCTGATATTGTCGTGATATTAGAGGCAACAAAGAACCTGGTCATGTTGGAGCTCACTGTGCCATTGGAAGACCGAATGGAGGAAGCCTTTGAGAGGAAGAGGGAGAAATATGAAGGCCTCGTCAGCGACTGCCACAACCAAGGCTGGAAGGCAAGATGCTTACCCGTGGAGGTGGGGTGCAGAGGCTTTGGAGCGAAGTCCCTCTACGGGGCCTACACTGCACTCGGCATCACAGGTGAGAGAAGGAGAAGGGCTATTAGCAATACCACAGAGGCTGCAGAGAAGGCTTCGAGGTGACTCTGGATCAAAAGAGCGGATCCGTGGTTAAATGCTGCTAGGGCACAAGCTGAGGCCTGATCAACCTCAGCTGGGTCGCCTGAAGGAGGGTGTCTGATGTTTCGAAAGACCCGAAACACCCAATGAGATCAGGAACATCACTGATGATGTGCCCTAGCTTAGCATCAGAAGATGTATCATTACAAAAAAAAAGAAGAGACGCTCAATTACTTTTCTAAGTAATCAGACTCAAAAGGATAGTTCCTCCAAAAATGAAACTTCTGTCAACATTTACTTACCTTAAAGTTGTTCCGAAATTGTCTGTCTTCCTTCTTGGGCAGATCACAATATTTTGAAGAATGATTCAACTGTTTTTGTCCATACAGTGAAAGTCAATAGGGTCCAAAACCACACTGGACTCTTTTGACCTTCATTGTATGGAAAAAAATAACCTCCCACGTCAGTGTAGTCTTGTGGCAAACACTGTCCACATTTTCTTCAGAAAATGTAAATAACATTTGATGCCCTCAAGAGAACCATAGCTATTGTTTTCTAAAACTGTTAATCGATAATTATCCTTTAAATAAATAAAGAACTTGCAGTGTAACCGGTTCAGAACCTTCTCATGAAATATGCACCTTCAAAATTATTCTATCCTCTAAAATATTACAATAAAATGTTTTGATTGAATAGGTATAGTGGGTGTTTTTCAGCAAGGCAAAACCCTGTGCTGTGCGGTTTTCTCTCCATGCACCAGCTGCAGTGGTGTGTAAGTATGACTCAGGTTCTCTCAGCAAGTGCAGGATGGGAATCATTAGGAGGACACCTTGCTGGGGGGTGGGGGTGTTCGCAGCCTGTTTATCAAGGTGTTTTTCACAGAGTCCGCTAGTGTTCCCCCCTCTGCTTCTAATGTTATTCATCCATCTTTCACTCTGTCCTTGTTTTCCACCCACCCTAATTTGCCCCTCTCTCTCTCTCCTCTCTTTTTTGCAAGTATCATGCTGTCTCTCTCCCTCTCTCTATGGAGCATTGTTAGTCTTGTGCATTTATCTTAATTTACAGAGTAAAAGTATTAATAGTTTCTAGGGCAACATATGAAGGATGTTGCAGCTACTGTACATATTGGAAGAAGGGTGACGGGGATTTACCAAGCAAATAAACACTATAATCGAGTGGTGTAGGGGAGACCAGGGAGTGTTGTGACATTGTTTCAATGCCTGTAACTGATTTGACTATGACTGATAACGTCATTTTGACTACTCACCACTACACTTTTAAAATGTTTTTAATGTCAAGTACAAACAGTGTATTCCTCCAAAATGGGAATTTGTTGTAACACACAAAGTGTTGGATATTCAAATTTGTTCATACATTTTTTTGGGATCAAATTTCCTGGTTCATAGCTATTTCCATCTTCCATCACCACACCCACCCTAAAGTAATTTTAAGCATGTTAATTTAGCATGTAGGTGATTTCACCCCTGTAGTAAATTTATAATTTGTCTAACCAATGATGTTACAGTACAACACTCCCTACTCTCTATTTCCTTCTCTCGTTTTCTCTGTCTCACCTTATATTTCATTTAGGACTCTGCCAGTGTCGCCTTTTCTGTTCCTTCAGCCTTATACTCGTTTTTCTGAAAGGGTTTGGCTTGAATTCAGAGACTTCAGCCCCTCTGTAATTGGCCTAAAAAATGAAGGAGCACTTGTGTGTGTGAGAGATATACTGTGTCTTAAAGCTGGGCAGAAGTGACTGGCATTTATTCTCCTACTTGCCTTCATAAGCAGATGAGAGATGTTAATTAAAATTTGTTAAATTATATATTTCTCTCACATCCAAAGGAAACGCAGGGATATGCAGTAATTGGCCAGCCCTCTAAAGCTTTGAAGTAAAATTACTTGGGCAACGTTGGATGAAACTGGATTATGATTTGTCAGGATATTCCTGTCTCTTTTTTTTTTTCCGTTCTTCCACTTGATCTCTTTAAGATGGCACTTGTCCCTCAACCATCCTTTCTCTTTTTCTCGACTTCTTCTTAGTGCTTCACAGCATAAGATTCACCATTCTGGTAGAAGCAGAAAAATCTATTTTCCATCACTCTAGTTCAGTGGTCTCTCCTCTATGGCTCCGAGACACTGAGTTTGGCATGATGTGTTCCCCTTGGAGGGTACACTTGCCGCACTGGTGTGAGAACTCACACAGCTGTGCCACTGGGTACAGATAAATGTGGGCAGCAGAGCTTATATATAGGCTTTAGAGTATGTTGTGTGAGATTGTGTGGAAGGAAGCGGAAAATATTTAGCCAACAACTGCAAAAGTAATACCAAGATACTAAGAAAATATTTTCTTTCTTTGATATGACAGAAAACCTCTTGTTACACCTAAATGGCTCTTTAACATTTCCAAAATTGGTAATAGCTTTACAAGTCTCGCTATAGTAAACATTAATACTTAATTAGTTAAGACTACCACAAAAAAAAAAGAAAATGGTGGCACCATGGTCATGGTACCAGGTGGTAATTTCATAATACTTTGGGAATACCATTGATTACCAGATTCTTGTAATATGTTTTTTACATGATTAAGCAACTTAAAAATACCATGATTTATAGTAAGTTTAAAAAAAATTTTTACGTGCATTCAAATATTTAGAAATTGTAATGGAACTTGGATTTATTATTCATTCAGTGTTTGTTAAAGTCCTCCTGTGGTGAAAATGTGTTTAATGTTGTTTATATATGTCTATGTGATCTATAGGTCTTGAAATCTGCGATGACGTTGCTAACTATGTGGGGTCAGAAACCTCTCGGATTTCATCAAAACAACAACTAACACAGTCTCATCCCAAGAAGTCATATATTGACGTCTTGGGACGTCTTTTGACCATACGTCAATATCCGCCTTTTAGGGTAGGCTACCCTTGAACGTCGGTTATATGACGATCCTGGGACGTCATACAACTGACGCTTTACCTTTAATGTCAGTTAGGTGACGGAGTAGGTTTAGGGGTAGGTTTAGGTCTGGGGTAGAGTTAGGATCCGATAACGTCATCTAACCGACGTTTAAGGGTACCCTAAAAAGGCGGATATTGACGTATGGTCAAAAGACGTCCCAAGACGTCAATATATGACTTCTTGGGATGACAGAATTTTCATTTTTGGGTGATCTAACCCTTTAACCATTATGCAGCATGACTGTAACTGAAAAATTTAAGAATAAACAAAAACAAAAAAACAAGGTTGACTAATTATGATAAAAACTAAAACGTATATTGGACAGGACTAAGACTACATAAAAGAATAGCAGACAAAATTAACACTGAAATTAACAATTCACTGAAAATCGTGCTTGACAGCGGTGTTCAACTTTCACTTTCATTGTATGAAAGAGAATTTTGGAAATTATACTGAAAATCAATTTTGTGTTACAGGGTAGTCAACAAGTCATATTTTAAAAAAGGACAATTTTCAGTTTGGGAAGAAGTATTTTTTTAAAGGCCTAAGTTTCAATTGTTATCAACTATTCGGATGGAAATATAATCTCTGTGTTATTTACAGAGGTGGGAATGTGTGATATTTTAAGTTATAATTAAAAGCTTCAGTAAACTTTACATAATGTTATAGAAGTGGCTGCTTATAATAAACGAACAGAAATTTTGATACGATACCACGGACTGTGCGGAAAACTAAGTAAATTCCTCTAGAATTTATAAAAAGTTTGTATGTAAAAAACAAACTAAGATTAAAATCGCAAAGTACATCTGTGAAAAACGATTTTCTCTAACGTCCTCCAGGAAAACTAGTCCTGTCCGAAAGTGGGCTTTAACGTAATCAGTAACCAAAAATAACCAGTTTTAAAGTCTGACATGTCTCATACACACACATGGGCTGAACCAAATTGTACTCTTGAGGACACAGACAGAAATGTGTCCTTCCTTAGTGTGTGTCCATGTCTAGCTTTGAATGTGAAGTGATGTAATGATTTGTACACACTTTGGCTGGTGGTGAGCAGATAAGACAGGAGATTGCGTTGGGTTGACAGCCTGAATCACCTCATCATGTCTGTAAGGGCTTCATACACAGGTAACAGGAAGTGACTTAGACAAGGGGGAGGATGGAGAATCATTCTGTAAAAGCCCTTGAGAAAATCTCTCTCTCTCTCTTTCGGTTACTGCAGTATGGCAGCTATCTCTCACCCATGCACTCTTGTGGAGCTCTAAGTATCTGGAGACTTATTTGCATTTTTTCAATCAAATCTGAATATCTCGTATTAGAATCTATATTCACAGGCCCTGCTGGTATGTCTGTTCAGCAATGGCTTTCCTGGCGTGTATGAGGGGTGTTCTTTCTTTCATAGACTGTGACAGAGGGGGGTGGGTGTTCTCTAATGGATCTGAGAGGTGATCAGATATCAGGCACAACACGTGAAGGGCAAAAGGAGCACAATTAAGGAAAGCATCTAGCCTTAAAGAGAAACTCCAGCTGAAAATGGGCATTCTGCCTTTGTTCTGTAATCTTGAGTGATCTTTTGACAGAAAATTGGTATATTTCTTTCTCCACAAATTCAGCAATTGGTTGTGTACCAATCTTTGATCTTAAGCATTGGACCTTATCATGTAAAATACCTTGATTTCCATTTTATAAGTCGCAAGTAAATTGCCTTCTAAAATGGAAATCTGAGGCAAAAGGAGCAAAAAGATGAGGCAGCTGTCAAATGTTGTGCAATATAAGATTAATTTCTCAAACTTCAAATCATTTAATAGACTTTACGCTTGCAGAGTAAATGACAGTATTCAATTTCAGGGTCTTGGCAGCTGTTTCTGCACTGGCTCTGTTCTGTCATGGCGACCTCGCAGGATACTCGCTGTTCCCGTTTTGTGACTCCCTTGGACACTCTATTTACATTATGTTTATGGCAGGTTATGTAATAGTCCTGTTAACAAGGAGATGGAAGGGATATTGTTTATGAAACAAAGGGTTTTCTGCAAACAGTTTAATAGACAGCTCATATCAGCCTAGACACTCACACAGATTACACTCACACAAAGTCTGCAAACTGACTGTTAGTCTGTCTGGAATTAATTTCACCTCTCCCCCCAGGATCAAAGGTGAATTATTACAACACTTGAGAGCCTCATAATCCAGGCACCACGAGCAACAGAATCCCACTGAAGCTGAATGAGGGATTATAGGATGTTGTACCCATCTGATGTTGGGTGGCATCTGCTTGACCCAGCTTGCCAGGCATTGAGTTTAATTTGAACCCTATTAAACCTGTTTTTTTTATTTTTCTGCCATGCTATCCTTACAAACGTAACCATAAATACTCAATGGAAAAAAAAAACGTTGGTACAAGATTTACTTTAAAACAGTCTACACAGAAATTGCTAGTAAAAAGTATTAGGGCTTTTCACACTTGAAAAAGTTAACCATGGGCCATTAAGAACCCAGGGAAAATGGATTCCTGCGTCATTTTGCTTCACATTTCACATCGCTCATCATTTATCTGGGGGTAACAGTTAAACCTGGGTATTCATATGCTGACGTTTTATACAGTACATTCCTAAACCCTCGGTTGTGTCATTGTCTTTGTTTGGACGAACGCTGCACGTGACCAGTGTACATAAAGGCTCTAGCATTGCACATCCTCATATTATATATTGCTGTCTGTACGATCAAGTTTGTCCTGAATGGAGTTTTTAGACTCCAAAATAAGAATGAAACGGTGTCTTCTTTACTCCGACTGTCACGGTTTCTGTCACCATTTGACATTTCTTTCCCTCAAACTCTCTAACATAGCCTACTGTAACACACGCTGTGTTTCTGTGACCCTCCAAAGCGCCGCTAAAGCAGCGTTAACCATGCTTTGGAGTAGAAAAAGTAGTGCTAACCCTGCTTCTAGTTACAAGTGTGAAAAGATCCTTTCCACAAGTTATTTCAAGTCTAATGCTGACCCAGGTGGGCACTCCACATTCCTCTACCTTCACATTAAAGAAATGCCACATAGAGAAGTAAACAATGAAAAGTGAAGCGCTAAAGGGAAACTAATTAAAAGAAGCATTAAAAAAAAATAAAGTTAGGTAACACTTCACCCACAAAAATGTATTCTGTCCTCATTTACCTACATGTCTTTCCAAACTCATAAGACTTTTGTTTATCTTCAGAACACAAATGAAGGTACTTTTAATAAAATCTGAGCCAGTTCTGTAGTCTCCATAGACAGCTATGCAACTACCACTTTGACACTTCCAAAAGTTTATAAAGATATCGTAAAACAAACCCATATGAATTGAGTGGTTTAGTCCAAATTTTCTAAAGAGACTCGATCGCTTTATATGATGAACAGATTTAATTTGGGCTTTTCTTCACATATAAACAAACAGAAGCTCAACTGAACCTGCTTGAACCATGAGAATGAACCTCATTGGTTCTTCAGGAAGCTCAAACGTGTTGCGTATCACACAATAACGAACCTCATTGGTTCTTGCACTTCAAAAGAACATGCTTGAGCTTCCATTTATGATAACTGATGTGTGAGTTGATGAATGTTTATATGTGGATAAAAGCCTAAATGAAATCTGTCTATTCAGAAAATTTAGACTAAACAGCTCAATTCATATGGATTAGTCTTACGATCTCTTTATTAACTTTTTGAAACGCCAAAGTGGTAGTTGTGTAGCTGTCAATGGAGGGACAGAAATCACTGAGATTTTATTAAATAGATCTTCATTTGTGTTCTGAAGATGAACAAAAATCTTACAGGTTTGGAATGACATGAGGGTGAGTAATTAATGAAAGAATTTTCATTTTTGCATGAACTTTAAGAATTTATTTTATGTTACATATACTTACTATGGTAATAAAAGTAAATTATGCATAAATACAAGTAACTAACCCTAAACTTAAACAATAACCCTATAGTAAGTACATGTAGTTAATTAATAAGTATTTTTTTTTGTATAATTACACTGTAACAATGTCACCTTATAACAAATTGCAACCAAAACTCATCGCAAAGTAAAACTTAAAGAAAGTGTTGCAAAAAATTACAACATGAAATCTGTTGGAAACAAAAAATAAAGCAACAATTCTCTGGTTTCATTTACAACATGCATTGTTTTTGCAATTAACTACAGCTTTTGCAACTGTGTCATCATTTTGACTAAAATGAGATCCTCATTGTGTTTGTGCCAGAAAAAAACTCTTCAGAAGGTAAATTACATAATCTAAAAGTTATATTTTCAAAATTATATTGCATCCTTAATAGCTGCACTGCAGTTAGCTGTACTGTATTAGAAGTAGATGCTTGAAGCTTAAGGTTTTAAATGATAAGTATCAGATTGGAAAGCTGCATTTTTAAAGAAGCTTCCCCAGCACCGATAAATACTGAATGTGACATTTTCGCAGGCAATGTAGCAACTATTTGAAAAACTCCTACTCTGCACAAAGGCTAATTAGCTGTAATTGACTTTTTCCCTGGTGTTTAACCGTAAGTAAATAATAAAAAAAGCTTCAGAAGAGCTTTTAAATTATTTCAAAGTTCTACTTTGTCAAACTCTTGTTTTCAGACATCAAGCAGTGTTATGTTTCGTTGTTCTGAACAGGTACTGTACGTCTGTAGTTTATACTGTGTTGTGCCTGTTCATTTTTCACCTTTGAGTTTCAGAGTGTCTGCAGAGTGCTGGTGTGGGCGTCCAGAGATGCGTGGGGCGACTGGGGAGACGAGACCAGACTGAAGCTGTCAGAGTTTAAATAGACGAGAAAGTGAAGTACTGCTCATCTTGTACTGACTCACAGATGACTGAGGTAGCTTGGGACGGTATGAGGGGGTCAGGGAACAATGATGACTCAATCACCTGAAAGAACTGAAAGAAGCAGTGGTAGAGAAAGCAAGAGCAGTGCTTAAGGAGAAAAGACACCAGAGGAAAAACATTAGTGATAATTGAGACGCCAGGTGAATTTGCCCAGTCATTTTGAATTATTCATGCCTGAGTCAGAGTTTAAAAAAAAAAAATGCCAGGAGTGAGAGAGACAGAGATGGGGAGGAGAGAGAGAGAGAGAGAGAGAAGAGAGAGAGAGAGAGAGAAGAGAGAGAGAGAGAGAGAGAGAGGAGAGAGAGAGAGAGAGGAGAGAGAGAGAGAGAGAGAGAGAGAGAGAGAGAGAGAGAGGAGAGAGAGAGACTGCAGAATCAAAGAAAAAGAGCAAATAAATGAATGCCGGAGAGAATAAATGAGTTTCAGGTTGTCTAACCTCACTCTGGGGATTCAGGCCTGAGTTTCCTATAAATTTACACAACACAGGGCATAAAAATCCTTTCCTCATTACGGCTCTTCTTTTAACTTTCAGTCTGTTGTCATGGGGGGAAAAAACTGTAAAGCTTCTCTATTATGAGAAATCTAAAAGCCATCCTCAAGTCCTTTCAGAGATGCTCCAGAGCACATAATACTCAACAGCATCTCAAAACATCCACTTTATAGCAAATCTAAACAAAGAATTCAGGGTCCAACTACTTATCAACTAACCTTGAGGCTAATAGACACTCCAGCAGAGAAAGTCTCCCTGTACCATGAGAAATTAATGAAACTTTATGACAAGAGACATCACTATTCACAACAGTAAATACTCTATAGTAATACTGGAATCAATAATAAATATAACAGGATGATTAAACAAGCATTTAAAAGTGATAAAATGATACACACACACAAACACAGATGATTTTACAAACCCATTAAAGATTCACAAATCTTTCACTTTTTGACAACAGAACTTGAAAGATGAATCATTAGTCAACCATAATGAGCAAGTTTACATTCAGCTTTTTCACTAGCCTAGAAATCTACACGCACCCTAGCGGCAGCCAATTTTATTTTGCAGCCAGTGTCGTCTAGCAACTCTCCTTTGGCTTGCGAGCTGGAAAAAACAAACTCTAATCAGGCCAATCACATCGTGCTGCTGCTGCCGAATAGTAGTCTTTCAAATCGGCTTTGGCCGCGACTCTGGAAGACTTGGAGTTAAGCTTTTCTTTGAGAAAAGAACAAAGAACGGCACTGAAGTCCATCGCTCTGACTTAGGGGGCTTTCACACTTGGTTCGATTGATTGTTCCGAACCCGAGTTCGATTGCTCCCCCCTCCCCCTGCCCCCCGATGGACTGTGTTCACATTATATTATTTCTATCCGAACCGCGGTACGCTTGCGTCATCAGGCTGCAGCTGGCGTAATGGTGTTGCTTGGTAACCGCGAATGAAAAGACGCACAAATGGATAAACTTGCTCGGTTGACTTTTTTTTTTTGGTTTTTGGTTTTGTTTTCAACATAGACACAAAAACACTTGCGTCTGTCTGCCGCAAAAAAAAAAAAAAAAAAAAAAAAAAAAACGTTTCAAAGACAGCGGGCTGTCCGCCGTGCCGAATACAATGTTTGCTAAGGCAAGCAGAAATTCTCTGCTTGCAGAGCGTCAATCCCGCTTTTCATCAAGGTAAGTGTAGCCTTTATGAAGAGCTCTTTTCCAAAACGCTATAAATCCATTTCAATAGTTTTTTTTACCTAGACCCACACATTTTGTGAATAGCCTATTCAATTTATCCTGTTAAAATCTTTTTTTGCTCAGTCTGAACATGTTGAACAATGATTATTAAAATAAACAACAATAATGTTGATGATAAATTCAAAGTTAATTTGATTTTTTTCAAAAACGCTATAAATCCATCTCCCCCCCCCCAAAAAAAACAACAACAAGAGAACATGCAATATAATAAGGGACTCATAAATGAATATAAATAGCCCTAAGTGCAAAGTTTCTGCAAACTCATGAAATAAATAAAAGCCAAACAAAATAAATAGTAAAATAAATTAAATAGTAGCCTACAAATAAAATAAATATTTCCAATGTCACGTTCCAATATTGTCCACCACATGAAACAAATAACATACAAATACCAGTCCTTAAATAGGCCTTGTTCAAAATGCATTCAAATCATTTAGTAACACATAGGCTAATAGTCATTACTGAAAAAAAGTAATGATAGTAATGATAACAGACAAGTAGATTATGAAAAGTGAACAGCATGAGTAAGATAGGATGCGCAATATATCGAGAGACATGGCAGGCCCGGCTGCAGGATGAAATGACTGAGGGGGCATGTGAAATTTTTAAGGGGGCATAATTTTATACCATCAATGAACAATACACTGAGAACTCGCTTTGGAACGACATATTTTTAAATGCAGCGCTTCGAACACTCCATATCCAACTGCACAGGTAACCGTGTAATATAAAGATAAGCCGTAGGGCCCGGGGTGGGCGATATGGCAAAAATACCATATCACAATTTTATTCAGGAAAATCATGATTTTATCACGATTTTCTTTCATGTTGGTTTTACTATTTTGCAACTGACTGAGCACAGCCAAACTAATTCCCCTGTTTAAAACAAAGCCTTTCAAGGTAACAAAATATGAAATAAAAACACTACATAGAGACCCCACTGAACTATACATCGATTCTTATTAAAGCTACTTTTAAAGTTCTCAGTCAAGTTCTCAGTTCTCAGTCTTGTTGTTGTATTAACATTAAACGATTAATTCCCCCCAAAATTAAAATTGTCATTATTTATTCTCCTAAATTGTTTAAACCTGAATAAGTTTCTTTCTTCTGTTGAAAATAAATTTTGTTATTTTGAAAAATGTGGGTAACCAAACAGTTGCTGGTCCCTAGTGACTTCTATAGTATATTTTTTCCAATGGAAGTCAATCGGACCAGCAACCGTTTGGATAGCCCCATTTTTCAAAATATACTTTTTTTTTTTTTTTTTTCAGCACAAAAAAATAAATGAATACAGGATTGCAACAACATTAGAGTGAATAATGACAGACATTTATTGTTGGGTGAACTATCCCTTTAAGGGGCTACTGTCACTTTAGGACCTGCACGCATCCAGAGCCACGCATCTAATGGACACGCATATGTCACGCACTCTATTTTCTCTCAAATGTGTGATTTCACTTTAGACATAAGTGTTTATGTAAACCTTGTGTGTATTTGACAGTATATTAGCGCAATAAGACTTGAAAGATAACTTAGTCCAGTAATCAGGCGCTGTTTGACGGTGTGTGTGCTTCGGGTACGCGCTCAGCAAAGCGCATGTTAGTTAGATCCGCGCAACAGCACGCGGAAATGTTTAACCGGCAAAGATTTAATGCACAGGCAGATAATGAACTTTTATGAACTGCAGTGTCCCGTGAGTGTTACACTGCGTTAACGTGTGATGTGAATATACGTTATATCTCTGGCTCAGCGCCTGCTCGCTAACGCACGTTTGAATATGGCAGTGATGTCACGTTAAACATTTCGTTTGAAACCATGAATACAAAAATGAAACTGAGGGGGCACAAATCAGATCTGAGGGGCAATGCCCCCTTTTGCCCCCTCGTGGCGCCGGGCCTGAGACATGGTCAGACATGATTTTGGCCATTTAATTAAGTTTTATTTTGTAGAAAGCCTTTCTTTAAAGGGAATTTTGTTTTGTATAAATTGTATCTTAATTTTAATTATTTTTTCATCAACCGATTGCCTGGATTTAACAAAAAAGAAGCAAATACAATAATCATACATGTAAGGGCGGGCGCTGTCTATTGCATTGCACGTGAACTGGAGCGCATCTCATCATAAAATGACTGAAACTCAGCGTATGCTTCACATACATGAATTAATATATCTATATAGAAATCTTGAAATGTCTTTAAACGAAACAATTAAAAACAAAAAGAAATAGGATACTCTCTGATGTAATCCATTAGGCTACATGCATTTCTCTCTATAGGCGCGATCACAGAGATGCTGATCATCAGTTTCATCTTTGCAGACACTGACACAGTTTAGGCTATAAATAAAAAATAATAATTTTCGACTTTTGCTCCTTGATTGTTGAATGCCATTTTTGACAGAAATTATAAAATAGTTTAAATGTCATCAGATCGTCCGGTGACAGCCTCTTAGCCTGACAGAAACCTTTTCCATTTTAAACAAGGAAATATAGCGATTTGCATGAAACTTTGATGGAAGAGTGAATAGGTTCAGTACACAGCAAAATGACATGACAAACTATTTTTGTTTTAAATGGCGTTTATCGCGTTTTGGAAAATAAAAAGAAAGAGCTAACATCAAATATTTTACCACACTATACGTCATCAATAGTGGTTCACTTCCGCGGTTTGGTTCGATTGCGTTCATATCAGCAGCAAACCGTACCCGAGTTCACATGAACCGTACCCCAGACCACCTTTTTAATCGGACTCGAGTACGGTTCGCGGGTGCGCACCCGAGTTCGGAAGACAGCGTTCACATCATCCAAACGAACCGAACTCTGACGTCATTCTATCCCGGGTGCGCACCAAAAGTGCTAGTGTGAAAGCCCCCTTAGTCACCTTCTTCGTTGCTCTGGTTGGTTCTAGCGCTATCCTATTGCGTGCAGAGGGAATTTGAAAGACAATCGTTTATCCCGCCACTCGGATTGAGCCATGCCAATGGTGTGTTCCCAGACCCAACATCTTGATGTGGGTCTGACTTGTCAGGCTACTTTTTCACTGGAATCAGCCTTAAAAACAACCGCACAAGCACAGTACTGTCACAGTCTGTACATAATAGTTTTTCCTCACACTGACACTATCATAATGCATTGTCCTTTATCCTTTCCATTACAACTTTTTACTGTTTGTTTAGACCTTGTATCGCTATGACATCATTTGCTTCTGAAAAATCTCACTTAAAAATGGCTTTGCGTCGTGCCAGGCTAATGCCTTTACATAACACCCTTCAAATGTTTTAATTAAATGAAAAATAAAGCATAAATTGGGGGTGGTTGACATTTAGCAAATGGCGGATAGTTTTAGAATGTTTGAGAACATCCTACGTCTATTAATAGCTGAGCACCATAGCAGTGTTTACAAGTGGCATTTAGTCATGCTTGTACTCGATTAGACAGATGTGAACTTCTCGTCTAAAACCCACATTAAAGCTAAGGCCCTGCACAATCACGGCAAATTACATCCGCACTCCCATGAACAATCTGATGCGCTGTGCTATTGTAAAGATTAATCTCCTTCGGTAATGCTGACCAGACTTGCATTGGTCTGAATTTCCCGCCACTTTCTTCACATTCTTCAATCCAGCTTGTGTCATGCCTGAGTGTGCGTGTTGTTAATGCTTTTAAACAAAGATGTTCTGTCACATTTTTTATCCCTAGCTTAGTGTTCTAGGGGGAGGGGTATCTAAAAAAAAAAACATGTTTCTATAACTGCCTGTCTCTATTCACCTTAATTTACATTCAAGCATTTGGCAGACGTGCCAAGCAAGTGACTTACAGTGCATTCAAGGTATACATTTTATCAATACGAGTGTTCACTGGGAATCGAAACCATGACCTTGGCATTGCTAGCCTTATGCTCTGCCCGTTGAGCTACAGGAACACATTTCATAACAACAGGAACACTATCATTTCAAGGGGAACCTGTAAGATATTTCAAGATATACCAAAACCCTTCTTAAAATGCTAAGAAATCACTTAATAAATTAATATCGATGTGAAAGCAACCTGAAGAGATTGACAAGTGACAAAGAATGAACGTTTTTGTTGGCTAGAATCAATTAAGCAAATTTCACCTTGCAACTGACTTTGCCCAGAAATGCCAAACAATTTGCTTTTTTAAGGAGATACCTACATGCAACTAAGTGCAATGTCATGATCGTGTCATAAAGAAAGATCTAAGCCTATATTGTTGGAACAACAGAAATTGTCACTGTTTTCCATTATAAGTCTTTATATTACAATTTAAGCAACGCAGTATTCATCATAGCAGCCTCTGAGTGAACAGAAGAGAGAGTAGTAGAATGACTGACTTTAAGAGAAACCTCAGCTCTTTCTGCTGAGGAGGAAACTGATTTATTGGACGTCTGATTGAACCATTTCTACAGACAAGCAATAAACGTATCATAAACATAACAGCTGTGTCATAATGCCCAATATAGCAAGTGTCTGTTTTTTTCATCTGAAAAATATCTGTACTTCGTCATCAGAGATCATCAAAGACACTTTGATACCGATGATGAATTATTGGACAACCAAGATGCAGCAAAACTTTCAATTGCTGTTACAATTGTAAATTGTTCTGTGATGACTAAAGTTTTCTAAAACACTATGCAGCCTGCATGCCTAGACTTTAAGCCAAGCATTACAAACTCAAATGATCTGGGTCTGTCACAACAATATATATTGTTTGCAGTTATCTACAGTTGATGATGCACGAACAGGAGTTGAGTGACTTACCATTCTTTCAAACCTAACAACTGCTCAGTATTAGCGATGCACCGATTTAGCCTATCGGCCAACAATCCGTATCGGCCGATAAAAGCCATTATTTTTACTATAGTTTAAAAACAGCCAATGATCAGTGGTGATTATATCCTGTCAATCAAAAGGGTGTGGTAAAACATGACCAACTGCAACTTACACTGTGTGAAGAAAATATCTTGTGTTGAGTTAGTTAAGGCAAGTTAAAGTGACAATAACGCATTAACAGTTAAAAACAGCTAGCCTGGCTCTGCCCTCCTACGTACTTCCACTCAATTTTAATTTTCCTTCAGTACCACGTCTGGGATTGTGCTGTAATCTTTGGTTTTCACCAGTCAATTTTTTACAGGGCCAATCAGCGAACAGAGGGAGTGGCTGAGAAGGATGACGTAGATGTTGTGAGTTATTTTGAGTTGTAGTTCAGTAATGGCAGCGGAGAAAGATGCGAGCGAAGCCATTCGGTCCGTTGTGGCAACGCTGCCGAATATCAGGAAGTTAAAGCCGGAGCAAGAACAATCTTTGCTTAGTTTTGTTGGTGGCCATGATGTTGTGGCCCTCCTCCCCACAGGGTTCGGGAAAAGTTTGACATATGACATTATGTCACAACCAAACGTTAGCGATTGGTTATGGCAGATCCAAAGTGACTCTGGGCAGATCCAATAGTTTTAGACTTCAATAGAGTACCCGCCTACAAGGAAGTTAACGCTTGTCAATGGAGCGGTGCCAGACTCTATGTACAAATGAAATGAAATGTACGAGAGTCTGGTGGGACCAGGCTAAAAAAACAGCTACATAAAAGCAGGCTTTATTTGACTCTATGAATCACCCGTAGTTCAAGCCAGGGTTGCCAGATCTGCAGTTTTTCCCTGTACAAAACATTGTTTGTAGCGCTCCTCTCTCCCAATGATCGCAAATAGGTCTGTGCTTTGTTACTTCTAAAAAGAAACAAAGTGTCATCTTTCAAATCCTGTTAATTTTATCACAAAATTCAAATAATAAACGGCGTTTTGACGCTCTTACATGTGACGTGACAGATTACTGTAGCGCCTCAGTTCAAGCAGCAGTGCTGAGCGCAAGTCTGTTCTTCCACTTTATTACAAATTATATCTAGAAAAACATTAATGAATATCAGAAGGTAAGTTGAAAGTTACAGTACAACTTACCGAAATTCGTATCATGTCTCATGTAATCACTCAATCAGTTGTAGGGTATGTGGATGAATCATATTCTGGATAACCAGAATCCTAAGAGCCTTCAAAGGCCGGGAACTGGCTTCCCAACCAGCGTCCTTCCCCCAGGACTCAAAATTAACACACACACACACACACACACACATTCCACCAAACACATCCCCCAGGAATGTGCGACAGGAAGTGAATGCTACAGAGAAAAGAAACTTCTCTTTTTAAAAGACATTTTAAACAGAAATATTCAATGTGTTTTATGTGTTTGTTTGTTCATGTTACATTGAAATAACTGAGTTTACCATTATGTATTTTTACATGTAACTGCGTATTCCCTAGAATTCTAACGAAGGAGAAATGAATTCTGCATTCATATATATTCTAGTATACTTCCCCTTTAGAATTGTACGAACAATGTATCTAATCTCATCTTACGATTTGTCTTTTAGGGGTTTGATCTATGTGTTGGGAAACTAATGGTATAAGGTCTTAAACTTTGCAAACTAAGTTTAACCAAATCCATTTCTGGCAAGTTTGGTCTTGATAAACTCCAATCTTCGTTCCCCATTTGTTAATTGACATTACATTTTGCTAAACTTGGTGACACACTAGTATTATAAAAATTGTGAAGATTCTTCCCTTAAACACCCAATGAAATTAGGGAGTCAAATGCCTGGTTAGAACACAATGGGCCATAAAACCTCCCTCCAAAGAGAAAGCTCCTGATTGGACCCTCTTCCAAAAGAAGGCGGAAAAGTCAGGGTTTCAAAAAGGACTGAACACCAGTAAAGCTCTCTCTTACTTCCTGATCCTAGTCGTCATCATGTAACGTCGCGCCTCCGGCGAGCTCATCGCCGTTCTTTTATTTTGTTTCTAGTTAGTCTTGTGTTTGTTTCCAGTCTAGATAAGCCCCGTGTTTAATTCCAATCGTCGAAATCCCTGCACAGGAGAAGCAAGCGCCGTTACCACGAGACGCGCCGGACCCAGAGACGCACAAGCGTTTCTTCACCAGCCATGACGTAACTCCGCGTGATTTCCCCTTTGGGATCTTTATTTCTTTTCTTTAAAGTTAGTTTTGTTTGCATATTCGACGCGGTTTACTGCCACGAAGTGAAAAGAACACCGCGTGACATATCTCTTCAGCAAAGCCAGCTGAGATTCAAACGAACGCGCGCTCTCTCTGAAGCAGAGGCGCGCGCACGTGACGCACCGGGCTGTGAGACACACACACACGCTTCTTCACAAGCCATGCAAAGACCAAACCTCTGCAAGTATCCGTGTTTGATCACGTTTTTAAGATTTGTTGAAGTCTTGTTGTCTCTCAAAGTTCCGTTTGTCTATGTGAATTTGCTAACTTATTTAGAAAGATCATCTCTCTTCCTAATCTCACTGCAACCATGCAACTCTCTAAACTCTCACCCTCTCTCTCTCTCTCCCTCTCTTACACGCTTTCGCGTGTAAGTTATCCATTGCCCAAACTTTACGCATTTCTCGTTCATTGATGTTTTATTGTATTGTCTATGTCTGTGTTTGTAAATACATGTATTCCTGTAACGTAGTAAATATATAAGTAGACATGCCTTTATTAAATCATTATATTCACTTGACTGATGGACTTTCTCTTTGCTCAATTTCGAGTCTCTTAAGTGCCAAAAGATCTTGCTACGAACTTTGTAACTTAAAGATAGCTTTACATATTTGTTTATAGGGCAGAAAACCCAGTTCTTCTGGCCAGAGAATTGCGTTTCCTGCAATCCTATAAAGTAAGATGATATTGGGGAAAACCCCTCAATATTCTTCTGACAATTGAGCTAAATTAATTTTGCCTGCTTTTTAAGACGTGATCTGTGTAATTGACTGCAATCAACTTGTTAAAATGAAAGGATTGCATGTATACATCCAGGTAAAATGACATTCTCCTTTAGAGGGAGATTTATTAACATGTAAGACTGATCTAATCCAAACATGTATGAATAATTATTAATTACCAATTATTAATTATGATATGCAAATTCCCCATGGATTAGACCCGCCTAAAGTCTTTACAATGGTGGAGGAATATGCTAGGCACACTTTAAACTTGTTTTTGAGCAAAAGAGATCAGGTTTCAGTCTGTCTATAATGTGGTTTAATATTGTACGCGCACCTCGGGTGAGTGAACGCAATGCAAACTCACCAGCTGACTGAGAAGGCACAAAGCCAGTCCATGTCAGCGGAGCACATTACAAACTGCTAAATTCGCCTAAACGTTTTAGTCGTTGTAATTGCTAAAATGGATTGCAGTTCGTAATACTGATATTAACGGTTAAGTATTGAATGTAAACTGTAGTTCGTAGCAAAAGAGATATTACCTCTGTAAAGACGTTTACATGTTAATATATTTTTCTTTTGATCAGCCTGTTTCAAAACGAGAATCTTTTGAACAGAGCGAGAGAGGACCTGGATACAGCGATGCTCCTGTATTCAACATAAAAGGCCTGATAATTATATTAAATCGTTAGATTAACGGTAAACTCCTGGTTAAAAAAATTGACGTAGCTACTCAATTGTAAAACCTAAAGCATATCTAATCATAAGTGCTATTTGATAATATGTTATGGGAGTCGAAAAAACAGACGAATAATTCCTGTTATTTATGCGCAGCGCAGAAGCCCTGCCAGACGTGTTTGTTAGAATATAGCACAGAAAAAAATCCAAAACCTTAAAACATTTTAATCATTAAATGCTATTTGATAAATGTTATTTGGATTCGAATGACAGACGTATAATTCCTGTTATCTATATTAATGTGGGGAAGCGAAGAAATCCTTCCGTGCACACGTGTCGAAAAAGGAAAAACCCGCCGAGGTTTGAAATTTATAAGCGAACACGTATGAATCATAGTGCTAATTATTTGTGGGAAGCGAAAAACAGATGCCTAATTCCTGTGAACCCTATGTGTGTGTGTAGAAAAATCTTGCCATGCTGTTTAGTGAAATATAGCACCAAAACCTCCAAAACATTTTAATCATTAAATGCTATTTGATAAATGTATTTGGATCCAACCGACAGACGTATAATTCCTGTTTTCTCCTACATAGCGCAGAAAACAATTCCTGCAAGTCGTGTTTGTTAAAACATAACACCAAAAAATCCGCTGAGATTTAATTTTGATAAGTGTGATCGCTACAGAAAGCAAAGCGTCTGCACGCTCAAATTTGAATCACACATGGAAGCAGGCCGGTTTTTATTCCGCTGACAAACACTAGAGGGCAACCCTAGGCCTAAGTGCTTGACAGTTTCTCGAATACGCACCGCCCCCTGACTTCATCCTGCATGAGCGAAATGTCGCCATCGTGTGGACACTAGTAACAAGGTCATCCTTTCCTAAACATTTTCCCTCATACCAATTTCAGATTTTTCCAGTGAATTCCTGAAATTGTGTCAATGCATGTGCAAGTTCCAGTGTTACTAACATGATTTGTCACTCCTGACTGTGTACACTTATTTTGAATTTAGTTCAAACCACATTTGAATTTAAAAAATTCAAAAGTAAGTATTAACAGTCCCTGATGACCACTTAGTAGTGCGGCCCCCTTGTGGCCCTCCCCAAGTCAGCTCATCTTTGATTTCTACTCTTCCTGCTTTGAAGTGGCGTTCTCTCAGTTGATTTTCTGTTGGATATTATCCTCATCATACATAATGCCAACCTTAAATTTCCTACACTTATTCAAGTTTGATTTGAAACAAACAAATTTCAAGATTAACGTGAATTAAGTCTCCTTCCCTGTGGGGAAGAGTTTTATGGCTTTACGTCTATATTTCCGGTCTCAAATTATTTTTAATAATTTTGATTTGATATGTTATGACAACAATTCTAGAAGTTACTTAACATCTATGCATACGCTCGATTTGAAGTGTATTTAAACCAGTCTGAATGCAATTCAAATCAAGTTCTCGGTCAGCCAGGTTGACCACTAGGAGGAAGTGACCCAAATCCCTTTGTGGCCCAAACGCGCCACTACTGCCTGGTCTTCTCCCGGGGTCCATCCTACTTTATTACTTTTAATTATTAATTTTTATTAATAGTAAAAGTAATAATAATAAAAGGAATTTAATAAGAAAATTTTTTTTTTTTTTTTTAGGAATTTTTTTTTTTTTGGGTTAAGTTATTTTGATAATTAACATCATTTTCATAATTTCCTTTTTACCATTATTTAGGAAAACCTTTGCTTCTATTTTCTACATACATATTTACTCAATTCAGTTTAAACAAGAAAGCTTTCATTCACTGTTAAGCTTCACACTGTTCTGTATTTACATGTAGAAACCACTAAAGAGCTGGGGTGATTTGACAGTCATCCCTGCTTGGAGTCCAGCACGCTGGTTCATCTGACCTGCGTCACCAGCACTGACTGAGCGCGAGTCTCGGACTTTCCTGTATCTCTCCGTTAGTGCGGCCCGCAACACGACATCACCAATTTGGCACTGCCGGTTGTGATTCAAAGTCAGGTTGCGTGAGAGGGAGCACATCGGTACAGATACACGAAAGGCCCGGGACACTGCTGTCAAGCGTTTGGGGACGACAGAAAGACCAACCACGATGCTGACTCCAACCCACATGACCTCATTCCACCCCAGGCAAACTAAACAAAGGTATTAAACCCATCCACTTAATATTTGCTACAGAATCTAGAGATTCCCCCGGTTATTGAAGTGTTTGGCTCCCTCCTCCTCTCCGAGCCACAAACCGCAGGCTTAGGCCTCCTCTTCCCCTGTAACACTTCCTGTGTACTCTTAACGCCATTTCATTACAGACCTTCCCATCTTGGATGGTTGCATGTTACTTCAAACTCTGCTATCTTGCCACTGCTCTTTTCTGTCGTGCTCTGTTCTTTTCAGTTCACCTAGAAGACAGAACCTATCTGAGACAACAAGGAACGCTGAATAATAATTAGACAACAAGCCGCTAGCATCAACAGGTGACCCCTAAGCTATCGCCCTGTTAAAATTTCATTCAGGCCCATGATGACCTAACCAAATTGTCCCACAGAATGATTTAACTGTCTGCATCAGTTAACCACAATTTGCATACGCGGCATAGCCCGCATTATAGCTCGTTAAACGTAGAACAACTTGCTTGGTCTCTCTGTGTGTGTTGTGTTCCTCTCGCCCACAGTCGAAACCAGTATGTTCCGGTCCTACAGTCCCACAACCGCTGGGACAAACTGGACACATGGCTGAGATTCATGACACCTCCATTCCTGCCCAAGGTCACCAGTGACTCAGAGCTCCAAAGCCAAGAGCGACGTGGACAAGCTGATGGCGCACAAACCAAGCCAAAGCTCCCACGACAAAGACCGGCCAGACACGTCCAAAACCTCACTTGCCAGCTCATCGCACCAGCACGTCTCCATGAAAGGAGCCGCATAGCCCTGGAGCACGAAGTTGCAACGCTAAGGATGCAAGCCAAGGACGACAACGACCCCGAGCTACAGAAGGAAGTGGAAAGACTTCAAACTGCCCTGTCTGATCTTCATCGGCACACAGACCGAAGAGACCAGTCAGAGAAAAGAACCAGAGAGGAACCCAACGAGAAACTCCGACAAAAGTGAAGCCCCTTTGCAAAGAGCAGAGGCCGAACTTAAAGAGACTCGAAAGCCACGGCCTGAAAAAGAAAAACTCGCAAGAGGCCCGTGCTTAGGGTTGTAACGGTATGAGATTTTCACGGTATGATAATCGTCTCAGAAAATATCACGGTTTCACGGTTTCACGGTATACGATATTAAACTATCATTATTGTTATAATCATCCTCAGCTACAATGACCCTTAAATGAATAAAAACAGATATGGTTTTTGGTTGAACATGGTTTATTGTAATACACACATAATAAACCAACAACATGGATTTAAATAGGAAATTTAAATAACTTGGATGGGGCAAACTAATTCAAAATTGTAAAATACTGAAACATGTCTAATAAATTGTATTAAAAAACATTTTTAATTTATTAATCATTATTTAAGAACAAGAGTCTTTATGAAATGTATATTTATTTCCTCAGAAATTCTGGGATGTCTGATTTAACTGGTCTGGATTCTGTGTGATTGAATGCAAAATGTATTTTTGAAAATGCAATCAGATAAAATGTAACAACTTTTGTTTGTCTACACGAGAGGTTTACTAAATTAAAACATGGACAAAAAACTATACACAATACTAATATATTTTAGTCATTATTTCTTCAGGCTAAACCAAACTTTTTTTACAGGTTGTAGCCTACTGAACACCTATGTGTTAGTGTCAGTGTATTTTATGATTATTCTTTTAAAAAACAATTATAAAATGCTCAATAAGTGTTATCTGTCTGGATATGTTCATGTGTTCACGTCTTCACATAGTGGGTGGGACAGCAGATGCTTTAAAAACCATGAGCACCATGCGTACTTGAGTGTGTACTAGATCTACTTGACGAAACGGCGCTGCTCATTCATACAGAGACGCGCTGAATATAGAAGAATTAATGGGTCGCACACCAGTCTTTTTGCGCTGTATTCACAGACACGCACATCGCGATTTGGTTTACTGCACAGCTATATTTTGATTTATTCATCCATCTATCTATCAAATCGCACATTTTACGTAAACATCTGTATTGTAACGCAAAAAGACTGGTGTTCGTCTTTTTGACAGACCGGGATTCCCCTCAGCATGACAGAAATAATATGGCCTTAAGTTGTAAAAGTTATGAATTAGGCTACCTTTATCTTCACGGAGGGGTGTTCCCGAATGTGGGAGAACATGTTCGACGAGTTTCCTCCTCAGGGGCGTGGTACCGGGTTATAGCTCCAAAGTCCAAAGTCAGTCACCGTTCGCGGAACTTCAGCCGCGGAGCTCAAGTCAAAAGTCAGTTTTTTTTCGGCGGGAGATAGAGATTCGCAGCCTCTGTCTCGGACATTTACAGCGCTGTACAGGTATGGGTGGAGTCTAAGCAGTCAAGCTGAAATAAGTTGCATGCGGCAGTGCGGGTGAATTAAACGGGCGGTTTAACTTTTTTTTTTTTTTTTTAACCGCGGATAAGCAAATGTGCACGATATGATAATCGTACATGTCAATATCGCGATAAACCGCCATACCGGTTATACCGTTACAACCCTACCCGTGCTACCAATCAAAAGCTCGTTCAGCAGAGACTGAACTCAAAGAAAGAGACACTAAAGCCAAGGCCTTTGAAACCACTTACACACGGGCCGAGCTGAAATCCATGAACTTACTCAACAGAGACACGATCTCAAAGCCGAACTTGACATTTTTCCACAGAGTTGAAACACTCTTATAGACTACCAGCCGCTGCGGCAGGCCTTCATTAAAGAATTCTCTGATCCAGAATCCGAAAAGACTTTGAAAAACCCCACGATCTACTCTGTCTCTGAACACTACTCAGAGATGCCTCCAGAGGGCGCCCCACGACCATAGCCCTGTTCACAGAACGTCGAGTCCGTTCCAGGCCACTGGTAAGCCCAAGTCTGAGCACGCATCAGACAAACACAGCCACCACGTCTGAGAAAGCCGAGACCCTGAAGTCGCTGAAAAGCTTCTTCACAAAAGACTTTCCAAAAATTCAAGAGGTACGAGCTTTACATCCTATACCTGAGCGTAAGACCTACAGGCACACAGAACACTGCTCGTCAGCCACAGACACAGAGCAAACTGTCACATCACAAAGTGACAGCAGCACACAGCCACCACAGCTGACAGCTGCCCAGCCCGAGTGAGACCGCACAGTTTCCCACAGCTGGGACCGAAACCCCAAAAGAACTGATCAAAAGGGGGTGGGCCCAGAAACTCTACCTACCCATCACTCTAGACAATGAGGTGAGCCTTGAAACACGGGAAAGTCACCGGCTCAGACCTCACTTTAATGTCAGCTCAACTCTTTGAAAGACTCAGTGCTAAAGCTAAGAGCGAAGATCGAACTCTTATACCCCAAATGTGTGAGCTGAACGTGCAGTCGTACAACCAGAACGACCTCCGGCTAGAACAGAGAGCTCCCACTTACCTGACAATTGGTCCTTTTGAGGCCTACCCACCCAGTGGACATCTCACAAATGAGCACGCACCCCTTTCTGATTGGCAAAGACCTGCTAGAATGCTCTAAGCTCTATTAGACTTCAAACACCTGACCGTCTGGGCCCTCCAGTCACTCTGGTCACCAGAGCCAGACTCCAAGGTCAGAGTTCCCAAGAACTCCAGCAGCCATCCAGGGGTACACAGCCTCAGCACCCAGTCAAAGTTCCAGTTCGCTAACCTGCCCCTTCCAGCTCGCCAAAGACCACGCAATGCTTACTCAACGATGCGTGACCTAATGCAGAAGGCCTCTAACACAAAAGGCCTCCTCAGAAAGAATTCCTAAAACCCCACTGACTTTGAACTGCAAAACCAGAAGACACTGCACGAACACAGTGCAAGACTCTGCTAAAAGGGTCCCTGATCAGCATAGAACATAGAACTTTTAAAAGTAGATGAAAATGTCTGCCCAAAGAGTTGCAAGACTCTGCATTCGTAAAATTAGAATTTTACTGACTTAAAGAAAATCTTGAATGGACGTGTAAGCCTCACCTGCCAACAGACTATGCACGACTCTTTCGAACCAAGCATTTGCAACATGCTGGTTGAAATGACACTGCTAAACATTAGTTTCTATGACAATGAAGGGTTACAGGAAACGCTAGCTCCAAATAGGGCATACGTCACTGCGACGTCAGAGTTGAGTGAAACCACCTGAGCTTTAAACTACAGTTAACCTATGGGCGTGCATTTAATCGTTACGATCCAACTAAAACACAATGTGCAGTACGCATTTTTGATCGCTGGCTTGTCTAAATGCAGATAAACGATTGCTGAAATTGACATCTCTACTTTAAGTAAAATAGCCTTAGATTTCCAACTAAAATTAGCATGTTAAGCAGTAAAGCGTAAGTCTGTTTGATGAAGAAACCTCATCTCAGCAGCCTGTAAACTGTACCGATGTTTATTCTGCTTTGCTTAAAAGAAATCCAAATTGCAGTATGACTAAACCTGTGTCTAACAAAGAAAGCTCAGGACAAAGTTATATCTAGGTAGACCTGGGCGAAGCTCCCCTTTCTACAAATGTAAAGGCCTTACAAATTATTGTTTGATTGATGTAATTCACCTAAACTTTAGCTGCATCTACAAACAGAGAGCTACCTAGTGATCAAAACTGTTGTAATCGCTGAAAAGTCAGCAGTAGTGCACAAGAGGGACGTAACTATATATGCTTAGACAAGCTTTGACTCCCAGCAAATCTATTTCCTTACTCTGTAAACAAATAGAATAAGTTGCTTAAAATAAAGAGAAGAGTTCCATGAGTAAAATTAGCTAATGCCAAAACACATCTGCATTTTACTTCATGTAACACCGAGTCCTAGAAAGACTTTGCACCCCGGTTAACCCGTTTAAACATGCATAATTCATGTAAAATGTACAGACAGCCTTTAGGGACTGTTTGAATTGTCTGACATGCTCTAGTTTCCATGACAACGACTTGTCACAGGAAGTGCTAACTTGTGATGTCACTTTGTAAACAAACCAGCCTAGGTGGCTACGCTAACCTAGCATCCTTCCAGCTCACGCTAAGCTAAACTAACATGGCATCCAGCTAGCTTACGCTACGCTAAGCTAACCTAGCATCCTTCCAGCTTACGCTACGCTAACCTAACCTAACATCCATCCAGCTTAGGCTAAGCTAAATAATAACTTCTACAATTAGCAGTTAGCATAATTTACTTGAACCCTTAATCACCGCTTGTGTTTACACAGTGCACAGTATTCTAAAATACTTTCCTTAACACCAGTTAGGGTTCCTAATTATTCACATTCCGTGTTTGCAATTCTTCTTAGCTAAAGTTCACCTTCACTAGTTGAGGCATAGCCCTTGCTAACCGTCTTGCTAACTTTGAAGATACCCTGTTAATTAAACTTAAGTTAACTACATGTAAACTGTGTAGCTAGAGAAGAATTCATATAGCAATAGGAATCTTCATCGGCAGGTGACTAATCCTTTGATGGGACGCACACGATGTGGCCTCGAACAAGCAACCGTTATAACCCACTATAAAGTGTTGGCCCAGGCAAATCCAAAGTTTAGTCACTAATGCCACTGATTATTCTCGCCTCCAGATCATTCCCGTTGTTTTGATCACTTTGTTTCTGCTTTTAATTTTAATTTTTGCTTTTGGCTCTTTTAATTTTTATTTTATTTTTATTCTTTGACCTTGATATTAATAGCACTCAGCTATTCCCTTTACTTTTCGGTCATCTATATGATTTAAAATTTATTTTATTTCCTCTCTTGTTCAAATGTGGTTCCATTTCCCATAGGGCCCAGAAAGGAAACAGAGACACCTTTATTTGTGATTTTGTTTTATTTTCAACAAGTGTACTCATTTTTGTGACCCTGCAACACAAGTAACTTCAACAAGTTACTAGGGCACAACTATAGTCCAGAGGATTGATAATAAGCACAATTTGAATAGGAAAGCTGTCCTTTTTCCCCCATCATTCACTTCGTCAAGCCGTAGTGAACCACTAGTTAAGTCCAGAGAAATAATTTAGTCATAAGAACCATCTTAAGGCATTTATTTAATCTCGGCTATGCCCTTTCCATGGAATAATCTCGGAACCACATACCTCTTAGCCTCCTAACATCCACAGCTAAGATAAGATACAAGACACACTTCACTAGCTAGCTACATGTGAAACACCTAGCTTTATGCTACATACCTAGCGAACCAATTAAACCATGGTTCTGAACTTTTAGGGTCATGCATTAGGCTCTCACCACAAGACAAAAATGTCACAGAGCCCTGCTTCACCTGACCTTTACCTTCCAGCTTACCAAAGACTGACGACAAAACAACGGACACTATGAGAAACCACCTCTCATACCCCTCCTACCACCCTCGAACGCCGTCTGCACCCACCGACAGCCGGTGCCCCAGACAACCTAAGTCAACAAGCACATGCCACGTGCACTAGACAAACATTTAGCGTTCTGCACCTGTGGCCATCACCGCGCCACAGCTTGTGGTGCCACAGTGCAAAAGGGGGGTAATGCCAATGTATGCCCTATGCCCATGATGCACCGTGTGCTGCACACCGCAACACCAGAGACACTTGCAAGACACCGAAGCAAGTGGCATACCGGCGTCCTCAAAGCGAAAAGACTGTCCTAGCCAACCAAGGACGACACTCGCTGAAATTTTTCCTCCCTTTCACTCTCCTCTCTCCCTTTCACTTTTACCAGGATGCTGCTGTGCCTCCAGCCAACCAGAGGACAGCCGCAATCGGACATCTCACCAGGTCCGGCACCAAGCATCGTCCTAAGGGAACAACCAGGACTCCCTTTTCTGCCGGACCCGCACTCAGGTCTGTGCCACCTGATCCTCGCAACGCCTACAGAACGCACTACCCCGGCGTAACGACACAATACAGCTGGGTAGGTGCCACCGGACAGAGGAGGCCCTCACGCACACTGAGGCCGATGTCGAACACATGCTCGACCAACTTGAGAAAATGACTGTCACGCTAGCGGAGCCAGGTGGCCACAACCGCCGCCGCACTGCCGTCAGAACTCTGTTTAACACTTGTATGTCCGGCATGAATGCAGTAAACCTCGCCAACGTCGGACGGCATGCAGCCAAAATTCAGACTGAGTTTCCACAGAGAACAGAGCCACTCACAACAGAGTGCATCCCTGCAGCCCATCGACAAGACAATAGGGAACTGTGGTAACTTTCAAAACTCACAGTGTTCTGCTGACCCCGACAGTGAACTCCATGAAACAGCTGTTTACCGTCTTCCAGAATGACTTTGCTCAAACTCAGCTGGTAACAGCTCTGATGACAAACCTGCTAAAGGGGGGTGAACTCCTCCATCGACAGCCTCGCCATGGGTAGAATCCCACCGCACCTGATACCCTTAGGCCTCATGCAAACCGTGCTGGCGTCCGCCATCACCACGCCAACTGACTCTTTAAAAATACACCTTGCCTACTCTCATGGGTAGTGCCATCCCACTCGGCATCACCACAAGCAGAGAAAATGGGACGTTCCCCTGAACTTACCCATCATAGTCAAGCCGAATCCACCGGCTCAAGAACATTGTCCATGTCAGATTTTGAAAGGCAGCACTCACATCAAGATCCGCATGCCGTACGTGATTGCCTTGCATGACAGCGACACCAAGCTGTCCCCAGCTCCGAATCCACACATGTGCACATTGACCAAAGACATTTACTATCGCTGCCCTAACAAATCTTTCCTCAGAGACAACCCTGACGGAACCTGCGGGCTGCAGATCAGTGGCACAAGCTGCCCTGCTAAAGCCAAGCCTCGCACTCAAGTCACCGAGACCCAAGCAGAGATTGTAAGTGATCTGTGTCACCTTGCTCAGCCAGAGCAGCGCATCCAAGTACTAAAAATCCCCATCCTTCTTCAAGAACCACACTTTCACCCTAACTCCAGAAAGGGAATTGTGGTTTGCAAGAGGGGGATCCCAGCTAATTGACATTGCTTCTATCAACACAGCCCTCCGAGCTTTGTCTCAACTGCCCGCCTTAACTGCTTCACCTGCTGTCCAATCCTGGACTGCAGCCGATCCTACACAGGGTACATCTATCAACCACACCCTGACACTCGATAGTCATCCTGCACAGGAGGCTCAACGAGATGCGAACATCTACAGCCAAAGCCCACGGGACCCTCAGGAAGAGGGTACCACGCTGGAGGCTGCGTCGAACTTTATCAAGCTGAGCCCTCAGCCTCAGCCTAACAGCACCTCCTACCCAATCATCATGATTCACCTGCCATCCGCCAATGGTGATGATTTGTCGTCATATGATGTCCAACACACGGGGACATCATCCGACGAAAAGGGGGATATATGTAGGGTATGTGGATGAATCATATTCTGGATAACCAGAATCCTAAGAGCCTTCAAAGGCCGGGAACTGGCTTCCCAACCAGCGTCCTCCCCCCAGGACTCAAAATTAACACACACACACACACACACACACACACATTCCACCAAACACATCCCCCAGGAATGTGCGACAGGAAGTGAATGCTACAGAGAAAAGAAACTTCTCTTTTTAAAAGACATTTTAAACAGAAATATTCAATGTGTTTTATGTGTTTGTTTGTTCATGTTACATTGAAATAACTGAGTTTACCATTATGTATTTTTACATGTAACTGCGTATTCCCTAGAATTCTAACGAAGGAGAAATGAATTCTGCATTCATATATATTCTAGTATACTTCCCCTTTAGAATTGTACGAACAATGTATCTAATCTCATCTTACGATTTGTCTTTTAGGGGTTTGATCTATGTGTTGGGAAACTAATGGTATAAGGTCTTAAACTTTGCAAACTAAGTTTAACCAAATCCATTTCTGGCAAGTTTGGTCTTGATAAACTCCAATCTTCGTTCCCCATTTGTTAATTGACATTACATTTTGCTAAACTTGGTGACACACTAGTATTATAAAAATTGTGAAGATTCTTCCCTTAAACACCCAATGAAATTAGGGAGTCAAATGCCTGGTTAGAACACAATGGGCCATAAAACCTCCCTCCAAAGAGAAAGCTCCTGATTGGACCCTCTTCCAAAAGAAGGCGGAAAAGTCAGGGTTTCAAAAAGGACTGAACACCAGTAAAGCTCTCTCTTACTTCCTGATCCTAGTCGTCATCATGTAACGTTGCGCCTCCAGCGAGCTCATCGCCGTTCTTTTATTTTGTTTCTAGTTAGTCTTGTGTTTGTTTCCAGTCTAGATAAGCCCCGTGTTTAATTCCAATCGTCGAAATCCCTGCACAGGAGAAGCAAGCGCCGTTACCACGAGACGCGCCGGACCCAGAGACGCACAAGCGTTTCTTCACCAGCCATGACGTAACTCCGCGTGATTTCCCCTTTGGGATCTTTATTTCTTTTCTTTAAAGTTAGTTTTGTTTGCATATTCGACGCGGTTTACTGCCACGAAGTGAAAAGAACACCGCGTGACATATCTCTTCAGCAAAGCCAGCTGAGATTCAAACGAACGCGCGCTCTCTCTGAAGCAGAGGCGCGCGCACGTGACGCACCGGGCTGCGAGACACACACACACGCTTCTTCACAAGCCATGCAAAGACCAAACCTCTGCAAGTATCCGTGTTTGATCACGTTTTTAAGATTTGTTGAAGTCTTGTTGTCTCTCAAAGTTCCGTTTGTCTATGTGAATTTGCTAACTTATTTAGAAAGATCATCTCTCTTCCTAATCTCACTGCAACCATGCAACTCTCTAAACTCTCACCCTCTCTCTCTCTCTCCCTCTCTTACACGCTTTTGCGTGTAAGTTATCCATTGCCCAAACTTTACGCATTTCTCGTTCATTGATGTTTTATTGTATTGTCTATGTCTGTGTTTGTAAATACATGTATTCCTGTAACGTAGTAAATATATAAGTAGACATGCCTTTATTAAATCATTATATTCACTTGACTGATGGACTTTCTCTTTGCTCAATTTCGAGTCTCTTAAGTGCCAAAAGATCTTGCTACGAACTTTGTAACTTAAAGATAGCTTTACATATTTGTTTATAGGGCAGAAAACCCAGTTCTTCTGGCCAGAGAATTGCGTTTCCTGCAATCCTATAAAGTAAGATGATATTGGGGAAAACCCCTCAATATTCTTCTGACAATTGAGCTAAATTAATTTTGCCTGCTTTGTAAGACGTGATCTGTGTAATTGACTGCAATCAACTTGTTAAAATGAAAGGATTGCATGTATACATCCAGGTAAAATGACATTCTCCTTTAGAGGGAGATTTATTAACATGTAAGACTGATCTAATCCAAACATGTATGAATAATTATTAATTACCAATTATTAATTATGATATGCAAATTCCCCATGGATTAGACCCGCCTAAAGTCTTTACACAGTGTTTTAACCGTGGAAAGATGTCAATAAAACTTGCTTGTGAAGCTTGAAACTTTGTGTTTGTGAACAATATCACTTAAAGGTCCCGTTCTATGCCCCTTTTTACAAGATGTAAAATAGGTCTCTGATGTCCCCAGAGTGTGTATGTGAAGTTTCAGCTCAAAATACCCAACAGATCATATTTTACAGCATGTTTAATTTGTCTTTTTTGAGGACTCAGAAAAACAGGCTGTTTTAGTGTGTGCCCTTTAAATGCAAATGAGCGGCTGCTGCACGACACAGGGGGCGGAGCTTCAAGAGCTCGCACTCAGACTCTTATGACAATTTCATCTCATGGAATAATGATAACATCAGAAACTCTCAGTAACTGTGTTCATTTCGAGTCGGACAATAATGCCTACAGAGTCAGAGGGCTGTATAGGGATGGAACAGGTATAGTTTAGTAGTTTAATTGCGGTTATTATAACGTATTATAACGTATTATAATATTGCGTTGGATTGAAATGTGATGCGTTGGATTGAAATGTGAAAGGTTTTAGCACTTACATATTGTTGTCCTGCTGTTAGTTTAACTGCTTCTATGGTTCTCATTTGTAAGTCGCTTTGGATAAAAGCGTCTGCTAAATGAATAAATTTAAATGTAAACGTATTTGTCATCTGCTTGAATGTATCCAGCATTATTAATAGCCTAGCTACAAGTCTGCTGTGTCGGACCAGGTCCGAATGATGATCAAAAATATACTGATGAGTTTAATAAAGTTTATTGTACATCACACAAAAGATGAAGCTTAAGTTTTACTTCAGAAAATCACCGTAAGAGCTGAGTAAACAGTAAGCAATAAGAAGTGCGCGAGTTGAGGGAGTATTCCTGTGGGCGGACGTTAGTCAGAGAACTGTTCTACTGACGTCATTAAAGACGGAAGCAGAGGGATGTAGTCCAAACCGGCCGTTCGCTGTAGGCGACTTCTGTTAAATAAAATATCTCGCTTGGCATTGAACTTTGAGCTTTATAATTTTACAGATATTATTTATACTCTAACAACAACATTACACACTAACTTAAGTTTGAAACATGGGATCGCGAAGAACGGGACCTTTAATGTTGCATTCACCTCAGGAAAGTCATCCGTTTGTTAGTTAGCTTAAAAAAAACTTATTTACTGTTAATTATATATGTATTTATAAAAAAAAAAATCATAAGCACTTTTTGAATAATTCCTTGAGAACTGCAATTTACTCCTTGCAGGTGGATAATAATTACACAAACAATTCACATGGTATTTGCAAATAAAGCATTTTATTTGAGATGGGCATGGACATTAGAGTATTGTCACGATGTGGTTGAAGCAAGGAGGAAGCAGGATCCACATGCAGCACACTTTATTCAATTAACTGAAAACTTCACAAAGACTAGGAACAGGAACTCAGCATCCAACATCAACAGAAACACAACTGGACTAAAACACAGGGCTTAAATACAAGGCCAAACAAGATGAACACAAACGAGGAGCGGGAACACTGTGAACAGGACTGAACCAAAAGCACAATAACAGGGGGAACACAGTGTAGGGTTTCCGGCCCATAAGCTCTTTATCAATTTTAAGTTTGGGGATAGATATTCAATAACTATTAATCTATGATCAACAAATTATTGAATACAGTTTGAACCGGATCCTTACGTTAATAAATTCCCCACAAAGGGGTGTACAGCGTACCCGTCTGTTCAGGGTAAGTATATAACAATTAAACACAACGAATTATGGTTAATTATTAATATACATCCTACACAGAGGAATGGCTGATCTTCAACAATACCAAAGCATTTGACCCCTCCTCGCTCATTCACACGTCCGCCGTGTATTTAGGCTAAAAGGGTACAAATGACTTATGGTCTATTTTAGCTTAAATTAACTGACAATGTTTTGTGCACTTAAACGATTATCAGATTGTAGCTAGGATCTTTTATATTAAAGAGGCTTTGTTATACGAGCAACAACCACAGAGTCAATAAAGTATAAAATGAGGTTTAATGAATGAACTAGACTACATGTAACAGGATATAGATTAAACAAAATGAAATAAAACAATAAGAAAAGAAAACACAAGGAAAATACAATTGCTAGCACAGTTTAGAGTAAACCCTTTAGAGACAGCCACAGGAGATAAACTTTACAACGTCTAAAATTTGGTTTGAACAAGTTTTGCATTCAGACCTGTAAGTTCTTGGTGTGCGGGCGGCGTCCAGAGAGATGGAGGGGGGTTTCTTTGACTCCAAGCGTGGTTGATTCGCGGGAGATTCAAACGTTCTGGCTTAGTTCTGTATGCGTGAAGAGAGTCTTTTCACCGGAGTGCGGACAAGACTTACGAAACGCACGTGGAGGTCTCAGTCGGGAGACGAGAACACTAAGAACAGACTAGCTATGCGCAAAATGAAACGAAGTTAAAGTAAAACAGGAACATTAAAATAAAATACGAAGATTACAAAGAATACACAGGAACAGGATACACACGGACAGAGAGAGAGATTGTCTCTGTGTTGGAGAATTTAAAGATGAGCTGGGCACGCCTGGGTAAGGCGCGCCGGCCAATGATAGCATCCCATATCGAGGAGCGCGTACGCCCCCTGATTGGGGTGGAGATCAGCGGTAATATGAATTTATGACCAAGTAGAAAATTAAGCTTACTTTGGTAATAGCATATGCATGTAGTTATACATTTCACGATATGGATATACAGCTTAATAGATGGATCAGATTTGTAGGATTACAACGATATCAAACATTTCACATCACAGACGTACTATTACAGAGTTACATCTGGAGGCACACATTCAGGCACTCATAAGGATCGTACATTCCTGAAAACATTCGTAATACAAGTTTGCACACTCACAGTTCTTTTACATGTATTTAAAACAGCAAATATATTTTAGTAACGATTTACAGATAGGAAATCAGAGTTCATATGTATGTGCGTGTGTGCGGGGACGTGGGTGTGAACGCGTGTTGCGCTCGGCGGGAAACAGACAAAGGAGCATCTGTTTTTGCGCTTCTCCCCCCTGATTTCCGCTGGGAGGGAGAAGATGGCCTGGGTGTTGTCTCAAGAGAAAGAAACCGCTGTTTGGGGAACACTTAAGACAATTTGTCAGCTTTGATGACACCTTTAGGGTGTACTCTCTAGACTTGAAGACGCCAGTTCGGGAGATAGAGGTTCCGAGGGCTGACCACATGGCCTTTTAGGAATGTCTGTTAAAGTTAGGTCCCTTTGTTCTGGATTTAAATTGGTTGCGAGTTCGTGACTCAATAAAAGAGAATTAATGAAAGCTCCCGAGTCTCTACAGTTTCCCCCCTTTCGGGAGATGATGTCCCTGGGGAGAGATCGTCTGCCGACAATCATTGCATGGGAGGATGGAAGGTGAATCATGAATTCGGATAACAGGTGATTATCAGGGCTGAGGGCTTAGCTCAATGAGGTTACCGGCGGCTTCTTGCGTGTTATCCTCCTTTCGGGGGTTTCGTCGGAAGCCTCCGGACACGGCTTTGGAGAGCCTGACGGTAGATGCTCGTGTCTCGTTGAGTCTCCTGTACAGGATGAAAGCCAAGCCCAATGTTAGGATGTGACTGTCTACCATAGAGAGGCAGAGCGCAGTGTCTGCTGCGGTCCAGGCTCGGGCAACAGGTGAAGCAGTCAAAGTGGGCTGTCGAGACAAAGCTTGTAGGGCGGAGTCAAGAGGAGCAATGTCAATTAGCTGTGACCCCCCTGTCTCAATTTCCAGTTCCAGCTCTGGACTCAGGGTGAAATTGTGGTCTTTGAAGAAGGAGGGAATTTCCAATTCTGTTTCGTACTCGTGGCTCGGAAGATGATACAATGCCAGATCGTCTACGTGGAGGATGGCACCTTTAGGTACTTGAATCCACATGCTCTGGTTGAGTAGGCTGACACGGGTAGCGGTGTCATGTTGGTCATAGGTGAGAGTGGCAGTGAGTACCGGAGTGTTGACAAGCCACCGGTCACCGATGATCTCTGCTCGGGTTTCTTCCACTTGTATGCGAGGCTTAGCTTCGGCAGGGCAGCGGTTGTCGCTGGACATGGTTTGCAGTCCGCAAATTCCATCAGTGTTGTCTCTAAGGAATGGTTTGCTAGGGCACAGATAATGAATGTCCTTCGTCAGGGTGCACATGTGCAGGTTTGGAGCCAGGTACAGCTGAGGATCGCTGTCGTGGTAGGCTACCACTTCTGGAGTGCGGATCTTGATGTGCGTGTTACCTTTCCAAAACCCGACGTTGACAATGTCTTTGAGTCTGTAGATTCGGCTTGACTCGATGATGGGTAAGTTCAGGAGGAATCCCATTTCTCTCTGCTCTGGGTCGACATAGAGTGGGATGGCGCTGCCCAGAGAGTAGGCCAGGTGTACTTGGAGCGGATCAGCTGGCGTGGTGATGGCGGAAGCCAGCACGTTCTGGACAAGGCTCAGAGGTATGAGGTAGGGTGGGATCCTACCCATGGCTAAGCTGTCAGTAGATGAGCTCACCTCCCTTAACATGTCCGTCATCAGGGCGGTGACCAGCTGAGTTTGGGCAAAGTCATTTTGGAAAACAGTGAACAGCTGTTTCATGGAATTCACAGTCTGGTTCAGCATGACGCTGTGGGTGTTGAGAATGACCACAGTTCCCTTTAAGGTCCTTCCGATGGTCTGCAGAGAAGCACTCTGCACGGTGAGCTGCTCTTTTAACTGGGGAATCTCTGTCTGGATTTCAGCCACATGTCGTCTCACGGTGGCTAGGTTAACAGCGTTGACGCTTGACATACCAATGTTGAACAGAGTTCCCACTGCAGCTGCGGCTCCCAGGAGGGCTCCAAGGAACCGTTTGGGGCGGCGGTTGTGTCCGCCTAATTCCGCTTGGGTGACGGTCATCTTTTCAAGTTGGTTTAGCATGTGTCTGACGTCGGCCTCGGCGTGGGCGATGGCATCCTCTGTCCACCGGGCTCCGGCCCAGCTGTACTGGGCTACTGCGCTGGGGTAATGTGCTCTGTACACGTTGCGGGGGTCGAGTCGAACGTACACCTTCTGGGTGTGGGTCCGACAGTTGGTGATCAGGAGGCCTGGTTGTTCTCTCAGCACGATGCCTGTCGACGGGCCAGGTGTGATGACGTCAGGTGGCGGTTGTCCTCTGGTCGACTGAAGGCAGAAGATTGCAAACCATAGCAGCATCCTATTAGAGGTGAAAGGGGAGATGTGGAGAGAGAGGGAGAGAGAGAGAGAAGCAGTGTGTCAGCGAGAGTTGTCCTTGGCGTTGGCAGGACAGTCGTTTCGCTCCTAGGATGGTAAGCAGTTTAGTTTGCATTGGCCCCTCCCCGCCTTTCTCTGCCAGCAGCAGAATGTCTCTTAATTTGGTTGCGGTGAACCCATTTGAGCACTGGGTCTTTCTGTCCCCGGCTCACTTGGATTCGGTACGCCACTGGGGACAGTTTGTCAACAATTTCATGAGGTCCTGTCCAGTGGGGCAGGAATTTCTTTGACAGCCGCTGGGAGGCTGTGCGTGGTGGCTGTGCGAAGCTGTAATACCAGACTCTGTCACCCACGGCTAGTTCCTGGTGTGACGCTTTCCGGTCATAGTAGGCTTTCTGGCCCTCTGCGCTCTTTTGAAGCTGTTGTTGGGCGAAAGCAAAGGTTGATTTCAAATGCTGGTGCAGCTCATCGAGGTACTGATGAGTGGTGCAGGCTGTGATGAGACTGGAGTCCCCTGGCTGATACAACAGGTGCAGTGGCAGTGTCATCTGTCGTCCAGTCATTAGTTCAAAGGGAGACACCTGAGTTGAGTCCTGGGGAGTGGCTCTGAGGGCCATTAACACCAGCGGGAGTTTCACATCCCAGTCCTTCTGGTTGGCAGCCACATACTTTCTCAGCATACTGACCACAGTCCTGTTAGAACGTTCAACTTGGCCAGATGAGATCGGTGAAAAACTGATATGTAGTTGAACGTGGACCCCCAGGAGTTTCCAAATCTGCTGCATAATCTCAGCTGTAAAGTGGGTACCTCTGTCTGAGTTGACACTCATTGGCAATCCGAATCTGGAGAAGATGTGATTCATCAGAAGGTATGCCGTGGTCTGGGAGGTGTCATTGGCTGCTGGAAGACATTCTACCCATTTTGTGAACTGGCACACGACTGTGAGGAAGTACTTGTTGCCCCTTGTTGACCTTGGCAGAGGTCCTACCCAGTCGATTTGGAGGTCTGACCAGGGAATGTGACTCTTCTGCGTTGCAGTGGAGCTCTGTGATTCGGATTTGCAGGTTGGAACTGACAGCAAATTAGACATTCTTTGACATATTCCGCCACGTGTTCTTGCATGCGGGGCCAATACGCTACTTGCTTCAGTGTCTTATAGGTGGCACGGGTACCGTGGTGTCCAGCACATGGCGCATCATGAGCATACATTAGCATCACCCCCCTTAGGCACTGAGGGATCACAAGCCTTGGCGCTGTGTTGTCCTCAGGTGCATACCACAGAATGTTGTGAATGACACGCAGCATGTGCTTGATGTCATGCAGCCGTCTGAGGCACGGGTCGTCAGTGAGATCAGACGGTGTGAGTGGGTGGTTGGAGGGGTCAGAGAGGTGGTTTAGAAAAGTCTTTATGGACGTGTCAGAGGCTTGCATGTCTGCTATGTCGTTGTTTGACATCTGCGGAGTCAGAGTGAGAGGCTGGGAAGCAGGCAGTGCGGCAGGAAAAGTTCGTTTGCTGCGGGTTAGCACTGTCACATCAAAGGCTGGTGGTTGGGCTGGAGGTGACCATGTGTTACCGTGCAGTGCGCCAGTCTTGGCAAGGGCATCGGTTTGGTCATTTAGGTCCTTGTCGAGGCCCGGTTGCTTGGAGTGGCCTTTCACCTTCTTCCAGTAGACAATCATGTCATGTTGTCTAGTCAGGTCGTCACATGCCTGAAACAAGTGTTGGTGTTTGACAGGCTTGCTGTTTGACGTCTTAAAGCCATTTTGTTTCCACCCTGGAAGGTGGCATGTGAAACTTAGTCTGGCATAGTTCGAGTCTGTGCAGATAAGGAATTCTTTGATGTTATGTGTCGCTGCGATTTGCATAGTTATGAGAATCGCTGCCACCTCAGCATATTGTGATGACTGAGGCCCCAGCTTAAAGTGTTGTGGTGGGCATGGCAGATCATTTACCCATAACACACCCGCACCAGCTTGGCGGATGCCCTCTTGGTTGTAGGAACATCCATCGACGTAAGCTGTGGGCATACCTTGGCACGTGTTGTCATCGAAGTATCTGTGACATGTCTGCTGTTGTGGTTCTTCCACATTAGCCGTTACAGGTGGTGCGTTATCAGTGCAGTTCTGGCAGGCAGCCAGGCCGTTGCCTAGCGCAGATTTGTGGTTCTGGGCATACCGTGCTTCGACATTGCGCCCTTGGAGGGCCATTAACCACGTGGCGATGCGGGAATTGGTGACCACGCCATCGCGGATGCGTTGGCTGTTGAGGAACATGACAGGCTGATGACAAGTCTCTATGATAACTTTCTGAGCTCCAATGTAGTTGGAGAACCGTTGTATGGCCCATACAGTGCAAAGCAGCGCTTTTTCACAGTCTGAGAATTTAGTCTCTGGTGGAAGGAGTGTCTTGCTGGCATACGCTACAACTCTTTTGTCTTGATCGTGTCGTTGGTACAGACCAGCGCTGAGACAGTGGTTGGAGAATCCCGCTTCCAAGTAGAATTCTTTTTGTGGGTCAGGGTAGGCCAGACATGGAGCTGTGCACAGATGACGTTTCAGCTCATTCATGGCATTGTCCTGGACGGGTGTCCAGACAAAAGGGCAGTCTTTTTTCAGCAGGGCAGTTAGTGGCTTTGCAATGTCTGAGTAGCTTTCTATGAACTGCCGTGAGTAGTTACACACTCCCAGAAAGCTTCGCAGTTCTGAAAGGTTGGTGGGTGGTTTGATGTTTTGAACAGCTTGTATGCGGCTGGACTGTGGTTCGATGCCTTGCGACCCGATCAGCAGTCCCACGTAGTTGACCTTGGTTCGACACCATTGACCTTTGTGGAGGGCGATCTTGGCGCCTGCAGCTGTTAACTGGTTCAAAACATAGTCTATTTCTGCCAGGTGCTCGGTAACTGTTGTGCTCTTCATCAGCACGTCGTCCACATAGATGAGATTTCCTCTCATTCTCGCATCAGGGCATGCTTTGTTCAGGAAGATGTTAAACTCAGCGGGTGAGTTGGCATAGCCGAAAGGGCACCTGGTGAAAGTGAATTGTCTGTTACCGAACGTGAAAGCTAGCTTGTGCTGGTCTTCTGGATGTACCGGCAGGGTCCAGAAACCTGAAGCTACGTCGAGCGTAGAGAAGATTGTGGCTCCTCTGATTCTGGGGATCTCCTGCTGCAATTGGGTCATCGGCCATCGTGACAGTGGTACCTGTCGATTCAACTTGCGGTAGTCGATCGTGGGGCGCCACCGGCCATTCGGTTTAATTACGGGCCAGATAGGAGCAGAATAGGTGCTATTGCATGGGCGAATTACACCTTTTTGAAGCATAGAGTCAATAATTTCTTGCACCGGTTCATGTGATGCAATGGGGATCTTGTACTGTCTGACAAAGGTGGGAGGAGCGTCAGGGTGCGTTGGAATGCGCACGGTGTGAAGGTGAGTGAGACCACAGTCTAGAGAGTCTTTGGCAAATGACGCTTTGAATTTGTAAAGGACTTGTCTGAGTCTTTGTCGATCTGCATCCTCTTTGATTGCGTCGGCGTCTTTTAGAATTTGCTGAACTTGAGACTCAAATCCTGGATATGGCTCCTCTGTGGGTGAACCGCTCGTGGTGTTTGCAGGCGTGGGTGCAGCAGGTGTTTCAATCTGGCAGATAGGCTGTTTGGAAACTGTGTACACGGCAAGGTGTTGGTCCTCCGTCAGTTCCGTTCTGCAGACTTGATCTTTGTCCATCGGCATGACTGAGGCGATGGAGATGATTTTGAAGGGCGCTGTGTGCAGTGTTTCGCCTGCGCATCCTTCTGGTATCATTGAAGCTGGAATAGGCCCAATGACAGGTAAAGTCAGTTCAAAATCAGGAAAATCATAGCTCACGAGCCATCCTAGCCGATAGGCTTTTGGAATTGCAATGTCCACTTCTATGCAGTTGTTGAAAAGGATGTAGACTGCACGAGATGACAATTCAGTGAGGGGTGTGGCTTCAAGTGTGAGTCCAAGTTCAACGCATTCGGGTGAAGGTTGAAAGAAACCCAGTGTGTTGTTTAGGGTTTGGCCACGTCGTATGTTGAGCCGAACAGCGACCCCTTTGGTGTACGCAGGTACTACAGTTGCCTGTTCGCTGATTAGAGTGCAAACCTCTGGGATGGTTTGGCCTGACAGAAGATTGTCAGTGTGTGTAGTAACAACAGCTGTTTGTAAAGTCAGTGGGGCCCAAAGTACCTCATTAATAAAATCCACATGCGCCTGGAGGCGAATCAGAATGTCTGCTCCAATGTAAACATCGTGGGGCAGGTCCGGAAGGATCAAGAAGTAATGAGTCAGGCACCGATGGTTCCAGTTCAAGTTCAAAGCACAGATACCTTTTGCAGTCACCAGGTTTAATGGGCATGAGTTCAAAGGGAAACGTGTGCGTTTGCTTGCAGAAGGAAGGTCTGGTGTGACTTTAATTAGCTCGTTGAAAAGTGACAGGCTGATAGCACAATTGTCGGCCCATAGGGCGAGTACAATGTCAGTAGTGGTTACACCATTCAGCTGCAGGTCGGTGGTGACCTTGGGGCAGAAGGACTCAGAGTCTTTGGGGAGTTGAAAAGTGCAGAGTAACGAACTTGAATCTCGCTCAGGTGCAGAGCCTGTGTTCCCATGGCTGGCGGTGACAGTTCCCGTGACCTGACAGTCTGGCTCAGTTGACCTGGGTGGCTGACAGGGGAGAGGTTCTCGCACTTGAGCCCAAATCTTCAGTTGTCTGAAGTCCAGCAGGGGCTCGAAGCGATCTAGTAGATCTTTGCCGATGAGAAGGGGAAACGTGTTCATCTGTGAAATGTACACGGGGTGTATCAAGCTCATGTGACCAAGGGTTAAGTGAAGGGGAGCTATTTGTTCAAGCCGGATGTCAGTTTGGCTGTAAGATCGCACATTCAGCTCACAATTCTGAGATTTCAGAGTTCTGTTCTGTCTGTTAGCTTCAAAACTGAGTCTTTCAAAGAGTTCAGCTGATATCAAAGTGAGGTCCGATCCGGTGTCGACCAGAGCTTCGAGCCTCACCACATTTTCCAATGTGATAGAGAGATAAAGTTTGCGTGCTAGTCCTTTTTCGACCAGGTTCCCTAGGAGTTTTAATGTGGGGGCTTGTGTGGCGATCGATAAACAGTTAGGGTCAGTGTCTTGGGATTCGTTGGGGAGACACACGACCAGAACAGCACTTTCTGGTATCTCTGGGGTTTTCTCACTGGTATGCTGTGTTGGATTGTCCGCTTCTGGATGTGCGGTTGTTGACAGCAGTGAGTGGGTGTCACTGTCACTTGGTGTTATGACAGTTGGTTCTGTGGTCTGTGTCAGGAGAACAGTGTTCGTGGTGCTTGGTTCAGTAGGAGGGCTGTCAGGAAGGGTTTTAATCCTTACCCTTAGTCACGCAGAGTCTGGCTTGTCCTCTTTGTCAGTTTTCTTTTGAAGAAGCCCTTTTAGGATCTTCAGGATCTCTGCGGTCTCTGACGTGGACTCACTGTTTTCTTTTGCAGCAGGCTTGGATTTGGGCTTGGATCTGTTAGAGGCCTGCCGAGAGGGAGTTCGCTGCGGGCTGTCTGGACTGGACGTTCTTGTCGCTGGAGTCCGGCTCTGTCTGGGCCGTCGGCTGGTTTCCCAGGTGGCCCCCCCTTTTTGGGTGTGGGGGTGCCGTGGGCTGCTGTATGATCTTTCAGGGCGCTCGCCCTGATGCTTAGGACGAGCACCCTCGTAGCTGCGTCGCCCTCTGCTGGCCTGAAACGGTCTTGGCTCGTTATTAGAAAGTCTGTTAGGGTGGTGTCGTGTGGTGCCCTCTAGTGACAGCTCTGGATGCTGATCAGTGATAGGGCAGATAGAGGGAGTTTTTACAGTCTTTTCAGAAACAATTTTCTGCTTGATAAACGCCTTGTGGGCGAGGTCCCTCAGTTGCTGGGTAGACATTGTGCGAGGACAGGCCAGGACCCCTAAGTGATGGCTCACAGTGGGATGCAGGTTGCGGAGAAACAAAGTTCTGAAGTTAAAGTCCTCCTCCATCCCGGGATCATTCCGTGCCCCGAAGTATGCTTGTCGGAGGCGAGTGTAAAAGGCCTGCGGCGTTTCCAGTCTTGCCTGCTTGAGGCTCATCGCGGTGATGAGTCCTTGATCGGTGTCTGGATCAGAGAATTCCCTGATGAACGCCTGTCGCAGCTGTTGGTAATCCGCTTTGACGGTATCTGGTTGGCGATCCAGAAAACTGCGTACATCCCGACTCGAAGTAATCCGAAGCAGGTATAATCTGTCCCACGGGGTAACATGGGGAACAGTGTATAAGTGGAAGTCAATGTCTTTCAAGTAGGCGTGCACATCGTGGCCTCCAGCAGGATTTGGCGTGAAAGTAGGAATGTTCCTAGCAAGCTTGTCAAGTTCTTTAAAGGCCATGCCGTGGTAAGTGGCAAAGGTTGGCTGTGACGCACCTCCTTTTCCTGAGGGCGAGGGCTCTTGCAGGCTGTCCATTGATGTCTGGGACGGTGGATGTCCGTCTCCTTTCACCGTTCTGTGTTCTTGGCTGAAGTGTGCAGACTGACCGGTCAGGGAGAACTTGGTAGTGTGTGTCTCCCTTTCCCGGTCACTCTGAAGTTTATAAGAGTGTTTTAACTCACGGTGGACAGCGTCGAGCTCATCTTTATAAAGTTCTTTTTGCTGGATAAGTTCATTAATTTCAGCTCTGGCCGCCTTTAACCCTCAGAGACCTAAGGGTATTTTTACAATAAATTTTCCGTCTGGTGTTATTAACTAAAAAAGCTTGTAAAACATCAACCCTTTGTGCACAGACAATTGACACACCTCTTTTTTTTCAGGACAAATTGAACTTTCAGCATATTTGTGTTACATTGATGTCACCTGAATGTAAAATAAGTTATGGGACCATAAAGACAAATGAAAAAATAAATCGGAAATTGAATCACTCAAATATTTATGGAAATCACACACAAATAAATAAAAGCTAAGCAAATTTCCTCTGGAAAACAGTTTGTTCATGTCTTTGGAGTCCTGGAGCACAGGAATAAACATTAGAACTTGTACAGAACCAAAACTATTTACATTTTTCCAAAGGAAGTCCAGGCGTTTTCATGAAATTCACTGGTGCCAAGCCTCAAAACAGTTCCTATCAGCAATCACAAAGAGGGCCACATCACAGGCTTTGCATTTATATTTTATTTATTTTATTTATTATTTTATTTATTCTATACTTTTTATACTTTTATACTACATTTATACTTCTATAATACTATTTTACAGTAAATAAATAAATGGCACTTCAGCTGGGTCTATCCTGGTAATCTAGTTCCTCATCTGTCAAAAACCTCTGTTCTCCTGAAAATCCATTATTCAGCGCTCGATTTAGATCTATTTCTCTGTGATTCTCTGTGAAACCTGCGTCTCTCTCTCTCTCTCTCCACCATGCTCTCCACTTGGTTCGTGCGTGCGTCAGTCTATGGTGCGTCATGACAAAGACGCACCCAATGTTTACGACGGATCAGCCTGTAATTGGTCAAAAACCATCACGTGGATATCCAAAATGGCAGCTAGCATCGAGCTAGCGGCAAATATGACGGAATATTTACAAATTATGGACTTCAAGTGTATCAAAGTTGGATATAAACGTTTGGATTTATTGCTGAAAAACTCCGAAAGTATGCACAAGTTCCAGGCTGGATAGAAAACCTTCTGTAAAGGCTAGAAAGACACCAAAGACACCCCCGTGATGGCTAGCTCGTTAGCTTTCTGCTGGAAAAAACGGTAAGAAAATCGATAAAACTGTCAGCGAGTTATATCATAATTTCTCGGAGCTGATTTTTGGCGTCGTCGACGATGCCGTCGGGCTCAGAGGGTTAAGTGTTTCTCACAGGCTTTGGCTTTGGCGTCTCTTTCTTTTAGTTCATTGTTTGCTCTCTCAAGGAGAGCTTCACCTTGTTGCAGTTTTTCGGTGAGTGTCTCTCTGGCTTTTCTCTCTTTCAGTTCCTTTTGGTCGGTGTCTAGACGAAGGTTTTCCAGAGCAGTTTGAAGTTCTTCTACTTCCTTCCGTGACTCTGGGTCCGTTTCCTCCTCGTCCTGCTCCTCGTTCTCCAGTAGTAGCTGGTCTAGCCGACTTTGGGTCTTTGCTTGGTCGCGCCGGGCCTCCTCCGCTTGGAGACGTAGAGTTGCTGTCTCCTGTTCCAGGTCGATGGCGTGTCTCTCGTGAAGGCGGGCTTGTGCGACGAGTGTGTGGGCCAGGTTTCCCACGATTCGGGCCCATTCTTTGTGGCTGTAGCTTTGTGTTGGGTCGTGCCTCATCAGCAGGTCCAGGTCGGTGTCCAGCTGCGCCTGGTTCCGGGGCTCGGAGTCGCCGGTATCCTCGGGCAGGACGGTGGCTGTCATGGCCTTCAGCCATGTCTCAAGGCTGTCCCAGTGGGCTGCGGGGCTGGGAGACCGGGACATGCTGGCTTACTGCAGGCGAGAGGAGCACAACACACACAAACACAAACAGACCAAATGCAAATTTGTTCTACAATTTATGCGCTTATACCCTTAATACGGCGATGCCGTTTACGGTACTTTGACTAACTGATGCAGACAGTTAGGTAGGGACAAATTGTTTAGGTCAGCGCAGGGCCTAAATCAAGATTTTGACAGGACCGGAGCCTAGTAGGTCACGGTTGGTGCTAACGGCTCGGCTGTCAGTCTGTTATTTAGCTCTCCTGGGGTGTCTCTGTAGGCTCTGTCTCTGGTGACCTGGAAGGCACAGTTCACACAGAACAGAGAGAAGTAACAGAAGAATAGCAAGAAAAACTTAAAGTGAGATTTAGACAATAGGAATTAATGGATCTGTTAAGACAGAGTAAACGATAGTACAGAAATGGTTACGGGGACTAAGAGGGCTTGAGCCGACTATGTGTGGTTTTCTGAGAAAAAGGGGTGGACACTTCTTAAATGTCACGGGAGAATATCTAATATTCTTGTGGTTTATACTAAGTGGATGTCTTTGCTTTACCTTAATTTAGCTTGTCTGGGGTGACCTGAAATCACACTAGCGGGAGCCAGCGTCGAGGACAATCTTTCCATCGCTCCAAGCACTTAACCGAGATGTCCACGGCCTCTCCTGTGCGTCAACCACCGTGCGCCCTCCCAAACAACATAGACTTTAACACAACTGGCACGCCCGGGAGGTCACCTGCTTACGACACTGCAAAGGGGACTTTTCCCCAGAACCCTCTTTCGAGTGGCCCCCTATTAGGCCCCGGTTTGTGTACTAGGTCCGAAATTGCCTTGTGTCTTATCGCGTGGTGAGCCTCCCCTTTTTGGGAGCGCCAAATTGCTGATGTCTTATTGCGTGCCGCACCAATGGAGAGACAGGGAGGTCCGCGACTCACCCACAGCAAGCGTTGGTTACGCCGGTCAGACGACCCCGCCCACTGGACACCAACCAGATATGACGGTCAGATCACACCAGCGCAAGAGAAATCTACCTGTAGATAACAAATGTGATAGAGAAAGGTGACTCTAGAATTACTTCAAAGCTTACTTTGTCTAAAACAAAATTGAGTATCTGTATGTGTAGAAAATATAAAACCTTGTTACCTAATGGGAGAGAGAGAAGCAGAGAGGGAATTGTGACACTGTTAGTTGTCAGAATAACCTACGGAGAAGGGTCAGTGAGTAAGGCAGGATAAACACAGGAGTAAGTAGGCTGTAGTGGCGGTATTGGGCCACAAGAGGGGTACTTTCCAGTGGTTAGCCGGCTAGGGAAACAACTTAATTGAAATTGTAAGTCAACTGGTTTGAATTCAATTCAAATAAGCATAGACGGTGATGTTGAATAACACCTAAGATAGTGTGGGTACCGTCGTGATAGAAATATCACTTAAGAGACGGCAGGGTTGAGTGCGAAAAAGAGAGAGAGAAAAAAAATTAATAAAAAAAAAATTATATATTTTTTTTTTTTTGGAAGAGAAAAATTAATTAAAATTTTTTTTTTCTTAAAAAAAAAATTAAATAAAATAAAATAAAAAAAAAAAAAAAAAAAATTAATAAAAAAAAATTATTAATTAAATTTTTTTGGAAAGACGATTAATAAGAGTTATCAATTTATTAAAACAAATTATCAAACTCATTAATTTATCGAGAAGGAAAAAGGTAAAGAATTTAATAAGATTTATTGATTTATCTGAGGGACAATCAATAACCTTATCCGGACAGAAAACGAAATCAAGTAGAATTATTCGTAACCTAATTCATAAAGTGAAGTGAGAATTTAATTCAGTTTTACCTTCAAAGTTTTCTTTAGACCAATCTGAATGAGACTCTGAAAATTAACGGATGGATTACTTCTAATGCTAATCACGACTGCTGTAAGGTAATCAGTGACAGCCTTAGAACAACCCAACTGAAAATAGGCTGGAATCTCAAACAGAAATCGAGAATTACAAAGAGCTGACTCAGCGTTGAAGGCCACAAGGGGCGTTCCCCGTGAGTCACTTCCTGTGAAGAACTACAACTGACTTAGAAAGGAAAAATTCAGGAGAGAGTGACCTTATCTGGAGCGTCCACACGGTGGCGCTGTTACGCTCACGTCGAAGAAGAGGGTGTGACGGTGATTTGAGACTGAGGCGCAAGGCTGCGCTCTAGTGTTCAGCAACAGAATCACAACCACACGCTTCAATTGTACCTTTTTAGGGCACGCGCAGAATCCTATATACTGCAAATAATTTAGATTCAGGCGGATTTACAGTGCTATGTTCCACGGGTTTAGTAAAGCAGATTTAATTCACTGCACTTACATAACAATACCAACAGGAATTGACGTCTGTGGTTTTAACTCTCAATACATTTATCATTTAGCACTTTAATGATTTAAAATGTTTTGGTTTAACGTTTGGTTAGCTCAGCCAAAGTTGAAACCAGGAGTTTTCGTTAATCTAACGATTATATATATCAGGCCTTATAGGTTGAAAACAGGAGCATCGCTGCATTCAATTCCTCTATCGCACTGCTCAAAAGATTCTCGTTTGAAAACAGGCTGATCAAAGAAAATATCTTAACATGTAAACGTCTTTACAGAGGTAATATCTCTTTTGTTGCGAACTACAGTTTACATTCAATACTTTAACCGTGAATATCAGTATTACGAACTGTAATTCATTTTAGCAATTACAACGATTACACGCTTAGGTGAATTTAGCAGTTTGTAATGTGCTCAGCTGAAACTTGGCTTTCAGCTTGCAACATGCGCGGCGCGCGGCGCGCTCGCGTTTCTTAATAAAACACAGCAAAAAACACAATATTGCCACTGCATTAATTGCTCACACAACAAAGCTTAAAATATTGCCTATCAATTCTCCACCAAAATTCTGTAGGGTTTCCGGCCCATAAGCTCTTTATCAATTTTAAGTTTGGGGATAGATATTCAATAACTATTAATCTATGATCAACAAATTATTGAATACAGTTTGAACCGGATCCTTACGTTAATAAATTCCCCACAAAGGGGTGTACAGCGTACCCGTCTGTTCAGGGTAAGTATATAACAATTAAACACAACGAATTATGGTTAATTATTAATATACATCCTACACAGAGGAATGGCTGATCTTCAACAATACCAAAGCATTTGACCCCTCCTCGCTCATTCACACGTCCGCCGTGTATTTAGGCTAAAAGGGTACAAATGACTTATGGTCTATTTTAGCTTAAATTAACTGACAATGTTTTGTGCACTTAAACGATTATCAGATTGTAGCTAGGATCTTTTATATTAAAGAGGCTTTGTTATACGAGCAACAACCACAGAGTCAATAAAGTATAAAATGAGGTTTAATGAATGAACTAGACTACATGTAACAGGATATAGATTAAACAAAATGAAATAAAACAATAAGAAAAGAAAACACAAGGAAAATACAATTGCTAGCACAGTTTAGAGTAAACCCTTTAGAGACAGCCACAGGAGATAAACTTTACAACGTCTAAAATTTGGTTTGAACAAGTTTTGCATTCAGACCTGTAAGTTCTTGGTGTGCGGGCGGCGTCCAGAGAGATGGAGGGGGTTTCTTTGACTCCAAGCGTGGTTGATTCGCGGGAGATTCAAACGTTCTGGCTTAGTTCTGTATGCGTGAAGAGAGTCTTTTCACCGGAGTGCGGACAAGACTTACGAAACGCACGTGGAGGTCTCAGTCGGGAGACGAGAACACTAAGAACAGACTAGCTATGCGCAAAATGAAACGAAGTTAAAGTAAAACAGGAACATTAAAATAAAATACGAAGATTACAAAGAATACACAGGAACAGGATACACACGGACAGAGAGAGAGATTGTCTCTGTGTTGGAGAATTTAAAGATGAGCTGGGCACGCCTGGGTAAGGCGCGCCGGCCAATGATAGCATCCCATATCGAGGAGCGCGTACGCCCCCTGATTGGGGTGGAGATCAGCGGTAATATGAATTTATGACCAAGTAGAAAATTAAGCTTACTTTGGTAATAGCATATGCATGTAGTTATACATTTCACGATATGGATATACAGCTTAATAGATGGATCAGATTTGTAGGATTACAACGATATCAAACATTTCACATCACAGACGTACTATTACAGAGTTACATCTGGAGGCACACATTCAGGCACTCATAAGGATCGTACATTCCTGAAAACATTCGTAATACAAGTTTGCACACTCACAGTTCTTTTACATGTATTTAAAACAGCAAATATATTTTAGTAACGATTTACAGATAGGAAATCAGAGTTCATATGTATGTGCGTGTGTGCGGGGACGTGGGTGTGAACGCGTGTTGCGCTCGGCGGGAAACAGACAAAGGAGCATCTGTTTTTGCGCTTCTCCCCCCTGATTTCCGCTGGGAGGGAGAAGATGGCCTGGGTGTTGTCTCAAGAGAAAGAAACCGCTGTTTGGGGAACACTTAAGACAATTTGTCAGCTTTGATGACACCTTTAGGGTGTACTCTCTAGACTTGAAGACGCCAGTTCGGGAGATAGAGGTTCCGAGGGCTGACCACATGGCCTTTTAGGAATGTCTGTTAAAGTTAGGTCCCTTTGTTCTGGATTTAAATTGGTTGCGAGTTCGTGACTCAATAAAAGAGAATTAATGAAAGCTCCCGAGTCTCTACAACAGACAGACATTACCACATAGCCCCCCCTCTATGGGCGGCTCCCGACGCCCATCAAAACTGGAAACACAGTTCGGGCGGGTGGTGGAGCGGAGGCGGTCCCGGGGAGGGATGGAGGGCCAGGTCCGTGCAGGGAAAGGGACCAGGGTCTTGTGATGGTGGGCCTGGGCCATGGAACGTTGGCTGGCCTGGGCCATGGAACGTGGGCGGAGCAGGCTGCGCCGGAGACCAGGGCGGAGCAGACGACCAGGGCGGAGCAGGATGTGCAGGCGGCCGAGGTGAAGACTATTCGGGCGGCCATGGCGGAGAAGACCCCTCGGGCGACCACGGCGGAGAAGACCCCTCAGGCGCCGTGACGGTGAAGACCCTTCGGGCGGACAGGGCGGAAAGGACCCTTCGGGTGGCCACAGCAGAAAGGACCCTTCGGGCGGCCACGGCGAAGACCTATAGCCCCCGCCCGAAAATTTTCTGGGGGGGGGGAGTGACAGGCTCAGGGACAGGCTCTGGCTGGGCAGACGGGATGTGGCTGACGTGAAGCTCTGGCTGGACGTGGCTGACGTGAAGCTCTGGCTGGACGTGGCTGACGTGAAGCTCTGGCTGGACGTGGCTGACGTGAAGCGTGGGCTCGACTGGACTGGACGGGACCAGCGGCGAAGACTCTGTGCTGGACGTGACGGTCCTCCTGGCAGCACGTGCAGACATTAACGGTGGATTGGCCACGCTGGAGATCGGTCCTGTACAGCCATAGACCGATCTGGTGGCTGGCTTGATTGCTGACAAGACGTGGAGCGCGGTCTGAGGGGACACTGCGGGTTCAGGGAGCTTTCCTCCTCGCCCACAGTAAACGAGGAACCGCTCCACAACAGGGCCAGGTCAACATACCTTTCTAATCACCCTTGTGGCTCACCTTCAGGCATCAATGACCGGAGAGGCTCTGACAATCCCCCGCGGAAAAAGATCAGCAAGCACTCGGTGCTCATTTGTGCAAGATGTGCCAGCTCAAGGAATTCTGCGACATAATCCTCGATGGCGCAATACTCTTGGCGAAGACGGATGATCTGGACATCAGGACTCCAGGTAGGCATGGCTGCTGGATCTAGGTTTGGTGGGTTCTTCTGTCACAATGTGGTTGAAGCAAGGAGGAAGCAGGATCCACATGCAGCACACTTTATTCAATTAACTGAAAACTTCACAAAGACTAGGAACAGGAACTCAGCATGCAACATCAACAGAAACAACACAAGAACTCACAAGGACTGGACTAAAACACAGGGCTTAAATACAAGGCCAAACAAGCTAAACAAGATAACAAGGGGGCGTGGTATACATAAACACAAACGAGGAGCGGGAACACTGTGAACAGGACTGAACCAAAAAAGCACAAAGACAGAGGGAACACAGACAGACATTACAAGAAGTATATGTGCTGCCTGTCAAAACTAAAAACAAGGCAGAATAAACTAATCAGCCATTCAAAAGTCAAAAGACAGAAACTAAAAAACAAAATGCTTTTATCAGGGTTTCTGCAGGTTTTAAGTCCTTTTTAAGACCAAGCAAAGAAAATGTAAGGAATTAATTGAACGGGAACACAATACGTCAATATTTGTTTTTTTAACGTAAATTTCTATGGAGTTGTATATGCAACACTTCAGAATTTGAAAATACAACTTCCAACAGATATCTGTTAATTTTTAATTAATTTTAACAACAACAACAAAAAGGTAGATTTAATACCTGTTCACAACCACTAAATTTTTTTGTCTTGTACTACATTTTGTCTTGTTTTCCAGTCTAAAGAGTCTTAAAACAAAATGCATTTACTGGAGAACTTAATTTTACATAAATGTAAATGTATCTTCATACTTAGAAACTTATATTGGAAAACAGGACATAGATACAGAGGAGGATATTTATTTTTTGCAATCCATGCCAAGAATTTAAAACTTACTGCTGATTTAAAGGAGAACTCCGGGCAATTTTTAAGTTAATCTTGATCGTTACACATTTGTGAGTAGGCTACTGTCTCAAATTCATATTCTCAAAAAGTATTTTTGAGAATCAATTCAGTGCAAATCCATGACACACATCGCTTCTAATATATATGTCAGACAGACTATGAATGAACGAAGACCTGATATAATGGCAAATTTGGGGACTTGGCGCCCCCTTGGCGGGCTCTGACGTGTAATGACGTAGAGTTGGCTCATTGGTCGCACGTCAGAGGCGCCCGCGCCATTGGATGTGCAGTTGCCGCAGCGCAGCCTATGAGCGAGCCAGACGCTCAATGTAATAGCTGTGCAGCAAAGATATATATACACGGCTGTGCAGCTGCAAATGCTTTTTACATATAGGCATCAGTAAATCGAGGAAAAGGAGTTTCCGAAGACATTTGAAGGCTATGATAAGAAAAACTACTAAATTAAAAATATTATTTTTTTGCACTGGAAAGAACATTCTAGAAGTCTAATTCTATTGAATAAGTTCGCACAAGGCTACAGAAAACTGATGTGTTTATTTTTCTTTAAATGCAGTCTAAGCCGATGAGTTTTGAATGTTATATGTTGTATTTGTTTAAGTTAAAAATAAAAAGTATTATAAACTAAACAAATCCATGGTTCATTGATAGCCTTTATATATCTATGTGGTTCAGTCTTGTTGATTAGGCATACTTTGCTATTCTATATATAGGCCTAAAAGGGTTGCATTATAATATGCTATAATGTATGAATTTCAAGGATTATTTTTCAAAATTTTAAAAAGTTGGCAACCCTAATTCCTTGTCAAAGTGTTCGCTGCAAATGCGGTAATCTTTAGCGCGTAGTACTTGTAATGGAGTTCGAACATCAAGTTGAAGTACAACTAGCCACAACGGCAGAATCTCAAGGTCATGGAAAGCAAGATGATGAAAATTTAAGTTCTTGTATTTTCGCATTCTTTTGCCACAATTCGGAACGGCACAAACGCAACCATTTCTTCTTCACTTGTGAGCAACGGCGATCTTCACTCTTCACACACTACACTCCTCCTGCACACTGCTGTTTACAACTGAGTTCCCACGGGACTTCAGCGTGAGACTTCAGCTAGCCGTCTAAAACACTATTTAGGTGAATTTAAACAATGGCTAAGTTGCTAAACGCATCTTGTGGTCATGTAAGGGCCCTGTTCATGTTGGACAGACATTTTAATTGCATTTTGTGATTGTTAAGAGGTACAAAGACACTCTTTTTGTAGATGCCCCCATAACTGCCGTTTTAGCTGAGTAGGAGCTCTGGGCATTTGCCGTAACAGCTCCGTGTTGCAAGCACCGATCCGGTTCATGTTTTTATTTTCTATAGACAGTACTCACAAATGTGTAACGATCAAGATTAACTTCAAAATTGCCCGGAGTTTTCCTTTAAGACCTTTTAAAGAACTTAATTTGTGAAGGGTGAATTAACCAGGGTTCTAAATTAACACCCGCCAACCCGCCAAATGTGGGTAAAAATTCGTTTTGGCGGGTGTTAATAAAAACTTACTAGCCAGTTTGGCCGGTGATGCATAAGGTTCTGTTCTCGGTCATTTATCCCCCTGGCAGTACTTCCTACATTTCCCATGAACACTGTGCCGTAATGCTACGTGATGACGTTTCATACGCCCATTGGCTGCGCGCAGTGTGAAACCAGCGCGAAAAATGATCATGGAAACGAACGGAGCATCCACCAGAAAACACAAGGAAGACAAAGAACGAACGGAGCCAGAGCAAAGAGGAGGGACCAAGTAAAGTAAAGTAAAAAGTTAAGATTAAACTAAATGCGGCAGTGGTTGGGACAGACTTCTGGGTTTAAATTTAAATGTTGTTTAACAAGAGATAGGATACGTTATTTTTTTTAAGTTTAAGGTTTTTGTCATTATTTCTGAACAAGCTTATAAATTAGGCAATATACACAACAAGCTTACTATATATCTTAAGGTTTTCTTTTAGTTGAAAACATTAAACAATATGTGTAAACAAAAAATATAAACAAAAGCATTTAAGCTCAAGCAGCGTGGATGGGGAAAAAACGCAACAAAAAAAGCAGACGCGCAATCATCGTAGCCTACAGAACGTACGAGTCAGTATATGATTATCGTGTTTATATTGTTTCACGTTCAAGTTGAGAAAAAAATATATCATGCTTGAGTGAGAAAACGCGCTGCGCTGACAGACGTTGCAGAGACGCGCGCGTGTGTTTGTGTGCAAAGTGACAGCACTTTGCGTTTTCTGTGCTTAAACCGGTCTCCCTCAAAATCATTTTGCTACCAAAAGGTATCATCTCGTATCACGATTCCATCGGGGTTCAGCTGCTTACCTGCAGTCGTTAATGCAGTGATGGATAGCTGCTTAATCAATCGACTGCTGTTTCTTTGGATTTCATGTGATTTCTCATTGTGGTGGTGATATTATGATAACTCAGTTTAATTAATAATTGATTAAAAGTAATTCCATTTTTTAATAGGCTATCATTTTCATCTAAGCAAACTTCGCGAGGCAGACAACAACATTATGTGATCAAATACAAATAATCCACTTGTTAAACACAGCTCCACCAAGTGCAATTAATTATAACTGTGAAAAAAAAAAAATTCGAATAGTATTTTATTTTTTTGAATAATAATTACAGATTGAAAATTTGAATATTGCACATCCCTAATAATAGATAGATAGATAGATAGATAGATCCCAAACTTGAAATGAAATGTTTGCACTTTCTGTGTTGTATTGTATTTTATATGTGTTTTCCATGCCAACAATGTTAATAAAATGATCAAATGCATTCAGTGGCACTCATAATTTCTCTTTTTTTCACCGGAAAAAAATTTGGCTAGTGGAAATTCTGATTGGCTGGTAACTTTAGAAAGTTACCAGCCACATTGGCTGGTGATCAAAAAAGTTAATTTAGAACCCTGGAATTAAAACTTAAGACCTTTTTAAGACCCGCAAAAAAAAAACGTTTTATTCAACTGTATTTTGATATTAATTTTGACACATTATTTTCTATGAATTTGAGCATCATTGAGCCAAACCAGTATGTCACAGGATGCATAGTCTAAGAGACCTGATTAGCTCATACCTCAAATTCACCCAAACTCGAAAAACTGTTGTTAATGTTTTCTCTTAGGTGATAAGCGAAGAGATGTTGTTGTAAGGGGGATGGGAAATTAATGTTTTTGATTAAAGTTTATGAGGGTACATGAATTAAAAAAAAAAAGATTGATTTGCTAAGACAAATCATTTATAAGCACTGCAATATCTACATTAAATATAAGAATTGTCAATTTTGATTTCATGGTGTATGAACCTCTCACAGAGGTATGGTTGAAAGTAGCCCTTGAGCTGGTAGTTTGAGAGACTTGCTTTAAAGTACACAGAGTAACACATCCAACATATCTGTCTCAGAGTCTCACTTTGTTCCTTTCTTTCTACTTTTTGTCTCAGAGCTGTATGATATCTCTTGATCTGTTTGTCTGTCTCTGGTGCTCTACTTTATTTGGGTACCTTAGATACCCAAACATCACAGAAACGTTGAGTTACAACACAGCACTGTTATCACACTACCTTCTCCCCATTTCACTCTCTCTCTCTCTCCACACACACACACACACACACACACACACACACACACACACACACACACACACACACACACACACACACACACACACACACACCTCCACCCACGGGACTTAACTGGTTCTTCCTTGCTTGCCTCTTCTATCTCCATCAGTATTTTGCTGAGGTTGTTTGGAGGGGATATAAAGAGTTTTCTCTCTAGATTTACCCTGATTTACCCTGACAGAGATATCATACACTCTAAAGGTGAAGGGCTGAGCAAATTGATCTTTAATATTAACTTTATTCACTTCTTTTAAATTCCTCACAGAAAATTAAAATGGCCAAAAAATCAGACTCTAAAGATTCTTAAATGAATGAATTAAGTGAATGAATGTGCAGATGCTGATACACACGGTGTAGCATTTTCACAAAAAAAAAAAAAAAGTTATTTGAACCCTCTCACTACAGAGGCTTTAGAATTAAACAAATGGAAACAAGAACGTTCAAACTGTGAACAAACAAGTGTATTCTTTGACAAAGATTGTTTTAGTAACTCAGTAGCCAATGTATTTTTAATAATGTTTAAATGGTGTAATATTTGTGAATTTGATTATTTAGCCTACTTATCCATTTTCTTGCGAGTGCCGTCAAGATTACTCTCTGGTGCTGTGCACTTGCCACGAGACTCCGTCCACAAGCTGTTCTGATTGGCTGTGGGTTTTGATTGATTTGGACGTACCTCGCAGTCGCGTCTAGTGTGGACAGACAAATTATTTGACGCTGGAATCTTATCGCATCGCGTCTGGTTAGGACACAGTTTAGGTGTTCCCTTCTCTAACAGTTGAATTTAACCAATAACATAATAATAATAATAATAACAGAAATATAAAGTTGCAGTAAATAGTCAGGGCAGCCACAGATAGCAGTTCTTGGGTACGGGTCCATCGGTTGAAATTGCAATTGAAGTTGTGAATCTCTTTGCGTAGAAACCTTTATGGGATAAAGAATGTACAGTAATACTGTTTGCTTGCCATAATACAAAAATGTATCGTATTATCACCAAAATACAATACCTTAAAAAATACGCTTCATGTTGCAATGTCTAAATTACAGTCACTATGAAATCAAAATGGACAATTCTCTCGTACATGGCCTCTCTGCAGTTCAATTGAGGAACACTTTTGAAATAATGCAACTCCAGCATGATTGTTGAAGTTAATCAGCATGCAACAGCATTTTGGTGATTCATCACCTTCAGTGACTGAATGACTAATTCATCATCAGTCTCTTATTAGGAGTCTGGCGGCCAATAGACGCAAGAAGTGAGAGAGATATGTTGTCATTAAAGATCTTTACCGATAAAAAAAAAAGTCTCCTTATAGTCAAGTCCTTTTGAAAGAATGCAATCAAATGTGATGGATGAATTTCAAGTTTATGTTCACATATTCCTAACTGAGACTTAAACCACCATCAACTAAAGAGTCATGGAACGAAAATGATTAACAAATCACACATGGACACGCATGAAAAAATTCAGTTGAATGAAATTGCTCCCACATGCTCACAAAAATCCACACAAACATAACTAATATTTAAGTCAGTGAAGCACATTTAGGACTCAAGCCTAATTACAAGCTTGTCTGGGTAAATAGTAATAGCAAATGGAAATTAAAAGCATATCCCCCCCACCCCCTTCTCTAATGAGATCCTGACCAAGAGGTCATGCTAATTATAAATATCATTTCTAATACTGAAAAAAACATTGGAAGAGATATTTTGCATGCTTACATAATGGAAGTTGGGATTACGGAAGAATACCTCCTGTCATCTGTTTGGGCAATGATGAAGAGAGTAGAGAGACAGAACGAGAGAGGAGATGAGGCAGACGGAAAAAGAGAAAAGGTACTGGGAGAGACATAAAGACAGAACTGGGCCAGCTAGGTCGAGCTTAGCCATGCAGACACAGAGGAGGGTTGTCCGTGTCAGGGAGGTCAGGAAGACCTTTGTGGAAAGTAATTGCTTGGGAAAGGAGGGGAAGGTTAAACACACCCACTGCCATGACAGAAACTACTCTTAAATCAGGAAAATAAACCTAAAAATATTAACTGGACGCCTAGGATAAACGTAGACTAATGAAAAACTGTACAATATTATGATCTTTATCCATTCAGGAGGAAAAATACAAAGAAGAAATAGGGGGAGAATGTTCTAGGCTGCGTTTCCCAAAAGCATAATGAGCCCAAGTTGATCATGGAGAGCACTGCCACCAATGTTCTCTATGATCAATTTAGCTAAAAATGCTTTTGTGTAATGCAGCCCTGGCTTGTCCATATGATATACGTGAATAGGGACAGAGACTGAAACTTATTGTAAAGAGTTTTCCAACAAAATACATTCTTTCAAGCAAGATATATAATCACAATTATTTCATGGTGAATTGCTTTGAAAAAGATGTGGTGATCATGTAGTGAAAAATCACTCACTTTAATAGAATACTTTTTTAAACTAACCTGCTCTCCCAAGCATTTATTCAATATCCTGTTATATCAGTGGTAAGTAATGGGAACACAAATATTCTGTGAATTATCTATGTAACAACAGATTAACACAACTCTAGAAAGTTCCATAAAACATTGACTTTTCAGCAAAATGATCTGACTTGGCTGCTATTCTTATGTACTGTATCTGCACTGACAAATCAAATTGGCAACTGGCTTGTGGCCAACTATTTGTAAAATAGAAATTTAAAATAGTTGACATTTCTCTGTCCTGACTCCTTCAGAGAGCTAATGAGAGGGATATGTGGTTACAATGCTTTTTGGAAAATACTAATTAAATTATCCCCATTTTACTCCCTTTCCTTAAGGACCAGGAACTTTGGTTGTCATCTGACAATCAGCGGTAGACGGATTGTGACCTTGTCTGTTGAGGCAACGTCATTTCTGAACCAAAGGTAAATCAAGCCGGTACTTTCTAGATGCCTCCACAGCAGATTTCTGTGTGCTTGCCAAATAAAATTTGATTGATTGACTGGCCCCTTGAATAGCTGATTTATTGAGGTTGCACTGAAAAGCTTTTTTTATGTTGTGGAAGGATCTTGCTATCACTACACGGTAAACAGCCAAGACAGATTCAATTACACAAGGCATATTTTAAACTTCTTAGCACTGCATATGCATATACAATCAATGATAATCACAGAGCAGTTTGGCTCAGAGATCATGATCATGGGTGGTCCCTCATGAATAATCGATAGAGTTCTTTATGATTGTAGCGACTGGACCAAGCAATCAGACAGAAAACACAAGACAACCCCCCAAAAAGATAGATCAGAAACCCTGGTTATAATGGCAGCAAAGGCAAGCTAGTGAGCTTGACCACCAGACCTTTCGTCCGGTCCACAGCTGAAGGGCCCTCAAGTTACAACTATTGTAACTTTCTTGACAATGACTGAGTCAGGCTAACATCACAGTTCTTCATCATTTCTTTCGTTCAATACGGAAGCAATTGATTGCAACTTTAACACCATCAACATTCCGAATCAAGACTTTCTCCTGAGACTGCATCTGGACACTCGTTCAACGGCTAAGGCATTGCAAGTATTGTACATTTAACAGAGGATTAGTATAAGCTGTAGACCCCTTGTTAACAAGGTGCTTTGAAATAAGAAACTGATGGTTCTGATCAGATGGTTAAATTACTCTTTTTCATAGCTTTATTCCCATTTCTGTTTTCTGTTCCATTTACTTTCCATTTTACGCATATATGCGTGATTGTGTCTGTATGTGTTTGTGTATTTTTTTTTTTTTTTTACTTTTGTGCACATTCATGCGATATTTTGATCACTGCTTTGTAAATCAACGTCCCTTTAACAATGATCACAGCTACATGCAAAGAAAAAGTTATTTTTCTAACCCCAGCTATAACCACAATAACCACAAAATGATTAATAGGAATCCTTGTTCCTGGACCAGCAAAGATGACCCCACTCCAAAATCACATCACCGTACATTTACTAGTCTGTAAGTGTACACATTTTTGCATGCACGAATAACTAATACCCATCTTCCATGTCAGAAGGACTGAATGGCATCACTACCCCACTGCGAACCAAACACCTGAAGCAGGTTTTTATGCACTTGTATATTGCTCTTCTTCATCATTTAATGAAATATTGCTGCCATTATCAACAAAAAATCTAAGTAAAAAATCTAACTGCTCTTCTTTTTTGTAACCACCCACATACAGGACAGAGTAAAAAAGGCAGACTTTTATGCAAGAGAGAATCTTTTAAATAAGGCACACTGTGAGCCTAATTTAAACAGGGTAAGTCATGTTTGCGCTGAAACAATGACTTTTTAAATATTTAAATAGTCGTGGCATGGTGTTATTTCTGCACGTTTAGCACCTGGTTAAAACTGATTGTGAATGGTTAATGAATAAGACATTTTTTTGTGCTGAATTACCACACACTAAAGTGGTGAAACTGTTTGCTTAGTGAATTTGTAGTGAATGTACACAGGAATCTAGCATGTTTGTTGGTGGACGAGGGCACGGTAGAGCAGAGACTATTTTTGTCTCTACCTGTCTGTGTCACTATTAATGAGAGATAGCCACCCATCCTGACACACACGCTCAGTGCCTGTCTGTCTCTTTAAGCAAACCGCCCCTCAGGTCCCGCTCATTTCACATGCTGTATTTGCAGAGTGCCAAGAGACTGGAAAATACACTGAGATAAAGCGAAACTGCAGTGATGTCAAAAAGAAGAATGAGAAGGAGGAGGGGGGACACTGAGGGAAGGGAAAAAAGCTTTTAGATGAAGAATCCAGAGCAATAAAGTAAATGAGAAAAAAAAGAGGATAAGAGAAAAAGATAAGACAGAGAAAGTCTTTCTGTTTGCGTTAGTTTTACACCTTCAGCAAACGTGAAGCACTCCCAGCACAAGGACGGGAAGAAACTGAACGCTAAACCAATAAAAGTGGTACAATCCTAATCCTCTAAAAGTGATTGTGTACACGAGGATGTGTGTATCAGAGAGAGAGAGATGGGCGAGGGGGATAAATGTGTGTGCGAGTGTGTGAATTTGGCAGTGATAACTGACTCGGAACGCACGACTGCGATGTTCTTCCTGAGGTGACTGAAAACTGTCACCATTGGCACCTGAAGCGCTCTCTCTCTCCTCTCTCTCTCTCTCTCTCTCTCTCTCTCTCTCTCTCTCTCTCTCTCTCTCTCCTCCACTCAACCCATCAAGGACAGACACGGCAGACTGAAGAAAGAACAGTAGTGTTAACTCTCTCACCCTCCTCTTTTTCTCTCCCTTCATCTTTCTGTTTTCTATCCTCCATTGTTCTCATTCATCATTCTTGTTCTTTTCTCACTCTCTTTTACATTCACTCGCTCTCTTTCCCTCACTCGATCGCTCTCGCTCCCGCTCTCCCTCCCTCACTTGTTCTCTTATGAATGTCACCTTTACTGGTGGTAGCCGCTGGATTTGCACACACACACACCCACATACACACACGCTCGCTGGCTTTGGGGTGGGGTGGGGGGGTAATGTAGGGGTGTGGGGAGAGATAGCGCGTGCCAGAAGAGGCAGAAGGGAAATTTCTCAGAGTCCATTCTTCTTTTGCCGGCTACCGTCCTGCGACTCAGGGCTTTGTCCGTCCCAGCAGCTGAAGCAGAAGTGCCTCTGGACGTGGGAGCACTGGATTACCGCTTGAGATTATTCTCTTTTTTTTTTGCCAGCACAACTAAAGTTAGCCATAGGGACTGCAGGCTGACCATCTGGCAGTTTCTGACAGGATCTGTTCCTGATTTGAGCCGAATAATTTTGCTGCTGGTGAGCGAAGAACTTTTTTGCAAGGACCAGCCGTGTGTGGGTGAGAAAGCTCATCGTTCCTGTGTGCTAAACTTTAGCTTTGTCAGTGTTTTCGTCTTCAGGAACAAGACACAAGGGGAGGGGAAGGGAGAGGAGAGAAAGAGGGGGGGCAAATATGTCGGCAATGTCGCAACAATGACTTTGTCAGCCGCTTTCTGTATCTTTTTGTGGAAATGTGACAACGTAGATTTACGTTTTAAGGATTTGTTGGGGTGTCAATATGCATTTAGAGAAACAAACATAATGAAGGACAAACCATGGACAGGTTGTGAGTGGACCAGAACTTAACCTCTTCCCTTACTGGAGGGAAACACACGGACACGTGAGGAACCTACCTGAATTCTTGGCTCTCCACACGAGGTTTGACCCCTGACTTTTATCTTTTTGTGCTGCTGGTAAAAAGACGGTGCATCCAGAGAGGGTCTCTCAAGCAAACAGAGACCCCCCTCCTATAGGTGAGAGGGGGGGGGAAGATGGCAGCACTTGCCAGTTCTCTCATCAGACAAAAACGGGCAGTCAAGGAAGACCAGGCCAACCGGCCGATAGCCAACAAACGCAAGCCGTGCCCTAAGAGCAACAAGTCTCTATGCCAGAAACAAATTCTCGTTCTCATTTCAAAAGTACGGTTATGTGGTGGTCGAAGAGGAAGAACAGAAAAAAGACCAGGTAGGTTTAACTGTAACTTTCTTTTTCAACCACTTTTGAATCACTTCTGGAACCAAATCCACCAACTAAAAAAAAAGAAAGGTAACTGCTTTCTTGAAATACCAAAAGAGCAGAATGCAAAAAGTTTTGCAAACTGATGTCATTCTTCTTGGCTTCTCTAATGCCACTTCACAATCAAGCTCAAGTTCAAGCTAGCTGTGATACAAATGTAGGCATACAATGCTGAAATACAGTCTGGTTTGAAATACAGTCGTCTCTGTGAAGCAATGTTTCACAGGTCACATAAAGGAGAAATCACTAAGCTCATGAAGTTGTAGCATCATGGAATTTATTCAGACTTTTATAAGGGAAGAAGGGGATTGACTTCTATTTTATGACATAAACAGAGCTGGAAGAGGCAAGCCCTTTATAAGGTGTGATTTACAGTCTTTCAAAGCGTCCCACAGGCACAGGCTATTCTGGGTTGCGTTAAGACCTGCCCTTAGGATGCTAATTATTACCTCATATCTTCTATGTTCACACATGGGGAAGCATGTCTGCATATTAATACCTAATTTCAATTGTGTTCCATAAAATATTGTTTCTCAGTAGGGCTATGAGATTGGAAGTTGGACTCCGGCCATGTTTTAGTTCCAGTAACCTTGCCACTGGCCAAAAAGAAAAAAACAGCACACTCTCTGATTACAGCACTGATACTGAGACAGAATCTCTGCGATTGTTATGTCAACCTACAGGGCAAAAATTCAAAACAACCAATGTCCACAACTCTGACTAGCAGTTTTATTGAAACAAAAACATCTCTGTTCTGAATCCCTGCCATTGGTTGTGAGTTTTGTAATGTCTTTCAAAAAAATGGGGGCCAAATGCTTATGACATTTTGAAATTGATGCCATAGCCTAAGACTGATTAACTAATACTGAATAAAAAAACTTTCAATGTAAAAACAAGATAAAAGAGAGAAAGAGATAAGACCGTGAGTGTGAATGTTTGAGAGTGTGTGAGAGAGAGTGGGTGTTTTGTACATAAATGAAAATGATTATAGTCAGGGATATTAATCTGCCTCTTTATCCGCCTCTCTCACCAATGAGCATGAATGCTCCACACTGCAATCATCAGAAAAAATATGGGTATGAACAGAAATGAGTGTGAAATAGTGAGTGTGTGCGTGTACTTCTATAATACTGAAGTAACACTGATATCCAGTCCTACTCCTGGGACCGTGTTTTGTAATATTTACATTCCTTTGATATCTACTGAACACATTATCACATTTCGCTCCAGCACCGTTAGCATAATGTGGTTTAGGGACATACTGAAATGCAAATATATTTTCGCACATGCAAACACACAAAACTGGCTCAGGGAACTACATATAATATTGCATTGCTAGGATAGGTGAAATGACGACTGCAAGTCTTTCCTTATTCTGTCTAACGCTGTTGGTCTAGACAAGCTTATTCTTGTTAGTGCAGATTTAGTGCTGGTCTACCCCCAGAGGTCAATGTTTGGATGGTTAATATGGCCTTGTTAGCCCCTACTGTTAAATGTTATATCTCAAAACCAGCTGGCAGAAAAAAGCAACTAGCTGGTGAATCCGATTGACAAATGATATCCTGTTGGTTAAGCTAATAAGCTTACTAAGCAGCACATCAACATCCAAAACACAACATTTACTGGCCTTTTCAGCAGGGAAGTCCCTCTAAATGCCTTAAACTGTGACGTTTCAGAGTTGTGCTTCAAAATTTAACCCATAGCTCTTCGGCCAAAAATTGACAAATTAGTGGGCATTACCTAGCCACAGCAGTGTGGGATCACTGCTGCATTGTCAGGTCAGTGATCCATATGCATCCATCATAACAATGTCACGCCTCTGCTGTACCCGCAACACCCTTCACATCTGTCTCACGCACACCTGTCTCTCTGAGTCACTTGCTTTGGATGGGTTCCCTTGCTGCTCTAAAATGGCGTCGCGGTCTCACACCATCTGAGGTCGGCGCTGAGTCTACTGGTCTCTCGATCGATGCAGCTCATTAACGTATACTGATTAATCAATGATCACCCTCTCCGTTTGCCCAGTGCCCAATTTCACGCAAGGTGGAGATGGTATAGAAACGTAAACCACACACACACACACACACACAAAAATCATTCTCTTAATAGCAGTGGCTGTTTTACACCTTTACAGTTTTATGGAGCACTTGGCTTTATTCAACAACAAATCTCTTATGGAGGAGGAGAGAGACAGCATGAAAGAACCAATTATTATCAGTAAAGGAGCGAGAAAACCCCTCACATAGGGTACACAATTTTCCTTTAACATAAAACAGCTTACAAGAGTGGATTGAATATGGTATATGAATGAATAACATCAGTCAAGCCCATTTTACTATTCTAGATAGCTGTGAGTAACACCTGAAATCATGGTGATACTGCAGTGTCTAAAGAAAATATCAAAGATGGCAACTTTCTTAACAACAGAAATTCTTTTCATTACTTTTTAATAAATTAATAAGGCAAAATAAGGCACAATAATTATTTGAAAGTGGCTTACAATGCTTTCGCCTGGAGCAAATCCTTTGGATGAGATTCTACTCATATCTCCGTCACTGAGTTACCAGAAAGCTCACATAGCAAGCATATGTGCACTGCAGAGTGACTATCGCAGTCTATGGCGTGACGGCCAACTAGATGCCCAATGCGGTTCAGATCACAGCACAGACTAATCAAACTAACTCTCAAAATTCAGTTGTGAGTTCTGAATGCTACAGAATGTGGCTGTCACTGGCATTAATAAACAAACTGTGAATGTAAACGTATTTAATCACTCTAAAAGTGACAGATAGCCATTTTCTGCTGCTGTGTAAACATTGCCGTAGAGTCCCAGTGCTCTCACAGCATTAAGGTGGGAAATTTACACCTGCAACTAGCCAACTGAGATGTTTTGGTGGGGTTTTCCACAGTAGTGGGTGATTTTAGCTTGTCAACCCACTCTAGTGAGAAACATGTGGCTTAAAAAAAAAAAAGCTGTCGCAATGTAGTTCACTTGTTTATGTATACATTCTGATTAGATTTTCGACCATATCAGGAAATGTAAGATTTCAGCTGCCAGGATTTAGTGATTTGTACTAAATACTGGAAGCCTTATTAGAATTAAAATGAGATGGTAAAGGATCAGAGTGGCTAGTATCATGCTATTGTAGCTGAAAGAAAAGTTCACCTTCAAAATTACTAACAAAAAAGAAATAATTAAAAGAAAAAGAGGAGATGAGGTCTGCAGATGTGTAGTAAGAAGAATGCAGCAGGGTTCAGTCTAAAGGAGTCGCTCAGGGCACGAGGACGTGGCTCTGGAGGAGGACAGCATTAAGCTGACCGCTGAAGATGGGCTGTCAATCTTGCTTACTCAACAACACCTGATCACACTGCACAGTGTTAGGTAGCCTCTCATCCGAGTACTGAGAGTGCCAGGGGTCAGAAAGAAAGAGGGAGAGAGAGAGGAAGAGAGTAATGCGGAGAGGAAGGAAGTAGATATGGAAGAGGATGAGGAGAGGGAGGGAAGAAGAAAGAGGAGGAGAGATAGTTGGAAAGACAAAAAGTGAGTCACTGTAAATGACAGAAGGGCATGCAGAGGAAATTCAGAGGAAAAGAAAAAATCACTGATGATTAACGGCAAATTTGTTCAATTAAAATGGGCAGCATGTACGTTCACTGCATGAAGGTTGTTCATTTTTGTTTGTTAAAATAAAAAGAAAACACTCATACAAATACACTATATAATAAAAAGCTCCATTAACTAACTTAAAGGAGCATTCAGAGTTCAAGCTCACATAAGCTCTATGAACATGTTTTTGATTACCACAGATTTTTTTTTTATTCCTCAGTTTGCCACAACAAACATTGTGTTTACACTAACACAATGAAAGTCTATGGGGCAAGACATTGCATAGGGATAAACTCAACGTACAAACACAAGACTTACACATTATGTAACAAAATTGCATACTAACCTTTTCTAAGCTATATTAAATTTATCTAACTTCTGTCATGATCATGAAGAGGGAAAGGTGTTTACCTAAAGAAAAAAATCACCCACTGTTATTTCGATAGTTCAGACCAACAGCTAAATCTTACATTTTAAACTTGAGATTTTTTTTTTTTTTTAGTAACACACTTTTGTATAGAATTTTTAGTTTTTTTTTTTGTTTTAATTGTTTTAAAAGTTTTCATTGTATTCTGTGTAAATTTGAAATAATATTCTCTAAGAAATAAAGTACAAGTAACCTAATAAGGGATGTAACCAGTAGAAACAGTATTGATTATTAAACTGCTGGCACAGTCGATTAAACAGAATTTTGCTTGTTCTCGCTCTGAGCTCACACACAGCACTTCTTCAAATAATTAATGAATTAAGATGTAGTTCACTATTGAGTTTGTTAGTCAACAAATGAACAAAAAGAATCTACTGTGAGTGTGTGGTGGCGGCTCCCTCTAGACGATCATAGAGGCAGAAGTGTATAAAGATGTTGGAAAAGTAAATATGACAGAAATGAAAGACATCATAATACTAGACGGTTAACACCATTGATCCACGTGTCAGGGCTGGTGGGATGATGTGTGATTGACCATTTGAAAGAGTCTAATAATGTGTCAGGAAAGAAAACCCCAATGTAACTAATGGCTTCTACTGCACACATTTTATTGGTGCTAATATTAACTGAGGCATTCTCCATTCTAAGAGCATTGATCTATTCTATTCTCAGCTAGCGGCCTTCCAAAGTGAATTAAAAGGTCTGGGTTTCCCTTACAAGCTCTATTAACTGAATAATTAGCTCATTCTGTGCCTGACAAGTTTCAGATGGGTCACATCTAGTAACTCATATTTTAGTTTCTGAGTGGCACTGTAAAAAAAAAACACTTGACATGTAAAAAAAAGAATCCATAGAAAAATAGAAAAGGCACTGGTAATTTTAAAGTTTACAGACTTATCCTTTAACCCTACAACACAACACAATGCAATGCTTAATTCAAAAAATGGGTAACACACCTGTGAAAAATTAATACGGAAATTTCATTTACATTAAGCTTTATTTTTACTGACTTTTTTTAAAGTGTAAGATATACAATGACCGACCACTAACACAAGAATTCCAAAACGTCTTCCCATTTGGCTGTCCTGAGAGCACCAATCCTGACAAATCTCAGCTGCAGAAATCACTGCTCACTACCATCTGTATGAAATGAATATCCGATTAGTTTTGCGGTTGCAACAGCAGCCAAGAGAGTTTCCCAGACTCTTTTGTTGATATTGAGGACGCCAAACATACAAACATCAGCTTATGCCGTTACACAACCAAAGATTGGGAAGGGTTTCATAATCTATCAAGAATTTAATTCCAGATGAAAAGATAATTAAAGCTGAAGGGATTGATGCTTTTGTTTTGAAGGTTTATTTCAGAGCTGCGGATGTGCCGCCTCTGGGTTGGAGTGCTGGACTTAACAGATTGAAGAAAAGTTCCATCAGTCTGGAAGAGATCAGATTAGGACTAAATTTGCCTGAAAGAGATCTGAGAGAAGGCAGCTCTGAGATAAATGCCACTAGCCTGTGATTAGTATGAATGAATTCATGCTGGAGCAAATTCACATATCATGTTCATTAAACATCATTGATGGAAAAAAAAAACTATAAATGGAAACGAAATTATCAAAATTTGCAAAGCTGAATTTGGTATTTGGGGATTTTTTTTTTTTGTGGGGCTTAGTAATATACAAGAATAAAGAATATCTTCATGGAGATTTTTTGTTACGGTAAAGCCTGCTGAGCTTTGTGGGGGAAAAGTAACTTTTCAAGTCAAGCAATGCAAGTGTATAGCAGTTTCAAGAAGGAAACAACACTGTAGAAACATTATGTGCATACGAACAAAATGTAAGCTGTTTTTTCCTCATTTCAGAGGATTTTGTCAAGTCTCAGGTGCTATTTGTTTGAGTGATGCAGGAAAACAAAAGTTGGTACATTTGTGATATGATAAATCTCAGTATATTAATTACACTACTACAAATGATTAGTCTGATTGTAGAATGACACTATACAGAATGCAACACACACGAGTAGTAAGGAATGGATATATTTAAAAAAAGGAATCCTAAAAAGGCCTGGAGATAAGAGAAACTAAGAAAATCCTCCAAATTGAGGAACAAGTACACATCTGCATTTTTTGCAGTCCCCCTGTAGTCCATAATTGTATCCCTTAAAACTCATCACCACAATTACATATTTAATTTTTCATAAATTCTCCATGCCTTAAAATAGTTTGAATGTAACTCTACACCCTTGCCTCATTTAGTATACGTTGTTCTATTAATCTGCAAACTATCCCCGCCTCCACTCACTCACACCAGCTCAGAGATCCACTCGTTGACGTGATTGGTTACAAGGAAGTTTGTGACCTCAGAAAGACCAGCGATTTCAAACCATTTGCACATGGTTTGCCTTAAAGCAGATTACAAACACCACATAGACATAAACAACACAAAAACCTGCGTTTCACCACAGGGGGACTTTAAATATCTCTTCTGTTCCAGTAAAAATAACTAAACATCCTTAAAGCATGATAAATTTTCTTACCTTTTTTTGAGTCAACTCCCCATCACTATGCAATAGTGCCCGCCCACTTTTTCATCATTTGGTTCCAGAAGTATATGTCCCATTCAGTTCTCCCAGGGATTCTAAGAAAAGTCTTTGTTAAAGCGTTTAAAGCCATGAACCAAGCCAACCAGCTACGAAGTGAATCATAACATTACAAACTTTTATTTGAAGCTAAAAGTATATGAAAACCGGAAAAAAAAAATACAAAAAGGTACAAGACTGTGTCCTTAAAGAGATAGTTCACCCAAAAATTAAAAATCTGTCATCATTTACTCACCCTGAAGTTGTTCCAAAACTGTAGGAATTTCAATCTTCTGCTGAACACAAAATACTATATTTAGAAGAATATGGGTAACCAAACAGTTTAATGGGCTTAATGACTTTCATAGTATGGAAAAATATGGAAGTCAATGGGGCCCACCAACTGTTTGGTTATTGACTTTCCTCGAAACAACTCTTTAGTGTTCAGCAGAAGTAAATGAAAAGTAAATTTGTGTGAACTCTCTCTTTAATGGCTTTAGTGATGGAAAGATCTACAATCTCATGAAGAATTCCTAACAGCATAACTGAATTAAAAACAATCGAGAAGTTTAAAACTACTCATTTAAAAATGTTGATTATATATAAAAAATATAAGTGTATTGCAGAATACGCACATATCCAAATATTTCATTATTTTGAGAGCGTAGGGGAGACTTAACTTGATTACGTCATCCGCTATGCTTCATGGGAGTGGGCAGACCTAAAGAAATATTTTTGTGCGTTTTGCTTGTTTCGACTGTCTGATTGGTGGAATTTTCTGTACAACATCATGGATAAAGTAGTTTTTCACCACAAATTCCACTGTTAAACACGATTATTTTAAAGCAAAGTTGAAATAATGCAGGCTGACGGCTTCAATAGAAGCAAATACTATTGATTAACAACCTCGTAGCTCACAATAAGGTAGGCTTTAAAGGTTTGTAACACTATTTGTTAGAGTCTTCTTAATTTTACCATTCAAGTCTCACAGATCATGTCTCAGAGAGTAATGGAATTCTGTCACCTTTAGGTACTGACAAAGAGCACTTGGGCTTTATTTACCCTAAAACGATGAGTAAATGCATAAGAATCGGAAACACCCCCATGCCCTCTCTTCTCACAGCCTAATGACATTGCGAATGACAAAGAATGCCTTAATAGCCTCTCTCACACAGCAGCTGAAATTGAATTTGTGGATACTTTGATTAAACCTGACAAGGACAGATTGAGTTTGACCTCTAACAAGAGAGAGAAGTGTGTGTGTGTGTGTGTGTTGTGTGTGTGTGTGTGTGTGTGTGTGTGTGGTGTGTGTGTGTGGTGTGTGTGTGTGTGTGTGTGTGTGTGTGTGTGTGTGTGTGTGTGTGTGTGTGTGTGTGTGTGTGTGTGTGTGTGTGTGTGTGTGTGTGTGGTGTGTGTGTGTGTGTGTGTGTGGTAGTTAGAAGGGGCAGAGGATAAGGAGGGGCAGACAGAAAAGTTAGACATTTACCTCAGTAATTTCTGAGCACTTAAGTGCCTGGTGTTGACGTCATGATCAGGCAAGGCTCCATTACTCTTGGGCTGTCATCCCAGAGAGTCGGATTGCTTTAACATCCACCACAAGTACCAGAACCAAACCAGCATGTAAAACCACCTTTTATTCAGATTTTTAACATTCAGCAGCTTGCTCTATGCTCGCTGGTCAGCATTTATATACTTTCAATCTCTCATTTTGTCAATTCACAATAAACGATGATTGAATCTGACACAGCTGTCATCTCAGGGGATGGTCCCTTGAGGTCACACAATGATGCTGACAAGGTCATGTCAAACATATAAGACAGAAAGATTGAAAAGTCTGACTGGATAATTGACTTGCAAAAGATTAATACCCATAAACGCTCAGTAATGTTCATCCAGTTGGGTCTTGTGAGAGAAACATGGCATTAGAAATACTGCAGCCTTAGAGGATGCGTGCTAGAGCAAGTCACATTGGTGCCTAGTTTACTTATTCCTTCCATTTTATACTTTTGCTGATACTTCACACAGTGAATCTAACATACAGATAGAAATAAAAAAACGGATTCAGTAGAGAGCAATGGCTAAGAAATAAAGAAAGAAAAGAGATGATGAAGATGGGAATTGGGAATAATATAATGATATATTTTCACATAGATTTCAAAAAGTAAAATATGTTCTTGATGGACCAGGAACAACATTATGATCAACCAATCAGATTTTAGTATTAAGGTTTGGGAATTATTATTGCAATCTGATAGTTAATGTTTATGGTTGAGTATAAGAATTCTAAAATGTTTTTAAAGAGAACTTAAAATTACTAATGCACCGAGAAAAAAAGAAAGAAAAAATCAGTTTAGGCTGAAAAAGTTTTGGAGGGTTGAACATCAAAAAAGCAGCGATGTTTAATAGCGCTTCTCCGATGACACGTTTTGACTGTGTCAGTGTCTATTTTGTGCAAACAACAGACAAACTACAACAGAAAAACATGTCAGCAAAGTGGACACGCTTCACCATTGCCAAATAATGCTAGAATAGCAATATTTAAACTTTATTTTTGGTTTTCAGCTTAATTAACTTTTTTGTGTGCAAATTCTGTTTCATTTATCTTTACCCCATTCAAAAGGGAAAAACTAATAAAGCTTTCATTTCTATGGAGAAAAAGAAATGAATATCTAATAAATTAGGGTATTTTGGGGAAAGAAAAACGTGCCAAAAAGTTGTCAGGTTTTGTACACTTAAAAATAATGCAGCAAACTGAATTAAAGACGCAAATAGAAAACTGCAGTGCATACAAACATTTCAAATAACATGATTAGGGACCTCATTTTTTTATTACAGTTAAACAAAACACTAAGTAAATTTGGTCTACTCAACGGGTGTTTGTGGGGGAGCCTACTGTTTAAGACATTGAAAACCCCTGCAATAGAAGATAGAAAGTATAAGAAATAGGGTAAGATAAGAAAGAGAACAAACCAAGAAGGAAGATCTGATGAAGGAGGAATAAATAGAGAGAGAGAAAAGGGGAATGAGTAACGTGAGAAAGATAAGAGGGGGAAAAACTGCTGAGAGATGCAGACAGAGACAGCAGAGAGAGAGAGAGAGAGAGGAGAGAGAGAGAGAGAGAGAGAGAGAGAGAGAGAGAGAGAGAGAGAGAGAGAGAGGAGAGAGAGAGAGAGAGAGAGAGAGAGAGAGAGGAGAGAGAGAGAGAGGGGACTGGTGGGGAGTCCTAATAAAGGTTGAGGGAAGCCCTGGTAGTTTGGCCTTAGTCAGGGAGGGGAGTCACAGATGCCCTTGGCTGCTCACTGAAGCAGTGCCTGTAATTACTCTGCACTCTCTTATCGTTACGGGGTAAGTCGGCATCTCACGGCTATAAGGCAGCACACCACAGTGTGCCAGACACTCTTTCCCACATACACACAATAAACACACACAAATGCACGTTCCATGCACATACACGAAAGGTCGCTTGACAGTTAACCTCTATCGATCCACTGAACACAAGAAGGAAAATAGGGTGCGACTTCTGGCTCTGCTACTGTGTGACTGATCAAACCACACACACACATAATTGAATAAACACATGGAGGCTTCATCTTGGAGCAGCCACATTTTAAGTAAACAGCAATATAAATTTAGCAAGCAGGCTGAAGAGGTCATCCCCCTCCTTACAAAAAAAGTCCACATTATAGTGTGTGTGATATCGCAAGTGGGCAGAAGATAAGCAAGAGACAAAGCCGGAAAGTACCAGCAGGAACATGATTAGCATTGCTGCATTTGTATCACTATACCTAGTGTAGGGAATATCAATGCTTCACTAATGATGCCAACATTGCTTCATTTTTCTCCCAGTAGGGGTTGGTTGTATAGAGAGGATTGCTGGTTTAGAGTAGGGGTGGGCGATATATCGTTTAGACGATAATATCCAAATTGTTGTCTGGACGATATGCAAAATTGGGATATCGAATATTTCATAATTTGTACAATCCAACCCCCCAAACATGAAAAGAGCTGAAGGAAGTTTAAGAGAAAACAAAAAACTAAGGCGGCCGCCTAAGCAACTCACGCCTGCCGCCTTAAAGGGTACCTATTATGGCATTTAAAATGTTCCTAATATTGTTCTGGGAGTCCCCAACAACAGTTTTACAAGCATCCAATGACAAAAAACACTTTTGTTGTCTTATAATATGCATTTATTTTTACCTGATTTGCTCACCAACTCCCAAATGAATCGTTTAGCGAGTCATTTTTCCAAACCCCGCCTTTGCGTGACGCTAATCTGTGGTGATATGTTAGACACCCAGCCGACGGGGTGTCATTGGTTGTTGCTCTAGATCTTACCCAGATACAACAGTGCTATTTTCTGATTGGCTAACAACACCAGACGAACAACACCCGAGGAGACCAGGGTTGCCAGGTCTGCACAACAAAACCAGCCCAATTGCTCATCAAACTAACCCAATCACGGCCAAAAATATTCAAATAGCGTTCCCGGGTGTTTCCTCAATAACAATCATGTTCCAGTGGATAAAACAATCGCGTCAACCAGCGTGCACTACACAAACAACCCGCGGAAACAGTGCAGGCATACGGACCTGGCAACACTGGAGGAGACGCGCTTGAATCCTGCCGGTTCCACAGTGAGTGAGTTTTGGGCACTGCGGCATATTAAATATATTACAAATAGTTTTTCAGCGTGAGAACTACAATGTGTGGCCGGAGAGCGTGACAAAAGACCGAAATGAGTGACTGTCACGCTCAATGCGTGATGCGTGACACTCAAGAGCCCTGTGACAACTCCATTAACAACGACAAACACTTCACATATGTCAATACAATTGACATTGAAGACCTAAGTTAGCTGCTAGAAGCTGCGCTGTGCCTGTGCGTACACAACACACAAAATAATTATAGAACATGATACAAACATAAAAGCAACAGCCTACTTACAGATTGTGATTCGGAGAAGGAAGCTGATCCAAATAAACTCGGTACTGAACCTCCCTCCTTCAGTATCAGCCGTCTCGCAAATTCATACTTTATAGCATTTAGGTTTGTGAAGCAATCATCTTCAAAATGACGCGAACACAGAACAAGTTCGGGCTATAATACTTCTGTGGTATAGTTATGAACTGTAGCCACTGTCTTCAAATGCTCCTCACTGGGCAGATGAAAAAAGTTTGCTTTTGCGTCGCACTTCAAAACACAGCAGCGTCTCGTCGACATGATGTTTTCCCTGGTGTCTCCTAATGCAATGAGTGGGCGTATCTTATTCAAATAACTTGGACAAGTGACGTACGAAAGTGCATCGTTCGTCTATCGATTCATATCAACGACTCAGAGTCGACTCTTACTTTTGAGAGATAATAACTTTGTATACGGTGAACTTTCATATTTAAAACTTTGCAGGATGTTTTCGTTCACTTAGATCTATGTTACACACTACATGAAAGGTAATTTTCAAAATTCCATGATAGGTACCCTTTAACTATACGTTGGCAAAAAAAATGATATGAGCGATAACCGCCGTGTTACTGTTTTGAGGACAACCAGCACGTCATTCGGGCATTAGCACTCCGGGTGTTAAAGGAAATCCTTAACAGGCAGCCGTTCGCAAGCGCAAGCGGCTCGTGACAGAACATAGACTGACTGAACGACACTTCAATTGAAGTTGAAAATCTCAAATGAAGATTGCTGAACTCCAGCTTACTTGTCTGTGTTTTCAGATCATCCGCGCTTCTTCAGCAGTGTAGAGAGCGCGCATGGTTGCTGATCTCCGGCAGTGTTTTTAATGTTGATGCAATGTTTACCGAATATCCACACACGATTTCAAATGTGACATTGATTTTATACAACAGTTAAAAAAACAAAAAACAAAAGGGTAACATTAAGTGATTTACTAAATTTAAAACAGTATACTCAGGCTTATTGCTCTATTTTGCAACGGAATCTGTGGCTTTGAACGAACCGTGAGATTCAATGAATGACTCGATAACTCACACACATAAAGACAATGAGTTACCGCCACCTACTGGCGATTTTATTATAACATTTTTATTAATATTAAACGATTTTTAACATTGCCTATTTAGTGAACATTGTTTTTATTTAAGGAATTATTTATTTTTTAAAGGTATTACAAAGGTAAAAAATGAAATGGAAAAATTTATTAAAGGGGGCAAAATATTGTCTCTAAATGGAAAAGCTGTGCCTGCAGTCTAAGAGGAAGAGGGGTACGGCACTCTAAAACATTGGAGAACCACTGAACTAAGGAAAAGGGATATGTAGAATTGCACAAGTGCTACTGCTAAAGAGTGCAATGTCAATAATTTCTCATAATCTTAATTGAATTGGTCTAGAGAGAATAATTATTATTACATTTGCTCTACTAGATATAAGACTCAAGTTTCAGTATTTGTCTTAATTTGTGTCAGGAGTTATGCAATACCCCCGCCCCCCGCAAAAATATCGTCTGAATATCGATATCGAGATATTGAAAAAAAATATCGAGATATTCATTTTTGTCAATATCGCCCACCCCTAGTTTAGAGATGATTGTTGGTTTGTATGATGTATGTTTGCTGTTTATTTCCCTAGCATCTGTGATCCTCAGAAGTCAGACAAAATACCATGTAACAGTACGAGAATCCCTCAGCCAATCATATTAATTAAAAGTCATCGATGCGTGAGATTAAATTAGACAGAGCTAGGGGTGAAAAGGGCATCACTGTAAGCTGGGTGTCGAGATAGAAAGAGAGAGTATGAGAAAAATTGTACTGTTGTTTTTTCGCAGGTCAGAAAAATGGCACAAACAATATTGATAATGTAGCATCTGCAACAGTGCTCTGCTAGAATATTAAGTGGAAAACTTGTTTAAAGAAATCAGACAAAATCATCTGCGTGTTGTAAAAAATGAAAAAGGATGTCTTTATGATAAGCTTGTCCCAATCTCTATAAAGACATCTAAAGTGTTACTGAAATACTCCAAAATAGAGTTAAAAAATTAAATTTGACCTCCAGTAAGTGAGGAATAATAGTGCATTCTAAAATTAGTCAGAATTCAATTTAACTTTTCTTTTTCAACACTAGTGTAAAGCTTTCTATTTTTTTGTGTGGCTAAATGTACATTTAACACTATACGAGGGAGCTAGAATTAAAACTATAGTCATATTCCACACAGCCTGTATGGTAACCTCAAAATTTAAGTTCCAAGAAAAAAACAAAAAAACAAAAGCCATTTAAATTGCCAATGATGGAGAGTAAAAAAATCTCCTCTTGTTTTCAAAGAGGACAAGATGAAAATGTTTAAGTTTTAAACCGTTTAACATTTAACGATCATTCCCGAACAATCAATAACCATCATAAACGTACCTCAGTTCCTTTATTCTTGATGTCTGCTGCGGTGCAACTATCAAGTTTCACTGTATGATGTGCTGAATACAAAGTGAGCTTTGAGGAGTTCATCAATGTCAAAGACACTTGCATATTCCTTTTAATTGCCTTCTTGTCCACGATGATGTAGAGTTTCTGGATACTCGATTTGTGTTCCCTAATGCAGAGTAGGAAAGGCTGGAACCTGGAAGGTGTTAACACTGACAAAAAGGTCTGCATGTTTGTACCAACCTGTAAAAAAAGGTAAAACAGCATTGTCAAAAAAACATATTCTTGCAAGATGAACAAATAAAGCAAGACTCAATCTGCACTTTCATTTACAATAAAAAAATGGCACAACGCACAATTGAAAAATACCTTCAGAAACGTCAACAAACGTCTGAGGAATGGGAGAAATGGCAGCAAGATAAGTTTCAACCTAAACAGATAAAATGAACATGAAAATAAAATAAAAAACATGAAAAAGTTTCCCTTGCCAGTTGCCACAATCAAAGTGTGACCTCACACCTAAAGGCCTCATCATATCCTCTGTATCTTGCAGTCTCACGTAAGTTCCACTTTTTCATTAATGTCCTGGAAACCTCCAAAGAGCATCAATATATTCTGTTCAATCTTGCATATGGGATAAAGTATTGAATCAATAAATACATAATAGTGTGACATCTATAGGTTACATATGAAGTTATGATACCTTTATAAATAAATAATCTCTAATAATCATAAACTTATAAAAAATGTGCAGTGTTCGGTGATCCAAGACCAGGATTGGAAATGAGTCTTTAAAAAAGCTTACAGAGCTGCAGCAGGTCACCAAAGATTCCTTGTAGGCAACTTCTGTGTCAGGTGGCAAACCAAATATTTCTAAAACTGCAGAAAGTGAGAGGAATTAGCCAGACAAAACCATTGATAAGACTAACATTCAGTATACTCAAAAAATAATAAATATGAACTGAAAATCGTGTAGCTTGTGAGCTGCAGATGCAGTTTGTAACAGTCAAACGTAGACTTTAATTTTATGGACATCTTGGCTGCTTCAGCAAGTTTTATTTTACAACTCAAGTAGCCTGATAATAACATTAATGACCATTCATTATTCACATAAAATGTAAGAATGTCTCTGGACTCTACAGAGCAGGGAAATACCGCTTTAAATGTTTGTTGTTAGTGACGTGATTTTAATGAGGTTAATGTGATGGATTACTCACCTGAATGTTCTAGAAGTGTTTGTTTGAATGCAAAGACAACCTTAATGAATGTTCTTTGACGAGGTATTGTACAAAACCGGGACATTAATTAGAAATATGATATTGCACGGTGTCAAATTAACTCGTTGACTGAGATACAATCCCGCCTATTTTCCTCACTGGCTCTTTCGAAAAAAATATATATATATTATAGCTAAATGATACGAGATGCATACATAGGTTGATGTATTATACCAAAATGTTATGTTTCATTAAATGTTCAGACAATTTCTTCATAAAAACAATCGTGTACTCTCCGCCTGACGTGACGTGGTCTGTTTACACGACAGTCACTCACGACAACTAAAAACGTAAAACTTTGTTTGCGCTTTGGCCATTCGTTTACAAGAAAACGGCATTTTGGATGGCTGAAAATGCGGACTTTTGAAAATGAGGTTCAAAGTGGAAGTTTTTGAAAATGGTCTCTCCATGTAAACAACAAAAACGCGAATCTCTGAAGGCGATGACGTCATACACATGCGTATTACGTGCTTTAGTCTAGAGTGTTTCTATATTGTACATTTTACTTTAATTTTTGCTAAATTCTATACATAAATGTAAGTACAATATAACCCAACCTTTGTTTTTGGTTCTTGAAAAAGAAATGCAATTATATTAAAACTATTTCTGTTTGTGAATCCTTTGGTATTTTTATGTAATGTTTAGCCTCCCCCTGGCTGTCTGTTTTTCTTTTTTTTTGTATATATTGCAATTCTGACTGTACATTGAAGTGCAATTAATAAAAAAAATAGTTTATAGTGTTTCATCGCCATCTAATGGTCTGGCAGGAGAATACAGGATTTTAGCAAGGGGGTAATCCATCAGCTGGAAACTGAAGCCTCCCTGGGGGCCGCCACCATACATCATATAGATAGACGCCCTATCGACCGCTACTGCCTACTGGCGCGGACGAGCCGTGGGGCCGCCATCTTAAAGGTGAACTATGCAGGTTTTTTACCTCAACCGATCAGCTTCAGAGTCATTGGAATGGTTATATATTGCTCTTTTCGGGTTGAATGGTGGTCGTTTCGCACCCCCCTATCGCATGTGAGCGGGAAAAACGCACTTGTAACTTTGAGCCGGCGGCCCGCCGGCCGCAGCATCAGGAAGTGTCGCGTGATATCAGGTCTCAATGTAACGAATTGCTTTACGGCAAAAAAGATCTGATTAAATTCTGCTAAAATGAGCATCAAACTGAAATAACCCGGTGCCGTATTCATATGGTGTTCGAGGCGCACATACAATACAGACTGCCGACAGTTAAACAGGGCGCGCGCAGCTCTTAAAGGGGCCATACCTTATTTCCACTCGTTACAGCTTCCATCCTACTGATTACTGAACAGGTACCGGTGTACAGGGGGAGGGGATCCGGCCGTGAGTGCAGAGCCATCTCTGCGTGAGTGCTATTTACGACAGTACGTAGGCCTACTCCACAGCGACTCTAGGGGTCGCTGTTTGACAAAAACAGAATTCCTGCATAGTGCTGCTTTAAACCGGTCACCCGCTCCGCTCAGTGTAATCTGTTTGGCAGGTGCAATGAGCTGTCATTGCATTTAATTAATCATATCTCACTGAATACCGAACTGATTGTCACGTGGGTTTTTTTGCTGCAAAGGTCATACTACGAGACAGGACACATTGAATATTTTATTCACAAAATACAACCAATAGTACGGTAATGTTAAATCTTAAATCTTACTTGTGAAAAGTAATCCCCGAGTGATGGTCCGCCGATTTGAGCACTGCTGCTATGCAACGCAAAAAGGAGTATGACCGGTTTAAGATGGCGGCCGCATTTCTTGCGCCATAGCAGCCAATAGGGCGTCTAAGCTCTATATGATGTCTATGGCCACCACTGTAGCAGACCATCACCTGCTGTTAGCATTCCATTGACTCATTCATTTTGCCGTCACTTTGACAGCGAATAATTTTACATCTGAGGCGTCCAAAGACTCCATTTGTCCATTATTTATTTATAAAAAGACACAACAAGGAATAAAAGCTCCATACTTTGTATCTTACTTTATGGCCCTGTAGAAGCCGTTTTTGTAAAAATAGGCTAACGATTGCGTCGATAACCACGCGACTCTCTGTCGCACTTTTGAGAAATTACCGTAGACAGGAGGAGAAGCTCGCAGGCAATCGGGGGGACGTGGAGGCATAAAGTCAAGGGAGAAGCCCATAGAGAGTCATAAAGTTGCTCCTGCTGCTAGCTCATGGACAGCTCCTACTCACACTGTCCATCTCTGCAAGATTCGGAAGGGAATGATTCAGATTTCTCTTGGCACAGCTACTAGGTTGCTTACGTCACATCTCCGTCGTCAAGCTCAGTTTGAGCCTGCGCAGTACGCTCAGCCATCAGGAAATGAGTGCTTCTAATGGTCTTCACTTTTCTCCGTTGAAATCTATGGGGTTGCTGTGTCCATTTCTTTTACTGTCTATGGGTTTTAGTCGTTCTCGCGGATCCGTGTGAATTGGGATCGTTTTTAGTGCTGCATGATTAAACATATCGCAATCGCGATGTCAAGCCTATGCGATTGTATGATGACAAAATGCAATTTTATATGAAATAATCAAATTAGGGCTGTTAACGCAGCATCTGTTATTTTTTGTTATCCTTTGGCTAGTGTAACATGATCCCGCTCTTATTCGTGCAAATGCTTTAAAATCATTAATGCGCGACAAGTCAAAAGAGATCGCGCATGCACAGACTGCACGCCAGAATACAATTCTCTTTCGCGTTAAATGTGAGTGGGTGCTTGCAGTGGCAGAACTCACCACTCGGTTGCTAGGGTGTTGTACATGATTGCATACGAGCCAACAAACATGTCTGTACGATGTTGTGGAGCTGAAATATGGCTTCTATATGTTGCAATATGGTTGCTAGGTAGCTCCAAACGGTTGCCAGGGTGTGTTTACACAGTTACCATGGTGATATTTACAGACTGTTTCCCAACCGAAACAAACGAGCCAACCCCCATCTCTATGATGTTCTGATGCAGAGATAGGTCTTGCAAAATGGTGGCTAGGGAGTGGCTTGGCAGCTGCCAATCATGAAACTCCAAAGGCTGCTTGTTAGTAGGAATGATATAAACAAACTCCCATGCCTCTGTGACATTCGGAATGGAAGATATCCCTCTATGGATTTTGTTTGCTAAGGTACTCAACAATGGTTGCTAGGGAGGGGCTAGGAAGTGTTGAGGTGATTCATGATTGGCTGATTTAGCCACTGTAGTCACTTGAACTTAACAATGTCTTTAATAACTTTTCTGGGCCGGCAAGTTTCAGTCCCTTAGAAGCCTATGGAGGAGTGATCCAGCTCTCAGATTTAATCAAAAATATCTTAATTTGTGTTTAACTGAAGTCTTACGGGGTTGGAACAACATGAGGGTGAGTAATTACTGACAAAATTTTCATTTTTGGGTGAACTAACCCTTTAAGTCAATGGGGCAACTTTGGGCAGCTCCTGCCCCCCAGGGGTGCAACTTTTACCCCATTGTGAGATATGTTCTTACAGATCCTGCCAGCCTTTTAAAATGTGGTAAATCACACGTTTCTGCAAAATCCTTGTTCGGAGCTATGACTTGTCAAAGTTTGTCACAATGTTAAATCTATGGGATTTTTCGGCTGCTTTTTCGCCCCCTGGGGCAAACATCGTACCCCCGATCGCTTATAAAAGTCATAGCACACAATTCCTCAATAATCCACATGATTTGATGCCTCATTTGTGGGTCTGTGCCAAAAGCTGCGGGAGGAGTAGCGCGCCAAACGGAATAATAAAGAGAAGAATAGTAAGTATGAGCAATAACAATAGTGAGGGCCTTGCCTTTGGCAAGCACCCACTAATTATGACAAAATGTTGTTTTGTCAAATATCTTCTTAACATAAGAGCAGTCTTATGATGGACGTAAAGAGTTCTGTGAGAATGAGGCGCGTGTGAGATCCGCGTCTCTGTCAGCAGCGGCTGCACTTAAAGGGCCAGCAGCCAATAAAGCTTTCTGTCAGTAAAGTTAATTAAAGAACAAAGGGAACAGAGAAAATTACTCACTTCTCTTGACTAAAGAACTTTTGTAGCTTTAATAAGGATTAGTCTAGCCTATATATAATTTATGCAGCGCAGACTGTTTGATAACTTTATTCAATTTCTGTATGTCCTTCCTGTTAGACAGGAAGGCCACAGGTAAATATGACATTTATTATGGTTTTATGTGAGGATTGAAGCTGTTAGCCTATATTTTTTGAAGCCTAATAAATGTACAAAAATTGATAGCTTTCAATTGTAATGACTGCATCACTGTTATGTTGGATGTTTAAACTTGGGGGGGGGTGGGGGGGGTGGGGTCATTTTTATCCAGACATCAATGGTTTATTGATCTTTATAGGTGTTATCAATCATTTAGTTGTTTTTGCTAGTTTGAGTTGAGAAATACATATTTCAGAATTATCACTAATGTGCATTTTGCTTTAGGACCAAGCAAGTTGACTCATGAAACCATTTGTTTACTAACCTATATCACAATTGCAATATTGACCTCAATAATCGCACTATGACATTTTCCCCAAATCGTGCAGCCCTAGTTTTGACAATGTCTGTACGCGGAAAATTAAAATGAAAACCTTTTTTAACCATTGTAAACGTATCCCAAAATAACTGGCTCTAACTGGCATCGGTGTATGCCATCAAAGTACAGTGATAGCCTATCGCTGTACTTTGATGGCATGATAGCCAAAACATTGACCATACAGTACATAAAATCACATTAAAAAGAGCAAATGTTTGGTAAATTACAACAATTCCTAAAGTGGGATTGGTCAGTTACGCCAAAGAAGACTTTAGTACTATAACAAACACTAAGCAAAGAGGTAGTTTGAACTAAAGTTTAAAAGCAGTATAATGTGTAACATATATTTATATTCCATGTAGGGATAAACAGAGATAAAGCCCTGCCCCTGATAGGGAACATGTAGCCTATGCACTAATGCAATAGATTACCACAGCGTTGTGTAACTGCATAAAGTGCATTATTTTACCTAATGCAATATAATCCCTGGCATATTGAACAAACACTTAAACTTACTGCCTGCTTCTACTTAATGGAATGGTTTACTTAAAAAAAAAAATGTCATTTACTCACCTTCATGTTATTCCAAATCCGAAATTCAAGCTTCAAAAAGGACACCATTAATCATGACTTGTGTGCTATATTCCAATTCTTCTGACCTCCTTTGATATATTCAATAAACAGTTTTGTGAGGATTAGACCAAAATTGAAGTATTTTATTCACTGATACTTCTCCCCTTAAGTGATCTGTTAACTGTTGCAATTTGGATCAGTCCTATTGCAATTTTTCAACGAGTCATAGCTTCAGAAGACTTGGAAAATGAAAGACTTATGACCCGCTTTTAGGATGTTTTTGCATCCCTGGAAGCATCAACACACTTCCATTGTAATGGAAAAGAGCAGCCAGAACAGTTCCTCAAAATTTCTCCTTTTTGTTACACAGAAAAAAGGAAATCATAATGGTTTTGGAACTGAAATAACTGTAGAGATTAAAAGCTGAAAGACAAATAATGACTGATAAAATAAATCCAACATAAACAATTCAAGCTTTTATTTCTCCAATAGCAGCTTACAGTTGGTTTGCTAAATCCTTGCAAACAGTATTTGATCCAGTGCATGTGAGTCTGAATGAGTGAGAGAGAATAAAAGCTGGTCCTCACAGGCAGGATTCGGCACAGCACACCAACCGTCACTTGCTGTATCTCCAGCGTGGAGTTGGCAGCAGCTCAGTGGTTTCTGACAAAATTACCATCTGTAACAGCCTGAAAATGGACACTGCACACTACCACTCCCCACACACACCTCACCTCAGCCGGATAAACAGCACCCAGGGGGGAAACCAGAGCGGTCACTTTCTTTCTTTCCTCATTTTCTCTCTCTTTTAAGATTTTTACACAGAGATGGATCTCTTTTTCATACAGTTCTCTATAATCCAGCTCCCAGAATAACATCTTTCTTTCAATTCTCTTTCTCTTCTTTTTTTTCTCTCATTTGTTATTTAGTATTACTCATTTTCAACTTCATTTATATAAAAAATTCACACAAACGATTCTCTGTGATGGGAATGATTTGTTTCATTTTTAAATTTCAACCACAAAACTCTTTGAATCCATTCAATTTGTTTGTCTATTCGTGGTTCAAGTGCGACAAAAGTCCATGTGGTCATGGACCCTCTGATGAACACCTCGATTTTTAAAAAATATTTTCCGGGTCAAAATGACCCGAGGGAAAATGTTTCAGAAAAAAACTTCCATGAACAATGTATAAATTATGTTTTTGTGCTAATGTTTTTAGAACATTATTAAAGACCAGATAACTTTGAACGAATGTTCTATTAACGTTATTGGAATAATGTCTGTTCATACGTTCAAAAACATTCTTGTTAGCTGATATGACTGCACAAGTCCAAACACTAGTATTACTAAATATACTGAGAGCAACCCACCACTTACTCATGTTCCTACGCAGAACTAAATTAGTACAAAATGGCATGCTTCGTTAAATGCTGTTAAACACCATATGTGTTTGTGTGTGTCTGTGTTCTGTCACTTTGCTGTGTCATGCTGGTTTTTGGATGTGATGATGAAGAGCCATGATAGCCGCAATTTCCCACTGTTTAACAGTAGCGTGGGATGCTGTTCGCAACTCGTCGGTTTATGCTGATACTCTAAAGTGAATCATCAGTGTCGCCGTTCCAGTGGAGGGCAGCTGAGATTCTGATTAGCTCTGTCATGCTTCAGCTGTCAAATGAGGCTGTAAGTGTATACTTTATGCCTGTCCAATACATATAGAGCCATTTTCTCTAATGAAATTATGTCAAATGCATCCCTTCCCCCACCTCGCCTGGGAAATAATCACATGCTTCCTCTTTTTTTTTTTGGCTGGATAATGCATCATATTATTACACCACCACATAGGTAATTATTAGAAATTGAAGGAGAGGGGGAAAGACTAAGAGACGAAAATAAATGATTTGGAAATATTGTAGTCATTTTGTCAGAGTAAATGACCAAGAATCGTGATGCTGAAAGAGGGTGGAAAGCAGCTCTGCTGTATTTTATGGTTTTTGCAAATTGCAAAGTAATTTTATTGCAGTGTATTTCAGTAATATTTGTTGTGACTGAGCTTATTGTCTGATAATGTAATGTTAACGACTTCACATTATCAAAGGACTTATCTGCTAGGTAACACGCATAACATGCATAAATAACTTAGATTGTGTAAAAGTGATGCAGGTGTATTCCCTTATGCTTATCCACTGGTACAACAGAAAAGGTGTGTTCGGCTTGAAGCGGCGCTGCGCAGACCGATCGGTGTATGACATCAAAGTACCGCGAGAGCAATTCGAAAACATAGGGAGCAGTGTACTCTCGGTCAGTGTCAGTGAAGAGCACCTTGAGATGCAATATGAGATATGATGAAGTAAATCAAGGTAAATATCACTTAGCAGAGTATTTTTATTGTGTGCCATTACAATCAAGTCATGCAAAAAATATAAAATGTTTAAAAGGCCATTTCTACCACAAAATGTTGTCTCAAATGACACTGTGGTTACAACATGCATGACAGAACTTCTCATGTATTTAAACTATTGGACATTTTAGTTGACAGTTAAAACAGTGAAACGGTTAAAAGTGTGTTTTAAGAGAGTTTATGTTGTAGTCCACAGGGTCCAAAGTGCTTCTAGTTGAAGAAACACCCAATACACCCCGACTGCTCGCCTCGGAAGTAGGAGCTTCTCATGTGTACTTGAAAGCAGAAAAATTTCCTATTCCTACCAACACTCACTTCTTGCTGATCTCAGGCTAGAGATAAAACTGTAGCAGAGAAACTAACACATACACACAATCAGACACACACACAAACTTGAGCTTTGCAACCTCTTTGTGTCAGTGGAATTTTTTTTATCAGGATTTGCGTGGGTGAAATCAATACGGGCTTTTACCGGGTCTAGGGAAAAGTTCAGCAGATTCCACCTCAGTCCTCTGCATTGCTAAAGGTGTCGTGACAGCAAAGAAAAGTGGAAGGAAACACTCAAGAACACACACTCACTGTGCAGGACGTGTAGCGGAAAAAGATCTTCATTAACTTGTGATTGATCGCCCGATTAACATTAATTACACAAAGCAGTTCTCAGTTCATTTCAAGTTTGACATGATGAACATGATGATTAAGAGTGATTGTCTTTTTAACCCACCGGCTCGACATTTATACAATACGAACCTTTAATGTCCCTCGCAGTGGAAACTAGCCAGCCTATCCCTCCAGATAATCGCTTTTCTTCCTTGAGAGATTTCTTTCATTTGAATTTCACTGTGGGGAATGAATCAGCCGGTCCTAAGAAACTGTGCTTAACGTGGTCACTACATTTATTACAACTACAATTTTTTTTAAACTACAGGTAGTCTGTTTATAAGCTATTTTCTATTTAGCTTTACTTTTGCTTGTTTCTAAAATGAACAAACTTGGCCGGAGGGACTGTACTAATAAAACATTCAGCTTCTGTTCTTCTCCTCAAGTCTCATAAATAAACGTGCAATGCGGATAAATCTTTAATAGAGTTGCAAAACATTTTATTTCCGAAAGTCCCGAAGTGACCAAAGCTTGTCTAAAAATAAAGATGGGGCTAACTTGAATACAATGCTATAGGATGGACTGATGGTAAAATGGCCACTGGGAATGAGGGAGCAAACATTGTCTTCAAGTTATACATGAGAAAGTGTAAATGTCAAATGAGTTATGTATACTAAATGTTCATGACTAATGCATCATCTGCACCATATGTGAGGCCTGCGAAAGGTGGTCTATTCTGATCTGACCCTACAGGTCATTTGGAGTGTGCATAAGAAACAGCTGTGCTCTGGATATTGATGCTAAATTAGGCCAGTGGTTCCTAACTGGTGGGTCGTGGCCCAAAAATGGGTTGCAGGTGTGCTGGTATCGTGGACTGCAGTGGAAGAAACAATGCCACATGCAAAAAAAAACGGTTTCAGTGCTTAATGATTAGCATAGCAAGATAAATGTGACCTTTTAAAAAGGGAGCATAAGCAAGCATTCAATCAAATTCTTAAGGATTTTGGCAGAAGTTCACAGGTTGCTTGACACAACCCTTCATCCTTGAAAACCATGAACAAAACTGCAAAAAGTAAAAGGAAATCTGAACCAAAATACATTAAAGTTCACTTGCAGTGACCAACTTTGCTAATTGTCCTTTTGTCTGCCACGTTAGTTCATGTCTTGTTATTCATTCCCCATATCGGGCTTATGTAGCTCTTCATTACATTAATAGGCTAAATCATTACGGATCGTTTAGTTTCATTTAATTTCCGATGTAAAATCTGGGTCCTGAAACAAAACCTGTTAAGAGACACTGAATTAGTCATTGTAGACTAGTTAACGTGTGCAAACGTGACCCAAAAAAGTTGAACCACATTTAAAAATGTAGGAATTTCATTGCATTAGATAACCCACAACTGCAAGCTAATCTTCTCATGACTTTTCCTAGCCATTTTTGCAATTACTTTTAACAAACTGGTCCCAAGGTGATTTTTTAATGGATGTATGAAATCGATTCTTAGCAGAGTATCCACAGGTGTTAACAGTTCATTTGATGAACTACATGTTCCAAAAAGTTTAACTACCAGAAAGTGTTGCAATACTTTTTGTATTTATATTATATTGTATATAAACCCATTTCACCTTATGTGTTTTTCATGAAAAGTGTTGTGCTAAGTTTCTATAAAAATAAATGCTTTGGTTTAATATTTGATCTAACCCAATGGCATTTGTAAGTGTGACTTAAATGCAGTTTATTGGACACATTATCTATTTACACAACTGTTCAAAACACTGACTTCAGTGTCACATGATCCATCAGAAATTATTTTATATTTTAATTATTTAAACAGTTGTGCTGCTTAATATTTTTGTGTCAACCATGATACAGTACATTGTTTTTCAGGACTGTTGGACAAATATAAGGTTCAAAAGAACAGCATTATATTATTTCGTAACATTATAAATGTCTTTTTGAGGGAAAAAAAAACGATTAATTACTCTCAAAAAATGTTACTGACCACACATTTTTGAACTGTAGTGCATTCAATTGTTTTCTTTCATGTTTTAATATATGTTTACATCAGGAAGTTTGGTCTGAATTCCCTGAACTCTCAGAAAAAAAGTTCAAAAGCTGTCACTGGGGCGGTACCTTTTCAAAAGGTACACTTTTTGTTCATTTTAGGTACTAATACAATATACCAATATACACCCTTTAAGTGCACCTTTTGAAAGGTACGTTTGCTCAGTGATGGCTTTTGGACCTTTTTTCTGAGAGAGTGTCATACTAAATATGTGCACAGCATTGCAGTATAAGTATTGAGGCACTGTTAATGAATATCCTCTGTGTAAGCTTTAATGAAGCGTTAATGAAGTCGCAAACCGCAAACTGTGATGTTTTCTCCCCGGACTAATACTGTGTGTCTGTGATTGTGTTTTCTCTCTGCAGAGCCACAGCTAAAAGGCATCGTCACCCGTCTCTACAACCAACACGGCTACTACCTGCAGATGCTGCCGGATGGCACCATGGACGGCACAAGGGACGAGAACAGCTGCTTCTGTAAGCGCGTGTTCTTTCTCACTTGTAATTCACACCTGACAAGCACAGTGTGACCTTTGGTTGGTCAGATGCGGAAACTATTGAGTTGTGTCTCTGTGTGTCCGTTCCTGCGACTGCTAGACGGACATAAAATGAACTTTTGTTGTTCGTGTCATTCATTTCCTCTGTGTTACAGTCTCCTCACGTACATGTTCTGTCTGTCTGTCTGTTGTAATTAATTTGAAAGCCTGTGTTGGCATATGTCCCTTATGTCAGGCCTAAGGTGTATAACCCATGGTCACTGGTACAACTCTGAGGATTCACACTCAGCTGAATTGAAGATCACCAGGCGTGGTATGAATATTTGTCTGTCAGGAATTAAGGACAAACACGATAATTAGAAGAAGATTTTCACATATTCTTGGCCTTGTTGTGTTTTTTAATCAGATGTCTGAAATTGATTAATTTTTTTATGATAATATGGTAATTGTTGTTTTAACAATGTCTGAGCTGACATTAATTAATATGTCACTCACATTGCAAAATTCCACTGTGCTACTTTTCCATTGTTTTTCTATGCATTAGACGGACATGTTTGACAATTGTGCTTACATCATTTGAAAGCGTGCCATGATTGACACAGCGCTTAAGTTAAAATAAGTTAAATAAGCTTTTAAAATCAAACGCCCAAAATCACATACAGTACATTTCTGAGTAGGTACTACATTTGAATTTGAATTTCGGACCAAGCTTTGTTAAATAGGACAGTCTAGCCTATAGGATTGTGCTTTGTGGCCTAGCAATTGTGACAGGTGCCATTGACTTTTTTGAAAGTTATATTCAACTGTCTGAAAAGAAAAGAGGATTCACAATCTGTCTAAATATGTTCCATTAATGGTCCATTTATGTACATAATAAAGAGTATAATTCAAAGGAATACCTATTTTTCATACTGTACACATTTGGATGCCCACATTTACTTGTAGCATTTTAAAAAAGAGATTTTTAGTTTTTAATGTTTTATTTTTTTAATAATTTAGAATAAAGTAGTATATCATTTTAATTTCAGTTTAAATTAATGGTTAAATGGTTGCTCAAAAGTCATTCATTTTTAATTAGTGTTGCCTTTTAGAGGCTCACAAGCAAATATTAGCAATGCAAGTTGAGCAGAGTTTTATTTTATGTAAATGAGCAGTTATGGAATGCAATGGCTACCAGTGGGAGTGCAGAGTCAGACAGAGGAAGTCAGGTGATTTGCCTGTATTCAGCAACTCCAGCAATTAATTCAGTGTGGACGCGGATGCACCTTAAGTTTCTGCAAAGAGCCACTGAAGAATATTTAGCTTACCTAAGATCTTGGTATTACATTTCTGGAAGTTAAAGAGATAGTTTACCCAAAAATGATGTAATTAAGTACTCACCCTCATGTTTTTCCATATCCGTAAGTCTTTTGTTCATCTTCAGAACACAAATGAATCTTGTGTTGATGAATCTTTTTGATGCAATCTGAGAGCTCTCTGTACTCTCCTTAGACAGCTACCCAACTAGATGCTGCAAAAAAGTTTACAAAGAGATTGAAAACTCGTCCATATGAATTGAGGGGTTTAGTCCAAATTTTCTGAAGAGACAGGGTCACTTTATATGATGAACAGATTGAATTTAGGCTTTTATATACATATAAACATTCATCAACTCATACATCAGTTATGGTAAACGGAAACTCAAGCATTTTTGCTTGATTTGCAAGAACCAATGAGGTTTATTCTCGTGTTACACAGCACATTTGAGCTTCTGCAAGAACCAATGAGGTTCATTCTCGTGTTACGCAGCGCGTTTGAGCTTCAGCAAGAACCAATGAGGTGCATTCTCGTGTTACGCAGCAGCTTCAGCAAGAACTGCAATACTTCACAACATGATGAACAAACAACATGGCTTATAACCATAGACAGTAAAAGAAATGGACATAGCGACCCCTAGATTTCAACGGAGAAAACTGAAGCCCTTTAGAAGCACTCACTTCCTGATAGCCAAGCATACTGCGCATGCTCAAACTGAGCTTGACGACGGAGATGTGACGTGAGTCTTCTAGTAGCTGCGCCAGCCGAAATCTGAATCATTCCCTTCTGAATCTCACAGAGCCGGAGATCGTGAGTAATAGCTGTCCATGAGCTCGCAGCAGGAGCAACTTTATGACTCTCTATGGGCTTCTCCCTTGACTTCATGCCTCCACGTCCCCCGATTGCCCGCGAGCTTCTACTTCTGACTATACGGTCATTGATCTTGTGTGCGACAGAGAGTCGCAGGGTTATGATGCAGTCGTTAGCCTATATTTACAAAAACGGCTTCTAAATCGGCCATAACGTAAGATACACAGTAATGGAGCCTTTTATTCATTGTCGTGTTTCTTTAGATTCAATAAATAATGGACAAATGGAGTCTTTGGACTCCATGGACTTTGGATTTTGGACTTTGGATGTAAAGTTATTCGCTGTCAAAGTGACGCCAAAATGAATGGGAGTCAATGAAATGCTAACAGCAGGGGATAGTCAGCTACAATGGTGGCACCCGGAGAGGCTTCAGTTTCCGGCGGATGGATTACTCCCTTGCTTATAACAGATAAGAACAGGAAGTGATGCAAGAAGAACAGGCAGTAGTCAGTAATCAGGCGATGGCTCCCTCTGGCGGCTGGAGTGGATGAGAAATGTGAATAAAAGCCTAAATTCAGTCTGTTTATCATCTAAAGCAATCGTGTCTCTTCAAAAAAATGGACTAAACTGCTCAATTCATATGGATTAGTTTAACGATCTCTTTAGGAACTTTTTTAAGCGTCAAAGTGGTAGTTGCGTAGCATTCAACGGAGGGAAAGAAAGCTCTCAGATTCTGAACAATTTGTGTTCAGAAGAAGAATGAACAAGGTTGGAACGGCATGAGGGAAAGTAATAAATGAAAAAAATTTCATTTTTGGTAAACTATCCCTTTTATTCTTCTGTACAGGTTCAACCTGAGGTCTCAATGGCACAATCTTTTTTTCTGTTGAGTCACCATAAAATGCCCTTCTAGAGGGGAAATAGACAGTAAGGGGAGAGAATGTGATGTGTCACAAGCTCTTGTGCCTTATGTAGCTCCATGTGAGTTTTGTGTGTGTGTAACGGATTGAGAAGTATTTTATTGGGATGGCAGTTGTCAGGGTGCGCTAGTGTAGCACATTCCTGTCTGGGTTGTCAAGGACTAGCTTACATGTCACGCTTGTCCATTGAAATGACTGTCGCACATATTAAATAACCATACTACTGCAGCGTCCCATGAACGTTGTGACAGGGCGGTCTGACATGAATCCTAAACACTTCACGCCCAATGAGGTGAATTTGATGGTGCTAAATCGTTACAATAATGTCCGACAGCAATTACATACCGTCATACATCTGTCAAACTCTGGCAGGAAAATCTCACTGAAGACTAATTGCAGAAATATTTACCTTAGTCTGAGAGGGAATATCTCTCTCCCTCTCATTGCCATTTATTTAGCATGTTTTTATCTTCTGCTATCTCTCAGAAGCAGTGATGTTCCTTGAATCATCCGTATCAAATACAATCCATCTTTCTATCAAGGACAACAGACGTAGGACAGATAGTCCCTACTGGATACCTTCCCCCACCTCATGCCAGTATCTTTGCCATCCCTGACAGTTTTACATCCTCTCTTCTGTGTCTTTCTCGTCTTCATCTCTGTTATCCTGTTTCATCCTATGTTACGTTGTCTCCAATCTTGCAAAGCCAGACATTTGACTCAAGGAAAAATCTGGTTGTCATTGCAGCTTATTCTTCCCAAGAGCCGCCCACTTAGACAGGAAAAGACATGACAACCATACACAGTATTCCATTCTCTCTGACACCTGACACTGTTTGCTATTCTTCATCAAGTATTTGATCTATTTCTCTGAGTATGAATTCTTCTTGATTTTGTCCCACAGCACAGTTCAACTTGATTCCTGTGGGTCTGCGGATAGTGGCGATTCAGGGAGCGAAGACTGGTTCCTACCTTGGCATGAACAGCGAAGGATATCTCTACACCTCTGTAAGTGACTGAATGCTCTTTTAAGGATTGATGATTATCATAATTAGAATAATTATGCAGGTGCCCTCCATGTGTCTCCACAATAATGATTCACAGATAATTGACGACATGCAGCTTTTAGAGAGGTAAATAATTATGCAGACATTTTAATTACTCTCCTCATAATAAAGAGTTTGGCCAAATAAACTGGTGTGAAAGAAGATGGCGTAATTAGGATGATGCGGACACTTTCCTTTGTGCTGAAAAGGTCAGGCTTAGTTTATGGTGTGAAAGTACCAATTCTGGGCCTTGTGTTGAAGATTTTGGACTCTCTCCATGGTGCTGAATTTCCAGGTTACTCTCCGTGGTCCTGAACTTCTCTGGTTATATCATTGGGGTCCAATCCTGTTCCTGCAGGACCACCATCCTACAGAGTATACATCTAATACTAATGAAACACACCTAAACCAGGTAATCAAGGTCTTCAGGAAGACTAGAAAGGTCAGGTTGGTGTGTTGGATTAGGTTTGAGGCGGCCCTCCAGTGGCCGGATTGGGCACCCCAGGGCACCAGAATCTTCATGACTGAACCAATTTTTTTTTTAAAAAATTTTTAGGAGCTCTAATGTCACAACACCAAATAAAACGGTTCAATATGCAGTTCTGTAGATAGACTACAGTTCATAAGCTTAGGGTCTGTATGATTTTTTAAAATGTTTTTAAAAGAAGTCTCTTATGCACACCAACAGTAAAAACTATTTCTACTTTAATATATTTTATAATTTATTCTTGTGATGGCAAAGCTGAATTTTCAGCATCATTACTCCAGTCTTCAGTGACACATGACCCTTCAGAAATCATTCTAATATGCTGATTTGGGGATCGAGAAACAACGTATTTTTGTGGAAAACATGATAAAATATTACTATTTTTTATATTAAATATACTATAAAATTAATTTAAATAATATTAATATAAAAAAAATATATATATATTTCAGGGTTCTTTGATAAATCTAAAATTCATAAATTAGAAGGTAAATAAGAAGAACAGTATTTATGGAAATCTTTTGTAACATTATAAATATCTTTACTGTCACTTTAAAATGTTTATTAATGCATCTTTGCTGAATTAAATAGTTTATTTGCTTAAAAAAAATGACTTAGCCAGACATTTTTGAACGGTAGTGCATTTAGCCACAAAACATTTTAAAAAGATTAATCCCACTTGAAAAGCAACAACAGGATATTTGAAATCTCTTGTGGCTCTGGAAACATTCAAATCCTGTTTAAAATGTACTAGATACCCTATAGTCATTTTGGATATGCGCTGTCAATGCTCTCAAAGGTCAATCTTTCCCATAAAAACAATAACAAAGAATTAGCCCATGCAGTGTGTCCAATTACCCAAATTGTGCTTGAGGTGGAGTAGACTGGAAAGCAGCAGCATTAGCAGGCAAGGTGGAGCAGATATTTAGACTGTGTCACGGCCAGAGCAGGATAAAGAGAACAGAGAGCGTGATGAGACGGCTCTCAGATATTGAGTGTGTGTTTGTTAAGCTGTGTATATGTGTGTGTGTGCATCCCAGAGCTGCCGATTAGAATGCAGGGATGAGAGAGCTTTTGTCTCCTGACTCTCTGTGAACTGAGAAATGAGGGGATTTTCTTCTCAGAAGTGGAGAGCGGCATTTGGTTCAAAGGCAACTGACTCTAATTCAGAGCCTGTGTAGCTTACCGATGCGCTGCAAGCCTTGGGACATTCTGCCCTGTGTTGCTATCCTAAGACTGTCCCTCCTCCCCTCCCCTTTTTTTATGTCTTAGGTCTGGTCCGTCTATCCTGTCCCTGTCCTTTTCACCGATTCCTTTCATTTGGACTCATCCTTAACAGATTTGTCCTTTCCGTGCTACTGTAACCATCTGAATTTGTCCTATTCCAGTCTTTAGGACTCAAACACACATTAATTTTGCTTGCAGTCGAATCAGAGATCATTACATTGAATTCTGTGTATTTTAATCAATGTCAGAGGGTTACGTAAGCAGATTAATTTTGGGGAATGTTTACAATGCGTGCTGCTTAACTGGCATCTGGATGCAGGAAATCATACTGGGTTTTGTTATATCACCATTGCGTCTGTGCGTGCATACGATTTTTTTGAAGCATGTGTGAGGGTTTAAATGCGAGTGCAAGTGTGTGTTTGATAACCATCGACTTAGAGAAAGCGTGTGTAACGAAACAGACAAATGTGTGAGAGAGGCTCAGAGACTCGGAGGACACAGCCAATGGGGAAACACCTCAGTCCCCGGAGCATTTTTCTCTTCCGCATGCTCCCATTCCCCTCCCCTCCCCTCGTCACTGCAGCTAAAGAGAAGGTCATTCATAATATGCCACTATATTGTCAAGCTCTATAAGTATCTCATTGTAATAAGCCCACGTAAATTAGGCGAGCTGCCTCAGGGATTGTGCTCTTCTGCCACATAATGGATTTCATACATCCACTTGGGCAGACATTCTTCATGTACTCATGCAGCATTTGGTGCAAAGCCTGTAATGACCATTAAGGTTTAAAATGCACCGTCAAATCTGGAAGAGGCAATTCAGCTGAATGATTTAAAAGGTTAAAATCCACAAAATTTGCAATTATGACAACATTTCATAGTCATTTACTTTTGAATATGGCACATCTATCAAATAAAAATGCTGTGAGTTAGACTTTTCATGGCTATCGGAAAGTACTCCCCTTTTACACTTTAGTCTTTTGACGGCATATGTAAGGAACAGATGTTTTATGGTAATGTAACCTTACTTTTTATAAATTAATTATACTCTTAACTGGCAAAATAACATTTTGGAAGACTGATGCAAATCTTCTATGATGGGTTTTTTTCATCCCCTAATGTAATTAGAATAGATTTCACTTTAATTTGTTCAATTTGTTCTGTTTAATGAAAAAGAAACATTCCGGCTTTGTGCTGAGCAAAAATTAAACGCCTCATAAAATAGTATTAATAATTAATTAGCCATAACAGTCTGAATAAAAATTATTTTTTAGAATCCTACACTCATAAAGTGAATAAAGGTTGCAAAAGTGGGTTTTGGCAAAGATGCCATAGAAGAACCATTTTGCATTTTTCAAAAGTCTTTTTTCTTTCTAGTGTAAAGAACATTTCTATTTCAAATTATCTAAACAGTCTTTTTCCATTTTAAAGAACCTGTGCAATGAAAAGTTTCCATGGATGATAACGTTTTTTTTATGGAACCATAGATGCCCAGTAAATAACCTTTATTTTTAAGAGTGAAAATTCATTGGTCAAGAACAGAGAACCTCAATATTCTGTCATCATCCTTACACATATTATATTTTCTTTCTTCCACTGAACACAAAAGAGAATATTTTACAGAATGTGAGCTTCTCTTATAGACTAATGTGGATGGCAACCGTCAAGCTCCAAAAGAAAAAGAAGCATAATCTAACCCATATGATGATATATAATCTCTATATATATATGGAATAACATGAGGATGAGTAAAATATGACAGAATTTGCATTTCTGGTTGAACTACAAAGCTTTCAGCAGCCTTCATTGTTCTGCGTCTTGAACTATCCAGGCAGCAGCTGTGTAGCCCTGGAGAGTGATGGGGAACGGACAACTGAGGGAACCTCCGCGCTATTGGTCTACGATTATATGGGCATCAAGGTCTGTGAGATACCTGTTGTGGAGTTATGAAAATGATTTTCTGATAAAAATAGAGCCATGTCCCGTCCTGACCCATTTTATAGACAGTATGCTCTGGAAAAACCCTCCTGGGCTGAGCGAGAGAGGGTGAGAAAGAGAACACGAGAAAGATATGAGGAGTGGGAGGCGCTGACACAGTTGTAAGGTTCCTAACAGAAATAGTTATGGGCCTGTTGCCATGATCAGCCATTATTCAGACGACACAGGCTTCGATTTTAAACTACTCGCTTCAAACTAAGTTTCTACCAGATAACTTGCAGTATAATGGCATTGTCTGAGCACAATAGGTGCATGTGTGGGTGGGTGTGTGATTTGTGTGATTTCAGACAAGATGTGTATAGTGTGTGTTGTGGTGCCTTCATCTCAGGGTTGATAAATGGTTTCTATAGACTCTCTCCTCTACAGATGGTATTGAGATTCCGAATGCTTCCGTCACCGAGATGCAATCACACCCATCACACCGCAGACTCAAAAGAGAGACATGTGGTTTGTAAAGGTAAATGAAAAGCCAGAGACGTAGCGATATGAATCCAAACTAGAACACATGCAATTGCTTTCAAACACACCTCATTCCCAGCGTTCCCTCACAAGTCGACGAGGGACGGAGAAAGAGAGAGAGAGAGACAGAAGTGTAAGTGATTCAGTAATCTTCTCCTTCCCCCTTGCAGGTAATGAACTGCAGATTGTAGCTGTTCATCCCCATAAACCCTCTGCGGCATTTTAAGCTGCCTCCATTTCCCATAAGCCCCCTTATGAACCCTAGCTTCAATTAAGTATCTTGTTACTTTGTGGTCTTTCTGTCTTTGCACAATGTGATCTCATTAGTATTCGTAGGTGTTGATAGACACTAATATACTATATTTCATGTATGTACATATTAGAGACACACTAAGTTTTCCATGTCCTCTGACAACTGGTTGGAGCTGAAATTTCTGAGTGAATGTGAAATTAAAGCATACATTGACTACAATGTAATCACTTATTAATATTGTTGGTTCTCCCTTTTTTATTATAGCAGACAATCTTCTGGTTATTGACTCACTAAACATTGCGTACGCGTCATGCTAAACTTATTCAAAATCGTTCTTAAAAGTTGAGCTTCATTGGAAGACCTGCTTGACTTATCACAAATCAGGTTTATAATTTCCCAAAGGGTTTCAATGGCTTTAAGGTCAGGGGACTAAGGAGGCCACTTAAAGTCTTCAAAATGCTCAGCATGAACACTTTCATTCCATGGTAATCAACTGTAGTTAAAAAAATGGATATTTTGTATTTTTACTCAGCCTGTACTCAGTAGCCACATTTCCACTGTCGGGCCAGGGCTAACAGCGAGCCGAGCCAGTGGCCTCAGGGCTTGCGTTTCCACTGCCGGGCCAGTAGCATCGCAGCGCTGCCCTAAACCCCGCCACTAACACGCCTTTCTAGATCAAACGTCATACAACCCAACCCATTTGAGCGGGTATTATGAATTTATTTATTTTTTAAGTTAGGAAGATAGCATGTATATTAACTCACCGGCCGTGGCTGCAATAGTGTCCCAACTTGTCTCGCGAGTCGCCACTAACAGAGGGACGGTGACCCAGCACACCGTCCATCATGTCGAACCAAGTTCCTTCTCTGAGCTCCGCTTTGTCCATTGTGCGTTTTAATCGCTTTGTACAATACTGCGCCCGCGACTTTTTTATTTTTTCCCGAACTTGAAGCGTTGCTTGCTGAATGCTTAGCTTAGAAAATTCAGCATCGATGTATTTTATAACGTCCTTGTTTCTTCACACGTCGTCAAATTGACGTTGTACCCTTTCTTCTGCCCAAATGCTCAGAAGAGCTGGTATCTTCGACAGACCAGTACAGGCGTTTCTCCATTTCGAGCAGTGATTATTTTGCATGATATAAAAAAGTAAAATGTGCATCTTGCCGCCGACCATAACTTTTCCTAACACAGATAAAGTCCGCATTTTACCTTTCCCACGCCTCTAGCCCGAGCTGGTCCGCTTTGGCCCAAGGTATTCGACGGGCCAGAAATCCTGGCCGTTGGCCCCGAGTAAGCCCAGATCAAGCCCCGGAAGTGACAGTGGAAACGCGACTGGCCCTGGCACGCACTAGCACGGCTCGGCCCTGGCCCGGCAGTGGAAACGCGGCTAGTGGGAGTCAAATAATGAGTCACTAACAGCTGATTTGTCTTACAGCTCATTGCACTGCAATCTCATGCTGTGTTTTATACTGCACATTTTGGAAAATTATTGTTCATCCTAGCAATCTGTGCATGCATACTATACTGCAGAAAATAGTATAGTATGTCTATTCTAAATATTCAGGAAAGCGAATGCGTTTCACTCATTACAGATTCACGTGTGTCATTGGTGTCACAACAGTTCCGATCAATCTTTCGACATCACACAACAAAATGAAAACATGAAGTCAAATTAGGCAAATGGGTTAACAAATCAATGTGGTGGTGTTAAACATATTTAATTAACCTAATTGATCACAAATACAACATAAACAACCTATTCGATTAATCGTTGAACCTTATTAGACTCGTAAACATTTGAAGTGTTTACATTTTAGATGCTGTCAGTACATTGATATTGTAAAGGTACGTGTGCTCCTCACTTTACATTTGAATAAAAAAAGAGATCCATTTTCTTTGCCACATGCTCATTAGTAATACTTCCTTGTTGTCCCCCCAACGACAGCTCTGTTCCAGATCGTTCATTAAAACAGGAGATGCCATCTTACATTCCATAACATAATTCTTATTGACAGGGACCCTCAATTCATCACACAAAACCAAGATAAATGCCATCAGCGCTGGAATATCCCCGCCCACCCTCGCCAGCTGCACAACCATCAGTAAACATCACCATAGGAAGAGCGTAAATTGATTATGGCCTCGCCTGCATTCGTTTCATCCATCCATTGATATTTCCTAATGTAGCTCTGCATGCTTTATAGAGTTATGTAATGTTGTATGTCACCGAACATCTGCCGAACACACAAACTAACTACAGTGAATGATGTGGTAAGACACATTACATATATGTACACACATGCATTCAAGCACAAGGATTAAATGGGGCATAAACATATTGGGTAGAAAAAAACCCACACACACTCGCTCATGAAACTAAGCCCCATTAAGAAGCTTTATGTTGAGATATGATCACGGACGAGACTGGCCCCAAATGACATACAGATAGAGATTACTGCACTGTAGGGGCCACTTTCGGTCACACAGCATCATATCCGGTGTGGAAACTAAAGTGTCTGGGTTTAGCCTGGTTAGCATGATCCAGTTAACCCCTGCTGGTGAATACCATTACTACACCTATATACAGGTGCATCTCAATCAACTCCCACAATTCCTAGGCCATGAACCAGTAAATCATGTATATGAACTCAGACACAGAGACATAAGGACCCTGGCTCACCCTAACCTTTACCCACCCTAACCCAACATCACTACGGGTATTTATGAATAACAACAGAACTGATATCTTTCTTTCATTATTTTTTACATTATGATAAATTCTTTGCTTGTTACATATACGTACATTTCAACCGTAAATAAATTATAAATGTTAGCTAGATTATGTTCAATACCTGTTTAGAAATGTTTGTTTATGTTGACATATGATTAAATAATGGTTTGTGTTTTAAAGAACCACTTCTGTTTAGAGAACATGGTGCACATCGATGCTCCCTGGTTTCCATGGTGCATTGTGGGACTTTTCGGTGAACTGGAAGGATTTTGCGATAGCCCTTAAAATGGCCGACTCCCTGATCAGTGCCCTGACTACTGAACTAGGGAGCTGATTTAGACGCAGCCTACATCTTTCTTTATAGAGTGCTGAAGGGATGATGTAGTTTTGTTAGCCAAAACCTGGAAAAGGGTTTTCATTTTGGCACTCCCGGTTCCACAATCCCAGTCAATGGGTTTTTGGTTAAATGCTTGAAATAAAGTCCATTGTTTACACAAGCTCAAGATATTTTCGTGTTTTATTCTACAACATAATGGCCCTCATTTATCATTCTTGCGTAGAAACGGGCATATATGTTGGCGTAAGATTATGCTTACACTCCTCTCACCGCCTGATGTATGAAGCTGTGCGTACCTTTGAAATCCTGGTGTACGCAATACCTGTCCTTGATAAATGCCGCGGCTGAAAACGATCATCATTAGAATAACACGCCCCTATATATTCAAGTCTCCACTTCCCCCACGCCCTCATTTTACGCCATGGACACACGGAAGACGGCAAAGAAGAGAAACTTCTCCGACTTGGAGATCAAATGACCTATCACAATGCATTATTTTACAGCACGTGTTTTGAAACAATTAGCATTTAATTTCGTATCACTATTGGGGTGTACAATAGTGATGATGATGTGATGTGGAGTACATACCTGTCAAGTTTTGGATTTGAAAATAAGGAAAAGCCCCCCCCCCCCCCACCCCCCTATATGAAGAGCATTTATTTAAAGGCTTATTTGCATATTTTCTGTTCATTTAACATTGCTTGCCTTACATTTAGCCTACATTTTATTTTCATTCCACACATTCATTTCATTTCATATTGCTTTTCTTTTACAGTTTTTCTTTTCATTTCACATAACTTTTCTTTACTCTTTTAGTGAGTTATTGTACAGATTTGTTGCAGACTTTGCATTCTTTAAGACTGTTTTGGATGGAGTGTATTAATGGGCTGGGCCAGAGTGGTTCATTTTACATGAGAGTAGAGCGCAAACAGTTCTGTTGTCTAACGTCATCCTATTCTCTTTAACAATCTTCCGTACCATGCTAAAGTCGCAGTTACAAAACGCGCGTGACTGTCCCCCATCCTGCTCCTCTTCAGAAAAGTAATTTCGCTGTCCCATTGATCGCAGTATTTACATGAGGGTTTGTTTTTTTGGCCGGAGTGTCCGTCTCTGTCATAGCGTCCATCATCCGTCTCTGTTTTTCCGTCTCCCCGCGTTGTCACTCATCATCTGACCTCACACACTAACCTCGCGACAACTGTCACCTACAGTACCTGTAGTATTGCGGTTATTGCGAGGCCAGTGACAGAGCTCAGATTGGGAATGTTTTTTTTTTTTTACTCCGCCCGGCGAGGTATTATTATTTTTTTTAAACGCAGGTTAAAATTCGGGAGATTTACGGGAAAATACTAATACGGGAGGACGGCGGGAAAGGAGGGTAAAATACGGGACTTTCCCGGCCAAAACGGGATACTTGACAGGTATGGTGGAGTACCATTCATTGACATTAATAATTGCATGTCACTTTGTAATATTCTTATTCTTCTTATTATTATTCATGTTCGCATTTATAAGGGAAAAACAATGTTACGGACGTGAGCGCTCTGAAAGCGGCACTAAAAGATATTTTAAAACTTTCACAGAGACATCAAACAGAAAGCACAAAACCTTTCTTTAAACTGAATTTCGTTTTGTATTAATTGTATCTTAATTTTAATCAATGTTTCATCAACCAATTCCCTGGATTTAATAAATGAGAAGTAAATAAAGCAGACGATAGATAATCACGAAGCGGATGCGCCGGCGCGTGAACTGGAGCTCGTCTCATTTTTAAACAGAACAATTCAAAATGAAAGAAAACAGACACAGACTGCTCTCTGCTTTATGTGATCCGTATGAAATGTGCATTTCTCTCTGGCACGTTCACTACTGCGAAGATCACGATCAGCATCATCAACTTCATTGCAGCCGACACAAAGAAAACACTTCTTTATTAATAAACAATTAAAATATCTCGTTGCTATATTTTACATATTCATAATCATTACTTTTGCAGGTTCTTTGTGACAGATTTTTACACTGAAGTTTATAATTAGCCTACTATGATGTTGTTGTTGTTGTTAAGTTGGCTTGTGAGAGCCAACTTATTGAAATCCTATTTAAACTTATTATTATTATTATTATTATTCTTCTTACTCAAAATTTACAACTCTAACTCCTCCTAGAGCTTTAACTCCACATACTCCAAACTCGGCACGGACACTCAGACTGTTCTGACTCGGTATGCTATATCTTTTCTAACTGATCGGACTTACGGTTTTCCTAAAAATGACGATCAAAGTCGAAAAAAACTCCCATTGACTTAACATTGCGGAATGTTCAGATTTTCAAACTGGCCAACTGCCAAAAATTTAAATCTAAATACCTTGAAGCCCTAGACTAAATCAAACTGCCATTCTATACACTATATGAGCCATTGAGACTCATTTAAACTATTAAACTCATCTATTTATGACACTTATCTATCTAATCTTAAATTAATAAACTCTAAACTTAAACTCTTAGACTCATTTAAACTTATAAACTCTAAACTCATTTAAACTTATAAACTCTAAACTCATTTAAACTTATAAACTCTAAACTCGTACACGTATAAACTCATACACTTTTACGAACTCATGAATTCATAAACTCATGAACTTAAACTCATAAATTAATAAACTGAACTCTTACTCATTTAAACATAAACTCTAAACTCATAAACTCATGAATTCATACACTTATGAACTCATCAACTCATAAACTTATAAACTCTAAACTCATAAACTCTAAACTCATGAAATCATACACTTATGAACTCATAAACTTATAAACTCTAAACTCATAAACTCGTACACATATAAACTCATAGACTTATGAACTTTCATGAATTCATACACTTATAAACTCATAAACTTATAAACTTTCATGAATTCATACACTTATGAACTCATAAACTTATAAACTTTCATGAATTCATACACTTATGAACTTTCATGAATTCATACACTTATGAACTTTTAAAATCATAAATAGTTCACCATAGCAACCACCCAGAACACCCTAGCAACCACCCAAAATACCTTAGAACACCCCAGCAACCACCCAGAACACCCTAGCAACCAACCAAAATACCTTAGAACACCCTAGCAACCACCCAGAACACCCTAGCAACCACCCAAAATACCTTAGAACACCCTAGCAACCACCCAAAACACACCCTAGCAACCACCCAAAATACCTTTAGAACACCATAGCAAACACCATAGCAACCACCCAAAATACCTTATAACACCCTAGCAACACCATAGCAACCACCCAAAATAACTTAAAAACACCCTAGCAACCACCCAAAATACCTTAGAACACCCTAGCAACACCATAGCAACCACCCAAAATACCTTAGAACACCCTAGCAACACCATAGCAACCACCCAAAAATACCTTAGAACACCTAGCAACCACCCAAAATACCCTAGCAACCACCCAAAATACCTTAGAACACCCTAGCAACACCATAGCAACCACCCAAAATACCTTACAACACCCTAGCAACACCATAGCAACCACCCAAAATACCTTAGAGAACACCCTAGCAACCACCCAGAACACCCTAGCAACCACCCAAAATACCTTAGAACACCCTAGCAACACCATAGCAACCACCCAAAATACCTTAGAACACCCTAGCAACCACCCAAAATACCTTAGCAACCACCCAAAATACCTTAGAACACCCTAGCAACACCTAGCAACCACCCAAAATACCTTAAAACACCCTAGCAACACCATTAGCAACCACCCAAAATACCTTAGAACACCCTAGCAACACCATAGCAACCACCCAAAATTCTTAGAACACCCTAGCAACCTAACCCCCAAAATACATTAGAACACCCTAGCAACACCATAGCAAACCGCCCAAAATACTCGGAAACACCATAGCAACCACCCAAACACCCTAGCAACACCATAGCAACCACCCAAACTACCTTAGAACACCTAGCAACCACCCAAAATACCTTAGCAACCACCCAAAATACCTTAGAACACCCTAGCAACACCCTAGCAACCACCCAAAATACCTTAAAACACCCTAGCAACACCATAGCAACCACCCAAAATACCTTAGAACACCCTAGCAACACCATAGCAACCACCCAAAATTTCTTAGAACACCCTAGCAACCCCCCAAAATACATTAGAACACCCTAGCAACACCATAGCAACCGCCCAAAATACCTCGGAACACCATAGCAACCACCCAGAACACCCTAGCAACCACCCAAAATACCTTATAACACCCTAGCAACACCATAGCAACCACCCAGAATACCCTAGCAACCACCCAAAATACCTTAGAACACCCTAGCAACCACCCAAAATACATCAGAACACCCTAGCAACACCATAGCAACCACCCAAAATACCCTAGCAACTGCCTAGTAACCACCCAGAACACCTTAGCAACCACCCACAATACCTAATAACACCCTAGCAACCACCCAAAATACATTAGAACACCCTAGCAACACCCTAGCAACCACCATAACACCTAGCAACTGCATAACAACCACCCAGAACACCATAGCAACCGCCTAACAACCAACCAGAACACCCTAGCAACCAAACAAAATACCTTAGCAACCACCTAGAACACCCTAGCAACCACCCAGAACACCTTAGCAACCCACTAGAAACACCTAGCAACTTTAAATAACTATTCTTTAAATTTAAACTACTATAAACTTTAAACTAATTAAAACTTTACGCTACTTTAAACTACTTTAATTTAAACTTCAAACTACTTTAATTTAAACTTCAAACTACTTTAAAATTTGAACTAATTTAACTTTAAACTAATTTAAACTATAAACTAATTTAAACTTTAAAATACTTTAATTTAAACTTCAAACTATTTTAAAATTCAAACTAATTTAAACTTTAAACTAATTAAAACTATAAACTAATTTAAACTTCAAACTACTTTAAACTTCTTCAAACTTTCTGGTCCAAACTTTCACAAGCCAACTTAAAGTTTGTCTCGACGAACTTTTTAATCTAGTTGTTGTTGTTGTTTTTTGTCATATCTTTTAGTTTGTCAATGCATTTTGTGGGTGTTAGGAATTGTTTTTCTGCTCATTTCCGCACTAACTCAAAACGTGCGTACACCACCTCCTGAGCTGGCGTAGGATTTGAGCGTGCCGTACGCCAACGTCCATATTGATAAATCTCAAAGTCACCGTGGTTTTGGGTGTACGCCAGGTGTACGCTGGAAATTTGTGCACTTTTGATAAATGAGGGCAATTATACATAGTAATACCCCCTTTAATTGTGATTTTTTTAAGCGTTTACTCGTCTTGTAAAAGGTGGTTGCCAACAAGTGGCTAAATGGGACTACAGAGGTTGTCGTGGACATTAAACGTCATCATCTGAACAGGTAAACTCTAGCAAGCTATCATAACTACAACTTTCAGGGAAAATGTTTTGAAATAAAAACTGAAATAGTTGCAATAGTTTGTTTATAGCCTACAATTACCTTTTTACTTTTTTCGATAGTATTTAGGTTTCAAAATTCATAAAAGTGAACAAAATGTGTAAGGATCATAAACTTTTTGTTTTGTTGGTCAGAGAGCTTATTTTATGCAATATTCCTATTGGCTTTTTCTCAAGGGAACCAGGGTGATGCTAACGGGTTGGCCTACAAAATTACATCATCACTGCAGCACTCTATTGAAGGCCATTTAAGAGTTCCTGTCTTTTCAGACTAAATAAGACACTAAAAGCAAATATTTTGCAAATACAACACTTTTTTTCACAGCGTGCATATAATTCATCCAGTTCCTCTCTTTCTTTTTCCGTTCTCTGCCAGTGCCATAGGCCTTCTCCACTCTCAGGAAGTATGGCACTCATTTATAGCTAGAGTTGTAACTTTGGTTTCCCAGTGTTCCTTTGTGGCCGAGACGCTTGTTTCGTGTGTTTCGCATGATCTTGAGATGAAGGGCATATTTCTCTGTCTACTTCCTGTCTCAGTGTAACGCCTTTAGCTGTAGTCATGGATTTGGGCCTAATACAAAGTTTCACTGAATAATGCATGTGTCTTTGAAATAGCATAATTGATATAAATTATTCAACCGTGTCTCCAGCATTGTGTTACGTTTCCAGAACTTCCTGCTGAGAATCTAATGGACACAGAGGTCACGTTGGTCTCAAAAATCCAAGAAAATTTCAAGGCTGCTCTGTTGCAAAACTTTTAAAGCTTATAAGATTGTCTCTTACGGGCGCTAAAGTGATTTTAAAAAGTGCTTTAATGTATGCGTTTCTTGTCATTGGCAGTTTTACCTCACTGTTACATTTTTCATCCTCTTTTAGTTATTGTTGTGTTTGGCGTTAAAGGTGCAACAGGCCTTGTGGAACATTGCAGATTGCTCTTTGTAGCACTTGAGCGGCGCTGTAAACTGCTCTCGAGTAAAGCGTTTCTGAGTTTGCCATGTGGCAGTAACAAGGTCATTAACTCCACTTCGATGAGAGATAGAAACAGCACAGCAGCGGATCCCACATCCTCCGACTGTCAATTTCATGCTCTCTGAACCAGGAGCTGTGAGAGGAAGCTTGCAGAAGAACGTCTTCGATTGGGACGTCATAGCTCAGGTCCCGTGGTGGTTGTGTGGCGGAGTGTGTGGGTGCATGTTTTGTTGAGTCTGCATGTTTGCTAGTATGGGTAGTTCCCACTTAAAAATAATTTTTAAGCTTATAGGCCTAAAGTACATTTCTAAGTCAGTACCTTAGCAATCTGTATTCAAATATATATATTCTTGCACGTATCGGCCGATATATGTTCATTTTTAATGTTATCGTTATCGGCCCGATGAGAAAATTTGGCCGATATATTAAAGTCGATAAATAATGGATTTTTTCTTTCAGCTAAAACACTTCAGATGCGCACTGTTCGCCATGGTTTTGAATTCTTTGAAATATGATGTCACATTCAAATTATAATGAGAACATTATAATTGTGTGCATGGGACAGCTTTAAATGGTGAAACTTTTTTGTTTTTGTAACCAGGCTCTCAATAATGATTGGATTTAGATTTACCAGCCAATATATAGGGGTTGGCTATCAAATATAAAGAATTATCGTATTGGCCCAATTTTTCATATCGGTGCATTCCTAATATAACTATATGATATTACTGAGTTTGAAGGACTTTTTTATTTTTTTTTATTTACAAGCTCATGGTCTATTTTCATGCCATGGTGTCATACAAAGCCTTCTTGATTTAAGCCTGTTTAATTGTCATTAATACACAAATGCTTTGCCATGTGTCAGCATAAATTAGTCCCTAGACTTACCAATCTACATTAAACTGTACATGGTGTGACATACAAAATATACATACATAAAAATATTTTGCTTGTCACTCTATATGATAAATTAGTCACACCATATTATAGGTTGTGTTTGGTGTATAAATCAAATACAAGAAAACAATATTTACAAATAGAGTTCACACATTTTTAATTGAAATTATTAAATAATAATCAAATTTATTTACACGCCTTGTATTTTGCTTTTTTAACTTTTTTATTTCTGTCTGTGTATGCAATATGTATGCACACAAATATTATATATTTGTATTTGCATTTTAGATATTAGGTATTGTTTAATACATTTAACACAATATCAAGGATGCTATTGGTTTTATTATGATCCAGTGATGTGATGCAAAATAATTTTGTTTGACATTCATAATAATATATAATATTATTTAAATATATAGTATATTGGACAAAAAATGTAAATTACATATTTGTATTACAAATCTGTCACCATCAGCATTAAATTTTTTATAGTTTGAAGAATTTCTTAACTTTTCAAATACTTTAAGCTTATGACAAAGCAGAGATTATAAATGCGATTTCATATTTTTATAATAGAATAAATTGTCACAACACATGACATGTCTGTGTATGCCTAGAAAATTCAATATCATATTCATTTCTTTGTAGCCAAGATTGGTACAAACTTCTCATTGTTAAAATCTGTGGGAACTGGACGTTGCGCACCGACTTTAGTATTGTGATATTTTGTAAAATAGAATAGTAAAATGAGGAAAAAATTAAGGGTGGAGCTTAATTTTAGAGCAGCGCCTCACAATCTCTAGCTTGAAGTGGCCCAAGCTGTCAAACTGGCGTCATCAGAGAATTTACAGAGGGGGAAGCATGCTTTCAGATTTTGAATCTTTTTTTTTATATGACCAAGTAGAACAGATTCAATCAGACACTTGCATACAAAAGGAGAGAAATGGAAGGAGGAGGAGAAGGGGAGGAGAAAGGGTGGAGCGAGGGGAAGGTCAGAGTGCTGCTCTGCATAATAAAGATCTCGGCATCGTCATCGGGATTCTCCACACGCACGCTGGATATTACCTTTTTCTCCACATGTCATTCCAACCCATTCCACCAGGACACGCAAGCTGAAGGAGCATGTCTAACTCGTTCAAGAGTCAGAGCGAAAGGATTAGCTTTTTATTTAAGCCCGTAATCATGGCTACTCAATGCAAACTCTCCCACAGTCAGATAGGAGCTGGTCGTCTAGGTCGGGATTTAAAACTGGGGTCCAGGGGGCGCAAGGGAGGCCATGAAAAGTTTGAGGAAAAAAGATTTTACAAAATGGATCTAGGGCTGTCTATGACAAAAATGTGCACTTAAGATATCAATGAAACATTGAATAAATGATTGTAATTTTTTTATAATTATATTTTCTAAATCTGATAATATTACGATTTAATGATTATTCTATTTACAATATCACAATTAATTTATCATACTGTGTTAATGAATATTTATATGTGAAAATGTGTTGCTGAATTTATATTTTAGGAAGGGGTTTTTTGGCATCAAAATGTAAAAAATAAATTACACGAACTTAGGTTGACTTAAGGTCAACTCCTGGTAGATGGAGTCAGAGATCAAGTTCGTTAATGTCTTAAGATTGTACCACCACAGTTATGATGTGATTCATGTTGTGTAAAAGGTCAACTTTCAGTGTCATATATTGGAAGCTTGAACTAAAAAATGTGAGGTTGGGGGTGTTGATGTCCTTCACGGTGGCCATGGTAACTCGATTCACACGATTAGATTGTAATTAGTATTCCATAAGGCTGATCATCTATTGATCTCCTCCGTCTGTGAGATTCGGAGGACAACAAATACGTGAGGCAAAAGCTGCTTAGTTTGATGCATAGGCCAATAGAGAGGGAGGGAGGGTGGGTTGGATAAAATGAGCGAAAGAAAAAGAACGAGAGAGCTGATGAAGACAAGTCTAAGAAAAAAAATCCTGAGCATTGCATAGACTAAAGCAGACCAGCAGAAATTTGGTTGTATTCGCTAGTTTTCACTCAAGCTGCTTAATATTGGGGAAGAAAAACTCCATGTAACCCTTTCATCCCCTTCCAGACCCTAGCATCTTCTCCGTTTCTCTATCCCTCACCCGGTCCAAATCTCTCAGTCTCCGGTGGCTTGCCGAAAGTCTTCAGTCAGCCGTTTCTGCTTGGCTACCCTCAGTAAATCAATCCTGCTGATTGGGTCTGCTCTCTGACAGGGCAAGGACCCTGACGAAGACTAAGAGAGATGTATACATGTCGCTCCTAGTTACAGTCACCCGCCTACAGCAGCTTGTATTGGTGGGAAGGGCTCTTAGCGAAAGGGAGATGAATGGGAACAGTGAGGTTATGCTCGGAACATGCTAAATTAAAGTTTTAGGTTTAAAGCAGAGAGTGGTTTTTTTCATCTCAGGTCGTGACATTTTGAGTATCTGTAGATTTGTGGGTTCTGCTTTCAAGTTTGTATGTTTACATTAGCATTCCGGTACATATGTTGAGTGGAGCTCACCGCTTTTCCACTCTCGGAGTACCTTTGGGGACAGTGTAAAGTTCATCAGTCATGCAAATGAATGCAGTTGTTGAGTAGTATAATCTACCTCCAGCTCTCTGGAGAACATTGCTTTCAGAAAAACACCATGATGAGATTTCCCCTGTAGACGCAGCCCAACCAATCAAAAATATGGCATCATGTTATTTCTGTTCTCAACATGCTAACTTTGTCATCTTTTTGTGTTCACGCACATCTGTGCATGCATTTCAGAACTCTGTGCTTATTAGCATATTTGTGTTTTTCATTCTTTGGCAGGAGCATTTCAACCCAGAGTGCAAATTCAAAGAGAGTGTGTTTGAGAACTACTATGTGACGTACTCCTCCATGCTGTACCGCCAAAGCCAGTCGGGACGCTCGTGGTACATCGGCATCAACCGGGACGGCCAAGTAATGAAGGGCAACCGCGTGAAGAAGACCAAAGCGGCTGCGCACTTCCTACCTAAAGTCATCGAAGGTCAGATCAGGTTTTAAATAAACTTGAGACATTTTATCATGGTAAATCTAGCCTAAAGTGGTAACTGTGTTTTAGAACATTCTACTAGGGTTTAAACTCGTCATTAACTGGTCCAAACAGGTTTATATGCTAGTAGACAATTTAAGACCATTTTGGACCAGCAAGGTGGCTTAACCAGCTAAGGTGGTTAAACATGGTGGCTGTTCATACAGCTAATAATCAACCTGGACAAGCTAATAACCTGCTTGCACTGACTAATGACTAATATCCAGCTTGCTCTATCAGATAATGGCCACCTTGGACCATAGACATATACACTAGACGTCACCTGGGGGTTCTAAGCATGCGTCAAAACCGCCGCCATCTTGGAACAGGGGTCTTGTCATAGGAAGTATCTAGGTAACGCTGCTATCTCCGCCTGTACTTCAAATTCATGGATGATGCCGGACTTTTGTGCTGCGTATGGATGTTCACGAACGAAATTTGAACTAGGAAGAATGTTTTTTAAAAAAATTTTTTTTTATAAATTTCTCTGGACTCGATGATAAATACATGTCTGACTGTTGGAACGAACCAAAAAACTAGAAAATCTCATTCATGACGATTTATGGTGATTTTATTTCCGTTAGACCTTTGCCTATACATTGACGCTGATGCATAAAGAGGAGGGGCTCCCCTGTTCTAATGGCGCTTTTCCACTGCATGGTACGGTACGGTTCGGTTCGGTACGGCACGCTTTGGCGCTTTTCCACTGCATGGTACGGTACGGTTCGGTTCGGTACGGCTCACTTGTGGTGCTTTTCCACTGCATGGTACGGTACGGTACGGTGCGCTTCGGCGCGCTTTAATGGTACCTGATCTGTTGAGGTTCCAAACGTACCGTACCGGTACTAAAATGTGACGTGAAACACTGCAGATCACTGATTGGTCAGACAGACAGAATCGTCACTACCAGCGTCATTGGATTTGCGACACGAGACCGCTATACAGAATCATATAACCAGTAGACAACAGCCAACACGGTAGCACCTGTGTTTTACTTACTTGAAAAAAAAGAAGAGATCAACACTTTAAAAAGGAAATGGCTGAATCGTGGTCGAGGTGCAGACAATCCTCTCGTTGGTTGCCTAGGAGCGGGTCCAGCGAGAGCTGGATGGGGCAAAACAGAATGAAAAAGTGTTCCAAGAAGTAGCAGCTAGCTCAGCTCTTAGCCGCACACGGCTATCACCGGACTTACAAACAGTGTAACGATCAGTCCCACCCACTTTGAATGGGTACTAACTGCAGTGGAAAAGCAACCGAGCTAGCGAACCGAACCGTGCCGTACCGAGTCGTACCATGCAGTGGAAAAGCGAAGCCGAACCGAACCGTTCCGCGCCGAATCGAACCGTACCGAACCGAGCGTACCATGCAGTGGAAAAGCGCCATAAGATGGAGGCTCTGTTGACGCATTCGTTCCAATGAACTGCTGTAGCCAAGGTGACGTCTAGTGTATATGTCTATGACCTTGGACCAGCTAAAAAACACTTTACACCAGCTAATAACCATCTTGCACCAGATTAAACCAGCAAGTAAATAGCTTGGATCACTTAGTGACGTGTTTGGACAAGTTTGCTCTAGCATAAATGCAGGTAATATCCAGCTTGCATCAGATTAAACCAGCCACTAACAATTTTACAGCAGTAACCTGATTGAACCAGCTAATAACCAGCTACGACCAGCTAATACAGTTTACACCAGCTAAAGACCAGCTTAGACAACCCGATCTCACGACCAATTCGTATGAATTTGTACGAGTGGCTAATTCGTAACAATTCATATGACCTGACTCGTACGAATTTGAACGAATTTGTAGGATTTTTGCTAAATCGTACATATTTTACGAATTCCAAATTCGTATGAATTCATACGAATGACCTACCCCTGACCCCGCCCCTAAACCCACCCATCACGTGGGTTTAAACAAATCGTACGAATCCGTACGAGTGAGGTCGTATGAATTCGTACGAATTAGCCACCTTTTAATCATTCGTACAAATTCGTACGAATTGGTCGTGAGATAGCGTTGGCTTAGACCAAATAGACCACATTCCCAGAATCCACCAGGTTATGACCATTTTGGATGAGTTTATAACCAGCTTGCACCATCTTAAACTAGCCAATAACCTGCTTGGACCAGCTAATAACCTGCTTTCACTAGCGTAGACCAGCTAATTATCGGTTTGCACTAGCTTAGACCACATCATATCCAGCGTAGACCAACTAGTAAGCAGCTTGCAACAGTTAATGGATATTTAAGATTAGCTAATAACCATTTTGCACCAGATTAACAACCAGTTTAGATTAGTTAATAGCCTGTTTGGACCATCTAATAGTTTACAACTGCATAGCACCTAATATCCAGTTTATACTAACTTAGACCAGATAATAACCAGCTTGCATGTTTAGACCAGATAATATCCACCTTACGCCACTTAATAACCAATTTGCACCAGACTAAACCATCCAATAACCATCTTAAATCAGTTAATAACCATCTTGCATCAGCATAGACCAGCTAGTATCCATTTTGTACTAGTTTAGACTAGATAATAACTAGCTTGCACCAGCTAACGGCCCTCCCAATATTCAGATTAGTGGTCGATCAGTATGGGTTTTTCAGTTGCAGACACTTGAAGCTTTTCCACTGTCATAAATAGTTGCACTATTCATGAAACTTAAGTTATTTTAGTTCCTCTTGTGTTGCTTTAGATAACATCAGTGTGTCTTTGTTCTTCTCGTTCCCTCAGTGGCCATGTACAAGGAACCTTCACTGCATGAGCTTGTAGCAGAGCAGAGTCCTCCTCGCAAAACCGTAAAGACTTCAGACTCCCCCTCCCACAAGAACGGCAGGAAAGAGGCGCCCAGAGCTGATGCTTCATAGCACAGGGGGCGCTCACAGGGAGGGTGAAGGACATCAGTGACACTGAGAACTCCATTTTCCTTCATGCAATAAGGGCAGGAAGAGCTGTATGCGCGGCTGCTTGCTTTTGAATGGGGTGAGATCAGACAGCAGCCCCTGGCAATGAGAGGAGAATCATTGCCTCTCTCAGTCGAACCAGCTCGTATATATTTCCACTGACCCGGCATGACACCTGACCCACCATATGATTCTATAATCCCCTCAAAAACATCTTTCTGTGCCCCCACATGCCCTACTTGAGTTCTATCACAGTGCCAGACGACAAATGCGAACAATATATATTCTAACTGAAGAATTCAATTGACTTTTCTTTCCCTCCGGTTTCTTTTTGTTTGAACAAAGAGTTTGGGTGTGAGAACGAGAGCGCGAGGCGAGAGAGGTTATTATGTAATATCATCATAATGATTCCAGCAGATGAGACCCTCGCCGGTTCATTTTTTCCTGCCATCACTTTGCCAACGACTGCTCTGTGCCAATCAGAACTAAAGGAAGGAGTGCAGTAAAATTCGTTTTATTGAACCATTTAAGGAGGATTCAGTTCTATTGGTCTGCAGGTGTAGATTGATTTCTTCTGGGTCGCTGCCAGGGAAACCAATGGTATCGTCCGGAATATGTGATCGGGCAGCTTTTAAAGTTAAACAAAACTCTGTAGTTCCAATTATATTCTCAAACACAACCTGATGACGATGATAATGAGCTAAGATTGAATCCACAACCCAAACGCATCTGTTTTTGGTTTAATTGTGGCTACACCTTGTAAGATCCAAAAAAGGAAAAAACAAGTAAATTCTCTTGCGACGACTCTATTAATGTTTAATGGCCAGTGAGCTCGGATCAGCATCCGTATCATTGGCAAACGAGTGCAGATTATTCGGGGCAGTTGTTTGATAGCTCTTTGATGGTAATCGTACAGGGGATTACATGGAGTCCAGCCATGATTGCTTGAATTATTTACTCCTTTTCTCGAGAACGAACGGCTCGTTCAAGCAGCTCGGATGAGAAATTTTAATATGCAAATTTAAATTGTGGCGAGCCGATCAATGACGCAGATTGTGTGCGTTTAGACGTGTCTATTAGAGTGTGAAAGAGACAGAATGATGCGAAATGAACATCTGCTTCCATTATTTATTTTGTGTGTGTGTGTGGGGGGGGGGGGGCAGTCTGGGCACACATGTGTAAACACATTGGCTCACACAGTTGATCATTTTAATGGTTCGGTCGTGTCTGGGAATTTTAATCTGCCTGGAGATGTTGAATGATGACCTTCTCCAGGTTTCATAATTGACACATAACCAAGAGGAAGTGCTGCGACATCCAGGACCTCTTTGTAATTCCACAAGCATCTTCCCAGTCCACACACACTACTCTCCGTAAATTGATTGCAATGTGTGTGTTTGAGTAAAGAGTTGGTCAACCATCTTACAGATGGTGCCCTTTTGTCCTTCAGAAGGGAAGAGACCAGCTCTGTGATTATGACATCAATCATTTGTGGGCCAACAGCAACTGGTGTGAATGTGGTTACACCACCTGAGTAGCTGTAGATGTGACAGGTTCACAAGTTTGGTTTTGCTGTTCTGTGTGAAAAAAAGGTAATTTGTTGATTGGTATTTGAGTTTGAATGGTCATCTCAATGTCCTTGAGCTGTGTCCTGAACACCCGGCCAGCAAAGAAATGAAACTATGAGTAAGAAGATTAAATCGAAGGGAAAATATTTAGGTAAATGAAACAGGAAGACAGAAGAACGTATAGTGGATGTCAGTGAGGGTTTGTGCATGTTGCAGAACGTTTTAGCATGTTGAAGCATGGTACGTGTATGTGTCTCAATAAAAGTTGGCCAAGTTAAAGGAATATTCCAGGTTCAATACTAGTTAAGCTTAATTGACAGCATTTGGACATTGTGTTGAATACAAACAAAATGTATTTAAACTAATTTAAAAAAAGTTAAAAGGCAAGAAATTGGGTTACAATGATACACTTAATGGTAGAGAATTTTTAAAGTTTTTACAGCTCTTTCGTTGTCATATACCTTTATATCAAAAGGGTTAGTTAGGCTTTTTTTTATGATGATGAAATCATGTTAACATTCAAATTTTTATGTCTTGTGGCTATTCTATTAAATCAGTAAGCATGTTAGCATTTACATGTGTTTGCATCCTTCACTTTCATTGTAAGTGCCTCACTGTAACCCAGTTTTTTTAAAGGAGGGACAAAAGGAAATTCATTTTTGTGTTAATCAACATTATGCCACAAGTTTAACTTGTATTGAACCTGGAACATTCCTTTAAAAGGAATTGTAATGTGTAGCATGAGAAAGTCTGGAGAAAGTTTGGTTATGCGAGACGAGGTTTGGGATGAAAACGATTCGCTGGCTATACGAGAGACTGAGAGTCCTGAGGGCAGCTCAGTGATTGAAGTTAGAGAGGAAGAGGAAGACACTTTAGAGGCATTAGATTATGAGGAGCAAAACCAGAAGATCATTAAGTTGGATTCTTGGAGGAGAGCTTGTGCTTTGGTGCTAATGATGAGGGCAAGATCCTGTTCTGTGAATTAGACACTGAATGAATTCTTGCTGATTGAGCGGAAGGTGAGGAACAGGGTCCTTTGAGGATTGGGGGAAGGGAACGTGTTATGCTCGCGCGTGTGATGTAGTTACCTGGCCCGACGGAGACGTTAAGAACACAAGGACGAATGCGGTGCACACACGCCCCTCATGTGTGCTCCAAAGTCATGCTCCATTTCCTGAGCAATCTCCCCAAACCCTCTCCTGTGTGTCCAGTGGCTATTAACCTTCCCTCCAGCTCTGTGTGTGTGTGTGTGTGTGTGTGAGAGAGAAAGAGAGAGAGAGATAGAGTGAAGTAACGATCGATTGACTCAATAAAAGCCAAACTGGAGAGCAATAGCCCAGCGCTGTGAGCAATAATTTCCCTGTGCAACCGAGGAACCCGAGGACATTAGCAGAAGATGAACTGAGAGGGGTTTTTTTTGTGTGTGTGTGTGTGTTTGGGACTTTCAGTCGGTGAGAAAGAAGCGGAGGAGGAGACAACATGGAGATAAAGTGACATTCAGTTCGTAAACCCAATTTTGGTTTTGTCAATTTTCGCTTGATCTCGCTCTCTTTCTTCTGTCCAGACCTGGTTCTGCTGTGAAGCGGCTAGTATTATGGTCTCAGATCTCTCCTGACTCTCGCTCTCTCTTTTAAATCAGGGCAAGTTCTCAATGACACATTGAGTCCACCCTCTGTTTCATTTGCCCTCAATTCAAGCATGCAAAAAGAGTGAGACGATCAAGGGAACACTTCTAAAATGTTCATGCTGTATTTTTGTGATTAATTGATTTCATACTATCTATCTCAGAGGAGTATAGGAGAAAAATATGTGTATATAAATCAAAGAATGATTAAAAAATGAATATTAAATGCAATCAAAAAATGACGACAGTACTGTAAATGGGTGCTTTTGGGGAGATGGACTGCCTGGTCTTGCCAAAACTGCTGTGAGCCATATGGACTGTGGACATGTACAGATTTGAGTTTCTTTTTGTATTTGTTTTTATTAAATTGTGATATTGACTGAAGCAACTAAAGGTCATTTCACCCACAGTGAAAAATGTCATTTTCAAGAACTGATGGGTACTTCCTTGAAATTTGCTTTTATATTTAGTGGAAAATATGTATGAACCTTGTTTTACTTTTTCTGACATATTTTCCCTTGTGCAAACTTGTTTTTATTTATTATTATTTTCTCCTTTTTCATTTTAAAGCTGTGTCGTTAATAGACTAAATAATTGGACTTTTCGAGACCTCTTCACCCACACATAAGCAAAAAAAAAAAAAAAAAAAAAACTGAAACCTGAAAGCCAACGCACCTTTTCTAATCAGGTCTTCCAAATGAAATGCAGAAGAAAACAAGCCAATCCTTTTCTCCCTTATCTTCTCGTCTTCCAAAAAGCAAAGTCTTCCACTAGCCAGGGTTTGCCTGAGTGTGGCAGTAACTGCCAGACGGAACATGGCTTCCTGCATAGGCCCCGCCCTTGATCTTACACAGGAACAGGCTGATTGGCTGACAGCCAATGGAGGCGGAGCTACACACACCTGCCCTATGAAACAGCATGGAGACATAATACACGTGGAGACTCGAAGAAAGCTGACCACAGACTAACAGCCGGGGTCAGCTGGCCATCGCATGGCGGACGTGCTGCTCTTGAAGGTCGACACACCTGGGAGAGAACTAAGACTCTATTGCATGCATCCCACTTCGGAAATACTCAACGCGTTCTCACCCCAAGGCGTCATCTAACTGACAATTTTGACCATGCTTCAATATTCGACGCTAAAGGCACCCTTTAGCGTCAGTTAGTTGACGCGATCCCAGGGCGTCATCTAACTGACGCGTTACCTTTAGCGTCAGTTAGATGACGCGGGTAGGTTTAGGTCTGGGTAGGAGGGCGTCATCTAACTGACGCTAAGGGTAACGCGTCAGTTAGATGACGCCCTGGGATCGCGTCAACTAACTGACGCTAAAGGGTGCCTTTAGCGTCGAATATTGAAGCATGGTCAAACTGATTCCCAAGGCGTCAGTTAGATGACGCCTTGGGGTGAGAATGGGCTGAAATACTAGGAAAGGACTCCCTGTTACAGAGCACAGGATCTCCTTAGCACCCTCTCCTGACCTCCTACTTGCCATCCTGTGTACGTTTCTAGAGCAATTATACATCTCTGGCTGCATGGGAGGAAGGAGAGGAGTGTCTTATTACTACATATTATTGAATAAACAGTTATATTTGTATTATTGTAAGATGTGTGATGGACTTGTGATGTTGTGTAAAATATGTGCCCCTGGTTTTAGAGCATTACCATGCATAACATCTCAGGCATGTAGGAAACAGATGGCACAGACAGCTGCAGGTACTCACAGGTGAGCAGTCAGGTGACAGGTGACAGACAACCTCTGCTCCCTTGGCACATTGCACACGGACAACACACGAAACACTCGCTCTGCGCACTATTTTTTAAACTTTCCCCTTTTCTATGTCACCAGACCTTGACTAATGGTCTCACTGGCCACCTACGAACATCTGCATTATGTCACTGCATTACATGAAGTCTCGCTAATCAGATGAGGAACTGAATTAATACCGCAGGGTGATATATAAACCACAGCCCACTCTCGCTCTCGCATGCAGACTCGTTATACAATCGTAGATCATCTTCCAGACCCTTCAAGCAAGCCGAGATAATTGTCTTGAACGCCTTTACAGACTCAACAAACTCTTAAACAAGCTTCTTCATTTGAGGATTAGCTGGCAGTTGATGGATTAATATGAGGAAATTACATGCAGAACAGGGTCTGAATTTCAGCGTGGGAGGATGAAACGTAATTCAGATCCCTCTGCTGTTTAACTAAAAGTAATCCCAGAAACTAATTCTAGATCAGGACTCATGCTGCGTGAATATTCAGAAATATTTCGAAGGAAGATTGCTTATTTTAGATAATGCATTTGGGTTAAACAATCTAAGAGTGACGACTTTAAATGTATGGCATACATCATAAAAGATGGTTGCACAGTGATAATTTCTCTGCCGGGTGAAGGGAGACGTAAAAAACTGTTGAAAGTTTTAGAAAAAACAATGGAAGTTTTTTTTTCTTGTTGGTCACAATCTTATCAAAATGTTTTAAAACTGTCGGTTAAACATCATTCTATAATCATTCATCAGTAAGTTTCCACATTTAGTTAATTTACAAAAATATTTGAAACCAAATCATGTGGCCTTTAAAATAAGTTTTTTTAAAGTCTATCATCTTTGATCCCATCTGTGAAAACAATTTCTTCATGCCAGCTTGAATGTAACTTCACACCCTTGCTTTATAGTTCCATGAATATGCATATTAATTAATATATAATACCGTATCCACTCGCATAACTTTACTGTAGTAAACGCTACATGATGGCAAGTGGAAATTTAATTCAGCCATATACTATATGTTTGAAGTAGAAACTGATTCAGAAGAAGAAGTGGAAGAGTGAATTATACAGGCTCGTCTAGAAGTCAATAACTAAGTCAAGTGAAAGTAAAAACTAGTCAATTCAAGTTTAAAAACATTGGCCATTTGCGCATATAATAGGTTTTGTTGAAAATAACAAAGCATAAAACAGACAGACCGAGTTTACTGTTTCTGTACAGTATGGATATGCATTCTGGCTTCCCAATAGGCTAGTCCTTCTTACCCTGAACATTACACATACAGAACCGTACCGAAAACCATGACTTACAAACCATGATAAAAACCAAACCGTGAGTAATTTGAACCGTTACACCCCTAGTTTTAATCACTTTTGAGATTTTCGAAATTTTACTCGAAATCGTGCGCATCATTTTTTATAAATCGAGGGAACGAATTAATAAATTGTGCGCACGATTTAGCAAATCAAAGGAACGTAATAGTAGGTAAATAGTGCACACGATTTATAAATCGAGAGAACGAATTGGTAAATCGAGGGAACAAATTAATTTTTTTCTTGGAAGTAAATGTGCGGGACTCTGTAGAATCCACTAGAAATTGTGCTTGTTTTTTCTGCACTCACTACGCAAAATGTTCGAAATTGTTAGTGCATGAGAAGGCCACTCATCACTAACAGACATAATAGAGCTATTTCAACTTAAGTAGGCCCCTAATGCCTGGCTCACACTACAGGAGTTTTAGGCCGATTTATGCCCGATTTCCCCCTCCCGAGAATCGGAGAAAATATCTTGTCGAGGACCTCGATCGGTTCCGATGTTCGGTGCAGATTATCTGGTAATGTGAGGAGTTCACAGATCGAATCTTGCACCTCCCGATCTCCTCTCACACAAATCGTGCTCACCCCGATCATATCAAACATGTTTGATATTTATCGGGATGAGCAAGATTGTGATTGGTCAGTACTGTTACAATAGCCAATAAGAAAGAAGTATGGCTGTCGTGGTGAAGGAATTTCCATTGAAATAATTTTGAGTGACTCAACAGCGTGATATGCGGTATTATTATTATTTTTTTTTATTTATTACTAAATAAATAAGTGTGTAAGTGCACGAAGACAAGTACATGTTCAGTAATGAAACCAAAACTAAAAAGCGCATTGAAACAACGTGGAGTAAACAGAAGATACAATGTCAAAATAAGGTCCACGTAATATAATAACAGAACATAAAGCTTGTTAGACCATTGTAATATAACAGTTAGTTCCGATCCTTGAATCTCACTTTACGAGAGGCTTTCTGCTGATATTTCACCAGTATCGGCATTGCTCATCTCTGCGTGATTGTCAATCAGTGCAGTTACATTGATACGACACTAGGTGGCGACAAGGGAATGTCTTTGAGTGAGTAATTAAACTGTTCATTCAACGGAAATGTAAAATAATGCAGATTCATTCTAAGATATATGTAATAAAAAAGCAGTTAATTATTTTAAATATTTAATTTTAACTTTGAGCTCCACTTTATAAGGCTCAGCTGAAACGCTGAAGGTGATACATACGTTACTTCATTGTATTGATCAGAGCTGACATTCATTAGAAATATCCTTAAAGGGATACTCCACTTTTTTGGAAATAGGCTCATTTTAAGACTCCCCCATGGTCAAACAGTTGAGTTTTACCGTTTTCGAATCCATTCAGCCGATTTTCTGATATTTAGAAGAATATCAGTAACCAGACAGTTTCTGGTCTCATTGACTCCCATAGTATATTTTTTTCCTACTATGGAAGTCAATGAGACCAGAAACTGTCTAGTTACTGATATTCTTCTAAATATCAGAAAATCGGCTGAATGGATTCGAAAACGGTAAAACTCAACTGTTTAACTCTGGGGGAGTTGTAAAATGAGCCTATTTCCAAAAAAAGTGGAGTATCCCTTTAAAAGGATGATTTTTTAAAAAGATTTTGCTTTCCTTGGTCACGGCAACCTTTTCACGAATATGACTTGATATGACAGATATTTTGTTTATATCCACTTTTCCGCTTTCGATCTGTTGCGTGAGATCACGTGATCATGGTGGAATCATATATCAAGGCGCTTCCACTGGCACGATAATCTTAATAACATTGTGTAGTGTGTGATGCGCCGCGATTTTCAAATCTTGTAGTGTGAGCATGTTTAAGATTTGAGGGAAGACAATCTGCAAAGATTCTCCTTAAGTGTGTGCTGCAACCAGATTTCACAATCGGTTAGGATTTTAAAACTCCTGTAGTGTGAGCCAGGCATAAGTCATGATCAATGTAAAAGCGATCGTAAATGAAGGATATAAATATTGTACTTAGAAATTGCTACCTCCCCGGAAAGGGAAATTGTTTACAATTAAGTTTTATTGTATTCTCGTTATGTTTTTCTTGGTCTGGACCCAGACAGACAGCAACATAGTGTCGGCACAGATCCAGCCCACATCTGGTACATACGGATTCCACATGGCCCAGATGTGGGCTGGATCTGGGCTGACACATTATTGCTGTCTGGGTGTTGTAGTGAGCTTGTATTGCAATATTGCTGTAGGGGCTACAAGACCAAGAAAAACAGAACGAGAATACGATAAAACTTTGTTTACAAGAAACACAAAAAGAAGGCTGAAATACATCAATTATTGATGCCCTCTTGGGCTTCCATAAGATATACTGGCAGCAGAAAAAAAATACACTAAATCACGTCACAAATACGTGATGTGACATCATTTTACAATAACACAAGCGTGCCAGAATTTGTTTCTGAGTCCCCAGGCTGAATTTGAAAGCATCAGAGAGGCAATGAGTCATGGTTGTATCAGACCCTCACCTGCGGCAAACCTCTGCAACCCTCGATAACGGTAAACCACAACAGTAAAATCTGTCAAGGGTGATAAATGCTCAGTAAATTTTTTTTTTTCCATGGGTAAATTCTAATGGTAAGTCTTTCAACTGACCACATAAAAGCAGATTGCAGGGCACCCCGCTGCAATCTCGCCTGTGTTCACAGTGCTCTGGAGGAAATACAGCAACATGTTAGAAGTAATAATTGATCCATGCATTATTCATGGACGTCTCCCTGGGGAAGGGAAGAGGATAGCGAGGGTGGCAGGGTCAGAGAACGCACCTCTACTTGCTGCTCCTCATTACATTTGCCATCTGGGCAGAGCGTTTAGACCAGGACTTCCCTGTCCTGATCTCAACCACACACACACACACACACACACACACACACACACACACACACACACACACACACACACACACACACACACACACACACACACACACACACACACACACACACACACACACACACACACACACACACACACACACACACACACACACACACACACACACACACACACACACACACACACACACACACACATAAACTACATATAGCAAATACACGCACACAGACACACTTCATACTTGTTTTCCCTTAAAAGCCTCTATGATCTCTTGAATGATGATTTTGATCCAGCATGGCATCTCAAAGCTTCTCAGTCTTTATGCTGCGTGCTTCCAAACCTGACATCGTACACACTATTTGAACTCTTCCCTGAAGCCTTTAGCTCTGCCCTGAGGCGTCCTGAGCACATCTCCTGACTCTCTCCTGATTGTACCACTTAAACTGATCGTCAAGGTCTTCGGAGTATGAGACTGCAGCAATTTAAGACTTGTTTTATACTGCTCTCTAGTGGATGAAGGAGACACTGCATGCACAATGCAAATGAAGTCTGAGTCAGCAGGCTTGATTCTGAAAGGATGTGAGCGGCCTATTGTCACTTTAACCATTCTGTTGCTTTAATAGTTAACATAAGGTTGATATTTAATTTTCTTATATTAACATGACATGACCACAAAAATTCATAAACAACTTCATAACATGCTTCAAACATCCTCAATGAAAAATATGGCAACACTTTACAATAAGGTTTCATTAGTTAACATGAACTAATAATGAACTGCACTTCTATAGCATTTATTAATCGTTGTTAATGTTAATTTCAACATTTACTAATACATTATTTACCAGTTGTATTTGTTAACATAGTTAATTCACTGTGAAGAAACATGAACAAACAATGAACAGCTGTATTTTTTTTTATTAACTAACATTAACAAAGATTAACAAATACACTTACAAATGTATTTTGCGTATGGTTAGTTCATGTTTGTTAATACATTAACTAATGTTAACAAATGCAACTATTGTAAAGTGTTACCCAAAATATATTACCTATTATAAAACTTAATTTGCTCAGATTGTCTGATTAGTGTTACAGTAGAAATGCTTATATCAATTGCTTATTTTGATTATAGTTTTGTTGTATTTATTGCAATTTCGCCAAAATGGTTATTATTATATAATCCAGGGTCACAATCACCTTTCTGAAAAAAATCTATTCCTATGGTAAAATTGAGATTTAGATATTAGGCTCAAGTGCTGCTGTCAATAAAGCAAAAGAGAGACAAACAAAATGTAATTTAAATGGTTCTGGTCATAATTTGAAATGAAATGATGCATGTATATTTCACTATTTGTCTCAGATATGTGGATTATAGCCTCTTACAAAAACACACACTTAGTATTTATCCCAATGTCCTCCATTATCCTTCCCTGTGAGGCCTAGGTAACATCGCCATTGATTTCACTTTTATCTCATTCCAACACATTCCCTTCTGTCCTTTATTCCTCATTCTCTCCATCTCACCTTCATGTTCTCATTAGGATGTAAATGGACATTGTTGTTATCACCAATAAGGAAGAACAAAGAGATAAACAGGAAGTGTCTGCTGAGACGTTTTGGTGATGTTAAGCATCCATTACACCGATAAAGAAAAGAACAAAACAAATGTCAGAACTCTCAGACCCTGGACTGAAGCTACAATGAAAGGCCACGACTGCCCCTAGTGGCTGAACTGAACACTAGCGGGATATCTCCAACAGGGGGCGGTAGAAAGTAGAAACTGCGTGTATGAGCAGACGGAGAGAAAGAGTTTCCACGAAACTCGTCTCCATAGGAACTGCTGGTAAGATCAAAGTGATAATAATACCACCACATGCCACAAGATATACATCCCAGAGCTAATTAAACTATATAAAGCAATACATGCTAACATTACCATGAGAACAAAACAGCAGTTGTCAGAATTACGAGCTTCTCGGTCCCATTTGTTATGAATCACTATCAGTTGACAGTTTGAATTACTTGACTTGGAACTCTAAACAATTATAAGGGTGGGTCTAACAACCCCCCCCCCCCCCCCCCACACACCTTTCCCCCACCACCACCCAAAAACATATAGGTGACATTCAATCTCTGCTCCGAAAAAAGAGCAGGAAAAAAAAGATGATTCTTATACTGCACGACGAGGATATTAATAGGAAGTTTGCATTTGCACACAATGTCAGAAATAAACTTCCTTGTTTCGCATGCTCTCTGAGATGGTGACTGGCAGGGTGTGTGAAATGTCTCACCAGAGCATAAGATATGAGAGAATTGTGCTACGTGGATGTGTGTATTGGATTGCGTGTGTGGAGGGAAATATAAAGCAGAGATCTTTATATGTATGTAGCCTATCTTCAGCTTATATTCCAGGAAATGCCCAGGGTTGATGTTGTGTGGTTCACGGTAGAACCTGTTTGACCGGTACCCATACGTCAAACCCTTCCCCCCGAGAGCAGAGGCAAATAATGCTTTAGTGAACAATTTCAAATAAACTAGGAAGTGACACATGTACACACTCAGTGTGTGAATCATATCTACTGACTGAAACCTGTGACATCATAATTTGTTGGATTTCTAAAGACATGCCTTTTCTCTTTCCATCTATGTTTGTGATGGCAAAATAAACTGCAATGAAAAATATCCTTAAGCACAATAACTCAACTGAAAACTATTTTAAGAGTAGCCTACATTTCTAAGGAACTAGTAAGAACCTAAACAGTTTGGCTTACAGATATATACAGATATACATTATCAGCGCATCAGTTTCGAAAACAGAGAAGACATGTCAGGACAACACTGAAAAAGTATGTTTATGAAACAACGGTTTGAAAAGTTAAAACGTGTTTTGGGTAGGCCTGAGAACAGGGATCAGAACGCCCCCACATTAAATTACACGCCAAGACAAATGTATAAAAATAATAAAAAAAATTTACATTATTGCTTAAAATCAATTGAAATATGAAAAATGTTTCTCTTCATGTTTATACATTAATATTACTCTGTTAGTAGGTATACGTTTATTTCTGTAGATTTTTTTTTTTTTTTTTTACAATTTGCTTTGGTTTAGTAGCTACAAATACATTTGCAAAAACATGGCATTTAGGTGCATTTTCTGTAAATGTTGTGACATGCGGTCTACGAGTTTCCTTTCTGTGGCTAATAATCATCACTCACTCATGTCAATTTAAGTCTAAAAATAATTCCTCCATTTATTAGCTGGCCTATAAGATTGCCATGACATTTCACTGTGTTTGGCACTTCAGTTGTAACAATGTCTTTCTTCAGAAGTATGACTCAGTATCACAATAATTTGTTTGAACTCTTAATCCCAAATAGAAAAATGTCAACCGTTCGCTATATTTCTTTCGCTATAAGCTATATTTCAAGCTAATGATGAAATATTCAGCATCATTACTCTTCAGTGTCACATGATCCTTCAGAAATCATTATGCTGATTTGGTGCTCAAGAAACATTTCTTATTATTAATGTTAAACACAGTTCGGCTGCTTAATATTCTTGAGGAAACTGTTTTGTTTTTTAGGATTCTTTGATGAATATAAAGTTCAAAAAACAGCATTTATTATAAATATAACTTTTTTTGAAAAATTATTAATTTTATAAATGTCTGTATTGGTTTTTTTAATAAATTGAATGTGCCTTTGCTAAATAAAAGTATTTACTTTTTTAAGTTGGAAAAAAAATCGTACTTGCCCCAAACTTTTGAGTGGCAGTGTATCATGATTTCCCACTGATAATAACAGGAAAATATCTTAGAATGACATCTAAAGGATCACATTGAAGACTGAAGCAATGCCATCACAGGAATAAATGACATTTAAAATATATTACAACAGAAACCAGCTAATTTAAATTGTAATAATATTTCACAGTTTTACTGTTTTTACTGTAGATTTTTGATCAAATAAATAGAGATAAAGAGACAACTTTCAAAAACATAAAAAACGTAGTATAAAAGCCTACTAAAATTATAGACAAAGTCTTATATCCATTTGAACGAGGCATTTTGACATTCAGGTCAGAGACAAGCTAATATAAATATTCTATCAAACGATGAAAGTATGACGAGCTGTGAGTGGTTTCGTGATACATCACGAAACCCCCGACCTCCTCAAATTTAACATGGGCAAAAAACTGAACCTAACCTAGACGAAACTGAGAACGTCTCCGCCCATAAAGAGGACGAGACTCTTAAAGCTCAAATCAGCAGCTCCTTTCATATTCAAGCAGGTGCGGCTTCACTCAACAGGTGTCTGAGTCAGGGCATCCACAACGGCTCTACGCGAATTTTAAAAAACATTTCTGTGACTTTAACCCATTCAAAGTCGGAGGACTACAGAAACCCACCTGAACGTTTGCTTCCAGATATCAATATAGTTTCAGACTAGTTCATCTTTTTAAATTCATTGTGAAGATGGCGAATAAAGGAATGCAGCTCCTGGGATTTACTCTATCTCTTCTGGGTTTGATTGCGCTCATTATTGGCACAATCTTGCCTCAATGGAAGATGTCTGCCTACGTTGGAGATAATATAATCACAGCGATTGCGATGTATTCGGGCCTTTGGATGTCGTGCGCATCTCAGAGCACCGGACAAATCCAGTGCAAGGTGTACGACTCAATCCTACAACTCGATGGTAAGAGCAAACTACCTGTACGTTTTTTCAAAAGCTATATTATAGACGACAACACCACCACTGGATGTCTATTTTTTAGAATAGCCTTCAAGTTATGGGTGTAAACTAAGCATTTGCTTGGTGAAATGCTGTGTACCTGAGAGGGCGCATGCGCGTACTGGCATATGATGTCTTCACACTGTGATGATAATGATACGAGTGTTCTGGCGTCGAAGGGTGCCAGTTTACTGATATGATTTATTTGTCGTGTCATACAGCTATGTTAGCAGAGAAAATAATAAAATCAAAACTTTTAAACTTTGTCGATAACATACAAAAATCTTGGTAGCCTAATTATTTTCTTTTATTATTTTTTTTATCTGTCAAATATAATGAGAAAGTCAGTCATATTTTAAAACTGTTGTGATTCTTGTTTTTAACCGTACATGAAAACTGGCACCCAAATTGTTTGTCGTTGCCACGCCCTATAGCAACTCGTCTCGCGTTACCAGTTACCACAGCAAGGCACGCACCTGTTATTCACGCCTTCCCTCAGAAATTCCCGTTTTCCTCTAGATTTTATCCATTTTGGCTAGTGGCGTTTGATGCCATACAAATCTGTTTGATAAGTGTCTCTCACATTCTTGCAGAGATTGGTTTTAGATAAAGATATTTGTTTTGATTTTATCTTTTGTTATTCAAGGTGTTGTATGCATCCATTCGTTTTGGGTCAAAGGAAGCTCAAAGGCGGTAAAAGGGGCAACTGTCCTTCAGGAATGTGTCAACAGTGAAAGTCTTAAAACCAAAGTAGTCAAAACAGGAGATTATTCAGTTGGTCAATAAACAAAATATGGTTTTAAAAGGTATAGTTCACCCAAAAATTGGGGTTTTGTCATTACCTTCAAGTTGTTCCAAAACTGTATGGATTTCTTTCTTCCGTTGAACACAAAAGAATATATTTTGAAGATTGTTGGTAACCAGACGGTTGCAGTAGCCTTTGACTTCCATAGTAGGGAAACAAATACTATGGAAGTCAATGGGTGCCTTCAAAGTTACCGACATTCTTCAAAATATTGCCTTTTGTGTTCAACAGAAGAAAGAACAACTTTGGAAGAACTTGAGGGTAAATTGGGGGGTGAACTATACCTGTAACATTAGGTGAACATTCTGACTGGGACAATGCTTAGTGTTGGGTGATACGGTTGGGTTACGCTTTTACTCAAAGTAATGATTACACGGGGTGACTCCCACCCTTCCTCCACACACGGAAACGGTGTTCCTGTGTCGGTTGGGGGAGTCAGGCATTGTCTTTAAATGGCTCAGTATTTTGCCAACAGCTTATTAAAACGACCAAATGAGGACTCCTTTGTCAATCACCTAAACAGACAATGAAGCTATTTAAACTCTTTTTAGTAAAACTGAGAGGTCTGTGGTGTTTACCCATTTCATCCCCTCTTTTCTCCCACATCTGAGACCGATGTAAAGGAGTCATTTGGCTCGCTTCTGCCATTTGTGTTTATAGCTATAGCTATATATTTAGTCAATTACCATATCAGTGTTTTGATGTAGCTTAAATAAAACTGACTTTTATCAGTGAGTTTGTTTCATTTTATGTTATGCACGCATAAGTATAACACATATTTAATGAAATCTGAGAAGAAAACCCGGCAAGGTGACGTAATGGCCAGCAGCCATTTTGTACACCTTGTAAGATTTGAATATGCATTTTACTATTGGTGACGATCGAGCTCCTAATAAACAGTTCTTCCTAATAACTTGAGATTTTGTTAATAATTCTTAATAATTTGGCTTAATACTAAAAGGATGTGTTATGCTTTTGAAAGCCATGCCCATAAAGCAAAAGTAGATAGATTGTTGCAGTGAAACCCAAGTTCCCATGACTGGTTAAACCTGTTCCTTCTCTGCTGCCCACATATGTGTGCAATCTTCTCTCAAAGGAGGCTTCCGGTTTGAACCGGTCTTTGTTGCACCTGACTGCAGGTGTAGTGGGGGGAAGGGCTTTTCTCATCAGGTAGAGAGGAACAAAACAATCGGGCCATTTCAAAACCCTTTAGTCTGTTCATAATCTTTTTGATTCACTATTGGCACACTTTTTGTGAGCTGAACTGACTTGCACAATTATAAACCATTAAAGAAATATGTTTAAAATAAGCTTTTTTTAATGGTGTGGGTAGTCTGAATGTCACTGTCATGAATGTACACGTCGAGACAAACATTAATCTCTTTCTTCCTCTACCCTCCCCCTCTTTCAGGTGCTCTCCAGGCAACTCGTGCCCTGATGATTGTATCAATCCTATTCACAGTAGCGGGACTGGGTGTGGCCAGCATGGGCATGAAGTGCACTAACTGTGGTGGTGATGACAGGGTCAAAAAGTCCCGCATTGCCATGACAGGCGGGATAATCCTCATTGTTGCAGGTACGTTCACTCTAATATAAAGATAATAATGTTGTTACGTAATGAAACTACAGCAATCACAAAAACAGTTTCTGTGAACTAGAAAAGTACATGTAGCAGCCCCTCAAAAAAATCCTGAAATATGCAGTTAAATATAAGTAATAAAAATGCATTTTAAATGTCAAGGTAAAGGAACTCTTTCCAAGTTTGTAATATATATCTTCACAGTTTTGGTTTCACATTGCTCTCAATGTGATTTCGACAGATGACGTGCAGAAAATGTTCACTCCCAGTCAGTGGGCAGATACTGTGTCAAAAACAAATACTGTGTCGATCGGAATTTTTTTTTTCATAAGTAACTAATTTATCGCTTCTCTTCCATTCCTCAGCATTGTGTAGCATTGTTGCCTGTGGTTGGTTTACAAATCAAATCGTCCGGGACTTCTACAACCCCTTCACACCTGTCAATACAAAGTAAGTTTAAATGTGTCTCTCAACCACAAGAAAAGTATCTGCATTTTTTCATGTGCTACACCTTATTTTATAGTTTCTCTTTCAGTACTGATAAGGGAAGTCACAGCTCATAATATAATACTCTTTTTCTATAGGTATGAGTTTGGCTCAGCCGTTTTCATCGCCTGGGCAGGTGCGTTCCTGGACATAATGGGTGGAGGCATGTTGGCCGCCTCCTGCCCAAAGAGTAAACCCTCTCCCAAATACCCCAAGTCCTCCAGACCCCCCAGCAGCAGCAAGGAGTACGTTTGAGCCGCATACGTTTTTCTCAAGCTGAGGAAGTCAATAACAAATCATGAAGCACGAGTAAAAGTTTCCCTAGTCCGCTGATCTGAGATCTGTTATTATAGTAATTTCTTTTATTGTGGTTGACTTAGACTAGAACAAACCGCTCAGATCAGTGTTCTCTGGCAACTTTTACTCATGCTCGATACAGCAGCCCACCTCAGAAAAAAAGGTCACTTCTGTTTTTCTTTCTTTTGATAAGCACCAAGTCTTTTTTCTTTCTATTTACGAATCCTGTTGCTGATGTGAGTTTGGAAAGAGGGGGTTCTTCCCTAGTGTGTTCCTTGATTCATAAGACTGCCATGTTTAGTGAACCTGAAAGAGGGAGACATGCTCAGGGAAAAATCATCACTTTGTCCTGACCTCATCATCTGCCTTGCTTGCGGTGTACATCATCTAATGAATTGTGCCAGACACTGAGGAGCATGAGAACAACTTGCATTTAATGTGTGTGTATATATATACACACTACTTTTTTTTTTTTTTAAGAATTAAGGCATAAACACGCAAATTTCTAGTTCACTTTGCTTGTCCCTGTGTCGTCACACTATCTTCATTTTATGCAAATCAACATCCTCTGAGGGAAGTTTTGAAAGGAAGTATAAAATAACTAAAGTCTAAGAGAACTCGTTTATGTAACGTAGTGTTATACTGATGGTGCTTGCATGAAATTGTAGGTGAAAAACATAAGCGTGACTTGGTTTAGATGATGGTAAAGATAAAGAAGGCACTAAACTTTAAGTTTTGCAGATTGGTCGGTTTCTTTTACTGAGCAACATGATCAATGCTTCCTTTTTTAAAATCAAAGGAATGCTCTTATATATGCAAAGTGAATATTTTCACTGCCATCTTAGCTTTTGTGCTTTAGCTCCTCAGTGTCCTCCTCGTTGCATGTGCACATTTATAAAGCCAATGTTACTAAATGTTTTGATACTCCTTTCATGTATTTATACAAACCTGATACAAACCGCTTACTGGTCAGGAGAAAAAGGCTGTAGATATTTGTTTAGTTTTATCACAGCTGGTTACGAACTAGAGGTCACATGGATCACGTGTTTTCCTATCTGTGCACATTTCTTTCCTTTGGTCTTTGTGCTTGGGCCACTTGAGATGGGTTGCCCTCAAGTCAGTTTAGGAGTTAAGGTAAATTTAGGTCACATGTATATTTGTGACCAGCTTATGCAAATATTTAACTTTTAAAAAATGTTTTGACTGTTTTAAGTTTGTTACAAATTTTATGTAAATAAATTTTTTAAACAAGACCTGTCCATTGTCATGTTTTTTGTAAGTGTCTAATGATATATTTGTAGGCCTATGTGTCTAATGATACCTGTGGCAGTTAACCTATATTAATGATTTGCAAATACCTCAGTCTTGGTGAGTCACGTGGTCCTCTGATTTCTGTTTCAGCATTATTTGCATGTTCTGTCTATCGCTGCTGACGTGTCTTAATGTAAATAATCCTGTAATGGGAGAATATGAGTGAATGGAAAATGGGTCAACCTGTGGAATTAGTGAAGTCGGTCAGTAGGCCTAACATTATGCTGTAACAATACTAGGGCGAGCCATTTGTATTTCACGATTATCCTGTCATAATACAGGAAGTAAGAACATGATAAATAAAACGTGTTTACGAAGGGAAGTTGCGTTTCACCAGCTAGAAATATGTGGGACAAAATGTAAGGTACTTTTCCTCCTTCCTTGTTTGGGTGTAGTGCTCTGCCACTCAGAGATAGCCTAATAAATGACTGGTAGGCTAATCTTATCAGTCAAGCACGAAAAAAACTTGACTTCAGGTTTGACTTTTCAGACAAAAGGTTGGTAGTCTTGTTCTTCATACATATTTGGCCTAGATAGTAAATATGGTTTAACTTATAACCATATATAACCATAACTTAACGAGTCAGTAACAATATAACAAAATTATAGCCACTGGTAGACGCTGACAACTCAAATCGCGTTTACCCGAGGAAACTGTAACATACCACTTTTGATTTGAAAAGTTATTGGATGAAACCATATGTAGTCATTGGTTAAACATTTAAAAACATAAATGCTGCCAAGATTTACCACAAAATATCAAAAAGTCTGTTTGATAGCAGACGTGGTTTGGGTGATTTTGATGTGGCGCCTAGTGGAAACTCATTGCATCCAGAAAAGGTTTGAAATTTCTTAAACACGTAACCCACCTTCTAGTTCAGTTTTTCTAGACATTAATGCCAATAAATGGTTTAAAAAAAAGAGCAGCAGTAAGAAAAGCTAAAAAAAGCCAAACTCAGAACAGTTTATTTCTTAGGGTTTGTTGCCATCTAGTGGCCAAAATGGAACATCTTGACACTTTGTTTGACTCACAAAAACGAACTCCGCTTTATACACTTGTCATTTATTGAGTATGTCAAACTGATTTACACATTTATTCTTTTTTGCATGTCCCTTTATCCAGTGCTGAAATACAGAATGCAAGCAACACATAAAACAATATAAATTCTTCATACGTGCCACAGAATCATTCAGCCAACTGATCGAATCAACTTATTACATTGTTGATAAAAAATGCATAAAAATAATTGATCATGGTACTAATCAGGCAAGTGCATAGCTTTTCAAAGTGATAACTGATGCAATGTGCAATGTTTCATAAGGCATAAAAGCATGTAAAGCAGCTAGAGATGCAAAAGCCTTTAAGGAAGTGATTCTGAACCAGGGCGGGCAAAATGACTTAAGATTATTTTGATTATGTACAAAATAAGAAAAAAAGTATAAGTTTAGTTCTGAAACCACTGGAAATTAAGCATATTATTATAACCTGTAGATAGTTTCTGTTAATAAGAAAAACAAGCTTTGAAATATCTTGTAGTGTACGTGTGGGTGCTTGAATAAGATTGAATAAATAACGAAACTCAAGGAAGCTGCATATATTTCCAACATTTCCTGGTTTTAAGAGACAAACTGGGTACAAATACAAGAACACTGTGCTATAATTTTTCTCGCCAACTGTTTAAATAAATAAAGTGAAGGACAACATCTTTTTAACAGCACAAATCTGGACAGAGTGTCTACAGTGGCTGGTCTTTACCTTTGGTCTGAAATATGTTGATCAGTCTACATACACACATTTCTCTTTCTGGGAGGCACGAGTGTCACACACAGAGCTCTGATCTAAGAAGCTACTACACAACAAATCACCTGTGTGTCCTGTTGTAGGCTGACAGCTGCTGCCATGCGACTAGTAAACTACAGCTGAAACGCATGCGGATCTCGTGTGAATCTGATACTGGGAGAGGTGTCTGTCTTTTCTCCTGCTGAAAGCGTCCCGACTGTCCTGTGGCAGAAGGAAGCATTTCACGAATAGCCTGGTCCAAAATATTAAGAATCTGGGGAGGCTCAGGATGGCTCATTGCTGAGAGGGACAGGTAGTGGTCCATTGTTGTTGTTGTTGTTGTTATTATTGTTGATGACGTCATCCAGGTCTTCATCCTCTATAACCACTATGAAATAAAATTCACATCCTATTTTAAACAGAGGTGAAAATTCGCAGTTACAGTGTGTACAGTGTATAATCAGCGGAACCGTTAATATATAAATATTCCATTAAATAGATAATTTCATAAAAATTGCCTTTTGTGTCTCTCATGAACCACTGTAAACAATGATATTTAACAATGATTGAAAAATTATATATTTATATTATTTGCCAGAGAGTGGCAATTTTGAATTGTCATCTTTTTGAATTTGAAAAAGGCCTAAATTACTTTTGAAAATTGTAAAATTATTAACATAAGGTTATCTTCCTTATAAACATCTTGTAGTCAGTGGCATGTCAAGCATGAGTGCAATATACAACTGTTACCTTGATTTTGTATAGTAAATAGCTGATTATTAACAACTGGATGTTTGTAGAAATATAAGTATTACATTTTTATTTTCAATAAACACATTGTAATATCATGACCTTGAGCACAAGGCTAAATAAGCAATAAAACTGTCAACCCTATGTTATGAACTTATATACATATATATTTTTTTGTCTATGTATCTCTATCCCAACAAAAAATGTATTTAGCTAGACAGTATTAATGCAATTGACTACTTTTAACACCTATTAGATCTTCCTAAAATAAATCAATAAAAATCACCTTTACAAAAGGAAAAGGCACTAATTTCGTTTATTGACCGTCCTAAAGATGGGGTAATAAATCAGAAAGTATCCATATCTTAATAAATGGAACAAAAACATACTCACCTCTCTTTGACCGTCCAATCTGTCCGAGTTTGGGGGCCCTCTGGCCTAACCTAAGCTGGGGGGATTCGGGGCTCAAGCAGTTGAACTCATCACGCAAATGTTTCATCTGACACACCGAGTCAAGGGGACTCGGTTGAAGTTGCTCCAAGGGCGCCAGGAGCTCGGGCATATCCGCTGTGTCAAACATCCCTGCAGCGGGAGTTTCTTCTCGGTTTCCAGCGGTGACTGTGTCCGCTTCCCCGCTGCTCATCAACGCCTCTTCCGCGCCCGTGTGCTCCTTCTCCTCCTTCTCCCTTCCACCGCAACAGTACAGCATTCAGAGTGTATAGGACGACGAAACGGACTTAGCGAGGATACGTTTGTCGTTGTCTCTGCAGTGAGCTCCGGTTTCATTCCACTTCGTTATTCAGGCGGAAAACTGCAGAATTCAACTGCTCTTGACCAGCATCCCTCGGTAATGATCGTCTTTGTGTTCTCTGTGATTATCCAGTCAAACGATGCAGTGGACCGGATGGCGTAAAGCTGCTCTCTTTGACATTCACATTAGTCATTCACACACCGATACATTATAGTGGAGCTAATAAGAAACCTCAATTACAATAAGTATCACTTTAAGTGTCTTTAATTCTCTCTCTCTCTCTCCTCTCTCTCTCTCTCTTCTCTCTTCTCTCTCTCTCTCTCTCTATTCTCTCTCTCTGTGTGTGTGTGTGTGTGTTGTGTGTGTGTGTGTGTGTGTGTGTGTGTGTGTGGGTGTGTGTGTGTGTGTGTGTGTGTGTGTGTGTGTGTTGTGGTGTGTGTGTGTGTGTTTTGACGACCATTCAATGGAAGTCAATGCAGCTTGGCCATCAGTTTGATTGGCGTTCTTCAAATATCTCTTTAGTTCCACTGAAGAAAGTCGGGGGACTGCCTGCCCTGTAACCTCACAAATATCACAAGTTTTTTTGTTGATGTTTTTTTAATGATACTACAAAGATTGCCATTGGGATCATAACCACATAAATAGTAACAGAATATTGTGAATTCCCACTGTCTTACTCTTCTCACCTTTCTGTCTCCTCTTACTGTCTTTATATAGAAATAAAATATAGACAGAAGCATATCTCTCACCATATAGCCTATGTTCTTATAGCAAACAAGCTGTTATTTCTAAAATTTGTACATTAATTACATATATTAAAATATTTTTATTAGACAAATTCATATATATATATATATATATATATATATATATATATATATATATATAATATATATAATATATATATATATATATATATATATATATATATATATATATATACCAGCCATCTTGAAATTGCAGATTAGGACCCCTAGAGATCCATATTCCAATTTTGTCTTTGGAACAGCATTTCGTGATAAGTCAGGATATCCCAATCCAACACCCCCTTATGTCATAACTCTTGTATTACTGCCCAGCTGTACTCCAGCTTACAATGTACCGACGTTAATCCTGGAACCAAACTAATAAATCCGTAGAGAAAGTTGTAGGCCTGCTCATCTTCAATCACAATCTGTCTCTGAGATTACTGAAGGGGACAGAGGTCATCCTCTGCAATCTTTAATTAATGCTTTCAGTAAATACATTTAAAACTCCAAGAAAAACTCCATATTTGTCATTTTTTTGCCCTCCATGTCAGCTGGGCAACTTTGTAGAAGAGCTGGATGTGCTGCTGTCCTCATTCCCTGAGGTTGGCAGCCCATATATTCGGAGACTTCCACATCCACCTGGAGAAGCCTTATGCTGCAGATTTCCCCCATTCAATCTTCAATGGCTCACCCCCAGGTACTCATAAATCAGACAACCAGCTTGACCTCATTTATACACGCAACTGTCGAAGAAAACATTTTTTAAACCTCTGAACATTTCTGATCACTTCTTTATCACTTTTAATTTACACATTTTTTCTTATCACCAGTCTAATTCCATTTTCTCCCTCACACCTTTCCTCTGTTGTGTCATCCTCTATTCCCTCCCCCACCCAATTCTTATCACTAGATGTTAATAAGACCAAAAACACTTTATTTTCCACTCTAACATCCGGTTTAGACTAAATCTGTCCTCTCTCCTCCAGGCCAGCATGTGCTACTCCTTCAAATCCCGTGGTTATCCGATGTTCTCTGTGAGCACTGGACCAAGCTCAAGGCAGCTGAAAGAAAATGGCGCAAATCAAAAGATTCAGCTGACCTCAATAAGCTGTATCAATCTTTGCTTTCAGGATCACACTGCAAAATTTTTTTTCAAATTGCACATTTTTCAAAACATTCGATTCTCTCCTCTGCCCCCCTTCGCAACCTCTTACTTACCATCTCTTTAACAGCTGATGACGTTGCTTACTACTTCACATACAACTTCACTTCACGGTTGCCTGGGGAGGGAAGGTATTCAAAAGACATCATCAGGTCACTGGGGTACCCCAGGGATTAGTTCTTGGACCTCTCCTCTTCTCCATATGCACTACATCACTGGGACCACATGATTTTGAGGATTATTTGTTGACATACCTTTGCAAATCTCCAGATAAACTATGTAACCTGCCAATCGCTTTAGATATTTGCTTATGACTCTATAGAAACTCTAAAAGCACTGAAAACAAAAGCCACATCTTGCAGATGAACAGACTCTGTTAAAAGTTGTGCAATGACTCCCTGGGGAGGGAAGGTATTCGAAACACATCATCAGGTCACTGGGGTACCCCAGGGATTACTTCTTGGACCTCTCCTCTTCTCCATTATACAGGCACATGATTTATCCTACCATTGCTATGCTGATGACACACTTTTCACTTCAACCAGATGACCTCACAGTATCTGCACAGTTCTCAGACTACCTGGCAGACATCTCGGCATGGATGAAAGAATATTACCTACAACTCGTTTTCACAGCCAACCTGTTAGTCCAGTACAACTTTACCACCCAGCTAGGTTTATCAACAATAATCCCATCAAGTTCAGCCAGGAATTTTAGGGTAAACTTTGATGATCTAATGCCCTTCAAAGACCACATTACTATAGCACGATCATGCAGTTTGTACTGTATAACTTCAGGAAGATCAGGACCTTCCTAACTGAGCATGCAACACAACTATTTGTCCAGGCCTTTGTGCAATGCTCTGCTTGCTGGACTTCCATCATGTGCAATCAAATCCTACAAATGATCCAGAATGCAACTTCCACATCCACATCTCATCGCTGCTTATCTTTCTGCATTGGCTCACATGTTCAAAACATTGGTGCTTGCCTACAGGACGGCCACAGGCTACACCCTACTACCTCCACTCTCTATTACGAGTCGTACCCTCAAGGAGCCTCCGGTCTGTAAGTGTGGTCTACAGCACCTTGCATCACCATCAGGAACAAAATTACTCTCAAGAATGTTTATATTCAATGTTCCTTGATGTTGGAATGATCTTCCAAACCCTATCCGGACAGCTGAATCCCTGACAATTTTCAAGAAACAGCTGAAAACTCATCTCTTCTGTGAGCATTTAACTGCAGCCTGCTGAATAATAATAATAAAAAATCCATTTCACTATTCCTTCACTTATGCTCTCACCGTTCCTTAATCCCTCCCGATTCTAGCTTACTTTCCTGAACAATGGCTGAAACTTTGTATTAATAGCACTTCTCGTGTTTATTGCCTCATTAGATGAATCGCTTGTTGTATTCCTCAATTCAAGTTGCTTTGAATAAAAGCGTCTGCTAAATAAATAAATGTGAATATGAAACAACTAAAGATGCTGCATCATGGGAAAGGTGACAAGAATGAAAAAGACAAGAGGATTGAATAAAAAAAAAAATGTAGGAATAAGGAAGAAGATAAGCGAGGATTATTTGTTGGCATACCTGCATATAAACTATGTAACTTGCCAAATGCTTCAGATATTTCCTCATGACTCTATAGAAACTCCATAAGCACTGAAAACAAAAACCACATCTTGCTGATGGACAGTCTCTGTTAAAAGTTGTGCAATGTCGCTCATCGTCATTTGAACATTTCTGCATGATGTCAAGATATGAGTTTCAGAAGGTCCGTTCTTAATATATTGCATTTTTGATGAGTGAGAGGCACTTAAGTGAAATGTTTAAAGGGTACCTATTATGGCATTTTTAAATGTTCCTAATATTGTTCTGGGAGTCCCCAACAACAGTTTTACAAGCATGCAATGACAAAAAACACTTTTGTTGTCTTATAATATGCATTTATTTTTACCTGATTTGCTCACCGACTCCCAAATGAATCGTTTAGCGAGTCATTTTTCCAAACCCCGCCTTTGCGTGACGCTAATCTGTGGTGATATGTTAGACACCCAGCCGACGGGGTGTCATTGGTTGTTGCGCTAGATCTTACCCAGATACAACAGTGCTATTTTCTGATTGGCTAACAACACCAGACGAACAACACCCGAGGAGACCAGGGTTGCCAGGTCTGCACAACAAAACCAGCCCAATTGCTCATCAAACTAACCATCACGGCCAAAAATATTCAAATAGCGTTCCCGGGTGTTTCCTCAATAACAATCATGTTCCAGTGGATAAAACAATCGCGTCAACCAGCGTGCACTACACAAACAACCCGCGGAAACAGTGCAGGCATACGGACCTGGCAACACTGGAGGAGACGCGCTTGAATCCTGCCGGTTCCACAGTGAGTGAGTTTTGGGCACTGCGGCATATTAAATATATTACAAATAGTTTTTCAGCGTGAGAACTACAATGTGTGGCCGGAGAGCGTGACAAAAGACCGAAATGAGTGACTGTCACGCTCAATGCGTGATGCGTGACACTCGAGAGCCCTGTGACAACTCCATTAACAACGAGTCGACAAACACTTCACATATTTCAATACAATTGACATTGAAGACCTAAGTTAGCTGCTAGAAGCTGCGCTGTGCCTGTGCGTACACAACACACAAAATAATTATAGAACATGATACAAACATAAAAGCAACAGCCTACTTACAGATTGTGATTCGGAGAAGGAAGCTGATCCAAATAAACTCGGTACTGAACCTCCCTCCTTCAGTATCAGCCGGCTCGCAAATTCATACTTTATAGCATTTAGGTTTGTGAAGCAATCATCTTCAAAATGACGCGAACACAGAACAAGTTCGGGCTATAATACTTCTGTGGTATAGTTATGAACTGTAGCCACTGTCTTCAAATGCTCCTCACTGGGCAGATGAAAAAAGTTTGCTTTTGCGTCGCACTTCAAAACACAGCAGCGTCTCGTCGACATGATGTTTTCCCTGGTGTCTCCTAATGCAATGAGTGGGCGTATCTTATTCAAATAACTTGGACAAGTGACGTACGAAAGTGCATCGTTCGTCTATCGATTCATATCAACGACTCAGAGTCGACTCTTACTTTTGAGAGATAATAACTTTGTATACGGTGAACTTTCATATTTAAAACTTTGCAGGATGTTTTCGTTCACACTATGTTACACACTACATGAAAGGTAATTTTCAAAATTCCATGATAGGTACCCTTTAATGTATGCTACTGCTAACATGATTCCTTTACTTCAGCAGAGACAGTTCAGAAGCCTGTCATCTGACGAATACTCTGAATGAGGAAGTCTTCAGGTTTAGTCCTGTTAGAGATGTTGCTTTGCTATTTCTCCCCAGTGACTATCTTTGAATTTAAAGTCATAACATTTAAACATTTTTAAAGATTATTTTGTGTTTGGATATATTTCTGTCTTACTGTAACATTTGAGACGGGCAAATAAACAGGCCGGGAAGCAGATCCACGTGCAGGTTTAGATTTATTAAAGTGTGAACACAAAGTAACTGGTGGGAACGACTGATGGAGAACAAGTGAAACAAAGGGCTATATACACAGGCTGACAAAGCTTAAAAAGATAACAGGGGGGTATGGCTAATAAGAAACACCTGGGGAGACTAATCAACATTAAACCTACAAAGAAATGCAAAACATGAAGCAAGAGGAAATAACTTGAGTCCAGAAACACACAAGACAGGGGAACACAGGTTGGAATCATAACACTTACTCTCTGAAGCTGTGTTTATTATGTGGTTTCAGTGTTGCTAGTTTCATTCTTTGTGGTATATTTTCATTCATTAAGCATGTCTGGATTCTTCATTTGCAATGGAGCAATGCAGTATTGTTCTCCGCCCTGTTTTGTGTAATTTTTAAGTCTAATGCTAAAAGGATGCTGCTGTGAACGGGTCAAACAGGTTAATGAGGTTTTCCTTTAGAGCCAATGTGATGGCCTTTTTTCTTTATACCCACTCAGTAAAAAGGCAATATTGTGATCAGAACAGCAGATACTTTCATTACGCTGGACCTGCCAACACAGGTGAGAGATTTTCTACAGCGATATGCGGAATCAGAGAATCTTTTCATTGCTCTCATCTGCATTTTTACGATATTTATTTAACCCTTTGTTTTAGGACTTGAATAGTTTTCACTCTGCCTGCATTTATGTAGTCACTTTTAATTAGATCTCTTGTATCAAGAAAATATCTTGCATATCTGTTTAAAAAAATCAAATATATACACAATTAAAATAAGGGTCTACTTATGTAGTAGATTAATATACTATGTAAATGCCTTACTGTAAGGTTTCCTTTGTTAGCATTATTTGACTGCATTAGTTCACAGCATTTATAAATCCTATAGGTAATGTTAATCTTAACATTTACTTATTCATTAAGTTTAAAAGTTGTATTTAATCCACTGTATGAGCATTTTTATTTACTAACATGAACAAAGGTTTATAAATGCTGACACACATATACAAACACTCTCATTGGTGTGTGTGATACCTAAATCATCATACTTCTCTACCTGTTGTACATTTGTAGCTGTAAGCATGTCCAACTCCATGGTAGTCATGCAGCCAAAGCCTGTTATGATCTCTAGTCATTCTGATCAGTGGGGATCAGAAATCTGTGACTGCTGTGATAACATGCCTGAATGTAAGTAAAGTTTAGAATAAAATACAAAGGTTACACTAATTCTATGGTCCACTTTAGACATTCAACTAACTATAAGTAGCTTTGCAACTACATGCCAACTAACTCTCATTAGAGGATCAGAGTAGGGTGTTGGGGTTTAAGTTGACATGGGGGACCATCAAAATAAAGTGTTCGCAGATATAAGCAGACTGTCTAACTCGATTAAAAGTTAGTTGACATGGTTGCAAAGCTACATACAGTTAGTAATGTAGTGGAATTAAAGAGGAAAGTTCACCCCAAAATGAAAACACTATCATTTATTTACTCAACCTCACGTGATTCCAAATATGTTACTCACGGTCAGGAAACACTTTATTTTAAGGTGACGTAGTTACACGTTCTTACAAGTAGGCTGCTTGCTAGTCTATAGCAGTAAACTATGCACAATTACAAGTAACTAACCATAACGGTAACTTTATAGTAGGCTGTGTAGTTATAATGCAACTACGTAACCTTAAAATGTGTAACCGACTTGGTTTCCTACACTCTGTGTGGTCATAGATCAGTACCATCTTAAAGTTACAGAGACAGTTCCACTCAAGCATCCTGCAGAATGAACCTACATTTGATTTTTCTTTTTTCCTAGGCTACAACATGATGATGTAATGTATTCTAGGCTAATAAATATGACCTCCCTTTCTGTAAACAGGCTGCTTTGCTTTCTGGTGTTTGCCGTGTTTCACGTGCATAAATGCTAAGAAATTCGGTGAGTGCTTATGTCTCCCCCTGCTGGACTTCTGCGGGTGCGTCCCACCCATAACCATGTCCATTAGGGTGTCAATGCGCCAGCGTTATGGCATTAAGGTAAGAATCACCTTTCTATCGAATTTACTTTAGTTACATTTAGGGGAGACCGCTGGGAAGTTGTTACAGACTAAATACTAACCAAAAGTGCAATCACACAAATGTTTATTTCCTATATCAGTTTAAACGCGTATAGTTTATACTGGTCTTTAACAATTTTTTTTTGTAAATTCCAAACTCAAATTTCACTACTATCATATATTTTCTACAGCTATTGCGTAACAAGTGAAAACATTAAAACCACACTGACAATTAGTAGTTCAACTGAGAAATTGAACAAATCTTTTTTTTTTTTTTTTTTTCATAAATGTCAGGACAAAAAAAAGTTTTTTTTAATTATTATTATTGTCGCAATTTGCCATATATTTTGCCATATACACAAACGATGTAAAAATGAGTGCAATACTAGACTAATAAAGGGCTATGTTCATTTGCAGGGTGATATGTGTAATGACTGCCTGATGGCCACGTTCTGCAGAGCATGCGTTTGGTGTCAGATGTCACGAGAGATGAAGACACGAGATCTACAAATCACTCTTATTGGTGCCAGGAATTTATAAGTGTAGTTCCTAAATAACTGCCGGATCATATGCAATGCAAAATCAAAATTGTGAGATATAGCCTATAGGCCTAAACTCGCGATTCTGAGAAAAAATGAATTGGACTTTAGACTTATAACTCGCAATTGAGAGATTATGTCTCACTTTTCCGAGAAAAGATCAAATATATAAACTTGCAATTGCGGGGGCGAAAAAAATCTGAATTACAAGTTTAGCTAGCATATATCGAGTTGAAGCTGCTTGAGCCCCTACACTGCAGACAGCAAGCCAAATCTGTGTGTGTGTGTGTGTGTGTGTGTGTGTGTGTGTGGCATGCTAATAATAAGAAAAATCTTAAGGAAAATATTTCATGTATTTATGAATAAGCCTATATGTCATTCATTGATTTGGTCATTTATTGATATACCTTGCTTTTATAGGAGGCTTATTTTAATGGTGATTTTTATGTAAATCCCTTATGTAATTTGATGAAATGGAATGAAATTTAATAAATTTTGTAAATGTCTGTATTGTCATATATTATGCAGATTAGAAACACAGTAGCTGACATTAAAGATATGTGACCATCTCAAATAGTGTGACATCTATATGGAATCTTTAAAGGAAAAAAATATATACAGTGCTGTGTATTTGTGACAATCATTGGACAATCAAAAAAAAAAAAAAACTTAAACCTTTTGTATTTGTCTTAACCCTTAAACTGTCATGTGGAATATTTTCCCAAGGGGGTATCCATCAGCCGGAAACTGAAGCCTCTCAGGGCGCCGTCATTGTAGCAGACCATCACCTGCTGTTAGCATTCCATTGACTCCCATTCACTCCCATTCATTTTGGTGTCACTTTGACAGCGAATAACTTTACATCTGATGCGTCCAAAGACTCCATTTGTCCATTATTTATTTCTAAAGAAACACAACAATGTATAAAAGGCTCCATTACTTTGTATCTTACGTTACGGCCAAGGGCGCCGTAAAGGGGTGGAAGGTTAGGACGATTCCTTGTTTATACTCGACGCGTCCGCAAGAGCGCGAGTCTCCGCAGACTGCGCGCGCGTCTCCCCAAACGGACGAGGCGTTTATACTCGACGCGCTCGCCGTTGTACTATTCTGTGAAACGACAGGGGGCGACTCGAGTAATTGTCCTCTAAACCATCAGGAATCAACCGTGAGAAGAAGAAAGGTCCACACGTGACAATGTTTATTTTAGTACACCAATACCACTACAAAAGGAATCGTGTAAAACCCAGTAAACCCTGAGATTATTAGGTAATGACAATAAAACAAAATATATGGTTATGAGAATGTGTATACAATATAAATAAATTAACAATATCTAACATATTTTCTAATTTCACTAAAAATGTCATTAAGTTTCGTGAACATTTTTATTAAACATGGACCTTTATGTTCAATAAAATACTTTTAAGCTATTGAATGCTCATTATTTAAATGTAATCAACTTATAGACGTGCAAACTGGGTGCCGGTGTAGTGAGAAGTTCGAGCTCGGCCATGATTCGGCTCGAAGTCGTTCATCTTCGGATGCGGCGCCGCGCGCGAAGTTACAAAAAGTGCCGTGCACACCGCCAGGCGAAATGGGGTCTTGCGCACCCAACGCGCACGCCCGCCCACACCGCGATGACGTCATTTTTGCCGCGCGCGCTTCGCGCTCTTGCGGACGCGTCGAGTATAAACCAGGCTTTAAGGGCCTAGGCTGATTTAGGGCCCAGAAGAGCAGACCCCCTTTTTCTTTTCTTATTTCTTTTCTCTTTTTTATACATACATTAAATGCGCTAGGGCCCCTCATGCACTAAATGTGTATTTTGTCTGTTTTGACCATAGATTCAATATTTAAAAAACAAATAATGTATTTACTGTTTTCAGTCACACCCCTCTCCCTCACAATGGTTCATTCCACCTGCGCTCTCCAGTAGCACCTCATTGCAGTACACGAGATCCGGGGGGCGGAGTCGGATCCAGATTAAGGGGTGGGGTTGGGTAGGTTTAGGGGTGGGTTTAGGGATAAGGGGTGGAGCTGGGTAGGTTTAGGGGTGGGTTTAGGGATAAGGGGTGGAGCTGGGTAGGTTTAGGTATGTAAGGTGGGAGGAGTCGGATCTAGATCCGACTCCTCCCCGTGGATTTCATGTTCTGCAGTGAGGACCATCTCGCGCTGTCCGAGCTACGATCGCTAGTGTAGCGTCTCTTGCTTATTGCACTTGCTATGATGCAGTGCAAACAGTGACACACGCAGGCATGTCACATCAAAAGTCAGGGCATCAAAAACGGAAAGAAATGAAGGAAAGAGAAGACAGAGAACGCCGAAGTCGACAGTATGTGTCACAGTTTTTCAAAAAGAAAGGTAGCTTGCCCTATTCCTGTATTCCAAAACTTTCAGAGTTATTACTTATTTTTGTTGCTACATGACCCGCTTTTATCTAGCTAGCTTAGTAAAATAATTACTGAATTATGAAACAGATTCAGCGGCTGCTGCACACGTCCTCCTCCCCCCACGTCCCCCGTCCCCGTCTCAGCCGAACAAGGTGAGCCTGAGCGCGAAACTTCATGAAGATTCTAGTCTCTAAGACACGAAGTCTCTAAACACGTCTTATCTACTGTGTTCGCCACATGATGATAACTTTACAAAACAAAAAGTTCCCTTTCAAGGCTACGGAACTTCGACATTACGGATGTCGTATATGGGAACTCTCTCTCATCCTTCACTTCCGCTGAAATCTTATTGGCTAACGCCAGCAACGCTGGCCAATTGACGCAAATATGCAAATACTGAAACCCCGTTGCAGTATAATGCAAGTGCAGCGTCAATTCCTCCTCAGAATCTCTCTCTTCACGCTCAAATCGTGTGCTAGAAAGCTGATACTACCCTACTTGGATTTTTTGCTATCGTTGAAGGTGCACCGGAGATACCTGAACTGTCTCCAGCATCCGATGGCGACCGTCTGCAATCTATGCTCGGGCCCCATAGTGCCCCCGACCTGCACCTGTTCTGCATCGCGTGCATGGGGCTGGCCCACGCGGAGTCGGCCCTCAGGGATGAAGGGTCCTGCGACTTCTGTGCGGACATGAGAACGACTACGGTGCGGAGCAGGCCGCCCCTCTGGCACCCACGGAAGAGACCCCCGCGGATCTGCAGGAAGAGCTCTTCCGTATCCTCTCGAAGGCCGTCGAGGAACTGGATTTATCCTGGAAGGCTCCCGACGAGCCCTCAAAGAGCAAGTTGGACGCGTGGTTCCTCCAATCGAGCCGCCGTCAGGCCGCTTCGAAAAGGGGAACCCCGTTCTTTCCTGATGTGCACGAGCACGTGGTGAAGTCGTGGGTGGCCCCGCAATCGGCGCGCACCCTCACTTCGACCCAGGCCATGTTCCCCCCGTGGACGAGGCGGGGGACCACGGCTACCTCCGCATCCCTCCTGTCGAGGAGACCGTCGCTGCACATCTTTGCCCGTCAGCTCCCGCCCTGGGCTCGGACCGCAGCCTGCCGTCCCGAGCTTGCAGGTTTACGGCTCACCAGGCTAACAAGGCCTACGGCGCCGCGGGGGAGGCGGTTTCTGCACTACACGCTATGGCCGTTCTTCAAGTGCTGCAGGCCAAGCGATTGAAATCTCTGGATGGCGCCGCCTCTGTCGACGCTGACGCCATCCGAGACCTCCATTCGGCAACGGACCTCGCGCTCCTGGCCACGAAGCGCTCGGCCCAGGCGATTGGCCGTTCGATGGGGTATTTGGTGGTCCTCCACAGACACCTGTGGCTCACCCTATCGGACGTGCAGGAGGCGGACAGGAAGACGCTGCTAAACGCACCGATCTCCCCTGATGGCCTGTTCGGAGATGCCGTGGAGAAGGTCACCGAGCGGTACTCCGAGACTCAGAAGAAGGCGAAGGCGATGAGCCATGTGATCCCTCGGCGAGCGCCGCCGCCGCCCCCGCCGCAGCGCCCTCGCTCTCGCTCGTCTTCCGCCTCGGGGCGCCAGTCCCAGGCTGCGGCCAGACATCAGCCAGCCTCCCGCCCGGGACCGGATGCCCGTAAAGGCCGACACGGGCAGTGGCAGGGAGCGGGAAGCAAGAGGCCGGCTCAGAGGAGCCCGCGCAGAAAACCCGCCGCGTCCCCAGCGAGGCCCAAGCAGTCGTCCTGACCGCTCGGGCAAGAGGAGAGGAGAGCGCACGGATGGCACCGCTTCCAAGCGGCGCGCTCTAGAGCACGCGGTCCCTCTGCGTTCGGCGAGCGACGCGTGCAGTCATGTTGTGAATGTTGTGTGTTGTTCAATAAAGCAAATTACTTCTTCACAAACAGAGCTTTTTTCTCCTCTTGCACTTCACACTGTGTTACCCGCCCTGTCTTCGAGCAGCGCAGAGTCACGGTCATTAACTATAAAGGCGCCTCGCGGGAAGCGCGAGGTGTCTATCCCCAGCCCTCACATAGCGGCGATGACCGCAGGTCTAGACCGGCCCACACTCAGTCGTTTCCTGACGGCGTGGGAAGCTATTCCGGGCATCTCGCCGTGGGTGCTGAATGTAATTCGACACGGGTACACACTTCAGTTCAAACGCAGACCACCCCGCTTCCGCGGCGTAATCCAGTCGTTAACTTTGCCCCAAAATGCTCATGTACTGAGGCAGGAAGTGTGCAGTTTACTCGACAAGGGAGCGATAGAGCCGGTTCCCTGAGCGAGCGGGGGAAACGGATTCTACAGACGCTACTTTGAAGTGCCGAAGAAGGGAGGGGGTCTCCGCCCCATACTGGACCTGAGACACGTCAACAGAGCGCTTCACAAGCGCGCTTTCAGGATGACTACACTGAAACAGATCCTGGCGCAAATTCGCCCCGGGGATTGGTTCGCTTCAGTGGATCTAGAGGACGCTTATTTTCACGTCCAGATAGCGAAGCGCCACAGGCGATTCCTGAGGTTTGCGTTCGAGAATGCGGCGTACCAATACACGGTTCTCCCGTTCGGGCTAGCCCTCGCCCCCCGCACTTTTTCGAAATGTGTAGACGCGGCACTTTCACCCCTCAGGTCGAGGGAGACATTGGTCGGCCATGTGGAAGCCCTACTTCGCCATTTGAAAACGCTTGGTTTGAGGGTAAACGTCCAAAAAAGTGTGCTCACACCGAGCCAAACTACCACATTCCTGGGAGTATGCGTGGACTCAGTGAGTATGAAAGCGTGTCTCTCCCCCGAACGAGCGGAGGCTCTGACTTCTTCGCTAGGTCTCTTCAGACCTGGCAGACTCGTCCCTCTGAAAGAGTTTCAGAGGCTATTGGGGCGGATGGCAGCCGCTTCGTCAGTGTGTCATCTGGGACTGCTACATATGAGACCGCTTCAGCACTGGCTGAAAGCGCGCGTCAACCCGAGCGCGTGGCACTCCGGCCGCAAGCGCATTATGGTCTCTCTAGCCCTAAAAGTTTTCCGGTATCGACTGGAACAGCGGCATGTGTTGATTCGAACCGACAACACTTCTGTGGTCTCTTACATCAATCACCAAGGCGGTTTGCATTCCAGGGACCTATTCAAGCAGGCGGAATCTCTCCTGCTGTGGGCGGATCGGTTCTTTCTCTCGGTGAGAGCGACACACATCCCCGGTGTTCTAAATCGGGGGGCGGATATGCTCTCGAGGAACGGGATTCCTCAAGGGGAATGGAGGCTTCACCCCGGGACGGTTCAACTGATATGGGATCTTTTCGGCAGAGCGGAGATCGACCTCTTCGCGACGAGCGAGAACGTGCATTGTCGGATGTTTTTCTCGCTGTCCCGTTCCCCCGGGAGATGGACGCGCTAACTGCGCGATGGCCGAAAGCCCGTCTCTATGCCTTTCCTCCGGTGAAAATTTTGCCCATGGTGTTGTGCAAAATCAGGGAGGAAAAGGCGGCGGTGACTCTAGTGGCCCGTACTGGCCGAATCAGCCCTGGTTCGCGGACTTGGTGGAGTTACTAACGGAGCAACCGTGGGAAATTCCGCTCAGGAAAGAAACCTACTGTCTCAGGCGAGTGGATCGATTTGGCATCCCAGCCCCGGGCTGTGGAGGCTCCATGTGTGGCCGCTGCAGGGACGCTGAGCGGGATCGATGTGCTTCATTCGCGGGTTCAAAATACCATCGCGGAAGCGCGAGCCCCGTCTACCCGGCGCCTGTACACTCTGAAGTGGGGTGTTTTCTCTAAATGGTGTCAGGATATCGGTTTAGACCCAGCGAACTGCTCGGTGTCGGATATTCTACGCTTCCTTCAGTACAGAATGGACGAAGGGAGCCTGCCATCCACCCTGAAGGTATACGTAGCTGCTATTGCTGCGTTTCACCCGCCTGTTGATGGACAGTCTATCGGTAGACATGCGCTGGTGACTCGGTTCCTTAAAGGAGCTAGGAGATTATGCCCTGCACGGCCGCCTTCCGTGCCGCCTTGGGATTTGACTTTGGTCTTGGAAGCTTTGTCGCGGCCGCCCTTTGAACCCTTAGTGTCGATTGCAGTTAAGGAGCTTTCGATTAAAACGGCGCTGCTTCTCGCTCTCGCTTCGGCGAAGCGGGTTGGGGATTTACAGGCTTTCTCTGTCAGCGAAGATTGTATTCGCTTGGACCCGGAAACTGTAACGTGACTCTCAGACCGAGGCCGGGTTATGTCCCTAAATCGCTCAATTTCCGTTCAGGGCGCAGATTGTTTCTTTGCCTGCCCTGTCTGTTGAGCCATCGACCTCTCTGTTCGGATGCTCAAAGTGCTATCTGCCCAGTCAGAGCGCTCCGGGAGTACATCTCTCGCTCGGCTGCTTTCCGAAGCTCGGACCAGCTATTTGTGTGCTTTGGTGGATGCAATAAGGGACGGGGAGTCTCTAAACAGAGGCTTGCTCACTGGATTGTGGACGCTATTGTTTTGGCTTATGACTGTATGGGACAGGAATGCCCCCTCAATGTTAAGGCCCATTCGACCAGGGCGATCGCCTCTTCGTGGGCCTGGACTAAGGGTATGTCTATTTAGGATTTATGTCTTGCGGCTGGCTGGTTTTCTCAGAATACGTTCGCCAGGTTTTACAAGTTGGATTTACCCTCTGTGGCGTCTCAAGTGCTTTCGGTGAGTTGAATTCTTGCACAGCATTTAGAGCTCTCTGCGCTTTGCTCATGAGTTGTTCTGGTGCTTATGTGTATTAAGACTGTTGTCACCGCTATGCGTTGGCCTTATTTTACTGTTGTTGTTGCCCTGTTGGTCTACAGTGCAGACTTCCCCCGGTTATACTGCTCGGGATATGCAAATTCTGGCAGTGTTTTGTGAGTTTGTGATTCGTCCCCTTGGACCTATCAGAGGTTAGAGGCTCGCTATTGGCCAGTCTCGTCCTATCACAATGCTGGCATTCTGGGGGGGCGGTGTCGGGGTTTTGTATTGGGTTCTGTTCTGTGGTTTGCTTGCTTCCACGGCGGGATTCTATACAGTTCCCATATACGACATCCGTAATGTCGAAGTTCCGTAGCCTTGAAAGGGAACGTCTCCGGTTACTTTCGTAACCTCGGTTCCCTGAAAGGCAAGGAACGAGACATTACGCTCGCCGCCGTGTTCGCTATTGATTTGGCGTTCTGTTCGATTCTGAGGAGGAATTGACGCTGCACTTGCATTATACTGCAACGGGGTTTCAGTATTTGCATATTTGCGTCAATTGGCCAGCGTTGCTGGCGTTAGCCAATAAGATTTCAGCGGAAGTGAAGGATGAGAGAGAGTTCCCATATACGACATCCGTAATGTCTCGTTCCTTGCCTTTCAGGGACCCGAGGTTACGAAAGTAACCGGAGACGTTATCTACACGCTTCAAAAATTACAAAATCAGTTTGCCGTGTATGTGTCGTGTGTTCCCAACAACAGGTTCCCAACGCAGTCTCATGATGAAAGTGCGTATCAATACCACGAATGTTATTTCTCGTGCCATTGATACGCCAAAAATGGTTTTTGAGTGCATGCTACGCACTACGCACTAGGATTAAGGGGAGGAGGGTGCGTGCGTATTACACGCCATAAAGTGCGTATCATATGCACGCGAATATACACGCAAAAACTATTTTTGGCGTATAAATGTCGCGAGAAATAACATTTGTGGTATTGATACGCACTTTCATGAGATCGGGCTCTGTGTTCTGTGAAGTCACAGTGCTCCTGCAACGATCGATGCTGTCAAACTTGACGTTCTTAATGTGAATAAAATGCCCCAGAAAAAAATAATATAAAATTGAATAAAACATGTGTCTGTAGTAACCATTGGCTATAAGTTTACAAAATAGATATTTTTATATTTTATATTAAGAAAACTAAATAGGGCAATAAAAATAATATGGTTATTATTATGTGTGTGTGTGGACATGTTTTTCTATCCTGGTGGGGACTTAAACCCGAATGCACACAGACTCATGGGGACTCGAGTCACTGTGGGGACCTAAATTGAGGTCCCCATGGGCACAAAAGCTTATAAATCATACAGAATGAGTTTTTTTCAAAATGTAAAAATGCAGAATGTCTCCTGTGATGGGTAGGTTTAGGGGTAGGGTTAGTGAAAGGGGACAGAATATACAGTTTGTACAGTATAAAAACCATTATGTCTATGGAGAGTTCCCATAAAGATAGCGCACCAGACTGTGTGTGTGTGTGTGTGTGTGTGTGTGTGTGTGTGTGTGTGTGTGTGTGTGTGTGTGTGTGTGTGTGTGTGTGTTTGACTTATACAGATGCAGAGTCAGCAATTGAGATAATAAATGTTCTCCCTTTTATGTAAACAAGTAGGCTACATATTTCTAAAAAAAAAATCTTGTTTTTTTGTACTCATCTTTAGACATTTTAACTATGCAATGTGCTAAGTATAATTTTTAAAGTATACTGGGCATGTTTATTGGGTTAAATTTTATCTGTAAAAAATGTAGGGGGCCCAGAAATTTTGGTTTCCATAGGGCCCAGAATTTCTGGCGGCACCCCTGGTTACGGCCCCGTAGAAGACGTTTTTGTAAAAATAGGCTAACGATTGCGTCATTACCACGCGCCTCTGTCGCACAGTAGAGAAATTACCGTATAGACAGGAGAAGCTCGCAGGCGATCTTTTACTGTCTATGAGGCAATCGGGGGGACATAAAGGCATAAAGTCAAGGGAGAAGCCAATAGATATAGAGTCCATAAAAGCAACGGGACAAAATATTTCAACAACGTCTTTGCAAGAGGTGATTCAGATTCCTCTTGGCACAGCTACTAGAAGACTTACAACTGTCAGACAAGTTGCTCACGTCACATCTCCGTCGTCAAGCTCAGTTTGAGCCTGCGCAGTACGCTCAGCCATCAGGAAGTGAGTGCTTCTAATTGGCTTCACTTTTCTCTGTTGAAATCTATGGGATCGCTTTGTCCATTTCTATGTTTTTTCCCCTCCAAACTAAGATGGCTGACGTCCAGTCAAAATGTCAAAATTGTTCTGGAATATCAATCCATTCCTTTTAGACTCTTGCAGGTAAAAGAAAATTTGTTTTGTTGCATCAAGTAACATCTAAGGAGTCATATTGTTACATTTTCCAGGTATTAACTTTAGATTGCTATTAAAGTGTAATTTGCATTTACGTCAATAAAGTTATGTGATTACATAATGTACGTTACTTGTAATGCAATACGTGTTACTTCAGACAATTAATCTGACTGAAGCTTGATAATTGCGACTTTTTATCTCACAATTGACCCTTCGCGTGGAGCTTGATTGACAGGTGTTCTAACCAATCATACTTCTCCATCCGCCATTTTGTCCGAAAAAGCAGCCAGTAGAGTTAGGAGGATTTTAACTTGGTAAAATAAATATACTGACGCCTTTCCGCGGTTAAAACAACATTACTTCTTATGTTCGTTCATGTTTATTTGATGCTATAAATGAACTAGAAGGAAGAGATGATCGGATCACGAGCAGCTTTAACGGATGCTCTACAGCGATCTGTCACGGCACATTAAAGAGCCCCAAAACGGTATTTATTGTTTAAATTTCTTTCAAAAAATGACCACATTTGAAAGCTGAGACTTTGTTTAATATGTTTAATATCAAAAGTAACCGAAAAGTAACCTGGTCTGTCCTGTCTGTCCGCGTGTTGTCAGTCTCCTCTCTGCTCCGCGATGTATTTTTCACTGCGTGAGAACATGGTGAGAGCATGAGAGCGGCATAGCTTGTCGGAACATAGCGACAGTAACTAAGGAGGGCGGGTCTTTGCGAAGGGTCAATTGCGAGTTTACATCTTGCAATTCTGACTTTATTTTTCATAATTGCGTGATATAAAGTTGCAATTGTGTGTTTGCTTATTTATTAGTATTTTATTTATTTAGGGTTTAGACAAATCGTACAAATTTGTACGAATTGGTCGTGAGATAGTGTTGGCATTTCTCTAGTCGCGCTCAATACTGTGAAGATGGCGAGTGCATCGTCAACTTTATCTTTGCAGCCGACACTGACAGAAGTTTATTAATAAACAATTCAAATGTTTCATGCAAAATCATTACTTTTGCCGGTTCTTTGCGGCAAGCTTTATTTCAGGTGTTGCGTGATATCTCTGCGCCCAAGTAGCAGTGCTTTGCCTGTGCTCCCCAGACCCCCGCCCCACCTTAATAGTCCCAAGTCAATATCTGCCAAGGAAATACTCGTTGTGAATAAGCAGGCCACTAGAAGTAATTAGTTGTTGTTGTTTTTTTTAATCAATTTTACTCACGACATGCTATCCGGCAACAAAGGATTCCATTTATTATGTTAAGCTAAGCTAGCGGCGGCGCTGCCAAACTAAGACAATGCATGCACTGAGATAAAAATGCATTTGCCCACCTATCTAAATGTAGGGGAGACGGTGAATAACCCCTATTTAAAAAAAACGGTGGAATGTTCCTTTAAAATCTTTTCTCAGAAGTGTGAGATATAAACTCGCAATTGCGAGTTATAAAGTCAAATTCCTAGAAAAAAAAGATGTTTTTCCTCAGAATTGTGAGTTTGTATCTTACAATTCTGACTTTATAACATGCAATTTTGACTTTATATCTCCCAATTGCGTGTTAAAGCCTAAAATCAGAATTGCGAGATATAAACATGCAGTTCTGAGAAAGTCACAATTACCTTTTTTATTTTATTCTGCGGAGGCAACAAGCTTCCATATATTACATAATGCATTTTAGGTAGGCTACTTGTAATGCGCTATTTTTCACGTTAGAGTAAAAAGTAATCTACGTTATGCATGTTACTTGCGTTATCCCCAACACTGCTCATTTCAGATGATATTGAAAACACCTGATCGCTAGTTTTTTCACAGTCTGAAAACATCAATAGATCAATGTAGATTTCAGTCTGAGGTTTTCTGAGAGAGGAGAGCTACTGTAGAAATGTCCATTTTCAAAATTATCGGCTAATAGTGACTCTGGTTGACTAGAGCATTTTCTTCATAGTCTGATTTGGGTTTCATGTTTTCACAGAGTTGTACCTTCACCGTTTGTAGACCTTTGATGGGATCACGTCCTCATGTTCTGATATCAAAGACACGGACATTTAACTTGTATGAACTTTTTCGACTGTAGGTCGACAGGAACAAACTCAAATGTGTTTGCAATTGAAGCTGCATTATATTTTGATTTAATAAATTACATTTTGATTTCGCTTGATAAATTTAAGATTGAGCCAGTGTAGTCACTTGGACTATTTTAACCATGTCTTTAATAACTTTTCTGGGCCGGCAAGTTTCAGTCCCTTAGAAGCCTATGAAGGAGTGATCCAGCTCTCAGATTTAATCAAAAATATCTTAATTTGTGTTCGGAAGATGAACGAAAGTCTTACGGGGTTGGAACGACATGAGGGTGAGTAATTACTGACAGAAGTCATTTTGGGTGAACTAACCCTTGCCCTTTAAAGGTGCAGTAAGCGGTTTCAAGAAACAGTTGAAAGTGGATCTGACAAGTGTCACAACACACTCGTAGCCAATCAGCATAGGGGGCGTGTTCACTCATGATGGTGGAGAGAGAGTGAGATTTGAAGAAAGGCTGTTTTTTGTGTCAATGTTTATCTGGAGCGGTGTGCTGCTGGCGACTAACAACAACAACCTCTTGCTTGTACTCTTGTGCACTGTATGTTAATTTTTTGTTTTTTATTTGCATTTTTGATTCCCATAGATCAGCTGACTAACTGCCTCTAGTTTACATTCAATGTTCATTACATTTTAATTGACCTTGGATTGTTAATACGCTTTGGGTGCAATCATTTAAAAACATTTGTCATTGAGGTAAATAAGGGGGAAAGCAAAGACATAAAATGTACCCTCAAACCTCTCCTGACTGCCTTAAATGCAAATTAGCAGTGGGTACATATACTCATTGTGTTTGGTACTGCCCTAAAATTCAGTTATACTGGCAAGATGTTCTGGAAGATATGAGCGCTATATTAGGAGTTGCTTTGGCCTGTGATCCTGTTTCGGGATATAGAGATAGTAAAATCAGTCCATGGTTCAGGCAGACTATATGATATCCTCACCTATGCTGCACGCAAGAACATTTTCCTGTCGTGGATCAGCGACAAACCTCCTTCTAAAACAACTTGGCATAAACTCATCATGGAGCTTTTTCCACTGGAATACTTAACTTGCCGCCTTCATTCTTCAAAAGGACGTTTCTTAAATATTTGGACTCCTTATCTTCGCTTTACCAATTGCAATTATTCGCTATAGATTAGCCATTTTTATTTGTATTGTATCATATGTCCTGAATATTGTCCAGATCTATGTTGTGCTGAGCTTTGTTCTTGCCTGTTAAATTTGTTTAAAAGAAAATTAAAAAAATATTTGAAAAAAAAATAAGGGGGAAAGCAGAACAGTGTGGTGAACTCTAAATTGTATGTCTCTCTTGTAAGAATTCAAAGTGCAAGAGTTGGAGAGATTCCATCATATTAATTTGTGTTGAATCAGACAACCTTTTTTTCCACCACCAGGCACTATTTACGTCATTAATAGTGAATTTTCAGGTTTAGCTGCATATTTTCTGTGGTTCAGTAAACATTGTTCTTTTTGTTTGTAAATTTTTGTTTCTTTTTTTTCTCTCACATGAGTTCTTGCACTTAAATGCGCCCACTTTTATTTTCTTTAGACAGAAAAGGGAGAGGTTGCACTAGAGAGAGTAAGTAAGCCATTTCTTATCTTTTCTCATTTTTTTTTGTAGCAGTTAAATCAAATGTTTACACTCTGTTTACACTCTTACTGCTGTCTTAAAAAAAATATACTGTCAGATTTTTTTTTAAATTCGTTTTTAGAATTTTAAATGTTACATGTTTCTCATGTATGCCAAATGTTATATTTATTTCATTTATGTGTCTTGATAATTGCAAATTCCAATTACAAAAAAAAAAAAAAACCTGCATGTCACACTAACTTGATAAGTTTGCACAATGATTATGGGTGAAATTTATTTAAGTTAAATCATCTGTACGTGTTTGCATACAATAAGGTCCCATTAGTTCATGTAATACCTAACTATGTGTAATTTGTTACAGTATTTATTAATCTTTGTTAATGTTAGTCAATACAAATACAACTGTTCATCATTAGATCTTGTGAGCTCAGGCCCATTAAAAAATATGTAAATACATTTGGTTTTAGCTACATATTTGTAAATGTTAAAATTAACTGAGATTAATACATTTTGTTTTAATTAAGTTTTAATGAATGTTATCCTTGTTGTAAAGTGTTACCTACATGTAATAGAAATTGTTTTATTTTGCTTTCAATATGTACTCAGAGCTACAGGCTGCACAAAACTGAAAATAGTTATGAATGAATCATTTAACTTTTTTGTAATATTAAAAAAGAAAATATTTTCTTTAAAAGAAAAGCATTTGCAAAAAAAATGCAAAAAAATGCATTTCTGTGATCATTACTCAGAATACTTGAGAAGTTATTTATAACAGACATTTGAGAATAAATGAAGATTTTTGCAGTTACCGGTAAATGCAGTTTTTGTAATGTCAGTTATGCATTGTTTGTTCATTCATTCACTGTTCTGACAAGCAGCAAACAAAACAAAACCCAGTGGAACCGGTTATAGGAAACGAATTGGCAAGTGATCATTTTCGAATATGAAACGAAACTGTAATTAAATAGTTTTGTAAAACTTGCCAGACAGGGCCATTTGAACAAACAGTTTCATTCTGAACAGTGCTGTAAAAAGTGACCTGAAAGGTTACCAATGCATACAAAACAATTTCCAATAATTGTCCAGCATGCATTGCTGTAAGAAAAAAAACTAATAGAATAAAATTGCATTAAAGGATTAATAAGCAATTATAATTTATTGCATTACTAAACAATACGCCTGCTCATTACAAACTTTGGTTACACTTTAGTTATAGCATATTAATGTATTTAAGGACTGAGTAACATGTACTTACTATAGTTTTAGGTTTAGAGTTAGTTTCATGTAATTATGCATAATTTAATGTTATTAATATTGTACATACATGTAACATACAACAAAGGCCCTGTAAAGTAAAGTGTTACCCAAAATTCTTTAAATCCAGCTTTCTTGGGTAAACTCATCGATTTGAGTTGGGTCTACTCCAAAAATTCCTAGTAAGTTATCTTTTTAAAGTGAGGACGTGAAGATTTTCAGTATAATTCCATTTACAGGATAAAAAACCACACATAATTAGGATCAGTGAGAATCACAGAGAATTTTTGTCATTCCTCCATATCAGTAAGGTCCAATCACAATGGCGTCTGTAATGATGCAGAAACGTTTCATCAATACTCATAGAGGATGGAGTTCAGGAATATGTGACTGTTGCCAGGACATGAGTTCTTGTAAGTATGCTAATTCCTTTTAAAGGTCTTATAATAAATGCTACAGCACACTTTTTACTGGTCATTAAAAATGATACAAATAATATCTTTTTTTTTTTTTTTGTCCTCAGGCTGCCTTGGGTTCTGGTGCTTTCCTTGTTTTATGTGCTCCGTCACTGGTGAGTTTGGGGAGTGCACCTGTCTGCCTCTCCTGGATATATTCGGCCCATGTCTCCTGGCTTTTTTCGAGATTCCAACATGTGTGCCGCCTGTGAGTCTGGGAATGAGGGTGGCAGTTCGCTACAAATATGGAATTGGGGTGAGTTTTCCTCCGCTTTTACCAATAAACGAAAGAAGGCCACAAAACAATAATTTGTTTTTTTGTGTTGCAACAGGGCAATATCTGCGATGACATCATGGTGTCTTGCTGTTGCATCTGGTGTTCGTGGTGTCAGATGAGTAGAGAAATCAAAGCACGCAAACAATACATCACCGTAGTACGCAGGGTACCTAATGTGTTTCAACCAAAGTCAACCACCACTCGAGTTTCTACACAGCAGTCGGTTAGCTTGGGACCGGTAGCAGCTCAATAGTGATGTAACCAATTCAGTTACATCATTATGGTCCAAATTATGCTCACAACAGTTGTTAAATATAATATAGATGTTTGTGACACACACTCATGTTGAGTTTCCAAGTTGTATGGTAATGGGGACTTTCCATTGGCATAATGATTTTTATACTGTACAAACCCTTGTTTTATATCCCCTAAACTTAAACAACCCTCACAAAAAAACTTTCTGCATTTTTACATTTTCATAAAACATAATTTCATATGATTTATGAACTGTTTTCCTCACGGGGACCAAAATATGTCCCCACAAGGACAAGGATTTTGGATATGTGACATTTTGTCCCCATATACCGGTTTACCAGAGCAACACACACACACACACACACACACACACACACACACACACACACACACACACACACACACACACACACACACACACACACACACACACACACACACACACACACACACACACACACACACACACACACACACACACACACACACACAAACAAAATACTAAGTGATCCATATAGTATAACATAAGCAGCTTAATCAATAAAAATGATTTTGTGTGAATAGCATTTGGAAAGCATTTGTTTATTCCTTTAATATATATATATATATAGTACCTATGTAATCAGAATTATTCAAATTATAATTATTCAAATAATAATAAAAAACATCTGATTAAATGGTTATACAAGTCTTTTTTTCCTAATTTGATGATTTTTTAAATTATTGTAAAGGGATCTGGTCTGTGAATATGTTTAGCAGAAGTGAGCTTAATTCTGAAGAAAACTGATTTTTATGAAAAGATATGCTGTTTGCACATTTACAGTATGCGAAACTGAGAATTTTTCAAAAACTAAAGCATTTAATTCTAAGAGAATTTGAATGTGTGTAGTATATAGGCAATTTAAAAATGTAAATATATTTATGTGTGCAATTCAACATAACATCATAACACAGTTTTTGCATTTCATGCTGCTCTGGAAGAACTTGGAGAAACGTTTCACAACAAAATTCTTTTGCCAAATGAAGGAATTATGTTCAACAGGGAAGATAATCTCTCTGTCTTCAGAGACTTTGTGAAGGCTTTTTCTTTTACGTGGCAACATTTTCGTGCGACTGAAACTGTAAAAGGATCAACTGAGGTATGTAACCTAAACAAAACATAAGTACATAAGAGAACTTGACAGTCTACATTTAAATCATTTTGTAAATGTTTTGTACAAATTTCTTGTATTATAGAGACATTTAAAGTGATGTTCATGCTGATTGTTCTTGTTATTTTGAGAGAAGAAAAAGAGAAGAATGTGTGGATACGTATTCCTCATTTTCCTTTGGACATCCATCCTTCTCTCTTTACCCTGTGGTTCTAATGGCGACAAGATCCTGGTTTTCCCCATTGATGGCAGTCACTGGGTGAACATGGAGGTACTGGTTTGAATACAAAGGAAGCGTAGATTTAAATGTGTAGAATTCCAGCAAAGTTCATTGTTCTTTATATGACTGTGAGTTGCTGTTTTCCTGTGTTTCCCTCAAAATAAAAACAAATCAGGTCATTTAAAATAAACCAAGAAGTGAATTAAATATGTGTATTTGCATTATGATATATATAATAAAATCACAATTATGAAAAATGAATTGCAAAATGTTGTCACAATTGTGAGATTTATTTTTTTAAATATATATATATTTTTATTCCTCTGAAGATAAACCATTTAAGTTATTTTTAAAAAGACAAAAAGTGAAATATATAACCAAGTGTGTGACATACACACACGACACAAAGAAAGATGCTTGCGCATAGACAGTGCGCCAGAATTGAGTTCTCTTTCGTGCTTGAACGAACAGAAACCACACGTTTATGCCACAATGTAAGTTCTGTCCAGTATCCTCATAAGAGCAGTCTTAAATGAGTTCAATAAAGTCTTAAATGAACATAAAGAGTGTGAGGCGTGTGAGATCCGCGTCATGAGGAGCAGCAGCAGTAGATCTTAAAGTGACAGCAATCACTAATGTCTGTCATTAATGTTAAATCTGTGTTGAAAGTGCAAAGTCATAAATCAACACCATGGCAGTGAAAAAAAGATGCAGGTGTCTCGCAAGTGTTTCTGACATCACAACATACCTTAGCCAATCACGAAAACATGTGGGTGGGCTTTTTAGCATATCATTAACTGGAAAGCAGGGCAGTCTCAAGAGAGCCTGCTTAGCCCGGCATATTTTTCTGGTGATGTCAAAAATTCTGGTACATTTAGCAATATCGGGTGAATTATGTATTTGATGATCAGGGTTTGAAATTAACACCCGCCAAATGCGGGTAAAAATAAATTGTGGCGGGTAACTATGAAGGTAATATAATGCCATAAAGAATCGCAGGGTAAGATTTCTGAAAGTGTACATAAGATTGCAAGCGTAAATAAATTATGCGTGTGAAAGAGAAGATTTGTAAAGGTGTAAATTGCCTTACAAGTGTAAGAAATAAATATTTGCTGCATTTAACCTTACATTCTTAAAGGATAATTCCGGTATTTAACACTTTAAGTCTATTTTCTAGTTTGTTTTGGATGAACTAGAGTGGTGGACTTAGACATTTTGACAATGGGTCCTGTCTCGACTTTTTGATTATTTTAGGATCGCATCTGGGCGCTTCAGAGTGGCAGTCTACGAGCATACTCAAACATGTCCTTAAAACAACCCTTAACATTAGCTCTCAAAACTGTGCAACTCACCGAGTGATTAGTGGTGTTCGTTGATGATTAAAAACAAATATATCGGCGCAATGTATGCTTTCAATCCGTGTTATTTACTATAGTGGAACTATATTTTCAGATGCCTCACAACCACGTATAAACTTCCGCTGGATATTTGAGTCTGAAGCGTTAGCACACTCCCGACCACTTGATGGCGACAACCACTTTGCCGCAGTTGCTCTGCTCACGCTAGCCTTCTGAGAGACGGAGAACCGAGCGAAAAGACTACAACCAAATGTAAACAGACCCCTTTCGGTCTCCGGTAGTGCAGTAATATCAACGAGCACTGAGGCTCCAACAGACATCAATGGAATTTTTAAAAATGGCAAATAAAACACGACAGAAACTGTATTTCGCTACGCTACTTGGATCATCAACGAACACCATTAACCACACGGTGAGTTGCACAGTTTTGAGAGCTAATGTTAAGTGTTGTTTTAAGGACATGTTTCAGTATGCTCGTAGACAACCACTCTGAAGCCCTCAGAGGCGATCCTAAAATTGTCAAAAAGTTGAGACAGGACCCATCGTCAAAATTTCTAAAGTCCACCACTCTAGTTCATCCAAAACACACTAGAAAATAGACTTAATGTGTTAAATACCGGAATTATCCTTTAAAGGTTGTGTAGGTAAGAAATTTATAAAAAACTTTTTTCCAAATTTGTTTAAACTTTTTTATATACATCAATGCATAATTAAAATCTAAGTACTCTGAAAAAAAGAGTATAAAAATCGATTGACTCTAGACCGTTTAATCTGCATTAAACACAGCTCATTATTTCGAACCGGGACGAAACAACGGATTGGCCTAGGCGACTGTCACTCTCTCGCAACCATGGCAACCACCCCTTGGCCACACAGGACCTGCCCTTTTGCGCGCACTCGTTTGGTTTGTGTAATTCAAGAGCCACGGAACCTAGGATTACCAAAACAATGGCAGAGAAAGACCAATCTAAGTCCACATTTGCAGTTCACGAAGGCAACCCAGTCAAAAAAAGGAAGTCATTTACATTACAAGAAAAGGTAATGAACAAAAAGTTGTTGGATAAACAAAGAAATAAAACTCGGGTGAATATCGGCGAATACCCTAGTAGCACGACCTCTTGCACGACCTCCTCTGCTTCGCCCTCGACCACTGTTCTGTCCTCGAGCTGACGATGTGGTACTTGTCTCGGGAGTGTAGTCCTCATCAGAATCAACTATGCTTTCATCAAGCAAACTCTTACATGCAGAACATCATATATATGTTATAAATCTTACACGAAATTCATCTACATCACATTGTAAATGATGGCAATGGAACAACGTGTATCACGCAACCTGTGTTTAGCTTTGCCTTATAGATAACTAGCTCGTTAACGAATCAATAAATATATATTGTAAAGTTTACCAATATCAATATGCTAGTTTGATAGTGAGTAATAAAATACAACTTATTTGTTTAACTTCATAATGATAAAGTTTGTAATTGTCGCAACATTATGATAATGTACACTTTGTTTTCAACCAATGTTATAATTTAGTATTATTTAGTGATTTTTATTTGGTAAGAGAAAAGTGCTTTTATTTTGAAGTCTCCGCGCTGTCGCGAAAAGCCTTTTGGGACACTCGTGAGTGAGAGAGTCGCAAGCTAACAGCAAGTGAAGCACGGACAATTTAATGCTCTGATAAAAGTGTTAAAGTTGTTATAGTGGATGTCAGCTATCTAAGAAAACGTACTCGGTTACTAACGTAACCTCGGTTCTCTCTAGAGAGGGAACGAGTACTGCGTAATATCTTACGCTATGGGGAAAACTCTTTTCCACGAGATATTGAAGCCAAAAATTATCCTTAATTTTTTACTAATGTAAAACGCTTTGCAGCAGCAAGCAGACCTAGGCGAGACAGCTCGCGCGCCTATTGGCTGCTCTGCGGCAATAGCAGCAGCCTATCGAGAGAGGCTCTGCGTGACGTCACGACGAATGGGGGCCCTTCGCGCCCATATCGTCACGTCCCGCCAGAAAGGGCGTGGTCTCGCCCTATATCTAGGCTCGATAGCTGCTCTTACGTCGGTTTTCATCGCCGAAGCGAACCAGAGCGTATTCCAAGCACGGCAAGATACGCAGTACTCGTTCCCTCTCTAGAGAGAACCGAGGTTACGTTAGTAACCGAGTACGTTCTCTTACGAGAGTATCTCTCGTACTGCGTAATATCTTACGCTATGGGGAACACAATGCAACACGCCGTGCTGGTAGGGATCCAACACCAAAGACCCAGGGGCCGAAGCCCGGGGCGCATATAGTGCATAATCACCATAAACTCACAGAGAGTGAGGGAAGAGAGGCTAGAAGCATCATTCCCTGTAAATAGCCTCCGAAAGGGGCCAATCATATGACAATAACCAAACCGTCAGGGTGAACATTCAGCCTGAACTCGGTGGCCACAAGTGTGTCAATTTTTAAATGAGCTGCTGTACCGGTCAGTGAGCGATACGCAGGCCAAACTCAGTATCCGAGCCGCACAGCGGGCAGATAGCACTGAATTCTATACCGCTAAAAGCTTAGCTTGTAAGGCGGGGACCTCCAGATTATAGTATTTTATAAATGTAGACGGCGAGGCCCAGCCCGCGGCCATACAAATATCTTGCAGGGTAACCCCGCTAGACCATGCCCACGAGGAGGCCATGCCTCTCGTGGAGTGCGCTCTAACACCCAAAGGGCACTGAAGGCCCTTAGAAGTGTAAGCCAGCGCTATGGCACCAACTATCCATCTGGATAAGCTCTGTTTCGACGCGGCAAGTCCCTTAGTACGGCCGCCAAACGAAACAAAAAGCTGCTCAGTCTGTCTGAAACCAGACGAGCGGGACACATAAGCCCTTAGTGCCCTGACAGGGCAAAGGAGACTCGCGTCCTTCTCCTCATTGAGAACCGGAAGGGCAGACAGGGAAATCACCTGGGCCCTGAACGGTGTGTTGAGGGATTTCGGCACGTAACCGTGCTTTGGTTTGAGTATGACCTTAGAGTCGTTAGGTCCAAACTCCATGCATGACGCGCTTACTGAGAGCGCTTGCAAGTCCCCTACGCGCTTCACTGAAGCGAGAGCCATAAGAAACGCTGTCTTGAAAGACAAGTGTTTCATGTCTGACGACTGGATTGGCTCGAATGGGGCGCCTTTCATGGCCTCCAAGACCTTGGAAAGGTCCCATGTCGGGACTGAAGGGGGCCTGGGAGGGTTTAGCCTCCGAGCTCCTCTAAGGAAACGCACGACTAAGTCGCTCTTTCCTAGTGACTGGCCAGACACCGGTTTTGCAAACGTTGCTATGGCCGCCACGTATACTTTGAGCGTGGAAGGGGACCTGCCCTTATCCAGTAGCTCCTGAAGGAAGGAAAGCACTTCCGTAACCCCGCAGTCTACAGGTGAAAAGCCCTGCGCTTGACACCAAGCAGAGAACACAGACCACTTCGAGGAGTAGAGCCGTCTGGTAGACGGGGCTCTAGCCTGCGCGATCGTGTTTAGCACTCCCTCTGGGAGGTCAGCGGGTACCCGTTGATGGCCCATGCGTGCAGGGACCACAGATCCGGGCGAGGATGCCAAATCGAGCCTTCCGCCTGAGAGAGGAGGTCTCTCCTCAGCGGTAACGGCCATGGAGCAGCGCTGGTCAGCTGCATCAGGACAGGGAACCACGACTGGTTTGTCCAGAGCGGAGCTATGAGTAGCACTGGGCATCCCTCCCTCCTGATTCGCTCCAACACCTGAGGCAGGAGTGAGACAGGGGGAAAAGCATAAAGGGGGCGGCGGGGCCAGACATGGGCCAGCGCGTCCCGGCTTTTCGAGAAGAATCTCGGGCAGTGAGCGTTTTCTTGGGACGCAAACAGGTCCACCTGCGCTCTGCCAAACGTTTCCCACAGCAGCTGGATCGTCTGCGGGTGCAGAGACCATTCTCCTGCTGGAACGTTGTTTCTGGACAGCCTGTCTGGTCCCACATTTAGGTGACCAGGCACATGCGCCGCTCTCAGCGAGAGCAGGTTGTGCTGAGCCCAGACCAGGAGGCGTTCCGTCAGCCTGTAAAGGTTTCGGGACCTGACGCCGCCCTGGCGATTTATGTATGCCACCACTGACATGTTGTCCGACCGGACCAATACGTGGTGGCCTGTTATCTGGGGACAGAAGCGCCTTAGCGCTTTGTCGACTGCTATCAATTCCAAGCAGTTTATGTGTAGGAGCTTCTCCCGCACTGACCACAGGCCAGCCAGCGGTCTGCCCTCGAGCAGCGCTCCCCACCCCGAAGTGGAGGCGTCCGTAGACACCACCTTCACACTTGAGGGGATCCCCAGACTCACGCCCGACTGATACCAGTCGGTCGCTTTCCATGGTTTCAGAGCCGAAATGCACTGATGGTCGACCCTGAGGCGAAACAGACCTGCGGTCCATGCCCTGGGGGGAACTCGTGCTTTTAGCCATAGCTGCAGTGGGCGCATGCGGAGCAGGCCCAACTGGAGTACAGAGGCTGCTGAGGCCATGAGACCCAGCATTTTCTGAAACCTTCTGAGCGGGACTATAGAGCCGTGGCGGAAGGATTTCGCGACGTGCTGGATATTCAATCCGCGCTCTGGTGACAGGCGTGCCGTCATGGATAGCGAGTCTAACACTGTTCCCAGAAAGGAAATCCTCCGACTGGGGAGCAGTGAGCTTTTCGCCCAATTGACTGTAAGGCCCAGCTCCTCGAGGTGCTCGAGTAATGCGGCCCTGTGTTCTAAGAGCTCCGTTCGTGAACGAGCTAGAATCAGCCAATCGTCCAAGTAATTCAAAACTCGCATGCCCCGAAGTCTCAGGGGAGCGAGGGCCGCGTCCATGCACTTCGTGAACGTACGGGGTGCTAGGGACAGGCCGAATGGCAGGACTGTGTATTGATATGCCTGGCCCTCGAAGGCGAATCTCAAGAATCGCCTGTGATGGGACGCTATTTGTATTTGGAAATACGCGTCTTTCAGATCTATTGACATGAACCAGTCTCCTTGGCGCACTTGCGCGAGGATTTTCCTGGTCGTAAGCATCCTGAACTGGCGTTTCACGAGCGCTCTGTTCAGCAGCCTCAGATCTAGAATGGGTCTGAGCCCACCATCTTTCTTCGGTACCAGAAAATATCTGCTGTATAAGCCCCCTTCGCTCTGAGCCTGAGATAAAGGTTCTATAGCCCCCTTTCTCAGTAGTTTCGCTATCTCGGCTCGAAGTAGATGAGATACTTCGCTTTTCACCGTAGTTTCGACGCGCGCCGCGTAGCGGCGAGGGCGTCGAGCGAATTGTAGCGAATAGCCTCTCTTTATAGTGTTCATCACCCACTCTGATACCCCGGGAAGCCTTGACCACGCATCCGCGTGAATAGCTAGGGGCAGAATGAAATCTGGGCTCTGGCCGCGGGAAAGCGGCGGCACAAGAGCCGCGTGTGCTGGGAACACAGCGCCGTGTTTACGGCGTTCGAGGCGGGGGGCGCGCTGATCACAGCGGGCAGCCTGGCCGCGCTCATCTCCTCTGAGGCGGGTAGCGCCGAGAGAGAGAGCGGGGCGAATCCCGTGGGATTCGGCGTGTCTGTGAGGAAATGTGGGCGCGGGACCACGGGCACATTTGCTACACTGAAAACACTGTCGTTTAGGGCCGACTGAATGTGTGTTGGTTTCGTTTTTACAGAAACCGAGGGACACGCAGCGTGTAGTGTAAGCGGGCATGGGGATATGGGCGCGTTCACTACAGTGTTTGCACAATCGACCGGAGTCGATTTTATTTGTGCGAGCCCTGCACCGTGGCGGGCTGTGTCTGGGTGTGGGAATGGGCACTGGGGCGTGGGCATTCTTACAACACTCATAACACCATCGGCCGAGGCCGGAACACCAGAAAATACACTCTTTATTGGATTTATCTGGGTAGCCGTAAAAACAGCTTTTGTGTGCAGGCAAGCGGGCTGAGACACCGGCTGCTTCACTGCAAAATACACTGGTACAGTCACAACGCATGGGGCTGAACGAGCGAGAAGTTTTGGTGGAAATCCGGCCGCAGCGGGATCTGAACACCGTCGTTTTCCTAGAGCGGCTAGGAAGACTTTGGGGCCTCGGGCTTGATCTCAATCCTCGGCCGGGGCCCGCGGTGAGGGGGGCGGCGTCCGGCGGAGCGAGACCGCGGTCTCTGATCCCGGGCCTGGCGGCGCTGTGAGGCGGCGGCGGCGGAGGGCGGTGCAGGCTGGGGCTGAGAGCTGCGAGCAGGCGGCTTGGTGCGGCCTGTAGCGGAGCTCGAGCGCTTCGGCAGGAAGTGCTTCATAGCCTGAGAAGTCTTCTGCACCTCAACAAACCTGTCCGCGAAGTCCTTGACGGCCGTTCCGAACAGGCCCTCCGGGGAAATGGGCGCGTCGAGGAACACAGAGCGCTCGGCTTCCGTCATCTCGGACAGCGTCAACCATAAGTGTCTCTCGGCGACGGCGAGAGAGGCCATGTTCCGCCCCATGGCTTGCGCAGCGGCTTTAGAAGCGCGTAGAGCGAGGTCCGTAGCGCTCCTCAGGTCCGCCACACAGATAGCACCGGGTCCCTCCTCGTCCAGCTTGAGAAGGAGGTCTGCCTGGTAGATCTGCAGAATAGACATCGTGTGCAGCGCTGAGACTGCTTGCCCGGCGGCGGTGTAAGCGCGTCCGTGCAGCGATGATGTCACTCGGCAGGCTTTGGACGGGAGCGTCGTCTGAACCCGCCGTCCCGCAGAGGGCGGGCAGAGATGCGACGCGACAGCCGTCTCCACCGGAGGAATGGCGAGGTAGCCTCTACTTCCCGCACCGTCGACAGCGGAGAATGCCGCGGAGGTAGAGGTACGCATCCTGGCGGAAAAGGGGGCCTTCCACGACTTTGCAACCTCCTCGTGAAGTTCCGGGAGGAAGGGCGCGGGCCTAGATTTTGACGGAGCCTCGTCTTTGCCGAGAAAGCGCCCGTCTAATCTGTTGCGCGGCGGCAGCGTGGGTGCCTCCCAATCGAGGCCGATGCTTTCTACGGCCTTGGTGAGCAGACGCATCAGCTCAGACTCAATGCCGGCTCTCTTCCCAGAGGGTTGGCGGGGAGCGTTAGCGGAGGGGAGGTCCACAGAGCTCGCCCAATCCTCGCTATCCGAAGCCAAGAGAGAACACGCCTCGGTGTTGTCGTCCAACTCGATGGCGGACGCGGCGGCGGACGGCGGCTGCTGTCCGTCGGTGAGCGACTCGAGCGAAGCCGGCGAAGCTGGCGGGCGAACCGGCGAGCTTTGGCGGGCTGGAGATAGCTCGGGAGCGCGCTGGGCGCGGCGCTTCTTGCGACGCGGCGTCACGGCAGGCTGGGATACGGGCTCGGAGAACGAAGCCAGGCGAGTCCGCAGAGTCACCATAGGCAAACGTTCGCAGTGATGGCATCCGCCGTCAGCGAGCGCGATGGCCGCGTGATCCTCACCCAGGCAGGACACGCAGATGACATGTCGGTCCTCGTCGCTGAGTGGGGCTCGGCAAGAACCGCAGGAAGGCATCTTTAAAAAGACGCCGCTCTTTTAGAGGGGGTGGGAAAAAAGCAGATATGCAAACACACACTCTATGCAGAGGAAAGGATATAACGCCGGAAAGCACAGCAGGTACGACGGCTGAAGGCGGCGAGGCCAGCGACTCCAGACTCAATGGCACGTCCCGCTGAAGGCTACAGGTCGACGGCGCGGCTTCTCACTCTGGATCCAGCGATGCGTGAGGCTTCGCTGAAGAGATGAAAATCGACGTAAGAGCAGCTATCGAGCCTAGATATAGGGCGAGACCACGCCCTTTCTGGCGGGACGTGACGATATGGGCGCGAAGGGCCCCCATTCGTCGTGACGTCACGCAGAGCCTCTCTCGATAGGCTGCTGCTATTGCCGCAGAGCAGCCAATAGGCGCGCGAGCTGTCTCGCCTAGGTCTGCTTGCTGCTGCAAAGCGTTTTACATTAGTAAAAAATTAAGGATAATTTTTGGCTTCAATATCTCGTGGAAAAGAGTTTTCCCCATAGCGTAAGATATTACGCAGTACGAGAGATACTCTCGTAAGAGAACGTTTTATTCCCTTGTGTACAGCATGCAGCCAACGAGGTATGTTGTTTTGTGTCTGTATTTTACTTTGGTGAACGTTATTTTCCATGCTGCGCATGTCATTGCATGTTCATACTAAGCTAATGTGGTTTATATTTTCTCGTTACACTGTGTTTAGTTTTCAAGGTGGACTTGGAGAATAAGCTTCAAATAAACCTGTAGCAAGAAAACCACTTGTGTCTGCCAGTGCTTTGAGGGAATTACAGTGAAAACTCGGACTGTTCATCAACGCGAGCGGACATTATTCGATCGACGGCGCTCAAGTTCAAAGGATCAACATCAGTCGGTAGCGCGCAGAGCTGTCATCAAAGGACTGAATCCGAAAACATGCACGCACGCAGACAGAAGTAAGAGGACGCATAGATCTAAATGAACAACGTTTTCAAGACAAAGCCATAAAGAACTTGGACACTATAAGTCAAGAGTGATCTAAGAAGAAAGGCTTCTGTTAAGGTTTGCCAAAAAGATTTTTGCTTCAATATAGCATCTGTAGTGTCTGTGTAGTGAATGTTTCGGCTTATGTGACCATGTAATATACATTGAAGCTTGCCATTTGAGTTAAAAGGAAATTATATTCAAGTTTAAATAGTGCTTGGAAATAAGTGAAGGTATTATTGGCCATTTAATATTTAAGTGTCTAAGTTTATAAACTCTGCAGAGTTCATGCATAATGAGCACATTCTGAAAGGTAATTTCCAAAGTTGATTTTAGCTTTTTTTGCTCATTTTCAATTTTCTAATCACATTTTGAACCTCATTGAAAACTTTTAAGTCATATAAGCTTACAAGTAACAACATGTAAGTGACATTTACATTTGAGTAATTGTTAAAGACAAACATAACAGTTTAATTACACACCTTTATTTAAAAAAGTCAGTCAATTTAAAGGATTAGACAATGTCAGAGTGAGCCAACAACCCAGGTTAGGGAAAGCATAGAAGATCAAGTTGGTGTTGATGAAGTCCAGCAAGAGGAAGCCCAGCAGCCAAGACGAAGTCAAAGAGTCAGAACTCTAACCGAGAAAGGTAGAGAATTGCAAGATGAAAAAATTAAAGCGCTACAACAAAGGTTCAACTACATTTACGACAAATGGAGAACCCAAGTTAAATCTTCAAAGAAGCCATTATCACAGTCAACAGAGCCCTTACCTGATGATCTGCTTAATGACATCATCGGTTGCGTCACAGGTCTTTCTGCAGACGTTCAGCGTGTTTATGATGAACTACGTGACATCTCAACTCCAGAGCAAGACACACGTCGAAAAGTGGATCTGTGTGTAGAGATTTCCAAGTTCATTGTATCCAGAGCCTTTAGTCGACTGGATGGAAAAATTCCACAAGGAGAAAAACAAGATTGGCCTGAAGCAGGCTCTCTCTTCAACTCAAGTACAAACAAATCGGGTTCTGTCACTTCTCTCTTGAAAAGCAACTCAGTGCATTCAAGTAGGTCTTCTGTTAAACGACAAGAAGCTGCCGCTGAAGCTGCTGCAAGCCAAGCTGTTCTGAAAGTGTTACAAGAACAAGAGAGAGAACAATTGGAAATACAGCGCCTAGAAGCAGAAGCTAAAAGGAAGATAGCTGATCAAGAGGCAGCAGCAGTAAGGCGTCGTTTAGAACGAGAAGCAGAGGAAGTGAACCGAAGACTACAGAGAGAGGAAGACGAATCTAAAATTAAAGCTCAACTGGAAGAAGAGTTTGGAGTTCTACAGAAGACTCTAGAAGAAAAACGGAGGAAGATACAGCATTTGGAGGCAGTAAAAGGTCTTAAAGCAGCACGAGCGAGAATGCAGGTATATGATCAAGTGAAAGTCATAGAAGAAGAACGGGAAGACATACTAGAGCATGAGATTGTAGCAGATAACAAAGTCCCGGCTCTTTCAAGTCCTCAGTCTCTACGTATGACCTCCATCCCACAAGCTATGACCACCTCAAATGAAAGTACATCAGAGCTCATTAAGGTGCTTGCAGGCGCTTTAAGTGCCAACAGATTTCCAGTTCCTGAACCTTCAGTTTTCAGTGGAGATCCATTGCAATACAACGATTGGAAACTCTCCTTTGAAACATTGATCGACCAGAAGAACCTTCAAGACAAAGAAAAGATATACTACCTTCGAAGATATGTGAGTGGACAAGCTAAGAAAGCCCTCGATGGTTATTTTCTTCTCGGAACTGAGTCTGCCTATGTTGCTGCATGGGAGATTTTGGAAGAGAGATACGGAAACCCATTCACAATTGCAAAAGCATACAGAGACAAGCTCCAGGTGTGGCCCAAGATGGGATCTAAGGACAGCCTTGAGCTCAAAGAGTTCAGCGATTTTCTCCGTAGTTGTGAGGCTGCCATGGTTCACATCAAGGCATTGGAAATCTTGAATGACTGTAATGAGAACAGGAAAATTCTCTCCAAGTTACCCGATTGGCTAACGGCAAGATGGAACCGGAAGGTTATCGAAGTAGAAGAAGAGAGAAACCAATTTCCCTCCTTTAGTGAATTTGTCAAGTTTCTGGCAAGGGAGGCCAAAATTGCCTGCAATTCTGTCACATCATTGCAGTCCCTAAAACAAGGTGAAGCTGAAAAACCAAAAGTCCAAAAACATCAAAGCTTCAGAGCAAAGACACTGACCACAAGTTCCAGCGAACAGACTTTAACTACATGCACTTTCTGTAAGAAAACTGGGCATACTTTGCACAAATGCAGGAAGTTCATGGAGAAAGCAGTTTCAGAGAGAATCAAATTCATTCAAGTTGAAAGGCTATGCTTTGGGTGTCTCAGGTCTGGTCACCAGTCAAAGAGCTGCAACAGTAGGAGTGTCTGCGACATTTGCAACAAGCGACATCCTACCTGTCTGCATGAGGAGCGAGACAAAAAGGAACAAAGACTGTCACAAGCCAAGCAAAATCCACAAGCCAAGCAAAATCCAAGTCAAGAAAGATACAGAGAAATACCTCAATCATCCCAACATGAAGAAACCACAGCTGCTACTTCCAATAGAGTAATACTTGGTGAAGCTAATGCACAAACAGCTGCAGTAATTCCTGTCTGGCTTTCATCCTTAACTCAACCAGAACAAGAAGTCCTTGTATATGCTTTTTGGATTCTCAAAGCGACACAACCTTCGTTCTAAGTGAAGTAGCTGAAGCCTTGGAAGCAAACAAAGAACAAGTCAAGCTCAAGCTCTCTACTATGACCTCAAGAACAACAGTAGTAAGCTCTCAAAGAGTAAATAACCTACAAGTCAGAGGCTTTTACTCCAGTAAGAACATCTCCTTGCCACCAGTCTACACGCGCGAGTTTATTCCAGCCAACAGATCGCACATACCTACAAACGAAACTGCGAAAGCATGGTCCCATCTAGAGTACCTCCAAGAAGAGATTGCACCTCTGTAGGACTGCGAAGTAGGTCTGCTTATTGGGTATAACTGCTCACAAGCTCTACTTCCAAAGGAAGTTGTGTTTGGCGAAGATCATCAACCTTTTGCACAGCGTACGGACCTTGGATGGAGCATTGTTGGCCACGGGAATCCCACTGTAGACTACGGTGATGCCATCGAATCAGTCATCGCATAGTAGTGAGACAAGTGACACCAGGTATGGAGCCTTCGCTCAATCTCAAAACTGAAGTACACTATGTGAGCCGAACCAAAGTAAAAGAGATCACGCCTTCAGACATCTTAAATGTCCTTGAGTCAGACTTCTCTGAAAGAGCTGGAGAACATGATCCGGTGTCTCAAGAAGATCTCAAGTTCCTGGCAAAGTTAAGAGAAAACATCACACAGAAACACAAATGGTCACTACGAAATGCCATTACCGTTCAAAGAAGAAAGACCCAAATTACCTAACAACAAGACATGCGCAACACATCGACTGCACTGTCTTGAAAGGAGACTAAAGAAAGATCAACAGTATTACAAAGACTACGTAAACTTCATGGAAGATATCATTTCACGTGGTGAAGCAGAAAAGGTTCCAGAGGAAGAAATCGACAACAGTCCGGCCTGGTACATTCCACATCATGGAGTTTATCATCCACGGAAACCAGGAAAAATACGTGTAGTATTTGACTGTTCTGCCAAGTTTAAAGAAACATCTCTCAACGACTACCAGCTTACCGGTCCTGATTTGACAAATACATTGGTGGGTGTTCTATGTCGCTTCAGAAAAGGTTCCATTGCAGTCATGTGTGACATTGAAAGGATGTTCCACCAGTTTCACGTGAAAAAAGAAGATCAAGATTATTTAAGATTCCTTTGGTGGGAGAATGGCAACTTGGAATCCATACCATCAATTTACAGAATGAAGGTCCACTTGTTTGGAGCAGCCTCGTCTCCTGGCTGTGCCAACTTCAGCCTGAAACATCTGGCAGGACAAGGACAAGGTCAGTTCAGTGAAGACTCCATACGCTTCATTCAAAGAAATTTCTACGTAGATGATGGTCTTGCAAGTGTCCAAACTGAGAAGGAAGCCATTCAGCTCGTCAAAGAATCAAGAGAACTTTGCTCCACTGGCAAGCTAAGACTCCACAAGTTTGTTTCCAACAGTGAGAAAGTGATGGCAACCATCCCAGAAGAAGAACGTGCCACAATCAAAGATCTAGACATGGCCTTGAGTTCACCGCACATGGAGAGGGCTCTAGGAGTAGAGTGGTGCATCACATTAGACTATTCAAATTCAGAGTTCAAGTAAAAACTAATCCGCTAACAAGAAGAGGTGTGCTCTCTACTGTAGCCTCTGTGTATGATCCCCTGGGGTTCATGGCACCCTTTGTCCTTTTGGGGAAACAAATACTTCAGCAAATGTGCAGAGAGAAGATTGGCTGGGATGAGGAACTTCCGGAAAAACTAAGACCCAAGTGGGAGTCCTGGATCAGAGACCTACCCAATCTGGCTGAAATGCAAATCAAAAGATGTTTTTTACCTTCCAATTTCGGCGACGTGAAAGGATATGAACTTCACCACTTTGCGGATGCAAGCGTCTCTGGCTACGGTGAATGTACATACCTGCGAGCCATTAACATGTCCGACGAAGTTCATTGCTGTCTGGTAATGGGCAAGTCAAGAGTGTCACCAACCAAGGTCACGACTATTCCGAGACTTGAGCTCTCTGCGGCAGTTGTTGCAGTTCGAACTAGTGACATGCTCCAAAGGGAATTAGAAATCCAAGATCTGCAAGAGTTCTTTTGGACAGATTCCACAGTTGTTCTTGGCTACATAAACAATGATGCAAGAAGATTTCAGGTTTTGGTAGCCAACCGCATACAGAGAATTAAGTCAAGTACAATGCCTGAGCAATGGGCTTATGTTGCCTCTGAGGATAATCCGGCAGATCATGCCTCTCGGGGTTTAACCGCAGAGCAACTTAAGACCTCAAACTGGTTCACCAGTTCAAAGTTTCTTTGGTGTAAAGAGCTGCCTGAAAGGGAACCCAAGGTGGGAGAAATCAGACAGGATGATCCAGAGCTTCGCAAGGTGCTTGTGTGTAATACTAAAGCCAAGGAAGACAGATCTTTTTTGGATCGCCTACAGAAATTCTCTGATTGGTCAAGAGCAGTAAAAGCAGTTGCCAGATTGAAACGACAAGTCAAAGAGTACAAAGGTGTAAAGCAAAGAACCAACAAAGCTACAAGCCTAGAAGAAAGGAAAGAAGCAGAACTCGCTATCATCAAGCTAGTTCAAGAAGAAGCATTCTCAGATGAGATAAAGAGCTTGAAAGCAAAATGGGTAGTTACCAAGACCAAAGACAGTAAGCTGAATAAGTTGAGTCCTTTCTTGGACGAAGAGGGTATTCTAAGAGTGGGAGGACGCCTAAGTCAAGCCACGTTACACCCACATGTGAAGCATCCAGCAATACTCCCAAAGAACTGCCACATATCAGTCTTACTCATTAAGCACTTTCACGAAAGAGTACAACATCAAGGACGTGGAATGACAATAAACGAACTGCGAGCTAATGGATGGTGGATCCTGGGATGCAGCAGTGCTGTCTCATCTGTCACGACCGGCTCAAAGCCGTGGCAAATGAAATGGAGGACACAGTGATTGGATTGCAAAAATAAACATTTATTAACATAAATGCTAAAAAATAAAGAATAAGAAAACATGGTCGTCTATAATGTTTGTCAGATGCATGGATGTATAAGTATCAGTAACAGAAAACAAAACATCTAAAACCAAATAACAAAAGCCGAGCCCAAACCAAACTCAAAACAACCCAGAGAACAGAACCCCCTCTACACTAGCCAGCCTAACTTTTATAGATGGATGAACAGGTGGACATCGTTCCCTTGATGAGTCTCCTAGCCACACCCACTAGCCCGCCATCGCAAGATGAGTAGAGACTCGTCACACTCTCCCCCTAAAAAGAAGAGCACAGGAACTTAAAACACGTCCAGAACCCAAACAAGACCCACCACTACAAAATTCAAAAAAGTCCAAGCAAGCAAACTTAGTCGAACTCTAAATTTTCCCCAGTCTTTTCACGTCTCCAGTCCTTCCAGCAACCCCTGCACCTGGGAAGCAAATTAAAAGAACAAAGAAAAAAGACAGGAAAAAGTTAACAAATCCTTTGACACTAGCCTAAACGAATACAGGACAAGGCATCAGCATTATGTTCTCTGAACCTTTAATGTGGCGAATATCTAAGATCGGGTTCAATAAGACTTGTACGTAACGGAGTGTCGGGAAACAGTGTAATATATTCAAAAATCAAATCAATCAAATCAGTACGCTGCACCTCTGTTAAATGACTAAAACCTCTGGGCAAAGAGCTCAGTGCTTCTGAATTATGTAAACGACCCTGAAGAATAGAATCTCCAGGATCAATCTCATTCTGATCCCCACCTATTAGAATTGAAGTTGTTGTTAACTCAGCATCACAGCTCGAAAAACCTGTAAGCAGCACAGATTTAATACCAGAATTAGGTTTTCGGACCAATACACCTTCCTCTAGATAATTCACAGAAGGAAGGTTAACGATTGTGTCATAAGGGACAACTCGATCAAACAATTCAACAAGCGTAAGGTCAGTCTCTTGTCCTTTAATTAGGTCATCGCGTGACACAGACAAGGAGGAAGTGATTTCTAGAGCCCCTCAACATCTCATTAGTTTCAGATGTAACATCAGTAGGTATTTTACCCATAGACCTGGTTATCACGCATGACGGAAACCCATTCAAAGAACAGGTAAACATTTCATCCCTCGTGTCAAAAGTCGACCCAGATGGTGTGACGACCAAATGCGGTGAAACATTCTGCCAAACCCGTTCACCAGCCAAGTCATTTCCCAGGATTACCTGTACTCCGTCCACAGGCAAGCAGGAACACACAGCTACTTCCACTTTTCCCTGGATCAAGTCAGAATGCAAAACAATTTTATGTAAGGGAACAGAGATCACATTCAGACCAATTCCCCTAACCAACACATTGTTCCCAGTGTAAGAGTCGTTTGAAAAAGATAAGATGGACTCTAGGACAAATGTTTCTGATGAACCCGTGTCACGGAGAATTTTGACCGGTATATCTTCCGTAGAACCTACCAATCTGACAAAACCATCAGTAACAAATGGAGAAAATGTTGAGATACGTGACGAAGAACTCTTTTGCACATTATTTATTTCTGAGGTAGTCACCGCCAAAACAACGGGTTTCACTGAAGACGACTTAGATTTCAACAACGAACACTCATTCTTCCAGTGACCAAACTCATGACAATAATTGCAGATGTTTTCTCTATCATTTTCTCCAATAAAACCAAGATGCTGTTTTTCAGGTATACTACCCACATTTTTTGGAGCTCCAAAATCATGCCACAATTCTCTCTTAAAGTATTCTCCAGCATTTTTGGAGCCAAAAGAGGTTTTATTAATCAGAGAAAATTCATCGGCCATAACAGCACCCTCATATGCGGTGTCGGGTTTACGCTCACTGATGTATATTGCTACACGTTGCGAAACAGAGTTTTTAAACTGTTCAAGCAAGATCAACTCCTTCAAATCATCTAACGTTTTCACGTCAGAAGCTGTACACCAACGATTGAAATGAACTGAAATATCATGCACAAACTCAACATACGTTTGACTATCGGATTTCCTCCAGGACCTAAATTTTTGTCTATAGGCCTCTGGGACCAACTCGTATGCCCTTAATACTGCATTCTTAACAGTCAAATAGTCCTTACCGTCCTCTACACTAAGAGACAAATATGCTTCTTGAGCCTTCCCTGTAAAAACCGACTGTAGCATAAGCGTACATTCCTCATCCGGCCAATTTCGTGCCTTTGCCACGCGTTCAAACAACAAAAAGAACCGTTCAACATCTTTCTCGTCAAATCTTGGGATCAATCTCATATTAGTCGCTACATCAAATTTACACGAAGCCAAACCATGTTCTACTCCTTCCACTAAATTAAGTTTACCTTCTTTTATCAGATCTAACCGGTAACGTTCAAGATCAAGCTGTTGTTGTTGTAACTCTAGTTTAGACATCTCAACGCGATTTTGTGCTTCTAACATTTCTTTTTTCATATCCATTTGAATCAACAACAATTGTTTTTGTTGGTCAAATGTTAGTTGAGACATTGCAGCAGCACTTACAAAAACGGAAGCATCTTCCACGGATTTAGACTCCAAAACTCCGTGTTCAGATAGCCCGGTCTTAATCAAAGCTTTAATACTATCTTTTGTACGTTTATCTTGACTTGACAAGCTAATTTTGTAATGAGTTGCAAGTTCTACTAATTGGTCTTTAGAAAAAACATCCAACAGATCTTCAGACGGAGCACTAATAAAATCCTCAACCTTTAAATCCATGGTGAAATACAAGCGAACGACTACTTAATCCAGACAGAAATGTAATTATCTGAGGGGTAAAGATTGGATAAACAGTTCCCTCTAACTAAACCCAGAAACTATCTAAACTTATCCCTAATCTTCGTACAGTTACTTGCAGCGGGTTTTTATACACTGTAAACCAGTGTTTGAAATGGCAACCGATTAACAAGTCACCATTACAAAACACGGACGTGTTCCCGAGACAACTGCTCTAGCTGCTTTCACCGCACAAACAAAATAAACTAAAATAAAAAAATCATAGTATCCCGTTAAGGATACCCTGCTAAACCTAAACAGGGAAAAGCATATCCAACAAGAAACCTCCCCTCAAACATACAAATAGAGTCAGTACTTACCGAAACCAACCTCCCGTGAAATCGGCCCCAAAAAAAAACAAAACAAACAAACCAATCACTATAATCCTCCACGAAATTTCAATGTTCATCAAACATTACTAAGGGAAAAAAAAATGCATTTAACGAACTAATCATGAGATTAACGAAATCAATTATTTAACTAAACAAACAAAGTTATGGACGAGCCCCCACATTTGTCACGACCGGCTCAAAGCCGTGGCAAATGAAATGGAGGACACAGTGATTGGATTGCAAAAATAAACATTTATTAACATAAATGCTAAAAAATAAAGAATAAGAAAACATGGTCGTCTATAATGTTTGTCAGATGCATGGATGTATAAGTATCAGTAACAGAAAACAAAACATCTAAAACCAAATAACAAAAGCCGAGCCCAAACCAAACTCAAAACAACCCAGAGAACAGAACCCCCTCTACACTAGCCAGCCTAACTTTTATAGATGGATGAACAGGTGGACATCGTTCCCTCTGATGAGTCTCCTAGCCACACCCACTAGCCCGCCATCGCAAGATGAGTAGAGACTCGTCACACATCACACATCTCCAAATGTGTCAAGTGCAGAAAGTACAGAAGAGGTACTGAAGAACAAAGGATGGGTGACTTACCACAAGACAGAACGGAGATGACTCCAACCTTCACTTACTCAGGCATAGACTGCTTTGGTCCAATCTATGTAAAAGAAGGAAGGAAAGATCTCAAAAAATATGGTCTCTTACTTACCTGTCTATGTTCAAGGGCCATACACATAGAGATGATTGATGACATGACAACTGACGCATTTATTAATGCTTTAAGGGCATTCATTGCCATAAGGGGAAATGTGCGTCAACTAAGATGTGACCAAGGAACTAACTTTGTTGGTGCAAAGCGAGAGTTTGCAGAACTCATGAAAGAAATGGATCAAGAAAGAGTAAAAGCTCTTGGATGTGAATTTATGATGAACCCTCCTGCGGCAAGTCACATGGGTGGTGTCTGGGAGAGACAAATAAGAACAGTAAGGAGTGTTCTAACTGCTATACTCGACCAGTCATCGCGAAGGCTTGACAGCACCTCACTAAGGACATTTCTGTACGAGGTTATGGCTATTGTTAACAGCAGACCACTCACAGCTGAACATTTGAATGATCCATGTGGACCTGAACCTTTGACTCCGAAACCACATCCTTACAATGAAGTCAACCATCATTCTGCCTCCACCTGGACAATTCGTTGGAGAAGATCTCTATCTTCAAAGAGGTGGTGTCGAGTGCAGTATTTGGCTAATGAGTTTTGGACCCGATGGAGGAAAGAATATTTATTAAACTTACAACCGAGACAAAAGTGGCACATGGAAAAAAGAAACTTGAAGGTCAATGACATCGTCCTTCTACAAGGTGATCTGGTACCACGCAATGAATGGAAGCTAGCAAAGGTCACAGAAGTCTATCCAGGGTCAGATAGTAGGGTGAGAAAACTAAGGTTGCTAGTTAGTAACACTACATTTGACAAAAGGGGGAAACCCACAACTAAAACAGTGTTTCTTGAAAGACCCATACATAAATTTGTTACTCTGCTTGAGGCAGACTAAGGTGTTTGATGTTTTTTACTGAAACTCCATGCTAAATGGTTAAATACCAAAAATTCAGAAGTTGTGTTTATAAGTCTACAACAACTATTATGTGTAGAGAAATCCACATTAAGGTTTGTGTGATTTGGTGGGAATGTAATTGTCGCAACATTATGATAATGTACACTTTGTTTTCAACCAATGTTATAATTTAGTGATTTTTATTTGGTAAGAGAAAAGTGCTTTTATTTTGAAGTCCGCGCTGTCGCGAAAAGCCTTTTGGGACACTCGTGAGTGAGAGAGTCGCAAGCTAACAGAAAGTGAAGCACGGACAATTTAATGCTCTGATAAAAGTGTTAAAGTTGTTATAGTGGATGTCAGCTATCTAAGAAAACGTTTTATTCCCTTGTGTACAGCATGCAGCCAACGAGGTATGTTGTTTTGTGTCTGTACTTTGGTGAACGTTATTTTACATGCTGCGCATGTCATTGCATGTTCATACTAAGCTAATGTGGTTTATATTTTCTCGTTACACTGTGTTTAGTTTTCAAGGTGGACTTGGAGAATAAGCTTCAAATAAACCTGTAGCAAGAAAACCACTTGTGTCTGCCAGTGCTTCGAGGGAATTACAGATTTTTTTATTTACATGTGTGTCTGACATGATGTCACTACATGCACTCGTTCCTCTACTCTTCGCTCGTCTCAGGTAAATAATGCGTCTTCAGCTCAGCTGTCAGAGTTGCGCGTTCATGTGTTTTGGGGGTGTGGCTTTGGAAGGAGACCAGAAGGGAGGGGGTGAAGTGAATGGAAATAATGAGCTGTCTTTAAAACAGTCGTGAGAGGTCTACAGACACTCGATTTTTATACTTTCTTTTTCAGAGTACTTAGATTTTAATTATGCATTGATATATATATAGAAAGTCTAAACAAATTTTGATTTTTTTTTTTTAATAAATTTCTTACCTACACAACCTTTAAGTGTGATGCATGTATTGTGAAACTGCAGCTTCATGCTTATGCAAAATAAATAGGATCTGTAATCTTTTGACATCCATTTCTCCGCCTTACACGTGCCTTTGGCCCGTTTTTTCCCTGCACAAATACGGCCAAAAGCACTGAAAGCCTGTGAACAGGAACTACAAAACAGATTGTGTACATGAGGCAAAAAAATAACCCCATTTGTACAGTTGCGTCTTTCTTTTAGCTGCGCAAAATTCAGTATTAACTCATATTATAGTCAGCCTAATGGTTCACAGCTTCATAATTTATTTATTTAATATGTATGTGTGCATTAAAAGTACAATTTAGGCAACGAGAACGATGCTGAGCCAAATGAAGATAAAGATTGTTCTGTTGATGGCGACTGGCGTGTTTATTGAACCAATCAGATAAGAGTAAAACGACAGTCAGCTAGAAGCTCATTTGATTGGCTACATGAAGAAGGTGGACTCTCCCTCCTCTTAGCGCTTGCCAAACTCAATGAGTGAGAGAATTCTGCAAAAATTGTAAGCGCAGGTAAAAGAAAGATGCAACTGTACAAATCGGGTTATTTCGGCAACTCTTTTGCCTTTTTTGGTCGCGCACCATGCATGGTCTAAAAGGGTTGTCTCTATATTCTCTTAAAGGTCCCCTGACATGGGGTTATTTTATTATTTTATAATGTTTCCTGGGTTGCCCTTATAATGTTAGTATGTTTTTTAGATCAAAAATAGTTATAATTTAGAAATAAAAGGCATTTTTCCTAGCCTGATTTTAGCCTCTGATTTGAACACTGTTTGAAGGGGCGTGTCTGCTGTGATTGGCTGTTGTGGGATTCAGTGTAACCAGCCACTGCTGTGATTGGCTGCTGTGGGATTTAGTGTAACCGGCCACTGCTGTGATTGGCTGCTGTGGGATTCAGTGTGACCGGCCACTGCTGTGATTGGCTGACATGCGTGCATATGACAAACTCTCTCGAATACTTTTAATACAGCTATTATACGTTTTTACTAATACAGCTATCGAGATTAACGAATCGTGAGAAGTTTTTAAAGTATTTAGATCTATTCCCATCACATAAAATGTTGCCGTGATGAGCATTGAGCAAGCAGATGAGAGTCTGTTGATCGCGAGAATGAAGATCTTATCATTGCAACGCAGTTTCTGCACTCTCTCTAATGCTTTCACCAATGCAAACACGATGATGTACATACAGTAAGAGCTTCGTTGTGCAGTGTAACGTGCGCCATTGATTTCATAACGAGTTGTCCAGATAAACTCGTGCTGTGTGGAAATATTGCTCTTTAATTGCTTTCTGTATATAATTTGTTCACAATTTAAATAAGATTATTTTCATCCTACTAAAAGAAACGACGTGAAGTTGATATTTTAGTCACTGGCTTGACTTACTGATGCATAAACAGTATTGAACGATTTTGAGAGAAAGATTAACTTACCTGTCTGAACTTGAACTTGAATTGTTGCTTGGTAGCTCGATCGATTTATTTTCAGACGTTCATCGAGGCCAGCTCTGTATTGGCCCAAGTTGAGGAAACAGTCGTCGGTGAAATGTTTGGACCAACCAAAACTTTGGGAAGTTGTGTCGGCGCATTTCCAGAGAAAATAAAAATTAACCCATTGTTTCTTCAGAGGCTCGAATGAAGGAACTAAAAAAATACTTTTGTGTTCATTTGTACATCCGAACACTGATCAACTGCCATGCTTCGCTCGTTTGAAAGCCATTGTATCTCTCGAGGAAAAACTCAAATCAGCGCTCGCGCGTTCGTACTTCCTAACACATTTTCTCATGGGCGAGCCAAATTCTCTGGGCGGGCAAAGCAGAGAAAGGGGAGGTAACCTTTCCTCTTTATGACGTCATAAGGAGAAGATTCAAGATCAGCGCGTCTGAGGCTGAGCTCTCAGAAAGATCGGTTTAAAACTCGGTTTACACCGATTGAAAATTCTAGACACAAGGGGACCGAATACAGGCTAGGGGAACTAATATTAATGTTAAAAAACCTCAGAAAGTGAAAATTTCATGTCAGGGGACCTTTAATGAGTAGGCCTAATGGGTGTGTTTTGGGATTTACGTGCAATAAACCAATCAGAGTCTCATCTCCCATTGCCTTTAAATTCTAGTTGAGCTCGCGCCATGGCGTATTCACTATTTACATGAATTTGATAGTGGAAAGACCAAACGCGTCTCCAGAGCGCAAATGGATCTGCTTGTGCGCGAGGTTAAAGTGCGCGAGCAGACCAACTACGGGACAAGCCGGATTCCACCATATCTTTATGTACTCAATAATAATATTTTACATTGTTTTTTATATATTTTTTATATCCACCTTTTAATTTTAATATTTGGCATGTTTGTGTGCTGTTGTGCATCACTGTGTGTTTAATAAGCAAAGTGTATGCGTGTTGTGGACCTGCCTATAGGTGTACATTACTAACAAGCTCTTTAAAGGTGCTCTAAGCGATGTTGAGTAACGTCACTTCTTGTTGACGTTTAAAGTATTGTCAAACAAAATGGAGGTTAGCTAGACCCTCTCTCCTCCTCATCCACGCACTAACCCCCCAAACCCAACCCCCAAATCCTTCTTGTCAGTTATTGGCTGGAACAGTTTATGTTTCGAGGAGCGGGTTGCTACAGTTTGTTTTTGTTGCTGTTTGTGGAGCCTGTGTGTCTCCAGAGACCGCGTCTTTTTATAGTGTGTTCAGGGTACAGGCAGCTAGCAGTTAGTGAGTAGATGTTTGCTGTATGTGACAAAAAAAAATTGGGCCTAAAAAATTAGTGACATCGCTTAGAGCACCTTTAAATAACAAAAAAATAAATACAGTCTATTTCAGTGGCCCCAAAATAACAACGTGCCATCAATGTGCCTGAACACGCCTCTTTTTCAGACAAGCACGCCCATAGGCGCACAGATGGGCGCAAATGCATTTGCTATTTAACCAATGTGGCGCAGGACGTGAAAATAATAACTATGTCAGGCGGAAACTAGCTAAAAACACTTGCGTTGCGCCTGGCGCTGCACTGTGCAGGGTGTATAGGGCCCATTATGTACCTCACTTTGCTGGGGAAGTTCGTGTAAGCCAAATCTGAGCAGTTTAGCGCAAATAACTTGTGAGTCATCATGATATATAAAATACAGTGTATTGTGCAGAATCTGCACATGTCTGGCTTACTTGAATATGCCTGTCACTAGCAGGCTATACATTACGGCGCGCTTGTTTATTTGCAATAAAGCAATAGCGAAGTTTAAAAGGCATTTGGTTAACAGAAAAGACAATGTTATTTATATATAATGTATTGATCTGTCACCTAAAACACATTTTTGGTGATAGGGATGAAAGAGGAAGGGAGGAAATGGCTGGATGACAGAATTTTGTTTGAATAATAAATGAATGTATGAAATCCAAATTGAATTTTTTATATGTATATATACAGTACGGTGACGTAGTTAATCTGGTTTATTTCTTCTTATTCTTTTTTTGGCTTGTAGAAGTTCTGAATGGCCGGTATCTTAAAAATGTAGTAGCCAAATTGGCTGGTAAATGAAAAAGTAAATTTCAAACCCTGATGATGATGTATATTACAATGTTATGATGGCAAATGTCATTTCTAAGGATTCTTAGAAAGCAGCTGTCTAACTCATAGGTGGCGAATGGGAACATGGTTTTGTGTAACATTAGCAACACAATATTAGCGGTTCGATAACATAGTCAAGCAAAACGCTAATCATATTAATTACCGTTATGTGTCAAATGTTGTAGAGAGCGATACACAAAACGTATTACCATTCTGATTCATCGACTTGTAGACGACGCTGTACGACCGAGTAAATCTCTGAGCTGGTGCGAGTGAGTGGAGGCGGGGCTTATTGCATATTCATGGATCCGTGTATACTAAATGAAGCAAGGGTGTAGTATTATTCAAGGTATTTTAAGGCATGAATAAAAAAATTACAAAAAGAAATTGTACTTTTGTGGATCAAAGATGAGTTTTAATAATAATAAAATAATAATAATTCATTACATTTATATAGCGCTTTTCTGGACACTCAAAGCGCTTTACATAGAAGGGGGGGAATCTCCTCAACCACCACCAATGTGCAGCATCCACTTGGATGATGCGACGGCAGCCATATTGCGCCAGAACGCTCACCACACACCAGCTTACTGGTGGAGAGGAGACAGTGATGAAGCCAATCAGTATATGGGGATGATTAGGAGGCCATGATGGACAGAGGCCAAGGGGCAAATTTGGCCAGGATGCCGGGGTTACACCCCTACTCTTTCGAAAGACATCCTGGGATTTTTTGTGACCACAGAGAGTCAGGGCCTCGGTTTAACGTCTCATCCGAAGGACGGTGCTATTTTGACAGTATAGTGTCCCCATCACTACACTGGGGCATTAGGACCCACTCAGACCACAGGGATAGCACCCCCTGCTGGCCTCTCTCTAACACCTCTTCCAGCAGCAACCTGGTTTTCTCAGGTCTCCCATCCAGGTACTAACCAGGCTCAGCCCTGCTTAGCTTCAGTGGGCAACCAGTCTTGGGCTACAGGGTGATATGGCTGCTAAGGGATAAAATGATTGACCACAGGATCTTTTAGCTTTTAGGTGTTTTAGCATCCCTCCATGCTCCATCAATATAATTTAGGCATCTTGCTACCATACTCATCAAGCATTAGTAGTCCCACTGGGGGGGTATATCTTTTCATAGAGACATCAGTAGCTGTATTAGCCTTAATTCATAAAAAGATGCCATTAATCAAATATTTAAAATTTACTGTCTTTATGTTGTTTCGACATTAATTTGGAGATTAACTGTGAAATAATTACGTTATAAAATATATTAAAAATATCTCGATTAATCACAGATTTTTCTAATTAAAACCTGAGTGCACTCCTTTACTGCCCCCTAGGTGCTGGTGAAGAAGCTGCAGTCTCGTGGACACGAGCTGAGTGTGATTCGCATGGAGGACAGCTGGTTCATCCAAGAGAATTCACCTTCCTACACCTCCATTACAGTGAAGCTTAAACAGAAACATATAGGCCTGGACCTGTTTGAGACCGCAGTACAAAGGATTCTTGAGGCCCGCAGAAAGGGCCCAATTATGGGAGCACTAGTCGAGATGTCTGAATTGATTGGAATCTTGAATGTGGCTCACACTGCAACCTGTGCCATGCTGACCGCCATGCTGGAGAACAAAGCTCTGATGAGACAAATAAAGATGGCGAACTATGACTTGATGCTCACGGACCCTGCCACGCCAGGTGGGATCATCCTGGCACATTACCTCCACCTTCCAATGGTCTATAACGTCCGCTGGATGAGTTTCGGAGAGGGACACTTCTCCATCGCACCTTCTCCAATCTCCTACGTGCCTGTGCCCGGCTCAGGTCTAACGGACCGAATGGGCCTGTTAGAAAGATCCCGTAACCTTCTGCATTATGGGTTGAACCTCATTCAAGAGCGCTGGCTGGTGATTCCCATGTATACCAGCTTGTTGCTCAACTACTTCCCTCCGGACGCCGACCTCCTCGCCATGCAACTTTCAGCGGAGATGTGGCTAGTGCGTGTTGACTTTGTGTTCGAGTTCCCACGACCCTCCATGCCAAACCTCGTCTACATTGGTGGCTTCCAGTGTCGTCCAGCAAAGCCTCTTCCCGACGAGCTGGAGGAGTTCATGCAGAGCTCAGGAGACCATGGGGTGGTCGTGATGTCTCTGGGAACGCTGATCGCAGGATTGCCCAGAGAGGTCATGGAAGCCATTGCCTCAGCATTCGCCCGCATGCCACAGAAGGTGGTCTGGAGGTTTATTGGCGAGAGACCTTCATCATTTGGCAATAACACCCTACTACTTCAATGGATACCTCAAAACGACTTGCTGGGTCATCCGAAAACCCGTGCTTTCGTGGCTCATGGTGGCACCAATGGTCTATATGAAGCCATCTATCATGGAGTGCCAGTTCTGGGACTCCCTTTGCTATTTGACCAGCTAGATAACATCGTACGTCTTCAGGCAAGAGGTGCGGCACGGATGCTGGACGCAGCTACTTGTACATCAGAAGAATTCCTTGAGGCTTTGAGCGATATCTTAGAGAACCCAACATATCATCAGAACATGCAGAAGCTCTCCGGTTTACACCGAGACCGACCTCTGCATCCTCTCGACAAAGCAGTGTACTGGATCGAGTTTGTCCTGCGCAATAAAGGTGCGCGCCATCTGCACGCTGAGGCCTACAACATGTCCATGTACTCCTACTACTGCCTAGATGTGGCTGCAGTGGTTCTTCTCATGCTTCTGGTAACTCTGGGAGGTGTCTATACAATATGGATGCGAAGATGGAAAAGAGAGACAATAAAGGCTGTTAGAGATGGCAACAAAAAAGCTGTAAAGGATAGCAGTAAGAAGCTGAAAAACAGCAATAATATTTCTATTCCAAAACTAAGAGCAAGCAAAACAAGATTTTAGTACAAATCCAGAGTGCTATACTTCATTGTTCTTTATATTTTTCTCACTTTCATTGTATCCAGTGTTCTTTCTTTCTTTTTCTTCTTCTTTCTTTCTTTCTTTCTTTCTTTCTTTCTTTTCTTTCTTTCTTTCTTTCTTTCTTTCTTTCTTTCTTTCTTTCGCCACCCCATTTCTTTTCCTTGAGCTCTTGCAATTCCCTGCCAAGATTAAACTGTGTGCTGGTGATTAGGTGCAGATCTCTTCCTGGAATCCTTCACATTTGTTGTAATCCCCCTGTTTGCACACAAAGCATTTAAGGCCATTCAGCAAAAAGAAAAAAAAGGTGAGTCACCTCACCAGTGACAAACAGCTGCTGGTCATAGGCTATTCTGTGATCGAATGATAAAGCCATGCTGTATAAGCTACTCAGCCTGTTCAGGATATTACACACAGTTCCAAAATGTACAAAACATGTAATCATTTGTAGCTCCATGAAATAATTTGATTGTAACCATTCACTTTTTCATTGTGTAAAACATGGCTAATTATAGTAATGCATAACAAATAGTCGATATAAACCCTCTTACCAGAGTCCGAAACAGCATGTTTCATTTTAACAAGCATTTATATTTTGCAGCCAATCACCAGCAGGTGGTGCTATGTATTCAAAGTACTGCTCAGAATCATTTCTGCAATCCAAATACAGATTACATACTATTTTACATCAGGGTAATGCTTTTTATACACCATACATCAAAATCGTTTTCATTAAAGAAAAAATTATTTAAATTTAGATGATCACAAACCTGACCAAAATGGTGCGTGTCACCGCACTTTCTCTTTACCACAGGAGGAGGCCATTCCTTTCTCCAGATATGAGACAGGAGATGGCTGGAAGCGCATGCAGGGACAGAATGATAAAAAGAAGACAGGCAAGGATGAGAGAGCTCTAACTGATTGAGGGGACATTAGCCTGGGCTGTACTCGCTAATGTATGCTTCTAATGACTCGTTATCTCATTATCAATCTTATTCTCGCTCATCTTTTCTTTTCCTCACTCTCTCCCCTTGCTCTATCTCTCTATCTCCTCCCAATCGACCAGCAATGATGGGAATAGCAATTAGGACGCTAGGCTGCCAAATGGCTATTTTAATTAGCCTTTCTTAGTGAGAGAGAGAGAGAGAGAGAGAGAGAGAGAGAGAGAGAGGAGAGAGAGAGAGAGAGAGAGAGAGAGAGAGAGAGAGAGAGAGAGAGAGAGAGAGAGAGAGAGAGAGAGAGAGAGAGCGAGTGAAAGAGAGAGAGAGAGAGGTGGGACGAGAGAGAGAGCGAGTGAAAGAGAGAGAGAGAAAGAAAGAGACTAATGTTCTTCATAAGTGCTACAGATTAGAAGGTCATTAGGCTTTTGCTTGAATTAATGATTAGGAATTCCTGCAGGTCATAGAAACTTATTACACAAGCCTACTTAACATTAATAGAACCATCCTATTTGTGTTAAACACAAAGAAATTAAAACTAAAAACCAATTACAGAGTGATGGCATTGTCTTTCGCCCTCCCCCTGGTCACCCATAACGGAGACCCAGTGTAAAACTCTCTGGACAGTAGAGACTATAGTCGCACAAGGATAAATGATCGGTTTCGCTTGCGCTCTCCTGTTTCATTCTTTCCCAGTTTTACTCCCTGGTCATTCTACGTTTTTTTCTTCTATCTGCTTTCAATATCTTCTGCTTTTCCACTGTATGTTCCGTCATTGTCAGTAAACCGCAGTCTTTCTCCGTTGTGGTACGTAATTTTCTTCAAGAGCACAATGCAACATTCTTGTGTGTTATTTGTTCATTTGTGGCTTGTTTGGGACACGGGCTGGTCTGACGAAAATCTCTTCAGAGGCACTTTCCATCCCAAAAGAGATAGACTACTTATTTCAGCCCCTTCTTAGATCCATCCCCCTGACGCATAAAAACAAGGCAAAACAAACACACACACACACACACACACACACACACACAACAGGCCTATTTTATGTGCACATAGTGTTCATACAGAAAAAATATGCGCATAGATCATATATAAAAGGTATAGCCTACATAACAAAATCATGATTAAAAATGTCCTCTGCAGCCATATGAGTGATTTGTGTGAGGAACAAACTGAAATTCACTATTTGCTGATAATCTTCCCCTCCAGTGAGCTCTTAACTGCTGCATTGAACCAGTGAGTCAGTGAGTTGAACTTAAGAACCGAATAAATTTGATTCATTAACAGACCATTCCGTCTGTGTTTGTGAAAGGAATCTGAATTGATTCAATGAAAAGATCTGGCTCAAAGGAACAATATTATGAAGAATGGTTTTAAACAGTTACCAGATTAGAAACTAGATTAAAAAGTCATGTCATGACTGGGAGTATATGTTTATACATAAAATAAACAGTAATTGAAAACTCGAACAATATAGATCTGTCACTTACATGCTTCGTGGAGAAGAGGAGAGAAGTATCCTCAACTGAATAGAGCTGGCCACACATTTTCTGTTAAAAAAAATAACAAACGGACAGTATGACTGGTACAATTTTAAAGTTAAAATGTATATTTTAAGAAGGACATCACGTACCTGTCGAGAGTGTGTTCACAGTCTGTGTAGTTGGATGTTGATGATTGAGAAGATCAATAAGGATGTGACTTTAAAAGAGTGTTTTTGACAGTTACAGATTTAAAAAAAACAAAAGGGCGGGAATAAAAAAAAACTAAATTAAAACACACACACACACACACACACACACACACAAAATCCATCCTATCATCCTTCGGGATGATATTTTTCTAGTATTTCTAAAAAACATAAGAACCATCTTTTTTTTTTTTTACAGTGAATGATTAATTTATGAATTTATCTCATGAACGGTGGATGTAAAGATTTCTAGCGAATAATGACTTTTTATCTGTTTTTCACACAAGGTGTCATATATGATTTCAAAAGATTTATAGTACATGAGTCACATGTTTTTATGGTCCTTTTTGGATCCTTTTTTAAAAAATTGGACTGCATTGTATTTGAATGAAAAAACAAACAAACAAATTACTTTATTACGGCATCACATTTCATATGTAATGTAAGCAACCTTAACTATCACAACAATTCCTATAGCTGTACATTGTGGTTGTATTTGTATAGTGTCCCTCAATTTTCTTTCTCTCTCTGTCTCTTTCCTTCTCTTCTTTATCATGACGTGCCCCGAGGTTATGATTGTTATGATTTATATCGGACTGTTTTGAGATCTCTCTTTCTCTGCCCTCTGTCTTCATCTCTCTTTAGCTTTCTCATTCCTCCTCTCTCCTTTCTAATCAGTTCTCCTTGCATCCCCCCAGGTCGATTTGGGGAGTAATAATGAAAGAGATTTAACCCTTTCACGTTCAACCGCTTTGACCCCGAACACCTTCCCTCCATAGCGTTTCACACACACACAAACACCTCTTATAAATAAATACACACATATTTAGGTGCAGATGACAGCAAATGCAGGCACGGATTGCAATGGAAAACACAGTGTAAAACAGATATTTAATTTTTCCTCTGACCAAAAGAGTGAGAAATTGGAACACTGTTGACTTTATGAATCCACATATTTTTCCTCGGATACGGTGTGATTTTCACCTGTTTGTATCCTTGCTGTCTGTTTTGTACATCCATCTGCGAATCCGTCTACCTGCCCATCTGTCTGTCAGACTCTTGGCCTGTGCGTTTAAACCCCTGATGACGTCATGAATAAACAGGATATCTTCCCACCTAATTATGCGCTGTTAATTACAAATTTGGACTAATGTGCTTAATTAGACGAACATCATTTGCTCTCCGATACAAGACGTCTCTTTTTTTATTTAGAAAATTATCTCTTTAACAAACAATATGACTTAATTGCAGACATTTGCATAAACAAATGAGCTAATTAATTACAACCAAGCTCTTCCTGATGAGTCGAAGGACAATGAGACTCCAAATGTTTTCCTCAGGGATACGGAAGGAGGGAGGAAGAGAGAGAGAGAGAGAGAGAGAGAGAGAGAGAGAGAGAGGAGAGAGAGAGAGAGAGAGAGAGAGAGAGAGAAGAGAGGAGAGAGAGAGAGAAAGAGAGAGAGAGAGAGAGAGAGAGGAGAGAGAGAGAGAGAGAGAGAAGAAGAGAGAGAGAGGAGAAGAGAGAGAGAGAGAGAGAGAGAGTTTAAATGAAAGTTTATGAGCTTGTAAGCATGCTAATATGACTCTCTGAGCATGAGGAATTATGTATGTGTGAGAATTTGCTATAAATGTCCAGATAAATAAGTTTAAGTAGCTTACTTATCGGCTGTGGTGGTTCGGCTCTGGCAATATATCTCCGGATGGTATCGGTGTAACACTTAAAATCCCTTATTCCCTCTCTACATTCATCTCTCTCGTTTTTCCCTCCATCTCTTTTTCTGGAGGGTTTGTAGATAGAAGGGCCTCTCCCCTCCTTTTCTGTGTTGGAATTTAATATGCAACTTTTTATTGGAAAACAATCGTGCGTGCCTGCGTGAATCCTGACCGCAATATATCTGTTAGTGCAACTAATCCGATCAGGCCAGAGAGGGCTATTTATCACTGCAAATCCAGGGCATTTCAGCCCACATTTTATTATTTTAATATATTTCTCAGCTATTAAATCACCAAAATGATGAATTAGAACTGTCTGCCACGCTTTCAGCTGTATGACAGAAAATGATGCACTACCCAATTTGAGTGGTCATTTGGACTTTTTAAAGACAAAAAATGATACAGAAAAAAGTCCAATATTTTTGTGTTGTTACGTCTCTGCCACCCCGTCCCTCCGCCTCCCCCTCTCGCTGGCTGTTTTTAATAAAACACTCTAAGTGAGCTTTATTGCTGTGTTAGAGAGGGCAGGATCACAACTATCTTTAATATACAGCCAATTACCAAACACACACAAACGTACACGCTCACACACACACTTATGCGCGCACAAAGACAGGTATGACGATACACAACTTTGTTCTTAATCATAGCAGGCAAACATTAACAAATAGTCAATCTGTATACACCCACATTTCAAACGATTGAAGATGAGAATTTATGTTAGGTTGCCAGTTCCCTGAGATGTTAAATTATGAATTGAAAACCATATTTTCACTTTCGCTATCATGGAACAATATTTACACTTATTCAGCTCTTCATTTATAGTTTATATTCCTTTCTTTTCCTTCTTTTTTGTTCTTTGCAAATGATGGGTTTATGCAAGATCAACCAGCATACACCTCATATATTAGATAAAAAAATGATTCATAACTTCAGTTTATCTAAAATATTGGGTTCTGGGTTGAAAATCATAATTAGTGCTGATTATCCACTGAAAGGGTGAAAGTTTGGAATTAGAAAATCACAGGAATTTTTTATTTTTTATGTAAAGGGCCCAGAAGGATATAGGCCTACATTATACACACACAGAGGCACTTAATTCATAACTAGAGGGGGGAAATAAGTTTTTTTTTTAAAAATCATCTTAAAATATTCAAGCATATCTTTATTTACCATGCAAGTGTGGTGCTTTATTAACTGTTTTAGCATACATCAATTCTAAAATTAGATACAAATTGAGGTGTATTTAGGGTGCTTAAATTGCTCAAAGTCAAAAAGTATGCATTTAAACACTGGTGTGTTAAAATGAGCAGGTGAAGTCCTCACATTTCTTTTAAAATGTAAATGTATGTCCCTATTACACTTCATTTTCCTGGTTAAATAAACATTACGTAAAAAAGAGAGACCAAATACAATTCTATTTTGTATTTTTACACTAACTATGTAATGTTCTATTTATTAAAACCAAGTATAATTTCATCAAGTTAGTGTTTTTACACAAATTTGCATTTATTTATTTATTTATTTTTTATGAATCTTGAAGCATAAATGTAATTGACAGAATCGACATGAAAATATCATTGTGCTTGTTTAACTGCTGTAGGCCAGTAAGAGCTGTGTGTGTAAACCTCACTCCCCTGATCTCAAGAGGTGCGCTATAACTGGAGGCTGCGATCTTTAGCCTCCTTGTTAGAGCGACCGCCTCCCACGACAGAGACGAGGGTCCGAGTCCCGCTCGAAGCAAGGCGAGTAGGACCGGTTACACTTGACCTTATTTCAAGCATTTAATCAAAAATCCATTCAAAAAACCCTTTCTGTGCTGCTGAAATTTTGAAAAAAAATTTGAACTTCGCGACCGTTAAAAAAGTACGCTCTATAGAATGAATGTGTGTAGTAAGAATGCAATCCGGATTCGCCATGTTAAGTCATTATCATGTGACCTACCAGCGTCAGTTGCGTCGCTTCACAAATCCTCTCCCGTGGCCTCATGGGATAGTAAAGTGTCCATGCACACTTCAGAATCTCGCCAGAAGTAGGTCATCCAAGAACTTTTCACTACTGTTTTTTGAATAATATGTATTCGGTCATACTACTCTGTTGATGTACTGTTTTTCGCATGCTATATGCTAGGGAAGTATTCGTGATTCAGGACGATTAAACCGGAAGTGCTAAATGCTAACTCGTTTCCGGGTTTTGTAATCATCCCTGCTGTCGCATTCAGGAGCAATAGGCTGCTCGAGTGCTTTCCATTAGACGGGTACTGTATTGACAAAACATTCGTATTGCAATGATTTAGCACTTTACATTTTACAAGTATATCACAGAGTTTTGTTTAAACACTATTAATCCAAAAGACGCTTATTTTCTGCGAGGCCGAATTATACGCTCAATTCCCGTTAAACGTCGTTCCCCTTTGAACATCAGTGAATCATTTGTTGAGCGGTGCAGCTACGGCCTGTTCAGCACAGACATTTTTTACTTCAGGATGTGTAGATATGGTGCTTCACCGCCGAGACTCATCACATCAGCACATCGCAGCTTCAAGCACTTAATCTGCCAAGTACACAATAATTACTAATTACCTATTAACTAATTACTCTGCATCCAGCATCTGAAGGCAATCAAAATTACATTAAGAGCGTTGTATCGCTTGTCCACTCCCTGCACCCCTCCCTCTCCTTTATTACTCTGATAGTACACTGCCGCTCCAATAGGGGGCGTCAGTGCCGCAGGTGGGTGGTGGGGTACACACTGCTCTGGGACAGCTGGCTTAAGCCTTCAGACCCCATGAGTCCTCACACTAATCAGCTCAGAGCAGCCAGAATCAATTAGCACTAGGAGTGGGGGGTGGGGGGGAGACCCACAGAGGACGACTGGCCCCACACCTGGCCTGTCTCTCTCTCTCTCTCATCTAACGCACTGCTCTTGTCCATTCAATCATCCATTCATTCATCCATGCGGATCCTCTAACAGTGTTGTTGTTTTTCTGTCCATCTTCCTGGCTCTCTCTTTTGGCTCTACATTTTAAAGAGTGTGTGTTAATAACTTTTAAATAGTCTGGCAGCATAGGGCCGCAGGGCTGGTTACTCACCTTATTGCTCTCCTCTTCTCTCTCGTGCGTTCATAAAGTAGCTCTATCTCTCCCTCCTGTTCTCATTCACCTGTACACTCCTTCCTCCCCCTGCCCACATCCATGTCCTTTCCTCGCTCTCTCAGTACAACAATATAGCGAAACGCATGTTTTTAAAAGCATTATGGGATTCGAGAATCTCCCTCTCTATTTCAGCTAATCTATTCCTCAGTGCTGCTCAGAGAGTGTAAATGATATTTTAGCATGTTCATAAAATACCGTGATGTATTCACAGTGCAGCACGTATTCCACTTTATGGTTCACAGTGTCATAGTCTCTAACTCAAATAGAAACATTACATTGAAACAAATTATTGAGCTGGAATAACACGCGTTCACGCGGCAATGGAAATTTATTTTCCTCTCGAGCAGGCTTATACATCAAGCGAGGTACAGTATGATACAGTGTGTATTATAAAAGCACATGTATCATCTACAAGACTACTGCACTCTTGTTTGAACACACACATACACAAGCCAAGTGCAGTCGGCACGGGTAGTGCTTTATAAACACATAATGATGAATCAATAACGTCTTTGCCTCAAAGTCGACAGAGACGCTGACCAGCAGGTGTCAGTCTGTGTTTCAACTACAGACCGCATGGAGCAGATGGACTGAGGGCAACTTCTCAACTCCGAACCTCTTCCTCCCTCAGAAACGGGAAAAGTTGAAGCAACAGAGGGATGGAGAAAGGGATGAATCGAGGAGAGGGAGTTGAAGATAGCCTTCTCCTACTCTCACACTAATTGCGTTTTCCCTGAGCAGAATTGAGTTCCAGAGAAAGAGAGAAAGGCCAGAGGCTTTTCATAATTGTATCGACAGGAAAATGAATATGATGAATGGCGTTCATTCAGCGCGGCCAGGATTTATTGTCTTATCCTCCGGGCGTTAATCGCTCTGAAAAGTGGGGAGGAGGGAAAGAGAGAAGAGAGAGAGAGAGAGAGAGAGAGAGAGAGAGGAGAGAGAGGTGAGAGAGAGAGTGAGAGAGAGAGAGAGAGAGAGATGAGAGAGAGAGAGAGAGAGAGAGAGAGAGAGAATAACTTAATTCCAAACCTCTGTCCTGACAGTCCTTTTCCAAACTTAAGTCAACTTGCGTAGCACCTTCATTACAAACTGCTGGCCACGTGGAGCCCCGCCCACAACTTTGATTGACACCTGTGTGGAAATCTGCTAAATTAATTTTTTTTTCTAATTTAAAATTCGCAATAATTCTTAATGAAAGTTATATCTGAGATTTCAGACAAAAAGACCACAGAATGGATGAAAAGCACATTTCCCCCCCACACCTCTGTTTCTCTGTCGCTACCCAGTATTTTTTTCTTTCTCACATTCGGTTCACACATGCGTGTGCACACACACACTAACACACACATTCATACACGTCCCAGATAAATCTGGTTGTGGATGCTGTGAATCCAGATGAATGCTCAGCTCATAAAGTGTGTGTTTGAAAGCCATCCATCATGTAGATGTCAGAAAGAAAAGAGCAGAAAGAACCCTCTCTGAGTGTATGTGTGTGCGTGCGTGTGTGTGTGTGTATGTGTGTGTGTGTAGTGCTGCTGGTTTGCATGACCGTTTGTGGACATTGCTGAAACTTAGGCTACTATATGGCATACATTTTCAACATGTTTGAACAATGTAAGCTTATAGTAGTAATGGTAAAATAATCACTTAATTAATTCCTGCATTATACTTCAGCTCACCGTACACTGCCTCAGCCTGGCCTACTTGTTGATAATAATAATAATAACAATCTCATTGTTTTTTGTCCATATTAAAGTCAGAGTGCTCCAATGTTCTTTTGGACCCCACTGGCTTTCTTTGTATGAATATCAATATCAATATAGGCCTGGTAAACCCTACAAAATGTCCCCACAAAGATGGCAATATCTGAAATCCTTGACCATGTGGGGATATTTTTTGGTCCCCATGAAGAAAACAACCTTTAAATCATAAATCAAAATGCAGACCGCTTTCTGTGATGGGCAGATTTAAGGACATGGGATAGAATATATGGTTTGTACAGTATAACAATTACTATGGAAAATCTAAATTAAAATTTGTATGAACAAACATGAATAAACAATAAAAAAATAAAAGTATCTAGATTAATAAATGCTGTAAAACATGTTTTGGTTCCATGACACTTAATGCTAATCCTGTTATTGAATCTCACTGTAAAATGTTCCATTGTTTTTCAAGGTCCATAACTAGCACTGTTATCTCTTAAATCCCCCAGTAGCCTCATGTTGGATGTCAACACACACACATACACGAGACAGCAAACAACATTAATAGAAAATCCTATAAACACCCTCAAACCAGTAGAAGAGTCTATAAACCGCGCTACAAGTATGTCACCACCTAATGTAACTTAAAACTGACAGTTAACTCTGTAAACAGACGAAAACAGCTTGGAGGGAAAAACAACTATTGCTACTAAAAGAAAATAGCACTAAAACGAAACCCCCCAAAAAAGCAGGCAAAACATGAAATGAGCGGACTGGAAGTGAGCGGAGATGGATGAGACATAGGAGGAGACAGCGAAAGCCTCGGGCAGTGCTGAGAGACGGTGTGTGTGTATGTATAAATGTGTGTAGGGCAGGTGGGACAGCAGGGAGACTGGTGGCTCAACAGCTTGCTCCACCCTGAGGGCCCAGCGTGCTGGGAGGAGCAGGGTCTCTGCCAACGAGCGGGGCAGTAAGACTGGTGGCAGCTGGTCCTCGCTCGCTCCCGCCCCGCCGGCAGGCAGCAGGCAGGGTGAGAAGGTCAAAAGCCAGTCGTTAGGAAGACAAAGAGAGGCACAGCGACACACTGCATAATCGCCTTTTATTGAGTGTCTCTGACACGATTCACAGCGAGGCTGACACAGGCACCACACACGCGCAAAACACACACACATGAGCATGTACACACATATTAAGAGGAAAACAAAATGCACATGTAGGAAGAGCAAAATAAACACACTGAAGGTGAATTCAGAGCAGGTAGGCGATTGTAAGGTTTAGCATCAAGTGTCCCAACAAAAGTTGTTCTCCAGGCCAAATAAGTCAAACTCTTGCAATGCCCCCCCGACCCCCCCCCCCCCCCCCCCCCCCCCCATCTGCCCCGTCTCATTTTCCATTAAAGCAAAACAGAGCCTCGCACTCAACCATCAGAGAAGCGGTTCTGCTCTCCACATGCCACAGATCCAGCGTCCCCTCCGGCACACACAATGTTAATCTGCTTTCCATGTTCAGCGATCACTTCTGCCCTTTCTGATGACGACTTTACCTGCAAACCTGTTAGATCAATGGGGATCTGATTTGGTAATGTTTTAGATGACATTCTTTGATCCTCAAATGACTGTCATTGATGTTTTCTTCATTGATCCACGAGAGTATTATAATGTAATATATATATATATAATATATATATATATATATATATATATATATATATATATATATATATATTAGCAGTTGAAACATTAAAATTATAAAAATATTTGATATTTGATGTTTGATATTATAAAATATATTAATAATACAAAGGACATAATGTACATATATTTAAAAAATAAAAGAAATGTAAATATTGAAATGACGTGAAATATTAGTATAGAAAAATTTGTGCTGTCAAGTCGATTATTCGCGATTAATCACATATAATATAAAAGTTTGTTTATATAATAAATGTGTGTGTATATATTATCATATTTATATATAATATATGTGTGTGTGTGTGTGTATACGTATACACACATACACACACACACACACACACCACACACACACACACACACACACACACACACACACACACACACACACACACACACACACACACACACACACACACACACACACACACACACACACACACACACACACACACACACACACACATATATATTATGTAAACAAACTTATGTTAGATGCAATTAATCGCAATTTATTGATTTGACAGCACTAATCATAATATATAATATTATGTTCTTATCAAATGTAATAAATATATTAAATCAATGTTAATAATAATACAACATTTTATCATAGAATATTAAAACATTAAATATTAAAACAAGCAAACAAAAAACTTCAGTTGTATTAGTTTGATTTAGTTTGTGGATTAGATAAGCAGATGCTCTTTTATGTACTCATAAAGCTCATCAAGACAGACAGAATGTGGAAACACTAAACGGCCATAGTGAAGCATTTACAAGACCACAATCTTTGCATCACATCAAACAAGGTCCAGTCAAACATACACATAGAGAGGAGCACTTCCGATTGCGGCTCATTTCTACACAGCGTGGTGTGTTAACCTCTCTCCATCTCTTCACTCAATGGAGCGTAGCTCATCTGAACACTGAGCAATAATGAGGCACAGAGATGCACTTGTGTCTGTGTGAACCAAAGCGAGTGAGCGAGAGAGCTCTGGAAGAGGAGGGGGAGAGAGAGGCTATCCATTTCCTCCCTGGGGCAACTCCTCTTTGGCTCTTTGTTGCTGAAATGCTCCCAGTGAGCAGGTTACACTAAAGCCTGCTCTATTGTCTTAAACAGCTGTGCGTTGCACACTCCCTCTCTCTCTCACTTGCTCATTTTTTTCCAGGTTCCTCAATCAGGAGCGGTTTCTGAGATCTCTAAAAGCAAAAGCCTGTGGCAGTGCCCCCCCCCCCCCCCCCTCCCCTCAAACACACACAGAGAGATCTGCTTCTGTTTACAGTGTCCCACGGTATGGGGTCTTTCCTGATTCAGCTGCTTTTCTATACAGATAAACAGGTTCATATTACCATACACTGCAGATTACTAATAACAGCATAAGTTGAGAAAGACAAGGAATAATAATTATTGTAAGCTGAATAATACAATAGAAAAAAGATGTTCTAGATGCAGTAAATGAAGTCAAAACTCTGGCATGTTAAAACAAATGTATTCATCTGTCTTGTATATTACAACATACAGACAGCTAAAATTATTCTGAAGAATTTATGTGCATTACAGTACTTAGTCTTATTGATCAAGCAATGCATCTTTGGAAGAAACTGCTCAGTTTGGGGGCTTATTTAATTGTGTAGGGAAACTTGGAGAACTATTCGGGACAAATAGAGTAAAAATGTGTGTATCTGCATTCGGTGATTTTGAAGACTCAATGATATGATCAATTAGGGGAGACAGGGAAGTGTTACAGTCTAACTCTGTTACTTAGTGTTTTTTGTGCTATGTGTGTCTGATTTTTTTTTTTACATAATATTCCCATATTTATCTGCTGTATATATAAAGTAAAATTGTGTGTCTGTGTAAATTATTGTCAGGTACAAAAAGTGCTGTTGTTACAACCTACTACCAGTGGATTGTAATAGCCTAGAGATATAATAATACATTTAATTTATAATTTATTGTGGTGTTCAAATTTACTTAAAATAATCATAATGCCATTCCCAATCCCATCACAACCCACCATGCTCATTTCATTTCAAGATGTTTAATTCAGAATAGAAAAAAGGAACAGCAAATCAAATACAATATTATAATAGATCAAATAGGTGAATAACTATATAAACAAATAGTGTTTTTGCTGGTCACTCTCATAATTGTGGCAGACAAAAATCTTAAAAGACAGAACTAGCATCATAATCAGCAGGTCCTCTTGTTTAATTTGATATATAGCTATAATTATTGTAGAAATATGATGAGCAGAGAGTAGGATTAAAAAACTTTCCAATGTGTTGATTAACATTAACTGCACAAAAATCAAATACATTTTTAAATATGTTATTATTTTTTTTACACAGAAACTTACACGTTTTACTGTCATTTCAGGAGGGTGATACATATGTCATCCCACTGTGGTGCATGGAAAGAAAGAAAGAAAGAAAGAAAGAAAGAAAGAAAGAAAGAAAGAAAGAAAGAAAGAAAGAAAGAAAGAAAGAAAGAAAGAAAGAAAGAAAGAAAGAAAGAAAGGCGCCGATGACGCACCATGTAAACTAAATTAAAAGGAGTTCTATTACAGCCCAAGAATAATAAGCAAGAACAACAAGCAGAAAAACAAAGAAAAGCCATAAAGGACATTAGGCGCTGAGCTTTATATAACATTTGAGTGAATATTTCATGGGCAGAGAGATAGAGAGAGACTCTAAACTTTCATTAAGCAGGGTATTTCGCTGGGAGGGAATTTCGGCGCCTTTCACTTTTTCTTGGCTTTTATTGCAATAATACAGATATCTCTCTGGCTCCCTGCCCCTCCTCATTCAGCCCATTTCCTTCCCGCCGTCTCTCTCACTCTATGCTTTTTAAAATATAGTAATAAAAACATACTAGATCCTTTTTAAATGCACTATTACTTATCATGGTCTTTTCATATCGTAGCATCACAGGTGTTTTAAAGCCGCTATAAAAGTGCGTCATTTATTATTCAAAAGCAGCGTCGTCTTTTTGCATATTATCCGAGCGCTTTTATACTGCGGGCTGCCAGACTCCCATTTAAAATGTTCGGCAGAATTGATAACGGCAGACACGCGCAATAAAAACAGCGCCGGGGGCAGGGTGGCACGCGCGCTCGCTCATATGCAGATCCCGGTAATTACTCCAACAATCCGCCAACCATTCCTTTATTTGCTCTTTGAGCGAGGGATTTCACGCTTTTAATTCTGTTTTCATCAATCTATTGATTCTCGGCTGCTAAATTGTTTGCACGGGTCAAAGATAAAAAAGTAGGTCCGAGCGCCCTGCCAGGTGAAACAGTTTGTGTCCCTCATATAGTGATGAATGGATTTTATACACACCCACAAAAAAAGAAAAAAAAAAAGAAAGAAAGAATAGGTTACATTTTTAAAGTTGATTTTGGACCATGCAAAACCTTTAATTGAACTAGGCCTACAAAAATGCACATTTGCACATTTTTTAAAAAAGAGCTTCAACTTACAAAAATATAGTTTTTATTGTAGTAGGCCTACACAATAATAATAATAATAATAATAATAATAACAATAACAAGAAGAATACGAAGAAGAAGAATGCATAGGAATAGAAAAATAAAATATCGTAGGCCTACGATTTATTCAGTTTTTATGAGCGTTATTTTTTTGTGACTGAATGGCGATCTGTTTATTTACGGATTCATGCATCTATCTATCTATCTATCTATCTATCTATCTATCTATCTATCTATCTATCTATCTATCTATCTCTACACTGTAAAAATGTTGCTGTCTTACATTATACAATCAACTTGGATGTTTAAGTAATTTCAACTTAAATTACATTAAACTGACTTATTAACTTATTTTGATGAGTTTAGGCAAAGTAAAAACACATCATATCATGTTTTACAGTCTATCAATCTATCTATCTATCTATCTATCTATCTATCTATCTATCTATCTATCTATCTATCTATCTATCTATCTATCTATCTATCTATCTATCTATCTATCTATCTAATCTATCTATCTATCTATCTATCTATCTATCTATCTATCTGAAATGATAAAAGCAAAGGCTCAGAGCGAAACAGTGACCATGGGTCAACGACAAGCATCACGGGAATGACGTAAGCGTCTTCAGCCGCTGGACGAGGGCCGAGCTCCCGGGGGAACGGGGCTTTTTAGCGTCAGCACTCACTAATGGTCTATTAAAATATCAACTACTTCAAAGTAAACGGATTTGCTCCACACCAGCTCCCACCCCCTGAAGCTAATCAAACGCGGCGGCCAGGCCAAAAGAGCATAATCATTTTTACGTGGCAGATTACAAGGAACCACTTAGATCCGCTGTCAGAAGATCGGGTGTCCCAACACTCTCGATTAAATAAGCGCATGGGAGTGCAGCTCTCCGAGCGCCGACACTGGCTCCTTTAGGCGCACAGCTGTCAAACGCTTTCCGGATGCAACACTAGCTAAAGAGCATCTCAAAAGATATTAACATGTGCTAATTATAATGAACTCAATTTAGTAGGCTATATCATTTCAGAAAATATTTAACCAAAACAAAATAATTAACGTGGCTTTAAGAACACTTTAAAAAGTAAGATTCTGTCTGCATTAACAAAAGTTAATTTGTTTTAACTTGTGAGATGATGTTTGTGCAATGTTATGTTACCATTATTGTCAAATGATAGGCGGTATCTCGGATTTAAACAATCGCTAAATTACATCGTCAAACATTTTTTTTCTTTGGTGAATCCTTCTCAGACTGTTTCATTTTTGTAACATAAAAGCGCTGCATATGCTCTCCATAAACACGCAACAAAAGCAAGATGTGCCTGACCATTTTATTAACATGGTTAATTAAATAAATCAGAATTTTATTATAACAGCGACTTAAGTGAACAGCAAAAATGAAAATTTTTCATATTAGCCTACTTATTGCATAGGCTACTCATAGGCTATTTATTTATATAGGCGTATAGCCTATTATTATCATTAGCTATATATTTTATATTTTCCTATAGCTTAATATTATTTAATTTGATATGAACAATACACGACCTATTCCCACATTGCAACTGCCCCATGGACATAATAAATAAAGAGGATATTTAATTTGTTTCTCTTCATCCAATAAAGCCGAGAACGAGTCTAAAGTTGATTGACATATTAGAAAAAAAAAGGTTGAGGGCAGCTTTAAGGTCAAAAGCACTCATCTGATTGCTGGAGGCGATATAAAAATTCGATTATTTTTTATTTCAAAGCGTGAATGATAATAAGCGTCCATTGTTTTAGCTCGTCGTTTTTAAGTTTCTCATTAGAACGATGGTTAAAAAAATCATCAAATTATGCTTTCCTCATCTCATCTGATTAAATTGCATTATAAACAGACAATAATACCTACAGTTGATGAACACTTTATTTTCCACGAGGCCACGGTAGAATCTCTATTAAAACCAAATATTTAAAGAGCTAATGATGACATGCTTATGTCAGCATGTCCATAATAAAGAGATACTTGACCAATGCAAAAATTGAGAAGTAAATGATCTGCATTTTGAAGAATGATGTCACAATATTTTGTGACTTGTAACAAAATGAAAGCCAATAAGGAGAGGGAGATTGAGCGCTGTCCAATCAGTGAAGAGAAGAGCTCAAAGAGCCTCGTGCAGGGATCCAGTGGAGAGAGAGAGAGTGCCAGAAATCTGCCAAGTCCTCGTGCCAAAAACTTTTCACCCACAGACGAATGCGTCCAAGCCATCTTAAGTCAAGAATTGAATCTCGAGGAGTAATACATCACAAAGTAGATATTACTAGGGATTCCCTTACTCATATAGGCAGAGTTTTACCATAGTGCAATTCCAGGGCAGTCAGAAATTGTCTGTGGAATAAACCCACTGGAAAGGTTCGGGTGGTGAGGATGGACCGAGCCTCAAGCTCCAGCCCTAGTGGCACTAGTCAAACATCACAACCTACCCAACATGAACCCATCAGCTTCGGCATTGACCAGATTCTCAGCGGCACCGATCAAGAGTCACAGCAGAACTCGAGCAGGAATAGTTCCGAGAGTAGCAGCAGCGCGAGCGGAGGCGGTTACCATCTCGGCAGCCCAACGGGAGCGAGCGCAACGCCGTACACGACACTAACCGGCACGTTTCACGGTATCGCTTCACCATATGAGGAATCCAGTCCATACGGAGTGAACTTGACCCTTGCACCCGGAGGAGTGATTAGGGTCCCGGCTCACAGGCCCCTGGCCGCGGCTGTGCCTCCACCCATGGCCAGCGCTGTGCCCGGACTTGGGAGTCTCAGTTTTCCCTGGATGGACAGCAGTCAGCGCTTCGCAAAAGACAGATTTGCAGGTAAAATAAATACTCCCGTTCTTTCGATCGGTTCCTTTCGTGTTTCTAACAAAAAGCTCCTCGTGTGTTTGAAATGTGGGAATTGTAAATTGACAGAGAAAACAATAATCACTCAAGTTCACCATTTATAACAATAAAACAAACATAACCGTATAAAGTCTAGCGCTAAACGAATTATGTTTGAACAGGCTATTTGTGATGTATTTTGAAATGGCGGTGGTTTGTAGGCTATATGTTGTTTGACAGAAGAAACGTCAAGCAGACACACAACTTATGAAATGTAAAACCATTTTTTCTGCTTTTGGTAGCCTTAACATACTCTCTTGTGTGTGTGTTTCCTGTTTTAAATGTAGTACTTTTTTTATTTAAATATAATTTATAGGACGGCATCATTAAAAGTGAATAACTAAAATAGAAAAGCATTTTTTTACATGTTCATTATTGATGATAATAACAGCGTTAGTAATAACATTGAGCCTATTAGATTAGGCCTAGCTATTATGCTTCAGCTATTATTCAATTTGAACAATTAGGTATGCTAATATATATTTTTAATATATATATATATATTCATATTAACAAACTACGGATTCATTTAGCTAGTTTATAATGTTTAAAGATTGATGTAAAGGCTATTAATATAGGCCTACACGTGTTCCCCAAAATAGAATAAATGCACAAAAATCTTGTTGTTTTAACTGTAGAAACATTGATGTTGCATGTTTGCTTGTGAAAGAAGTTTCAATACAATAAATATTAGACAGTCTGTCTGGGAATCTTGATCCTGTTTTTTTCCAGATGAATGGATGTTGTTGAAGAGCTCGTTTTAGTTTTATTTGACCTTGAAGAGCGTGAAACACCTCAACCGTTTATGAGTGAAATTAAAAGAAAAAGGGCAAAACAAAGTCAACACTTCAACACTTTCAACTCAGTGTCTGTTTACAGCGTATTATCGGCATAAATATTTATTATTATTTTAAAAATCTACGTTGTATTATGAGTAGCAATTTAATCTTCAAGCGCGGTCAAATTTGAACACGTATCCATATCTGCATATATCTAATCGTTAAAATACAAACATTTTATAAGGCGTCTGAAATAGGCTACAGTTTTATTTGAATAAACCGTATGATTATGTGAATGTGAATATAAAGGCTATTTTCCCCCCAAACATGTTGAACATCTACCAAACATAACATAAATACGGAAGTAGGAAATGAGTTATTGTTATATTTAGTTAACAGCTGTTTTGCATATGAATGTAGACTCTTACAGTTCAGAGCTGTCACATAGATCATCAGCTTTCTTTATTCTGGAGCAAATGGTGAATGGTGTTCCATTAGAAAGACATATCAATATTTTACCAGCTTTAATTATTGCCACTATAACTGCGGTAACAGGCACTATCTGCTTCTCTGTGTTTTTTAGGTAATAAATAAATTAACAATAAGGGAAATTACAGTCATTATACGAGAACAGCTGCTGTTTGTATTTGATGCAAAATTAATAGGATATATTTTGTGTGATTTTATTATTTGTAACCTGAGTAACAGGCCTCTCAACAAATCCTAAGAGCATCAGCAAATCCATCTATTTATGAGGGTTTTTTAGTATTTATCAATCAATAACACAATGTCTGATTTGACATCTAAAATGTATAGTGCATGAAGGAAATTTAAAATGATGATGAACGCAGTTTTCCTTTGACTCAGCAAGAGTTAGAAACTTAGGCTGATTAATGCAGCATATCTGCTGCTGTTTACTTCTTAACAGTCCTTCTTAAACAAATAATAAAAGATTAAAAGTGCATGCATTCTTTATCGAATAGATTTAAAATTTCCTGAAATGCAACCCATTTTTGCGGGGACTTGGACACTCTGTCTTTACATTTAAATGGATTTAATATATATACTCTGAAAACAGTGTAGATGCACAAAATAGTTATCTTAGAAATATGCTTTTTATAGCATTTTAAAAGGCATCTTGGTACATGAAAATGCAGATAGCAATTATGCTTTTTTTATCTACTAATAAAAATGATTGAGTGTGATAGAAAGAGGTCAGTATATTCCTCATTCTCACACTCTGTGGCTTTTCTTTCCTTCTTCAAACCACAGCAGCTCTGACGCCCTTTACTGTGGCTCGGCGTATCGGTCACCCGTACCAGAACCGCACACCACCTAAGAGAAAGAAGCCCCGCACATCTTTCTCCCGAGTGCAGATCTGTGAGCTGGAGAAGCGCTTCCACAGACAGAAATACCTGGCCAGTGCTGAACGAGCAGCCTTGGCCAAAACCTGAAGATGACAGACGCCCAGGTCAAAACCTGGTTTCAAAACCGCAGGACCAAGTGGAGGTGAGGCAGAGAAAGAAAGTGAGATATATATACTAATATAAGATGAAGAAACGCTGAGAAAATGTCAAATGATCAGAGGAACAAAGGCACAAGAACTCCATTTCACTAGAATAATATTTCACATTACATATATTTTTTCTAAACATTAGTCTGGACATTGATAATGTCCAATAACACATACTGTGAAATAGGTATCCTGATTTTTTTAATAACCTGTTTTTAGCCAGAGTAGCTAACAGAAATGATGGGAATGACAGTCACATTTACTTGATGAAATTGCAAATAAGGACATCAAATCACTGAATGGACTGAGATATATATTTTAACTGCCATTTAAATTATTGCCCTAAAAGTAACAAACTAAAGACAGGCTTTTTTAAATTTAGGCCTTTTGAACCATAGAAGTAATACAGTATTTACAATACAGGCTCTATCTATCTCTCTATCTATCTAGAGACGAAGAAGAATACATAGGAATAGCAAAATAAATATTACTCTATATATCTATCTATCTATCTATCTATCTATCTATCTATCTATCTATCTATCTATCTATCTATCTATCTATCTATCTATCTATCTATCTATCTATCTATCTATCTATCTATCTATCTATTATCTATCTATCTATCTATCTTCAACCAATTAGTGTCTGTAATGACCTGACATAATTTTTTTTTAGATTTGACCTACTAATGGCCGTAATATCTGTAAGAATGAATGGGAAAATAATGGGGGTTGTCAGGAAGATATATGAATTATTAATTAAGGCAAATACACTAACGACATGCCACACTTTGGAGAAGAGGAAGGGCCCGTTTGAATATTTCATATTTAAATAAACTCTACATTCACCTTTTGGTTCGGTTGATTAATCAATTACATTTCCTCGAAACCTTCAGCTGTTTGCTTCTCAAAATTTCGACAAAATTAGCTCAATTCTATCCAAATCCACATGTCAGTAAAATATTCACACAGTTAGTGGTTTGTAGTCTTAAATGCTTAATCTTGCCGTTTAACCCTGTAATTCAGGAAACTAAATAGATGCAGTAAATGAGCAAGTTTGTGTCAAATGTAAAACTTTCTTCCACTCCTCTAATTCTCTCTATATCTTTCCCCTCTATATCACCTGTCAGACGGCAGACAGCGGAAGAGAGGGAGGCCGAGCGTCAGCAGGCCAACCGGCTGATGATTCAACTCCAGCACGACGCCTTCCAGAAGTCTTTGACTGATTCAGTTCCATCAGACCCGCTCTGCATCCACAACTCCTCACTGTTCGCCCTGCAGAACCTCCAGCCTTGGGCGAGCGAGGAGAGTGGCAAGCTTGGAGGAGTGACCGCGCTCGTATGAGCGCCAGGACTCGAGAAGGAAATGACATTCTCATTCTTTTTTTGATGGACTAGGATGTTGGTTGACCTTATCTCCGTCCCGAAAGACTATTTCATTCCGCAAAAAAAGCGAGGAACTAATTGCGGCCGTCCAACAGCGAGCAAACCCATATAAATAAAAAGGTTCTGCGAACGAGCTTCTGCAGAATAAATGATGGCCGTTTTCTGTGGTGTGTCTGTGCATACAGAGACTTGTATCCCCATTAGGGTCAGTTTCATTGACAAAGTGACCTTGTAGAAAGCAACAGGCCATCTCAGCTGACCCTTTTACAGATCCACTGATCTTCTCCTCCATCCTTTCATTTGCCCTTCTGCCCCCTGTGTAATTTCTCCACCACTCAGAACTGTAGAATACAGGATTAATGCAGAAGAGGGAAGTAATGATGATTTAATTATTCATAATGTGAGTTGCACGACCTAAAATGCCCCCAATCTGGCCATTTGTGGAAGTAAAAGGACACAAACACGCACAAATAGACACACTCTTCAATCATCAATCATTTGAGGCTGGGTAGTATATAAATATTCATCTTTTTATGGGTTGAAAGGAACCAGCTACTTTTTTATTTATTCATTTTATTTGAATGAAACCACATCCCGACCGTATGAGGAATCGCATGAAACGTCCAGAAGAGAGGCATATGACGTCATACGGGGCGTTTGCAATATACTTTAACGGTTCGATTTATTCAGCAGTAACTTCGATGGCTGAATGTTGAGTGTCAGAGAGAAAGAACAATCCAGATGAAACAAGGGTTTGTTAGACGCCCCTATATGATGTAGGTGTGCTGTTGCATTCCAAACTCTTTATTATAGCCTACTTTGTATTTGATAAATATGTAAATAGCAAACAAAAAAGTAATAAACATTCTGTTTTGGCATTAACACAAAACGTGTGCTTTGCTTAATTTGCTATTCCCCTAATGTTTTCGGAAGAGGCATATTCCAAATCCCTAGGCAGCACTCTTCTCTAGAGTAATGTGTTGCTTTCAGAGGTCCTACCAGCGTTCTACACAACTTGATCGACAAATAAACACCGAGTCCTGGTTGTTGGCTGCAGTCGATTATGCCTGCCACAGCAAAGAAGCACTTATGTCCTCAAGCAGATAAATGCAGGATCCTGTGGGACCATAAAAATGCCTTTATGCCCTCTGCAACCAACTCCCTCCTCCCAAAGTGCTGACTCTCAGGAACTGACCTGTTTTAAAGGCCTGGGTGGGGGTAAATGGAGGGGTGTCCATTATAAAGTGATTTAACAGACTCCTTACATTACGATGCCTCGGCAGGGTGAACCTGTGGAGTTTCACCACAGCTCTTTGTGGACAGATGGTTAGCAGTGACCTGTGCCAGGGCCTATTTGACCGGTGATGTGTACAGTTGAGTCAGGGTCATCTGAGAAAGCCTTCAGTGATATAGACTCAATGCTCAGGATAATTTACACAGGATGTATGTTTCCACATTTACAGCAGTGACATCACAAATTGATTTGTGAAGGGTGGTGTTTTACTGCCCTCTGCTGGCTATCATGTGCAAATGCTCTTATGTCAGTCTACACTACAGCAGCAACATTCCAATGAGAAATTAAGATTTAATATATTTAACGTATAATAAAAATATCAAAGCTATATTAACAGAGATACATTAAAATAATCTAACTCGATTAAACTTCTACAAAGGTATAGAACAACATAGCCATAAAATTCCTTGAAACATTTGTCGTGCCAAAATGGCAAACCACAGTGGCACTGGCACCGATGAATGAATACCACGATGTTATTAAACTTTTTATTAAAGATAACGTTTGACTTTGTACATGTTTTATTTATTTTTTAAACACGGTAGTAGTAACGAAAACCTCACATTTTATGCATGAAAACAATACCATTGAAGCGAAGTGACGCCCTCGGTTTTTCTAACTCTAACTTTACAATTGATGTTGAAGTAAAGATTTTAAGAACAGCATATTTTAAATTTCCAATTTCACCAAAAGCAAAGAAAGTCCACTTAAAATCTTAATGGAGTCCTTTCAGGGAATTTTAAGATGTCAATTCTCGATGTTAAAAATTGCTCCTTTTGTGTTGATCAAAATTCTCTTTTATCACTGTAAATTTTGTAATCCCTAAACCTTTTGGGAGAACTTGCACTAGGCCAACTGGTATATATTTCCTAAATTTGAAGATTTACCTGTATTAAAGGGAAATATAATATTTGTTAGGTTTATGAAAGATGGATCACATGAGCAATTAATTATTCTTGGTAAATACCTACATGACTATGAAAACACTCCCAAATGTAGGCCTATACATATTGAGGAACTGTCATTCTTACAATAGGTAATTTTGCCTTAAATTTTTGTAATTTGGTAGATCTACCCCATGCCATTTATTTTAGCTTTTTTTTCTCCATGCGTTTTATTTTACGATGCTGTTGTCTAAGATTTTTTCTTATTTTATACCAGTCCTTTTATAGTTTTCAAGTTTAAATTGTTCAGTATAAAAAAAAATTAAATAACTTTACATTTGACAAATCATTATACAAACCAGGACTAACATAAGAGTTTCAATAGTAAAAAAAACACCAATACAGATATCCCATCCTCCTGCAAAAACTCATTTCTGGGAGAAGGCACAACATAAAAACATATTACAGCTGCTATTATATTCGTTCGCAAAACAGGTTTGTTCATCCAATAGTTTTGATCTAAAACACTGCACAGTAATAGGGATTAAACCTGTTAAATATAAACTTTATTTGCATTTAAACAGATTAAAGGAGTCAAAAAAGGTGAACAAGAGAACCACACCTGAACTGCAGTCATAGATTGAGTACTGATTCTGTTGAGATTTAGCTGGACTGTAACATTATTACTTAAAATGCACACCGTTTACATTTGGATTTCTTAATTCAATCCCAAACATAATACATTGCACCTTCTAGCATGTTACAAGATGTTGACAATTACAAAAAAAAAAACATGACCTGCAGATATACTGGAATTCATCCTTCATACCATTCTGAAACCCACTCATGCATTGCAAACCAGGTCAAGCGTTTCAAGATTTCAATAAATCAACTTTTCAGTCACATCGCTAAACAGAATGCCATGCACATTTAAATGTCATTTTAAAGAAATCATGGACGGGTACACTCAACAATTCTCCATATAAATTAGAGGGTTGAATTCTTCTGCTCAGAATCACATTTGAGCAACAAGGCTGCCAAAGGAAGGCTACACTCTATGGACACGACAACACCACAGGGGTGAGGAGAGGGCAGATTGCAAAGATGAAAAAGGTCATGTTCTGAGTAAAGTCTTTTCAAGGAATGGCACGGATTTGCATAAAACTGGAGAGTACTGGGGGGGGGGGGTTGTTTGCACAAACAAACACTAAATTGCAGGTAACAAAGTAAAATCAAGGGCAAAAAAAGAAGCTTAATTTAAGCAAAAATAAAATCAGTTCTTCTCCTTGACAGTCTGTCTCCACTTCCAGAGTTCCTCAATGACCTGAGAAAAACAAAAACAGTTCAGACCGGATGTTTGTCAGTCTTTTTTGGTCGGTGCAGTCGGTCTTAAATTGACAGCAGAAAAATTATCCGATCATGTGGCTCAAAAACTGTAAATGATCCAAACCGTGAATTTTGCATCCGTTCCACCACTAGTGTTTACTTGTCTTTAATAATGCTTGATATTTATATTAGTTAGGCTAGTTGTTTTTAAACCACAGGCAAATGTTCCTTACCCTGTTGATTTTTGTTCATGATATTCAGTACAATTAAAGGATAGTCACCAAAAATGAAATTCTGTCAGTAATTACTCACCCTCATGTTGTTCCAGTATTACTGAAATAGTTTTCATTTTGGGTGAACTATCCCTTTAAATGTTTGAAATTAGACTAAATTTGAATGAATCATAGGAATCATTAAAATAGAAATGATACCCAACCCTAGTTGTAACTGTTCTTTGACAATTTTGAATTTGTCCCTCACTTTACAAAGACACACATAACATGCTGCCACCTTCTGGCGGTTTAAAATTACACATTTAATGTGTCTTTTAAAAACATTTCTAATATCAATATTTGGTTTACTTTAAAGCATCAAAACATTAATGCATTTGTAGCCGGATAGGGCCCGTATCCAGCTCAGACGGAGGATCTGCGCCTAGACATGCCAGCGCCCAGAACACTTCAAATGTTTTTAGTAGAAAATAGTGTTGTGTAATCAGCCCCTACGTTAATAACTAATGATTTTTACAATGGAATTTAATCAAAAACTGCCACTTCGTGCTACCTCTGCATTGCAAATATGAAATTTGTTGATATTAATTCCATTTTATTGGTAAAAGCACCTTTTGTCTTATTATTGTAAATTAGTTTATTGTTAAATGTAAGAATTTGACAAAAGACGACTAGCATTTATTTAAAAAAAAGAAGCCTTTATAAAAGGTAAAATTGCCCATAAAAGGTAAATCTACAGAAGCGTATTGCATTCACTTGGGAAAAAAAAAAATCTACTGTTTTTCTGAATTAATGACTTAATTATCTCAAAATTATGAGTAACTCATTAATTCATAAAAACAGAGTGAAAAAAAAAAAAACCCTCATAATTCTGAGATAATTAACGCGTTCATTCAGAAAAACAGTAGATTTTTCCTCACGTGAATGCAATACGCTTCCGTAAAAATCAAATTAAACTTATTGGAAAAGATCATTTCTGTCACTGCTGTGAACTGACCACCACACAGAATATGAAGTATATCAAAACTAGGGCCGCCATTTAAAAACAAATATCTGAAAAACTTGGTGGTGGCCAACATTTGAATTTCAAATGAACTTCATTAAATAACGATAATTTTTTTCAATCTTTTATAATCTTACGTTTTTGACTAAGTCAAAGAATAACAGCAATACACATACCTTTGCATCAGTGGCTTTGAAGCAGTTCTTCACAAAGTTCTCGAACTTTGGCTGTAGTTTTGGTAGTGATACACCCTACAAAAAAAAAAAAAAGAGGAGGAAATTAACTTGTTGAAAGTGACATCTTCCACTATAATTTTTTTGGCAAGAATACCATGCATCAACTGCACTGTATTCCATTGAGGTGTGGAATGGTATTTTCTTACCACATACACCAACTCAGTGTGACTACTTATGCAGAGAGGACGTTAAGGAAAACACACCTTTTCTACACTTGCCATCATCTTGGCCTTGATCTCTGGGACAGTGAAGATCCGTGGTGTCTGTGGCGTTTTGGGCGACTGTACTTTCTTGTCACCCTTCTTTTCTGGAGTCTTGAGCTGTGAGAGCATAATATCAAATAAATAAGGAAAGAGGAACTCAAGACTAGACAATATCCTTTCAGGAGAGAGAGAGAGAGATGCTAACCTGCTTGGCAGGTGTACTGGGCTTGGGTCCTTTTCCATTCTGTGCAGGGGTCTGTGCTTTGGGTGGTGTCTTCTTTGTCTGACAGAAAAATGGGAAAGTATGAAATAAGCATTTCTGATCCCACTTTTACACATTGTACTAGATTTAACAGGTCTGAGCAACTTGTCTGACCTTTACAGGCGACTCTTCAAAGCTTTCTTCCTCTTCGTCGTCATCCTCATCATCATCCCTGGAGGGGGAGGTAAAATGTTATTTTATTTATTTAAAAAAGCTGGCATTTCTAAAATACTTAAGACAACACTTACTCATCATCATCGTCATCATCATCTTCATCATCCTCTTCCTCCAACTTAATTTTTTTCTATGAAAGTTAGTTAAATTAGCCACAAAATCAATCATTATCATGAATCCTATACATTTATTTGAGAGCTTACCGAAAGTTTCGGAGTCAATGATGCTGCCCTTTTTTTGCCTGTTGTCAACATCTCTTCCTCCTCCTCCTCCTCTTCTTCATCAAAGGACTGGTCTCCTCCCATGACTGACAGAAGGAAGATTCCAATTAGAAATTTACAGAGGCTTCCCAAAGCATTTTTAATCATAGACCAAGTATTATCAAGTACTCACTGACGAGATGCTGCCCACTAATGTGAACTGGACCGGAACCAGAGCGTAAACGGAACACAACAGGTGGAGTGATCTCAAACCCACCCAGAGACACCTGAGATACAAACACATTTTTAGTTAAAAAAAATCAACCACAGCAATTCCAGATCAACTCAAACCCAACCAGAAGGTGTGAAATGACATGACTGATTCTACTTACACTGGGGAGGGTGGAAGGCCTGAGTGTGGCCAGAACGGCTTTGACCTTCTGACCCTCTGAATCCTGCCCTTCAATCTCCACAACGTTCAGTTCATCTTTTGTTGCGGGATCGACGCAGGCCTGCAGGAATGGGAACAAATGCATTAATTATGACATTTAAATGTTAATAAAACTTTGAGGACCATTTAAAACAACCCCAGAGAGGTCTGAGAGCAAACGTTAACATACCATTCTGACTGATAACTGATGATCAAAATCATCATCCTCTGGATTAAAACTGACATCCTTGCCTGCTTTGAGTTCACAACCTGTAAAAACAAACAAAAAGTTTATTTAAAATAAAAGGCATCAATACATATTTTCTAATGGGTAGTGTAATAGCTTCAGAGAACCAGTAGTTTTGAGCAACTATCAAAAGCAATGCAGTGATTCATTTCCGTCGACACGTGGTCCATGACGGTCTGACAAAAAAAAAAAAAAAAAAAAAAAAAAAAAAAAATCGATTCGAGAAAAAAATCATCCCGCACGGTTTGTGAACGGATTCGTTGAAATTTTCTAACTCCAAAGAATATCGTAATTATTTATAACCGTCATTTCACTGCATGGCACGTAGCACCGGTTTTATTTGAGAATGTTTCATACCGTGTTTAACCGCAACAAACTGACTTTAAATGTGAAAGAAAGGGAGCCCACGTGGCGAGGATTGTGAGATGCTCTTTCATGTTGAAATTTCATTTTACTAAAGACTGGCAATGCAGACAAAACGTTAATTGGTAGCAAAAGTGTAGCACTGCAGTGTAATTCGAGAAAATAACCAGGGTATGTTTGTCAGGTAAACGAACGAGAAAAAAAAGACTTCATAATGAACATCCAATTAACGTGTTGCCTATAACGAAGAATGCACTTTTAGTCGCACGATCTAAAGCGAAATTTACACACAATGCGTTGTCCCTTCTAACACGTGTAGAGTTAGTAGAGTGACGCCATTTTGGAGCGCCATGGCCAGTCCACGTGTTTAGAGAGCGCGTGCAGGGAGACATCAGCTGTGCTGTGCGGGTTCCGTTTTCGTTGCTTTAATACATTCAATTCAGAAGATTATTTCGAATTCGATCATAAAAGGTGTCAAGTTTAACCCATATGAAATCAAATCTTATGCTAATCGATTAACGTTAGCTAGAGCGAATTCATACTGTACACGTGCTTTAGTTTGTCACTCCAATCGAGGGATTTAAGCAAGATAATACACTGTAGTTACACCAGTTAAAACATCAGCATGTGCCTTTAAGCAGTTATGGTCTGATAATATTACTTGGGTTAGCTGGCAAGTTACCACACTACGCCATCATCAGTTTGCTTAACTTAAAAATACGTATCGTGTAATCTAATAACCTGTAACACAAACTGATCAAGGTTACGTTAAGTATTTAATGTATTACATACCGTATAAGAAGGTTTGGGGACCCATTTGTTCGAGATCCATCTCTGTAGGTTATGTGTGTGTCTGTAGGTAGGCTGAGCGGTGTCGCGACTCGATCTCCAGTGCGGTGGGGATGGACACACTAACCCACATTGTGTAAACCACGCCCATTATGGGACGGTCCTCCAGTCCAGCCAATCAATGAACTCCATTGACAGAGACTCACAGAGTTTAGGGGATGATTTCTAGGCTTACTGTAGAGCACGAGATTTATCCAAGTGAAATATTTACATTTATAACTACTCTCGAACTCTTGCAAAAAATGCACGATTTATTTTACTTTTGTTTCTATTCAAAATTGTTCTGGAAGGATTAGATAAAGCCTTGGATTTGTTTGTTTCTTGAGGTGTAAAGATTAGAATTGGATGTGTTACCAAGTACCAGATTAATACCAAATTATGTAGTTTGATTAGGACACATTTATTTATTTAGTTATTTTTAATTAATGATTAATGAAATGTTTGCTATCTTTTATTATACACTAATTGTTTATCCTTTGTGAAGTAAGTTATTCACTGCGGTTCGTGACGCATCCATTTTGTTGAGTCGCAAACTCGACCCACCAGTTGAGAACTGTTGATATATTCTGTTCTGCATTAAATATCAAATTCACAGTGAAATATTTTAATAAAACAATAGCTGATTAACATTAAACATTTAATGAATTTGAGACCTCATAATACAGTTTTTTTGAAATAATAATTATAATGATGAACTATAAATGGATGTCATTCATACTTTCCAACATAAAAATAATAACCCAACAGACTGAACCCATCATTTAAAAAAATGAACCTAACCTTTTTAGAGTTTAATAAAAACAAAACACAGCTGAATATTATTCCACAAACATTTTAATCAGTTTTGACTGAGATTTGAATTGCACAGCATATGTCTGATATTTAGTTTTCACAGTTTGTATTCTCCTCACTGCACATTTCTTCATGTGGCACCTACTTCCAATTATATACATATAGCTTATATTTCTAACGACTTTACCTGACCACTCGACTTCTATATACATATTTCCTCCCCTTTATTTTATATAAGTAATCTGTTTTTTTGTTCTCTCAGAAATACTGTTTTGTCCTTCTTGAAGGTATTAGAGTATACCCAGGAGATTGTCAGTCTCTTAAGTACTCCTCACAGACGTAACACTTAACTTCTTCTGTCCCACCTTATTCACTATGATCTGGTGGACAAAAATGGCTTGACAATACTGAGACATAGACATAAGCGGACGAACTGGAAACAGCAATTATTAACAAACAACTCTGACAACACAAGACACGAGAAATCAACATCCAACTGAGTATTCCTCAAACCCCATAAAACATAAAATAGATATTTTGAAGGCCAAGATTATTTTCAAGCAACTCATAGGGAACATATATGCTGGTTTTTATCATGCAAGCTCTTTTGGCAAGAAAGCAAGCAAAAGAGGCTGTATTGCAGTTCCAGTACACCAAGAGTCCTGAGCTCTAGGGTCAAGCAAACGAAAAAAAAAAGAAAAAAAAACAAAGTTTGAGACTGGCGTTTGTTTTCACAGGGAAGAAGGGTGTTGATCATCATCGCACAGTGCCTTTCAAATTATAGTCTTCTGTGGCTGGATCAAGGTGGATTCTGGGCTGATAGTTTTCCAAAACACCAGCAAAAGACAACATTAAATATGTTACAAGGTTTGAATAGAGAGAGCAAAACGAACCCTAAAGACTCTCAGATTCCCTCAGGCCATAATATTCCCCCAGAACTCAGTCCAGTGAAATATAACACATTTAAACATACAATCCCTCTTGCTCTCTTTTCCCCACTCTCTGTTTTGTTATTTTCTTCTTCTGGTTGATCTTCTCTACATCACATTTTCAAAGAGCTGCATGGATCTCATCATATTTTCATCCTAGTGAGAAACAGAGAAACTTTTAGATGTAGTTCATCTGTTTGACCACACCGAGGCAGCATCATCTTTTCAGTTAAACTGGACCACATTGCATGAACATCGCAGACGATTTAAATGTGGCTTTTTCACGTGGCAATTTTGAACATTCTTCAAAATATCTTATATTGTGTTCAGCAGAAAAAAGAAATTCATACAGGTTTGAAACAACTTGAGGGTGAGTAAATGATGACAGAATTTTCATTTTAAGTGAACTATTCCTTTAAGCCATGAATAATACTTTAAGCCATGAATTCACCATAACACTAAAGCAAATGTACAATAGCTGCAATAACTTAAAGCATGTAATGTGAACACACCTCCTGACAGGCAATGACAAACTCCTCCATTGTTACAACTCCATCTTTGTTTTTGTCCATTTTCTGTGGGAGAGAGAACATTTATTTAAGTTGCTCTGTCATTTTTGCTGTAAAAATCAAGCACAGGGATGGGTAAATATAATTATTCATACTGAACTTAACCTCAAAATTGAAAGAAAGGAATATATAAATGAATGAGGAAATTAAGTATTTTGAACCACATTTTTGAGTATGGAATAAAAAAAGAGCTTTAAAAATCTGAATGTTTCTAAAATATGCTTGGGTGTGTTTATAGTAGTGGCCAAAAGTGATGTCAAGTGATGGATATTTGATTTTTAATGTTAGATTAAACCATCAAAATATGAAGAAAATATTTTAGATTTAAAAATAATAATAGGCATATATTTTAAAAATTAGGGAAGAACAAAACACTAAACTTAGTTCACTTTTTAAAAAACTTTTGCTGATAATTTACTCACCCCCATGTCATCCAAGACGTCCATGTCTTTCTTTCTTCAGTCGAAAAGAAATTAAGGATTTTGATGAAAACATTCCAGGATTTTTCTCCATATAATGGACTTCAATAGTAGCCAAAACGCTTCAAGGTCCACATGACAGTTTCAGTGCAGCTTCAAAGGGCTTTAAACCATACCAGATGATGAATAAGGGTCTTATCTAGCGAAACGATGCACCATTTCGAAAATAAATAAAACAGTTTAAGTATTATTAGCACAAATGCTCGCCTTGCTCTGTCCTGAGAGATGCACGTTCGTGAATCTCCTGTTCGAACTCGTTCATCAAAATGAACAAATCTTTTTTCGAGTCATTTTATTCAATGAACGAATGAAATGACTCGAAAAAAGATTTGTTCATTTTGAACGAGTCTTTTTTCGAGTCATTTTATTCAATCAACGAACGAAATGACTCGAAAAAAGATTTCTTCATTTTGATGAACGAGTTCGAACAGGAGAACAGAGCAAGGCGAGCATTTGTGCTAATAATACTTAAACGGTTTTATTTATTTTCGAAGTGGCGCATCGTTTCGCTAGATAAGACCCTTATTCATCGTCTGGTATGTTTAGTCCTTTGAAGCTGCACTGAAACTGTCATTTGGACCTTGAACCGTTTTTGCTACTATTGAAGTCCATTATATGGAGAAAAATCCTTGAATGTTTTCATCAAAATCCTTAATTTCTTTTCGACTGAAGAAAGAAAGACATGGACATCTTGGATGACATGGGGGTGAGTAAATTATCAGCAAAAGTTTTTTAAAAAGTGAACTAATCCTTTAAGGTATTTATCTGACAAAGTTATTTGAAAAAAAAAAAAAGGCAAACTACAGCTACATGTTTTATTTTATCATGTAAAACATTGCATAGAAAAACAAAAAGACCACAGAAAAAAAAAAATCATTGGCTACAACATAATCCGTTATACATTTTTGTTGGTTCTTTCTTGTTTTTTGCATATGTTAAAACAAATTAATTATTATGACAGCTTGGCCAGAAATTATGTCCACACAATTTGGCATGTTTCATCACGAAGAAAACAATTTACTCCGAGCACAATTACACTTACACCAAATAATGAATTATTACTGACCTCAAAGAAGGTATCCACATGCTGCTTCGGTACATCCCCTTTTAAAGCTGGATACGTGTACTTCCCCATCATGTCATAGATGGCCCTCACTATCTCCGTCATTTCCTTTGAGGGACATGAACATTGAGTTAGTTACTGAATAATGATAATTATTTAATAAATTATTATTATTGCCTTTTTAATTATGACATACCTCCCTATTAATAAATCCATCTCTGTTAATGTCATAGAGATGAAATGTCCATTCTAGTTTATCTCTGACGGTCCCCCGCAGCAGAGTAGAAAGTCCATCACAAAGTCCTGAGAGAAAGTGAGAAAATAAATCCTGTTTGAAATGTCACCTAAATATTATGCTGTGCCAAGACAGCACATAGGCTCATATCTTCATACCTCAAACTTTATGGATCCATTATTTCTGGTGTCGAACGCATTGAAGAGATAATGTGCATACGTGCTGGCGTCTGGAACAGCAGTGACAACAGATGAAAACATTAGACACTTAAGATTTCCTGATATACCCATCGTAAGAAGCATGTACGAATTTGACATCAAGTACCTCCATGTGGAAAAAACTGTGCATAAATGTGTTTAAATGTCTCTTCATTCACCACTCCACTTGGACACTCCTGAGAGGGGGAAAAAACACTTCATATTATTGTCTTAAGACTGATTCCTGCATATGCAATTTGGATATGATAACTGGAGCTCGGCTGACATTATCATTAAAATAAAATATATATATATATATAATACACACATATGTATATATAAAATATAATATATAAAATAATTGTAATTAATTTTAAGGTGTTTAACGTTGTGTTACAGTGTAATTATACATTAAGTACTGAATAACTAATAAACCCTATAGTAAGTCGCTACAGTTCATTATTATTAATAATGAACTGTAGCGACTTACTATAGGGTTAGGATTAGGGTTAGTAGTTGCATATAATAATACTTACTATAGTAAATACAAGTAAGTTAACGTGTAACAACAAGGACACTAAAAGTGCCCAAACAAATAGGTTGATGTGATGTTCAAATAGTAGATGCACTGCCATAGATAACAACACAGTATTTTTGGTAAAGTTTTTTTTTAACGCAACAAATATAAGTTGCTGTGTTGGTGTATTGCTGACTGTTTATGTGTGTGTCTAATACAGCGTGTGAAGGGTATTGTGAAATATGACTAGCTGACTGTTAGCTTTAGGCTAGCGCACAGTGATTAGTGACACGCTGGATAATGCAAAGAGGAACAATAAGAGTTTACAGTTTTAAAGACAGATGAGACATGGCAAACAGGACCACGGGGACAGTATATGCAGATGAGACGCGATGATTCATAAGAGAAGATATTGAGGCGTAAGGATGTATTACATAAACACTATAAGCTTGTGAAAACGTGTCAAAAGAAATTTGTGAAAAGTAAATGTGCTGATGTGGGATTGAAGGAGAAATGCTGGGGAACATACATTTTTGAAGCCTCTGTAAAGGACTTGTAGCTCCTGCTTGGTGAAGTTGGTCTGCGCCTCGAGCTGCTCGAGACCCTCCGGCCGATGGCTGACCATTGTCATCTCCAATTCATCATCCACCTTATCTACAGAGAGAACATATTGTAATGCCTTAAAAAAGCTTGAATTTAACTCTACACTCTTGCCTCATTTAGTATACGCTCTTCTATGAATATGCAAATTAGCCCCGTCTCCATTCACTCACACCAGCTCAGAGATCCAGGAATTTTATTATATTTTCCAGGAAGTGATGATTTTGTTCTCCTGAACACATGGAATGGAAACTGTGATTTATACGCAAATGTTTTTGCGGTACTCAAATTTTTCACATAAGTTCAAATTTATAACTTTGGATGGAAACTGAGAGATCTGAAGCCAGAAGATAGAAAATCAAAACAAACCAAAAAACAAGCATAAGTACAGGAACAAAAGTTGAAAAGATTTGATTATGAAGAAAATCATGAGCAGTGATGCCCAAGTTGCTTATTTTTTGCAGAGACTGCTCTCTCGA